>CACTHL010000307.1:242500-1516151 GCA_902712375.1 Dioscorea dumetorum | reverse complement strand
TTTGGATTTATAAATTATATATATATACATATATATTAAAATAACTTACATGATTAATTTTAATTATTAAAAAAAACTTAATTTAAAATTATGAGGTAAGTATAGTTTACATATAATTTTATTTTTAACTTTGATATTATTTATAATTTTATTTTATACTTACAATTTTATTTATCTTTAAAAGCGAAGCTATCATATCAAAATAGCAATAGTAGATTCCAATCAAAATATTTTGAAGAATGAAAAAATATTAATGAAGATATATGATTTTTTGTACTAGTTTTTGTATTATACATTTTATTAATGAATTTGTACTTTTTATTTTCAAACTTTTATGTTATATGTAATAATTAATTTTTTCATTCTACACTATATTATGTTTATTTTGAAAAATATTTTGTAGGTTTTCTTATTTCATATGTGATGAGTATAACAATATGTTATAGAAAACAATTTGGTGGGGCGGGATTCCCCCGACCTCGGGGGAGTGAGTGGGGGGTTCTCCCCATGGGGAATTTTGAGCGGAGAATCCCCGTCCTGAGGGAAGCGGGGATGGGGATGAGGATCCCATGAGTTACAAGGACCAAGGGAGGCCCGGCATAGTGTGGTTACTTCTCTAAAGTTTTAAAAGGACTAAATTGCACATGTTCCTAGAGGTCGCGTACCTAATGAGTGAAGCAAGATTTGCATATTTAGAAAATAAATTAGACAGTATGATGAAAAAGCTTACTTGTAATGGAAGCTCAATTAGCTAAATTTAGATACTTTTAATAACCAATATAGATTATATTAAACAACGAGTTGCCAAAAAGGGGTACCAGAAAATGATATTGAAGAATTAAGTAAATTAGTTAAAAGTATTCATATAGGTACGGTAAAACCACGGCCAAAGAAAATATCCCCTTTTTGCTGTATGGACACAAGAGGAATTAGCAAAACCTCAGCAGTATAGGATGAGATTCCCAAAAAGGAATTAGATAATGGAGGACAGTATATCAAGAAATAATTCCCAAATTATTCAAAGCAAAGATAGAAGTAAGAAGATTTCCAATATTCCACAAGATAAAACATATAAATAGAATAGAGATGACCTTATCTCCGGAAGAGCAAACAAGGAGATTAAAAGATGAAAAATTTATCCTTAATGCCCGGAGAACATCTTTATAAACATGGTTTCTTTGACTATTCCAATAGGATTTATGAGCACTATGACGAAGTACAAGTGTGTTGTCCCAATGATGAAACACGAGATAGCACTAGACTTGATCACACAAAAATCTTATGACAAGTTAGTAAGCCAAGGATATACGGTAATGCATTTAGGCATGGTATTACTAGGAATAACTGGAATGCATAGAAAAGGACTAGGTACAAAAGTAATGCTCAGCCTTGTAGATATAAGGCATATAGATTCAAGATCAAGATCCGCTATAGGAGTAGCAGAGGCAGATATGAATAATAATTTTGAAGCAACCTACATGACACTAGATTATATAGTAACCTTAAGCACTTTATTTAAGTTTATTAAGCTAATAGTTTGAACCAGGGGCTATAATATGATAGATACAGAGCCCAATATTGCCATTACAAAGGCATTCACAGGTCGATTTCCAAAAAACAATACTATAAAATATACACCGAAGACCAATAGAATAGAAAATATAACAAATATTTTAGGAAGCAAGGGAATTCAATTAATTCCAACAAAATATTATGATTCTGAAACATTGGCGAGGAAAGGAATGGACAATAGAGCCATTGCTACCAATGACCTTAAGGCAAGAAAAATCAGAATTTTATGAACATTATGATGGAAGATTAAGTTTCGAGTAGCAAAGTATAATAACAGATTAGCAATTGAAGATCATGTCCCTGAAGAAGGAAATTCAGAGCTATGAAAGACTTAGTAAGAATTGAAGACCTAGAGATAGTAGTACAAATGAGAAAACAACATAGTAATCGATTGGAAAAAATGAATTTGGAATCATATAATGCAAGGATTATTTTACAAAAATACTATTGGTTAGCAAGGGTAGAAACATTTTTAGAATATTTCATCGAACAAAGACGATATTACAAAGAAGTTTTAGAGAAAGAAAGATATGCACAATATTATTTAAGGTTAGGGTTAAGTGCAAAGGAAAGAATATTAAATGAACCGGCAGAATTTTACGAAAAAAGGAATAAAGGCAAGGGAATTCTTGAAGATGAAGGCGAGCCAAGTGGCAAGCGGGTAAAATATGACGAATGTCTCAGATCACATAGAATACCTATTAAAACTACGGAATTAATTAGGAGGTGGAGAAGACATGATATCCAATTTTTAGAAAATTGGAAAACAGAATTACAAAAGAAATATCAAAATATAGAAAGTAATTATATCTAATGGATCTTTATTATCCAGATTATAACTGGGAAGTAGATTTTGAACAATTCCCAGAAGATATAGAGGATGTACATTTTTTGATAAAATGCAGATACCCTTATGGTGATTGGCCGAGAAGAAGTGATGAAAAAATAGAGATCCAAGAAGATGAAATTTACATGGAATATACAGATGATGAACTTATTAGACAGCTGGATGAATTAGATATTGAAGCATTGATGAAAAAACATGAAAACCTTTAATTCAACCCTTAGTTCAAGAAATTCAAACACAAACAGAAAGTGCCATGAGTGAGGCGGGACCCTCGGTTCCACCGGGGAACAACACCAACGGGTTTTGTGATAACCAACCAATAGACTTCACGGCCAATGCAATATCCATCTAAACACCAATTTGGCAGGGAAAGATCATATCCTAAAGGTAGAGGTAAGCCTGATCCTTTCGAAGTAATAAAAGATATGCCAAGACAGAATAATGAAGGAAGTATGCTAATCTTGACGGCGGTTCATCCTCGAAAATGGTCCGAACTCATTGATAGATGGGAATCGAGATGCCATGAATGCATTAGGAAGAATTTCTTACCAGCTAGATGAACTAGCAACGGCAAATTTTATAGAAAATCTATTAGGAACTACGTCCGAGAACTTCGAATAGTTGGAAAATAATATATTCACAAGAATATCATAATATGGTAAAAATGGCGAGATAACCCATATAACATTACAAATCAAATTAGATCTATTGTTTTGGGAACAAATCCTGCTAGAGGAGAAACCTAATTACAAGATGTTGCGGCACGAGATCCGGAAAGAATTCAGATTACAAGCTTTAATGAAATAGTAAAATTTAGTTAGATGTATCTAGCTTTAGGCGCCAAGACAGGTAGAGCTTTTCACGGTCTGAGAACTAACAAAACGTTGGTTCAATAAATTACCAAAACCCTTAGGTGATTTAATTTATAAAGCATGGGTAGATCGGGGAAATGATGAGATTACTGGTATAGGACCTGCAATCTTATTTACATTTGATTATCTTAAGAATAAATGTTTAGAGGCGAGGCCACTAGACAAGTTTCAAGCTATAGTTATTGCAATAAGATATACATCCCAGCAGTACATAAAGAGTATAAACCTAGAAAAAGATTGAAAAAAAGTTAGTATTATAAAAAGGGACGGCCCAAGTTCAATCATGTTAAAAAAATTAAGAAGCATAAACCACCTAGGAAGTGTAAATGTTATGTATGTGGTATAGAAGGCCACTATGCGAGGAAATGTAGAAGCAAGACAGTTAATAAAGAAAGATTAAAATTATTTCAAGAATTAGAATTAGCAGATGAATTTGACATAGTAAGCCTAGATAGTAATGATAGTGAGAAAGACAGTGATATATGCAGTATATTCGGTGAAGATCAAATGGATAGGTTAGAAGAAGTCGGAAATTTAGTAGACTTCCAAGATACTTATGGAAATATTGAATGGCTTCCCAAAAATGGATAGATGGATTGGATTAGCAAACAACAGAAGTTTATGGTTTTAGGGAAACAATCAATAGACAGAAACAATCCAGAACAACAATTACTTTATCAGAAGTTAATAGAAGAAGAATTCCATGAATTCTTACTCGAGACAGATCAAGACAAAAAGGAATTAGAAGCAGTAGATCTCATAATAGTAAGTTTAGGATATTTACTCTCCACAGGAGAAATACTAGAAAGCTTGTAGATTTTGTACAAGAAAAGAACTTACAGAAAATAGTAAATTTAAAAATAAGAGAAGATGGTAAAATATTAAAATGAATACGATACCATTGCTTTATGCAATAATTAGGAACCTATACATTTATGAAAGACTATATTATAGGCAGAATCAAAGTATTCAGAGATATGAGAGAATAATGATACTTTACAGGTTTTTAAAAGAGTTAAGAGATTTTCATTATGGGTATGGTCCATATGTTAGTACGGAAACATTACCCTTTAATTTATGAATAAAGATAAACCTTTGAGATATAGCTTAGATCAGAATCCAAAGTACCTATTAGAGACATATCACATCACAGAGGAGGTGGTTCCATGTGAACACTACTTTGAACCCTTTAAGTACAATTATAAGAATAGATGTGACAAGTGTTTCTACTTTCACGTGCTAAAGCATAGAGTGTCTTGCTTTAGATGTCAGACATCAGTTTGTAGGAAATGTGCTCAAGAGCATTTTAATTTTACTTTTGAAAAAAGTGATACTAGCATAGGTGAAGAGGTACTTAGACCAAGTATATCAATAAGATATGAGGAAGACAATGTAGACAGAGAATTAATTAGACAGCTTTTGAATCAAATCAGAGATTTAGAAGATAAGCTAGAGAAAGTAACAAGAGAATTAGATTCTTACAGATCTAAAGGAAAAGAAATAGTAATCATGCAAGAAGAAGATGACTTAGAGGAAGAAAATTTCCATGAAGATATAATGACAATAGGGCAGAATAGAAGATACAACAACCTACTCAATTTACACTTTATTATAGAATTTAAAGATGGTTTTAAACTTCCTGTTGATGGAATTATAGATACAGGAGCCAGCAAAACTATATATCATAGGATATAGTCCCCCTAAGATATCAGGAAGACGTAGGAAAAAACTCGGTAGTCTATGATGCCTTTGGAAACAACATTATGTTGACAAAAAAATTAGCGAGACTCAACAGTTAAATTTAATAATCAGATATATACATTGTTATTTACATGGTTAAAGCCTTTTCAGAAGAATAAACCCACTCAGTGTATTCTAGAAATGGGTTTTATACGACACCAATCAAGAGGTATTATTGTTCAAGGAGACTTAGTATCAGCATTTAAGAAATTAGACATTATATCAACCACTCCGTATACATCAAACATCTTAGTACACGAAGAAATAGAATGGGAAGAACAGTATGAGTTACAGATTGATTATCATGAACTTAGCAGTGTCAAAGAGAGACTTTCTCCATTATTAGAGAAATTAAAATATGAAGGCATTATTGGTGAAAATCTTGTTAAGTTCATAGATAGGACTAAGGAAGAATGTAGACTTGAAATTATTAATCCAGAGTTAAGGATAATATGCCCAATAATTAAGGCCACGCCCTATGAGCAAAAAGAATTCGAAATGCATATTGGAGAACTCTTACAATTAGGGATTATAGAAGAGACAAACAGTCCACATAGGACAAGAACTTTTATAGTAAATAAACACAGTGAGATAATAAGGGGAAAGAGTAGAATTGTCTTTAACTATAAGAGGTTAAATGACAATACGAGAGGAGGATAAGTATCCATTACCAAGCAAAGATGTGCTCTTACAAAAGATCGAAATACATTTATTTACAGTAAATTTGATCTAAAAAGTGGTTTTTGGCAAGTAAGAATGGAAAAAAAAAGTAGAAAGTGGACAACATTCATCACGCACAATGGCCACTATGAATGGAAAGTAATGCCATTCGGCTTAAAGAATGCCCCACAAATCTTTTAAAGAAAGATGGACAATATTTTCAGAAAATATTATTTCATAATAGTATACATAGATGATATATTGGTGTTCGGTCCAACCCTAAATCAACACATAGAACACCTTATAGTATTCTTTAATGAATGCAAGCGAGAATGGATTGATCTTATTAGAAAAGAAAATGAAATTAGGATGTAGGCGAATATAATTCTTAGGAGTCCCGATAGGACAAGGACATGTAGAGTTACGAAGCATATAGCTACAAGCATCCTAGATATGCCGAGACGAGGCTAAAAGGCCGACACAAATAAGATCATTCTTATGAAAGTTGAATTATGCTAGAAATTTTATACCTATCCTAAGCCGGCTAAGCGGGATCTCTTTACATGAAGACAAAACAAACGGGGAAAGGAGGTTCAATAATGAGGACGTCAAATTAGTCCAGAAAATTAAAGATATGGTAAGAAAAATAAAGCCATTACGGTTACCACCTGAAGGAGCATATTTAATTATTGAATCGAGATGGAAGAATAGGAGGATGGCGAGCTGTATTGAAATACGAGGCCCACAAGAGAGAGTTCAACAAAAAAGAATAGATAAGTAGATACGATAGTGGAACTTATACCACTCCAATGAACAAATACGAGATGCGGAAATATTAGCTGCAATAAAAGCCATGGAGAAGTTCAAGTTGTTTGTTATTTACGCTAGTGAATTTACAATAAGAACAGATTGCCAAGCAATTGTTTCATTTTATCATAAAAAATTAGAAAATAAGCTATCTTTAAATAGATGGTTATGTTTTGTAGACTTTATTATAGGAAATGGATTTAAAGTTAACATTGAACATATTAAAGGTACTAATAATTTCGTTGCAGACCGGTTAAGCGGGATGGTGAGCGAAAGCTTTGAGGACCACGCCCGGCTAAGGTATGGCACCCTACACTCAAACCCTCGGACATAGGATGGTCCATCGGTATGTTTAAAGTGGGGATTACAGAGACCGGTAAGTTCCTCGGCACTTTAGGTATGGTGGCATCCGGAGAATCTTTTCCGGAAAACAACGGATTCGTTTATCTTTTAACTCGATGGTGGCTACGAAACCGGTAGGCCCATCCTTTCCGGTTATGGGGAGAATGCAGGGTAACCGGACCACCGCATTATAAATACCAAGCTCCACTTCTAAAATGAAACCAAGCAATGTGTGATGCTAAAACTCCACAAACTAGTAAGGCTTTGAAACCGAAGATTTCTATTTCTAAGAGAGCTAAACGCAATATGGCGGTGAGGACACTCGGCACTCGGCCGGATGGCGTCATTGTCAAGAGCACCACGGGTGGCGTATCCTCTAGATACGTTACTCAATCTCCCGATGTTCCCAGTAGACTCGCCTATGTACTTCAAGACCAAGGCGGTCTTAAACCTGCACCCCGGCAAGTGATGGTTAACAACTTGTGGGCGAACCGCATGGATTAGAAGGCGTTACTTCCATTACTTTATCAACTTGCGAGTTTTTTCAAAAAATAAATGAAGAAATAGAGAGTCGGCATGTGCCTTTACCCTTGGCAAAGACAAGGGTCCCACCGCCTTTTAAGCCGCGAGACAGTGGATTTCTTAGTCGAGCAAGAGCGCGAGGATCAAACGGCTCGAGACGGAGCCGAGAATCCAAGAAGAAAAACTTAACAAACTAAAGAGTACCATAACGAGAATAGCGGGACGAAATACGGGTTACGTACAAGACGGTCGAAGACAGTAGAAAGGAGAAGCTACAACGGCTTGAAGTTTTTCTGAAGAAATAACGAAGTACAAGATGTAGTGTTCGAAGGGTTCTACAACATTTAGATGAAGACTTTGTAAATCAAGGCTGTGGAATTGAAGAAGATGTCGAAGATAGAATCAGCCCTCTCGGAATGGCGCTTGCGGGAATCGCCTTCCAAGGTAACAAGCACAAGAACCCAAGGCTGTAGATGTGATCAAGGCTTTGCCATCTACAGGTGTTCGATTAATCTCTCTAGGTGGAGAGATACAGTAGTAGGAGACGTCCCCTTCTCCTTCATCTCGTTGTTCAGACATGGGCTCATTGCCCGAGTGATTATTACGGAGGTACGACAGATAGACGTATTTCAAGAGTATTTCCAGTTTGTTGAAGTTCTTAGGAAACTATGTAAGTCTGTTCTACCTGGAGAAGGTTATGTTAATCTAGAAATTAACTCTATTCCGCCAGCCTTACAGTCAAGCTACCCTGATGTGGCCAGGCGTCTCATTAAAGTGACTATTCTTCGTCATCACCGCCCAATTCAAGACTATGTTGATGCAAGAGGTCCGGCTGCCGTACAGAACACGAGCAGCATCATCCAGCAGTTAAGCCTGTGGAGAGCATGTGTTCTCACAACAAATTGGAGGAAAGTGGGTCCTACCATGGAGGAGCCTACCAGGGTCTCTTTGATCTTGGAAACCGAGGTAATCAAGCTTTACATTGACCCACAATTTTTCACAGTATTCAGCCCGTTTCCACACCTACTCAAACAAAATGAGAGGATGGAACACCACTTGAAGAGCGTCATGGCATGGACGTAACAGATGAAGTTCGATGACTATGGCCGACTCAGCATCCCACGTGTGGGATTAGGTTATCAGAACTTAGCAACTCCTAGCTCATATACAGAGGAGATGTCCGAGCCAGAAGATGCAGCAGTACCACAGGTGCCAGTAGAGCATGCACCCGAACACCTCATCATAGACGACGTGGAAGAACACAATCTCGTCAACATGATGGAGGGATGACAGAGTAAGATAGAATCTTTCTTTTAAGTAAAGTAGTATGGTAGAAGGTTTCTCAACTTTAGTCACTACCAGCCCAGTTGGAAAAACTGTTTGAGAAATCTTTAGCCATGTGAAATAATAAAGGTTAAAGGATAGGTTCAAGGTGAGTATACCCCCACTACTCTTTCTTTTTCTTTATTTCTTTTCATGTTAATAACCAAGATGTTTTTAGAAAAGCATTCAAGTGGTTTGCTTTACTTGGTGTGCAAGTTTTACTTTTCTTGTGGGGGAAGCCAGCTTCCAATGTAAGTTTGTAAGTCGGTCTATTACTTATAAATAGACCCAGAGTCTTTGTAAAGGGGGCATCAATCGATAGAGAGAGGAACCCCGAACTATCGTGTGAAATAAAAACACTCTTTTCTTATACCTTGGATCTTTTTTTTTCGTTTTCGTGCTACGCTAGTAGTAGAACTCTAACTTAACACCCTGAGGCTCGGTGCCTCCCAGTGAATCCCCCCCCATTAGATGTTCTCCTGGCATTAAGGATAAATTTTCATCTTTTGATCTCCTTGCTTGCTCTTCCGGAGATAAGGTTGTCTCTATTCCATTTATATTCCCTTGGTCCACTTGCATCTCTATCAAAAAGAACAATTTACTCTTTTTTTTTATTGTGAAATTTCTCATCTGGACACTGAACGTTACTATTGGTCAATTTTTAAATTCAATATTTAGTTTGTTAATATTAAAATATTATTAAAAAGAGATGCGATCTCTATATAATGCCTATTTTTTTAGTTGAATTTTAATTAATAATTTGAAACTTTAGAGATTTCAGATTCTATGTGCAAATATATTTAATTTAAATATTAATTTTTACATTTATTTTTAAAGTGATGGAGAGAGAAATAAGTAAAATAGGGAAATAAAGGTAAATGTTTATAAATTTTTATTTTAATTAATTCTTTATTGTTTGTAATACAGTAAAAATTGACATTTATATTGATACCGAGAGAGTATTTAAAAATCAAACTTAATAGGAAAGGCATTTATATCGGGTCCGTGGGATTATCACTGGAACCGAGACGTGGCAGCCACGTCTTGGTTTTTAAATTTTTTTATTTTTAATTACTTTATTATTTTAAAAATTATAATAATTTAAAATATTATATTTTAAAAACCAAGACGTCTTGGTTCCACTGATGATCCCACGGACTCGGGTCCGTGGGACCATCACTCTTATATTGTTTGGGTTGTTTTATTAATCAGAACACCCAAAGGGAAAAAATGACCACACCAATACGCGGCCCCTATTGTTTAGACTATCAAAGAAAAAAAAGCATTTATTAAAAAATAATGGTTCTTTTAACTTTTTATGTTTAGATATGGAAGTCAATTGCCGAAGTGGTGGAAGTTTGGAAGTGGCACTTCGGTGGAAGTGAACAGTTCAGCTGGAACTATCCACTTCAGTGTATTTGGTTGAAGCTGAAAACTGGACTTCGGAGACCACTTCCTGTGTTTGGATGGTTGAAGTAAGTATCTGAAAAATCCTACTTCATCATTTTTTGGTGTTTGGTAACACCGAAGTGGGGATATGCTCATCACTTCGGTAAGGGGGTAAAGTTACCCCTTCATGCTTTTTACACTTGTTTAATTACATTATATGATTTAATTAAATGATTTAATTACTTTCTTACGATGGTAATAAATAATTTATTTATTAAATTAAAAATTTTGCACACCACATAATTAATTTAATACCATGCTATTAAATTAAATTAAATTAAATCGGTTAAAATATTATACTTAATTATTAATTAGTGAGTGTAGTGATTTAATTATTTTATTACCATGGTAACAACTATTTTATTTATCATTGAAAAATATTGCAAAGTGACCGAACTCAGAAGTTGTCACAGCATCACTTCCGGGTCCAAATTAATGAAACAAACACACCGAAGTGGGCTGGAAGTGACCACCTCGGCCACTTCGATACCCAGTTCGGTGAAACAAACGACCCCTTAAATAGCCTCCCAACCAAAGAATGTGGATTAGTAAAACTCTTACATTTATAAAAAAATTTATTTTTTGTAAACATTATTAAATATTAATAAATATTTATTAATATTTAGAAAAATAAAATTTAATTTTAAAACATTTAATTTTTATGAACATTAACTAAGCCAATTTTTAGTCAGCTCAAGTACAAAAAACTTTTTCTGCACCAAAATTTTAAACAACTTTCTTTTTACCTGACATCCTAATCCTCCAACCAAACACCCCTCAAATAACCAAATTCAATGTCTTAAAAATAATCAATTAACATTTATAAATTAATCAGCAGGATACAATTGATTTCTAAATAATTTTTATATTTAAGTTTCTTTTCAATAAAGATAATCACTAATGGGTTGTTTGGTTTTCTGTAAATGAAATTACGAGGTTGTTTGGTTGGTAGTGAGTAGATGTAAGCGGATATGATGTAAAGAGTTTTTTATATGAAATTTGGATTTTGGTGTTTGGTTTGATGTAAAAGAAACTTTTACATGTAAAAATATTAAAGAAAATCCCTCATTTACAGAATTTCAACCCACAACAAAAGTTGATGTGAGTTGAAAATGCTGTAAAATTTCCAGTTTACACTCACCTCAGCCAACCTCTTACAAAATAGCAACCTCATCCAATTGTCAGACCTCACCATTAGTCTGTTAGATCTTGCATCACCGATGATGACTTCACCATCGATGAAGACCTCCATGCCACTGGTATTTCTCTTCGCCATCATCTCATTTGACCTTTCTATCAGTTCGTTAGATCTCACATCATCGGCGGTGACCTCCACCACTAGCGATGACCTCCACCACCAGTAAATTATTCTACACAATTAATTGATTTACCCCTCTTTGGTCAGTGTTAGTGTCAAAAGAGAAATGCCTACTCTTGCTTGTTAAATCCTTTACCAAATGAATAAATGATGATTTTTATGACATTTAATGAAGTTGTTTTGATCCACGGTAGAATAGTTTTATGAAGGCTTTGCATGGATGGAACAAGGATTACGACTATGTAAACTAATTTCTCCACACTGAAACAATCAAAATACCTTCTTCATTTAACTATGAGCAACACTTGGATTGGGAAAGAACTATCACAATTGCCTACTTCAAACATGAAAATTACAAAATACTCGAGATAATAAGTACAAAAATTAATATTTATTTAAAATTGATAGATAAAAGATTAGAGAATAGAATGAATGATCTTCATTAGAACAAACTAGCACATATAAATACAAGAATGGTGTACACATGAGTATGTATATATGTATAAATATAATGTACATGTACATGTATTATTATAACTCGAACACGTCCCCTTAAACTCACGATGGATCATGAACTGAGAGTTTGCCAACCAGAAACTGAAACCATGAGACAGTGTGGGCCTTGATGAGAAGATCAGCAATCTGCTGTGTAGAGGCAACATAAGGAAGAATAATATTGCTAGCAAAGTAATGATGACGAACAAAGTGAAGAGCAACCTCAAGATGTTTCGTACACTCATGGAACACAGGAATTGCAGCGATTTTGATGGCACTCTGGTTATCACAGTATATAGGAGTGGGGGCAGAGATAGAGACACCAAAGTCCATTAAAATCTGATATAACTAAAGAACCTTCTTAGCAGTAGAGGACATAGCACCATACTCAGCCTCAGTAGTGGAAAGAGCAACAGTATATTGTTTTTTGCTTTTCCAAGAGATAGAGAATCTCCAAGAAAAATACGAAAAACAGTAGTAGATCGTCGATCAAAAGCATCACCTACCCAATCAACATCACAATCTGCACGCAACTCAAGAGGGAGACGTGGCAGAGAAAAGTAGAGATTGGGTATAGTGCCACAAAGATAATGAAGAATTCGTAAAAGGACAGCATAATGAGTAAAGCGAAGTGCACTCACAAACTGACTAAGAACGCGAACAATATATGTAATATCAGGCCTAGTGATGGTGAGGTAGACGAGACCACCGATAAGTGCATGATAGCGAGTGGGATCAAGTAGAGGCTCACAATCAGAAGAGGAGAGTCGATGATGTAACTCAATAGGAGTAGAGGCAGTACGTAGATCAGTGATATCAAAGCGTCAACAAATATAAAAATGTACTTCTGTTGAGACACCAAGTAACCTCAACGAGAATAAGCAACTTCAAGACCAAGAAAGTAACAAAGCTAGCCAAGATCTTTTATATCGAAACTCGGTGTGTAAATGCTTGTTTCAAAGAAAGAATAGTATCGACATTGTTACCGGTAATAACCATGTCGTCAACATAAAGAAGAAGAATAGTAAGGCCTCTAGAAGTCTGCCAAGTGAAGAGGCATAATCGAAAGGGTTCTTAGTGAAACCAAGAGCAAGAACCACACTTTGTGAAAATGCTCAAACCAGGCACGAGGATCTGTTTGAGTCCATAGATAGCGCAACAAAGATGACAGACATGCTAAGAAGGATGAGAGAAACCAGTCATATAGACGTCTTTAAAAAGATCCCCATGTAAGAAGGCATTGGCCACATCTAACTGATGAAGTGGCTATGACGAACAACAACAATAGAGAAAAGAAGACAAACAATAGTTAACTTTTCCACTTTGGAGCAAATGTGTCCTCATAATCAATACCATACTACTGAGTAAAGCCACGAGCATCAAGATGCACTTTATGGCGCTCAATAGTACCATCGGCTCGGGTCTTGACTCAATAAACCCACCGACAACCGATAGGAGTAACCCATATGAAAGTGGAATAAGATCCCATGTATGCATGCGCTGAAGAGCATCAAGTTCCTCTATCATAGCATGTTGCCACTGGGGGATGTTTCTTGCCTCCTCACGATAAAACTGCGACTCGAGAATGTGAGTGAATAGTAGCAAGAAAGGCTTGAAAATCGGGAGAGTAGGTAGAGGATAGAGAAAATGTATACCGAGAAGGAGGACGGCGGGAGCGGTCTAGGTCATGATGGGGAACAGCAGGGAGTATCTTCGGGGAGATGGTGGGTCGGCGAGAGAGAGGAAGCGAATCGGCGAGATCCATCGGTGCACCCAGAGGAAAGGGAAGGGGAAATAGAGGAAGTGTTTGTGGAGATGTCCGGAGAAGGCACGAGGTGGCGAGTGGGACTAGAACTCGGAAGAACTATGGAGGGGAGAGAAGAGGACGCACTTTCGGAAGACTAAAGAAAGGAAAGATTTGGAAAAGAAAAAGAGAAGTAAGGGGTATCTTCAAGAAATGTGACATGACGAGAAATACGAGGACGGTGAGAATGAGGATCATAGCAGTGATAACCCTTGTGTTCAGAGCTATAACTGAGAAAAATGCACATGGAAGAATGGGGAAAGAGTTTGTTTCGCTCAACAGTAGGCAAAAGAATGAAACAAGTGCAACTGAACGTGCGAAGATGACCATAAGAGGGAGGAAGGGAGCAAAGACGCTCATAAGGTATGATGCTAGAAAGAGTGGAGATAGGAGTGCGATTGCTAAGATAGACGGATGTAAGAATGGCTTCGACCCGGAAGGATTGAGATATAGAAGAGGCAAAAAGAAGTGCACGTGCGAGTGTCTAGGATATGGCGATGTTTACGCTCGGCGACACCGTTACGGCGGTGTGTAAGGACAAGATTACCGAGGAATATTGTCATGAGTGGAGAGTAATGTTCGAAGGATGTAGAGAGATACTCGTGGGTCCCATCAGAGCAAAAGGTCTTAATGCGTTTACCAAACTGAGTATATGTTATTTGCACAAATTGAGTAAATGGCAAAAACCTCAAATCGAGAACATATTCAATAAAGCAAAGTGTAATGCAAGAATCACCAATGAAAGAGATGTAATAGAAAAAACCACCAAGAGATGAGAGAGGTGCAAGACCCCAAACATCCGAATAAACAAGATCAAAAATATATTCAAAAATAGATTCTTGTGAAGAGAAGGGAAGAGTAGTTAGTTTAGTGAGTTTACAACCCATACAAGGATGTAAAGGAAGGGAAGAAACAAAACCAAAACTACCTGAACTTGTTAAGAGTTTCAAGCAAGGACTAGACAAGTGTCCGAGGTGACTGTGCCAACGATCATGAGAATATACAAAAGCAGCAATGGTAGAAGCTGGAAGAGCGGGAAGATGAAGAGAGTCTAAGTGATAGAGGTCGCCAACTCTACACCCAATCCCAATCCTCTGGCCTATAAGATGATCTTGCACAATATAAGTAGAAGAAGAAAAGATAACTGTGAGACCATGATCAGTGAGCTGACTAACATAAAGAATGTTGAGAGCCAAGCCAAGGGCATGGTGGACGTCAGGAATGCCAAATGAAGTGGACTAAAGACAACCACACTTCATGACAGGATAAAGACTCCCATTAGCAGTGCAAACACTGGAAAAGACATAGAAATAGAGACTAGGCTAAAGGTATCTGTAGTCATATGATGAGTGGCACTAGAATCTAAAATCCAGGAAGAGGAAGACATACCAGAGGCAACAAACATAGCAGATGAAATGCTGGAGGGTAGAGCGCTCTACATAGCATGAATCTATTCAGTAAGCTAAGCAACCTAGGCTAGAATGTTAGTAGAGGAAGCTAAAGATGAGAGAAGCAGGCATGAGGGGAGGAAACGGGGAGGCAAGGTGGAGGGCATGACTGTGATGATGACTGTTGTTGTTGTTGTTGTTGTCATTGTTAAAGCTTAAGACACTGACTCTATATATAACCAAGACGCTTGCAATAATGACGAGATGACAAAAGACCTAGAAGAAGTCGAATAAGCGGGAATTGGTGGCACCGAAGGGCCGGAAGGTACTCGAGAGGAGTGTGGAGAGGTCACGGTGAGAACTGTGTCTATAGGGATGAGCCGTGGAGATAATGTGCTTAGACGAGTTTTTTCAACAATAACACTACGAATGACATCGTCAAATGATGGAAGAGGGTCCCGATTGAGCAATTGGCTGCGAACAACATCAAAATTAGGATGAAGACACATCAAAAATTTGAAGGTGCGGTGTGTTTGGCGAGACTGAGTATGAGTTTTACAACATTCATATGTCAAGCAAGTAGATTCCTCCAATGAATCAATCCGACGCCACGGGGATAGCGAGAGGTCACCGACGTACTTCCTAACGTAACACTCACGTTGCTGGATGTGAGTAAGGTTACGCTAAATGTCATGCTGACTAACGAGCTAAAATGCTCAAACATATGACCTAAATGTTCCCACATTGCATGAGCAAGTGACAAGATATCCAATTTCCATTCCAACATCGGTCTCACAAGATTGACGGATACGGGTTATCATACGTTGATTGGCAAATGTCCATGATGCATCAGGGGTGAATGGTTGTGGAGAGGTATCGTCGACATGACCAAGCGAGATCCATACCGAGTAAAACAATGTGAATAGTAGTAAACCATTCTCTATAATTGGAACCGTTTAATTTTATATTGATTGGAGCTAGGAAATATGGAGCGAGAGGAAGATGATGCCATTTGTTATTTTTTTTTTATATGTGGATATATATATAATTTGAACCGTTTTAGCTTGTCAGCATTAACTCCTCTTGATAGACTAGAATCAGATGAACGAAATGCATGAAGATGATGGCACCAAAAGAGTACGGAGGAAGCTCTTATCAAGATGGCTCAACAAATGATAAAATGGCAGAAGTGGACCGAGCAAACGTCGACGTTGACAATGAAAGACTAAACAAACATCAACGTCATAAACCGGACTGAAATCCAACAAGAATCTGACCAGATTGGCATGTCTCTAATACCATGATAGATAAAAGATGAGAGAAGAGAATGAACGATCTTCATTAGAGCAAACTAGCCCATATAAATACAAGAATGGTGTATACATGAGTATGTATATACATATAAATATAATGTACATGTACATGAATTATTATAACTCTAACAAAAATCTTCAACAATTCAAGATAATACATTTACACAAACACAAACTTTACAAACCAATTTTGGCTTGTTTATTTCAAGCAGAAAAATTCAAAAAAACCAATGTTATATAGTAGGGGTAAGTTTCACTGGTGGCCACAAACGTCTTTAAATATATCTCTATAACCACAAATTTTTTTTTTTGTAACATGGTGGCCACATTAGTTTATTTCGGGTGCACGTATGGCCACAAGGGATTATTTCATGGATGTTTCCAGCGAAATCGCTGACGTGGCTGCCAACAAATCATTTCAAAATTTGACAGATGATGAGGTGGCTACCACATCAGCACCTGAGAGGATTAGGTGGTTGTCACATGAGGTGGTTGCCACATCAGTACCTGAGATAATAAGATGGTTGCCACGTTAGTGTCTGATATTTATCTCTTTCCCAACCCTACTGTCCAAAATCCCCAAACAGCAAACACCCTTGCTATCACGTATCTACCGTTAGCATTGCCTCGAGATCTGCATGCCATATGCTTTTATGTCTAGACTCAAACAGTGGATCAGAAAACCACATGATAGTATAACTTTTAAAACCATATGATTGCGCCTTGCAGGATCCACACCAATTAAAACCATATGATCATCACTTCATCCAACAGTAGCAATAGCAGTGAAGAAGGCGTCCTCGTCCATGCTTGGAAACTAAGGTTAGGGTTCGACCTGCATTCGGAAGATACCCCGCCACCGGGTTGTCCTCTCTATACCCTAGCCTCATCTCTCTCCTGTGAAGCCTGCTATAGATCCCTATCTCTGTGAGGTATGAACTCTGAAGCTTCTCTTCTTCTTCTTCTTCTTCTTCTTCTTCTTCTTCTTTCTTTTATGATATTGATGTGTGATTATAGGTACGTTGTTGCCCAAAGGTACTCTGAAGCATTGGAGGTGGATGAGCTTATTAATTTGCTCCATGGCTCGGATCCGATGAAGGTCAAGCTGAATCGGCTCGAGAACGAAGTTAGAGGTAGGGGATCTACCCAGAGGTACTCTGGATGCAGTTTTGATCTACTCAGTTTTTTGTTGTTTTTTGACTTTTTTTTGTTTCTGAAATGCTTTGGGATTTTCAGATAAAGATCGGGAGTTTGGGGGATGGGCTTGCGGAGATTAAGGGGCCGTTTGGTTCGGAAGTGAATTGTCTAAGTAGTGGAAGTCTGGAAGTGGCACTTCGATAGAAGTAAACAGTTCAACTGGAACTATCCACTTCAGTGTGTTTGGTTCAAGCTGAAAACGAGACTTCAAATACCACTTCCTGTGTTTGGATGGTTGAAGTGGGGATATGATCACCACTTCGGTGAGGGGATAAAGTTGTCATTTCATGTTTTTTACATTTATTTAATTAAATCATATGATTTAATTAAATGATTTAATTACTTTATTACGATGGTAATAAATAATTTATTTATTAAATTAAAAACTTTGCACATCACATAATTAATTTAATACCATGTTATTAAATTAAATTAAATCGATTAATATATTATGCTTAATTATTAATTAGTGAGAGTAGTTATTTAATTATTTTATTACCATGGTAATAATTATTCTATTTATCATTGAAAAATATTGCAAAGTGGGTTGAAGTGGAAGGCTGAAGCGGTGACTACGGGACTTTTCCAACTGAAGTCAGACACCGAAGTGGCCGAACTCAGAAGTTGTCACATCATCACTTCCGGGTTCAAATCAGTGAAACAAATACACTGAAGTGGGCTGGAAGTGGCCACTTCGGCCACTTCGGTGCCCATTTCGGTGAAACAAACGGCCCCTAAGTCTCGGAGATTATCGGAGAGAGCTAGAGAAAAGGATTGTGAGGAGGTGATTTTTTTTAATGATGATTTTTCTGTTTCCATAGTGTTATTTTTAGTGAATTATTTTTTTTATTTAGTGAATGGTGTATTTAAAGGGATTAATCTAAATGACCAAGCGGTCATTAGCCTAATCTAGTCTTTTATTCTTGGTATATTCGTGTTGATACTAATGAGCAATTCGAGTCAGGAACTATGTAAAGGTTCCTAGTTTGTGTCATGAACCATGCAATCCAGAGTTAAAATCTCACTCACTAAGCTGTGAGAGTGATACATTAGAGTTATGGGATGTGAATTCTCGATGATAGCTTGTAGGTTAGTCCTTTGTCAGCTTAATTTACATTGGTGATTAAAGGGAATCTGTAAAACTACGTTAGTTGTTCCTATCTCTAATATTTTGTAACAGGCTATAATTGTCCTCAAAGCTTGGAAAGATGTTTTAAGCATTAGAAGCCAGAACATTAAGTTGACATCATAATTGATATTTTATCTGGAAATTTTAGTTGTTTAGTTGAGATCTTATGGGTAATATCCAGTCAACCTTTTGATGAATTAATCATAGATCAATATGCAATCTTTTCCATTCTTTATTAAGTGGAGACTTGCGGAAATGGTTAGGCATTGTAGTTTCTCCCTGCAGTCCTTTCATTATTTGAATGCCTGCCTAATAAGCAATTTCAGTAATTTTATCTTAGTTCTGTCTACAATATCTTCCAACCTCCATTTGACTACATTCTATTGTGTCGCGTCTATCTTGAAATTCATAAATATGATTTGGCAATTGCCATTTGCTTATGCTATTATCATGTAATTATTCTTAAGATTGTGACTTGCTTTGAGAACATTAGGTGCTTTTCAACTATTGTATATCTGGAACTATTTGTTTAAATTTTCCTTATTGGCGACTCTGCATTGAAGTTTGTTAATTAAATGAATTGGGATTTGTTGGTAACTACATTGATTTACTTTTTTGTGCGAGACCCTTCACAACCCTTTTTCTCGCTCTAAATCCCGAAGATTGGATTATCTCCCTTCACTTGTATCATTTCAATGTATCACTTTCATGTTTGTTGGCTTAATTTTCTGATTAAAATTGGTCAGTTCAATTCACATTCTATTTTCTACCTTAGCTTAGTGTTTAGAGGCTTTTGTTAGTCCTGTTGCTTGTCTATTTTAATTGGTTTCCTTTCCCTTGTACATTCAAAATCTGCAATGAGTGTGGGCAGAGACCAATCACCATATATATTCCTTTGTTCCTTGCAAATGTTGCATATCTGACATTTAGATTTAGAACAACCACACGATTATAATGAATATAGTGCACTTATCTAATAAAAATATAAAAATAATTATGCAAACCTTGTATATAGTAATTAACATTGAAATTGGTATGATTGGCTTCTTGTTTATTGTTTCCTATCAATAAATGTTTGTTAGACATCCATTTTTGCTATGTTACAAGGTACAACAGATGTTGAAAGTCGAATTCCTGGTTTAGAATATTCATCTAAAGTTGTATTAAAGGAATGCATTCATGATTATGCATGGATTATCGTTAGTTGCCACTTGCTTTTATGCATAATACATATATGGAAAGAGGATACCAATTATATTTGCCTTTGTAACTTGTTATAAGCTAGTCCATGATTTGCTAACTTGTTATACTAATTATTCATACTTGTTTTTCCTCAAAATTGCTGATAGTTTACTTTTTTTCAACTTTTAGAATCCATCAAATCTGTCATGGAAAGGGCGTCATACAGTAGCGTGCTTGATGTACATCAAATGCAAGAGGATGAATTATGTTATCCTGATTACGATATCCAATTTGGTGATGATGATTATCAGGAGGAAATGGATGAACAAAGAGGAAAAAACAAAGGAGGCATACCTAATGATATCCCATCTTTCCCTCAAACTAGTAGTGTAATAGAAAGAGCTGTTGTTAGAGAAGACAGTGAATCAGAGGATGACAGTGATGATGACTTGCTCTCAGAACCAGATTCAGATGGTGTAGGACACACTAGGTATGTAGAATTTAATGAAGAGAGGGAAATATATAACCCAAGATTATGGGTTGGGATGTTGTTCAGGCATTTTGACCAATTGAAGAAGGCGTGCAGAAATTAGGGGATTAAGAATAGATTCTAACTATGGCTTCCACAGAATGACAAGAAGAGTCACATGCTACATCCCAGAATTTTCAGGTAGGCCTAAGGTCCAAATCATAGGTACGCAATCATCCTTCATTGTTGACATGGTTAAGAGAACCTATACTTGCAGAAGATGGGAGTTGACTGGGCTGCCATGCACTCATGCAATCTGCGCCATATATGCTAATAATCAACAACCAGAAGAATTTGTACATACTTCTTATAAGGTGTCAATATACTTGAAGATCTATGAACACTACATAAACCCCACCTATAACGAGGACCTTTGGCCAAAAATATATGATGGCACAATAGTGATTGCACCACCAATGGGGAGAAGAAAACGAGGAAGGAAAGCAATTGCAAGGAGGAAAGAGGCTGAAGAGACTGAGAATTCCTTGAATGCATCAAAATCCAATTCTGAATCATTTGTGAAAGGCAAGCAGAAACTATGCTGGAAGGGGTTAAGCACAGTTAAATGTAACATATACCATGCAACGGGCCACAACAAGAGGCATCATGAGAAGGTAAGTATCTTGTGAAGTATTGCCATGGCACTGCATAAGTTCAATTGGAAGACCTTTTGTTATTTATGTTTGGATTATGTTTGGTATGTACTGCACATGATATATATAAGTTAACTGAAGTTTAATGGTTTGCCCTCCATGAAGTAATGTTTTCTTTTGTTTTATCAGTGACACCTCTGAAGTAACTTATTTCAATGTTTTCTTCACAAAGGAGAAGTACTCAAGCTCTTGATGCAGAAAATGTGTCAATTGGCAGCATTGCAGCTGCCAGTGAGTCATGTCAGGCTCCTGATTTCATAGATACCCAACAGTCTCAGACAAGGCAAACCATTGCCATTACCAGCCCTGGGCCAGTTCTCATTGTCAGCATAAGTAGGTCCACCAATGTTAGTGTATCTAACTTGGGGAATACAATCTACTACACAACACGAAATCAATCTCCACCTACAAAAAGGGTTTCTCCTCGGCCAGGGGTGGTGGAGGAATGGAGAGTTTTGATGGCAAAAGCAACTGACGATGCTTATGTTATAATCTTAATGGTTTTTGTTATGTACAATGCTATCAAATGGCAGACCTATCAATGTTTTGTTATTAACTTTGTTATCTATTGCCAAACTTGTTGAGAGTGTTTTATTTTATGAACTTTGTAACACTGATATCATTTTACTGGTGTGATAAGAAAGTTAGCTTCTGAATGTGAATTGTTCACTGGTTTGTTTATGTTTAAGTTTTAAAATGTACATATAGTACATATAGCATATATGTCCTGGGTTGTTTATATCCATGTTTAAAAATGCTCACTAGTTTGTTTATGTCCAGTTTTTGAAATGTGAATTGTATGCCGGGTGAATTGTTTATGTACAGATTTTAAAATGTGAATTGTATGTCGAGTGAATTGTTTATGTAACTTGTTTTAAAATGTGAATTGTATGCCGGGTGAATTGTTTACCCAAGATGTGAATTATTTATGCCATCTTTTAAAATGTTCAAATTTTTGAATTTAGAGTATCTAATAGTGAAATTTACCCGGGATGAAACTTATGTGGCCATAGCGTTATATCAAAAACGTTTTGTGGCCACAAGTGAAATTAACTCGAGATAAAGATCCGACACTAATATGGTAGCCCACTCATCATCTCGAATCGACGTGGCGGTCACCTCATCATCTCAAGTGCGATGTGGCAGCCACCTTATGTGACAACCACCTCATCCTCACCTCGGTCGGCGACGTGGTAGCCACTTCATCATCTCTCAAATTTTGAAATGATTTGTTGGCGACCACGTCGGCGATTTCACGTAAAACAGCCGTGAAACAGTCCCTTGTGAACATACGTGCGCTGGGAATAAACTTATGTAACCGCCATATTACAAAAAAAAAATTTGTGGCCACAGCGATATATTTAAAGACGTTTGTGGCCACCAAGTGAAACTTACCCTATATTGTAGTGTGACTAATATTTAATGTTATGTGTAAAAGAACGTTTACGTTGTATTATGATTTAAATATTTTTTTAGTGCAAATCTTGTGGTATAAAAAAACTATTTGTTATTTAAATTTAATAATAAAAATATATTTTAAAAATATCAAATATTTTAAATTTAATATATACTTTAATTAATTAATTAATTAGTTAATTTTTGAAATATTTAATATTTAAAATATATTTTTATCATGAAAATATTTTAATTAAATAAATAATTAATTAATTACTATGAAAAGTATTAAATAATTAGAAGTGATATTAACATATATTGGGAGTAATCTTACCATCTCACTTACATGGTGAATATACTCTTTGTTTTAGATGAAACTAAACAAACAAAAAGTAAATACAGTTTTTTCACTTACAACAAACTAAACAACAATAATGTATGTTAAAATATAGTATTTTCAATTATATTGTAAGTTCATATATATGTAATTTCACTTACTATCAACTAAACATCCTTTACATGTAAATGAAGTAGAGTGTAATTGAAAATGTTGTATTTCAACTTACATCACTGTTGTTTGGTTTACTCTAACTAGAAATGCTGTATACACTTATTGTTTATTTGGTATGATGTAAGTTTAAAAGTATTTTAATATTTATTTAATTTTATTAGTTAAAAAGTTTATAATTAAATTTTAAAAACAATATAATATTTTCAATTATAAAGTATTTTACCATAAAAATATCTACTCATATAAATATTAAAGTATAAAAATATTTAATATTTTTTATTTTATTACTTAAAAATATTTTTATACTTAAATTTAAAGATAATTTATTTTATTAAATATTTTTATAATTAAATTTAAGATAATATGGTGGTGAGTGGGTGTCATTTACCTTCTTTGTATTTCAACTTACAAAAACTTTTATGCCTTCTAATTAATTTTTAATAAAATTTATTCCTAACAAAAATTGTATATATTCTTCTATATTATTATTATTATTATTGTTGTTGTTGTTGTTACTACCTTTGGATTCCATATTCATCACCACCTTGATGGGTAATTAAAAATGTCATTTGATCCTGGAGACAAAGTTGATGAAAGTTTGTATGGATCAATACATGTGCCCACTCTACCCTTCAAATGGATTTTCCATGGAACTTGCAAAGACCAAGGAAACCTGAGCGACATAAGGGTTAGAGAATGAAGCAAAAACAGTTAAGATGGCTTTGAGAAGAGAGGTATTTATTGCGTACCACTTGATGTCCTCTACAAGAGGTGGATGGGCTCTGTCACGGCCTCAACTGATCACCTTCGGCCGTGCGGCACCTGACATGTACCATAGCGACAGGTCAGCCTTCCTTGCAAGAACCGTTAGTGAATTCCTGTTTACAGTACAAAGCACAGCGAAAATAATAAGAAGCGAGTAAAACCGGAAAACCCCTCGTTACGAGAAACACGACACATGAAACCCATTTTAAGAGAGAAAAACATAAAACTCTCTTAGATTGAGAAATGTTTATAACCATGGCCAAAACCAACACCAAGTGGCCTTGTCTTCTCCCAAAGACTCATTTGACCCTATTACAAGAGCTACCCCAAATCCAAGGTTGATGGAGCCCCATGCCCAATACCGGTCTGGCGTGAATTCCTTGACTTCACTTAGCTTGCAGTGTCCTCTGACTCGACTGTAGCTTTAACCAGCCACCCTTGGTCACAGCGCGCAGCAGTACCGGTCACGGGCGGTAATACCGCGTGCCATCCTCGCCCCTGGCTCGGCAACGCTCCCGACCAGGTGCCCACTTGCGTACGCCTGTGTAATACCTTGTCAGATCCGGAATCAGCTCTCGATCACCCGGCCTGATCAAGTGTCCCGCCCCGCCTAGACTTGCTAGAGATCCTGTTTTGCGATTCTGTTTTGCGATTTCATCTAGCTTTTCTAGTGACTCATGCTGTGAGGCAAGCATGGTAGAAGGAAACAATAGCATGACAACCAATTCTTCAAAGAAGTTTTCACTTGCTAACACAAACAATTAAAATTTTTCTAAAGCCTTTATACATGCTAATATTTCTACATCAGTTTCTCGTAAGCTTAGCCAGATTAACACCACTATCATATTTGTTTATTTTTTCTTCTCGTTTAAAGTATTCTTTTGATGGTCTGAATTTTAAAATAGCACCCGATCATTCTATTCTTTCATGTCTCTATTATTAAATATGCATTAGAAGGGGTAATTCTAAGGGATTAATTTTTCTTACTTCATCTTTTTTTTTTTGTATTAGTTTAATATCTTCATTATTGAACTTTCTTTCTCTTACTTGTCTTGTCTAATTATATAAAGGAGTTGCTAATTAACTTAAGTTTGGTATAAAATTTCAATCATAATTGAACTTTTCTATAAAAGATTGTATTTGTTTTAATCCTTCAAATTTGTCAGGTATTTCTAATATACTACTTGCTATATGTCTTTATAATTCTATCCACCTTTGACCAATATTTACTTATAAAAATTCAATTTTTCTATATCCAATTTTTAATTTCTTTCTTATAACGCTAAGCCATTCTACAGACATTTATGAAAAAATACACTTAAACGAATTATTTGTTCTTTTATATTTATACTAAATACTAATATGACATCAATGTATGTTACAATAAAGTCAACCTTTCTTAATATATTATCCATTTCTTTGAAATACTTTTAGTGCATTTTTAAGCATAAAAGGCATTACTTTTCATTCATAATGTCCATTGTGTGTGGCACGACTGTTCATTTCTTACTATCATATGATAACTTAACTTGTTAAAAGTCAATTCTTAAAATCAAATTTGCTATAAATTTGCATGTATATATTTATTTTATTATTCAATTCTTCTTTATTGGATAAAGGGTATCTATCATACTCTGTATTATTATTTAATCTTTTATAATTAAACACCATTCAACTTTTACCTCTCACTATTTCACTATGTTTTATTAACTATAAAAGCTCTAGTACAATGAGGACTTTGGGTTGGAATAGTTAATCCTAACTTAGCTAATTCTTTTATATGTTTATTAAATTTTTCTTGTTTATACAGTAAAACTTTTATAACTTGGCAACTTATCTTTATATCATGATTTATTATTTTTGATTTACATATATCTTTTGTTTCCTCTATGTTTTTATAGAATTCTTTCCTAAAGCACCATCTTCTCACTTTTGCTAATAATTGTTTCTTAATGGTTCTAATAAATTTAAGTCAATTTGATTTTCTATCTCTTGTTCTTCTTCTGGAAGTATAGCACATTTTCTATTAAATCATATTTCTTTTATCATGGGTGTAGCGGCTATTTGATTTATTTTTGTAAAAATTAATATTTTTTCTCTTTGTATTAATATGCCTCCTGATTGATTTGAGTAAAATTCAATCAGGATAAAAAGTGCATAGATTTTTCTTTATTAGAGGGTCTTATCAAAGTATGAGGTAAGCTATAATTTTTATGTTTTAAGATAATGATGTTGTTTATCGGCTTTTTTATTTTAACGATAGTTTATTTCCAAAAACATCTTGTACTACAGCTTGATGTACAACACATTCCCTATATATTTTTAGATACAATTTCTTCAATAATATAATTCTTGCTTTGACCCGTATCTATTATTTTTGTTCCTATTATCTCATATCCATCTTTAAATTCTAATACAAATCAATATTTATTGTTATATCTATATCTTGTGCGTATGACGGATAAAGCTCTTTATTCAATTATATCTTCTTGGATAATAGTCTTCCCTTTATTTTGTAAGGATGTATTTTCATTGGTTAATTTTTTTAATTCTGCTTCTAAGGTTTGCATTCTTTTTATTAATTGAGAAATTATTTTTTTTGTAATTATTTATTTTAAAGGACTTTCAATTTTCTTTTCTTCAAATTGGAAGTTACATAATTCTATAGAACATTTTTTGCATATAGATACAGATCGTTTACATTTATTACAAGTTACTCTTTGCATAATAACATGGTACCCATAGCATTTATCACATTTGGACATGACTACAATTATTGAAATTTAGTGGTATTATTAAAACAAGAATTTAGTATTACTATCTAAACTATATATCCAATTTAATATGGTTATATTAAATCTTTATACTCTATTAAATCTTTTGAGAAAATACTTGGTCCATCTTCATTATATATACTATATATATCACTATTAAGTTGACTATCTTTACTATCAAAACAAACTACATCTATTTCATCTTGTAGATCTAAATTTTAGTATAAATTTAATCTTTCTTTTTTGACTTTTTTTTAATTTTACACTTGATATCCTTTTATTCCTAATTAGTAACAATTGCATTTAGTTGGTAGCGTGTATCTTTTAAATTTTTTAGCATAATTTAACTTAGGTCATCCTTTGTTATAAACGTGGTTTCTCTTTAACCTTTATTTTATTTATATTTCATTTATCAATCACTTTCCCATTAATTAAATTCCATCACAACATTCCCATAGTAAAACACCAAACGCAATCAAAAGTGAAACTTTTACATTAACCAAATAGACTCTAAATGTATTGATTTGGGGAGATTTAAATATATTATAAAAAATATTAAATTATTTTTTTTGGAATATAGTCAAAAATTGGTTTGAGTTTCATTATTGGAATTTATCACGAGAAGGAAACCTTCATAAGGTCCACAGATGCCACTTATGATACAAATAGATTTCAGCAATGTTCACTAATTGTTGCTAAAAATTTCTCTTTACATAAACATATTAATCACCTTATTCAACCTGCCACTCATGTCCTGTGGATGAAATTCAACAGGATATGAGCTCTATAGCAAGCAGGTCTTTGGAATTACATTATTTTCTCTTTTTTTATTTTAATAAATCTTTTTAAAAAAAATAAGGGAGTCCTTAGCGCAAAGAAACAAAGCACTCTGTTTACAGGGACTTTTTTTTGCCGGTTTTAAATCATATTAGATAAAAAGAAAGAAAGGGGAATAAAAAAAAAAGCTAATTTAAAAAAAATAATTCCAAAAAAAATTTCACATGCCCAAATTCAGAAAAAAAAAAAAAAAAAAAAAAAGAAGGAAGTCTTGTGGCAAATAAAAATTGACAACTTCCAAAAATAAAGAATAAAAAAATCCTAACTATAGTGTCTAATTTTTTTTGACACTCAGAGATGGATTGAAAAAGACTATTCGATGTTCAAACAAATGAGATAAAGTTCAATATTACAGCTTAAGATTCATTGAAAAAACAAGCAAGTCAAAGACTCCAATAAACTGATAATTGAACTCTATAGTTTGCAAGACATTAAAAAATCACAGAGCCAATGAGTTTCACAAATCAATAACTAGAATGCTTTATAAACATAAAATGCCAAAATTCTTAACATCCAATTAAAAGAGATCAAGATGTGACTCACACATATAGTGATCACAACTTGAGACCCAAATCATGTCCAAAATATAAATTCAGAAACTTGAAAAAAGATCATAGTTAAGAAAAAGAGGTAGTTCAACATTTTTTAGCAAAAAAATTGGGAAGAGTAGAAATGTCACTGCATTCTTAAGCTATGGAAGCAAAGAAATTATTACGAAAAGATGGTCTTGTTACATGTTAAGATTATTTTTCAATTGTAGACTTGATTGGGTTAATGTTTGAATTAGGCCAAGACTTGATTGATGAACATGTTTTATTTTGATATTTAGACTAATTTTGTTACGCGTTACTTGAATCTTTTTGTGATCATTAAATGATGTGATGGTTTTTCTTTTTTAATTTTAGACTTGATTGTATTGATGTCTGAATTAAGTCAAGATAGATGAACACAGATATGTTGATGATTGTATCCCAATAATTATTTTGTTATTATTATTAAGACTTGATTGTATTAATGTTTGGATTGTATTATTCGTTTTAATACCTTTTGAAAGGGGCTTGACGTGAACGGCTTAGTGAATATGGATGTGAAAAATTATGGATATTTGCATCCTAATATTTATTTTGTTATTATTATTAACTTATTTAATGAAGCTTTTAACTAGCTTGAACTCAAGAACTCTAGCTTGGGCTCAAGTCAAGCCTTAAATGATTCTATCTATAAGTTCAATTATTTTTTTATTAAAATAATCCTCGAACTTAAAACAAATAGGACTGAACCTGATAACGATTCATTAAATAAGCTTCACCTGGCATTTTATTAAATATAAACAATGAAAATTAAAAAATTACTAAGTTTTAATTGAGCTAACGAGTTGAGCATGAGTGCTGAACTTTCATAAAGAGCCGAGTTTAAGCCTCGCTAATAAAGCTCGAAATAAGCTAGGGTGGAGTTTGGGTTTGGTTAAAACAGTAACAAGCTTGCAAAGCTCCTTTACGGGCCTAATAGAGACACAGTAACCGAAGTGAAGGTGGTGAGGCATTAATTAATAAAATGAATAAATCACACTCCATTCATTCCCCCGTACTTTAATTGACACTATTAATAACAAATTATTATTCTAAATTACTAAACACCCTTATTTATTTAGAGAAAATTACTGTCCACCTCTCGTGAATTTCCAAACTTCCTAAAACCCCCATCCAACTTTTGCACACCCCAGACAGCCCCTCCGTTATAGTTTATTTCCCGTCTACCCCCTGCCCGTCACTTTAAATGTGTCATTGGCATGAAATTCTATATTTGCCCTTGGAAATAGTGGGAAAAAAACCCGCCCGATCACATCACGTCATGTCCGCCCTTAATACACACAATTGTGGGTTTTTTCCCATTCATGTTGGCTTTTTGTGAAAGAGAGTTTAGAAGGCCAATTACATCTTCTTCCTCTTCTCTTTCGCATCTGAGGTCTGCCCGTTCTCCTGTATTATGGAGAGTTTTTGTGCTATTGCTAGATACAACGGGGAGGGACGAGTGCTTATGTTCACGGCGCTGACTACTTGGGAGGTTGTGTTAGCTGAGATATGTCAGAGATGGAGTCTCGATACTTCCCGTGTGAGGGTGAAGTTTGTCACACCCGATGGACATAATACGGTTTGCCCGATAGAGAACGAGGTCGACTTCCAGCGCATGTGTCATGTTTTCTCCATCTTAAAAAACGGTGTAGTTGATCTTGTTGTCGAGGCGGATGGCGCGTCATCGCATCCTACTGCAAACGAGATCCTCTCGTGGTAATGTGGTAGTCCCAGACAGTTATGTAATTGTATATGTTAGGTATTGGTTAGTAATTCTCTTCTCTGTTTAAGTTAGAGACGTTACCGTTTAATTTTGGGGTTCACCGTGTAAGTTCTCACGTTACTGTTTAACTATTGACTATACCGTTTACATTATGGAGTCTCTGTTTAACTGTCGCCTGTAATGTTTACAATTTGATATTTACCGTTTAACAAAATGATGTTTATGCTTAAATCCTGATCGTTTTCGTTTGAACTGAAGTGTTGGCAGGAATTCGGAATCTGGGAGCGCTTCTTTTCCACCTCATAGCGACCCTGACGGTCTTGCATGCGTACTTTCCTCGTCAGAACAACCTGAAATGCTGTCGTTGGACGTCGGACAACGTTTTGAAGGCGTTGAACATTTCAGAGACGCACTTCGAAATTTTGCCATCAAACGGAACTTTGACTTCAAATTTGTAAAGAACGAAAAACACCGGGTCACTATGGAATGCGCTGCCAGTGGTTGTGAATGGCACGTGCACGCATCAAAGGAATATAACAGAAATACATTCAGAATCAAGACAATGGACCCGTCACACACTTGCGGCAGTGGAATTGGCTCGGCGTCACACCCAAAAGCGTCCAAAAAATGGGTAAGCGCACGAGTGATCCAGAACCTCAAGGACCGGCCCTTGTACAAGGCCATCGACATTCAAAAGGACATGTTGCGGGAGCATGGTGTCCACATTCCTTACAAGCAGGCTTGGTTGGGAAAAGAACATGCCTGGGTGACCCTCGACGGCAGCGATGTCTCCAGCTACGACTTGTTGCTTTGGTACGTCGATAAGGTGGTTAAGACGAACCTCGGCAGCATCGAGTTTGTGGATAGAGACGGTGATCAGTTTAAGCGTGCGTTCTTCTCTTTCAGCGCGTGCATTTTGGGATTCAAGCGGGCATGCAGGCTGGTGCTGTTTCTCGCTGGTACGTACCTCCTGGGAAAGTACCGGGGTACTCTGTTGGGTGCCACAGGTAAAGATGGGAATAATGGCTTCTTCCATGTCGCCTTCGCTATTGTCGACAACGAGACCGACGCCAACTGGACGTGGTTCATTTCCAAGTTAGGTGATGCTTTATACGACGAGGGCAATTACGAGGAGATAATTACATTCGTGTCGGACAGATCAAAGGGCATTGTTAACGTAATTGCTGGAGTCTTCCCTTCATCCCCACATGCGTACTGCCTTCGACACTTGGAGGCCAATTTTATGAAAGCCAATGTCAGACTTGGGAAGGCATTGAGGGAGGAGTGATGGTCTATATACTTTCGCATTGCGTGGGCATCGACGGCTAAAGAATTCGATGACACCGTCAATGAACTGCAGGTCGCATCACCCGAAGCCTATCAGTGGTTGATTCATAAGTCGGACATGGCACATTGGTCGAATTATCTGTTCAAAGATGAACGCTGGGGGAGATGTATTCAAACGTCGCGGAGTCGTTCAATGCTTGGATCAAAGAAGCTCGTCATTTGCCTGTGACGAAAATGGTCGACGCGATAAGGTAGTCGACTTTTTTTCGTTTATACCTCTTAAAATTTTGCTTTATCATTTAACACACATTGTCCATATTTAAAATACCACATAAGTGTTTCAATATAATTGTCTTCGTGAAGCTTTCGGGAGTAACGTTTAATTTTTGACAATACCATTTAACGCTTTGGATTTCTGTGTAAGTATCAATATATTCACTTCAATTTCTTCAAACTTTATGATCTTCGTTGTGCAGGTTCAAGTTGATGCGCATGTTTTGCACTCGCCGTGAGCAAGCGAAAATGGGAGACCTACTTATGCCTGGACATACATTCGAAGGTTGAGGCGCTTGTTGCGGACAGCCGAAGTCTTCACGTTGGTCGCTATGTCGATGACTGTTATGAAGTTATTAACCAGTGCAGCAACTCTGTAAATCTTGCCACCCGAGTTTGCTCATGTCGCAGATGGCAAGTTTTTGGTATCCCGTGCAAACACGCTTGCGCTGCAATAATGCAGACGGACACCAACGTCCATCGTTTTATAAGCGGCTACTTCACCGTTGACACTTACAAGCTGGCGTATAAGGAAGCCATATTCCCCATACCCGACAATGAGCGGCCTACGGACGAAAATCACGATCTGCGTTTGTGGCCGCCTGTGACGAGAAGGCAACCTGGGCGTCCTAGACGAAGGAGGATCGAGTCCCAAGAATTTGAGGTCCGCGAGTTGCATTGCAGCCGTTGCCACGCGTCCGGGCACAATCGAAGATCCTGCAATGAAACCGTTGTAGACTAACACCATCGTAAAGGAATAATTTATGAAGGGAAAGACATTTGTCTGAGTGTAAACTTTTACTATTTAAAGAGGGACGTATAGAGTTAAACGGATGCTTCTGATGTTAAACGGTAAGTGTTGAGCTTAACTGGTAACACACATATTTACACAGAGACACCGTAAATCAAACGGGATTCATATTTTTCAAACGGTGCCGTAAATATTTAAAAAGATAGTACTTTATTTTTCATATGATAACTGAAACTTAAACGATTATTTGAACATAGACCACTTCATTTTGGGATTCATTCATATTTCACCTTATTCGCGGAATGTGAAAATGGAAACATAGTCGTTTATCCGGACAGTGCTTCATAGGTATTGCAAGTGACCCCTGTTTATAAACATAGAGAGCTTCATTATCTAGTTCGTTATGTTAATTACTATTTAATTAGCATAAGACTTATTTTATTACATGCGCATACTGTTTACATACGGAGTTCTAATTTCTTTTGAAGTTATCGCGTAAGAAGTAGTCCTCTCCATTAAAAAGCGCACGGTTTCGTTTGAACTGAAGTGTTGGCAGCCATTCGGAAAGGTGTAATGAAATTGCGTAAGAATAATTCTTAAATAGGACAAATAAGTTTTGGCTGTTTACTTTTTGTATTTAAACAGGCGAATAAGCATTTTAATTATCGTTCTTTGTAACTTGGATGGGGTCACCGAATGTTAAACGTAAACGGGTGATGTTAAATGGGTACGCGGTTCGTTAGGCAGAGACGCGTGATGTTAAATATAGTTCGTGATATTTAAACAATACAGTTGACATTTAACCAATTTAACTCAGTTACACAAGAGTACAGCCGTTGGACTAACACATGTACGTAATCATGCTGTGGCCATGTCAATGGGAAAGAATAATTTGAATTTGAATTAATGGCTGGGAGAAAACTTATGTGGAGTACTCCATTCGTTGAACTGTATTACTACTTACTCACGTTAATTTGATTTTCGAATTCGAAACGTCAGATGTCACCTCATCGATAACTGTTACCACCCCCATCGATAACGGATGGCAATTGATCTCATTAATTCATTGCGGAATTTGATTACTGTACAGCCGCATCGATGACCGCTGGCAATTGAATTCAAAAGCCAACCACTGAGATTTCTATTTAAACAAGACACTGAGACGGATTTAAACATCCAGATATATCCAAGCCTAAGACAATGTATAAGTCTCGCCTCAATGAGCTCTGCCAGAAGAGGCGTCTGCCCTCGCCCGAGGACTTCACCGTCAGGGAAGGCCCCAACCACAGCCCCGTCTTTCTCACGACGGTGTCGGTCGGCGGTACCTCCTTCTCTAGTGATGAGCCTGCAACAACTTCCAAGCAGGCCCAAAACCTTGCTGCCGAGAGCGCGTTAAAGCAGCTGTGCCCCCCATCCAGTGGGGAGGAAAGAGATGGTCCGCCCCCCTGTACTCCAGCAGGGCCTTCATCCCATCCACACCACTCCAGCATCGATGAATTAGAGTGGTTCTTCGAAGACTTTCTCCACGAGCTAGCTGCGAAGGAAGTGTTAGCTGCTGCAAAACTAGAAGGGATCAAGAAGAGAAGGGCCCACGTCGCGAAGCTGCTCCAAGATATGAAGGGGGCAAAAAGGGACGAATAATAGTTTTACCCTCCCTTAGTTTTCGTTTTGAAAGACAATAACTCCTGTTTTGTGTTAGTTTCGGAAATGGAAATTCTATGTTAAATGTAAAGTTGTTTTTCTTAATGATGTCTGTTTACTGCAACCATATTTCATAATTTTAAGCAGAGACACAATATTTTAACCAGACACGCCTAATATTAAACGAAGACTCTGAAACGTAAACGAATGTACTTAATTTTATAACGAAAACCTCGATGGAGAAAGTCTGGCTTGTGTTCAAGCATTGATAGTTAAACAGAGACAACAAAAGTTAAATAGAGACTAACAGAGTTGGATATGATCACCCTATGTTGGCCAGGAAAGGCGATAGTTAAACGAGTACGACCAATAGTTAAACAGAGACGGCTGGCCTTAAACGGTAACTCCCGTGGTTAAACAGGAAACCTTATAATTCAAACGTAAATGTATGTTTCAATAGCGGCAGCGTCGTCTAAGCATATGTAGTTAACTTTATAACGAAACCATGAAAGGAAACTGTAAGACAATATTTTGAAAGAATGAATTGCATTTGAAAGAATAGCGACAAATACTAAATTTACATTTACATGTCTGCCATGTCGATGGCAAAGAATGAATTGAATTTTAACAATAAAACAAAACTGCTTTACATTTGTTAAAGAATGGTCGTGATAAAGATAAAGAATTCTACTTCACCGAAGGTGGGGGCATCCCTTTTTGTTGGATGCCGGCCGCGCGCCCTTCCTTAAGTATGAGGGCAGTGTGCTTCAATCTCATATAAGATAGTTCCGTACGCGTTATGTGTAGTTTCTCGCCCTGGAGTAATTGCTCTATAAACTCCATGACATATATGGAGCAGTCGACACTTTCTTTTTTTTGTCGCGGTGTTTCATTGTCGAGAACAAACGGGTAATGTTTGGTCACCGTCTCTCCATACTCCATTTCGAGACAGGTGTCAAATAGTTCCCGCTGTCGAGGTGTACAACTTGAGGTTAGAATAACAACCATCTATGAAACTCTATGGATCGATACATTTAGTTCGTAAAGAACTTACCATTGCAACCGTGTCTTTGTCGTACTCTTCACTTTAGCATGAGGTGTAATGCCTGTACTCTTGCTTGTTATTGTCGAGCACCACGACATGAAAGTGGCCATTCATGATTATGGGAAGGATGGCAATGTCAACGTTATGAACGACTTTGGTGGAATCTCCGATCATACCTAAAGTCGTCTCGTGTGCGTCTTCCTACTTTGACATAAACAATGCCAGTGGTCTTGTGATGGAGGCGCACTTCTTGTAGGGATATGGTACTTTGGTCAGTGACTTTTGTATTATGCACACAAAGGCGTCCATCACATCATCCGTTACCATCTCCTTCCCGTCGAGTAGTACGAAGAGGTTGGCCCGTGTGGTGCTGCCATAGTCATTCCTCCATACGACGGCCCTGCGGTTGAACGACAACAGGTGTAATTAAAACAGAACACTAAATCTTACGCGGTAACCGTATTATCTTAAATGGTAATGTATACAGTTAAACAGTACCTCGGAAAGTTAAATGGTAAAGCACGATCGTAAACGGTAACTATATACTCTTAAACGCAAAAGCCAAAACGTAAATGGGAACATCTGTATGTAAACAAAAACATAAAAAATAACACACTTACGTGTCCATGGGGAAGTTGAGGAAGATCTTGATCAACTCCTGCTCGAATATGCCGAGGCACGATTAACAAGTGTATTTTTTCTTCTTCGGAACGAAGTCCTTCCGAACTTGTTCATATTGCTGGTTGGCAATGATCATAGCTTTCGTTTTGTTTTCGGTGACGTTCCCTTGCCCCTCGTCAACAGCTTTGGGTTCATCCGTAGATGTTTTTTGCTGTTGCGGGATCGCGCCTACATTAGATGCGACACTGTCGGCCGCCCGTTCCTCCGTGTGCAGGATTTCCTTCACAATAGAGGCAACGGTCTTCTCAACCGCGGCCAAGGCAACATCATCAAGGGGAGACACATCCTCGGCTGGTTCATCTTCTTCAGGGATTGTGGCCACCACCCTCGATGCACCACCGTCGGCCGCCGGCTCCACCGGGACGGGGATTTCTGAGGCATCCTCAAGCGCGGCGGTCGCAACGGCATCGACGATCTTCTCCACCTCGGCGGGCACGTCAACGTCGGCAACGGACACAACAACAGCATTGGGCGCCGATAGTGCTGCCATTATTTCATCGTCGGCAGGTGGTGAACAGAGAGGCTTTATTGCTTTCGCCTTTTTCGCAAGCCTCTTCAAACGTTGCCGTCTTGGAATGGCCATCCCGATAAAGTCCTCGTCACCTAATTCCGACGCCCCCTCCGCCCCGGACCCTTCCTTTATTTGGCCAGACGGTGCAGTCGATTGAAACCGTGCCTCTAATGCCTCAACCTGAGCGACAAGCTGGGGGAAAGCGTTCATCATCACCTGACACGCCTGCAAAAATGCTGAAGTGATTTCGTCACCTACTGCCTTGGAGGGGCTGCCGCGGATGGGGGGGCTGTGGCGATCGGGAGAACTGACGTTGTCGCGGCCGGAGCGTGGGGTGTTGCCGTCAGGCGGGGTAGTTTAGGGCTTACCCGACGCCGAGGATTGCGTGTTGGGCTGGAAGTGGGGGAACAGCGTCGTCGACCACGCACTAAAGAGGCTGCCCTCTCCTTTTGCCTTCGGGCAACTGGTTCCGGCGCAATAGCATCCCTCCGCCGGCTGGCCCGAACAAATATCTCCTCCTCAGCATTCGCAGGGACAAGCTCCGGAAACTAACATACGTATACAAAACAATCACAGTCAAACCATTCAATTGAATAAAAAAGAGGCGTATTTAAACATTTGACATGTTCACATAAACGGTATAGCACATAGTTAAACGGAGATTAATAATATTAAATGAAGACACCTAAAGTTAAACACAACTACACAATTGTTAAATGGGAACAACTATAATTAAACATTAACTACTCATTCTACACACATTGTTCATGATTTAGTACATCTTTTCCTTCGAGAGCTGCCCAACTGGTGTCTATCGTCGCATGCTTCCGGTAAGTACTTTCACCGTAGCACAGCACCCTTGGGGTCTTGCCGAAACGGACTTTTTTTCCGGTTCCGGTCACCTCGTAAAACTGGTTTCACAGCGTGATGGAGCAACCCTTAATGTACCCCGTGTTTACCTTCCCCCCTCGCATATGGCTTGCACTCGAGTTGCAGCTTGTGGGACGGCCTCCATAAGCCATTTGTGCGTCGCCTGCGCCCATGCGTAACGCCCCATACCTGGTAGATCGTCGACATAATCGATGACGATCCAATTGGGCACCAAGGATGAGGTAGTCGGGAAGAGGACTGTCCCCATGAGGTACACCATCAAGAGTTTCGCGAAATCTTCCTCTTCCCCCCTCTGTCCCACAAGCCGCTGGAGAGTGGCCTTGATGGACTCTTGGTGTCTCTCGTAGTTTTTTGATAAATACCTTCCCTCGAATGCTGACTGTGTTTTCTTCTTCTTAAACTGGACCACGTCTCCGTCGCAACGCAGACCCAGAATCAGAGCCACATCCTTAGGCCTGAAGCTCAGCAGGCTCCCCCCGATCCTGAATTTATTGGTGCGGCCATCGTACCTCTGCAGAAGCGAATCCAGTACGGCCCTCTCCTGGAATACAGCTTCCACCTCAGTGAATGCCGCGAACGGTGTCCTTTGGATGATCTCCCAATGTCGAGAGGTCATGTGGACTTTCAATTCGGCTAATGTCCCCACCACCGGTGTCAAGTAGCATCTGCCGTTGACTAGGTTTGCCGCCATAATCACAAGACTGCAACAATGACAACATTTGTTAAGCGGAGGCATCAATTGTTAAACAGAGATATACGATGTTAAGCGGAAAACTCAATTATTAAACAGAGATATGAATCGTTAAGCAGAGACCTAAGGTTTTAAACAAGAACCCATTTCTTACATGGAAAACTAATTTTACAAACTGCAACCGTATGAAATGAAAGGGGAAACACACGTTGTAAACATTACACAAATAAAAACAACCTAAAACTCTTTCGGTGATCGTGCACACAACCGAAAATGTAAGATAAACCAAAACCCTAGCCGACAAATCTGCCTGCAGACTAGAAAAACCCCAGCCGAGAAATTCCCCCGCATACTTCAGTGTCTTCCGATAAAAACAGAACCACAAAACAAAACCGTTACTTAAACACAACTTCTTCAATACCTTGAACTGCAAATTGATGAAAGTGCCGAATGCTTGCTACGAGTGATTCAGTGTTTTGAGAACTGAAGTTGCGGATGATGTTCACGCAGAGACAACTTCGGAAATGGAAAAGCCGATGAGGCACGTTCGAGAAGAAAGGCGTATATGGACGTGTCTTGGGATCACCCTAAAGGAAACTGCCCCACCTTTCAAAAGTTCCAGTGTAACGACTTCCCATGCAAGAAAGGGTAATTTCGTTCATAACATTCAAATATAACTCCGTTAACGTCTGTTGCAAACTTTGGGGGGTTGGAAAACATTGACTTTAAAAGGAAGAGGTTTTTAGGTATTGAGAAATTAACGGGGTGTTTTTGGCCCTATCGCAACCTTATGGGGTGTTTTTTAGCAATTTCCACATTTATTTATTTATTTAAAATATTATCTCTAAGATTATAGAGCACGTGGCAAAGAAAGACACCGTCCACAAATCCACAGGCTCATCACGAACTGACACGTGTCCAACTGGTCTTCCGCCACTAGCTAGTGGATCTAGTTGAAATGCCAAAAAAATCCTCACAAATGGCCCTTATTTCTCCTGGGCCCTCCACCATCACATCCCCACTTCATCTTCTTTCCCTCCAATCCCACTCTCACAACCAGAACGAACTCTCCCTTCCCTCCTCTCTCCCATGGCTTTCAGTTCCACCACTCTCCTTCACTCCCTCCAATCCCACCTCCCAATCTATTCCCCAAGCTTCATCCATGCTGCCTTTGCTCCTTGTCTCCCTCCCAGCAACCTCCTTTACAGCCGCGGCGTCTTGACTAGGTGCAGGATGCCGATGATCGTGAAGAAAAGCCGGAGATCGGTTGATTCGGCGCCTGGTCCCGCGAGCGTTTCTAATCCGGAACGGAAGTTGCGGATTCTGATCGCTGGAGGTGGGATCGGTGGGCTGGTGTTTGCCCTTGCGGCGAAGAAGAAAGGGTTTGATGTGTTGGTGTTTGAGAAGGATTTGAGTGCGGTTAGAGGAGAAGGGCAGTACCGGGGACCGATTCAGATACAGAGCAACGCGCTTGCTGCGTTGGAGGCTATTGATATGGATGTTGCTGAGGAGGTCTTGCGTGCTGGGTGCATCACTGGGGACCGGATTAATGGTCTGGTTGATGGAATCTCTGGCACTTGGTAGATGGTTTCCTCTTCTTCTCTTGATTTCATGTTTTATTTGTTCTGTTCTTGGTTTTAGTTGACCGACTGAGATGTTTTCATGTTTTCTCTTGAATGCTGTTTATCTTCTTTTTTTTTTTTTTTTCATTTTGATGCTTTGCTGTTGTGTCTATTCTTGATTGCATAAATTATTTGCTGTAGTTTTGACGCTAATCTCATTAAAGTTTGTTGGATATTTAAATTATATGTAGGGTAGACAACTAAATTCATCATCGAGGTTCTGATTTGTATTTTACAAAGAATTGTCTTTGGATTAGTTGAATAAATTGAGTTTACTGTAGGGTTTGTTGAGAATTTTTAGGCATCTTGGATTTAGTTTAAGTCTGGGAAAGAGCTAGTTAGCATGTCATTGTTATTTCTTACTCATCTAGATCTTTTCTTTAAGGCTTATTGCTGGAAGCAGTTTTACTATTGGTTGGTGTTTCATGAAAACTTGGTTTAGCAATGTTGATTGATGTGTGTTGTTTTTCAGATTCAGTCAACTACTTGTCAAGCATTCTCATAAACTTGGTGAACCCTATACTTTTACCTTGGATTTGCACATGCTGTTGTTTTGGTCAAACAGAAGCATTCAATTGTTAGTGTTGTTTATGTGGATGGTTTTGTCATAAGCTTCCTGTTGATTATTTGTTAAATGGTTTACATCCAGGTATGTCAAGTTTGATACATTTACTCCTGCAGTGGAACGAGGTCTTCCTGTTACAAGAGTCATTAGTCGTATGACATTACAACAAATTTTGGCTCGTGCTGTTGGGGATGATGTCATTCTTAACGACAGTAATGTTGTTGATTTTGTGGACAATGGCTCTACGGTAAATTGTAATTTCAATTCTATGGTAGTCAATTATTTTGCATTATGAAATTGGACGAAAAAATTATTTATTTTTATAGACTTGTTTTTTCCCATATGACCTCCATGCTTGTGCATTTTGAACATCTTATTGTTGTTTTATTTTCAATCTTACATATGCAGGTTACAGTAACACTTGAGAATGGACAGAAGTATGAAGGTGATTTTCTTGTAGGGGCTGATGGTATATGGTCAAAGGTGTGGTTATATTATTAGTGCACTTAAATTCAATTATATGGTTCAAGTTTCGAAATATGATGATAAGAATTGAGTTTTTAGTAGGTGCGGAAGGTCTTGTTTGGACACTCGGAAGCATCTTATTCAGATTATACTTGCTACACTGGCATTGCTGATTTTGTGCCTCCAGATATTGAAACTGTCGGGTATGCCTTGTCACTGTCTCTAATTAGTATACTGGCATACTTCTCTTGTAATTTTTAAAAATATATACTCAAGAGAACTTGTATCATTATTAAGTATGCCATATGTGATATGTGGTCTTTGAGAATATGTTCTAATTCATGATTGGTTCACTTTTGAAGGTACCGGGTGTTTCTTGGCCACAAACAATATTTTGTTTCTTCAGATGTTGGTGCAGGGAAAATGCAATGGTATGCATTTCATAAGGAACCACCAGGGGGCACTGATGTTCCTAATGGTAGACATTATTTGCTTCTTCTCAGTAGTTTTTTAAAATTTTTATTTAACTCTCCAGCTGGCCCATTGATTTGGTTAAACCTATTCAAGTTGCACACACACACACACACACACATCTAGCTCTAGATAAAGAAAGAAAATTTCATAAATTATTTTATACAGCATAGATTAGGAATGGCCAAGTGCCCAAGTCACTTGAAACTTTAAAAAAGTTGCTAATGTTATACTTGCGGTGTGTTCATAGTGTTGACTTGAAGAGTAATATAGTGGAAAGCCTCCTGCAAGCTTCTTTGTTAATTGTACAAGTTAGAGTCCAGGGAAGTAGTTTTAACCTGAGAATATACCATGCAGTTGTATGGATCATTTGATGAACTATTTTCGGATGTGTTGCTTAAACCCTCCTTGCCTCATCTCTAGCCTACAACATCCATTTTTAAATACTTTGCACTCAGCGTAAATTTTAATCATCCCTATCTATGTGAATTTTCTCTCCTATTTTGGGCATTTGGTGCCACCATCTTGTATGATTTCTGTTGTCCACCCTTAGTTCATCAGCTTCTCTAAATTGTATATGCCTGAACCATCTCTACTCTTAAATAGATTTCCCTTGTTTTATTTCAGTTCAACTTATTTCTAAATTTTCACTAATGACTTCATTTCTAATTATCTTTTCTTGTATCGAAGCATATGTGTTAGCATTTTTATTTTTATTTTTTTAACAAATTGGTTCTCATATATCAGTTTGTAATCAAAACAAATATTCAGTAACAATCCTTCCAATCTACCTTTTAAGTCTGTACTATCATATAAACTTAAGTTGCATATATCATTTTGAATAAATTAACTCAAGTTATCTAAAGCTTGCTTGTATTTTGTCAGAGTTTGTATTATATTTGTTTGTTTCCTTAATTTAAAAATTTTGAATGATCTAATTTCTATTTAGCATATAACTTTGAAATTTTGGTGTGTGCATAGATGATTCTGATTTATTTTTTACTCCTGCTCTTCTGTCAACTGTTAAAATGATGTCATTGGCATAAAACATGCACATAGGTTTTTCATTGCAGAGAGCATTCTTCTCTGCAGCTAATGCAGAGGGAATATGACCCTTATGTTTGTATAATTGGTCCTTTCATACTATTGTTTAACATGGAAATTTTTATGCAGGTAAAAAGGAGAGGTTGCTCAAAATATTTGGTGGCTGGTGTGATAATGTACTTGACTTGTTACTTGCAACGGATGAGGAAGCAATTCTACGACGTGACATCTACGATCGTATACCTATTTTTAGTTGGGGAAAAGGTCGTGTAACCTTACTTGGGGACTCTGTGCATGCTATGCAACCAAATATGGGTCAAGGTGGTTGTATGGCTATTGAGGTATGCAAAATCATGACTTTGTTTCTTTGTTATCATAATCAAAATTCTGATCATGTTCATGAATAATTTATGTGTAAGACTGCACTTAAAAGAGGTCCCAATCGATACCTGTATTGCTGCTTACTGCTTATTTGCCCTATGCCCTGCATCTTTTCAAAGCAATTGCCTTACGTAAGTGAATTTTTATATCTTTGTCCTTATAGGATGGCTATCAGCTTGCCTTAGAACTTGAGAAGGCATGGATAAAAAGTGTTGAATCTGGGACTCAATTAGATGTTTTATCTGCTTTGAAAAGGTAAATTTATTTATTTATGATCTAATGTGGCTATCTTAAATAATTTAGTTGGGTTAAATTAGTGTCCTAGGCATGGAGTAGGCACTTTGTTTATGACTTTGTGGTAAATATTGTATGAAAATTTTCCTGTCTTGTCTTCAGTTATGAGGAGGCAAGGAGAATTCGTGTGGCTATTATATATGGAATGGCAAGAATGGCTGCTATTATGGCCTCAACTTATAGGCCTTATCTTGGTGTTGGTCTTGGTCCCTTGTCGGTATGTGTGTGTTTTAGGAACATGCTATTTGCTGCTCTTTGGACCTTTTTTGGGAATATTTTAGTTCGTTGTTAATTATCAGTTGATGATTATATGAAAATAACAGCTGTCTATTTCTACCTCTGTTATAGTTTTTAACCAAGTTTCGGATACCACATCCCGGAAGAGTTGGTGGGAGATTTTTTATCAAGCTTGCAATGCCGCTAATGCTTAGCTGGGTTCTTGGTGGTAACAGGTGATTCTTGGTTAAGCGACCATGTCATCCTTCCATAATTTGAGGCTTATCATCACTGCCTAGAACTTCTAAGTCCTCCTAATGCATTTGTTATTTAGCATTTAAAATTGACTTGCAATTTCCTCTATGTGGGTATGTCTTCTTGGTTGGTTTGTTTGTTTGTTTCACAAGATGCTTCCATACTATGGGTTCTAGAAGTTTTTGGATTTCGTGTAATGAAGAAAACTTCATTCCTCAAGGAAAGAAAATTGTTCAATTCTCGAGAACCATAGGCAATTCACAAGCGTAACTCTTCGTCTGCATCCATCTTGTTGTGGGTTTTATTGATGAGCATTAGAGATCGTGATGAACGTTCCTTCCTTAAAATAGGGGCTGTATTGGACATTTTGTATATACAGGGATAAATATGAACATTGTGATCAAACATAGGGACCAAAATGCATTTAATCTCCAAACAGTAGAACAATTTATCCCAAAAGCTGTATTTTTTTAAAGCGTTATTCTTAAAGATCTCAAGGAAAAACAACATTGAACACATGTATTGCACTTCTTGGTTTTGTCTGGTATGGTTTACATCATCGGAAAGTTGATAGTTGGTGAACTTTGGGGCAATTTTATATTTTTAAACATGAAGCTTTAGTTGAATATAAATTCCTTCTTTTTTTTTTGGGGCTCTTGTTTATCAGGGAGTGAATTTACCCAATGGTTTTTCTTCATTTATTGTCAATTTATTTTATACCAGAAATAAGATCCTAGCACAAGAGAATTATGTTTCTTCTATTTAGATGATGAGAAACATTTAAAGCATCATAAGCCTTTAATACTCTTCGTGACTGAGCTTTTTTTTGTTGATATTTCATGGTTTTTCAATTAAATTGAACATTTTTTTTCCAGTGAAAAACTTGAAGGAAGGCCATTGTGTTGCCGACTCTCTGACAAGGTATGTTGCTGCAGTCCCTCAAGCTTTCATTTGTCTTGTAAAGTTTAATTCTTCATGTGGAGAATAGATATGTGATTGATTTCACCATAACTAACATATGTTCCATTGTAGGCAAGCGATGATCTGCAGAGGTGGTTTGAAGATGATGATGCGCTAGAGCGTGCTCTTGGTGGAGAGTATGATTCTCACATGGATATACATGGAACATTTTGCTTTTCCTTCTGCAGCCAATAATTTATTTGTTACTAATGGCAGTTGAAAATATATAGGTGGTACCTTTTTCCTGCTGGAAATGAAAACAATGAATTATTACAGCCCATTCATCTTCCTAAAGATGTGCAAACACCATTTCTCCTTGGGTATCCCTTTTCTCCATTCTTGATTTTTGTCTTTCTTATTTTTTTAGTATACCAGCCCATGCTGAAAGTCATTTTTCTTGTTTTATAGGAAGAAGCGTTCACATGCTGACATACCAGGAACATCTATTACCTTGCCTTTACCTCAGGTTTTCAAATGCTATTATAATATGTTATCTACTGATATAAATTGCGTTTTTCCATACTGTATGCTAGCCTTCAATAATGACATAAAACATAACTTTGCATTAGTCTATCTTCAAAACTGATGAATAATTGTGTAGCAAATATTTGTAAAGACACTTGTTTTTTCTGTGGCAACTGCTTTTACACTATCCCTCTGTATTAGGCAGTATTCTCTTCCAGTCATATGGTTGATCAAGTGCCTCCGATTTCCAAGCGTGGTACATTGAAGTGATTTCATGAATTACAATCTTTGCCCTATTTATGAAGTTGGTTCTTTGACATTTTACATTTCATAACATTATTGTTTTCATGACAGGCTGCCTCTCAGTTGTTACTATAGCTACTTTTGATCACATCTCCATTTTCCTAGCATTCTGTTAGCCCTGCCATTTTAAATTCTTAAATTGAGAGATGACATACTGGTTCTTGAGTTTGGCCATAGTTGCTTTTTTTTTTTTTTTATTAATATTTTCTTTTTAAGTGTTATGCTATTTATCTACTGCTTTTGGCTTTATTATATGAAACTATGATCCCCTTCTTTATCCATTTCTCCTTTTGGATTCATTATCATCACCTTTGTTTGCTGCTATCATATGTTTTTGCTCTATCCTCTCCTGGAATCTTAGTTGACAGGCGCTCTAATGTTTTTTAATTTCAAGACTAATGATCTTAGATGGACCTGGTGATTGACATTATTAAGTTTGTAATGCTGTTCAATATGGCTTAAATGATGGAAGGGGCAAATTATTGTATCTGCAACTAGAATTTTCAATGGAATACTTACACAGTGGAACTTCTGCCATGGAAGTTCTCGGTGCAACGAACTTGAGAGTGGAGAATATTTAATAGTTCGGACATGTTGGCATAGTTAACTTTCTTGAAACTTTTACTGAAGTGGGCTTTGAACTTCATCCATTAATTTATTTATTTTAGAATTTATTTGTTTGATTAAGATTCTTTTTAGCAGGTTGATGAACTTCATGCACGTATTACTTGTAAAGATAATGCCTTCTACTTGACCGACATGCAAAGTCAACATGGTACCTGGATCTCTGAGTAAGCTATTTCTTTTGAGTGCTGTTATGTTCTTCTATTGAGATTTGAGGATGTCCTATTCTTCTCATAAATGAGTTGTGACTATCTGTTGCTAGTAATGAAGGCTGGCGGTATAGAGTACCCCCTAATTTCCCTGTCAGGCTACACCCTTCAGACATAATTGAGTTTGGATCTGATAAGAAGGTTGGGATTGTTTCATTTTGGAATTCCATGAATGCAATCTCATAATTTATCATATTAGCATGTCACATAGGCTAGCACCATACAGCATTCTTGCCAAATGACTCCTGAACTATTTGCATTGGAGTATATAAGTTGGTATATTTCCTAAATATATAATGTTACTGATATATGAGAAAATAAGGAGAATTCTGTGTTGAAAGCAAACTCATTATCTCTGAAAACTAGTTTATGCCAAAAGTTCCGAAAGAAATTTTCTAATATCATTAACTGACAATTGTGTTTAGCATGGTATCATATTTGTGCTAGTTGTCAATGAACCGGAGTGGCTTTATGTAGCTGAAGACCTATATTTGGGGCTAGGATTTTGGGTTGGTGGAGTGGGCTTATGCTTGCGTGTCTCAAGGCCAAATCATGTTATTTTTGACATTTTCCAAACAAATATTATTAGTATAAAGTACATCATAAACTCTCAAAAAAAATTAAGTCAACTAAAAATTTTCTTTATACTAGCAATATGAGGTGCAATCTGTTCAGGCCTTGTGACACCCTTGTTGTTCTTCTTGTTGTTAGAAGTTTATTTGGTTTTATTTCATATCTAGTTGTTCAAAATCCAACGATCCATGTTCTTCTAAAAGTTCCATATTATTATGTGACATGCAAATCATCTCCTTTTGGGCAAAATCGATTGTTCTTTAATTTGTACAACGATAATAATCTGCTGTTCTCACTTAACAGTGTGACTTTGTTTTGAATATGTAACTTGTTTCTGAAACATCAGCTATTTTGCAGGCTATATTCCGCATAAAAGTGCTAAATACATTGCCATCACCAATGAAAAATGAAGGGCAGCAAGTTTTGCAGCCAGTGTAGAAAGTACATGATCTTTTATGCTCAGTCTCTTTACAAATACAGAATCACTCACAGCAACATACTGCATGGATTCGATAAAGAAGATTGTCACGCAAAGCTTATTGATACACTTCTTAGGAATCGGTTCTTTATTCTGTCAGCATCTCTAAGTAGGATCAAATGTGATTAATCTCATCAAAATCAAGCATTTCTATTGTTTCATTCTGCTGTATATGCTTTTTTTTTTTATTGTTTGTTGTCAAAATATATCATTATGTGATTGATCAGAAATGTATTCATTCTATCTGATGTGGTATTTTGTTGGTGGTTATATGTGTCATGCCTTGAAGCTTTGTTTGATGTTTGTCTGTGCAGGGCCGGTCAGAGGAAATGGGGCTTTAGGTAAAATCATAAAAAAAAAATTAATTATTTTTATTAAATAATAAATTGCATAATAAAAAGCATGAATTACTATTAATAATTATGATGAATAAAATATTAACCTGAAAAAAATCCGGAGGTATTTTTTTAGTTTTTTATTTAATTACTTGTAATACATAAAAAAACAATTAAAGTTCATTTTTTTGTTTTTTGAGATCTAAAATTATCAATTAAATTTTGATATTTCATGATACCAAATTTTTTTCAATAGATATAATGGTTAATTTTTATTAATTTTAATTTTGAAAAAAAAATTTTATGTTGAAGCAACAATAACATGTATAATTAATAATATTTTATAAGCAATCTAAGCCTTTAGAAATGAGTTTGATTTTTTTTAATACAATAGTAATATTTATTAGATTTAAGTGCATAACTTAGATAGTATGTTAGATTCAAGTCCCAATATTAACTTTATTGATTCATTTAATAGATTATAGAGCCATGAGTCAAGTGGTCCAAGTCTCAATATTAACTTCATTAATCCATTAATAGATTATAATGTCACCAAATTTATTAGATCTTGATATATCATTAATTAATTAAGATAAATTTTATAGTTTAAAAAATTTTAAAATTTAAGACCATAACTATGTGGATAGATATTACATAATAATAAATAAAATTTTTAAATATAATTAAAAAAACTGTGGGGCTCTAGAAAATTATCGGGCACTTGTTATAAAAATTTTATGAGATAAAATAATAATAATATGAGAAAATTATTTATAAGTCCCTTGATAGTTTCCATTTTCTTCTGCAGTCCCTCTGACTTTTGCACTTCCTCTGTAGTCCCTGCTTTTCACACGTAATACCTTTTAGTCCCTACCGTGACAACCGTGAGTGTACTTTTTTTAACATGGCAAAAGTGCTCTTGCTTTTCATTCCCGCCCAATCACATCAAGAATTCTCTGGAAGCTCTTCTCCATCATGTTTACTATACTTCATATTCATCTCCATCTTCATTCTATTTCTCCTCTTGTTCTTCTCTGTTCTCGCAGTGATCTTGTCGTCGTGCTCACAGGTTAATCCGCAGGTAAGCATTGTCTGCATTTGGGCTCCATCATGTTGGTTTTTGTTTTTTTTTTAACCCAGAAACTGACGTCTACGCAGGTGTTAGCTACGATGGAGACATTTTGTGGCGTTGTTTGCTTCAAAGGCGAAGGACGGCTACTACAATTCACGGTCCTGACAACCTAGGAGGTTGTTGTCGCAGAGATCTGCGAGCGATGGGCTTTGGATCCATCTCGAGTCGTTGTGAAGTTTGTGACGCCCGACGCGTACAGCACGGTTTGCCCAATTGAGTTAGATGTGGATTTCTAACGCATGTGCCACATACATCATACCTTCAAGAAGAATGTGGTGGGCATCATCATTGATGAAGTCAGTGGGGCAGCGGAAAAAGTCAATAACATCTCCTTACCATCCACGTAATTCAGCAACAAAGATAGCTCTTATTATGTTCGTGTGTGTTGTGTATTACTGCTGATTTCCCGCAGTTGAATACGTTTCCTGTGTAACATATTGTTTTTCGGTGTAATATAGTACCTTCCTGTGTATTTTATGGATTTACTGTGTATTATATTGATTATCTGTGTACCTTACGACTTTTCTGTGTAGTATATGTCTTTTCTGTGTAATATATAGCTTCCCTATGTAATATAATGCTTTCTTGTGTATTCCACTGCTTTTGTGTGTATTATATTGCGTTTTCTGTGAAATATTCGTGATTTACCTAACGCGTTGCCATCCGCAGAGAGTCAATCTCAGAAAGCATGAATGCGGACATGGAGTCGTTCTTGTCCCAACATCGTCCCGCAGGTGCGCTCAGTATTTCTCCATGTTCACAAACATCTGATGGCTCCACATTGCAAGTAGGGCACCGGTTCGATTGTGTTGATAAGTTCAAGGATGGCTTGCGCAACCATGCAATAAGGAACAATTTTGACTTTACATTCATAAAGAACGACAGACTTCGCACGACTGTGAGGTGTGCTTCTCCGGATTGCCAGTGGCGTGCCCACCATTCATGGCAGTGAGGTGAGCAGCTACGATTTGTTGTTGTGGTAAGCCGACAAAGTAGCTGAGACGAATCCCGGTAGCGTTGTCACAGTTGACAAGGACGGAGAGCGATTTAAACGTGTCTTCTTCTCTTTTCGGGCTTCTTTAGTCGGTTTCAAAAAGGCGTGCAGACCATTGTTATATTCTACTGGGGGCAACCGGCAAAGATGGGAACGAAGGCTTCTTCCATGTGGCATTTGCGATTGTTGACAACGAAACAGAAGATAATTGGACCTGGTTTCTTGCCACACTAGGTGAGGCAATATACAGTGAAGGCGATTACTCCGAAATTATTACATTGGTATCGGATCGGTCGAAGGGTCTTATAAACTCAATTGCGAGAGTGTTCCCGTCATCACTGCATGGGTATTGCCTACGACATTTGGAGGCAAACTTCATGAAAGCGAATGCTAAAGTCGGCAAAACGTTGCGTGAGCAATGTTGGGCTATAATTGTCAAAATTGCGTACGCTTACACATCGAAAGAGTTTGACGATGCCGTTTACGAGCTGGCAATGACATCGCCAAAGGCCCATGATTGGTTACTGTATAAGTCGGACATAGATCACTGGTCTAATTATTTATTTAAGGGTATGGGGTGGTGTGAGATATACTCCAACGTTGCGGAGTCATTTAACGCCTGGATCAAAGAGGCCCGCCATCTCCCGGTTACAAGTATGGTTGACTTGATAAGGTGAGCTTCCACATGTGACAACCTTCGGTTCCCGTTTTCCATTCTGTAATGTTTGTGTAATATTCGACATTATGGTGCTGTATATTACTTTTCTGTGTAACATACGACGTTCCTGTGCAGTATCCTATGTTTCTGTGTAACATAATACGTTCCTGTGTAATATACGACGTTCCTGTGTAATGTATTATGTTCATGTGTACTATACTATCTTCATGTGTAATATATTTCACGCTTGCGTAATAGTTTGTGTTTCTGTGTAATATTTCTTTTTGCTGTGTTATACTTACCTCTGTAATTGTTTCACACACAAGACTAAGTGCGTGTACGTGTATTCTCATAGGTTCAAACTTATGAATATGATTGCCGACAGATGCGCACAATCAAAGGAGTGAGATACGGCATTATGTCTAGAGATACACAAAAATGTCGAACATATTATTGAAGATAGCAGGTTCTTGAGGGTTGGACGTTCAACCCCTGACACTTACGAAATTGTTGACAACAACAATTCAGTCAGTCTTCAACAGCGGAAGTGTTCTTGCAGAAAATGGGAAACCCATGGGCTCCCATGCAAGCACGCATGTGCGGCGATCATGCAAATAGACACGAACATGCACAGATACATTGCAGATTACTTCACAGTGGAATGCTACAGCCATGCGTATTCTGAACCTATATATCCAATCCCCGACACAGACAAACCATCTGACGAGCATCGAGAACTGCGGATCCGGCCGCCAATCTCCAGAAAACGGTCCGACCGTCCACGAAGGAAACGAATCGAGTCACAGGGATTAGAAGTCCGCGATTTACATTGTTGTCGAAAGTTTTTTTTAAATGTTTTTTAGCCGCTGCTTTCATGTGAATGCAACACATAAAACTATTGTGTAGATTGTGCTACTTGCTGTGTATTGCACTTACCTAATTGTCTAAACCTCGTACATTCATGTGTAATATACATTACTATCTGTGTAATATATATCTTATCTGTGTACGATACACCTTATCTGTGTAATATACATTTTATCTGTGTAATATACTTTACTGTTTGTGTAACATATACTGGCATCTATGAAGTGTACATCGTTAATTGTTTAATATGTTCATTACCTGCGTAATATACATCATTATACGCAGGGCCAAGATGCACGCATATGTGAAGGCTAATGATATTAAGTACATTACATGTCCACAGAGGTTACGACATAACTACACAGTCATTCTATTACATGTAATGTTTGACAAGAATTGATAAATTGTTCGGTTTGGTGGGTGGGGGGGGAAGGGGGGGGGTTACTTCGTCCCGTGTGCCTTGTACTTGTTCAATTCCGGGGGCGATGGCCGCTTGCAACCTTATGGGTTTGTTGTCCACTCGAGTCTGCCCGTCGTCATCTGTGCCTTGTCCTTGTGCCTCTTGTCCCTTGTCCGTTGTGCTGGCCTTCTGGCGAACGCAGTCAAGCAATATCCGCGCGACGTATTGAGGACGTAGGAATGGGACGTCCGGCTGGGAGACGTCGAGCGTTTCGTTATCAAGGATCTGCTCCATGTAACGAATCAGGAAGACCGAGCACTCTACACTACCAGATTCTTGTTGCGGGCAAGACTGGACATGCATCATTGGTAGTGCCTTGAAGGCATTCCCGCCAGTGTTTACCTCGATGACGAACTCGAACAGCTCCCGCTAGAAACCGAGAAAGATTAGTGCGTTAGTGTATTATCCGTGTATAACTAACCTTTGTTGTACAGATTTAACTTACCATTTCTATAGCGTCGTCATCATACGTCTTAGATTAATGGGAAGAGTAATGCATATAAGTCTGCCCTGCAATGTCGAGGACGAGGAGATGGTAATGGCCATGGAGGATGATTGGCATAAGAATCAATTCCGCGGACTTATGACTGAAGATGACGTCCTCCATCATGCATAACTCCTGGTCGGCTACGTATTCCGACTTCCGCATCGCAAGTGCCAGAGGTAACGTGATAATCGCACGCCGCTTATACGCGTTGGGATTTGTCAACAACTCCTCACGCAACATTAGGACGAGCACGGTGACCACGTCATCGGGCACTTCTTTCTTCCCTTCAAGTAAGATAAAGAGGTTGTGACGGGTTGTGTACCCATAGTCATCCCTCCAGACGACCGAACTGCAACATAAACTAATAAAATATTTTCTTACACAGGAATTACTATTATTACACAGGAACCAGCTATATTACATAGAAACGACCGATAATACACAGAAACTCTAAATAATACACAGAAAAGGTAAATATTACACAGTAACTATGTATCTTATACTGAAAATGTAAATATTACACATTACATATAACATTACCTGTCGACGCGTGTGTTCAAGTAGAGATCAATGGCAGCCTGTTCGAGTTGATTGAGCCTTGCAAAGCCAGGGTATGTCTTCTTCTTCGGCATGAAATCAGACTTTGGCAGGATTTGTAACTCGGTATAAGCCGAGTTGTCAGCTTGGGATCGTACAGTACGATCGCTAGCTGTTCTTCTCCATCCTTCGTAGCTCTCTTCCTCTTCCCACCGGAAAGTGTTTCAAGTAGAATGTCAACGGCCTGCATCGCCACCGGGAATAAATCGTCGGAGGAGTCAGATGACTGCGCCAATGGGGAGGGACGCTTTCTCCCACGGGTCATCGGTGCGCGGCCTCTGGCCATTTTCCTTGGCTGCGGCACTGTCTGCGTGTCGTCCGACTCCTCGAACAACTGTATGCGTGTCGGGGCCTTCTTCTGTGACCGACCTCTCCTTAGGGGTATTTCCCTTGGCAGCGGCTTCGCCAGTGGTGCCTTTTTAGGAGGGGCCCTCTTCGCTGGGGCCTTCTTCGGTGCAGCCCTCTTTTGGGGGCGTCGATCGGGTCCCTCCTCACTGGGTTATTCTTCAGCGGGGCCCTCATCACTTGGGCCTTCCTTGGTGAACCTTTCTGGTAGGGGTGCCTCCTCAGTTGCATCTTTTACGTCCCCGGCCACAGTTGACGTGTCTACTTCTAAAGCGACCGCTGGCGCATCCAACTGGGCTTTTGCTGGACCAACGGTCGGCACCTCAGGGTTCTGAGATTCTCTGCAGGCCTCTATTGGCGCTGGAGATATTGTCTCGGCGGTGTGACCACGAATAACCTTCCGGACAACCCGTTTGAATGGCGTACCTGACCTAGGACGGTAGCGGAAGGACGACGTTTTTATTCGGGTTGACGTCTACCTCTTCCACCGTCGACGCCCGCTCATGTGGAACATCTCACGGAGCATCTCTGGCGTGGCGCTCGTCCATAAGAGCCCGCAGCACACCGAACTCGGCAAGAAGGCGGTGGAGTAAACCTCGGACGTCATCATCACCGCTCAGGGCGTCGTTAGGCCTGTCAGTCGTCTCGGCCGCCGAATGACGGCGAGACCTTTTTGGGACATTGGGTTGGGTGGAGTGGTCTCCACCCTGTTTCCTGACACTTCGTCGGCTCCCCTGCTTTCGCAGGTCTTCTTCTTCTTCGGCTGTTTGGCCTCTTTTTTTCTTTGTTGCTGCCCTTCTCGCCAGTGAAGGCCGTCGGGCTGTCTTTGTTGAATCGGGGGATTGAGTCCCCTGTACAGTTGCACGACCAACAAGTGGCATTTCTTCATCGTTGGCAGGAAGAAGGTCAAAGAACTGCGAAGGATTCAAAAAATAAGATGTCAGCCTAAGAATTGTACATTACACAGAACAAGAATATGTTACACAGGGAGTTAAAATATTACACAGAAAATGCACTATTTTACACAGGAATGTAATATATTGCACATGAACGTAATATATTACACAGGAAGGTAATATATTACGCAGAACGTACTTATTATACACAAAAACGTAGTATATTACACAGAACGGTACTATATTACACAGAAACATACAATAATACACAAAAACAACAATATTACACATTAAGCAAGAATATCAACCAGAAACAACAACCAATTAGACATTCAAAAGACTAGAAGAGAACTCACCCCTTTCCCTTCCAGGGATTTCAAAAGCGGATCAATTGATGATGACTTTGTGAATGTGCTGTCCCCGTAACACAGTATACGGGGTGTCCGACCAACGTGTTGTTTCTTCACGCTGCCGGACACCTCGTAGAACCATACAATGAGGGCGACCGAGCACCCTTTCAGGTATCCAACGCTGTTGATCTTCCCTTGGTAGCGCAGCTGCACCCGTGCGGCAGTCTTGGGAAGATCATCCATCACCCATCTGTGGATGGCATCCGCCCAGGCATAGTCGCCGATAGTGTCTAAGTTGTCGGCGTATATGGCCAGGAAGGTGGGCGCATTCAGAGAGGTGTTGGGGAAGAAGATGGTGCTCATCAAGAATACCACTAGGAGCTTCACGAAAGTCTCCTCCGTTCCAGCCTTCCCGCTGACAAGTCTGAACAGGTTCTCTTTGATAGCATCACGATGCCGGTTGTGTAACTTATTCAGATAAGAAAGTTCAAACTCAAAGGCTCTCTTCTCCCCCTTAGGCCTGAATGACACAATCTCGCCCATGCTGGGGACGCCCATTACGAGGACGACGTCCTCGGGGCTGAACTGAATCATGCTCTCTCCAATCTTGAACCTTTCGGTTCGTGTATCTTATACACGGAGCAGTGCGTCCAGAACCCCCCTTTGTTGGACACAGAGACACCATCAAGGCCGCTCTTCAGCGGCTTGTTAGACAGAGGGGAGAAAAGGACAATTTTGTCAAACTCTTAATGGTGTAACTCATGGGTACCATCCTCTTCCCAAACACCTCATGATCAATTCCAATTGGATCGTTGACTATGTTGATGATCTACTGGGCATGGGGTGGTACGCATGGGCGCAGGCAACGCACAAATGTCTTATGGAGGACGTTCCGCAAGTTGCACTGGGGTGCAAGCTAGATGCACTGGGGTGAAGACAAACACGGGGTATATTAAGGGTTGCTCGATCGTGCCGAGGATGCTGTGCTACGGTGAAAATACTTACCTGAAGCAATCGACTATAGAAACAAGTTGGTCATCGTTCGAAGGAAAAGAGGTAATGAATCATTGATAATGCGTTTGCAATTGGCAGTTAATGTTTAACCATTGTATGCAATACTTAAGCATTGTCTACGGAGTTTAACATTTGGCTTTTGTGTTTAAACTTCTTAGTCTCTGTTTAAATATGTCTGATACCGTTTAAGTATATATGTGTAATGTTTAAATACGTTTTTTATTGTTTAAATAGAACGATTTCGCTGAGATTGTTTTGTTTCATATGTTAGTTTCTTGAGTTGGTCCCGACGAACGTTGACGAAGGAATATTTGTTCGGGCCAACCGGCGGAGGGATGCTATTGCTCCGGAACTACTTGCTCGAAGGCAGGATGAGAGGCCAACCTCTTCCGTGCGCGCTCGATGACGTCGTCCCCCTACTTCCAGCCCAACGCTAACACGCAATCCTCGGCGTCGGATAAGCCCGCTCCTACCCCGCCTGACGGTGACACCATCCCCACCCCCTGACCACGACAACGATAGCCCCCCCCCCTGACGGTCTCCACAGCCCCTTTTGACCGTGGCAGCTTTCCTGACGGCAATCGGCGACGATGTCACGTCAACTCTCCTGCAAGCGTGCCAGCTCTTGAGTACTGGGTTTCCTCGCCTTGTCGCTCAGGTTGAGGCATTGGAGGAACGGTCACGATCGACTGCGCCATCCCTCCAAACAAATGAAGTACCCGTGACGGAGGAGGCGTCAAGATTTGATGACGACGACTTCATTGGGGTGGCTATCCCAAGACGGCCACTTTTAAAGAGGCTTGTAAAAAAGACGAAAACAATAATGCCTCTCTGTCGACCACCGGCTGACAATAAAACAATAGCAGCACCACCATCGGCGGCTGATGTTGTTGTTGAGTCCGTTGCTGTTGATGATGTACCCGTACCGGTGGAGAAGATCGTCGACGCTGTTGGTACCGCTGTGGTTGAGGTAACCAACGAAGTCCCCATCACGGTGGAACCGGTGCCCGACAGTGAAGCGACTGAGGGTAGGTCTCCACTTGATGCTGCGGGCGTGGACACTGTTGAGAAGATCGTTGACTCCGTTGTCAGCGAGATCTTGCTCATGGAGGAATCGGCGGCCGACAGTTCCGCATCCAACGTAGGCCCGATCCCGCAACAGCAAGAAGCATCTAAAGATGATCTCAAGAAGGCTGTTGACCAGGGGCGAAGGGACGTTACTGAAAAGAAAACGAAAGCTATGACCCTTGCCAACCAGCAATATGAAGAAATTCGGAAAGACTTTGGTCCAAAGAAGAAAAAATACGCTGGACAATCGCTCCTCAACAAACTCGAGCAGGAGTTGATAAGGATCTTTCTCAACTGCTCTATGGACACGTAAGCACAATATTTTTATGTTAATGTTTACGTATGTATGTTCCGCTTTAAGTTATGTTGTTTCCATTTAAACGGGAGAGTTATCATTTAAAATAGGGCTTCCCTGTTTAATTTTTTACGTTACTATTTAAATATTGACATTATCGTGTAAGATTATTCTTTTCGACTTAAGGTTTTCAGTTATTGTTTAATTATATCCGTTGCCTTTTAACTGTAGGACTGTCGTGTGGAGGAATGATTCTGTGAGTACCACACGGGCCAACCTATTCATACTACTAGGAATGATCGTGTGATGGACGCCTTCATGTGCATAATACAAAAGTCGCTGACCAGAGAACCATATCCTTATAAGAAGCACCCCTCCATCACACGACCACTAGCGCTGTTTATGTCAAAGCGGGAAGACATACATGAGACGACGTTAGCTATGATCGGAGATGCCGCGCGCGTCGTGTATAATGTTGACATTGCCATCCTTCCCATAATCTTAAACGACCATTTCCCTGTCGTGGTCCTCGACAATAACAGCCAAGAATACAGGCATTACACTTCATGCCAAAGTGAAGAATACAGGCATTACACATCTGTCTCGAAATGGAGTTCGGGGAGACGGTGACCAAACAATACCCGCTTGTTCGTGACAATGACACCCGACAACAAAAAAAAGGAAGTGTCAATTGCGCCATCTACGTCATGCGGTTTATCGAGCAGTTACTCAACAGTGACAAGCTACGGTTACCGCAAATGGGCGTCCCTTATCTGAGACTAAAGAATTCTGCCTGGATACTCAAGGAATGGAGAGCAGCCGACATCACTCCGAAAGGGGTGTCTTCTACCGCGTACAACAGTTTTGTCTTTGTTATTTTAAATTCAATTTATTCTTTGCCAATTTTATGTATTTTTTTATACGTCACATTATTTGGATAACATTTGATTGTAACATTGGGGTTTGAAGTTTATTTAATGAAGCACTCTTTGTTTAAACAGCTATGTGTCCCTTGAAACATACGTGTTACTCGTTAATGATAATCGTCTCTGCTTAACTTTTCATTGTAGTTTGTAAATATTAATGACTCTATTTAAATCGGAAGACTTCCTGTGTAAATATCAATGTCTCTGTTTAACTTTGTCTGCCACTCTTTAATAACAATCGTTACGGTTTAACAATAGGTCCCTTGTTTAAATATTGAGGACAGATAACGAAATGCGTTTTTCTCTGTTTAAAATAACAGTGCTTGACAATCAAATAACTTTGTTTCCCTTTAAAAATTATTCATTTACAATGCCTGCTCGGCAACAGTTTCATTGCAAGATCTACGATTGTGATAGGATGCGTGGCAGCGGCTGCAATGTAACTCTCGAACCTCGGACGCTTGCGACTCGATCCTTATCGAGTCGGCCATTTCCGTCACCGGTAAATGACGAGCTTCTTTGATCCACGCATTGAATGACTCCCCAACATTTGAATACATCTCGCCCCAGCGTTCACTTCTGAACAGGTAATTTGACTAGTGCGACATGTCCGACTTATGAATCAACCACTGAAGGGTTGCATTTCCACTGAAGGGTAGCGGTAATTAAGTTTTCTCGACATAATTCAATTCATTCTTTCCCAATAACGTGGTAGATTTTTCAAAGTAATCGTCGATTGTTTGTAATATTTTATACTTAACTTGTTTTGTTTAACTTTGCATTGTATTGTTTAAATATCGCTGACTCTATTTGAAAAGGTATTCTCACTGTTTAAAGGTTGATCTCTCTGTTTAAATATATGCGTCACCCGTTAAAAATAATAGTTACTGTTTAACATTCTGTGCCTACGTCTAAATATATGCATCCCTGTTTAAATATCAAAAGTTTACACTGAAACAAATTTCTTTTCCTTCAAACATTTTTCCTTTACAATACCTAGTCGGCGACGGTTTCATTGAAATATCTTCGATTGTGACCAGACGCGTGGCAGCGGCTGCAATATAACTCGCGGACCTCAAACGCTTGCGACTCGATCCTCCTTCATTTAGGACGCTCAGGTTGCCTTCTCGTCGCAGGCGGCCTCAAACGCAGATCGCGATCGTCGTCCGTAGGCCTCTCATTGTCGGGTATGGGGAATATAGCTTCCTTATACGCTAGCTTGTAAGTCTCGGCGGTGAAGTACCCGTTAATAAAATGATGAACGCATGCGTGTTTGCACGGGATACCATAAACTTGGCATCTGCGATATGAGCAAGTTCTACTCGCAAGATCTACAGAGTTGCTGTACTGGTCAATCACTTCGTAACGATCATCGACACAGTGACTAACATGAAGACTTCGCCTATCCTCAACAAGCGTCTCAACCTTCGAATGTATGTCCGGGCATAAGTAGGTCTTCCATTTGTTCGCTTGCTCACGGCGATTGCATAACATGCGCATTAACTTGAACCTGTACAACGAAGATCAGAAATCTTAAAGAAATTTAAGTGAAGATATTGATATTTAAACAGAAACACATAGACTTAAACAGGATTATAACAAACTAAACGGTGATCCCGAAATTTAAACACATACAATGATATTTAAACAAAGACAATGCAATTTAAATACAGAAAATGATATTTAAAGGATAAGGGCAAATCGTAAGCGTTACATAGAATCAACATTCGAATATCTTATGACGTCGACCATTTTTGTCACCGGTAAATGTCGAGCTTCTTTGATCCACGCATTGAACGACACCAGCGTTCACCTTTGAACAGTTAATTTGACCAATGTGACATACCCGACTTATGAATCAACCACTAATAGGCTTCGGGTGATGCGGCCTGCAGTTCATTAACGGTGTCATCAAATTCTTTAGCCGTCGATGCCCACGCAATATGAAAGTATATGGACCAGCACTCCTTCCTCGATGCCTTCCCAAGTCTGACATTGGCTTTCATAAAATTGGCCTCCAAGTGTCGAAGGCAGTATGCATGTGGGGATGAAGAGATGACTCTAGCAATAGTGTTCACAATGCCCTTTGACCTATCCGACACGAATGTAATTATCTCTTCATAATCTCCCTCGTCGTATAAAGCATCACCTACCTTGGAAATGAACCAAGTCCAATTGGCATTGGTCTCATTGTCGACAATAGCGAAGGTAATGTGGAAGAAGCCATTGTTCCCATCTTTGCTTGTGGCACCCAGCAGAGTACCTCGATACTTTCCAAGGAGGTGGGTACCATCGAGAAACAACAGCGGCCTGCATGCCCTCTTGAATCCCACGCACGCGCTGAAAGAAAAGAACGCACGTTTAAATTTCTCACCGTCTCTTTCCACAAACGCAATGCTTCCAGGGTTCGTCTCAACCACCTTGTCGACGTACCAAAGCAACAAATCGTAGCTGGAGATGTCGCTGCCGTCGAAGACCACCCGGGCATGTTCTTTTTCCAACCAAGCCTGTTTGTATGGAATGTGGACACCATGCTCCCACAATATGTCCTTCTGAATGTCGATGGCTTTGTCCTTGAGCTTTTGAATCACTCGCGCGCTTACCCATTTTTTGAACGCTTTCGAGTGTGACGCCGAGCCAATTCCACCACCGCAAGTGTGTGACGGGTACATTGTCTTGATTCTGAAGGTGTTTTTATTATATTCCTTTGATACATGAAGGCGCCATTGATAACCATATGCAGCGCATTCCATAATGACCCGATGTTTTTCGTTATTTACAAATTTGAAGTCAAAATTCCGTTTGATGGCAAAATTCCGAAGTGCGTCTATGAAATGTTCAACGCCTTGAAAACGTTATCCGACATCCAACCATAACACTTTAGGTTGTTTTGACGAGGAAGGTAGGCATGCGAGACCGTCAGGGTCGCCATGAGGTGGAACAAAAGAGTTCCCAGATTCTGAATTCCTGCCAACACTTCAGTTCAAACAAAAACGATCAGGATTTAAGCATGAACTCTAATTTTTTAAACGATAACTATAAATGTTAAACGCTAGCAGCGCTATTTAAATAGAGACTCAATAATGTAAACGGAGAAGTCAACCTTTAAACGGGAACTTGATTCTTTTAAACTTAGAAGGCGAGTATTAAACAATAACTAATATATACAACTATTTAAACCTTACCACGACAACAACTTGTTTTCAGTAGGATACGATGGTATGTCATCCGTCTCGATAACAAGATGAACTGCACCTCATTTAAAGATGGAGAAAACATGACACATGCGTTGGAAGTCGACCTCGTTTTCTATTGGGCAAACCGTTTTATGTTCATCAGGTGTGATAAACTTCACCCTCACATTGGAAATATCAAGACCCTATCGCTCACATATCTCATCTAACACTGACTGCCAAGCAGTCAGCGCCGTGAACATCAGCACTCGTCCCTCCCCGTTGTATCTAGCAATAGCACAAAAACTCTTCATAATATCGGGAAACCGGTAGACATCAGATCGAACAAACCAAATGAGAAGAAGAAGAAGAAGAAGAAGATGTAATTCACCTTCTAAACTTTCTTTGACAAAAAGCAAGCATGAAGGGGAAACAACTCACAATTGTATGCATAAAGGGCATACATGATATGATGTGATCGGCGGGTTTTTTCCCCACCATTTCCAAGGGCAAAAATGAAATTTCATAACAAGGACACATTTGAAGTGAAGGATAGGGGGTAGACGGGAAGTAAACTATAACGGAGGGGCTGTCCGGGGGGTGCAAAAGTTGGAGGGGGTTTTTAGGAAGTTTTGAAATTCCCGAGTGGTGAACAGTAATTTTCCCTTTATATTATCCTATATCAATATCAATCAATTAAAATAAATTTATATTTTAAAAATAGTTAAAATTCATAGTAATATTGTTGTTTTGATATAAAAATTTTAAATATAATTTAAAAAAAATAAATTATGAGGTTCTAAGAAATCAAGCATCCTAATGCCTTAATGGCCTATGCCTAGAGCTAAGTCAACATTTAAATATCAACTCAAACACACATATACACACAAAAAGTTAAATTAAATTAAATTTAATTAAAAAATAAAAAGCTTTCTTTTCAACATTATGTGTTTATAGCTACAATGTCATAGCTGCAAAAGATATTTTTATAACTAGAATACTACAGTAGCTATGGAGAACATCATTTATAGCTCCTTATAATTTGATTAAAATTTTTAGTTTCATAGATTATTAATTCGTAGCAGGTAGACAGTATTTGTTTTGATATTTTAATATTGTGGCACTAACTAACCTTTAAGCTACTATTTTTTAGCCACAGTAATTTAGCATAGCAACATACTTTATTTAACCACAAATATACTTCGCTTGTAGCAATAATGATTTTAAAGTTTATATAGCAGCCATGAAAATATTTGTGTGGCTATTATTTATTTACAGCTACATACATTATATACATATAGCTAATAATTATTTCAAAATTTAATTTGTTATGAATACAATTTTTGTAGTTATAGTTGATAATATATATCCCATAGCTAAATATATACATGTTAATGAGCTACAAAGAAAAAACAATTGTGGCAAAAACATGAACACAACTTATAACTTAAATTGTGTTGAAAAAACCAATTATTACATTAAATCCCTTTAGTTAAAAAAAAAATGGGAAAATTACTGTTCACCCCTCGGGAATTTCAAAACTGGCCAAAAACCCCCTCCTATTTTTGCACACCCCGGACAGCCCCTCCGTTATAGTTTGGTTCCCTTCTACCCCCCGTCCGTCACATGAAATGGGTCCGTGTTACGAAAATCCATTTTTGCCCCTGCAAATGGTGGGAAAAAAACCCGCCCGATCACATCATGTCATGTCTGGCTTTTATGCATACATATGTGAGTTTTTTCCCCCTTTATGGTTTCTTGTTCGCTTAGAGAGCTTAGAAGGCGAATTACATAATTTTGTTCTTGTTCTCCTTTTCCTTCTGCTAAGTCGATATTATGGACAGTTTTTGTGCCATTGCTAGATACAACGGGGAGGGACGAGTGCTGACGTTCACCGCGTCAACTGAATGGGCGTCAGTGTTAGGTGAGATTTGTGAGCGCTGGGGTCTCGATGTTTGTCGCGCGAGGGTGAAGTTCATCACACCCGATGGACATAATACGGTTTGCCCAATAGAGAACGAGGTGGACTTCCAGCGCATGTGTCATGTGTTCTCCATCCTCAAAGGCGGTGTAGTCGATATGGTTGTCGAGACGGATGACGTGCCACGGCAGCCTTCTGAAAACGAGTTATTGTCGTGGTAATGCGTTGCTCTAAAACAATTATGCAGTTGTATGTCAGTTAGTGTTTAACACTACCATTATCTGTATTAAAGAATGAATTATCCGTTTAAATTGGGCGTCTCCGATTAATTTATCATGTTTCTGTGTAAACTATCATACACCGTTTGCATTATTACATCTCTGTTTAACTATGCCTGTTAAGGTGTAAATATTAACTTAGGCATTTAAATAAGTGGACTTTGTGCTTAAATTCTGATCGTTTGCGTTTGAACTGAAGTGCTGGCAGGAATTCGGAATCTGGGAGCGCTTCTGTCCCACCACATGGCGACCCGGATGGTGTCGCATGCCTGCCATCGTCGTCAGATCGACATGAAGTGTTGTCGTTGGACGTCGGACAACGTTTTGATGGCGTTGAACATTTCCGAGATACACTTCGCAATTTTGCTATCAGTCGGAATTTTGATTTCAAATTCGTGAAGAACGAAAAATACCGGGTCACTGTGGAATGCGCGGCCGGTGGATGTCAATGGCGCGTTCACGCATCAAAGGAATATAATAGAAATACCTTCAGAATCAAGACAACGGAGCCGACGCACACCTGCGGTGGTGGAATTGGGTCGGGGTCACACCCGAAAGCGTCCAAAAAATGGGTCAGCGCACGAGTGATTCAGAAGCTGAAGGACCGGCCCTTGTACAAGGCCATCGACATTCAGAAGGACATGTTGCGGGAGCATGGTGTCCACATTCCATACAAGCAGGCTTGGCTGGGAAAAGAGTATGCCCGGGTGATCCTCGACGGCGGCGACATCTCCGGCTACGATCCGTTGCTTTGGTACGTCCATAAGGTGGCCGAGACAAACCCCGGCAGCATCGCGTTTGTGGAAAGAGACGGTGAGCGTTTTAAACGTGCGTTCTTCTCTTTCGGCGCGTGCATTTTGGGGTTCAAGCGGGCATGCAGGCCGCCGCTTGTTTGTGGATGGTACTCACCTCCTCGGAAAGTATCGGGGTACTCTCTTGGGTGCCACAGGGAAGGATGGGAACAATGGCTTCTTCCACGTCGCCTTCGCTATTGTTGACAACGAGACCGACGCCAATTGGACGTGGTTCATTTCCAAGTTAGGTGATGCTTTATACGACGAAGGAGACTACCAAGAGACAATTACATTCGTTTCGGATAGGTCAAAGGGCCTTGTGAACGCCGTTGCGAGAGTTTTCCCTTCATCCCCGCACGCGTACTGCCTTCGGCATTTGGAGGCCAATTTTATGAAAGCCAATGGCGAGACTTGGGAAGGCATTGAGGGAGGAGTGCTGGTCCATATGTTTTCGTATCGCGTGGGCGACGACGGCTAAAGAATTCGATGACACCGTCAATGAACTGCGGGCCGTATCGTCCGAAGCGTTTCGGTGGTTGATTCACAAATCCGACATGTCACACCGGTCGAATTATCTCGTTCAAAGGTGACCGATGGGGAGAGATGTATTCGAATGTAGCCGAGTCGTTCAATGCGTGGATCAAAGAAGCTCGACACCTACCGGTGACGAAAATGGTCGACGCTATAAGGTACTCGAAGGTTAAATACATGTAACGCTTAAGCTTACCCGTTACACTTTAATGTTCGTTATCGGTGTTTAACATGCACTGTCCGCAGTTTAATATCGTCGTCGGTGTTTAACATTCACATTAACCCTTTAGTCCGGTAGAATCCTGTATAAGATAACAAATGTAAATATCATTGTCTCGGTTTAAATACCGTCGTATATGTTTTTCTTCTTCGATCTTTAGTTTATTACTGTTCTGTTTACTCCGATGTAGTGGTGTTTAAATATTCATATATTCGCGTAAATTTCTTTAAGATTTCCGATATTCGTTGTGCAGGTACAAGCTGATGCGCATGTTATGCACTCGCCGTGAGCAAGCGAACAAATGGGATACTTTCTTATGCCCGGACATATGTTCAAAGGTTGAGACGCTTGTGCAGGATAGCCGAAGTCTTCACGTTGCTCGCCGTCTCGCCGATCGTTACGAAGTGATTGACCAAAGGCAAGAACTCAGTAGACCTTGCCGCAGAACTTGCTCATGTCGCGAATGGCAAGTTTATGGCATCCCGTGCAAACACGCTTGCGCTGCGATATTGGTGACGGACAACAATGTTCATCGTTTTATTAGCGATCACTTCACCGTCGACACTTACAAGTTGGCGTATAAGGAAGCTATATTTCCCATACCCGACAATGAGAGGCCCACGGACAACAATCGAGATCTGCTTTTGCGGCCGCCTGTGACGAGAAGGCAACCTGGTCGTCCTAGACGAAGGAGGATCGAGTCGCAAGCGTTTGATGTCCGTGAGTTACATTGCAGCCGCTGCCACGCGTCCGGTCACAATCGTAGAACTTGCAATGAAAGTGTCGCCGATTAGGCTTCGTAAAAAGATAATCTTTAAATAGCACACATTTATTTGGTTATGACGCCCTGATATTTAAACATAGAATAAACGAATTTCGTTGTACCCACTGAAGTTTTAATCGAATAAACCTAATGTTAAATGGTGACACATTTAAAGAGTCACACACAAATTGAAGCGTACGCAGTGGATGTTAAACGGGAAATATCGGTAATAAACGGTAACCAATAACGCTAAACAGGCACATCGCTTGTTGTCATTCTTTTGTATTTGAACTTCCGGAAGGAATGTAAGATAGTGACGTATAAACAGAGACGTCATATTTAAACAGATACGGCGGCGAGTTTTACACATCTTCGGCGGAATGTTTAACGGAGACGTTGTATGGTAACACAAATTGAAGTGTACGCAGTGAATGTTAAACGGGAATGTAAGATAGTCCGAATTAATGACGACAAGACGTCATTAGAGTGAAATCCCAGTACCAATGCTAATTCATTACCATCTCTTTCCCAATTACATTTGAATTCAAAATCCACACGTAAGCATCAATGCACGGAGTACGTTAGACAAACTTGCGACCCCTAAACTTCTATTTAAACAATAAACGGAAATCAAAGGCACATCCACATATTACACATAGAGAAAGAAGTATGTACAAGTCCCTCCTCAACGAGCTCTGCCAGAGAACCTGCCGGCCGTCGCCGGAGTACTCAACCGTTAGGGAGGGCCCCGACCACATCCCCGCCTTCTTGGGCACGGTGTCGGTTGATGGGACCACTTACTACAGCCCTTACCCCGCGAAAACATCGAAGGACGCCCAGAACACTGCGGCCGAGGTGGCGTACAATGACCTCCGTATTCCATACCCTGGGAGGATGAATACGCGTCCCGCTGCTACCGCCGATCGACTATGTGGAGGTAAGTCATACCGTAAGACTTCTGCGTCCATGTTACGGGAAATTTATTTATTTTCTAAATTGTTAAAAGCCTTCATTGCAGGGCCTCGCACCGCAACGCCTTCAGATGCAGCGCCTTCACTCAACCGCGAGCACTCCAACAGCGAAGAGTTGGAGTGCTTTCTGGAGGACATGCTCGTCGAGCTTGCGGAGAAGGAAGTCGTCCTCTCCGAAAAACTCGACCGACTAAGAACCCGCACGGCCCAAGTGAGGAAGCTCATCCAGGGACTGAAAGCGATATGATAATGTTTTTTTCAGTTTTTAGATGTATAAATTAGTATGCCTACGCTGGTTGTAATAGAACTCCGGTCCAACTAAAAATTTTGTGAAGGAAAGAAATTTGTTCCCTGTTACGTTTTGATCTTTAAACTGATACATGTATATTTCAACATCGGCACTAAATTATAAACGTCGACGCCTGTAAAAGGGTGGGCCACAATATTTGAAAAGCGCGAGTGTTTGTAAATAGCGAGAATAGTTTTCACACAGAGTCCTCGATGTGTGAAGAAGACAATTCAAACATAAACATCGAATGTTAAGTGAAGACGCACGCTAATAAGCGGTGTCATGCAATGTTAAACGGGGAGAACCCTCGTTCTCGTTCGTCGATAGTTAACCACAGATATCGATAGTTAAATGGTAAAGTGTAATGGTAAGTGATGCCGGTTATATTTAAACAATGATGGCGAGTTTCATAGATTAAATACCTCATTGATGTTTACAAAATAGGTTCAAAACCAGAAAATTTGCATTGGAAAATGCTGAAACGTCGCATGCATAAATGGAGTTGAATTTAGGCTAGTTACGGTATAACATAGTCAGATAAACTAGGCAATGTGAATTTATTATTAATTACTCCAATTTAATGTTGAAATGCGGGTCAGTAAAGCGTGAACGTAACCGATGCCATTTACTATATTCCATTTATTTCACCGAAAACCAATGCCTTTTTTTTTACAAATAGTTATGGTTGTATGTAAGCATCAAGCCGAAACAAGATACAGACGCAGATATTATCCACATCCCACAACAATGTTTAAGTCACGTCTAGCAGAATTTTGCTAGATGACACGCCGGCCCTCGCCGGAGTACACCACTCTCCGTGAAGGCCCCGACACCAACCCCGTCTTTCTGGCCACGGTGACGGTCGACGGGACCCCTTTCTCCGGTTCTTCATCTGCGGAAAGCGCCGAGGAGGCGCAGAACATTGCTGCCGAGGTGGCGTTCAAGCAGCTGTGCCCTTCAGGCAGCGTGGAGATTACCAAGGCCCTGGTTGCTGACGATGACGTATCTGACGCAGGTACTGCATACTGTAAGACTTCTCAGTTGAGTGTAAAAACAAAAAAAGAGCCACCTTCCATACGTAAACCTTCAACTCTTCATTGCAGGACCTTCACGAGCCGTCGGGGATTACACCAGTGGTGAAGAGTTGGATTGGGTTTTCGAACACCTGGTCCGTTCACTAAACGCAAAACTTGAAGGAATAAAATATCGAAAGGCACGTGTGGAAAAGCTGCTCCAAGATTTGAATGACAAGAAAAGGGGGGAGTGAGATTATGTTCGAGTTGATGTCGTTTGTAAATTGCGCCATCTAAATGGAGTTCTCTATATTTAAACGGAGTCGTCTGAATCCAAACGTAGTCATTAATATTTAAACAGATTAATCTATATTTAAACATACAAACCTAAACGGTCATTTTTATTACTCACGGCGTGACTCATTAGCCAATATTAATTACTTTCACCATTAATTATGAAAACTAAAATCAGTCGCACATCTATTTCAAATTCATGTAATTTCCGTTGCGAGAAGTGTAAGTTGTGGATATTTGTGAAGCAATTATTGTCACATCGAATCGAATAGCAAACGGAGACTCGTATAATTACACGGGAACTCTAAAGAGTGAACAGCACGAACTATAATTGAACAGAGCCAACGAAGTTTAAACGGAGAGCAAATCATTTTGGCAGGCCTTTATATTTGAAAGTTAACACCGACTGCTAACCAGATACTATTACCTTTAGCGCACAACTAATATGTTTATGTTAGGATGATGAGTTACATGATAATGAATTACGCAAACTTATTTTATTGTCGATGACTGATATGTGACAATAGCGACATGAAATTTTTTTTACCGCAACGTTAAACGTTAACAATAGCGACAAGTTAAACGACGGATTCGAAAGTTAAACGTTATTCTTAATGTGAATGGTAAGTCTTAAAGTTAAACAGATACGTAAACGGGGGATATACATTCTGAGTAATGCATGCATTCGACGAAGTGTTGTGAGATAGCATTGGGAAAGTGTGCATTGGTTAACCCGGCGGTGGACGTTACTGTTATCTGTTACGATTAAATTCGCTGTTTTGGAATTCAAACGTCGAATAGTTATTGGCATCAGACTCGAGAAATAGTGCAAACGTCCGTTGAATACATTTGTATTTAAAGAAGAATCGGAAACAAGAAACGCACCCAGATATTACTCGCAGATCTAGCAGTATGTATGTGCCAATTCTCAACGCGTACTGCCAGAAGACGCACCGCTCCACGCCGGCGTACTCCACAACCAGGGAAGGCGCCCGGGCGCCTCCGCTCGTGGGCAACGGTCACGGTGGATGGGACCACGTTTTCCGGTCGCGAGAACCCGAGAGAACGAAGAGGCGGCCCCGAACGTTGCTGCCCCGGTGGCGTTCTACGAGCTATGTCCCGCGCAGCCTTAGGACGAACGGTGTGTCCCCCCGCTGATGTCTATGCGTCTTTAGAAATATTTATCTAAATCGTTCATATCTTCTTTGCAGGGGCGATGACCTATCCCCGGGAGCGGTTCATCGAAGATTTGGTCGGGGATTTGACGGAAAGAGCAGCATCTCTCTCCGCAGAACTCGAGCGAGTGGTATCCCATAAGAGGGATGTGGAGAGGCTGCTCCGGTACGCGAAAATGTATAAAACGGAATGACGGTTTTTGACCTGCTTAGTGTAGTTTTCATCCATCAAATAAGAACTTTTTGCTTAGTGTGATATTTTAACTTCGTTCTTACTCTCTCAGAAATGTTAACCGTTGCGGACGCATGTTAAACAGCCACGCATGAATTTTAAATGGAGAACAATGTTCCTTAAGCAAATTCTAACCATTCGTGCGCATGACAAGCACGGTTTAAATAGAGACGGACGCGAGTAAACCCTATCATGAAACGTTTAAACGGTAATATTCAACCAGTAACGGCGAATGATAAACACAGATTGCCATCTTGGCCTGATAATTCTAAATTTTAAACGGTTACAACAACACGTAATTGGTGACACACTGAAAAAAATAAAAATTCCGTACTTGAGGACCCATAGCGCGGTTCATGAAGACATTTAAAAATTTACATATAATAGGGACTCTCACCTTTAAAAACAAACAGCGCAAGTAGAATAGGGTCTCACCCGTCGAAGAATAGCCGCCATATTAAACAGGGACTGTAATATTAAACATGTAACGATAAAAGCTAAACAGAGAATACCTTGTTTAACTGCTAGCTCTGCATTTTAAACGTAGACAACAACACGTAATGGGTGACATACATTGAGAAAAGAATTCCGTGCTTACGGACCCATAGCGCAGTTGATGGAGACATTTAAAAGTTATGTATAATAGGGTCGCTCACCTTTAAAAGCAGACAACGGAAGTAGATTACGGTCTCTTTCATTTAACGACAGCCTCCATGTTTTAAACAGGGACATAGGGAGTTAAACGCTTACCACTAATATCTAAACAAGGAGTATGTGATCAACCCGGTCCCCCTGGTGTTAAACGGTAACGGTGTATATTGCACGGAGATCCGTATTGTTAAAGTGTAACACAATGTTTTAATAGTGACAGCATCATTTTTTTACAGAAGTACTTAATTTTATAAAGCAGCGACGACCCTCAATCGGTACCATGGAATTTTAAGCAAAAAATGATTGAATATGAAAGAATAACGAACATTATTAGATGTACATTGAAATTTCTGCCATGTCGTTGGCAAAGAATGAATTGAATCAATTGAAATGAATTTCGACAAAACTGTTTTACTTCCGCACAGCTGGACCCTCCCCGCGTTGCTTGATGCCGGATGCTCGTCCTTCCTTAAGTATGTGGGCAGCGTACTTCAATCGCAGATAGGGGACGTCCGTGTGCGCTATCCGCAGCTTTTCGCCGCGGAGCAATTGCTCGATAAACCGCATCACGTAGATGGCGCAGTCGACAGTGCTTTTCTTTTGACGCGGTGTGTCGTCATCGTGAACAAGCGGGTACTGTGCCGTCGCCGTCGTGCCGTACTCCATTTCGAGACATGTGTCGAATAGTTCCCGCTGTCGCATTATACAAACCGATGTTAGAATAGAAAGCATCTATGTCACTCTGATAATCGAAATCTATATCGCAGAGAGCTTACCATTGCTACCGCGTCTCTGTTGTACTCTTCACTTGGGCATGAGGTGTAATGCCTGTACTCTTTCTTGTTATTGTCGAGCACCACGACATGGAAGTGGCCATTCAAGATTATGGGAAGGATGATGATGTCAACGTCATTGATGACCTTGGTGGCATCTCCGATCATAGCCAAAGTCGTCTCATGTGCGTCTTCCACCTTCGACATAAACAACACCAGTGGTCGAGTGATGGAGGCGCGCTTCTTATGAGGATATGGCTTTCTGTTAAGTGTGTCTTGTACGATGCACACGAAGGCGTCCAACACATCATCTGTCACCATCTCTTTCCCGTCGATCAGAACGAATAGGTTGGCCCGGGTGGTGCTGACATAATCATTCCTCCAGACGACGGAACTGCGGTTAAACGGCAACACATGCGATTGATTAATAACACGTAGACGTTAAGTGGAAACAACACATACGTAAATGATAATGTATAGGGGTAAACAGTAATATCGTTAGTTAAACGATACATTACTAGGTTATATGGTAACGACTGTAATTAAACGGAAACGCAACAACGTAAATGGGATGATCTCTATATAAACATTAACATCTACACTATCATACTTACTCGTCCATGGGGAAGTTGAGGAAAATCTTGATCAGCTCCTTCTCGAATACGTCGAGGCGCGATTGACCAGCGTATTTTTTCTTCGCCGGAACGAAGTCTTTCCGCACTTCTTCATACTGCTGGTTGGCGAAGGTGACCGATTTCTTTTTTTTCTCGGCGACATTCCCTTTGCCCCCGGCAACAGCTTTATTGGGATCATCCGTAGATGCTTCTTGCTGTTGCGGGATTGCGCCCACACTGGATGTGGCAATGTGGGTCGGCCGTTCCTCCGTGGGAAGGAGCTCCTCCACAATAGAGGCAACGGTCTTCTCAACCGCGGCCAAGGCAGTCTCATCAAGGGGAAGCACACCCTCGGGTGGTTCTTCATCTTCAAAATTAGTGGCCACCACCCTGGATGCGCCGTTATCGGCCGCGGCTGCCGGCTCCACCGCGACGGGGATTTCGGAGTCTTCCGCAGACGCAGCATTGCCAACGGGGTCTACAATCTCCGCCACCGGGGCGGTGAAGTCATCAACTGCAACGGTCTCAACAACCGCATCAGCCGCCGGTGGTGCTGCCATTGTTTCATCCTCGGCCGGTGGTGGACACACAGGCGGTATACTTTTCGTCGCCTTTTGTGCAAGCCTCTTCATACGTGGCCTCGTCATACGTGGCCGTCTTGGAATGGCCTTCACGACGAAGTCGTCGTCCTCAATTTCCAACGGCTCATCCGTCCCGGGCAGGTCACGTATTTGTCCCGACGGTGCAGCCCTTTCAAACGAATCAAACCTTGCCTCCAATGCCTCAACCCGAGCGACAATCTGGGGGAAAGCGTTCATCATCACCTGGCATGCCCGCATAAAGGATGTAGTCACGTCGTCGGCTGATGACGTCGGTTGGGCTACCGCGGTCGGGGGGACTCTGGGGATCCGGGTGACTCTCGTTGTCGCGGCCGGTGCGGGTGTTGCCAATTGGCGGGGTAGGTGAGGGCCTATCCGACGCCGAGGGTTGCGTGTTGGGCTGGAAGGGGGGGAACCACGTCGGCGCGAACGGGCGGAAGGGGCTGGCATCTCCGCTTGCAGTCGTGCAAGTGGTTCCCGCGCAACAGCATCCATCCGCCAATTGGCCCCAACAAAAGTCTCCTCCACAGCATTCGCCGGGACCAGCTCAGGAAACTAACATATATAAAGAAAACAATCTCAGACAAATCATTCAATTTGATCCAAAACAAACATATTTAAACATTTGACATATATACGTAAACGATATGGCACACATTTAAACGGAGTATAACAAGGTTAAGCGAAGACACCAAGCGTTAAACACAAACTACATTTCCTACACGGATAAGCCTATCGTTAAACATTAACTGCTCTTTGTAAACACATTAACACTGATTTATTACCTCTTTTTCTTCGAGAGCTGACCAACTGGTTTCTATCGTCGCGTGCTTCCGGTAAGTACTTTCACAAGAGCACGGCACCCTTGGGGTCTTGCCGAAACGGGCTTTCTTGCCGGTTCCGGTCACCTCGTAAAACCAGATGGTCAGCGCGATCGAGCAACCCTTAATGTACCCCGTGTTTACCTTCCCCCCCTCGCATCTGGCTTGCACTCGAGCGGCAGCTTGTGGAACGTCCTCCATAAGCCATTTGTGCGTCGCCTGCGCCCATGCGTACCGCCCCATGCCAGGTAGATCGTCGACATAATCAACGATCCAAGTGGGCACCGAGCATGAGGTATTCGGGAAGAGGATTATCCCCATGAGGTACGCCATCAAGAGTTTCACAAAATCCTCCTCTCCCCCCATCTGTCCAACAAGACGCTCAAGAGTGCGCCTAATGGCGTCCCTGTGTCTGTCGAAGCTTTTCGAAAAATATCTCCCTTCGAAAGCTGACGATGTCTTTTTCTTCTTAAACAGGACGGCGTCTCCGTCGCAGCGCAGACCCATAACGAGAGCCACATCCTCAGGCCTGAAGCTGAGCAGGCTCGCCCCGATCCTGAATTTATTGGTGTGGCCATCGTACCTCTGCAGAAGCGAATCGAGAAGGGCCCTCTCTTGGAATACAGCTTCCACCTCAGTGAATGCCGCAAACGGTGTCCTTTGGATGATCTCCAAATCTCGAGAGGTCATGTGGACTTTCAATTCGGCCAAGGTCTCCACCACCGGTGTCAAGTAGCATCTCCCGTTGACTAGGTTTACCGCCATAATCACAACACTGCAAAAATGACAACACTTGTTAAACCGATACATCAAACGCTACACAGAGACAAATGTTTTACACGAAAAGCTCAACACTTAAACAGAGAGATGCACCGTTAAATGGAGACAAACTCTTTTAAACACGAACTCATTTCTTCACACGGAAATCTCTTTTACAAACTGCAACCATATCAAATGGAAGGGGAAACGCACATTGTAAGCATTACACAAACAACAACAACCGATATCTCTTTCAATGATCGTGTGCACAACCGAAAACCCTAAACCCTAAAACCCTAACCCTAAACCAAAACCCAAAACCCAAAACCCTAAACCCTAGCAACCCCAGCCGAGAAATTCCCCCGCACACTAGAACCACGCAAAACAAAACCGAGTAATATCTCTGTGTAACAGAGTACTTCATATAAAAGCCTTGCTTTAGACACAGCTTCTGCCATACCTTGAGCTGCAAACTGATGGAAGTGCAGGATACTTGCGCACGGTGGACTGAAGTTACAGAGGATGTCGAAGCAGAGAGAGCTTCGGAGAGGGAAAAGCTGAAGAAAGTTAAGCAAAGAAGAAAAACGAACACTGCTCTCTGCCTCTCTTGGGATTCCCATTACGAAAAACCCTCCACTTCCTCTCTAACCGGCTTAATGATTGCACCACGATTTCCCATGCAAGGTAGGGGCAATTCCGTCCGTGAATTTGAAAAGTAACTCCGTTAACCACCGTTTCATTCTTTGGGGGTTTGAAAATCATTGTCTTTAAAAGGAAGGGGTTTTTATTGATTTGGAAATTAACGGGGTGTTTTTGGCCATTTCCCAAACTTTGGGGGTGTTTTTCGCCATTACCTGAAAAAAAATTCAATACCCACTTTATAGCAAAAGTTTTGAAATAATAAATCTAAAATTCTATATGTAATAAATAGGATGCATGAAAAAGATATTTAAAATAGATTAAAATATAAAAAAAACTTGTAATGAAAGAAATAACTTTAATAAAATATATATTTCGCAATAGAAATTAATATGATTACTACTAATTATATGGTGAGATTCTCATTATACTCGAATTATTCATGCATTCCATCATCTTGAAAAATCTAAAATTTATTTTTAGTTTTCAGAGGAAAAACAAATCAACAATTGACTCTTTATTAAAAAAAAAAAAATCAAATATGCATTTGGTAGAATAATCCTTTTAAATAACATTATTATGAAATACAATTTGGACATAGCTCACCATTCGTAAATTAAAAATACATGGAAATAGCTAGCAAAAAAAATACAAATAATAAATAAATAATAAAAAAACTACTAAAAGGTAAATAATAATTATTTCTATTTTAATCTCTTCAAAAGCTCCATCAAGAAGACAGTTCAAGTCTTTCGTCTTTTTTATCTACAAAAGTAGGGAAAAAATTAACAAATGAAAGAAGAAAGTAAATATTTTAATTAATTAAAAAATATAAAAGATAAAAAGTAATTCATACCTTTAGTTGACAAGTTTGCTATAATTTACTCATAGCAATAAATCTTCATCATCAGTATTAGGATCAGATTCTATATCCCCTTCTACTAAAGATTCATCAATAAGATTAACATCACCAGTAAAGGCCTTCACATTATTTCTCCCCAAGTTTAACAAATTGTCATCCTCTTCAATTGAAATTGAAAATTCATGATAACTACGTGATACATTTTGTTGAAAAGCTTCCTCATCAGTATGCATTGTATCAACACTTCTCAAACCTTTCGATGGTAAATCAAAAAAATTCTCAAACTGACTTTTTAAAACAATAACCCAATTAGGATTGCTACCATATTTAACATAAAAAACTTGTTTTGCTTGAGATGCAAGGACAAATGGCTCATCAGTTACTAACTTTCTTGAAGTATTGATACTAACAAAACCGTGATTATCAATCTTGACTCCCTTTCCAATTTTATCAACATCCCACCAGTCACATTTAAACAGAACAATTCTTTTCCCTCCTAGGTATTGAAGTTCTACTATTTCAGTGAGGACACCAAAATAGTCTACACTCTTAGAACCCATCACTCCTTTTACCAAAACACCACTATTTTAGTTTATTCTTTTTTTTTCAAGTTTCTTTGTGTGAAACCTAAAACCATTTATGACATATCCCATAAATTGTTGAACACCAGAAAGTGGACCTCGAGCCAATGATAATAATTCATCACTTATATAAGCACTTCCTTCTTGATGCAATTGTATAGCCTATGAAATTCACATGCCAAACAAAAAAAAAGTTAGTTTTTCTTAAAAATAATATGAAATTTAATATACAAAATATTAAAATTAATGATAAACAAAACATACTCTATGATGAAACCAATCAGAGAAATCAGTATCATGCACGCTTTGCTCATATTCACTGTAGAATAAAAAATTATATAAATAAGAAGATAATAACAATATATAAGGATCAACATACACACACTCACACACAGATATGTATGTATATAAACACAAATAAAAAAACTGTTTCATACCATAAAAATGGTTGAACTTCTTCACAATTTTTCAATATGTAGAGTTGGGCTTGCTTTCGTTCATATTCATCTAGACATTTAGGTTTGCCTTTCGATGAAGGAAAACCCGTTTGTGCAAACACATATAACACATATAACCCATCTAAATTAATATCACCTCCATCAGAATTTCTTGAAACTTGGTTGAATTTGGACTCAATACCATGTAAATATCTTGAGCAAAAGATAAGACTTTCCTCAACAATATACCCTTTTGCAATGGAGCCTTCTGATCGACTTTTGTTACGAACATAACATTTTAATTTACGGAGAAACCTATAACACATAAATTTTCATTAATTGTTCAACAAATATTAATACATTAAAAGATTAAAAAAATAATAATAATATAAATAATTTTAAGTATTACCTCTCAATTGGATACATCCATCGATATTATACAGGACCTCCAAGCTTAGCTTCAGTTGCAAGATGAATTGCCAAGTGCACTATAATATCAAAAAATAAAGGTGGAAAAATTTTCTCCAACTTGCATAATATAATTGGAATTTGAAAAATAAGATGGTCCAACAGATCCGTTGTTAACACTTTAGAACATAACTCTCTAAAGTATATACCCAGCTCAACAATAGCCAAAGGAAAAAGTTGTAAAAGAATATGGCAAGCATGACTCTTAAGCCCAAACATTTTGCGTTCTTCCAAACTCACACATCGAGATATGTTTGAAGAAAACCAATCTGGAACTTTTATAAATTTTAAAAACTTGCATACTTTATCTTTCTCTTCATTAGACAAATTAAAACATGCAGCTGGATAATACCATTTCCCATTTTTTTCAAATGGATGGAGATCTTTTCTAATACCCATTTCTTTCAAATCATGGCATGCATTCAAACCATCTTTTGTTTTCCCCTCTATATCCAATATGGTACCAAAAATATTTTCACAAATATTTTTTTCAATATGCATAACATCAAGATTACGTTGCAACAAAACATTTTCCTAATAAGACAACTCAAAAAATATACTTTTTTTTTCCCAATTCAGATGATCCTTATTTTTTTGGCTTTATAACATTTTTTGCCAAATACAACAGGTTGAAGCTTATGCAATTGATTTATGATATCTTCACCAGACAATAAATGTGAGCCACAACCTTTTTCAACAGTTCCATCAAAAGCATACGTATTAGAACGCCACTTATGATTTGGAGGCAAAAATCGATGAGCATGCATGTAACAAAATTTACGACAATATTTAAGACGGAAAGATGGAGTATCTTTATTACATGAAGGACAAGCTAATGTACCTTTTGTGCTCCATCTTGACAAGTACACATATGCCGGAAAGTCACTGATAGTTCATAAAATTGCAGCACACATTCGGAAGTTCTCTTTCTTTGAAGCATCATAGGTATCGGCTCCATTATACCACAAATCTTTCAATTCATCTATTAAAGGTTGTAAATAAACATCAATATCATTTCCAGGGGCTTTCTCTCCAGGTATTAACAAAGTTAACATGCAATATGGTTGCTTCATACACATCCATGGAGGTAGATTATATATTGTAACAATCACAGACCATGTGCTATATGAGACACTCATGTTACCAAAAAGGTTCATTCCATCAGTTGATAATCCAAGTCTCACATTTCGAGCCACTCTTGCAAATACCATGTTTGATTCATCAAAAGATTTCCATGCCAAAGAATCTGCAGGATGTCTCAGAATACCAACATTAGGACGTTGGTCATGATGCCATCTCATATCGGAAGCTGTCTTTGATGACAAAAATAACCTTTGTAATCTTGGTTTTATAGGAAAATATCGTAGGACTTTCTTTGCAACATTTTTGTCACCCTTACTAATGTCATATGATTTCCATCTGGACTCCCCACACATCAAACATTAATCAAGCTTTGTGTTCTCCTTCCAAAATAACATGCAATCATTTTTGCAAGTATCTATTTTCTCATAATCAAGACCCAAATCCGTAATCATTTTTCTTGCTTCATAAAATAATTTGGGTAGAGTTTCACCACTAGGGAGTGCTTCTTTAAATAGTTGTATTAAGCTAGTTCTCGCTTTATCACTAATGCCATATAGACACTTGATTTGAAATAGTTTAACAATAAAAGATAATTTTGTAAAGTTCTCACAATTGGGCATCTTCTAATAGCTTAAAAAATTTAGAAGCCTCCTTTCCAAGGTTTGGAATTTTATAAGGTTCATCTAAGTATTCACCATGTTCAAAAGTATTGTAATCATCATGCTTTTGGTTAGTAGAATCTTGCATTATGGTATCCATGACTTTTGGTCCAGCTGCATCGTAAATCATGTCAAACATATTATCAAATTTATCAACTTATATTATCCCTCAACAATAAATCATACCCATAGCATGTTTCTCTCTCTCTCTCTCTCTTTCCCCTCCAATATTCACATAATTTCTTCATATATATTTTTTTTGGTTGTTTGTCTAGATTAATTATTACTTTGTAATTTTTTTTATTTCATGACATATTGTATGCAACTACATATATGCAATTATATTTTCACTATCTTATTTTTCTTTACATTGTTTGCAACTATTTTTCAAAAAACCCCTTATCAATTTTATTAAATTATTTCTTTTTGCACTTTATGCAATTGTTCATTCAATAATTAATTTCAAATTTTATTTACGCTACAACCTTAGTAATTATTTTATGACAACTTTATCAAATTGACACCTATACAAAATTAAATTTATCCGCTAATATTCTCTTTCAACATTAAACTACATGTACCCGCTTATCCTTTATGTGTTATATCTCTCTCTCCCCCCTATAATCATACAATTTTCTCATAGATTTTTTGGTTGTGGGACTACATTACTTATAAGTTTATGATGCATTTTATTTCATGACATTTTTATATTTCGCTTTAGATTGTATGCAATTGTTGTTTGAATATTTTACTTCAAATTTTATTTGCACAACAACCAAATCATTATAGACATTCAATTGATATTTTTTATTTTTTTTCATATTATTTTATGTCAAGCAATAGGAGAATGCCTAGGCATGGAGGATTTAGAAAACGAAAAGAAAAATATCACAATATTGGAGAAGATTTTTCAAAAAAAAAATGATCTGACACTCCATCATCAACCATGTAACGTTTGTAAACCTACAAACATCACAAGTGGATCAAGTAGTCATCTTATTCTTCAACAGCCAAGAGAAGGTTCTAACTCTATTGGTAAAGTACAATTCACAATTGTCTTAAATTTTAAATTTAAGTTATGAATTCATCTTCCATATTTATTTTATTAAATATCACCATGTCATAATGCCATTTTATTCTATTTATTGTAATAGGAATGATGGACACCTCAATAAGAAAAGTGATTAGATGCCACTACGGAGGTCATTTTACATTTTCACAAGGCAGAAAATATGTGAATGAAAAAGTGAAGGTGACCGATTTTGATATTGATTTTCTAGCATATTTTGATATGTGGGATTTTTTAAAGGAGGAATGTGAATTTGACATTTTGAGAGGTGGCAAGTTCTATTATCTAAATCCGTCAAGCGCTTTTGAGGATTCTAATTCCCTAGTACTAATTAAAGATGACAGAGATATCCAAAACATGCTTGATAACTATGCAAGTTTTAGTTTAAAACCTATTGTGATATATACTCTGTTGAAAGATTATGACATTGTGTCTAGCATTTCTTCTGAAGAAAATTTTAGACACAGTGATGTGGATGCGATAAACAATGGAATCGAAGAGCATGAACCAAGTCCCATAAATATTTCAAGTATATAGTTTTTTTATTCCATACATTTTATTTTAATGATTTTGATTTTTTGTTTATTGATTTAATATATTTTTATTTCTTGTTAATAGCTTCAAAAGTTATTAAAAGAAAAACAAGAGGGCCTACACGTTGCTTGAGACTCATTGGCTTAGAGAATATACAAAAATTGCAAGTAGAATTTGATGATGCCCATCAAGCTGTTGGTGATAACTCAACGGATTTTATTTGGTTTTTAGGACAAACAGTTCGAAATAGATCATGTTGTCCTTTACAAGTCAAAAAATGGAAAGATATTCAAAATGACTCTATTGAGCATATGTGGCGCATTATATTGGTAAGTTGCCCAATAACTAATTCTTTCTCTAATTAATGTAATTGTCTTCTTTATTTAAAAATTATATAATTATATTAGCTCTTATTTTTTTAATTTTATTTTCCTTAATGGTCTCTTTGTAGGAAAAGTTCACTTTTGAAATTCCAAATAGAAGAAAAGAAGCTATTTTTAGTCATATGAATGCTTTATATCGAGATTATAGGCATAAATTGAAGAAACAATATTTTGATTCGAAAACAACTTATCAAAATTGTCTAAAAAATAAGCCTAATCATGTTCCTGTGAATGATTGGAAGTATTTGGTTAATCTATGGAGTGATGTAGCATTTCAGGTTAGTGTAATTAATCTAATTACTTAATTTGTTATTGTTATATAAGTATATTGCTTTTATTAATTGGAATTTTTTTATTTTTTTACAGGAAAGAAGTATGAAAAATAAGAAAAATAGGGAGAAGAGTTCAATGCCTCCATACACAGGAACCAAAAGTTATGCACGACTAAGACACCAAATGGTATGAACATTGATAATACTTTAATTTGTTTATTGAGTTGATAATAAATAAAGTTATTGGAGTTTTCTTAGCATTAATAGAATTTTGTTTTAGTATGTTGCGTTATTTCTTTATCAAAAAATCTCTTTTATAGAAAAAAGAAAAAGGAAAGGAACCTTCTTGTGTTGTGTTGAGGTTTGGATTGAATCTCGAAAAAGAAAGAGAGACAAAGAAATTGATCCTTCTTCACAAGAAGTCATTGTGAGTATTACTTTTTGTACTAATTTTCTACTAGTATCTTTTTTCATATATAATAATATAGAATAACTAGTTAATTTTTGCCTGATAGTAATTATAGGTACAATTTGATCAATTGAAGAAACAACAAGAAGAAGGGCAAATTTCATTGGATGATGAGAAAATTTTTCAAGAAGTACTTGGACCTGAAAAAAATGGTTATGTAAGAGCATATGGCCCGTGTAAAAATATAACAGAATATTTTGGGGTTGTACCATCAAAAATTGAACTTATAAAACGAGTAAAAGCAACTAAAAAAGAAGCAAGTGAGCAAGTTGAAATGGCTAAAAGGGAAGCAAATGCAAAAGTAGAGGCAATGGAAAAGCAAATGGATCAAAAAATAGCAAAGTTGAATAGAGATTGGGAAGAAAAATTTTAAATGTTATTTCATCTCCATGCTCCACAAACGCAAGAGTAGACATCTAATTTTTATAGCTATAGCTTTTATAAATGTTATTAATATTAGTGATGAAAACTTCTTTTGTAATAATTATTGTGTACTATTTCCACAATATATTGCTTTAATTAATTAGTTTCATTTTTGTTTTGGCTATATTTTTATTCAATTATTTTTATTTCATTATTTGCACTTAATAGCTATTAATTCATTAACAATTATTTATGTTTAAAATTAAAAAAATAAATTTTATTATAAAAATATCCAATGTGTAGCAAACAATTTTGATATTTAGATATGAATTTATCTTGTCTGCAGCTAAAAAATATAAGTTAATTACTATGATATGTTTATTTCGAAGCAAAATATTTTTGCTACAAAGTGTATTATTATAGCGAAAGATTCAACCATATATTTACAATGCCATTTTAACTGAAGCAATTAATTGAATACTTTTGTTTTGAACCTATTATTTCATAGCGAAATATTTTAATCTATAGTTATAACTTATTTATTTCGATGCTAAAGACTATCCTATTAGCCACACTATAATAATCATAGTAAATTAAAATTTAATTTAGTTACAAACATATAAAATTTATAGCTGAACATAAAACTATTTGTAATAATAGTTTTACTGTGGCAAGTACACTCAACTTTTGGCCACATAGTTTTTCTGTTGCAACTAAAATCAATTTTGCTATATATATTAATATAATGTAGCTAAAGCAATTCATTATTTGCTACCACGTAATAATTACGTGGTAAAATATTTTAAACTTATAGGCATGAAAAATAAAACCGGTAACAAAATATATTACCTCTTAGCTACAAAAGTTATAAAATATGTGGCTAACATTTAGCTATGGCATTTCTTGCTACGAGATTTATTTTCAAAACTAAACTGTTTAGCTACATGATTTTGTACTTTTTGCTATAATTTTTTCTAAAACTATAAATACATAATGGTGTAGTGCACGTCCGCATCTTCCAACCAAATATCAGTCAAAGAAGCAAATTTGCTGCCTTAAAAAAATATTTAAGTAACATTTACAAATTAATCAACATGATCCAATTGATTTCTGAATAATTTTCAGATTTAATTTTTGTTTTAAAAGAAAGAGAATCATTAAATGTATTGGTTTGGGGAGTTAAAAAATATTATAAAAACATCGAATTATTATTTTGGAAATTATCCAAAATTTGATTTGAGTTTTATTATTGGAATTTATCACAAGAAAAAATCCTTCATGAGCTCCACAATTGCTACTTATGGTACAAATGGAATTAATCAATGTTCACTAATTGTTGCTAAAATACTCATTACATGAACATATTCATTGCGTGATTCAACCTGCCATCCATGTCCTATGGATAAAATTCAAGAAGACATGAGCTCTATAGAAAACAAGACCACATGACGAAACGAAGCAAGAAAATTTTTGTAAGATGATCACAAAATGTTTTACGAGTCAAACCAAAGTGAAAGAGGCAAACAGAAATTTTCATAAAATATTTTACTATACTATATATTGAAAATTGCAAAAAACCCCCTAAGTTTTCAAAATGGCCAAAACACCCCCTTAATTTCGAAATCTCTAAAAACTCCTTCCTTTTAAACACAATGTTTTCCAAACCTCCAAAGAATTTAACGGTGGTTAACAGAGTTATTTTTGAATTTTATGGATAAAATTGCCCATTGCTTGCATGGGAAGTCATGGCACTGGAATTTTTGAAAAGTGGGCCATTTTTCTTAGGGTAATCCCAAGAGACGTCTTTCACTGGAGCCGTATACGCTTTTTCTCTCGACTACGCCTCTTCAGCTTTTCCCTTTCCGAAGTTGTCTCTACGTGGACATCCTCTGTAATTTCAATTTTTTCCCTTTCATTGAGCTTCTGAATCACTCGTGCGCAAGTATCCTGGATTTCATCAGTTTGCAGTGTAATGTATTAAAGAAGTTGTGATTTGGTCTTATTTGAAGTACTCTATTGCATAGAGATATTTGTCAGTTTTGTTTTGTGGTTCTGTTTTTATTGGAAGATACTGAAGTCTGCGGGAGGATTTCTCGGCTGGGGTTTTGTTAGTCTGCAGGGAGATCTCTCGCCTAGGGTTTTGTTTTGGTTTACATTTTCGTTTGTGTACACGATCGAAATAGTTTTTTGATTGTTATGATTTGTGTAATGTTTATAATATACGTTTCCCCTTTCATTTGATATGGTTGCAGTTTGTAAAATGAGATTTCCATGTAAGAAATGAGTTTTTGTTTAAAAACATTTGTCTCCGTTTAAATATTGTGGTTTCCGTTTAAAAAGCTAGGTCTCTGTTTAACAAGTGACGTCTCTGTTTAACATTTAAGTTTTCCACTTAAAAACATATATCTCTGTTTAAGAAACTAGGTCGTTGTTTAACAAGTGGTGTTATTATCGCAGGCTTGTGATTATGGAGGTAAACCTACTCAACGGGAGATGCTACTTGACACCGGTAGTGGAGACCTTGGCCAAATTGAAAGTCCACATGACCCCTCGACACTGGGAGATCATCCGAAGGACACCTTTTGCACCATTCACTTAGGTAGAAGTGTATTCCAAGAAAGGGCCCTTCTTGATTCTCTTTTGCAGAGGTACGATGGCCGCACCAATAAATTTAGGATCATGGCAAGCCTGCTGAGTTTCAGGCCTTAAAATGTGGCTCTCGTTCTGGGCCTGCATTGCGATGGAGACGCAGTCGTATTTAAGAAGAAGAAAACACGGTCAGCTTTCGAAGCGAGATATTTATCGAAAAGCTACGAAAGGCACAGAGACTCCATCAAGACCACTCTTCAGCAGCTTGTTAGATAGAGGGGAGAGGAGGAAAATTTTGTGAAACTCTTGATGGTGTACCTCATGGGGATAATCCTTTTCCCAAATACCTCATGCTCGGTTCGTAATTGAATCATTGATTATGTCGACAATTTACCTGGCATGGGGGGATACGCATAAGGCGCAGGCGACGCACAAATGGCTTATAGAGGACGTTCCACAAGCTGTCGCTCTAGTGCAAACTAGATGAGTGGGGGAGAAGACAAACACGGGGTATATTAAGGGTTGCTCGGTCGCGATGAACATCTGGTTTTATGAGCTGACCAGAACTGGCAGGAAACTTCGTTTCGGCAAGACCCCAAGGATGCTATCCTACGGTGAAAATACTTAGTGGAAGCAAGCAGCGATAGAAACCAGTTGGTCATCTCTCGAAGGAAAAGAGGTAACAAATCATCAACAATGCCTGTAAAAGTAGTCGTTAATGTTTAAAACAAGTCTTTAGCGTTTAAGAATGGTAGTTTGGGTTTAACATATGTCTTTATTGTTTAAAAGTTTAATTCTCTGTTTAAATATGTGCGATGCCGTTTAAGTATATATATGTGAAATGTTTAAATACATTTGTTATTGTTTAAATTGAATGATTTTGCTGAGATTGTTTTCTTTACGTATGTTAGTTTCTTGAGCTGTCCCGACGAATGCTGATGAAGAATTATTTGTTTGAGCCAACCGGCGGAGAGATGGTATTGCCCCGGAACCCCTTGCTCCAAGGAAAGATGAGAGCCAATCTTTTCCGTGTGCGCTAGACGACGCCGTTCCCCTACTTCCAGCCCAAAGCGCGCACGCAATCCTCAGCGTCGGATAAGCCCTCCCCCACCCTGCTCTATGGCAACACCCCCTCTCGACCATGACAACGACAGCCCCTCGACCGCGGTAGCCTCCCCGACGGCGGTAGGTGAAGATGTCACCACAACTCTTCTGCAGGCGTGCTAGATATTGATCACCAAGTTCCCTCGGCTTGTCGCTCAGGTTAAGGCATTGGAAGGACGCTCACAATCGACTGCGCCGTCCCTCCAAACAAATAAAGTACCCGGGACGAATGAGACGTCGGAATTTGATGACGACGAATTCATCGGGATGGACATTCCAAGATGGCCATGTTTGAAGACGCTTGCAAAAAAGACGAAAACAATAATGCCTCTCTGTCCACCACCAGTCCACGATGAAATAATAGCAGCACCATCGGCGGCTGATGCTGTTGTTGAGTCCGTTTCCGTTGATGATGTGGCCGCCACGGTGGAGAAGATTGTTGATGCTGTTGGCATAGTCGCGGTTGAGGAAGTCAACGAAATCCTCGTGATGGTAGAACCGGCAGCCGACAGTGCTGCATCCAAGGTGGTGGCGACAATCTCTGAAGAACAAGAACCACTTGAGGGTGTGCCTCCCTTGATGCTGTTGCCGTGGCCGTGGTTGAGAAGGTCGTTCACTCTATTGTCAACAAAATCCTGCTCACGGAGGAACCGGCGGCTGACAGTGCCGCATCCAATGTAGGCACAATCCCACATCAGCAAGAAGCATGTAAGGATGATCCCAAAAAAGCTGTTGACGAGGGGCGAGGGAACGTCTCTGAAAACAAAACGAAAGCTATGGTCCTTGCCAACCAGCAATACGCAGAAGTTCAGAAAGACTTTGTTCCGAAGAAGAAAAAATACGCGGAACAATCGCGCCTCAACAAATTCGAGCAGGAGTTGATAAGGATCTTCCTCAACTGCTCTATGGACATGTAAGTATGAAATTTTTATGGAATTGTTTACATATATATGTTCACATTTAAGTTATGTAGTTTCCGTTTAAATATGAGAGTTATCATGTAAGATAATGCCTCACCATTTAACTTTGTCAGTTACTCATTAAAAGGTCACATTATCGTTTAAATAAATACATTTTCCACTTAAGATTTTGTGTTATTGTTTAATTATACATGTTTCCATTTAACCGCAGGTCTATCGTGTGGAGGAATGATTCTGTCAGCATCACACGGGCCAACCTATTTATACTGCTTGATGGGAAGGAGATGGTGACAGATGATGTGATGAACGCCTTCGTAAGCATAATATAGAAGTCGCTAACCAGAGTACCATATCCTTATAAGAAGCGCTCCTCCATCACATGAGCACTGGCATTGTTTATGTTAAAGCAGGACGACGCACATGACATGACTTTAGCTATGATCGGAGATGCCGCACACGTCGTGCATGATATTGACATTGCTATCCTCCCCATAATCATGAATGGCCACTTCCATGTCGTCGTCCTCGACAATAACAAACAAGAATGCAGGCATTATACTTCATGCCAAAGTGAAGAGTATGATAAAGACGCGGCTGCAATGGTAAGTTGTTTGAGAAGTAGATTTTGATTTATACAGTTTCATAAATGCTCGCTATTATAATCTCAAATTGTATATCTCCACAGCGGGACCTATTCGGCACCTGTCTCGAAATGGAGTTCGGTGAGACGGTGACCAAAATGTACCCGTTTGTTCACGACAATGAAACCCCACAACAAAAAAAAGGAAGTCTCGACTGCGCCGTCTACGTCATGCGTTTTATCGAGCAATTACTCAATGGTGAGAAACAACGGATACCGCCAGCGGATGTCCCTTATCTAGGATTAAAGTATGCTGCCCGCATACTTATGGAAGGGCGCGTAGCTGTCATCACTGCCAAAAGGGGGTCTATAACTGCAGGGAAATAGAATTTAGATGACATTCTTTATTTTCAAATGTAAAAAACAGTTTTCTCGTTATTATTTTTAATTCAATTCATTCTTCGCCAATGATATAGCAAATTTTTCAATGTAAGTTTACTATTGTTCGTTTAACGTCTGTATTTTTTATACTTCGCATTTTTTGCTTAACTTTCAATTGTAACGTTTAAGAGTCAGTGTTAAGTTTTAAAATGAAGTACTCTCTATTTAACAGACGGTTTCTCTGTTGAAATATATGCGTTAACGTTTAAGAATAAGAGTCTCCGTTTAACATTCGCTTTCTACGTTTAAATATTAACGAATGCCTAAATGACGTAGTCTCTGTTTAAATATATCTGTTACCGTTTAATAATAAGAGTCTCCGTTTAACATTCATTGTCCACTTATAAATATCAACGAATGCCTAAATAACATAGTCTCTGTTTAAAAGACGCTGTCTCTATTTAAATATATTTGTTACTATTTAACAATCAGAGTCTCCGTTTAACATTAACTATCCACTTATAAACATCAAAGAATGACAATGAAATTTGATTTTCTCTATTAAACAAAGTTCCATAATTTTAGCAAAGCTGCAACAGAAATTACAGAATTCTTAAAGAAAGTTGATAGACTAATACCCATTAGGGTTCTTATTTTCAAAATGAAAACAAAGCCAACAAAAACTGTCACTCCACCCTTTTCTTCTCCTTCAAAGCTTGGAGCAGCTTCTCTACATGTACCTTTCGCTTTTCACTCCATCAAGTTTTGCAGCAAAAAAGACTTCTTTTGCTGCTAGATCATGGAGTATGTCTTCCAAAAACCACCCCAACTCTTCATTGCTGGAGTAATCTCGCTTGCATGAAGGCCCTGCAATGGAGACGTCAAGGTTTTAGAAGAACCAAACATTTTTTAAACATTCATATAGAAATCTTACGGTATGAAGTACCTGCAATCGAGACATCATCAGCAGCAGCAGCAACGAGAGATGTACTCATCTTCCCACTGTTTGAAGAACAGAGCTGCTTGAACGCTACCTCAGCAGCAATGTTCTGGGCCTGCTTGGCACTTTTTGCAGGCTCAATATCAGAGAACTGGGAACCATCAACCGTCACCGTGGCCACAACATCGGGGTTGTGGTCGGGGCCACCATCCTTGATGGTAGAGTACTCCGGTGTGGGCTGGTGCGTCTTCTGGCAAAACTCGTTGAGAAATGTCTTATACATTTTCTTGGGCTCTGGATATATCTGGATGTTTATCTTGTTTCAGCCTCTTGTTTAAATAGAAATCTACCTCTTCGACGTTTGAGCTCTTTTCTCAAATAAAACAATAATAAAACATTTTCATGCAAAATTGACCTTGATTTTTTGTGTACTTCTTAATGAAAGTAATTGCTATTGGTTTTCGATGAGAGCGGTTATAATGACAGATGACATTTATCCTGATGTTTTGAATTCAAATATCAAATTGAATTTTAGTAATTAGTAATAAATTTCCACTTAAGGGTTACTCTAATTAAGTTTTCTCGTCATTAATTTAAATTCAATTCATTCTTTCCCAATGACGTGACAGATTTTTCAATGTAAATTTACTAGTGTTCGTTGAAACTCTGTAATCTTTTATACTTGACTTTCTTTGGTTAACTTTTCATTGTATTGTTTAAATATCAATGACACTGTTTAAAATGGAATACTCCCTGTTTAATATATGATGTCTCTATTTAAATATATGTGTCACCCGTTAAGAATAAGAGTTCCCATTTAACAGTTAAGTTTTCCACGTTTAAATATCAAAGAATGAGAATGAAATTCAATTTTCCCTGTTTAAATATCAAAAGTTGACACTGAAATAAATTTGTTTCCCTTCATAAATTATTTATTTACAATGCCTAGTCGGCGACAGTTGCATTGTAAGATCTTTGATTGTGACCGGACACGTCACCGCGGCTACAATGTAACTCGCGGACCTCAGATGCTTGCGACTCGATCCTCTTTCGTCTAGGACGCCCAGGTTGGCTTCTCATCATAGGCGGTCGCAAACGACAGTTTGCGATTATCGTCCGTAGGCTTCTCATTGTCGGGTATGGGGAATATAGCTTCCTTATAAGCCAGCTTGTAATTATCGATGGTGAAGTAGCCGCTAATAAAACGATGAATGTTGGTGTCTGTCTGCATTATTGCAGTGCAAGACTGTTTATACGGGCTACCATAAACTTGCCATGTGCGACATGAGCAAGTTATATTGGCAAGATCTACAAAGTTGCTGCTCTGGTCAATCACTTTATAACGATCATCGACACAACGACAAACATGAAGATTTCGGCTTTCCTCAACGAGTATTTCTACCTTCGAATGTATGTCTTGGCATAAGTAGATCTCCTATTTGTTCGCTTGCCCACTTCGATTGCATAACATGCGCATCAACTTGAACATGTACAACGAAGAACACAAATCTTAAACAAGATTAAGTGAGGACATTGATATTTAAACAGAAACACATGATTAAACATTAGGACAACAACTTAAACGAAGATCCAGAAATTTAAACACAGACAATGATGTTTAAACAGTATAGAAAATAGTTAAAGGATAAGGGCAATTCTTAAGCGGTAAATAGAATCAACATTCAAATACCTTATGGAGTCGACCATTTTCGTCACCGGTAAATGTGGAGCTTCTTTGATCCATGCATTGAACGACTCCGCGACATTTGAATACATCTCACCCCAATGTTCACCTTTGAACAGATAATTTGACCAATGTGACATGTCCGACTTATGAATCAACCACTGATAGGCTTCGGGTGATGCGGCCTGCAGTTTATTGACGGTATCATCGAATTTTTTAGCCATCGATGCCCACACAATACGAAAGTATATGGACCAGCACTCCTCCCTCAATGCCTTCCCAAGTCTGACATTGGCTTTCATAAAATTGGCCTCCAAGTGTCGAAGGCAGTATGCATGTGAGAATGAAGGGAAGACTCTAGCAATAGTATTCACAAGGCCCTTTGACATGTTCGACACAAATGTAATTATCTCTTGATAATCCCCTTCGTCGTATAAAGCATCACCTAACTTGGAAATGAACCAAGCCAATTAGCATCGGTCTCGTTGTCGACAATACCGAATGCGACGTAGAAGAAACTATTGTTCCTATCTTTGCCTATGGCACCCAATAGAGTACCCCGATACTTTCCAAGAAGATGTGTACCATCGAGAAACAGCAGCGGCCTGCATACCCTCTTGAATCCGACAATGCACACGCTGAAAGAAAAAAATTCACGTTTAAAACGCTCACAGTTCTTTCCATAAACACAATGCTGCTGGACTCGTCTCAACCACCTTATCGCCGTACCAAAGCAATAAATCGTAGCTGGAGATGTCGCTGCCGACGAGGATCACTCGTGCATGGTTTTTTCCCAATCAAGCCTTCTTGTGTGGAATGTGGACACCATGCTCCCGCAACATATCCTTCTGAATGTCGATGGCCTTGTACAAGGCCCGGTCCTTGAGCTTCTGAATCACTCATGTGCTTACTCATTTTTTTGGACGCTTTCGGATGTGACGCCGATCCAATTCCACCACCGCAAGTGTGTGACGGGTGCATTGTCTTGATTCTGAAAGTATTTTTATTATATTCCTTTGATGCATGAAGGTGCTATTAACAACCATCGTCAGCGCATTCCATAATCACCCGGTGTTTTTCATTCTTTACAAATTTGAAGTCAAAATTCAGTTTGATAGCAAAATTCCAAAGTGCGTCTCTGAAATGTTCCTACATCCAACGACATTACTTCAGATTGATCTGACGAAAAAGGAAAGCATGCAACACCGTCAGGGTCGCCATGAGGTAGAACAGAAGCGCTCCTAGATTCTGAATTCCTGCCAACACTTCAGTTCAAACGAAAATGATCACTATTTAAGCAGGAACACAAACAATTTAAATGACAACTAAACACTTTAAACAGGACCTTAATAATGTAATCGGGGAAGAGAATATTTAAACAGTAACTAAATAAATTAAACGGAGAAGTCAATGTTTAAACGTGAACTTGCTCTTTTTAAACAAAGAATGGGATAATTAAACAATAATTGACATATACAACTAGATAAACATAAAAGAGAAGAACCTTCCAATGACAAGAACTCATTTTCAGTGGGATGCGATAGCACATCATCTTTCTCGACAACAAGATCAACTACAGCACATTTAAAGATGGAGTATACATGACACATGCGCTGGAAGTCAACCTTGTTTTCTATTGGGCAAACTGTTTTATATCAATCGGTTGTAATAAACTTTACCCTCACACAGGAAATATCGAGACCCCATCGCTCACATATCTTGCCTAACACTGATTCCCAAGCAGTCAGAGCTGTGAACATTAGCACTCGTCCCTCCCCGTTGTATCTAGTAATAGCACAAAAACTCTCTATAATAGCCCTGCATTTTTATAAATTGTTACTCCCTCTCACCGAATGATCAAAGTGAGAGTAACCAAGAAATCCTCACCTTATCGGGAAATCGGCAGAACTCAAATTGAACAACCCAAATGAGTAGAAGAAGAAGAAGAAGAAGTAATTCGCTTGCTATGGTGTCTTTACCAAAAAGGAAGCAGGAAAGAGAAAAAAACTCACAATTATATGCATAAAGGTCAGACATGATGTGATCGGGCGGGTTTTTTCCCACCATTTCCAAGGGCAAAAATGGAATTTCATAACAAGGACCCATTTGAAGTGACAGATAGGGGTAGAAGGGAAGTGAACTATAAACGGAAGGGCTTTCCGGGGTGTGCAAAAGTTGGAGGGGTTTTTAGAAAGTTTTAAAATTCCCGAGGGGTGAACAGTAATTTTTCCTAAATAAAAAACTTGAAGAGACAATTTTAATGAATTTTTTTTATATTAAATGTGGTGTTAATAATTAAAAACTTAATTACATTTATTTGTTTTGCACAATAAATATCTATGAAAACTAACTTATATTAGTAATTTTTATTGCAGAGACTCTGGTTTTGGAACCTGAACCCGAATATTAGGCCGGTTCACTCTCCAGTCCGGTTTTAAAAATATTGGCAGAGAGTTATTCATCTATGATGGTAGAGTTTTTATTGAATGTCTATATACAATTTTACCTCAAAACTCTCCAAATTGTAAAAACTCCGATGCAAAGTAAGATAGTAAGTTTTATAATTAAAGTTAAAAAAATATTTTTGGGATGTCATTTATGAAATAATAGGGAAAGATATTTTTTAAATAACAAGAATCAAAATAAATAAAAATTTAAAGGGTCAAAATGGTTATTTAAAAAGTCAAAACAGTTTTCGGTAATGTGCCCTAGAGAAGATTACAATGACTTTTTACACTTTTTAAAAGAAAATTAAGAAATTAAATGGTTCATTTGAAAAACACTGGTAATATTTAATAACTAAACTAAAGTCCAAAAAAAATAGGGATTTCATCCATGCGGGTGCGATGATAAGAAAAGGAATTTTTTAAACTACAGCGATCAAAATGAGTTAACTAAACTAAAGTCCAAAAAAAATAGGGATTTCATCCATGCGGGTGCGATGATAAGAAAAGGAATTTTTTAAACTACAGCGATCAAAATGAGTTAAAAAAAAACATTAAAAAGGTCTAAATAATATTTTTAGAAAAGTCCACTGCTTTAAATAATTTATCCTAAGGAAAACCACAATGAGTAAAAGCAAAAGAAAATTCCTTAAAAGGACTAATGGATAAATTAGCCCTACTGAAAACCCTTGTTCCCCCAAGCCCTTCCCCTGTTTGCCTTGCGGGCGTTCTCTCTCTCTCTCTCTACTCACTCACGCGTGGCCGGAGCTCACAATATTTAATCCTTCTCAAACTGAAGCATTTGTTTAGAGTAAACTTCTCCGATCTTGTTTTTCCTCGTTGCTATTTGATCTCTGTTTTTTCTTCTTATATTTTATACGTTTTATGCATAATGTCCATAATTGTGGCTGATTAATAGTTTTGTTTTATAAAGAGATGCGATTCTTATTTTTTCTGTTTTCCTGCAATCTGTGGAGTATTTTTTGTGCTTTGAACTATGCAAGTAATCATTGATCATGTGCTGATGAATGATCCTTCGCTTATTCAGTTGTTGAAGTGAAATTGATAATTTTTACGTTTTTCTTTTTTTGTGATTTTAATTGTTAATTTGGTTTTTCTTTGGAAATTGTCGAAGTAAAATAAACAATTTAGGCAAACCTAACTCTTCCGGGGTTTGAGGCACCTAACTATAGTATACATTTTACACTTTGAACTGATAATTGTTGTAGAATCTGAACTAGGTTTAAATTTGGGAGCTACGCCTTCTGGGAATAAAAACCTTAATTGGGAATTGTTGGAAACTACTTCTAAAGATCTTTTTTTTTTTTTTTTTTTTTAAAAAGGTGGTGCAAAGAAGAACACACAATCAACATAATATTTATGTAGTCCGATTAAATACAGGTAAAGAGAGAAAAAAAAAGAAGTTTTTACAAAGAAAGTCTTCGTGAGTATACAGGATTCTTTCTCCACAAAAACCTTGTTGTGATACATTCAATTTGTAAAACGCTCAAGATATAAGTGAATAAAAACCATAGTGCACTATATATGTGTAGGTCTACGTAAGTCTAATCTAATTATAATAAAGAAACAAATTGCTACTGAAACGGATCCTTGGGTCGCACGGGTTCTAACCTTGTATCCCTGGTGAACCTATATGCCCAATCCTCCTACACTTATCATGCATCACTGATGGATCTCTGATTTTTATTTGCTTAAAATTTCCCTTTTTGTTCCTTTAGCTTGTCTTATGTTTGGCATGGACCCTAAATTTCAAAACACAAACAAACCAAATACTGAGGTAGATTAATAAGTATGAAAATTCCATGGTTTAAATTTCATTGCTCAACGGAAAAGTGTGTTATTTGCAGAAAAACAATAGACTATATAGTTTTGGAATATAGTGAAAGTTGTAGACATATGTGTGAAGAATGCTTCAAGTTTGCCCTTGTATTTTACACGCGCAATATCAGAGAAGTGTGCCTATTGTTATATTGGTATCCTGAAGAGATTATAAAATCATAAATGTTTGGGAAAGTAGTGCAATCTTTCTCATTTTCAATCTAATATCTTGTTAGCTACTAGCTCATGCTTTAAGATTTTGTTTGGTTTTCACTCATTGCAGTTTAATTGATGGTTGACATGAGTCCTGCAAACCCTGATATGGAAGTAACATCTGTTCATAGGAAAAAATTAAAAATGAAGAAGCATAAAGCGGCAGATTTAAATGATTCAGATGGAAAGGGGAATAATGTGAACTCTGGTATGCATTGTGACATTTTGCATGCATCTCTCTCTGTTGATTATCATCTAATTCTTTTTCTTTTTTTCTAAGTTAATTGTGGTTACAATTATAATTTGCATGCGAATTTTTGGATTGTATTTTTGACAAATAAATTGTGTTCAATAATCATATTGCAAATATATGCACAAAAATCTAAACTAGTTTCTTTTTTTTTAATGATCCATTTTTTTTATCAAGTCTTAAAACATTTATTGGAGTCATCATTAACCTGAGCATTTGACAGTTATTGGGCTCAATAAGTATAGATACTTCATACTTCCTACAGTGGAAGACTTTAAATAAGTCATTGGATTTTTATTCATGTGATATGTCATTTGTTTACTAAACTTTTGTGCTGACATTCAAAAACTCTTATTTATCTCCTAGAGAAATTCATGAATGCAATAATCACAAGTGCATACACTCTACCCTAAAATGGTGCAGTTAACTACTTTTCTTACCCTTTCTACTAGGAGTTTGTACTTTTGGCCCTCAATTATAATTGAGAAATTTGCATATCTTTCCCCTCAAAAACATATAATTATGTATATACTCTATAAAACTTATATTTGTGTGTCTTCCCTACAAAACTCTATACTAGCTTTTATACGCGCCTATGATCAAGAGCCACTAAAATTGTTTTTGAGAATGCCGATTGACCGTTCTCTATTATCTTAAGTATGGTATTGAGATTAGAAGGCAGAAAGGTTTTTTCGTTAAAAATCCATTTGACTTTGATTTCAACTTTCAAGGTATATTTCAAACTTTCAATCTCTTTTCTCTTTGGTGTATATAAAAATATGACTTTGTGGGTTGTGTAAGCAATTATGCAAAATTTTAGGAATATATATGTAAATTTACATAAGCATACTAACTGCATGAATGATTCTACCTGCTACTTATATTGAATACTGCAATTTAAAAAACATGAGCCTTATAAATGTTTTCCTTTGTAATTTTCTTTTGTAAATATCCATATCCATTCAAATGTTTAACTATCCTGTTTTATTTTTAAAAATGTTAAGATTAAGATGTTGGAGAAACTCAATAAAAACTTTTACCCTATTTATGAAAAGGCATGAGCAAAATAGGAAATGGTTTTCTATAAATCATTAGTTGGAAATATCCAAAATTCCTATATTATATATTATTTTTGAATTTCTTTATGCTTGAGTAAAAATGAAGTAGATGTGCAGAACTATTCTTTTCATAAATCTTTAGTGATGTAAAAGAATCTTGAAGTGAAATCTCAATTAATTAATAAAGATTTATTTCTTTTTGATTTTTAAGAATGGCTGTTTTTTATTTCAAATGAATTGTAGTTGTGTATGGTTTCCTGTCTTTAATCTTTATCAATGTTTATTTGATAAATCAAACATATAAAAAGTTTTATTAGTTTATGTTCAAGAAAGGAGGTTATTTCCCATGAACAATAGTGGAATTTATATTAAAGTTAGCTATCCCAATTCAATTGATCTATTAATTAATCTAAGCTGTTATTATTTTTTTTTTAAGATTTAGACAGCAAAGGAGAACATTTTTCTTTTTTTTTGGCTGTTTGACTTTTAATATATGACATGGGTTTATTTTTTGAGATAGTCAACCACTCTGTTTTCCATACAATGATATTCAGTTTAATCCATGAATAAAGTGCCAAACTGCATCTTCTTCAACCCTTCACCCCTTTTATCTTTTAACCAGATATATTGAGCCAAATTTATTGTATAGCTTGGCTTTGATCTACCCAAGTTATATCAAATCATATATAAGTTGTTTGAATTCGGGCCATTTTAATCAAGGTCAAATCAGACCCAATCCAGCTCAAACTTTAAGTTGAAAAAGAAGACCTCCAAAGCTTGAGATCCTTGTTCTGTTTAGTCATGTGGCCTAGCTCTTCCTCAAGCGATATTGGGTTGAGGCTCTTTTGAAATCTAAATTTGTTGAACAAGAAATTTTAACCTTGAAATAATCAATATCAATTAAAATAATGATTTGTGACAAAAATTATATTTTTTTCTTGTTGATGATTGATATTTAGTTCTAGTTAATAGTTGATAATGTTAATTAATAATTTTACAATACATAAATATGTAATTGTGTAAAACAGTTTTATTTGTGTTCCAAATTTTTGGAAGCTAGTATTAAGCTGGAAGGTTAGAAGAAAAAATGGGCATCTGAGTCTGGCAACCTATTATTTAGTCTTCAGAGTTTGTGAGCTTGTGGTTCATTAGGCGTATGGGTTAAGCATGTTGCTAGTAGGCCTTTTATCTTCTGAGGCTGAATTTTATATTAGTATAGGGCTGTACTAGCTGAGCTGTTCATGACCACTAGAATGTGGTTTAGTTTTGGCTCTGAGCTTGATCTAAGATTTTAAACTAAGGGAGTCAAGCACAAATGAACTCAAACAGCTTGATTAGACTTAAAAGAGGTTAGATGTATTGATCTATGTGACCTTTTTATACAACAGACTTTAGTAGTTGTAATGTCTGATAAGGGCTTAATTGGATATTGATATATCTCTTAGGTTTTTCTGATAACTTATTAATAGTTTATAAGGATATGATTTATTCATAAATTTGATTTGAGAAGGGATTTGATGAAAGATTTTTAGTTTATTACGGAAGGCCTCAATTGCAAAATCTACTTAACAAGGGGAATGACAAAGATTCTGAGTTTTGGTCTGTGAGCTCTCTGCCAATTCCCAAATTTGAAACCCTAAACCAACCCTGCTTCTCTGACACACCTCAATTCTCCCACTCGTATCAATTGCACCCCCCATACAAAGTGTAATCTAAAAATCCTGTCATGTAAGTAATTTCTTTGATCCATTGATATTTATTTGATTTTCCATTCATTGCAGTTGAATTTGTGGTGGATACAAATTCCAGAAATCCTAGTATTGAGGCAACTTCTGGGGTTAGGAAAAAGAAAAAAGTGAAGAAGCAGAAAGCACCAGATTTAGATGGTACAAGTGGAGGGAATTTACACTCTGGTAAGGATACGAAACTTGTGCAGATGGCTTACAAACGACCTTTCTTTCTTTCTTTCTTTCCTTTTATTTGTTTTATGTTATCTTTTTTAGACTTGGACATACAGAGAAATGTTAAATTGTACCATGATAAGTCATTGGAGTGAATACTACAGTGACAGTCTGTGGTAATGGACATTTTGAAACTGACCATATCAAAGCACAGCCTTGTTATTTTATCTTATGGTATCTAGCTATGTGATCAGGACTTTTGTGAAATCTAAAAGTTCCTTATATTCTGAATTATAGAGCCCCTATAAGAATTCATAAATGCAATATCCATGATTAGAAGTGAGATGCCCTACTGTAAGTTCATTACCCACAAGCTGTGCAACTAATTAACGGCTCTTATCCTCGTTGCTGGAAGCATATTTTCGACCTGTAATTATAATCTTCTTTTAGCATATTAAATTTTGAATGGGACAATGAAGGGTTTGTGCATCCAAAAATATTATTTTATTTATTTATTTATTTATTTGTTTGGATAGCTTGCATGACCTATGTGTGATGGGACCTTTTACCAAGTTTAATTTTTTTTTTTTGAATGCATATGGCTTCTTGAAGTTTTCTTTTTGAGTCAGGTGAATATGTATGTATTCGCCCTTTAGATGCTTGCCCCCGAGTTAAACTTATAAATTTCAGAGATGATGCTTGAAGAGGATGGACAATTTGATATTAATGAGCCAACAATGGAAGAGAAACTTGCAAGTCTCGATTTAGCCAACAGTGAAACAGTGAAGAGTGCTATAAGTGAAGATATCTCTCCCATGACAAAACTCCCAAGTGCAGATTCAGTGCATGTATTGCTGAAGCAAGCGTTGCATGCTGATGATCATGCATTGCTATTAGATTGCTTGTACACACGAGATAAAAAAGTAAGCCTTTCTTTGTTTGTGGTTAATACCATTGACCATTGAAGGACAAGCCATGGTTACTTATATTGGTTAATTGTGTAGTGCCAGTTGATATGTCACTGCTGTGCCTTGTAATGAATTCATACAATTCTTTCTTTCTTTCTCAGTGCCATGAAAATGCCTTGTATTTTCTAGTTTAGTACAGAATGAGTAACGCATTTAATTTCTACACTGGTGATAGTTCTCAGCTAAATATTGGAGACATTAAGTTTGAGTTTATTACTTGCCTTTTAATGCTGTATTCTTAAATATGCCAACTTTATCCTTGATATTTTTCCATGATGATGCTGATTTGCAGGTTATAGCAAAATCAATCTCACTTCTAAACCCAGCTGATGTTCTGAAGCTTTTGAATTCTCTTACCTCTATGGTGCAATCAAGGTAATCCAGTTATTTGATTAATCCACGAAATCTTTGCTATAATTCCGTTTAAGATATTATACCGAATGTGTGCAAAGGACTGTCCTAATTTGGATTTCCTGTGTTTCCCATATCAGAGGTGCGGTATTGGTTTGCGCTTTGCCTTGGCTAAGCAGTTTAATCAACCAGCATGCGAGCTGTATAGCGTCGCAAGGATCATCTTTACAAAAGTTCAACGCACTCTACCAGGTTGTTTTCATTAACCATCTCATAAGTACTTATGCAAGTTAGAGCTTCGATTATTTGTAAACATTGCTTGCCTTTTTCTGTTTCACTTATCTTTCAGCTCATTCAATCGAGGATTTCGACATTTGGATCAGCCCTCCAGCTATCTTCATCCCTAGATTACCTATTTGCCGAGGTAACCATATGTAACTATTAGTCCCACATCACTTATTATGTGTTTGTTGGCATCTAACATTTTAGATCTGATTTTGTGCTTAGATTATAGAAGCTGAAGATGATGAGGAAAGTGTGCCTCCGCCGATCATCTACGAGGACAAAGACACCGATGAAGAGGAATCTGAAGATGCAATGGAAACCGATGAGGATGATGAGGATCTCGGCGCCGTTATCAACTCCCATGATTCAGATGGAGCTTTGGTTATGAGTGATTAATGAATTATTTCTTTTTGTTATTTTTTGTTGCAATTTTGTTGAAGTTGTAGATGTTTTTTGTTTTGTTTTGTTTTTTATTATTATTATTTTTAACTTGTGGAATTTTTCTTTTGCTTTTACCGAAGGATTAGTTAATTGGAATTCAGTATTGTTTTGTAGGTATTGTATCTTGTTTGAGTTTAATTAACAAATTCTTAATTAGCGTCATACTCATCAGGGTTTTTACTTGCTAACACCATGACCTTTTGAATATTACTTGTCACTTTAATTTTATTTTATTCTCACCTTCATTTTCTAATTTGAATTTTGAGCTGCATTAAGAAAATAGCAGTCTGATAATGAGACACCCTGGTAAATATTTATATAAAAAATTTTGTAATTATATCTAAGTTTAGAGTAGTTTGTTTCATTTTGCCATGGTAATTATACAATATCTTTACATAAAAAAGATTAATTTAAAAATAAAGTTTAAATGTTAATAAAGTATTTTAGTTGCAAACTCACTTTGTAATCACATAAATAAAATAAACAATATATGACAAATCATTATTTTATGTCCTCATAAGAAAAGAAATTAACAAAATAAATTCAAGAAAAAAATTTTATTTTTTATGTAGCCACTTATTAAAAACAGCTACCATTCTTTTTAATCACAAACAAATTTTGCTAATTTTAATGATTAATAGTAATATAATCATAGTCATAGTTTGGATATATTAAAAATAGTATTAATATTTTAAAAAATTATTTTTTTGGACAAATGTGTGGGTAAATCACGGTGGATACACGAGGAGTGCAAAATCGAGTTCTACAACACGTGTCCTCACTTTGTATGAGCTAAGTTTTGAACCCGTTTCTTTAGCTAGGCACCACATCCTACGCAAAGGACCGATGCCAATAAACTATAATGCAATCATTATTAAGAATAATTATAGTTCATAAATTAATATAAAATAAAAATATATTCTTAGACTATGTTTGGAAGCATGTGTAAAGGCAAGAAAAAACCTTTTCTTATCTGCGGAATAAGCTCCCAAACGGGGATAGAGAAAGGATGAATAAGCAAAGATACTCAGGCTTTTGGGAATGAGATGTTTTATTCATATGCATAGCAATATGGGATCTGAGGCATAATCCACTATTCTAGTGTTGAGGGGGAATATATATATATATATATATATGGTCAAAGTGGACAAGTCATATAAGGGCAATGAGTAAGTGAGAAGTTAACATCTCAATCCACTTATATTTTTATTTTGCGTGAGCTAAGATTTAAACTAGTCTTTTAGATGAAAACATAAATATATCCTATGTAAAAGACAAAGGCTAATAAAGCAAGAGGTTTTTAGTTTTATAAATGTTTCTCTTATCATGTTTTAAAAATATTTTAACTAATAATGTTGATGATTTTTATTTGTTTATCTAATCTATTTTATATATATAATAAGTTTTTTGGGGACGTGTGTAGATGTCCCTAATAAAAAGTGAGAGATTGAGTTGGATAAGAGAGTAATTGTGGTGTTTCGGTTTTTTCATGTGTATGTCGTTGTTTAAACTATTTTAGAATAGTTGTGTCTCGAGTTTTGGCGCATTTTTTGTCGTTTTGGGCTTAAAATGCAGCTCCTAAAGCAAGCACGATCGTATTTTTAGTTGTTCTTTTTCAAGACGAGTGTAGCTCAAGCTGTAAAGTACACGGGCATAAGCACGCCTGTGCTTACTACCATGCTTCAAGAGCATGTTGGTGCTAGGGGTAGAGAAATCGTTCTCTTCTTGCCTTGAAATTCCTGCAAAATGCACGGGCATAATCACGCCTGTGCTTCTAGCCCGTGCTTTGACAATAAAGCCATGCTGTTCTTGCTCTGATTTTTTCCGTAAAGTGTACGAGCATCAGCACGCCCGTGCTTTAGCCCATGCTTGCATCGGGATGAGTGTTTGTCACTCATTTCAGGAAGAAGCACTACCAGGCTAGGATTTACATGGCCGTACACTTCCAGGGATATTTAAAGTACTGAATTGAGCCCTAATTCTCAAAGGTCTCTTCTTCTTCTTCTTCTTCTTCTTTTTCGCTTTGTTTACATTGCTTTGGATGAGAAGAAAAAGCCGTTGCGTGACCTCCATCCTCTTCTCTTGGTTGAAAATCCTTTGAATGTAAGCTCTCCTTCTCCGTCATCTTTCTCTTTGTCTTATTTTGGTTTGGTTGACCATGTTAGTCCTAGATTTTTAGATTTTGATCCTTGGCTTGGTGATGGTGATTTATTGAGTACCTTATTCCATTTTTTTACCCTCCCTTGTACCATGAGATGGATGTGAAAATTTACCCTCTGCACCTTGATGAAACCATGGATCCTCTTATTCTTGAAGTCGGACTACTGGAGTATACTACTATAGCACCGAGAAATCCTTTACAAAACTTTTATTTTCATGGTTGTGTTGGGAGTTTATCCCCATAGAAATTCTTTAGACCCCTTAGAGCTCAAGTTCTGACCATACCCAAGCCTTGTTAGGGTTTTATGGCATGCAGCTTAAAGAAGCTCATGCTTGCTTTTTCTTCTTGTGTTTTTCTCTTGGTTATGAGCCCTTGTGTCTTGTATTGGTGTAAGTGGTGAGAGCTCAGCCCGAGGCAAGGAGCCGCGGAGGAGTTGATCTCCTTAGTTTGTTAGTGGGTTATATGATTGTAATATTCTAGTAGTTTTCTCTCTAAAAATATTTATAATTGATGTTAATGAAATATTTGGATTTATCATGATGAATTGTTGATTTGATTGGTTTGGGAGGAATTTCCATACTTTCACTTTCAATTTTACAAGCAAAATTCTTGATGTTTGATGAAAAATCTTATGGCTATGTTGGTACATCGGGTTGAAATGAATTGTTGAACTTTTGTGCATGTTATACTTGGCTAGGGTTTATATGATAGTGATGCTTATCACCGATATGTAGATATTTGTCCTGGACAAGGACTCTGGGTAATGATTTACATAGACTATATTGTTGATATATTCCTTGTGGTTTTGTTGGTGATGGGGTTGGAACCCGCCTGCTATAGTAAGGGGTCCTCGCGAGCCAGTCTTTAGAGGTGACATGGTGGACCTGGCTGATCTGTCTACTTGAGGTGGCGCATAAAGTCCTGAGTGGACGCATTAGGAGTCCAGAGTCATCGCATGGCCCCCGTGGGTCAACATCAAGGACATGAGTGCTTTGACGGCTCTGAACTTTGCCACAGCCACGGCTAGAGTTTAGAGAAGTTTTTAGAGCGTGATTCGCTTGTTTAAGATGCAAGTTCATATTTTGAGAAAAAATATGTCATTTTGCAAATCAAATCTTTGAGACGCGAACATTTGTATATTCTTAGGAAAATAATTGGGTTTGGTGGAAACTTTGTATTTTTATAAAATGAGTTTTTACGCAAAGCAAATTGATTTGTTGATGAACATCGTGTTTTATGATTTGGAAACTCATATTATATTATTCATGAGTTATGAATGTTGAAACCTCAGTTGAGAAAAATGGTTCCTCTACGCTATATATTATTTCTTTATACACGTGTATTTATGTTACATACATAAACATATACATATACTGCAGTGTTATAATCTATATGTATTTCTGCAAAAGCTTGGCTTTGTCACTTTACTTGTTGTACCCAGTCTAAGAATGGACCCGGGTGCCCTCCGATATTCATGCATATATTATGGATAATTTACTCTTTTGGCATTAGTAGCATGTCTGCATATCTTGCACTATGGCATTTTGTAGATTTTAGCTAAATCTGGGGGCAAAACGGTCATTTGGACCCTAATTTTATTATTTTTGTATTGGGAGGGCAAAATGGTAAAATTGCCTCCCAAACTTATCTCTTCTTCTCCCTTTCTTTTCTTTTTCTTTCTTCCTTCTTCTACAGCTAACAAATTCCTCTTCTCTTTATTTCTTCAATCTTCGATCTCCAGGGAATCAACCGTCCAAAAACCCTCCTTTGCTTGCTCTTGAATTAGGTAAGAGGTTTATGCAAGCTTCCTCTTGAATATTGTTTATTTCAAGTATTTTTTTTTTTGTATTTTAAACCCTCGATCTAATATTGCTTGAATCTCTATAGATTTATGGTATTTTGGTCTTAAAATATAGCCTTTGCTCTTGCTTGTATGATAGCTCGAGTTTTCCATGAAAAATTTGTTGAAATGGTGTTGTGTTCTGTAAGAAAATCATATGTTTTTCGCCGAAGTACTGTAGCAAGTTCATAATTTCTGTAGCAATCTCATGGTTACTGTAGCACCGAGACCAAATTCTCATTTTTTTTTTAATTCTTGTTCGAAATTATAGATCTTACTGCGTTAATTTCATTGGTATTGATTGTTTATGATTTTGAGGTCTTTTGGGTCCAAAACCGTGCCATTTGCCCTATAACCCTAGTGTTAGGGTGTTAGAACATGAATCACGCATTCTAGGTATTTATTATTTTCATTTTTGTATTTTATTCATAGATTGGATTCTTATAATTAGGTGATGAGACCTCTGCTAAGGTAAAGGAGATCGCCGAGTTGTGAGCAGATCCTAAGCCTGGCCGACTCGTTCTATGAGTGGTTGAAATATTTTTGTATAGTTTTGATATGAGTGGTATAATATTTTTTTATATCTTTGCAACTTATTATCATACCATATTGTATTTTCTTACCGATATTGAATGTATTAGAAAGAATTGAACATCTTGGGAAATTTGGAAACTATCTATGTATTTTATTTAAACTTGGCATTTCTATGTTCATATATGTTTTATGAAATTTGGAGTGATAGTTTTATAGAGATGCTTATATATGATAGATTCTGATGTGACAGCGGGCCATAGCCCAACCTCGGACTTCGGTTCGACACTGCAGTGGGGGTCCCAGCTGCCCGACCTGATAGGAGGTGGCGTGCCTGACCCTAGTCAAGAGGTACATAGGGCCATTGACAGGGTTTTGGAGGGATCATCCCTATTTTCAAGTTGAGAGACCCGGGTCACCACACGTCGATCTCAGTGGCCAATGCCAAGGAATTCAATATTGGTGGGTTTTCTTAGATTTCTTGAGATTTTGGAAAACACCTTGGCAGTTGTCACGGCCTCAACAAATCACCTTCGAACGTGCGGCACCTGACACACACCGAGCGATAGGTCAGCTTTCATTGTTAAAGCAATAGTGACTCAAGATCTATTTATAACACATGCACAACACATAAAAGAAGTGAGTAAAACTGGAAAACATTTACGGTGCACGAAGACGACACAATAACCCAATTTTGAAGAGAAAAACATAAACTCTCTTAGATTGAGAAAAGTTTACAATAATGGTCAAAGATCCTCACCAAGAGGTCTTGTCTCTTCCTAAAGACATAAAAGACCTATTATAAGAGCTACCCCAAATCCCCAAGGTTAATTGAGCCCCTTGCCAAATACAAGTCTGGTGAGAAATCCCGGACTTCCACTTAGCTTGCAGTGTCCTCCGACATTACTGTACCTTTAGCTAACCACCCTTGGTCACAGTGCGCAGCAGTACCGATCACGCACGGTAATACCACGTGCCATCCTCACCCCTGGCTTAGCCACGCTCCCGCTCACGTGCCTACTTGCATACGCATGTGTAATCCCTCGGTAAATCCGGAATCAACATCTGGGTCTCTCGGTATGATCAAGTGTCACGCCCCACCTAGACTTGCTAGAGATCCACTATCTAAAATAATCTATGTCCAAGACACTTGACTCTTAGTATGGGCGCGCCTGCCCCACGTGCTCATCAGCCACGGGCACGCCCACTGTCCACAGCGCGCGCCTCACGGTCTCAGTACATGATTGTGCAGGACATTTCGCCCCCTCTTGATTACGACACAACACATGTCTCGCACTCCCCCGCTCGCTACCCAATCCACGCCGCTGTGCACCCTCGTGTCTTAGCCTATGTTAAGTTGTCCTCCTAATGACCATGTGTAAGGGCACCGACCCTTATAAACCACCCTCACTAGTTGAACCCGACGTCCTCATTGGTCTTGAACTCAAGAAGTCTTGAACCAACCCCTCGAACTGCCAAAAAGTAGTATCACACTCCCAGCTTGCCTCCGACATAGGCAAGTCCTTCCATTGGATAAGAAAGAACACTCTGCGATTCTTCTTACTTTGGCATTCTACTATTTGGTCTAGGATCTGCTTAGCCACCCTGCGATTCGACTCTTCTTCGTCCTTGATGGATCCGTGGGGTTTTCGTTGCATGGCTTTAAGAAACTCACATGAAAAGTAGGATGGAGTTTCAGCCAATAAGGAGATCCAAATGATATGCCACGTTGCCCATCCGCTGGACAATAGTAAAAGCCCCATCATAGCTCGCGATTAAGCCTTTGTGTACATCCTTCTAATGTAATTTCTTCCACACCTGTGGTGTGAGCTTCAACCAAACTTTGTCCCCTACTTGGAACTCCAAAGGACGTCTCCCTTGATATGCATGCTTCTTCATTCGGTGAGTTGTCTTGGCGAGGCTATCTCGAGCACTCTCCATCATCACTTGCCAATAAATGGCAAGGTGATACTAGGTAGGACATTTTCCTCCTGTCCTTAGCTTCGCTAGCTATGAAGGAGTAATAGATTGGTATCCATACGCAAGCTCAACGGACTCTTCTCCGTGGATGAAGATCGATGAAGATTGTAGTTAAACTATGCCACATCAAGCAAACTCAACCAATTCTTTTGATAATCAGAAACATAATACCGAAGAAACTCTTCCAACAGAGCATTGATCCTCTCTGTCTGCTCATCCATTTGCGGATGGTTCACAGTTGAAAACTTCAATTCTTTACCCAACAACCCAAACAACGCTGTCCAAAACGGTTTAGTAAAGCGAGCATCTCGATTGCTTATGATGTCTTCCGGTACCCCAAAATGTTTCACCACATGCTTCAAGAACAGCTCAGCAGCTACCTCCGTGGAACATACTACCGGTGTGGGTATAAATACCTCAATGAATCGGTGATAGTAGTTAACTAAGTCGAGAAAAGTTTGTAACTCCGATACCTTGGACGGTGCATGCCAGTCCAAAATTGCCACCACCATAGCCCGATCCATTCGGACTTCACCCCGAGAAATGATATGCTCTAGGAACTTGATCTCCTGTTGGGTGAAATGACATTTTTCTAGCTTCACATACAGTTGATGCTCCCTTAGTCTTGATAGTACATGCTTTAAGTGAACAAAGCGATCCTCCAAGGATTTACTATAAACTACAACATCATCCAAGTATACAACCACAAACTCATCAATGTAGTTCAAAAACACTTGATTCATTAGGTGGCAAAATGTCACCTGAGCATTGGTTAAGCCAAAAGGCATTACAAGGAACTAAATAACCCATAACACGTAACACACGATATCTTGGACTCTCTCCTTCACTAATCCTCGCTTGCCAGTACCCTCTAACGAAGATCTAGCTTAAAAATATATTGCTTTAGCTAACCGACCGAACAAGTCCTGAATGAGAGGAATTGGATACTTGTTCTTTATCGTGATCTTGTTCAATGCCTGGTAGTCCATGCACAGTCTAAGAGAGCCATCCTGTTTCTTCTAGAACAACACCAGCCCACCATATGGAGCCTTCGATGGCTAAATAAAGCCACTATCAAGAAGATTTATGAGTTATTTCTATAACTCAGTCAACTCCAAAGGAGACATACAATAGGGAGCCTGGGCAGAGGGTTTGCAGCCCAGCATCAACTCAATTTGGTGATCTATTACTCGCTGGGGTGGGAGTTCACAAGGCAGTTCCAGCGGCATAACGTCTTGAAGCTCCTTCAAGACTCCAACAATAACTGGGGGTAGATCACCCACTAAATCATCCTGCACTTCTAATAAAACAACAACATAAGTGGGTTCTCCATGCTTCAACCCTTGCACTACCTAGTGCGCTGAAAGAATGAGTTTCTTCACATTCTTCTCATTTACAGCAATTCCAACTATAAAACATAGGTTTTTCTCATCCATTATGAGTAGACCACCCAAATGAGGAACAATGACAGCTTTGATGAACTCAAGAACTCTATCCCAAGAATCAACTCAAAATCATCCATTGTAATAGCCAACAAGTCAATTGTCCTATGCCATCTACCTATGTAAATAGACAAGCCAGAAATATTCCCAGTCACCGCATGTGGCTGAGAATTGATAGCTTTTACTTGGCTCATGTGTGCTCCAATGCTCAATCACAACCGAGTGGCCACATCGTTCTTGATGAAAGTGTGAGTTGCTCCTGTGTCCACTATTCCTTATATGGCCTTTCCACCAAAGATCAGTTCCATATAGATAAGGGGATTCACTAAGCCATTACCCTTGACAACCTTTAAGGCACCCAACAATTGCAAAGGACTCACTCTTACTGGGCCATCCGAATTGCTTTTACTTCATTCACAAACGTTTGGGGTAATCCCGTGCCAAATATGGTCCGCTACAAATAAAGTATCCTCCTACCTTACTGCCTAAACCACCTGCTGCTTTCCCATCAGTCTTAGATCTGTTCCACTTGGCCTGACCCTTGTTAGGTTTCTTTCTCTGAAACCCATTTCCAGCCCATGTCTCCATCGGCTTCTTTTCCTTCGGTCTGGACTTGAACTTTTTACCCTCTCCTCCAAGTAAACTCAACAAGTCCACCAGTGCTTCAGCTGCAATGATCGCGGAGGCGAGATCCTTCGCATCTTGCTTTCGTATCTCAATCTGGACCCAACTCTGCAGTCCTGTGAGAGAGTTAAACAGCTTGTTTTCCTCGGATATGTCTCTAATGTCCAATATCAGGGATAAAAATTCCTTCACGTACTCCCGGACCGTGCCCGTCTGCCGTAGCCTCTTCAGAATTGAATGAGCCACCCAAGCGGTGTTCCAGGGCAAACGTTGCTCCCGTAACTTCTTCTTCAACTCTGCCCATGAGTTCGAAGTGGTATGCCCCATGCGAGCATCATCTTATTGTCAAGTGCACTACCATAGTTTTGTATCTCCGGTCAGATACATGCCCACCAACGGAACTTGTTCATGGCTCGGTACTTTCGCAGTTTTGAGGCACTGATCCATGTCTCAAAGAAAATTCTCCAGTGTCTTGGCGCTGGGTGTGCCATCAAATGGGGAAGGTTTTGGGACCTTCACTCACGTGGGCACCTAACACGCAACAACTGGTACGACACTAGCTTTCTTGAGTAGGATGACTTTAGCCTCCAATGACTGTACCTTTGTCTTCAAGGCTTCAACCGGTAGCTGGCTTTCTCTCCATCCACCCGTAAGGTCTTACACCAACTTCGCCAACTTCTCGAGTTGATCGTCAACACTCCGGATGACATTCTACATCTGCTAGACAATCTCCTCAAGGTGATCCAATCGATTCTTCTTACTAACCGCTATCTTCACAGTCCCCACTTGTACTTCTTCTCGAAATGCTCTTCACACCACCCTGGGGCTCTGATACCAGCTGTCACGGCCTCAACCAATCATCTTCGGCCATGCGACACTTGACACGTATCAAACAACATGTCAACCTTGCTTGTTAAAGCAATAGTGAATCAACATCTGTTTGCAACACAAGCACAACACATAAAAAGAAGTGAGCAAAACCGAAAAACATTCGCGGTATAAGAATACGACACGAGAACCCAGTTTTGAAGTGAGAAAAACATAAACTCTCTTAAATTGAGAAAAATTTACGATCATGGCCAAAAATCCTCCCCAAGAGGTCTTGTCCTTGTCGAAAGACATAAAAGGTTTATTACAAGAGCTACCACAAATCCCCAAGGTTAATTGAACCCCTTGCTCAATACAGGTCTGGCCAAATGTCTTGGACTTCCACTTAGCTTGAAGTGTCCTCTAACATTACTGTAGCTTTAGCCAGCCATCCTTGGTCACAATACGCAGCAGTACCAGTCACGCATGGTAATACCGCGTGCCATCCTCGCCCCTGGCTCGGCCACGCTCCTGCTTACGTACCTACTTGCATACTCCTGCGTAAACCCTCGGCAGATCCAGAATTAACATCTGAGTTTCTCGGTATGATCAAGTGGCTCGCCTCGCTTAGACTTGCTAAAGATTCACTCTCTAAAATAATCTAAGTCCACAACACTTGATTCTTGGTATGGGCGCGCCTGCATCACGAGCTCATCGGCCACGGGCATGATCACGGTCTAGTGCGTGCGCACCTCACTTTCTCAACACATAATCGCGCGGGATATTTCACCCGCTCTTGGTCACGGCACAACATATTTCTCTCTCTTCCCCGCACACTACCCAATCCACGCGGCTGTACGCCCTAGTGTTTTAGTCTATGTTAAGTTGTTCTCGTAATAACCAAGTGTAAGGGTGCTGACCCTTACAGCAGTCCTATACCTAGTCACAGCCATGACTAGATCAAGAATGATTTGAGGCCATTATATGTTGATTTGTATGAACATGTGTTAAAAGTTTCTATCGGTGGATTATTTTGAGAACTTATATTTTTAAAACTGATTATTTGGAATCTTCTATGTTATTGTTAAAGAACAACTTTGATAGTTGTATGATTATATTTTTGAGACATTATGATTATGTGTTATTCCATTATTATATTTGAGGCTATGTTGTTACCACTCACTGAGTAACATATATGTATGTTGCTCACCACTCCCTTTTCCACCGTTTTAGGTTGTGACGTTCGGGTTGGCTATACTGGACAGACTTTTTTCTGATTTTGTTTCCCATCTGTGCATTTGTGTGTCTTTGCGTTCTTAATTTTATTTGATATGTAGAACTCATGGATTCACTAGATTGTATACTTGTATTTGTAGTTTTATTTTGTACTCTTTGTATTCCTATATCACAATGTATGGGAATATAGATTTATCTGTGCTGTTGAAATTCTATTTCTAGTTTGAATTTTCTCAATTTATTTATGAGTTGTTATCAGATTTTGTTAAGACTTGTGGTAACTTAGGTGTTGAGTGGTGTATGACCCTCTCTTTGTTGTCACGGTGGTTGACATGTGCATGGGTAGGGTCAGGGCGTGACATTACCGATTATTTTTTTTTTACTGCTAACCCATTCACTGAGTGACTCTGGTTACTCACCTTCTCCCTCTCTTCCAAGCTCTAGCTTCTAGTGGCATTGCGGCGGACAGAGGTGTTGTGTATTCTCCAGCTATCTTACTTAATCTCTGTTTTTTGTATGCTTCTTCTCAAACATGTTGCATTATATAAGAACATGGATCCACTAATGTATTTGTCACTCTTATTGTAAGGTTGTATGCTTGTTTAATTTCTTGTAAATCTTGTTATAATCATAACATGCATGTGTCTTTAAACCCTATATTCAGATTTTGGTTTGGTAACTTCCTCTGTATCTTTGTGCTTCCTCTGCATATTTTTGGTATTCGATTTAGTATGCTTTGAACTTGTGAATCTTGTTTAGATCTGTTTGTTTCTAGGCTTTTGTTAGCCTTGCGATGACTCAATAGTTTGTGGTGCTGGTAATGCAGAATGGAGTGTGACAGTAGTGGTGTTACGGAAAATATTTTAGTAATTCTTTTGGAGCGACAAACAAAGGGGAGAAAGAGTTAGTGGAAGGAGAGAGAATGGTATTAGGGATTTTTGAGAGAGAGAAAGGAAGAGATGAATGTCCAACGGCTCTCGCGAGATGTGTAGATTTACAAGCTATCTGTAAAAGTTGATGATCTTACACTTGGTCAGCGGGCGTACATTTCAACATAGGCCAAGCCACGAGGGCGCACGGCTGCGTGGATTGGGTAGCACGTGGTTAGCGCGATGCGTGTGTTGTGTTGTGACCAAAAGCGGGTGGAATATCCAGTACGATCATGTGCTGAGACCGTAAGGCGCGCTCGCTAGACAATGGGCGTGCGTGTGACCAATGAGCACGTAGGGCAGGCGCGCCCATACCAAGAGTCAAGTGTTGTAGACTTAGATTATTTTGAGTGTGGATCTCTAGCAAGTCTAAGCAGGGCGAGACACTTGATCAGGCCGGGAGACCCAGATGCTGATTCTAGATTTGACAAGAATTTATGCAGGCGTATGCAAGTAGATACGTGGTCGGGATCGTGGCCGAGCCAAGGGTGAGGATAGCACACAGTATTACCGCACGTGATCGGTACTGCTGCGCGCTGTGACCAAGGGTGGCTGGTTGAAGGTACAGTCACGTCGGTGGACACTGCAAGCTAAGTGAAGTCGGGGACTTCACTCCAGACCTGTATTAGGCATGAGGCTCAATTAACCTTGGATTTGGGGTAGCTCTTGTAATAGGATCTAATATATGTCTTTGGGAGGAGACAAGGCCTCTTGGTGATGGCTTTTAGCCATGTTTGTAAACATTTCTCAATCTAGGAGAGTTTATGTTTTTCTCTCTTCAAAATGGGTTTCATGTGTCGTGTTTCTCGTAGCGTGAATGTTTTCCGGATTTGCTCGCTTTCTTTATTTCGCTGTGCTTATGATGCAAACATGAGTTCACTAATTGTTGTCCTTGCAAAGAAGGCTGACCTGTCGCTTGGTGCGTGTCAGGTGCCGCACGGTCGAAGGTGATCTGTTGAGGCCGTAACAGTTGGTATCAGAGCCTGAGTTGTGGCTTGCGGAGCCAAGGTGTGGCTTGAAGCGAAGCGCGAGAAGACGTACAAGTGAAGACGGTGAAAATGGTGACTAGCAAGAAAGATCATGTGGGTCGCCTTGAGGAGACAACCGAGTGGAGGAAAACGTCATCGGGAGTGTTGACGATCAGCTCGAGAGACTGTCAAAGATGGTTAAAGATCTCGTGAGTGGATTAAGAGAAAGCCAGTTGACTGTTGAAGTCTTGAAGACGAAGGTACAGTCACTGGAGACCGAAGTCACCCAACTCAAGGAAGCTAGCGTTTCACCAATCGCATGGGAGGCGCCCACGCGAGTGAAGGTCCCTGAACCTTCCCCATTTGTTGGCTCACGGAGTGCTGAGACACTGGAAAACGTTTTTTGGGACATGGATCAGCACTTTAAAGCTGCAAGGGTACCAGGCCATGAAAATGTTCCATTGGTAGGCATGTATCTTACTGGTGATGTAAAGCTATGGTGGCACACTCGCCAGCAAGAAGATGCTCAGGCGGGTCAGACCCATTCGAACTCGTGGGTTGAGTTGAAGAAGGAAATGCGGGAGTAATTATTGCCTGAGAACACTGTTTGGGTAGCTCGTTCAAATTTGAAGAAGCTACGGCAGACAGGTACTGTCCGGGAGTGTGTGAAGGAGTTTTTATCCTTGATGCTCGATATCAGAGACATGTCCGAGTAGGACAAGCTATTCAACTTCCTCACGGGACTCCAGTGTTGGGCCCAGAATGAGGTAAGGAGGCAAGGCGCAAAGGATCTCACCTCCGCGATCATCGCAGCAAAAGCACTGGTGGACTTACGAACCTTACCCGGCGAAGATGGTGAAAAGTTGAAGTCCAGACCCCAAAGATAAGAGGCTAGTAGAGATAAGGGCCGGAGATGGGTTCCAGAGGAGGAAACCCAATGGCCAGGCCAAATTGAATAGACCCAAGACTGATGGAAAAGCAGCAGGTGGTTCTGGCAACAGGCAAGTGGATGCTTTATTTGTACCGGACCACATTTAGCGAAGGATTGCCTTAAACCCGGGAAGTTGGCTGCGTTTAGGAATGAACCATATAGCGATTTTGAGGGCCCAGCAAGAGTTACTCCTTTACAACTGTTGGGTGCCTTGAAGACCGTCAAAGGTGATGGGGTTGTAAATTCTCTTATTTATGTGGAGTTGACGTTGAATGGAAAGGCCATATAAGGGATGGTGGATACAAGCGCAACTCATACATTCATAAGGAAGGATGTGGCCACTCGGTTGGGACTGAGCGTGGGAACGCACACAAGCCGAGTAAAAACCGTCCACTCACAGGCACAGGCGGTGACTGGGAAGATCTCTGGCATGACCATTCACATGGGTAGATGGCAAGGGAAGATTGACTTGTTGGCTGTCGCGTTGGATGATTTTGAGTTGATATTGAGGATGGAGTTCCTGAAGTATGTTAAAGCCGCTATTGTTCTACATTTTGGTGGTCTTCTTATAAAGGATGAGAAGAAACTATGCTTTGTAGCTGGAGTAGCTGCGAAGGAGAAGAAAGGGAAGGAGCTAATGCTTTCTGCGCACTAGGTGGTGCAAGGGTTGAAACATGGAGAACTCACTTATGTAGCTGCTTTGTTGGAAGTGTAGGATGATTTGGTGAGTGATCTACCCTCAGTTGTGGCTGAAGTCTTGAAGGAGTTTCAAAACATGATGCCACCGGAACTACCCCGTGAACTCCCACCCTGGCTGGCAATAGATCACCAAATCGAGTTGATGCCAGGCTGCAAACCTCCTACGAGAGCTCCCTATCAAATGTCTCTTTTAGAGTTAGCTGAGCTGAGGAGACAGTTGATAGAGCTTCTTGATAGTGGCTTCATTCAGCCATCAAAGGCTCCATATGGTGCACTGGTGTTGTTCCAGAAGAAGCAGGATGGCTCTCTTCGACTGTGTGTGGACTACCGGGCATTGAACAAGATCACGGTGAAGAACAAGTATCCAATTCCTTTGATCAGGACTTGTTATATCGGTTGGCCAAAGCAATATATTTTTCCAAGCTGTATCTTCGTTCGACTTACTGACAAGTGAGGATTGCTGAAGAGATGAGTCCAAGACGGCGTGTGTGATGCGCTATGGTATTGTCAAGATTGAGAGAGCATCAGTTGTATGTGAAGCTGGAGAAATGTCATTTCACTCTATAGGAGATCAAGTTCCTTGGGCACATCATTTCTCGGGGTGAAGTCCGAATGGATTGGGCTAAGGTGGCGGCGATTTTGGACTGACCTGTACCGTCCAAGGTACTGGAGTTACGATCTTTTCTCGACTTAGCCAACTACTATCACCGATTTATCGAGGGATATTCAAGAAAAGTCATGCCGCTTACTGATTTGCTGAAGAAGGACCAGCCATGGGGTTGGACCGATAGGCAACATGCTGCTTTTGATAAGATCAAGAGTGCAATTGCAAGTGAAACAGTCTTAGCATTGCCCAACTTCTATGAACATTTTGAGGTGCACACCGATGCGTCGGACAAGGCGTTTGGTGGTATCCTTGTTCAAAATGGCCATTAGGTGGTGTTCGAGAAATGGAAGCTGAAAGACGCAGAGCAGCGCTATTCGGCGCATGAGTGGGAGATGCTCGCTGTTGTTTATTGCTTACAGGTATAGAGAGTGTACCTTTTGGGCACCAAGTTTCTTGTCAAAACAGATAATGTTGCCAATACATTCTTTGCTACTCAAAAGAAGCTGTTGGCTAGACAAGCTCGTTGGCAAGAGTTCATACAGGAATATGACTTTGAATGGCAGCACAAGCCGGGGAGACACAACCAGGTGGTTGATGCGATGAGTTCCAAACAGATGATTGAGTATGTGGCTGCACTGACGCAAGTGGAGAATGACAGTCAGTAGGGGAAGCTGATGAAAGATGTCCAAGACGGAGTCGTGCGCATGTATTAGGTGGAGAATGGGCTTCTCTACGCCAAAGGCAACCGACTCTATATGTCAAAAGGAGGGAAGATTCAGTAGGAGCTCCTTAGAGAGCATCATGATGTTCCATGGATGGGACATCCCGGTCATGAGCGAATGCAGACCTTGCTCACAAGACATTACTACTGGCCGGATATGAGCGAAGACATTTTAGCATATGTGAAAACTTGTTTTGTGTGCCAACAAGACAAGTCGAAAAGAATACCAGAGGCCGGTCTTCTCCAGCCGTTGAGTATTCCGGAAAGGCCATGGGCATCAATTTCCATGGACTTTATCACCGGATTTCCTAAAGTGGAAGGGATGTCGACAGTGATGGTGATCGTGGACCGATTTACAAAGTATGCGGTATTCATACCCGCACCTGTAGTATGTTCGGTAGAGGTGGCTACTAAGCTTTTCATGAAGCATGTGGTGAAGCACTTTGGGGTACCAGAAGATATCATAGTGATCGATATGCTCGCTTTACTGGACGGTTCTAGACGGCGTTGTTCGGGTTGTTGGGCACAAAGTTGAAGTTTTCAACTGCGAATCATCTACAGACGGATGGGCAAACGGAGAGGATCAATGCTCTATTGGAAGAGTATCTCCGGCACTATGTTTTGGCTTTGCAGAAGAATTGGCTAAGTGTGCTTGACGTGGCACAGTTTAGCTACAATCTTTATCGGTCTTCATCGATGGAGAAGAGTCCGTTTGAGCTTGCATAAGGATACTAACCTATTACACTTTCAGAGGTGGCGAAGAGGAGGACAGGAGGGAAATGTCCTGCCGCGTAACATTTTGCTATTGATCGGCAAGAGATGATGGAGAGTGCTCGGGAGAGCCTCGCCAAGGTGGTTCACCGAATGAAGAAGTATGCAGATCAAGGGAGACATCCTTTGGAGTTCCAGGTAGGGGACAAGGTTTGGTTGAAGATCACTCCACAGTTGTGGAAGAAGTTACATCGGAAGGATATACACAAAGGCTTAATCGCGAGGTATGATAGGCCTTTTACTATTGTCCAGCGGATAGGCAACGTGACTGAAACTCCATTCAACTTTTCATGTGAGTTTCTTGAAGCCATGCCATAAGGACCCCACGGATCCATCAAGGGCAAAGAAGAATCCGGCCCCGCTGACTATTCTCAAGGAGTTCAGCAGAGTGGTTGAGCAGATCCTAGACCGAAGAGTAGAAGGCCAAAATAAGAAGAACCGCAGGGTGTTCTTTCTCGTCCATTGGAAGGACTTGCCTATGTCGGAGGAAAGCTAGGAGCGTGATACTACTCTTTTGTAGTTTGAGGAGTTGGTGCGAGACTTATTGTGTTCAAGACCGACGAAGACGTCTGGTTCAACTAGTGGGGTCGTTTTTAAGGATTGATGACCTTATACTTGGTGAGCGGGCGTACATTTCAACATAGACCGTGAGGCACACGCGCACTGGACCGTGGGTGTGCACGTGACTGATGAACGCGTGGGGCAGGCGCGCCCATACCAAGAGTTAAGTGTTGCAGATTTAGATTATTTAGAGTGTGGATCTCTAGCAAGTCTAGGCGGGGCGAGACACTTGATCAGGTCGGGAGACCCAGATGCTGATTCTGGATTTGACAAGGTTTTACGCAGGCGTATGCAAGTGGGCACGTGGTCGGGAGCATGGCCGACCCAGATGCGAGGATGGCACGCGGTATTACCGCTCGTAACCGGTACTGCTGCGCGTTGTGACCAAGGGTGGATGGTTGAAGCTACGGTCACGTTGGTAGACACTGCAAGCTAAGTGAAGTAGGGGCTTCACGCCAGACATGTATTGGGCATGGGCTCAATTAACTTTGGATTTGGGGCAGCTCTTGTAATAAGGTCAAATGTGTCTTTGGGAGGAGACAAGGCCTCTTGGTGATGGTTTTTGGCCATGGTTATAAACATTTCTCAATCTAAGAGAGTTTACGTTTTCTTCTCTTCAAAATGGGTTTCATGTGTCGTGTTTTTCATACCGTGAATGTTTTCCTGTTTTGCTTGCTAACTGTTGTTCTTGCAAGAAAGGTTGACTTGTCGCGTGGTGTGTGTCTGGTGCCGCATGACCAAAGGTGATCGGTTGAAGCCATGACACTATCCACGTTATGATATTTGATCTCATATAATACCTTGAATAGTTGAATGTATTAATGCGTAAAATGTTTTCTTTATAATCATTCAAATAATTTTTATTGCTCAAACTTGTAAATAGACATAGCAATAATATAGGTGTAATTTATTCTTATTATAAAAAAAATAAAAATAATAATTATTCATTCTCTTTCTATGGTATGTGGTGAAATGGAAAGTGGGAAAATTTACATAGAATTTAACTAGTGGAATTATTTTCCACTTTTTTTTTAAAAAAGTAGATCTCATGGGATTACTTTCCTTATTACGATAAAATCACTTTTCGTATCACGGTAAAATTGATACGCCCCTTGCGTAACCGCAAGTGCACGAGTCGTATAAGTAGTAAAATGTACCCTTAGGGTCGGGTAGTCGTATCCACTGGGACTGATATAGCTTCTAATACTAGCGTTCTGCTTAATATCTAACCAAACAAAGAAGGATGGATTTGACTCTAGGTTTAATTTAAGGAGATTGAGAAAAGGAAATGCACTAAGGGGAATGTGAGGATTGACTCGATGGAGGAGATGGGCCCCGGGGTTGGATTCCTGACGTTCACTAACTCGGTCTTTCTCAGTATTTATCAGAGATGTCTTCAGTTCTAAATCTAGTTATGCTATAAGAATGATGGTTACAGTGCTGTTGAAACCTAAGTTGAAATCTTACTGCTTGCAACTATCAATAATGATTCACAAGCCTAGATAAGAAAACCAAACTTCCAAGCATTCAAACACTAAACAACACACAAGATAGCCAATAACCAAGATTCATTGTAAAAAACAAGACATTCATAAATGCTGCACGTAAAGACAACGAGTTCAAGGTACAACGTCATACAAACCACCCCGGGGCTCTTTTAAGAGTTTAGCCCCTCATGACATTAAACAACAAGGAAATTTCCAAAGAAATTAAAATACAAGAAGTTGAAAACTCCCTAATTTTTTGCATCCTTGTGGTTGTCAGAGGCTCTATGTTGTAGTGGAATCTCCTCCCGATCAGCCTACCATATGCGTGACATTCCCTTGGTGAAGATGAGGACGGCGCCCCAAAGTTCTTCCCTTCTTCCTCCCTTAGTTCGCCCACCCAAAAAGTCCCCCAAAAACCTAAGTTTCTGGGGTTTTAATGTTTTCCCGATGTAAGCACGGGCGTGTTGAAGCCGTGCTTCAAGCCGTGCAGATTACGGCCAAATAAAACTCCTGAAACTCACATTCCTGTAATCTGCACGGGGTTCAACACGGGCGTGCTTAGGCCGTGCTGAGGGGTTGCACGACCGTGTTCAGCGAACTCAGACTGTGCTGACTTTGGCTGAATTCTCCTGTAATCTGCACGGGGTACAACACGGACGTGCTTAGGCCGTGTTGAGCTTGATAAGGTTTCTTCTAAGTCCTTTAACTCCTAAAATCATTCCAACTCACTTCTTCTTGCTCTAGGACTTTGATATCTGCATGGAAAACTAAGAATACTTCAAATAGCACTGAATTTGGAGAATTAAAGCCAAAAGACTCAATAACTATGAGAGTAGGGTATAAAATATATATATATGAAATGCACTCATCAAAAATCACTTTTTATTGGTGGAGATACGTGTATATTTTTTCAATTGAGAGAAAGTTACAAAAATCGATTTTTTCTAAAATGCACTCTCCCTGTTTTTCTTTATTTTTTCTTTTCCTCTTGAATTTTTTTTAATGGCTAACTTTAGTGACTAGGTGCTAGTGGATTCGAGTTGACGTGCCATTGTTCCCCACTAGGTTGATCACAAGGTATAAATCTCCACTGATTCTTTAACTTTATTGTTAAAATAAATTATTTGTGTTATATATTTACAACATAATTTAGATTATTATTATTAATATTACCATTATTATTATTATATAATTACTGCGGTATATTTAGTTTATCGTTATTATTATAAGATTACACTACATGCAATTCCGGTCCTTAATTATTATTATTATAAAACAAAATCACACGTTATTCCATAAATAATTATTTATTATTCTTTGTTGTTGTTATTATCCAAAAGAATCACAGTTTATGTACCATATTATTTTAAATATTATTATATATTTTTAAAAAAAAATCATATCTTACTCCGCGGGTTATTTTTAATATGATTTTATTACTATTATTATTATTTATCATAACGGTTATTATTATTATAATTAAAATATTATTTTAATTATTATTATAATTTATATTTAAAAAAATAATAATATATCACGGATCTTACTACCCCGTGGATTTTTTTGATATTATTTTTTTATTATTATTAATATGTATTTTTTTAAAATATATGTCTCACCGTTATATATATATATCCTGTGGATTTTTTTAAAATATTATTTTATTAATATTATTGTTTATTTATTTTTTTTATATATATATATATCCTACCACTCCGTGGAATTTTTTTATTATTTTATTATTATATTAAAAAAAACAATATATAAATCACGGTTTGTTGCTCGGAATTTTAATTATTATCATAAGTATATTTTTTAAAAAATATATCAAATTCATGATTCTACAAAATTTTCTATATAATATTATTTTTTCTATTATTGTGAGTTTTTTTTTTGCGTGGACATATGCATATACACGTTTTGATAGACTTAGAAGAATGTTTTTTATAAATTAGGACAACTTTAGGATTTTAAAACAAATTTTATATGCAAAAAAACAACTACTTTAAAATGTAGGGTCTATTTGAAAATTTTGATAAAAAATATAAAAGAACGAACTTGAGAGACATAGTTTCGTAAATCATAAAAAATAAAATAAAGTATAAATCAAGGTCCAATATGCAAATTTGATGTAAAGGAACTAATATGCAAAAAAAATTGAAACTAGAAACTTTAGTGGAAATTAGGGTTGCGTTCATAAAATTCGTCAATCCACCTTTTGAAGACCGCAAAACCATTTTATGAATCCAATGTAGTGGAAGAAAGCTTTCCTTGTGAAGGCCTCTCTCTTGCCGCTTGAGATTCACAAGAGTGAGTGGAAGATGTTGAAGATTACGAAACTTTTTTGTGAATCCAATGAAGTGACAACTTTCCTTGTGAAAGCCTCTCTATTACGGCTTGAGATTCACATGAGTGAGTGAAAAATGTTGAAGACCACAAAACTCTTTGTGAATATAATGTCGTGGAAGACAGCTTTCCTTGTGAAAGCCTCTCCATTGCCGCTTGAGATTTACATGAGTAAGCGGAAGATGTTGAAGACCACAAAACTCTTTGTGAATCCAATGCAGTGGAAGACAACTATCCTTGTGAAGGCCTCCCCATTGCAGCTTGAGATTCACATGAATGAGTGGAAAATGTTGAAGACCACAAGACTTTTTTGTGAATTCAATGTAGTGGAAGATAGCTTTCTTTGTGAAGGCCTCCCTATTACCGCTTGAGATTCACATAAGTGAGTGGAAAAATATTTCTCAATACCATAAAACTCTTGTTGAGTTCAATGTGAGAGTCTCTCCATGTAAGAGTCTCTATATTATCTTTTGAAACTCTCTTAAAAGAGTGGAGGAATATTATGTGAAATCCATAAAATCTTATTGAGCTCAGTATGGTAGAAGAAAGTTTTCATGTGAAGGGCTCCCCACTGCCTCTTAAAAAAATCTTTTGAGTAAGTGGAATACTTGATGAGATGAAAGGAAAAAAAAAGAAGAAAACTTTACAAATGATAAGGAAGAGACTTTACAAGCGTAAGAAGCAGAAGCCTTCAACTAAAAAAAAAAAGAAAGAAAAGTAACTAAGCTTGTGTTTCATAAGTAAGGAAAACTTGCAACTTGGCGCTTGCAAAACAATTTCTAAAAAAAAAGTAAACAAGTCAAAGCTATCAAGTCAGTGATCAATCATGTGAGAAATCGCGACGTGGCAATGCATAAGCCAAAGCTAAAAAAAAAAAGTTAAGACTTTAAAAAGCTTAATTTATAAGCAAATAAGCTCAGAAGGCTCAAGATATCAAAAGTCAAAAAATCAAAAAACTTCACAAGCCCAAAATCTGAGAGGCTTCACAAGCACAAAATGCCAAAGCCTTCAAACACTCAGATCAAAAGAAATCAATTTCATGATTACAGCATGAGATCCATTTTGAAACCAAGCAAGTCAAAGCAATCATGTAAAAAATTATAACTTGATGATGTGCGAACCGATACTCAAAGCACAGAAAGTCAAGATAGAAAAACTCAAATAAATGACCAGTGAACTCTGAAGTCCCAAAACATCAGAAATTAATGGATCGAAGAGTTTCACAAGTCACGGAAAAAGAAGCTAAAGACTTCACAAGCATGACATGCCGAAGTCGTTAAGGTTTAAAAATTGAAGCAGATCAAGCTCATAATTCTCAAGTTTGATAAAATCGTAACTTGATATTTGGATGAGACTCAGGATGCAAGTAAAAAAAATTTAAGAAAAATCGAAGTCAACAAAGTCAAAAGAAATATCCAAGCATAATTTTTGGCGAAAAAGTCTGCCAAGTCAAAGTCAAAGTGTAAACTTAGATTATGCTAAGTTGGATGAAGATTAGGAAAGTGGGATTAAAAAAAATAGTTCTCTTATCCTTTGTTCTAAGTCAAAATCATGTGTTCGTGTAGTTAATAAAAAAATTGACTTCAGTTATTTGTTATGTTATTTGTCATTCACATTTGTTTCTTGATCGAAGGTTCCTGTGACATTGTCCAGGGTAATTAATATTAGGGACTTACCCCTAGTAGAAGTCGGAAATCCACAATCCTTTGAAGTCATAAAATAATTAAATTCGATTTGTGAGTCTTTATTTTTTACTGGTTAATCATATTAAATACCAGTTGAGAAAGAAGAACCCCACAAAGTATGGCATGTTCGGTGGGGACGACTTCTCCTCCCATCTTTGAAATAGTGTGAATGAGAAATAACAAAGAAAAAAATTTGAAAAAAAAAAAATCAAACCTCTTATTGTTGCTAATGTGATGTTTTGTTCCAGGTATCTGCAATGGCATCCATGACCAACAACAGCAACCAAAGTACTGCATGCAAGATTTTTTTGGGGAAAGGCACCCGGGTGAAATTACCTTGTGCGTATGTCTGCACAGGTCCTACTGGTGCATAAATCAAGTTTGGAACGGTATTGGATTACGTCAATTTTGTACCGAGTCCACTAGCATCACCAACTGAAGTTCACGTCCCACGCTTGTTGTCAAGAGGATATCGTCCGAATGTAATTTCACATGCTGAGTCGAAGACGATGCTTCTTTTGTAATAACATTTGTCTTTGAGAGACTTGTTTTTCCTAAGCGAAATGTGAACATTGAGCAAGGAGAAGATGAAGAAGAGCCTTCATTCACTATCACATCTAAAGGTGAAGAGTGTGGAGTCTTCAAGAAACCCAAGGTTACCCCATTAAACTCCTTTGTAATGGGACGCCCACAAGTCACTAAGAGAAAAATGCCTTCATCCCAAGAGAAGGCAAATTTTATTTCATTTCAAGCTGACTCATCTGATTCATTTACAAATTCTTTCTAACTATTGAGAATGGTGAAGGAGAACTCCATGATTGGCGAGCTTCGCTCCCAATCAAATATCAAGGCGAAAGGGGGCAGACCACCAAGGCCTCACTATCAAAAAGAGAGCCTTAACAGGAAAATCTATGACAATTACACCTCCTATAAGAAGCTACAGAAAGAGAAGATGACACCAAAGGAGTTCTATTTGAGGAAGAAGAAATTGCTTTCAGAGTCTCGAGCTTCGGTGTTTGATCCACTCTCCACACAGAGGGGACAAGCTCATAAAAAGTCAAAGGGAGTACAAGTTATTGCATCCTCAGCTTTTTGCTCAAAATTTCAATGGAGAAAAAAAACTGATGAAGAGATGGAAGACTTTGAAGTGCATACTGGACAGGTGATCTCTGAAGGGTCTGAACATCCACCTGACCCAGAACGCCCCTTCACGAGGTTGGGGAAGAAGACGACAATTGGCACAAGTGGTCTGTTAGAAGATGATCTCAATCAAGCCATGCAAGAAAAGGCAAAAGCCATGGCTCAAGTTGGATTTCAAACTCCACCTAGGAGGAATGATGGCTCAAGTGATGAAGATGATAATCTCGTTTTCACATCCAATAAAGATCCAATGCTCGCGAAAATAAAAAAGCAATTAGATCAGTGAGAGAAGGATCACATGTCTGTGATGCAAACAGTTACATCTTTGACTAGTGTGGTTGCTTGTTTAAGCGATCTAGTACAAAATCTATTTCAAGAAAATCTGAGGATTCAAAGGCAAACACCTCTTGTACAATTTGTTCAAGAGAATGATGATGAAGAGGAAGTTCTTGGGTTGCATGAGCAAGCTGGAACATTGGCCGCTCCTGAGCCGATGATATCTCGAGAAGAAATACAAAAGATAGTTGCTGCACAATTAAAGGAGGATAAAGGGAATACAGTCAAAAGTGATGGAGATAAACTATACGCAAGCTTTCATGATCAAATTGCTTACCCAAAGGGATATAGTGTCCCTAAATTTAAGCAATTTAATGGCTTAGGGAATCCTAACCAGCACCTAGCTCACTTTGTGACAGCATGCGGGGATACAAGCAGCAACCCTTCTCTTTTGTTGCGATAATTTGCAGCTAGCTTAACTGGTGTAGCCTTTGAATGATATGCAAATTTACAATCTGAATCCATTCAAACATGGCAGCAGATGAAAGATGCCTTCAGGGTCCGATTTGGTTGGGTTAGTGATAAAATTACCATTGCAGATTTGGCTAACACAAGACAAAACAAAGATGAGAAAGTAATTGACTATGTGATGAGGTGGCATAACTTGAGCATTAAGTGTGAGCACCCGCTTGATCAAGTGCAAGCAGGGGGATTATTGGTTGGAAACTTTGATAATTGGATGTCTCCCTTCCTTAGTTTATCTGAAATTCACACTTTTCAAGTCTTGATCTCTCAAGTTAAAAAGCTGGAAAGAACAAGCTCTAAGGTGGTGTCTGCAATGAAGCCCAACAAGGTGGACAAGGAAAAACAACGGAAGCTAGAAGGTGTTAAAGTGGCTTTTACAACCGATAAGGTGAAAGAAACTACAACAACACCAAACTATAATAGGCTAAAACCACCATCACTAGGGAATGGAAGTGAACTGAGTAAAACTCCAAGTTCTCTTTAAGAAATGATGAGTAAAAAATATTCTTTTAGAATGGATAAAGTTATGAAGATATTTAAAGATGCACCGAAGGTGGGTTTGCAACTACGAGAGAGTAAACTCCTAGAAGAAGTAGACAAGAAAGATCACCCAAAATTCTGCCCATACCATAGAATATTGGGCCATTCAATTGAGAACTGCTACTTTTCAAAGACTGGATTGAGCGTCAATATCAAGAAGGCAAAATTACCTTGTCTAAAGGAGTGTTACTCGATCAACCAGCCGAGCATACTAATTATGTGTCAGTTGTATCACATGAAGAAGCCCTCTAGGAGTAAGATGCAAGCAACACATCAGGGGACATACAAGCTAGCGCAAGTTCACAAACTCCGAGAGCGCATGCTCCTCTTGGAGTTCCAGAGGGCTTATGGGAAATTTTTATCTCAAAAAAGTCAAGAAAAATGTTGAAGAGAGCTTCCTGGTATCAGGTGGCAGAGAGCTCAAGAACCTGATGAGAAGCCCAAGCAGAAAAATAAGATGAATAAGAAGACAAAAAGTAAGAAGAAGAAACAGAAGCAAGTGAAGCCCGCTGAGTTCCATCGTAAGAAGTCAATCATAGAAGAATACATTAACTCCTTGGATGATTACCAACAGAAGGAGAGAACTCTAATTACATTAAGGGATTATTTCCCTAATGAAGCTAAAGAGTTACTTGCATAATTAGATGAGTCTCAAGAGGAAGAGTACATGATTGAAAATTGCAGGGTCATTACTATCCATGAAAATGAGGTACAGGATGAACATGAAGAGAATGATTATGAAGATGAACTCGAGCTCTATTATCCAGATGAAGATGATTCTTTGTCGGAGCAGTTATATGATCGGCATGGGAGGCCTTATATAAGTAAGAAGCAAAGAAAGAAGCAAGCTTTTAAAGACAGGGCTAGGATGGCAAATGTAAGATTACAAGAGCCTCTAATATTGATTTCTGAAACAAACCAATGCTACCCAAAGAAGAAGCCAAGAAGGACGCCTAAGTACAAGATACTCAAAAAGGTTATGCCTCGGGAAGGAGATTCCATCTTTTATCCAAAAGGTGACATATGATCTCACCCATAGGAAGCCCCATGTCCCTGAAAATGATATCCCTTGGAATGAATCAGGAGTTGTGGAAGCAACATGTGTTTCCCCTAGGGGGAACATTCCATAATTCCATAACAATGAAACTCAAGAAGAAATTATGAAGCAAAGTGGTAGACCTCAACCTTCAAGAAGTGGGAAGAGTGGAAGCTTCATCGTGAGGGGTGACAAAATCCATAAATTGTTTCACAAGATGATTGAAGAAAGAGTACTATCTCCAAAGATTGAAGATGATGTAAACCTACATGTGAAGAATCATCCTAAGTATTGCCATTTTCACTGTTTGATGAGGCATATGCTAGAAGATTGTCGTGGATTCAAAAGCTGGTTACATAATGCCATCAAGTGTGGCACTATAAGCTTACCTGAAGAGTACTTTGAGACGTTAGGTACTTGCTATGCCTTGACAATTAAGGAAAAACATGGTGATGGCCACACCACCAAGATAAGGAAGAGGAGCCTAAAATAATTAACAATATGTGAAGACTTCTCAAGCAAGCCAGAGGGACCAAAGACAAACGAAAAGAGAAGATGATTGATATTAATGAAGATCTTGTGCAGCCACGGAAAAGCTCTACTTCTAAGACACAAGATTATAACATTGCTGCCCACTTGAAGAAGATTCCAGCTCAATTAAGTGTCTTTGTTGCATGAATGATGTCTCAAGAACTCAGAGATACCCTAATCCATGTCTTACAAAACCGAGAAGAATACCAAGCATATTTTGCTGAAGCTCACATGACAGAAGCTCTCTATGCTTTTGGTTCTCTGTCAATCAAGTTTTCTAAAAACGACTTGCTGCTTGGGACAAGAGAGCACAATAGACACTTATATGTTAGTGGGTCTTGTGATGGGACTAGAGTCAACAGAATCCTCATTGATCTTGGCTCCTCAGTAAATCTGATGATATTAAAAACTCTACACTCCTTAGCTTTGGAGATATATCACTTAACAGCAGAGAAGATTATTGTCCAAGACTTCAATCAACACAGTAAAAAGGCTCTCAGATCAATTACTCTGCCTTTTAAGATTGGGAAGCTGACATCGGAAGTGAAATCCCATGTCATCAACACTGATGCCTCTTATAGAGCAATATTAAGAAGGCCATAGTTGCATGAGAACTACGTGGTTCCTTCCACTTTGCATTAGTGTTTGAAGTTTGCAAAGGAGGATGAAGTGTATCGCATAGATGGGGAGATTCATCCATTTGGTGTGCACAAAATTCATTATGATGATGCACGATATTTTGTAGATATACCTAAAGGGGACAAGATGAGTGCAACCAAAGATGATGCTCTTATGAAAGTTACCAAGACTACAAAAGCTTACTCACAAGAAAGTTTCATCTCCACCTCTGAAACCGCACTTTGGAAGTAACACGGAGTCACCAGAAGAAGAGAGTGATGATGAAGACACACAGATCTCTTACTTATCCTCTCGTCTTTCAAAGAAGAATAAGCATTTTGGCAGTGATGACTCTGCCGAATAAGAGGCTTTAATCCCACGAATTATGAATAAAAACAATGATGGCGAAGTTTCAGCTGAAAGTTTCCTCCATATTACAAGAATACTAGAAGGTCTTTATAAAGCACCCGATGAGTTAAACGTCAACGTGGTAGAACAACTCATCACTTTTTACGTTCATTCTCGTCACCAAGAGGATAGGGGGATCTTTTTTTATAAGTCAAAGCTCAATAACTTCAATGATGAAGATTTCTTAATGATCACGATAATGGAGGATGAGGAACCTTGGCCCTTGAAGATTCCAGACTATTATTCTCCTACACTCAGAAGGTTAGTGCAACGAGGTGGAGTCGGTTTAAAACACTCAAAAGGTAGACATATTCTCTTTGAAATGCTTTGGCATCCTTTTAAGAGAGCCATGCAATGCCAATGTATGAGCAAAAGTGGACTTGGGTTTCAAAATAAACAAGTATATAAATGTCGTATGGTGTCAGCTATTGATGTATCCGATGGAAGTGATGAAGATCCAACCCAACATACCACAAATGAACATCTTATAAAAGATGTAAAATTAAAAGATACATCTCCTTAGCTTGAAGATGGAGGACAAGCTACAATTGATGAGTTTGTAGAAATCAACTTAGGAAGTGAGGATGAACCTAAACCCACTTTTGTAAGTGCACAATTAACTCAAGAAGAAAAAGAAGCTATACGAAGCATTCTTGTGGAGTATATTGACTGCTTTGCTTGGAGTTATAATGAGGTGCAGGGTTTAGATGTAGAGGTAGCCGTTCATAAACTCGCTATCAACCTAAGTTTTCCACCAATAAAACAAGCACGAAGAAAGATGAAGTTTAACTTGGAGGAGAAAGTCATTCAAGAAACCAAGAAATTAATTGAAGCTGGTTTCATAAGGGAGGAAAAGTATCCTAACTGGATTGCTAGTATAGTGCTTATTAAGAGAAAGAATGGCCAAATTAGAATGTTTGGACTTTAGGGACTTAAACAAAGCATGTCCTAAAGATGATTTTCCACTTCTTGTTATGGAGATCATGATTGATAATAGATCCTCCTATGAGATGTTTCTTTCATGGATGGTTTCTCTGGGTACAACCAAATCAAGATGAATCCAGAGGATGAAAAGCACACTACGTTTCGGACACTAATAGGTATTTATTGTTACAAAGTTATGCCGTTTGGGTTGAAGAATGTTGGAGCGAAGGTGGGATCTTGAGGTACTCTCTTTCTCTGCTGAAGCCATACACTAATAATGAAGCGGAGTATGAAGCTCTTATCGCTGGACTTGAGCTAGCAATCAAGATGAGAATTCAAAGTTTACATATATATGGTGACTGCCAACTTATCATAAATCAAGTTGAAGGAAGCTTCAAAACCTACAAGCAAGAACTCCTTCAATATCATCAAAGGGTTATAGAGTTAACAAATCAAATTCCTGATGTTAAACTGGAGAGAGTTTCAAGATTAGTTAATGGAAAAGCGGATAGCTTGGCTAAACTTTTGAAAGAGCTAGCTGATCTAAATATGTAGGAGATTCAAGTCACCATTCAGAATAGAAGGGTCCTGAGTTCATGCCTTGATGAGGACATTAAGAATGAGCATCACTTAAGAAGGGAAAAAGCTCTAGCAGTATTTGAAGATGATTGGATGGAGCCTTTCATTAAATACTTGATGTATGGCAATCTTCCATAAGAAAAGTCTTTGGCACTGCAATTAAAGAAGCGAGCAATGAGATTTACTCTTGTTAACGACGTTCTCTATAGAAGATCATATGACTAGCTCTTGTTGAGATGTCTCTCTAAGGAGGAGTCTGAAGAAGTTATGCATGAAGTTCATTTAGGTATCTGTGGTGCTCACCAGTCAGGACCTAAGATGCGGCTGAAGATCAAGCATATGGGATACTATTGGACAAGCATGATCAAGGATTGTATGGAGTATGCTTAAAGATGCAAGCTTTGCCAAGCCTACCCAAACCCTCTACACCCTACAATCTCTTCATGGCCTATTGAGATGTGGGAAACTGATGTTATTAGCTCTATTGAGCCACCATCATCAAGAGGACATCGCTTCATATTAGCTGCCACCGATTATTTCTCACATTGGGTGGAAGCTATTCCTCGAAAGGAGGTGAAAGTGGAGAACCTTATCACGTTTTTTAAAGATCATGTGTTATATAAATTTGGAACGCCTCGAAGAATTATTTCTAACAATGGTCGAACCTTCAGAAGCTTCAAAGTTGGGAGATTTGCTCAGCATCACAAAATAGATTGCTGATACTCTTCCATCTATAACGCTAGAGCAAATGGTCTCGCAGAAGCATTCAACAAAACTCTCTCAAAGTTTTCAAAAGGCCAAAGGGATTGGCATGAGAGACTCCCTGAAGTCCTTTGGGCATACTGCATAACTTATCGAACACCAATGCAATCAACACCATATTCATTGGTTTTTGGTACTAAAGCTATTTTACCACTTGAGGTTCAAATCCCATCTTTAAGGATCGCCTTGCAAACTGAATTCACTGATGAAGACAGAGTTTGTTTGCGTTTAGATGAGCTCGACTCTCTAGATGAAAGAAGACTAGAGGCTCATCAAAATCTTGAAGTCTACAAGGCAAGGATGGCACGAGCATACAACAAAATGGCTTGTATTCGAACCTTTGAGAAAGGAGAGATGGTTTGGGTGTTAAAAAGACTAATCATCACCAACAAGCATGCTGGGAGCAAGTTTAAGCCAAATTGGGAAGGCATGTATATCATTAAAACTGTTTATGAAGGAGGAGCTTATCAGCTAATTGATGTCGATGGAAAAAGACCTATGTCGCCTATTAATGCTAGGTTTTCTAAAAAATATTATCCATGATGTACTTGTAATCCTTGATAAAAAAAGAGAGACTTGTGTTTGTCTATGACGGAACATCCTGTGCTCCTGTTTGAGCAATTTGGTCAAGCATTCTTTATGCTTCTCAAGGCAAAACACTAGTTTCACCATATTGTTTATGTCTGTCAAAGTGAATAAAACATGATGGGATGTCTAGTGCTCTTATTTATGTAATTTGGTTAAGCATTCCCTGTGCTTCTTAAAGTAAAACACAAGTTTCATTGTGTTATCTATTCTGTGAATAAAATCATGTGAGCATGAATTCTCAACTGTTTTTGTAATGAGATATTGATTATCCGTTCTCCTATTTCATCCAGAAGTAAAAATAAAGTTTATGAAATAAGCAAAGAAAAAAAGGAAGAGAAAATGAATAAGTCAAAAAAAAAAAGGGGAAAACAATGGGTCTTGAAGTTAAAAATCTGTATATGTTCTTCGTAATTGATGTTTTGATCAAGCCCTCCATAGGATACTAAGGTCACTTCCAATTACCTTAAAATTTTAGGTAGGGGATTACAACAGGTTATGCTATAATCTGGACGGTCATAATTAAATTTAAAGCTCAGACCATTTAAGGAAAAAATTAAAATTTCAAGCTAAAATTCGGTTTTTCCTCTGTCTAACACCAATGTCAATCAAGGTGTTCATCGGACTATCATATTCTCTTTGATATGTCTGAAAATTTTTATTGAAGCTTTAGAACATGTCATACTATGATATGGATAGTCATGATCTTGTTTGAAGCTCTTAAAGTCTCAATAAAAATTGGTGAAGCGAAGACAAAATTTGTTGATTACTGTTCTCACAACTAGCTGCCATCAAGTTGATGATCTAATGGTGAAAATCTTTATGATCTTTATGGAAATTTTTACACGTGCTTATGACATCATTATCTTGGATGTGGATGGTGGATATTGCTTTTGAAGTTCATTTTATTATTCAGAAAATCTCATAGTTTGAAGACAAAATATATCAATTATTTCTCATAATTAAGTCGGTGATCAAGTATCAGAATCATTTCTGGTTTTGATGAATTTTTTTATGGGAACTTATAGATGATTTTCCTATTATGTGGACGGAGGAGATCATATTCAAAGTTTGACATACAGGTGAAACAAATCAAAACAAAAAAAAAAAGCTTTATTGCTAAAGACGACAACCCTAAGTTATGGAGTCTTAGTCCATTTATTACACTAAGCTGAAAATAAAGTGAACGAAATAACTATATCTAAAACTAAGTAATGAAAATTTCAAAACATAAATCAAGCTAAATGTGGAGTTGAGCCTTCGCTCTCTCAAAGTTAGCTCGAGCTTCTGCAAGCGACAATAAGAGTTGTAAGTCATTGCCTTCTCTAAAGCAGTAACTAAGGGCTGGTTCGCTTCCTCAATAGAAAGAGCAGTAGATAGTAACTCTGTTCCTAAGATGATGAGTTGTTCTTGTTCTTTTGCTTGAGTTTTCAACTTTTCTAGCTCTTCCGTTATAAGCATGAGCTTATGCTTGGCCTCATCCACACTTTGAGACACTGTTGTAAGGGATAACTTTATCTCTTTCATATTATCAATGCTTGTTAGCAACTCCCTTCTTTCTAGTTGGATCATTTCCTCCGCTTTCAATGTCATTCACAATCTTTGCGAGATCAAGCACTTCGTATATCTTATCCCTTGTGTCACGCCCCGAACCCGGCTCGCCGGACTCGACGCGTTGACAAACGGCCGTATACCCACAAAGCCGAAACCAAGTGGACACACAAGGCCTCAATACCTGTCTCTCAAATACAAATCCAAAACAATACACTAAATTCCAAACAAAACTAAATAATTAAAAAAACGAAAAATAATTGGTTTACAACCCAAGTTCAAAGAATGCTAAAGGTTTTGACAAATAACAGATTTATTAACAGAAACTAATCTCCTGCTAGGCACCTGGTGCTCACTCAACAATCCCTGCTAAGCTAGCCACCACACACCTACTCTTGATCTGAAAAGAAACATAACAACAATTTATGAGCTAAATAGCCTAGTAAGCAACCACTAAAAGCCAATAGTAATATAGGGTCACAAAATTCGATGGTTTCAAAGATGTACTTAAAGTAATGTTGTACAATACATATCAACAAAATGAAACCCAGACATCAAAACATTTCAGCAGACAAAGTTTTCAATGAACAGGTATATATGTCCACCAAATAACTAATGCCAAAAACAAAACACAGAATTCATTTATTTACCCTCGGCGACCCGAGCCAAATTATCAGAATTCATTTATTTACCCTCGGTGACCCGAGCCAAATTATCAGAGGCCGTTATTCTCCACTGACGGAACGGTGCGAAACTATAGTTTCTTATCATAATAAAAAATACATGTCAACATGGTCAGTGTTTAACCCCCCAATGGCAGGGTTGTTGCAAAGTTAGTTGGGGACTATAATTTGCTATGTCAAAATATGTCGGTTCTAAAATCACTGTCAACAATAATTATTCAATAATTGAATAAATACATAATTGAATAAAATATTCAAATCAATTGAATAAATAATAAATAAATAAATAAATAAGTAAGTGCATAAATAATCAATAAATTTGAATATAATAAAATGCATAACATTTTAACCCAAAATAATTAAATATAATGTCGTGAAAATTTACTCCACAATAAAACCCAAATAATTAAATAATTATGTAAATAATTTCATAAATCAAAAATTTTATATAAATACAAATATGAAGTATATACGTGCTTTACTTACCTGAAAATTATCCCCAAGCTATAGGACCCACTCGGACACAAAAATCAAGATTTAGGCACAGGTCCTATAACAAGAACATTGCACTTGTCTTAGCTTACAAACTTAAGTACAAACATGATCCAGGCTCTAACACTCACTATGCAAGTTTACACCGGAATACACAATGAATTAATTTCTTACCCTACAAGCACCCTAAGTTCAAACCCATAATTAATATATATATATATATATATATATATATATATATATTAATAACGGATAAATAAATATATGATAGTGACGGACAGACATATGAATAAATATCTATATATAATGATGGACAGAGAAACATTTTTATGGCAATATGACAGCCCTGTTCATGCTAAGAAGAATGGCTTTGAATTTCAAATCCAGGTCAAGGAATGTGCATTACTTAAAAATAAAATAAAATAAAATTGTCCCATTCCATGAAAGAACTACCAGCATTTAACCACCTACAAGTCACCCCAGAATGCATGCCAAACAAAACCCAGCAACTATCAGGTCACCTCTACAACTATCTTGAATTTACATTATAAAAGACCCTCATGCATATCAAACTTCTCAGGCATGCACACATTATGGATATCATTGTACTTTACATCATTTTGGTGCCACAATATTCAGATAGGTCTCCTACTCAGATTCTTCACAAGAATAATAATAACGCATCTACTCCATACTCACTAGACGTGTCAACATGATACTAACTAATAACATAGTGACAACTTCTGAAGAATCTGCTTTACCTTAATAAATCTAAGTGGCATGAATAAAGATGCTGTCTTCGCCAAATACGACATTGCATTTTAAAATGGGGCCACATTAGGCACCTGGGACATGCTTTGGGGATGTTAGAATAGAAGCTCAATGTAATTATCATTCAAGTTTCAGATTTGGTTATCTCTGGTATTATAACAGGCATACTTATGAAGAGAGCCTTAAAAAGGTATATTTAAGCATTGAATTAAAAATTCCATGAGTGATATACTTCAAGGTGAAGATGAACTTGAACTCTATTTTTTTCTCTTTCCTTTTCTTTACAAGAGTAGCTTAAATATTATCAGGAGTTTGCAAAGTCAAACTAGGTATGGGAATTAAACTAAGCTGACCAGATTAAACTAGGAATGAGGGAAGTTGATGCAAAAATATTTTAAATTAAAAACAAATCATGACTTGAAGCCTGTCTAATCAAGTCGCTGCATTCAGTCTAAACAGGTAATGTAGAATTCTTCAATAACCGATTGGCTAGTTAACATAGTATGTAAAAAAAAAAAAAAAACAGGTGAACTGGTGCAATCAACTATAATCTTAATTTCAGCTTTCTAAATGACATACAAGCTACTGTAGCAGAACTAAAGGCCGTCCTGATGAAATCACTTGATTAGATAGCTCATTATTTTTGTGCAGGACTAAAAATTGTTAAATTTAACAAAAGAAGAAAGATGATATTTTAGCATACTAGCCCTGAAGTAAAGATTTATATGAGCCAAACAACACCCAGTTATTTGAGCCAACAAAAACAATATTAGTAATGATGGACGGAATCGTAGGCTCAAAATCAGACCACTGATATTTCAACATACCTAGAAGCCTTACAAAAGATAATGTTTAGGAAACTAGCATCAAAACCAATAACACAGTACCTAGCTAGCAATAGTTTCTCATCACCCAAAAAAAAACAAAAGATAAAATACAAATGTGATGAAGGCTAACAGAGAGGAGATACCATAAACACTCAAACCCTAGATCCAAGAAAGTTGCTTACCTCAAGAAGTAGGAAAGAAAAACCCGACGTGAAATCCTCTCCTATTCCGCGTCGTCACCGGCACTTCATGAAAACCAAGAAGAAAGAGCGATGCTAGGTCTCGGAGTTTTTTTTTTCGGATCTCTCTGTTAGAAGGGATAAGGCTAGGAGAGTTTAAATTTTAAAAGTAAATCTGATTTTTAAAATACAAATTCAATTTTTTTTTTAAAAAAAATAAAGAGGCGGTTTTACACCTTGTGGTTGAAATGTTAGTTCTGTGCATCATCAAGTTCTTATGCAATTTTATGGTTTCTTCCTTTAATGACTCATGCTCATGAGGATGAGATGCCCACACTTTCTGAAGAAGCTTCCTTGCCCAAAAGATTGCAAACTAGAAGTCTTCTTAGTAGCTTGAAAATAAAAAGAACTTGTAGACTCTGTGTCCATGGTTAAAGCCTTCTTATGCTCAGAACTATCAATAGAAACAACCTTGAGATTTGGATATGCTTTGAGTTGAGGTTGATCATCTATGACGTTAACTTTTGGAGCTAGAGTTGTTTCTAATTCTGGTGGAGAAGCCATTATTTGGTCATCCATGAGAGTAGCACTTGGAGCTAAAATTATTTCTAATTTTGGTGGAGAAGCCATTACTTAGTCACCCATGATTGTAGCCTCGGGAACTAAAGTATCTTCTGGTTGCTGAAGATGAGGAGTTTCTTCTACGGATTTCAAAATTTCTTCTTGATAAGAACTTTTAGCAAGAGGATAAGCATCGAGGATGGGGGTGTAATCATCGTCAATTGCATGATCTGAGGATAAAGAGTCATAGTCTGAGGGATTGGACCTTTGGGGATGAGCTCGGCGAAGGCCTATAGCAAAGGAAAGTGAAAGTAAATCGAGTAAAAGAAAAAAAGAGGAAAAGTTTAAAGAGATATACCTATTGGACTAGATCCTCTTTTTCAAAGGCGCTATGTTGATCCTTTTCTTGCTTGCTTATGCTGGGAGCGTCAGTTGTAACGCAAGGAAGATTAGTAATGAAATTTTAAAAGTAATGAATAAAGCCATCTCTTTATAAAAACATTCCTTGAATATGTGTCTCATGTGGAACATCTCCTTGCATAGAAATAGCTTGTGATGATGTATAATCTTCGCTAGTTCGAGCTTTCTTTGAGAGATTCTTTGATCCTACTAAAACTGGTGATTCACAATATTCTCCTTGGCCTTGTTCAACCCATTCAAACTGAATTTCCCTTTCATGGATGTCCCTTTTCTTGGTTTGAGGAGAAGTCAGTCTTTCAAGAGAAGGATTATTATTATGCTTTTTGTTGGAAAGGTCATTCTCAATAACACGAGCATGAATCGACTTCAACATCATGTGTAACTTTGTTGACCAAAAGTGTGCATAAGTATGTAAAGGATGCCCATCACGATTATCAGAAGGAATATAGAACCTCAATCCTGTTCTTCATTTAGCAAATTGATACCAATAGCTCACCAGAAGACCTATAGATTGAGAACGCTTGGGTACTTGGATATCTGTTGGAAACCCTTGAACATAGCCAAACTGTCTGGCAAATCGGTGTGGGCTGTACTGTTGGGCGTAAAGATCCTTTATAAGGTGTAGAGGAATAATGCCTTGGCGAAAAGAGATGAAGTACTCCGCCTAGGTCTTACTCAGTTTGTTCTTATCATTTGGGTCTTTGTAGTCTTCAAACCACCCTTCACTCTTAAATTCACCACATATGAATGGATGCCATATAAGATAATCCTTTCTTCTAAATATGCTCTGAGCTTTTCCTGGGTTAAATATGCTAGCTGCTACATCTGAAATATATGCCATATCAGGGATCTCTCTTAGGCCATTTATATTTTTAATGCTGTCACTTGGTGTCTTTCGACGAGCATAAGTTCTTGCAAAATGGGAGTCTATCCAAGAAGAGAGAAAGTGATATGGTAAAAAAATTGAAGCACCACATGGTCCTTTGGGGTGTCGAGCCATCGCGTCTAAGCAGGTACAAATATATGCGAACACTCCAGGAGCTAAAGCAATCATCGTACCTTTGGCTAGTTTCGTAGCCATCAAGAAGGTCTCTAGGCGTATGTGAAATCCTTTAGTTGGGATGATGAAATGGCATAACCACAAAGATAAGAAAGCTGCTAATTTAAATTCTTCTTAAACAAGAAATACAGGATGAGTATCAGCGTCCACATCTTTATGGAATCCCCTGTAGAAGAAATCTGTCCATTGAGAAAAAGTAATTTTGTTGGTTTTTGTAGCATAAGAATAAAGCCATTGATAGATGTTGAAAAGATCTCTTCAGGTGGCATAAGAGTTGTTTGCAGAATATAAGTCATTATTCGGGGGAATATACTCCTCATAAAATTCTCCTACGATGCATAGCCCTCCTTCGCATTTTAAATCCCAATAAAGAAATTCCAACCTCACCAAAAGGGGTGATAAAGGTGTTAGTCTCTGGACACCACATCTCAATGACTCCTTCATTATAGACGAGTCAAAATTATATGACCCCGTGGACACTGCTACAGCTCCAAGGATGCTTGTCTCTTTAAGTTTATCTGATGACACCCTTAGCGTTTCTAAAACCCATTTCTTGTAATCGTTTGGCTGTTGGATGTACTTGATGAAAGGGAGTTTTTCGATCCACATGATAGATGTGGAATCAATGTTGACTCGGCTACCAAGTGTCTCTAGTTCAAGTTTTGGTACAGTTTGCTCGTAAGGATTCAACAACATCACTTCAAGGCTTCCAATTCTTTCAAAACTAGTTGGTGTGAGCTTGCCAATGTCTTGAATCCCTCTCGGTATGGTGATCCACTTATTGAAATCACTCCCTTGATAGGGAATACCTTTTTCTGCACTGATGGGGTAGTGTCGAGAGAAAGATAACCTATTCGGAGCTTTATCACGATCATCATATGGCCCGTAGAGAGGTTCCATTATTTTGCGCTTTGGGGTCGGACCCATTGAGAAAAGCTAAAAAGAAAAGGAAAAAAAATTGTCTAAACAGATTTTTGAAAAATAAAAAAAAACAGAAAAAATAATAATATATGTATGTATGGGCCAGCCAATAAAAAGAATATATAATGAAAAGGAAAGTCATGACGGTGATGATGACTGGCCTTATTTCAGGGATATTAATGAAACATGCTGATGATGCTGATGATGATGATGATGGTGCTGATGCTGATGATGATAATTGCATTTGTTTTAGAAATATTAATGAAAATATGCTGATGATGCTGATGATGATGCCACGAAGATAAGGATGGTAATTATATCATCATGTGGTTTGTCAAAACACATGAACACATACACTATAATGCATCTTGGCATTCAACAAATATAAGAAGTGCAAGAAAAAAAAAGACAGAAGAGGATTCAACTAACCTTGAATGCTTGAGAACTTCTTAAAGCTTTGGAAAACTCGTACCTTCCTCTCTCCTGGTTGTCTAGGAGGAAGCTACAAGGGCACTTTGTTTATATAAAAAAAAACATCTTAGGCTTTTAATAAAATTAAAATTTTATCTGGATAGGAAACTTTTGAAAAAATATTAAATATATATCTGAAAATAAAAAATTAGATAACAGTAAAATAAATCCGAAATTCAAAATTTGAATTTTTCAGAATTTGTTAAAAAAAATCAAAATGAACCTTGTTATCCTATCACGGTTGAGGATTTTCGAGAGAAGTGTGGGGATTTTCAGGGAGAAAGAAGAACGAAAAAAATATCTCCGAAGAATATCAAGACATCACATGACAAAAAAAAAAAGGGAGAGAGAAAAGGGAGGAAAAAGAGGCATCCGAGAGAAACTCCGAAAAAAAAAAAGAAAGATCATGGTTGTCATCGAGAAAGGTCATGGCTATCGACGAGAAAAGTTTGAAGAAAAAAGACAAAAATTCATTCGAAGGAGAACCTAAAAGGAGAAAAAAAAAATCACGAGAAAAGAATCAAGTACATCAAAATTATATTTATTTATTTTTTTTGCATAATTTAGCTTATTTAAACTTATGATAATCAATTCAAAATATTCAATTAACATAATAAAATAATAAATGCATGACAATAAAACAAAATCTCCAGAAATCCCCCCTTCCTTATAATTGGTATCAGAGCTATGATGTATTTATTAGACATTTACGATAATACTCCACATAGGTATATAGAACCATATTTAAGGATGGTAAGAAGATTTTTAGGAAGAAATAATATAGCATTAAAATATCAAATTAGGTGTAATTTTGCTCTTTGGTTATTAGAAGTAGAAGAATATTTAAATACAAAATATTTGTATATTTCACAATCAACAGACTTAGTTCCTTTTATAAAATATACTACTGATAAAAAAGGAAATATTAAGCAACATAAGACTTGGGTATTAAGAAAACATTACTTTTTACAAGAACATCTTTTAAGAATGGAATTCTTAGAAAATAAAAAACAAGAATTAATAGAAAAATATAATAGTATAAATAGTTGTTTCTGTTAAAAAATGATATTCTTACTAGCAAAAAACAGTAGAAGAAATAGATTTAATAATGATGACTATCATAGACCCAAAATTAGAAAATTTCAGGACTGGTAAAATACTAGAATGGTTAGAAGAAATTAAAACATATATTAGAATAAAAACATAATTAGAAAAACAAATAGATAAAAAGGTACAAATATTAAACGTATCTATAAGAGATAATAGAATAATAGAACAACCTTTAGAAATAACTTGGGAAGAATATGATCCAGAATCCTACTATAGACATTTCCAAAAATTGAATAATTGGGCTCAAGATTTGATTAGAAAATACAATAAGATATAACATAGAATACCTAGATCTAGCAATAACTACAGAAAAACATAAAATTATAGAAAAAGAATTTGAAATCACATGTTATTCAGATAGAGCATATAAACATAATCTCCATAGTAATAATACACAGTTAAATAGTATAACATATATAATAATATCTTTAGGAAAAAACTTAGAAAAATTTGATAATCATATTTATAATATAAATTCAAAAATATATGATCATATAGTAAAAAAGAATAAAATTTTAGAAGAAATACAAAATAATTTAGAATATATTAGACTTCAAAATAATGATATAATAAAAAATAATTATAATATTGAAGTAATTAGAGAATTAGAAACCATAATAAGAAACCAAGAAAAAATAACTGAAATATTAAATATTTTAGAAAAATTAATATCAACATAATGACTAGTGGGATGAATTCTTATTTAAAAGCATTAGAGGAAACCAAGATATATCAGTGTACTGGAAGTAAAGGGTATAGTAACTATTTAGCTTCAGGATTAGCAGATCAAGAACAAATTAAACAAAATAATACAATAATTAATTTATTAATACAAATTATAGACAAAATGGAACAAATAGAACATAGACTAAAAAATCTAGAAGAAGAAAATACAAATGACAATAAACTAGATTCTTTAATTATCCAAATTAATAATCTAAAATTAGGAGAAAAAGATAATAAAATAATAAAGAAAAAAGAAAGTACAAGTCTTTTATTTGGGAGAAAATGAGCAAGGAAAAGGCAATAATTAATAAGCAATCATTAATGAATAAAATTCTTGGTAGGAATAATAGTTTATCTACAACTCTAGAAGAAATAATAGATATAGATAGAGATCTAGAAATATATAATAATCATCAGATAGAATTATTAAATCCAAAAGTGCTTTATCAAACAGGAAATTTTACTTTTAATTCGCAATTAATAAGAGTTAATAGAGAAGAAGAAATACTAGTTACAAATGAAGAAGTAAGCCTACCAATAATAAGTAAAGAAGGTATGAGGAAAATTAAAGAATCAGGTAAAAAACTTTTACATTTAGGATTGATTATAATAGGAATTAAAGTATTAATAAGGAAAGAAATAGCTGGGAAAGTATTAATGGCAATACTCGATAAAGGATGGCAAACAAATGTAAAGAATGCCTTAATATCTGCAATAGAAGTAAATATGTGCAATAATTCGGGAATATTTTATTGTAGTCCTAATTTTACAATCAGCACTAGAGACTTAGACTTAATTCAAATAGGTATCCAATCTAGAGGATATGAGGATCTAAAGAAACATAGTAATTTATTAATTAATATTGGATTTATAGGAAAATTAACAGACAATAGTACAACCAAATATAAATTAGATATTAAGGGAATAATTAGTACAATGGGTAGCAAAGGAATAAAAATGATTCAACCTATGGCTGTTGACCCAGCAAAGTATGATGGATTAGATTGGAATATAAGTAAAAGTTTAAAGAAAGAAAAAATGATAGTACCAAGCACTTCCTTTATCTATAAAGATAAAAAAGAAAATTATAATATAAGATTTAGTGACTATAAGGAAATAACAGATGAAGATAAAGAATCAGCTCTTGAATTAGAATTTGAAAATATAGATGAATAGAAAAGAAGAAGGAATTGTTATAATAGGGAAAGGTATAGACCTTAGTGAAGAAGAAATCCTTAGGTTAGAAATAGAAATGATAAACAAAGGACACTTGCTAGAAACAGATAGACTAGGTTATAATAATAATAATGAGTTAATAGTAAAATATGAAACTTTTCATACAGAATTAATGGAATCTAGTACAACCAATCCAGCACAATCAAGTAATAGTAATCCTTTATTTGGAACTTCAGTATCAGCAACAAGTGGACAACCTAGTAGGACCCCTTATAATGAATATAATCCAGAATATGATATCCAAGATAAAAATAGACCAAAAGGAAAAAAGAATAGATTTAGAAACAGTAGATAAAAAACTTTTAATAGATGAAGGAAGAATCCTTAACTTAACAGCCCATGATCCCCAAAAATGGACCACTTTGGTAGAAATATGGAGTCAATTAGTTTGTAGAAAATATGATGAATTAGACCATAATAAAACTCCTGTAGAAATGTATAGTTACTTAGAAACATTTTTAGGAGAAACAGCAAGAGCAATATGGGAATCATACAAAATAAACTTTCCTCAAGATTTTGCTAGAGATCTAGAACTAGGAGAAAACCCTTATAATTTTGTAAATAAAATTAGGTTGCTTTTGTTAGGAGATTCACCCAATGCAAACTTTGGGAGGCAACAGGTAGAAGCAATTAGAAAATTAGAACAAATACAAATAAAAAATTGGACATATATAAAACCTTTTTTATTAGACTTTATGTATTATAGCTGCATATCCGGATGTTTTTATGATAAAACCATAGGAGATAAGCTATTTATGAAACTCCCTGACCCTTTAGAAAACATAATTCATAAAAAATATAAAGAATTACAAATAATACCCCAGTTAGATAATGTGTCTACTAGAGTAAAATTTATAATAGAACAACTAGTAGAAAAATGTACTGAGATACAAATAGCAAAACAATTTAAAGGGAAAGGAGAATACAGCTTTTGTAGAAACATATATACTCCCCAAAGATATGAAAAGATAAATCATAAGAATAAACCAAGGAAATTCTTTAAAAAGAAAAAATATTATTTAAGGAGAAGTAGTTCTAGAAAACCATATCTAAATAGGGAAAAACATGTCAGAAAATTCGATAAAAATAGAGAATATAAAAATAAATTAAGTTGCTTTGCTTGCGGTAGCAATAGCCATTTAGTAAGAGACTGTACAAAAAGAAATAATTATCATAATAAAGAATCTGTACAAATAGAATGTGTAAATGAAGATTTGCTACATATAGATGAATATGTTAGTGATACAGAAAGTATATACAGTATAATTAGCTACATAGACCCTAATAGTATAGAAAAATATGATAGTGATTCAGATGATAATGAGTTTTTAGGCGAAATATTAGAATCTAATAAGAAATACAAAGACTGGAATGAAACTGATATAGATCAGCTTGATAAATTAGAATTTATGTTAAATCAGCTATGAGAAGAAAAAGCCCATCTTACAGAAGAGGAAAATATAATAAATAAATCTAAATAGTCCACAAGAAAGTAGTACGGAATTAGAACTTCTAGAATACATGATCTTAAAATTTAAAGATATTATCAAAAAACATGATGATATACAAATATTTAGGGGCATAATTTTAGATAGATTAGGAGATGATCTAGAATGCATAAGAAAATATAAAAGGAAATTAAACTTAGACAGTCCAAAAGATTATTTAAGCTTTTTATATACAGAAGCAGAACTTGATAATTTTGAACTAGAAAATTTCCAAGAACTATTGAATGAATAAAAATTGTGTCCATAATTGGATTAGTAATAGTGGTAGTAGTGATAAACCTTGCTTCACATGTGGACATTTTCCTGCTTTAAAACTAAGGTTTAGATGTAATACATGTTTAAATGAATCTTGTAGATTTTGCCTAATAGACAATAATCAGCTTCCTTCAGAATCTTCCTTAACGCCTGAAATAAATAAAATTAACAGATATGAAACCTTAGAATTAAGAATATTATATCTAGAAAATTTGATCCAATTACTTACTGAAAGAATCAAAATCTTAGAAAATGGAACTAGATAGAAATATAATTCTAAATCATCCAGGGATACCCTTAGAAGTAAGAAATATATATAGAAAAATATATAAAAATTTAGATAATAAAAAAGATACCAAACAATCATTAAAAACAGAGGTAAAACACGAATTGTTAAGTGAAGAACCTTTACAAGAAAACCTAGGAATAGAAAATAAACCCCAACAAATAACAAGTATTAGAATACCATGTAAAATACAGATTTCAGAATGGATATTAGAAGTTGATGGCCTAATAGATACAGGATGTACAAATACAATTTTAGACAAAAAACTAGTTCCACCTCAACATATACATAGCATTCCTTTAGATAAACAATTTAAGGCTGAACAAATGGATGGAAATCTTTTTACATATACTGAACAATTAGCCCCTTGCAAATTAAGTTTCATGACTTCTACATCCACCTACACCAATTATATATCAATAAAACGCATAATAAGTCTAAGAGATTTTAGGTTAAGAAAAACCCAGTTTATTATAGGTTTAAACCTTATATTTCAATCCTTTTCTGGCTGTACAATAACTCCCCAAGGAATATTCTTTACGAATACCCCTTTTATAACCTATACATCAGAGTTACGAGAGAAGCGTGGTGGAATTAAACCCTGTTCTTGTAAACCACCAATAGAAGAATTAGAAGAAGAATTTTTAGATTCATTATTATGTGAAACAATAATATCAGAACCAAGTAATACCCAGCTAATAGATCCAAATTATATCTATAATCTTATATCTTCTGGAAATTTAGAAATAGATGATATTATAAGCAAGCTAGAAAAAGAAGAAATTATTGGAGAAAATCCAACTAAACACTGGGAAAGAAACAAATTATATTGCATAATTAAGGTTAAAGATCCCGAGTTTAGGATACAAAATAAAAAAATAGAATCTACAAATGAAAATATTAAAGAATATGAAATGCATATAAATGAATTATTAAGACTTAAAGTAATTAGGAGAAGTACAAGTAGACATAGAAGTCCAGCATTTATAGTAAATAAACATAGTGAACAAACTAGAGGAAAAAGCAGAATAGTAATAGATTATAGGAGGTTAAATGATAACACCATAGATGATGCCTATAATATACCAGATAAATCAGAATTAATAAATAGTATACAAGAAAGCAAAATATTTAGTAAATTCGATTGTAAATATGGATTCTGGCAAGTAAAAATAGATATAGCAAGTATAGAATGGACTGCATTTACTTGCCCCTTAGAACATTTTGAATGGTTAGTAATGCCTTTTGGTTTAAAAAACGCTCCTAGTATATTTCAAAGAAAAATGGATGACATTTTTGGAAAATACAGAGAATTTATCTGTATTTACATAGACGATATTTTAATACATAGTAAAAATAGGCAGGAACATATTAGTCATCTTAAATTAACCTTAAGTGAATTTTTAAAAAATGGAATAGTAATTAGCAGTAAGAAGGCCCAGTTCTTTAGAAAAAATATAGAATTTTTAGGAGTAGAAATAGGAGATGGGAAAATCAAATTACAACCCCATATAACAAAGAAAATTCTGGAAACTCCTAATATAACAAACGTCAAAGAATTACAACAATTTTTAGGATTATTGAATTATGCAAGACCTTTTATAAAAAATCTAGGAAAATTAATAGGACCCCTTTATAGTAAGACATCCCTAACAGGAGTAAAAAAGTTTAATACAGAAGATCATAAACAAATAGATAAGATAAAAGAAATGGTAAAACTTTGCCAGATCTAAAATTACTTTTAGACAGTGACTACTTAATAATAGAAACAGATGGTTGTGAATTGGGATGGGGATCCATCCTTAAATCAAAACCAAATAAATATTCTTCAAAAAATGAAGAAGTAATATGTAGATATAGTAGTGGTAAGTATAAAGAAGAAAAAGTAAATAGTAGTATAGACCAAGAAATACTAGCAGTTGGTTATGCCTTAGATAGTTTTAGACTGTTTTTAATTAATAAAAAAGAAATCTTAATAAGAACAGACTGTGAGGCAATAATAAAGTTTTTTGAAAATAAAAATAGTAAAAGAATAACTCAAAGAAGGTTGTTAGCATTTAAAGATAGAATATTAAATAGAAATGATAAGGTATTATTTGAACATATTAAAGGTAAAGAAAATGAATTAGCTGATAGGTTATCTAGATTTATTTTTTTAGAACAAGTATTAGAAAAGCCTCCATAAACTAATAGTTTGATAATCTTGTAGATGGAGAAGCAAGCTAAATCTATACAAGCTAATCCAGTTCACCCCTACACCAAACTACCGGTATACCCTTTGGGATCTCCTTTTTCTTTTAACCTTCCTTTAACCCTGGTGTTAGATTCGCAAGAAAGGAACCTCATCGACAACATTTGGGCGAATAACCGAAATCCTTCTTTCCCCAAAATTCTTACACAACTGTGCGACTATCTTCATACTAAAAATTTGAAAATCCAGTAAATGATCCTAACCTCAGACCAAAATCTCTGGACGCCTTTTTGGAATTACAACAAACAAACCAGATACTCTCAGGAGAGGTAAGAGATATTCAGTAGAAAATGGAAAAATTGAAAAAAGAGATAGAAAAAATAAAAGAAGAAAATGAAACAATGAAAAGCGAATGGGAGAAAGAATACAAGGAAAAAGAAAAAACATATGAGAAATTTCCTGAAAAATTAACCCCGGTAAAAAGTCTCATCATGGGGATAGTTTATTCGGAAAAAGATAAAGAAATGAGAAAAATAATATATGCCCTTGAAGAATTGGCCACTACAGACATTGCCCAAGAAAACATAAGTTTCTGTCTTACAAAATTTGAAGGACCCCACCACAAAGAATCCCAGGCTTGCATTTGTAAAGAAGGACTCTCCTTTTTACAAGCAACAATTTATCTGGAAGACTGGAAAGAGTACAAGAAAGATGATGTGATAAATTCACCAAAGACGCTATACGAATTTGGACTACTAAGAAAGGTGATCATTACAGACGTAAGCCAAATACGATACATACAGGAACTACCGTGGAAGCTTACTCATATGATTAAAAAACTAATGGAGTTCCATGAAAGATACTCTGTAGTCCTTGAGTTTGCAAGTATTCCTCCATCCTTCTCAGGATATCCTGCTCCAGTTCAGCAGTACATAAAGATAGACCTTTATAGGTATGGCAGACCTAGGCCATTCAAGTGGGAGAAGGAGCTAATGTCACATCATATCCAGCTAGACATTGGCGAAAGAATAAAAAGATGGAGAGCCTATTCGATGGGAGTTGCACCTAAAAAATTACCTGCCCCTTAGGACATTTTGAATGGTTAGTAATGCCTTTTGGTTTAAAAAACGCTCCTAGTATATTTCAAAGAAAAATGGATGACATTTTTGGAAAATACAGAGAATTTATCTGTATTTACATAGACGATATTTTAATACATAGTAAAAATAGGCAGGAACATATTAGTCATCTTAAATTAACCTTAAGTGAATTTTTAAAAAATGGAATAGTAATTAGCAGTAAGAAGGCCCAGTTCTTTAGAAAAAATATAGAATTTTTAGGAGTAGAAATAGGAGATGGGAAAATCAAATTACAACCCCATATAACAAAGAAAATTCTGGAAACTCCTAATATAACAAACGTCAAAGAATTACAACAATTTTTAGGATTATTGAATTATGCAAGACCTTTTATAAAAAATCTAGGAAAATTAATAGGACCCCTTTATAGTACCTCATCGACAACATTTGGGCGAATAACCGAAATCCTTCTTTCCCCAAAATTCTTACACAACTGTGCGACTATCTTCATACTAAAAATTTGAAAATCCAGTTAAATGAGTTATTTCATAAATAATTATTTATTATTATTTGTTGTTATTATTATCTAAAAGTATCACGGTTTATGTACCATATTATTTTAAATATTATTATATATTTAAAAAAATATATGTCATATCTTACCCCGCAGGGTATTTTTAATATGATTTTATTACTATTATTATTTATTATCACGGTTATTATTATTATAATTAACATATTATTTTAATTATTATTATTATAACTTATATTTAAAAAAATAATAATATATCACGGATCTTACTACTCCGTGGATTTTTTTTAAAATATTATATATATATATATCAAAAATCCGTAGTGTATATATATATATATATATATATATATATATATATATATCATCCTACCACTCCGTGGAATTTTTTCTATTATTTTATTTTTATAAGAAACAATATATAAATCACGGTTTTGTAGCCGGGAATTTTAATTATTATTATATGTATATTTTGTAAAACAAATATATCAAGTTCATGATTCTATAAATGTTTTTTTACATAATATTATTTTTATTAGTTTTATTATGGTGAGTTTTTTTGGTGTGGACATATGCATATGCACCCTTTGATAGACTAAGAATATTTTTTTTTTATAAATTAGGACAACTTTAGGGTTTTAGAACAAATTTTATATGCAAAAATACAAAAATTTTAAAATGTAGGCTTATTTGAAAATTTTGATAAAAAATATAAAAACTAAGAAGTTCAAGGACATAGTTGCGTAAATCATAAAAAACAATAAAATAAAGTATAAATCAAGGTCTAATATGGAAATATGATGTAAATGGACTAATATGTAAAAAAAAATTAAAACTACAAACTTTAGTCGAAATTAAAGTTGTGTTCACAAAATTCGTCAATCCACCTTTTGAAGACCACAAAATCTCTTTGTGAATCCAATGTAGTAAAAGACAGCTTTCCTTGTGAAGACCTCCCCATTGCTGCTCGAGATTCACATGAGTGAGTGGAAGATGTTGAAAACCACAAAACTCTTTATGAATCCAATGTAGTAGAAGACAGCTTTCCTTATGAAGGCCTCTCCATTGCCGCTTGAGTTTCACATGAGTGAGTGGAAGATGTTGAAGACTACAAAACTCTTTGTAAATCCAATGTAGTGGAAGACAGCTTTTCTTGTAAAGGCATCTCCATTGCCGCTTGAGATTCACATGAGTCCGTAGAAGATGTTGAAAACCACAAAACTCTTTGTGAATCCAATGTAGTGAAAAACAGCTTTCCTTGTGAAGGCCTCTCCATTGCCGCTTGGGATTCACATGAGTGGAAAATATTGAAGACCACAAGACTTTTTGTGAATTCAATGTAGTGGAAGACAACTTTCTTTATGAAGGCCTCCCCATTGCTACTTGAGATTCACATAAGTGAGTGAAAAAATATTTCTCAAGACCACAAAACTCTTGTTGAGCTCAATGTGGTGGAAGATAGTTTTCCTTGTTAATGCCTCTCCACTACCGTTTGAAACTCTCTTGAGTGAGTGGAAAAATATTTCCCAAGACCACAAGCTCTTGTTGAGTTCAATGTGGTGGAAAATGGTTCTTCATGTGAGAGTCTCCCCATTACCTCTTGAAACTCTCTTGAGTGAGTGGAGGAATATTATGTGAAATCCATAAAATCTTGTTGAACTCAGTATAGCAGAAGAAAGTTTCTATGTGAAGGGCTCCCTATTACCTCTTAAAAAAATCATTTGAATGGAATGCTTAATGAGATGCAAGGAAAAAAAGAAGAAAACTTTGCTAAAGATAAGGAAGAGACTTTACAAGCGTGAGACGCCGAAGCCTTCAACTAAAAAAAAAAAAGAAAAGTAACTAAGCTTGTGTTTCATAAGTAAGGAAAACTTGCAACCTGGGGCTTACAAAAACATTTCTAAAAAAAAAGTAAACAAGTCAAAGTTGTTAAGTCAGTGATCAATCATGTAAGAAATCGCGACGTGGCAATGCATAAGCCAAAGCTCAAAAAAAAAAAAAAGTTAAGACTTGAAAAGCTTAATTTATAGGCAAATGAGCTCAGAATGCTCAAGATATCAAAAGTTAAAGAATCAAAGAGCTTTATAAGCCCAAAATCTGAGAGGCTTCACAAGCACAAAATGCCGAAGTCTTCAAACACCCAGATCAAAGGAAATCAAGTTCATGATTACAACATGACATCCATTTTGAAACCAAGCAAGTTAAAGCAATCATGTAAAAAATTATAACTTGATGATGTGCGAACCGATACTCAAAGCACAGAAAGTCAAGATAAAAAAAAAAACTCAAATGAATGACAAGTGAACTCTGAAGTCCAAATACATCAGAAATTAATGGATCGAAGAGTTTCACAAGTCACGGAAAAAGATGCTAAAGACTTCACAAGCATGACATGCTGAAGTCGTCAAGGTTTAAAAATTGAAGCAGATCAAGCTCATCGTTCTCAAGTTTGATAAAGTCATAACTTGATATTTGGATGAGACTCAAGATGCAAGTAAAAAAAATTTGAGAAAAATCAAAGTCAACAAAGTCAAAAGAAATATTCAAGCATAATTTTCGGCGAAAAAGTCTGCCAAGTCAAAGTCAAAGTGTAAACTTAGATTATGTTAAGTTGGATGAAGATTAGGAAAGTGGGATTAAAAAAAAATAGTTCTCTTATCCTTTGTTCTAAGTCAAAATCATGTGTTCAAGTAATATTCTTGGAGTTAATAAAAAAATTAACTTCACTTATTTGTTATGTTATTTCTTATTCACATTTGTTTCTTAATCGGAGGTTCCTGTGACATTATCCAGGGTAATTAACATTAGGGGATTGCTCCTAGTGGAAGTCAGAAACCCACAATCCCTTGAAGTAATAAAATAATTAAATTCGATTTGTGGGCCTTTATTTTGACCGGTTAATCATATTAAATACCGGTTGAGAAAAAAGAACCCCACACCTATAATGAAACCTCTTTTAGTTAAGTAGCATTATCCATATTATACACATTTGATTAGTTACTTATAAGAATTCGGACTAATGCAATTTGATCTCAAATCTTTATAATCAATGGTTTATAAGTAATTTTACTTCGGCTTCACCAATAGTTTATGTCTAGGGGCCAAATATGAAGATAAAATCCACTAAAAAGTGGAATAACTATGAATACAATATTGTTACTCATTCTTACAAGGGAATATGAAAAGGAATAAGACTTGATGAGCTTAAATGTATATCGAGAAAATATATATATAAATAAAAGACTGTATATGCCTAAGAATATTCCTAAACATTTAAATGTACAGATGGCTAAATAAAATTATGCTAAATATACAGGTGACCAAATATAAACATTACATATATAAAAGATTGATTGAAATCAAGGAGACCAAATATAGACACCAAAATCAAGGAAATATAAACACCAAAATCATGGAGACCAACTATAGACACTAACATCCCCCCTCCCCTTGAACATACAGATTGGAGCGAAATTCAGAGAATAAGATATTTGGTAAACCCTTGGTCATGATATCTACAAATTGAAGGAATGAATGAACATGAAGAATTTGAACAACCCCAGCAACCACTTTTTCACGCACAAAGTGAATGTCAATTTCTGCATGTTTTGAACTGGATTGGATGGAAGAAAAATAGCACTAACATTGTGACAAAAAACCAAAGTCACAAAAGGAATTTATGACCAAGCTTAGACAATAGGAAATGAAACCATGTAATTTCAGTCACAGCAACCCAATATTTAGCTTTAGCACTTGATTGAGAAATAGTAAGCTGGCATTTTGAAGACCAAGAGATAAGATTCGGACCAAAAAACACAATAACCAGAGGTAGATCGATGAGTGTCACGACAACCAGCCCAATTAGCATCAGAATAAATAACCATTTTATCTAAAGTTCCTAGGGAAAGTAAAAGCCCATGATTAATCGTACTCATAAGATATCGCAAACAAGCATGAACAAACAAACTTGTTGAAAAGCAAATGCTAGGTCAGGACATGTGAAAGTAAGATATTGAAGGGCACCAACGATGTTGCGATACTCTATAGCATTAGATAAAAGATCACCTTTAGTTAATGATAGTTTATACTTGGAATCAACCCGTGTAGCAACAGAGTTGGTTGTAGACATGTGACAACGGTCAAGTAGTTCCCGAGCATATTTAGATTGAGAAAGAAATATACCAGAGGAAGAACGAGTAACAAATATGGCCATAAAATAATGCAAGTCAGCCAAATCTGAAATAGCAAATTCTTGTTGTAGATTAGTAATGATAAATGATAATAAAGATGTGGAAGAAGCCATGAAAATAATATCATCCACATAAAGAAGAATAGCGACCATATCTTTGCCTCAGTGATACACAAACATAGAGGAATCAGCTTTGCTACTAATAAAGGCCTTGGAGCATATAAAAGAGGTAAATCGGTGGTACCAAGCACATGGAGCTTGTAAGAGATTATATAAAGTTCAACTGAGCTTCAAATATATTCTGGATGGCCAGTGCTAATAAAACCTGGAGGTTGCTTCATAAAGATAGTCTTTGTAAGAGATCCATAGAGAAATGCCTTTTTGACATCTAATTGATAAAGAGGCCAATTTTTTGAAAGAGCATAAGAACAGTGCAGATAGTAACAGGGCTTACCATAGGACTGTAGGTGTCACCACAATCAATACGAAGTCTCTAATTGAAACCTTAAGCAACAAGACGAGCCTTATACCTTTCTAATGAACCATCAACTAGTTGTTGAACTTTGAAAACCCAACAAGAACTAATGATGTTAACATCAGGTGGCCTAGGGACTAGAGTCCACGTCTGATTTTGGGCAATGGCATTAAGCTTCTTTTTCATGGCTGCTAGCCAAAATGGATCCTAACATGCTTCTTGTATAGACTTAGGTTCTTGAGGAAGAGCATTAGAAACAGTGCCATGTAAAGAAAATGTAACTGTGGGTTTTTAGGTTTCATGTTGACTTCATGTAACCATTGGATAACATATGGATAAGGATTGTTCTTGAGATAGAGATTGGGTGTTAGGTGTTTGTGACACTGGTAAAGAATTATGATCAGGATTAGGTACATGTGCAGAAAGGGTGGTGAGGTTGTGGGTTGGTCATCAGCTAAGGGACAAACGTTCAGACTTGCTATTGTGGTACCACTATCTTTACAGGGTATGGCATGAAAGAAGAAGCTAGGGCGATCTCAAATAATAGAAGGAATACAATTTTGTGGGTTTGGTCGAAAAGGAGTGAAGGAAATCTATGAAGAAGAGAAAGATGATGAAGATTGGAGAATGAGTCAAGCGAAAATGGTTCTCATCAAAACCACATGACGGGACAAAATAACTTTGTGAGAATGAAGATCATAACACCTGTATCTTTTGTGATGTTGTGGATATCCCAAGAAGGCACATAAGGTGGATCGAAGAGATAATTTATGTCAAGTTTGAGAGAAGAGGTTAGGATAACAAGCGCAACCAAATACCCGAAGATGATCACAGGAAGGTTGTTTATGGTATAGAGTTTCATATGGAGTTTTATAATTAAGAATAAGAGGTGGAGAGTGCTTCCACCCAACTAGGTAAGAGATTAAGAATATGGAGTTTTATATGGAGTTTCATATGACTAGGCAAGAGATTAAGAATATGGCTAGTTGTGAAGAGTGCTTCCACCCAAAAGAAGGAGGCATAGAGGCTTGTATTAGTAAGGTATGATTCATATTTCCAATTGTACGATTGAGACGTTCAGCTTTCCCATTCTATTGTGAAGTGTATGGACAAGAAAAACGAAAGTGAATCCATTAGTTCGGAAAAAATTCCAAAAAGAGGAATTAGAATATTTAGTACCATTGTCACATTGAAAAATTTTTATGGTGGTATGAAAATGATTTTTAATGACAGCATGAAAATGCAGAAAATGGCTAAAAACCTCATGTTTATGTTTGAGAAGTTTCATACAAGAATAATGAGAAAACCATCCAAAAAAGTGAGAAAATAACGATAACCACTATGTGAAGAAACATGTGAGACCCATATATCAGAGTGTATTAATTTAAAAGGAGAAGAAGTGTGAGACTTAGATTAATCAAATGGTAGGCAACCATGCTTTCACAGTTGACATGCATGAAAAACGCATGTATCAGAATTCTCAGATTTATTACAAGAAATCAAAAAGTTTTGAAAAAAAATGAGAAATCACTCTAGAATTTGCATGTCTTAAACAATGGTGCCAAGTGGAACCAGTGACACTTATAGCAGTAAGACCAAACACGTTTGGTTGGTTGATGGAATGACCGAGGGGATACACACCACCTTGGCTAGAGGACCTGAGAATTTTGTGCTTCATTTCAAGTCCTTAACACAAAAACTAGGAGTAAATTCCACAACACAGTTATTATCAGCAGTAAGCTTTCGAATAAAAACTAGATTTTTAGTGAGATCAGGAGAAACAAGTATGTCATTTAGAACAAGATTACGAGAACCAATCGGAAACTCAACACCATTTCTAGCACAAATCATCTCAGACCTACAGTATGGCAAAAAAGAGCAAAGCTTACCAAGATCATTGGTCATATCCCATAATCAAAGACCCAACTGTTAATCCTAGATTGATTAGTAGGGAAGACAATGAATGACTGTAGATTACCATCAACTTTTGGGACTGAAGGACAAAGTCGAGACACATGTCTAAAACCTCCACAAGTATAACATTGAACGTGATGTTAATAATGTTGAGCTCCCATAGTATTTGAAGCAGGAGACAAAGGGCCAAGAATGCCTGAAAAACTTAGAGAAGTATTATTAGTCCGTGGTCTAAAGGGTTGGAAAATACCACATCCACCTCTGTGGCCAACACAACCATCGAGTCCACCTCAATTGACAATACGCTCACCACTATTAGGGAAAGATCTAGTCTGAGCAAGAAAGGCTTGTTAAAAAATAAAAGAAGGAGATTATTGTTTTTGATGTTTGGGTTATTCCATAAGTAACAGAGACATGCACTCTTCAAAAGTGGATATATAATGGTCACCGAGTAATAAGGACGGATGGGATAGGATTATATTCGGAACCAAGACCCATGACAATTTGCATGATAAGATTACGATTGGAAACATCATTTCCAAGAGCAATACAACAATCAAACAACTCGTTGAGCTTATTAAGGAAAGCATTTATTGATAAAGTCTACTTTTCTAAATGATAGAACTCTTGACAAAGAGATAGAATGCGAGACTCAATATGGTTTCTAAGTAATTTTTCAATTTTTATCCAAGCATTTTGAAAACAAAAAAAATGTGAAATTCAAAGGACTATTCACAAAATTACACTAGAGATTCATATATATATATATAAAGCAAATTGGGTTTATTCTTAAAATTTATGGGAAGTAAAAAAACAAATAATAAGAAAAAATAATACATAAAAAAATAGAAGGGCTTCATTGTTAAAAAAAAATTAATTAGGGTTTATTTGCAAGGTTAGTGTGAGATGTTTGAAAATGGAAAATTTGGGGGTCCATTTGTAAAACTTATGAAATAAAAATTTGAAAATTTTAGGGGTGTTTTTGCAAAGTTTCATAAAAATGTGAAAAAAATGAAAGTCGGGAGGGTCAGTTGGCTAAAATTCAGAACAAATATATAATATAAAATATTGGATTTATATTAAAAAAATATATGAAACAAAAAAAATGGGAGAACTCATGGTCTTGTTGACAATGTGTGACAAGTAAGAAATTAGGGACTAATACACAAAAGATGATATCGGAGAATTTAAAATGCAAAATAAGGAGCGAATAGAAATGCATGTAGAGAAAGTGTATTTTGGAAAATTGGTAACCTCCGAGTCCCTTGAAACAACTTGTGATGTTTAATGCATGGTGAGTGCTCTTTTTGAGGGGTCTCCCCATGTCTCTTAACAGTGACACAGCTAAGGGGTTGTTTTGATTAGCTTCTGGAAAGCTTAGAAATACTTTTTTTTTTATATGTTTAGCACTTTTAGGTTAAAAAATTTTATTTGTATTGGCTTTTCATGCAGAAGCAAAAACAGAAGTTGATAAAAAACTGAAATATTGCTTTTTTTTTTTCAAAAGCTAATCATATGGTGCTTCTGGGAAAACACTTTTCAAAAGCTGTTTTGGGTTATGAAATTACTAAATTAGTATTATGAAATAAAGAATTGATTGTGTTTTTATATATTTTTTCTCAATCTTTTACAGTCCTAATAGTTTTCTCTACCTCCAAGCTCCCTTTAAAGTCTATGTCTTATGAAAATATTATTAATCTTGTTCTCATGTTTGGTGTTTAAAATTTAGTCTTATGTCTTTTGTTCTCATTAAACAACAACAACAACAATAACAACAATAATAATAATCCTAATATCACTATTATCATTATTATTATTATCATCATCATCATTAGTGTTGTTGTTATTATCACTATCAATAGCAATTACCATGTTTTGAATGCAAAATAGTTGAGATTTTATAATAACTCAATAAATGCTTATTTTAGTGATTTATCATTGAAAATGTTCTTTTAAGAATGCACATCCAAATAACTTCAAACATATAAAAGTACTTCTGCATTAATTTATTCAAACATAAATACAGAAAAGCACTTAACCTTATTCTGAGAAGCAATTTCTGTAAAATTCCTTCTACCAAATTGAAAAAAAAGTACTTTTTTTAAAACCGATCCAAACAAGGCCTAAAAGGGTTAATAAAACCTTTGAAGACCTCCTTTGAAGCTAACTGTGATGTCCAATCATAGCGACTATTCTTCTTGAGAGGGCTTTTCACATTATCTCTTAACAGTCACATGAGCAGAAAGGGTTGATGAAGATATGATGAAAGTCTCATTTGAAACTAGTTATGATATCTAATGCATAATTATTGCTTGTCTGAAGATAACCTCTCCATTGCCTTTTGACAATTACATGAGTTGAAAGGATTGATGAAAATATGATGAAGATCACTCTTGAAACTCACTGTGATGTCCAATGCATGCTGAAAAAGTTGATAAATGATACTTAGGTAGTATTTGTTTGGAGGAATTTAAAATTATATGTAACTTGAGTTACTAAGTTTTTGAAAATCCAATGTTTGTTTCACAGGATTTTAAAAACTCATGTAACTCGAATTACATCCAATATGGGATTTGGTTTTACGTTCAAATTGGTCGTAAAACAAAATCCCTTACCTTTTTGCTCCCTCACATGTGACATATATGTGACTAATTAAGAAAAAAATAAATATTATTAAACATTTATGAATAGTAAAAAATTTATAAATTTTAATAATAAATTTAATAATTTATTTAATAATTAAAAATATTAAATAACTTATTAAAATTAGATGAAAATCTTAGAAATACACTTTTTGTGGGCTTAATAATTAAATTCAAAATTTTAAAATATAATAAAATTTTAATAAATTTATAACGAATTTAAATTTAATAGTTAGAGTAATTAATATGCAGTTAAAATTATTAAAATAATATTAACTATTATAATATACTATTTTCATATACATAAAACCAAACACTAAATTTGACTTCACTGAATTTTAAAATACAGGTATTTCCAGTTATACTATAATTAGAAATCCACTGCATTTAGAATTACATTCAACCAAATGCCATCTTAGTGAAAACATTCATCGAAACTCACTGTGAGGTTCAATGTATGTCACTTCAGTAATGGATGGAGTTGATAAAAAAAAAGCTCTTAAATTTATTCTTGATACTTACTGTGATGTTCACTGCTTAACACTGACAGAGGTTAAAAGAAATCTCTAAAGGATTCCTTGAAGCTTACTATGAGATCTAACGTTTGACACTCCGATGGTGGATAGAGCTAATAAAAACTTTTAAAGACTTCTTTTGAAGTTTATTGTGAGGTCCATTGCTTGACACTTACAGGGGTGCTAAAAATCTCTAAAGAATTTTTGAAAACTCAGTATAAGGTCTAATATCTTTTGACCCTTACAGAGGTGACTTGAAAAAGGCCTTTAAAAGCTCAAGCAAAGGAGATAACTCCATTAGTGTATCTTGAGATGTATTAAAAACACAAATAAATTAAAGACGCAAATGAATTGACAAATGAACTCTAAAATTTCAAGATGTCAAAAAAGTCTCCGAAACAAAGAGCTTCACAAGTCAAAGACCGGAAGCTTTCATAAGCATGGAATGCCAAGGTTTCCAAATTTCATATTAAAAGGGATCAAGTCGTGCCTCACAAACATGGAGAGATCATAACTTGCGACGCAAATCATGTTTTTTGGTGCTTTTGAAATTTATAGATCTCTTTAATTTTTTTAATTTTTTAATTTTTTAATTTATATGTTTCTTCTTGCTTACTAGGTAATGTATTGGGCAAGATGAGTCCAAGGACCAAAACTATTTAAAATGGTTTTCAGGCCACTATTGTGAATATGATAAAAATAAAATCTAAAGTTGGAAAAAAAAAACAAAAGAAAACTTTTTTCTATTTTGTTCATGGCTTTGTTTGTTCCTTGTGATGCTTTATGGCATGATACTATAAAATACTAAAATAATCTGTACTTTATTTCATATCTTATCATTAAATAAAAGGAACCCATCTGGGCCACCCGTAATTGACCATAATTATGTAGACTTTGATGGTACAATAATTGCGCAGAAGATATTAAAAATTAAAAATAATTAAAATAAAACACTAAGGCTTGCTTGTTGAACAGTGTTGTTTGTACTGTTTTGTTACATGTCACAATTTGCACAACTTAGGGATAAAAAAAGTAGTGAACAGTCTTCATGTTAATGAGCACTCGGTTCCTGTGAGAATGTTTCACAAGTGGTGAGAATACACGTCTAAGAGAGCTATAACTACGAACTGTGAATGGTCTTAGTCCTCATGTATGCATGGATTCCACAGACCGTAACTGAGACGTGCAAATACCCATGTTTTAGTTTAGTGGACCCATTAAAAATTTGGCTTTTCAAAATAAAAACTTAGGAATTAAAAAATAGACATTTGATAACGTTTCAATAGAGGTTATTTTGCAAATATACCCCTAAAAATGGCCAATCATTTTGAGACCCCTAAATATGACCAATAATATTAATTTAATGATTATTAGAATTTTCGTATATATGCAGTCATAATTTTGTTTTTGCAGTTTAACATATGTTAGTAGTATATACGAGGACGAAGTATATATAAAAATAAAATTAAAAATAAAAATAAATTGTAAGCAGTGTTTGTGGTACAATCACAACTAGTTGAATTTTAATTTTAAGGGGCATTCAACAAAACACCTCAGAAATTTGACTCGTGTATGTACCTATCAGCAGTTTCCTCATTTATAAGGGCTCAAATGTTAAAAGACAAAAGATAAATCAGGGGTAATATATAAATTGCTCATAAAGATGGGCACTAGATAGCAAATTTAATTGTAAAAAGTTGAGGATGTGTTTGCTGTTTTGGAATTTATAGGGGTTCAATTGTAAAACATCAAAAGGCCAGGGAAGTGGTTGAGGGTCAGTTTGAAAGCGGACTATAGCTAAATTTGAACTTCCAGAAAGGGTGGAAGTTTAGTATAATTTTAGAATTTTATAAGGGTCTTGACTACTGAAATTGATAGGTCTCTTTCATTTTTTTTTTAATTTTATAAGCGCCATGATATTATAAAAGAAAAAAGAAAAATCCCCAAAGCAATGGAGTAGGTGTGAATCATGCACTTCTTGTGAAAATAGATGAAAAAAAAAACTAAAATTAAAGTTCAAACTTTATAGGAGGGGTCTATATATATAGTTTCGAAAGTGTACCATGTAAATAAAAACTCTGAAACAAAAATGAAGTGACTGCAGTTTAGTTAGGAAAGATAACTAAACCTTAAGTTTAAATTTCTCAGGGTGTGATATGTAAAAGCTGCCATGATAAAGAGGGGTTAGTTGTGAGTTACTCTCGTGATTTTTACATGTTTATTTTAACTAATTTACATAAATTAAAAAATTATTATTTGGCAATCTAAAATTTATAAAAAAATTATATTAAGTTTCGAAGATTATCTTTACTTAAAATTTAAAATATTTATTAAAAAATGTAGAAGTAATTGATTTAATAATAAATTTATTTTAACATGATCTACTTGAATTTGTAAAAATACATTAAATATAAAAAAGATTTATTTGGAAGAATAATTATCAAGGGGTCAGCTATAAAACCCCATTCATGTGAGGGGGTATATGAAGTTTTGAAAATTTATAAGGGTGTACAAAAAACTTCAAAATAAATTCGGGATTAAGGACTAAAACTAAAATAGAAATTTGATAGGGTGTAAAATGTGAAAACTCCGTCCTTTCACTCTTCTTCAAGTAAACGACGTCTTCGTTCGGGGGTTTGACGGGGCCGGCTGCGTCGTTGCTTCGTTTTTTCTCTTCGTCTTCGATCCTCCTCGAAACCCTAGCCACTAACCATTGCGGAATTCCATTGAAGGCCTCCTCAAGATCGGTCCTTCTCACGCTCTGCGTCACCGGCAACCGCTGAAGAGCCGCCAATGCGCGTTCCATCTCAGGGCCATCAACGGAGGCGATGGTCGGGCACTGTCGCTCTCCTGGTGGCCATCGTTGTCCTCGCCGAGATTTCCTTCCTGGGCCGGCTCGATATGAGGAAGAACGCCGCCGCAGTCCATAAATGGACCACGTCGCTGTACTTCTTTGACGAGGCTGGCGCTATCGATGGTGCTGATGATCTGAATTCGTTGCCATCGTCGCTTCCGATTCCCTTGGAAGTGAAGAAGCTTAGCTGCGAGGAGTGGTTGGAGAGGGAGGATAATGTTTCGTACTTGAGGGATTTTGGCAAGGACCCCGTCATAATTTCCGGAGTGGATCAGGTTCCTTTTTTTATCAAAAATTTTTGCTTTGATTCTTTGGTTTTTTTCTGTCTTGAGTCTCTGTTTCTCTTGGTTGTCTTGTTAGTGGCATGGCTTTTTCTGGCTTCGTTCCGTGGCCGGTACCATTGGGCAGGAATTGTTCTTTTAAAGCTTGTTCGTTTGATGAGATTTTTATGAAGTTTGCCCTGTTTCTGAGCTTTGATCAGGCTCTTAATCAAATCATTCGTTCTAGTTTGAGATTTGCTATCTGCAAATGCTCAGAAAGTCCATGACTATTTATCAGGCGGCTTTTTCTCGTAGGAAACAACTTTAGATTCTTCCTGGTGTCAACCACAATCATTTTTATTAAAAGTTATTTGTGGCTGTTTTCCTTCTCTCAGTCTGTTTGATTGCCCTCTTTCGCATCAATTATGAGGTTTTGTACACATGTACCATGAGTAATCGAAATATCTTTTGAAGTTTGGTCTTATCATATTCACAGATTGTCTTTCTCAAGAATAATTTGGACATTGTCAAATTCAAATGTAGATCACGTAGCATGCAACTAGTTCGACGCCAACTAAAGTAACATTTGAATGAAAATTCCTAATATAGGTATATATTGGCACAAAACTAAGTTTTTTGGCAAATGCAATCACCCGACTTGAAATTTTTACAGCAGATTATTTTGATTTCTTTGAGGATTACGTCCTGTTTGGACCATGAATATTTCTACGATGATAGTGTGGTTATCTTTGATTCTTTATTGTATTCCATTTCTCTCTGACTTCTATTTGTCTTTAAAAGTCAGTCTTTAGATCTCTGTCATGTAAATTGATACCTGATAATGAGCTTTGTGTTGGGTATCGAAGTTGGATATGATGTGTTTGACTTATTTGGATTATGGAAAAAAATATTATGGATGTGTTGGTATTAGTGGCTCTAGCCCTGTATAGTTCCATCATTTATGGTTTACATTTGTACTGGTATATATACATATTATTTCTTTTTTACTGTGAAATAATTTTTTCTACTAAAAAAACATGTGATGTTCTAGGCTCGATAGTGCAGTGATTGGATGGTCTAGTTGAGAATAATACTTCAAAATCTTCATAATAACAACTTCACTTACGCCTTTGAAGTGTTGAATATCAAATTGAAAACAAGAGAATGAAGAAGTTAGTAGAATCAGAATGGTATGCATGACAACCTTTTTCAAAATAAATTGAAGAAATTTGAAGGACATGCTGGCACAGGGATAGAGAATAATTTTTGAAGAGTTAAAATATCTTCATCTGTGGTAGTGCAGGGCCCTATCAGACCTCTAAGTCAGCTTATAACAAGCCTTTGTTTTTTTTAGCATAATTTTTACAATATGATTTATATTGCAACCAAAACTTGAAACTTTTATGGATAAATACCCAAAGCAAAACTAGTCTATTCTGTTGGGGAAGGAATCTTGAATAAACGTATATTCATCCCTTTTTATTCTTTTGGTACTTTCAAGTCATTAAATCTCCAACAAAGAAAAGAAGTAAAAAAGAAAAACAAGGAAACAGAGAAGAACATAGGACGACAAGTAAAGCATATAAATCCTCACAAATCAATAAATTCAAAATATCAACTTTCCACATTTAAGCTAGTAAAAACGGCAGATTTGGAAATTAGTTACTACAATTAAGTTTTGTGATTGATGGCGGATAACATAATTGAATGACACATTTTGTGAACATAGCATTTTATCTCTGTTATCCACATCAAAAAGGTTGAAGAAGGATGAGTCATGAACCATTTGACGGAGACACTGTTCATATTATCTGACATGGACACAAGTGTCAGATAGGCCAAAATTTTGAAATCAAGATACATCGATATTGGTGGGGGAGCATATTTTTGGATTATGCATGACCGAATCAAAATTTAAATTTATTCATTGTAATATCTCAACATAAAAAATTTGGATTATGGAAATTCATTCCATGGTGTACCTGTCAAGCAATCAAAAGACAAATGGCATTTGCTCTGTTCAGAGAATTTGAGCTGGTTTTTGTATTTTTATTTGAGTACTTTTAGTTACTGTCCTAGCTTTACATTTCAAATATAAGATGTAGATATTTTATCTCAGTTACAAACATAATTATGTATATAATAAATGGAGTGTGGTCTTCTTTATTTATTAAACAATTAATCATTTTCCAGTATCTATACATCTGGACAGAGATGTTGTTAATGTGTGTTAACGCAACTCTCAAGTATGAGGAGAAGTATCATCAAAATCGTAGTGTTGAAGATACTAATTAGTAGTTGTTTCATACATCATGCATTGGATAAAAGAATCTTATGGCAAACATTAATGTTGCTGTTTCTGTCGTCATTGCTGAAATTAACTAAACTTAATTTTTCACAAATGGAGTGTAATTTTAAACTTGATCTGGAATCTGTATGACCTGAATACCAGACTGTACAATAAAATTAAACTGCTTAAACACATCTTGTCAGGTAGAAATCACTATCAATATAGTTGGTACGTTAATTACAGTCTACTTGTACTAGTTTTGGTTTTTCTTGTTATTTCTGTAATGTTCCATTTAGCCATGGTCTTTTGTGTACTTGTCACCACTTATTTCACTAAAGTCATTCTCATTAAATTCATTTTTCCTTATTAGGATTGGAGTTCATGCTCTGTGGGTTGCAAGTTTGGATACGCGGCTAATAAGATACCTGATGCTGCATTTGGATTTTTATCAGACCCAGCTACTGCTAGTGTACTTCGATCAATGGAATCATCTCACTACTATTCAGAAAATAATATTGAGCTGGCACGACGGTGGGTAAGCACAATTAGATTTACTTGGTAGGCTCTATCTGTGTGGAGATCACACAAATGGAAAAGTGCTATTCTCTGAATTTTTTTTGTGATGTGTATGTTTAGCCACTTTAATCAGGAGCTCATACTTGCATATAATTTATTTTAAACATAAACAAGGCTCATACTTGATTTGCGGTTTAACCATGAAGTATGTTATTTAGCTTGTCAAAGAAAAATATGAATCCACCTTTCTATCTTGTAAACTATAATTAATTGCACATTATTTTTCTATGGTGATTTGCAATATTGGTGATCTAAGCATGCTAAAAGCATTGGCCTTTCCTGTTTATCTACTATATAACACGACACAAGCTACAACTGCAGGATTTTACTTTTTGATTGTTGGATAAGATTATCATGGACTAGGGTACTACTTATACTATTTCTGTAGTGATCGATATTTCTTTCCTCTTTTACAGGAGAGGGTACAAGGTTATCATGACAACCAGCCTTTCCTCAGATGTCCCAGTTGGCTATTTTTCATGGGCTGAATATGATATTATGGCACCTGTCCAACCAAAGACCGAAGATGCACTTGCAGCTGCCTTCATCTCTAATTGTGGGGCTCGCAATTTCCGTCTGCAGGCTCTTGAAATGCTTGAAGAGTTAAAGATTAAGATTGATTCTTATGGAAGTTGTCATCGAAACCGTGATGGTAAAGGTATGTGTGAAATTCATCAGATGCTTCTTGTACCTATGGAATGTAGTACTATGGTCCATTAATCAGAGTTGCATATGAAGGTCACTTTGGCATTTAATATACAGGATAATATGTACTTGAATGGCTTCTTTCCTTCTTTCTTTCTTTCTTTCTTTCTTTCTTTATTTCTTACTTTTAATCTATTGCATAGGCTATATTGCAATACAAATGGGCAAATTTGTTGTTTTCTTCCTATTTGTTAGGCAAGAACTTGCCTTAACATTCATATACCCTAGAACTTACCCTTTTTTATTATGAATGATTCTGGAAGGCCTTTTTTTTTCACATGTGCCAATGATTTGGAAGAATATTTTTATGACATGTAACAGTGTGAGTTTAGCTTCAGAGTATGTAACTTGTAGAAAATTTTCTCAAATCTTAGATAGATGCTCATAAATGAGAAATTTGGATAGTCTCAGGCTCATCGTTAAGGCAGGTTCGGGAGGCTTATTCATGATTTTTAAAACAATATAAATAGCTCTATTTCCAAAACAAATAATTGAATTTTGAATTTTGCACTTTGCCATTGATAGCTATGGTTATATATTCGATCATAATTTTTGAACACACATGAGCATACACGCATACATATATACTTGTTTCATGAGTGGACTTGGTTAATACTGTATTTTACTTTGTCTTTACACCGATTACTATGGGCAACAGACCTCCTTCTTAAGTTTTGGGTTGGATCGGGCTTAGATAGTGTAATTGGTTTACATATAACATGATTTTCAAAGCTTTGTTAATTGGTTTGTTTGATTTGCTTGTAATGTGTTTGGTTAAAATAGACTCACTCTTATCAAAGGGCATATTAAAGTGATTAAAAGTCTCAAATCAGTTACCTTGGTGATTATATATTTGAACACATAAGCATTGGTCTCTTTTTTTTTATTAGCTTAAGTTTTTGGTTGAATTGAGCCTAGCAAATATGTTTGGTTTGCAGCTACAGGATATATCCTACAAATAGTCTCATGAGAGATAAAGGAAGATGGAGAAAAAGATTGCAAGGAAATTGCTTTCTTTTGTAGAACTTATTTCTTAAAATTATTTGGGTTCTTAGGAGTTTGTTGATAACAAAACATCTAGGAAGAAGGATTATTTCTATTACTAACATTTGCATGAAACTTGATCTTAATGAAAACAACGCCTGAGGTTTTATATGTGTAAATTGTATAAAACAAATCTTAGAATTACTATTCAGACTAATGATGTGCCTAACTTTTCAGTTTTAAGGCTGTTAGTTATGCAATTCTTCCAAAAAGAGATAGTAAAGAACAGAATATGATATCTCATTGAGTTGGGCTGGCCTTTCTTTTCTAGAAGTTTGGGCTTGGGCTTGGCTTGGGCTCATAGATTGTGGGTGTGGCATGTGTTCTGGTCTGTTTGATTTTAGGCTTGAGTTATTGTGATTTAGATATTTAACCAAAAATTAAATGGAAGTTTTATAGGCGTAATATATAGCAATGGGTTTGTGCTAGTTGATCTCGGACTGCAGCCAAGTTTTTTGGGCCCACATGCAGCACCACTGGTATTTATCATGGGAGAACCGTAGAGTGCATAAGCAACCTGTCTAGCTCTTAAATGTCTTGTCGATGGTCTTTTTGTACAATATTTATGTAGTGCTATTGATGGCAGATGCCATGTGAGGAGTGGATATTGGAGCTGGATGGAGTGGTGAATAGCATGTGTATGCCTTTTTGTTTTCTTACTGGGTGATTTATTTTAATTATCACTTTTTATGACAGCCAATGAGTGGACATATGCACATCAAATCACACACAACTCAAACATCCAATTGTTTTTAAGAGTGAATATATTATGTTCAAGGAGTGCACATGGCAATAGCCGGCACCTAGACATTCAACATTTTAGTGTTTGTACAATGGTTTAATGTTTCTGTTATGACCATTTGTCTTCTATTGCTCATTACAGTGGATAAAGTTGAGGCTTTGAAGCACTACAAGTTCAGCTTGGCTTTTGAAAATTCCAATGAGCAAGATTATGTTACTGAAAAATATTTTCAGTCCCTTGTTGCAGGTGTGTGGTAGTTGACCTTTTAAGATGTTTCATCATGTTTGTGACTTGCAGCTTTCAAGAGTTACGGTAATTTCAATTATATGGTGTTATTTGCATATATTTTTAACTCTCAAAAACATGCTAGTGATTTTGAAACAGAAACCTGTTTTATTGTTATTTTGATTTTCTTGTGGTTTTTTTATTCATAATTTATAACTCCTCTTAAGTAGGGGATATTTTAACTTGCTGAATTTACATGGTTAGATTTTGTATGTACTATGCATGAAGAGAAATTTGTTATTGAATAACATTGTTGGTGATTGTGCTGACATTTTACAATGTTTCTTGTAACTCCAGAATTTGTTTTGGAAGTTAAGTTTTTCATCCTTTCATCTGGTATTGTTGCAGGAACTATTCCAGTTGTAGTTGGTGCTCCAAATATTCAAGATTTTGCTCCTTCTTCGGATTCAGTTTTACATATCAAACAGCTCAGTGATGTTGCTTTAGTTGCAAAGACTATGAAACATTTGGCAGCTAATCCTAATGCATATAATCAATCATTGAGGTAATTTTCCCATCTTAAATAAATCTTCTAATTAATGGCTCTTGGCTAACCTCCATAAGTATTTTAATATATCCTAAACACCAGAAAAATATTGACAAATTTGTGTGTTTCCCTCTTATGGTGTGGTCCATAAAATGAATTGCATCACAAGTTACTACTGCGGTAGTTTTTTAATCCCAAAATTTGTATGTCACTGTCAATGATCATGTCAATTTAAATAATTACAGTGCAATATCATTTTTCAACCCCATTTGTGCATGATTTGTTAAACAATTGTTATGTTGTCAGACTTTTTTAATAATCTTTTCATAAGATGGAAATCCTAATTGGTTCTGTGTTCTAGTATACAAATGAGATTCTGCCAGCCATACTGGGGACCCTGCGTCATAGTCTTATCTTAATTTCCTATCAACATTCCAATCTTCATTGTTTTGGATTACCTTGAAGCCAGTATAAAATAACACTGGAATTTAAACATTCTAGTTAATGAATTATGCTCAAATTAAATGACTACACATATAGTCATAGACCAACAATCACATACCTATCATTTTGAGAGCATGACCTTAAGACCTTGATCAATGATACATAAACATTCCCCTTCTCGAGAAATGAGATTCTTCTAGAGAAGAGGCTTTGAGTGGCTGACTAATTATTTCAGGGCATTGTTTGGTGGACCTTGGCCTTTTCATATGGTCTCCTCTTCAGCCAAGTACTGTTTCCAACTTTGATCTTCTAATGCATATAATATCAAATGTTTTAGTCATTTCAGCTAGATTCTTATATGAAAGCAAGATTGCTAGTTGATCTGCTTGAGTTGAAGTCAGTGATGGCTGGTTCCGAGGATCGCTTTAAGGTGAACAAAACATGGGAGAAAAAGTGGAGGATAAGAATTTAAATACAGTTCCACATGGCATTAGGTTAATGAGTTTCTGAAAAGCTTTTGTTCTTTATAAAGCCTTTTATATGGTGCCACTAACTTTGCATTATTGTTTTATGGTGCCTAATCCCTTTACTATCTGTTGTGATTTGTGCACCAAATGAAAATTCCAAATTAGGCATCCATGCATTTAGCGTGCAAAAGTGAAAGTTGGTCTTGCAGGTTTTCAGGCACCTTGAATAAATTCCATTACATGGTGGTTGTTTCATTCTTTGGATCTTGTTTTGCAAGAATTCCATTTCACTAGTCATACTTCTTTTTTGTCTCTCTTATTACCTTTGTTTCTTCTTCTCTTAAGTTTATACAAATATTTCCTGTCAAACTTAAGAAATGGAATCCATTTAGGAAGAGATGGAATGGCTCTGGGTGGTCTTCAGATTTGTTATGTTGGATTTTCAACAACCAGGTTAACGTTTGTAAGATAACGCACTATGATGACCAGTCACTTTGATTTTACCGACGTGTGGGTTCTTTGATTGTTAATGATCATAGACATATATTACAAGGGTTCATTAATGTCTGCTATTAAATACTAGTATGACCCCAAGAAATCTCTGCTATAAACTAATTTAAATTGCATGTGTTGCTAATGCAGATGGAAGTATGAGGGTCCATCAGATTCTTTTAAGGCCCTTGTGGACATGGCAGCCGTCCACTCATCATGTCGTCTCTGCATTCACCTTGCAACAAAAATCCACGAAGAAGAAGAAAAGACTGCTCGTTTTGAAAATCGCCCCTGTAAATGCACCAACAAACTAGGAACGACTGTATACCATTTGTATGTCCGAGAAAGAGGACGTTTTGCAATGGAATCAATATTTCTCAGGTGCGCACCACATTTCCTCAATAGCCTCACTTGACCTCTACGTAATCCCCTTTCAAGCTACATTTTAGATAAAACGATGCATTTCATGAATAATAATTGATATTTCAGGTCCAACATGTTGACTTTGGAAGCATTAGAGTCTGCAGTGCTGGCGAAGTTCAAATCCCTGAATCACACACCCATATGGAAGGGAGAGAGACCGGTAAGCATTCGGGGTAGTGATTTCAAAGTCTACAGAATATACCCCATTGGCCTCACACAAAGGCAAGCCTTGTACACATTCAAATTCGATGGCGAGGCCGATCTTGGAAAATACATAATGAGTCATCCCTGCACAAAATTTGAAGTGATTTTTGTCTGATAGGTAATAATATTGTTTGCTGCTGCAGCCATTTCCCCAACTTATTTTGATAAGACGCAGCTGATTCTGTCAATAGTTTCTTTTGATGTAATTTTGTACATCTCTAGGAATGTATTGGCACTGAATAGAGTGTGACATGTTATATATGAAGTGCATGCCCAGATTTATAGTAGGTTTTTAATTAATATAATTTAACGCAGGGAAGAAAGGGCTTGACTGGTCAAGGTTGGCATGAGTTTGTGAGGTTTGACTGTACACTAGTAACTATGATTTTTTTTTCTTTTTGTTTTGCCAGAAATATATATATATATATATATATATATATATTTATATATATATATATATATATAGCACGGACAAAGAGATGCATTTATCCATGTATTATCATGGTTATTGTATTAGCTTATGCCATACAAAACAACACTAATCTTGCATGTCTCAGTGATTGATAGCTTATTAAAGCAATATAGTGCCAAGTAATACTTTCATTGTGGCTTATTTTAAAAAAAATATGAATTTAAATGTTTAAGCTTTGGTTTCTGAACATATCATTTAAGATTATGGATTGAAGATATATATATATATATATATCAAGAAGATGTATTAGTATAATTATTTATTTATTTATTTCACATTAATGGTCTCTTGATCTATTGCATTGGATCCTTCAAGTTGTTTATTTCGGATTGTTTATTTCAGAAAAAAACTGAGATGGAATCTCTCAATTCACATAGAATAAAAGCATAAAAACATAAATGTATTAAGATATTGATTTTACACTTGGGTATTTGAGTGCCTTTCCTCAAATAAAAAACTGTTTATTATTTGTGTTTAAAAACTTTATTTGTTCCCCATTAGTTTGTTTGAAAAAAAAATTGAATGTATAAACTTAGGTTTTTTATTAGAATAAGCAATCTTTTTCTCCCCTAATCCATATATTTTAGTCATTTATAAATCAATAAAAATATAAAAACTCATTAGTATAAGTATATATATATATATATGAATGATTTTTTTTTGTCATTCAACCCTTCACATGAGCTAAAAGCCTTACGGCCACTAGTTTAAGTTTCAGCAGTCCAACGCCGCTGGTTTAGTGGGCACAGGTTTCACCTCTTTGAACCCTTCGAGAGCCATCACCCGCCTACCTTCTTTCCTTAGCTTTGTCCAGCACGTGGCCACCACACTGTGACTTTCTCCCGCCTCCTCTTATTCACATATATAACTTGGTTACACCTGACTTTACCAAACTACCCATTTCCCACTCCTGTAATTGTTAATAATATATCTAAGTAAAGCATCATAATTACTCTTATACTCTTAAAAACTTATTTGTATTTATTTATACAAGATTTTTATCAAAAGTAAATTAAAAACCAATGGCACTTTAAACTATAATAATCGGTTTTCTGCATAAAGGTGTCGATTGAGGGTCAACTCCAGAATATGCAAAGTAAGAGCGTTTAGATGAGAATGTGTGGTATATTTAAAATGGTAAAATATCTCAAAAATCACCCAATTATTCGAGTACTTTTATTTAAATTGTTGAATTATAAAAAAATTTCAATTAAGTTGCCTAAGTCTTCATGTTAATGTGTTGATATGATGTTATTGATGTTTGAATGCATGCCACTCATTTTTAACTATATCAGTATTATCACTTAATTACAAAAAAGTATTTTTCTTGCGAATTTTTTCATATGGTTAATAATGTCACCTGAAATGCTATGTCACTCAATATTACTTTGTTAGTTCAGCTTGAAATAAGTGATATATATTGTCCCATTAACATGTTGGTAACGTGTGAGCACCACTGATTCAATTATAGTCATAATTTTAAAATTTAATGATTTATTTGAAATTTTTTTATAATTTAGTGATTGAAATAAAAATAACTGTAAAATTGAGTTTGCCGGAGCCCACCATAAAAAAATGGTTTAATACCCAAAATGGTCCCTCTACTTTTCTCTCTCTTCTCTTTTAGTCCCTCTACTCGAATTTGATCTTAATAGTCCATTTACTTTCTAATTCGGGCCAATTTGACCCAAGCCGGAGACGTCGTCAACAATTCCGTTTGCTTCAACTGACATGGCCCTCGTGTGGAATAAAACGTGACAACGTGGCAGCCCACGTGTACTTTACTTGAGTTCTCGGATCCGGAAGATGATTATAGGGTCGTGTACGATGTCGATGCCGATGGACACGCGGAGGCGTTCGCCGCCGCTTACTCCATGGTGACCTTCGTCTCCGATGATGGTTTTGGTGGCTCTTCGTAAGCCGAGCTGGTCGATGAGGGCTTGGACTCTGGCTTTCTTCTTGGAGGAGGAGAGGGAATGAGGGAGGCGGAACTCGGCGGCGAACATTAGGGTTTCCTCGACGGTGAGCATCGGGTAGAGGAGGTCGTCTTGCATGACGTAGGCGGAGATGACTTTGAGGAGACGACCGTCGAGTGGTTCTCCGTTGAGAGTGACGCTGCCTTTCAAGCTTTCACGGGAGATGCGGTTGGCCAGAGCGTCGATGAGGGTGGACTTGCCGGAGCCGCTAGAACCAAGGACGGCGAGAATCTCACCTTCTTTAGCCTCGCCGGAGATGGAATCAAGAAGTGTTTTGGTTCCGCCGGAGTTGAGCTCCGGCTGAGCTCCGGCGACGTCAGTGGCGAGCCTGTTTTTCCGGCGAAAACTGAAAGACCAGAAGGGTTTCCGGACTTTGACTCTGTAGGAGAGGTCGGTGAAGGTGAGAGTGAAAGGTGGCGGACTGCCGGAGAGGTTCCCGCCCAGCTCGATATCGAAGTGAGGAGGAGACTCGTCAAGGCTAGCACCGGCGTCGGAGTCCCCGACGCGTTTGAGAAGCTCGCCGAGAGTGAGGTTCTGGATTAGGCGGGGAGGGCGGTGATGGTGGTGGACAAGGAGACCATCACGGGCGATTTCCTCGGCGTCGTCCATCGGCGATCGGCGATCGGCGATCGAGAAACGGGAGTTTGTCTACGAACAGGGAATCGGGACATCGTACACGACCCTAGCTCCGAGACTCAAGTAAAGTACAAGTGGGCTGCCACGTTGTCACGTTTTATTCCACACGAGGGCCACGTCAGCTGAAGCAAACAGATTTGTTGACGACGTCTCCGGCTTGGGTCAAATTGGCCGAATTAAAAAGTAAAGGGACCATTAAGATCAAATTCGAGTAGAGGGACTAAAAGGGAAGAGAGAGAAAAGTAGAGGGACCATTTTGGGTATTAAACCTAAAAAAATTGATAGTAAATAAATAAATTAGAAAATAATAAAAGGCTATAATAGTAATTAGGCATGAAATAAAAACAAAACCATTCTCACTGACCTTTCGAAGCATCGAAGAGGTCGAGGCCATCTCTCGTCATCGCCACCCACTGCTTCCTCTCTCCCATAAGAGCACCCCTCCCATGGCCTTCTCTTTCTCCTTCTCCGCCACCGTAACCATCGACATCAATGGCTTCGTCTGCGTCCCTTCATCAGTTCCTCACGCTTCCCATCCGCGCCTCACGCCCCCGCCACCACCGCTTCGGCGCGGCAACGTCCATCCCCGCACAAACAGCCCCGGATGTCGACGCAGCGAGGCTGGCGACGAGGGTGGAGGAAAGGGATGGGTATTGGGTGCTTAAGGAGGAGTACAGGGCCGGGATCAACCCGCAAGAGAAGGTGAAGCTTGAGAAAGACCCGATGAAGCTTGTTCTCGAGGATGGAATCAAGGAGCTTGCCACCACGCCGATGGAGGAGATTGATGGTTCTAAGATCAGCAAGGATGATATTGATGTTCGCCTTAAGTGGCTTGGCTTGTTCCACCGCCGCAAGCATCAATGTGAGCTCTACTCTCTCTGTATTGTAGATCTCTGATTCTTTGATTTGCAAATTTAGGGTCTTGCGTATGCTATTATTCATTAGCGAAGGGATTGAATGCGATTTTTTGTGTGTTTGTGTGTCTTTTTGCTAATACGCCGTTGTGTTATGCCAATATTGTGTTTTTGGACATCCTAGTTAGTTGTCCTTGTTTAAAACTCCTGTCTTTCTTGCTTATCTTTGAAGTCCATGGATTTTTTTTACTCTATTGAAATGTAGCTCGAATGTTTTCTTGTTAACTAGAGCTTTTTGGTTGAGATACTGTTCTAATTCTCTTAATTGTGTTCACAGTTGTACTATTTGTTGTCCTAATTGATTTGAGTAATGCTTTTGTCCATTCATTAGCTAGGTTTTGTTTTTGGTTAATATCCCAAATATTTTTTTTTAAATATTTTTTGGGGCCTGCTCATGCATCTTATTTAGAAGCCCTTTATTTATGCTTGTTTATGAAGTCTTGGGATTTATTTACACAATTGAAAATGAAGCTACTTGAAATTGGGATGTAATATTTTCTTGTTTGCTAGAGTTTTTGATTGAATATTGTTCTAGTGGTGTTAATTGTGTTCATAGTTGTACCAGGTATTACTCTATTTATTTGAATAATGATGGTTTGATTATTCATCAACCATACGTGTTGTTGTGTAGCAATGGAGACCATTCCTTTCTGGGTCCACTATGGTGGTGCCAATGGTTTTTGGTCCTGTGGATGATGCTTTTTATTAATTGTAAGGTGATCTTGTCACTGGAGACCTAGGCCTCAAGTCTATTTCAAAGGATGTATGTGTTATCATTGGAATATTGGTATTAGATGCATTTGTGCTTTAGGGGACCATTTACATGAATATGTCAAATTCTGATTGTAAGAGAATTATGTTTGCAAAGTAAAACCCAAGATAAGCGAGATGTTTCGGGCCATGACTACCCGCCCATGTACTGCCTCCGGTTTTCAGAGACTATGGGCCTTACTGATTTATTCCTTGCACTACCGGATGTCGTGTTGCATGTTTGCATTCATCATGTTAACGACATGGATAATTGGTTTTTAAAAATATATAGTTTCAAAGAATGTGTAACCAAAACTTTTCGGTAAATTTTTATTTGATTTGTCACCTTGTAAAATTCAAAATGATCTGTTATCCCCTTATTTTTCAAATAAGAAAATTCTAAAATTTTTTTAATATTTTCCTGACAATCTGAAACTTGATGACGATCCTGTTTGATGTTTTATTTAATTCGCTTTTGTAGCATTGCAAATAAAGTTTGAAAAAGTGAGTGACAATAAGCTATATTGTGCTTTTTATACAAGTACTAAACCCCTTCGGTATGCAGCTGGATTATTCATACTTGGTAGAGATCGAGAATATTTTGCTAGAGTAGCTTTCATTAATCTGTCTTTTTTGTTTCTAAAGAATAGTTGCATGCTATTTGAGACAGATGGGCGGTTCATGATGCGGCTGAAGCTACCAAATGGCGTGACAACCAGTGAGCAAACCAGGTACTTGGCCTCAGTAATTGATGGGTATGGCAAAGAAGGGTGTGCAGATGTGACCACTAGGCAGAACTGGCAGATACGTGGTGTTGAGCTACCTGATGTACCAGAGATCCTTGATGGCCTTGCACGTGTTGGCCTGAACAGCCTGCAGAGCGGGATGGATAATGTCCGCAACCCAGTTGGCAACCCCCTTGCTGGCATTGATCCTCATGAGATTGTAGATACTCGCCCTTACACCAACCTGCTTTCTGCTTTCATCACTGCCAACTCCCGCGGCAACCCTTCCATCTCCAATTTGTGAGTACTTCCATATGCTCATTTTGGTGCTTTCTTTCTACTTACGAGCAAAGTTCTTATTTCATTGATTCTATTTCAAGTCCAAATGTTTGATATCTTATAAATTCCTCACCCTGCATAACTGTTTACTAATGTTATCTGTGCATCGTTGTATTCCGTAAATTGCCATAGTTGAATATGATACCCAATGTCATATGGAATGCGTGTATTTTGTGATTTGTGAGTCTTGTGACAAATAGACTTGTGATCAACAATAAACTCGAAAAGAAACAAATATAGATTGCAGGATGCATCTCAATAAAGGGTGTAAAGATATGTGGGTACAAAAGAAAAAGATGTATCTTCACTTCCAGGGTCTAATTTTCATTTGATCTCATTCTTTTACAGATGCTAATGGTAGAGAGACAATATCTAAGACTGTTTATTGAAAGATAGTTTTAGGAATGGCAGAAGTTAATGAGTTACCTTGTCTTTTTAGGTAAAATTCTAAATGCACCTACAATTTTCAGCTTTGGAAGGATATAATATAAAAGTCCAATATCTGTTGTACTATTTTTCTTTAGAAAATCGGCATGATATTGAGGACAATTTCATGGTTTCTCGAATTTTATTCACAATATGTGTAATTAAATGTTGCTCTGCTTTGTCATCAAGTGATACTATTTCTTAATCTCATCACTCATATAGTTACTATTTATTTTTTCTTTAATTAGGCCAAGGAAATGGAATGTTTGTGTCGTGGGTTCCCATGATCTTTACGAGCATCCACATATCAATGATCTTGCTTACATGCCTGCCATGAAGAAGGGGAGATTTGGATTCAACCTGTTGGTTGGAGGATTCTTCAGCCCAAAAAGATGCGCAGAGGCTGTGCCTCTTGATGCTTGGATCCCTGGTGACGATATCATTCCAGTGTGCGAAGCCGTACTGGAGGCATATAGAGATCTTGGGACCAGAGGCAACAGGCAGAAGACTAGAATGATGTGGCTAATTGATGAACTTGTGAGTTAATTCTTCCTCCTTTGCTCTCCTTCCAACCTATACAGCTACGTGTTTGATTGTTTCTCTTATCAATCTTTTTTTGTTCTTCTACTGAACACAGCAAAGAGAATATGTCCTCGCATTCATCAAAATTCATGATCTTATTCTTCGGTTGTCTTAATTCGCAGGGAATAGAAGTGTTCAGGTCTGAAGTTGAGAAAAGGATGCCAGGGCAGGTGCTAGAGCGTGCAGCAGGAGATGATCTGATTCAAAAGCAATGGGAGAGGAGAGACTATCTTGGGGTGCACCCTCAAAAACAAGCAGGCCTAAGCTTTGTAGGCCTTCACATACCCGTTGGCCGTGTGCAAGCCAGTGACATGTTTAAGCTGGCTCGTTTAGCTGATGTATACGGCTCCAGCGAGCTCCGTCTAACTGTGGAACAAAACATCGTCATCCCAAATATCAAGAATTCTGACATTGAAACATTGCTCAAGGAGCCACTTCTAAAAGAGCGGTTCACACCAGAGCCCTCCCTTCTGATGAGAGGACTGGTTGCATGCACCGGCAACCAATTCTGCGGGCAGGCAATCATAGAGACTAAAGCACGGGCATTGAAGGTGACAGAGGAGGTGGAACGGATAGTGTCCGTGCCACGGACAGTGAGAATGCACTGGACTGGTTGCCCAAACAGCTGCGGTCAAGTGCAGGTGGCCGACATTGGATTCATGGGATGCATGACCAGGGACAGTGATAAGAAGCCATGTGAGGGTGTGGATGTTTACTTAGGAGGGAGAGTGGGAAGTGATTCTCATCTTGGAGATGTTTACAAGAAGGGAGTGCCATGCAAGGACTTGGTGCCTCTGGTTGCTGAAATCCTTGTGGAGCACTTTGGGGCTGTTCCTAGAATGAGAGAAGATGATGAGGAGGAAATCGGAGGCAATTAGACTATATGCTGTTATTTATGTGTACACTGATATCCAATCTTTGAATGTGATATGATGTATTAGTTTACAGGACACACAACAGTTTCGGAAATAAGCGGGATTCTGTTTGTTCATCAGGACTATATTTTTCTTGTAATAATTATTTATTTTTTGAAAATTGTTTTCGGGCCACACCTCTCAATTTATTTTTCTTATTCTTGATGATTTCGGTTTGGTTCGGCGGTTCGAACCAAACCGGGGTAGGTGGCTTATTTTGCACGTGGACCCTTACATATTTATATTTTGTTATGGAAAACATAAGATCTTTCAATGCAGGGTGTCACACACTCGGACTTCCTACCGATGTCGTGTGCGGCACTTGATCGTTCCTCTTCGACCAAGTCAGCCTACCCTCTTCTTTGCCTTGGTGTTCCTACCAAATTGGCTACGGACTTATGAAAATAAGAGGCTTAGGGAGAGCTCGTACCTGAGGGACTTGGAGACTTCCCAAACTCGTATTTTATTGAAGGCTTGAAAGCTTGTACAAGAGAGCTTACAACACTTCTCACTTGTTGCCCCAAAGGTCCTCCCTTGGGGGGTATTTATAGGCCTCCACCTCCTCAGTGGACGGTGGGGATCAATTTGATCCGACGGCCATCATTCGCCCTCTAGAAAACTCCACACCTTTCTTACAAAATATCTAAGGTTCCCCCATTTTCCGTATTATTCTACTCAACTCCTGAATAATGGGGAGAATTCTAGAAGCTATCATACAACAAGGGTTATCATGACACACTTAGAGAAATATCTAAGTATGGGTGGTAACCCTTCATGAGGTGATCCGCTCGGCGTGTTCCGGTCTGCACCGTGCCGTGCCGCGCCGTGCGTGACAAGGGTCTCTGCGCATATTGTTTAGAGGAATATATATGTAAATATAATTATTTTCAGGGCTATCTTTGCAAGACAGACATCATAAAGCAAAATTGATTTCGAAAAATCCGTTGCATTGCTTTGCTGCTCTCTTCCTTCACTGGCGTTGCCGATTGATTCCCTGTTCTCGGAAGTTCGTTGGAGCTGGCGGCGGTCTCAGCCTCCCAGTTTCCCTTCGTAATATCCACGTAAGCACTCTCAAATTTGCAATAAATTTGTAATTTTGTAGATCTTTGATTGTTAGCATTGGAAAAATATAGTGGTTCGTCGAGGGATTTGGTTTCTCGGTCTATAGATTCATTTTTTCTTTTGGTCTTCTTTGTTGGATTGTTGTTACTTTGATTTGGAATTTTGAGTTTCACTTGATTTAGTAGTGAATTTGATCTTGGTGTGATGTTGGTTGTTTTCTGGATGGAGATGGGGTTCTCCAGAATTTTGGTTTTTTCAGTGCTGCTGAAGTGATTTATTTTTCTGTAGTTATGTTGATGCTACTCTTAATCCTTATTAAGACTTCCAAGCTCTGCTCAGTTATCCTCTTTGCAATGATGTGATCCAAAAGGTCTGCCATTTAAGTTATTTCTTTGATCTATCCTTGATTTTGCATTTATTGCCGTTGAATTGGTGGTCAATACATGTACCATAAATCCTAATATGGAAGCAACTTCTGGGCTTAGGAAAAAGAAAAAAAGTAAAGAAGCAGAAAGCATCAGATTTAGATGACAGAATGGGTGGAATTTTTCACTTCAGTAAGGAAACCAAAGTTATGTGTATGCCGTGAGAAATAATACCTCAATTATGCATGTATACCTATTATGATCTTTTCTTTCTGCATTTGTTTTATTTTCTTTACCTACTCATGTCGAAAAGCTTGATTCTTTCTCCATGATCAAATTTTTGGATTGCCATTTTTTATTCAAAAAACCTTATTTTTAGATTGAATGTTGTTGCATAAATTCATCAAAGTTTAATCATTAAATTAAGACACACACACAGAGTTTAAATTGTACAGTGATAAGTCATCGAACTGTATACAGTGGCAGCCTGTAATAATGGACTTTGAGAAAATTAATATTAGCTCTTACATGATATTTATATTCCGACTATATGGAGAAACAGTCTTTTTTACTTCTTCTCTTATGGTGTCTAAGTTCTAACAATATGATTACAACATTTGTGAGATTAGAATGTTCAAATTTATAGATGCCTGGAAGAATCCAGAAATGCCATATGCATGAGTAGAGGTGCAGATGCTGTACCCTAACTTTCTGACTTGCCCACTGGCAACTAACTAACCTGTCTTATCATTGTTGCAAAGGGAGCAGATTTTCAGTCCTTAATTCTAATCTTGTCTTGTAGCAAAATAAATTATGAATGTAATGATGAAGGGTCATGCATCAAACGATTTTAGTGTTGTTTATGAGCTTGACCATTATTACATATGAAGGAACATTTTCCAAAGTGTAATTCTTTTTGAATGCATATGGCTTAAATTTGTCCTTTTGTTGTTAGGTAAATAGATAAGTTCTCGCCTTTGTAATGCTTGCTTCCAAATTAACTTATGATGTGTATTTCAGAGATAATGCTTGAAGATGACTGACAACTTGATATTAATGAGCCAATGATGGAAGAAAGGCTTGCAAGTCCTGATTTAGCTGACAGTAATATAGCAAAGAGAACTACAAGGGAAAGATAAATATCCCATGGGGCATGACGAAGCTCCCAAGTGCAGATTTAGTGCATGTATTGCTGAAGCAAGCATTGCATGTCACTGATCATGTTTTGCTGTAGATTGGTTGTCCATGAGATATAAAAGGGTGAGTTTTGTTTTCCCTTGTTTGTCTGCTAATAGTAATATGTTTGCGGTTAATATCATTGATGAATGAAGGACAAGCCATTTTTATATCTATTAGTTAATTGCCAATTACGTGAATATGTTTCCCTTGTTCTCAGTAATGAATGAATACAGTTCTTTCTTTTTCAATGCCATGAAAATGCCTTGTACTTTCTAGTTAATAATGCATTTAATTTCTACTCTTTGTGATGGCTCTCTGTGAGACATTGGATGCTAAGCTCATGAGTTGATTATGTGGCTTTTAGTGCTGTATTTGTATAGATGCCGTCTTTTGGCAACTGAGTATATTTCCCATAGTTATAAAGAACCATATATATTTACTCAACATCCTTGATATTTTTTTATGATGATGTGGGTTTGCAGGCTATAGCCAAGTCAATCTCATTCTTGAATCCAGCTGAAGTTCTGAATCTTTTAAATTCCCTGCTATCTATGTTCCAATCAAACTATTGTTACAACTCTGCTTGCACAATTATACCCAATGCATGAGAGGGATTTATATTAATTTGGACTTATAGTGTTCTCTTCTCAAAGGTGCAGTGTTGGCTTGCATGCTGCCTTGACTGAGCAGTTTTCTTGGCCAACATGCGGGCAGTATAGCATCCTGAGGTCGTCTTTACAAATGCTCAACTCTCTCTACCAAGTTGATTTCATTAACTGTCTCGTAACTAGATGAACTACATACATCGAAAATCTAGCACTGATGAAAATTGGAACTTTGGTTATATCTGAACATTTCTTGCCTTTTGGTTTTATGCTTATCTGGCAGCTCATTCAATCGACGATTTTGATGTTTGGATTAGCTCTCCAATTATCTTCATCTCTAGATTCCCTACTCGCTGAGGTGCTAGTTTCTCTTGTCCATCTAGAGTTGTAATTGAGCCTAAAGTTAGTTTTTTGTATTAGTGTATTTGGTTAGAGGGATTTGGAGCTTCAGGATTTTCAAGTCTTGAACTAATCCCTAATCCAATGTTCGGTTGCATGGATGAAGATGTAGGTTAGATTTTCATATCCTAAATTGATTTACATGGAAATCATGTGTAGGTCACAATCCCATAATTGAAAGCCTTGCATTTTCAAATACCTTCAACCATGCACTCTTCTCACACATTGGTTAGTAAATGTGACAATCCTTGGTTCTCATGATGCCTCCAACCAAAGAGTTACTAAACCTGAGTTTGTGCTTAGGCCATAGGACATTATGATGAAGAGTGGAGAATGTCTATGCTGATTAGATATGAGGACAAGGACGTCGATGAAGAGGAATCTGAAGCTGAAATGGAAACTGATGAAGATGATGAGGATCTTAGGGCTGTTATTGACTCCCATAATGCAGATGGAGCTTCTGGCAATTCTATAGGCATTGTTGGTACATTTGTTGTTGTTGTTGTTAAGAATTTTATGAACAAGTTTTCAAGCAGTGTTTTATTTAATTCATAGATTATTGATCCGTGTGATGGTTTATAGTAGGATAGGCTTAAATCTTCAAAAAATCTCACATGGGCACCCCACGTCTGAGCACTCCATTTCTGATGAAAATCACATGAGCAGATTTGCGGAGACCTCCCAATATCTTCCAGCCATACAAATAAAAGCTGGGCTAAAAGACTCAAAACCTTCACTTCCAGGTTTGTATTAGATCACACAGGGATTTCCAAATCCCAACTGCTGAATGCCTCTTGTACCTATCAACAAATGTGTTCATAGATTATTGGACATTTGTTTTAACAAATGGGATCTTCTTTCTTCCTGTGATGAAGAAGCTGTAACCAAAGCCAGAAAATGATGCATAAGGTATATCAAAACAGTTAATTCCGAGAAGTGAAGTCAGATTTCCCTACCAAAACTTTTGCTATTGACAGGGCGAGATGGAGTATGGGTGACGGAAGTGAGAGATGGCTTTGCTTTGGTGGAGCTGTTGGCATTGTATGCTGCGAGGAAATTGTGAGCAAAACCATCAGCAAGATCGAGGATCATTTATGAAAATGCTACATACAACTTCCTGCAAGATGGATGAACCTATCACACAAATCCCTCTTTCCCTTGTGCATAATCTAATGTTATAATGTTGTATTCATAACATTTCATGCAATATGATGGGAGGGGCAGTAATTCTTCATGAGTTTTACTTGCACGAGTGCCATGTGCAATATACATATTTTGGGTTCAAAACAATTCTGTAGGTTGCCATTGCTTCAACAAAATGTTATTACCTCTTTTGTGAATTGTGTAAATTTTCTCCATGGTAGTTCTTTGTTTAGACTTTGATAAGATTAATATTAAACAATTAACTTGGTACTGTTTGTTTTGGCATGTTTATGCATTTTTTTTATAGTAGAACAATTATGGAAGCAGGATCAATCTGGTTGTCAAGTACTTACCTTTATTCAGCAACTCTTCTCTGTATATGTTTTAGTTTTACTTTTGATTTTTGCCTTCTTGCAGAATGCAGGTAAAACTCTTCTTGGATATCATGATTTTAGATCCTTCCGGGTTAGCTGCCAACCACCAGGTTTTTTGTTCTACCTTAAAAGAGATTTACTGGTATTCTTTAAGGGTGGTGAATAGCATTTTCAGCTTGTGCTCTCTGCTTTTCATATGTTGATTATATTTGCTTTAGGCTTTTGTGCATTCTCTATCATGATAAAGCGAATCCAATGTGTTCTTTCATCGTATTTTGAGTTGGATGTAACAGTGCTTAATAATTGTTCATGAATTAGCCCATATCTTAGGGACTTTTGTTCAATGAACTCTATGGTTGTAAACAGTCTTGGACCAGACTTGCTGAGCCCAATACATGCGAAGCGTGCCTGTTTCCACCCTGTTTTCAATTTGCCCGGACATTGTTAGTTCAATCTGAATTCATGACACGCTTATTGTTAAATGTTGTTAAACATGACATTTCCACTTTAAACTTTGTCTAAGACTTAAGGGTATTTATGATTAGTTTTTTTTTCTTATCCTAATTTAACGAATCTACATGTGATGCTCAAATTGGGTCTTTCTTCTCCTTTTCTTGTTCCATTTTACGTCAAGGTCGCTTTAACAAAATTTTATTCTCCTTATGTCTGCACAGGCAAACTCTAATAGAACTTTAGATGAATGTGTTGGTTTTATGAATCAGAAACACAAATTTTGTGTGTTGCTTCCATAGGCGATGTTAAAAGTGGAAAGGATTTAGCAAGGGCACATTACTATCTTTATCACCAGGTCTGCAGTGCATCCCTTTGACTTACCGGTTTGTTTATGTAGAATGTAAATTTCTGTTCCTTTGTCTACTTATATATTTGTATAAAATATGAAATGCTTGAATAATTATCTAGAATACGTCGGATAGAGATTGCCCTAGATAAGAATGTGATATTGTGTACTTAGAAAACATTGACAAATTTGAAATGTATTATACATATATATGTTTACACCTCTGTTGGTGATCATGTGCAAATATGTTTGTCTTCTATAAATTTAAAATCATCCATAATTCTTACAAATTTTCTCCACAAGGGCAATGCAGACAAAAGGACAAGATAAGTGAAATTATGTCGACTTGGCTTATGATGCCAAGCTGGCTGATGGTTACATATTTCCGTATGATATCGACATAATAATATCAATGCCCCTTTTGGCAAGGTATCTTTCATGACCACTAAAATAAATAGGATATGTCGCAAATCAATCATTGTACCAAGTACAACTTGGTGGGGTTGTTACCTAACTGATTGATACAGTAACCATTGAATGCCTTGCAGGAGTTTGGGGCGGCAGGCCACTGGCCGGTGGTGGCTCCGACGAGTTCTTTGCTAGTGAATGTGACATGCACTAGAATTTTGGTATTCATGAACGTCAATCTCTTCTCTTTCTTTTTACTATTTCTATCAGATGCATAACAGATGTATTATTGTCCATTATTTTCGTAAATGAATGCTAGCATTGGGACACAGAGATGGAGTATCATTGTTGTTTGAATTAAATGCTTGTATGTGGAGGAGGGTTTTGATTCTTAATTAGAGAACCGAGTGTTGTGGCCTAGAATGGTTCCTCGCACCAAATATCCTTCATTTGTTCCCATTGTGTTGGTGATGATCAAAGTGCTATAAATAAAAATATAATTTAATGCTTAGTGCTAAGTGTTGTTGAAATTTTTTTATTTGGTTTAACTGTAATAATGCTTTCACAAATGAAATAGGTAGCATTGTAACTGAAGCAACCAAGGGAAAGGGGAAGTTATGGCGCTTGGGAATGAGTTTTCATGCTGTTTATGATAGTATTACTAGTAAATTAATTAAGCAAAGAGAATGTAAATTTTCTATATTTTGTTTATGCCAACAAAAATGTGTTTTGTTCGTTATCAATTCGTCTCCATTGTTGAGATTGTTATATATTGGATAAAGTTGAGGAGGATCATCTAGAATTCTAGTCAGCTGTTAACATCATTCGTGAATTATTTTTTCCAGTGAAGATTAGAACCCTCATCACCCCGCACACCATACGGGAGATCCATGTCATTGTCTCTAACCACTTGAACCGAGTGGCTTTTGCTGATATTTATCTTCTTTTAATAAAGTTCTTGATTTTTAGACTAATTTGTTTAAATATTTTCAAGTATATAAAAATTCATTCATAACATTTTGTGTTTCACAGTGTCAGAAATTGGCTTTCCTCCTTACTAAATAGAAATATAAATGCTTAAAAACATATCTTCCTTCATTGCCACAAATTATGTCTGAAGTTAGCCTATCACCACCAATTAATTGAAAGAATCTTCTGCTGCTTGTTGAGGGAATACTAGTGGTATAACTTTTTTTTTCTTTATTAGATGTAAACCACTCACTACAATTACTCAACACAAATTAAATGGGTCAAATTTTCGTGAATAATTCCAATATATGTATTAATATTTGTTCCAGGGAAAGGGTAAAAAGGTTATCTTATTAGTGAACTTTCTTCTCCAACCAAGACTAATATTGGATATAAAATATGGAAGCCTGAAAACTCTATTATCATGGCTTGGTTGATCAACTCAATAGAGTCTCCAACCGGACATGCGTGTATATATATACTACAAGGCAGCACATGAGATCTAGAAGGTAACAGAAGAGATGTATTTTGAAATACTTCTTATTGTCTTGAAATTCAATGAACTCATTAAAACACAAAGCAAGAAAGAGGAAATCTATAACAGAATACTGTAATAGATAAATTGAATTTTGCTAAGAGATGGACTTATTTTATACACTTCCATGGAAGTGCGAGCCTTGATTTCCCTCAAGGTTTAAATAAAGATTTAAATGAAGTACATGATGGAATTTTGAGAAAAAAAAAACACTTCCCAAAATATATGAGATATTCTGCTTTTACCCCTATTTGTGCAATCTCTTTTAATGCATCATTATGTTAAAACCCAAATGAGAAATTGTTGTGTGAGTACCATAACAAGCCTTTTACATAAAAAAAAAACCTACTGGGGCATCCATGGAAAACCACCATATTGGAAACCATTGAGTAAATGAAAAAATAATTAATTTTCGAACAAAAGGAGATCATGACGACCATTCTCAAGCAATATTCAACAATATATAATGTCAGTTTTTTTTATCACAAAAAGATGCCTTAGATGGGTGAATTACTAACATTGGTGTGAAAGTTTTTATTGTTAGAGAAGGGTGTTGCTCAGATCACTCACATGTTAGTGATCAATAGATGTTTACATATAGGGAGAAATCGATATTGTATACGTATGAATATACATGTATAATTATACACATATATATACATCTAACACCCCCCCTCAAACTCAAGATAGATCGTACGTCTTGAGTTTGAATAACATACATAGATATTGATCACGCGTTTGTGCTTTAGTGAAGAAATCAGTTACCTAGATCTCTGTGGGAAGATAGTAAAGGAATACTGCCTGTGCGTGTACATGACATCGGGTGAAGAGAGCGATACACCAATGTGTTTGGTCAGCTTATGCTTGACAGGATTTGCAGCAATCTGAAGAGCACCAATACTGTCACAGTGAAGAGGAGTAGGAGTAGAGAGCGATACACCAAAGTCTTGTAAGATAGAACGAAGCCAGAGTATCTCCTGGATGGTAGAGTCCAAAGCACGAGCCTCAGCCTCAGCCTCAGCACTGGACTTGGCAACAGTCGCCTATTTCTTAGTTTTCCAAACAACAAGAGAAGACCCAAGAAAAATATAGTAACCAGTAATGGAGACACGATCCTCAGGAGAACTGGCCCATATAGCATCGGAATATAGCTAAAGTTGAAGAGGCGATAAACGAGAGCAGAATAGACCACGAGATGTAGTGCCATGAAGGTATCTCAACACTCGAAGAAGATAAGCATAATGTATATATGTGGGGGCTACAACGAACTGACTAAGGATATGAACAACATGAGAAATGTGAGGTCGAGTGACAGTCAAGTAAATTAGACTGCCAAATAGATGTCAATAGTGCGATGGATCAATTAAAAGAATACCATCAGAAGCTTGAAGCTTCAAATGTAGCTCCATCGGTGTAGCAACTGTACATGTATCGATCAAACCAAATTGAGCAAGTAATTGTGAGTGTATCTCTGCTGAGAGAGACAATAACCATCAGGATAGGAAATGATCTCGATTCCCAGGAAGTAACGAAGGTGACCGAGTTCAGTCATTAAGAAGGTCTTGCACAGTTTCTGCTTCATATAGGTAATATGAGCAGAATCATCCATAGTAAGGATCATGTCATCCACATACAAAAGAAGAATGGTACGGTCTTGAGATAAGGTATGAAGGAAGACTGCCAGATCATGAATGATGGCGGTAAAACCAGTAGCCTCAGTCACTGTGTTGAACCTCTTAAAATAGGCCCGCAAAGCCTGTTTGAGACCATAAAAAGCACAACGTAGATGACAAATAGACCTCGGAGGTACATAAAGACCAGGAGGAGTCATGTATACCTCATCTTTTAAGTCCCAGTGAAAAAAAGTATTCTTCACATCAAGTTGATGGAGGGTCCAGTCACGAACATCGGCAACAGTAATCAAAGTACGAATTGTGTGCATATGGGCCACTGGAGCAAAAGTATCCTCATAAGCGTGACCATACTCCTGCTGGAAACCATGGGCAATAGGAGCACTTTATAGCGCTCAAGAGACCCGTCAGAATGGGGGTTCACTAGGTAGATGCAGCGACAGGTGATGGGAATAGCATATGAAGGAAGGGACCAAGATCCTGTGTGAGTCTGAGATAAGGCATCAAGCTTCTCTGCCATGGTAGTCCGCCACTTAGGTCCGCCACTCAGATAACTAAACTACTTCCCTGTAAGTACCTGGCTCAAGGATATTCGAGACAATGGTGCTAACAGAAGTATAACGGTTAGGAGGATTTAAAGTAGAGTGATCACGTAAAGAAAAAGTGTGAGAGGGTACCTCAGGAGCAGAATCAGTAGTAGGAGAGACGTTAGAGAAGACCGGCTGTGGTGGAGATGTTTACAGGTTCCCTTTGTTGATAAGAAAAACGGACAGGTGAGTGAGTAGTGGGAAGCAAGGAGGAATCACTAGATAAAGAAGGAGACTGGACTAGAGAAGAATGAGAGAGAAGCTCGAGATAAGGAGAAAGTGAAGTAGGAGAAGCAGACACTGAAGGAGCATCCTCAGTAGCAGGAGTAGGAAAAATAAAGTACAGTAGAACTGTAGGAGAAGGAGACGTCGTGGAGAGATGAGAAGCATAGAAAGGAGTAGACTCATCAAACGTGACATCATAAGAGATGCGAATACGGCAAGTGACGGGATCATAGCAACGATAATCTTTGTACTCAAGGTTATATCCTAGGTTAACACAAGGAACAGACTAGGCAGTGAGCTTTGTCCGCTCCCTAGGTGAAAGTAATTCAAAATAGCAACAACCAAAGACACGGAGGTGATCATAGCGTGGAGAGGTGCCATGTAGGCACTCATCTAGGCTACGATGCTGAAGGTGAGATGAGGGTTGTAGGTTAATAAGATAAACTGCAGTAGTAACAGCATCCACCCAGAAATGAGGAGGAAGGAAAGCACCAAGCAGTAAGGCACGAGCCGTCTCTAAGATGTGACGATACTTGCGCTCAGCAACTCCGCTCTAAGGATGAGCCCCAAGATAAGATAATTGAGGCAAGGTGCATTCAGAAGACAAAAAGGCATGAAAGGCGTAAGAAGTATATTCACCGCTAGAGTTAGACCGAAAGATCTTTATAGAAGCCAAAAATTGAGTGTGCACCATAGCGGTAAAAGAGCAATAGATAGACAATATCTGACTATGATGATGCATAAGATAAATCTAGGTAAAACGAGTGTAGTCATTAATAAAAATAACATAGTAGTAATTGCCACCTTTTCATATAAAAGGAGCAGGACCCCAAACATTAGAATGAATAAGCTCAAAAGGGGCAGTACTTTGAGGCATACTTAAGGGATAAGGACACTGTAACTGCTTACCTATTTTACAACCATAACAAACCACATCAGAGGGAGGAGAAACATTTCCTAGAACACCTTGACGAACAAGAGATGATATACGAGAAGGACACAAATAACCAAGTCGATGATGCTACATATGATGAGACAAAATAGCGGCATAATAGTGATGTACGTGTGCAACAGAAAAGGGAAGATAAAGAGAATCCAACGTATAGACTCCATTATGACGGCGGTCAGCTCCAATCACCATCCCACTGTGATCTTGCACACGACACAAGGTACAATCAAAGATAACCTGGCAGTCATAATCAATTATCTGGCTAACAGACATAAGATTTATAAATAGATGAGGAATATGGGAGACAGAAGGTACGGAGGAAGCACTAGAGAGATGACCAGTAGAAGAGACAGGATGGAGTGTGCCATCAGCAATATGAATACTGGTGACAAAAAATGGTGGATGGGAATAATGAAGTTGAGTGGTATCATGAGTCATATGAAAATAAGCACTAGAGTCTAGAAGCTAAAGTGGACAGGAACTACCTGGAGCAAGTGGAGCAACCTGAGCAGAACACGCATGACCAGTAGAGGAATCTATCCGAGTGGACTGTTGAAACTGTCAAAACATAGCCAAAATCTGCTGATCTGTAGGAGATAAAGTAGAGGAGGTCTATGCAGGATGTGCCTGGAGAGAGTAAGGTGTGGGAAGAAGAGGTGGAGTCGGTGAAGAAGTACCAATAGGAGTGACACGTTGCTTCTTCAGACAGTTACGCTCATTGTGGCCCACAATGCCACAGTAATGATAGGTCACGTGCCGCTTTGATTGTGGGGGAGGCCGAGAGGAAACGGGGGGAGAGAGAGTCAAAGACACTGAAAATACAGAAGCAAGATGGGAGGCAGCAAGTGCACTGCCCTCCTGTGAAAGAAGTTTGGAGATGAGTTTCCTAAGCACAAATAAAGGTGAAGGCCTCATCTAAAGAGTATGCAGAAGGAGCGTGAAGAAGCTGAGCCTGAGTCGATTTAAACTCAGGGTGAAGACTCGTGATGAACTCGTACATGCGCCATGTCTAATCATGATGATGGCGACGAGCACATAACCTAGAACAGGCTAAAAGTTGAGCGACATGAGCACTGCAGTAAGGAGGTGTGAGTGCATCAATCTGTCTCCAGAAGCCCACAGTACTGGCTGTAGAATAGATCTACGGTGCTTTCCTCCTGCTGAAGACTGCTGAGAGCCTTGTATAGAGTATAGAGCTGTATCTCACTAGAGCCACAGTATCGTCGCTCCAAATATTCCCATATGTCTCAAGTAGTGGGTAAATCCACTATCTGAGTACGGATTTCAAAGGGTGATAGTTTGATAGATAACTATCTTGGTTGTGGAGTCATCAATGGCCCACTACTTCATCTTCTGATCAAAGGCTGTGAGAAGAGTAGAGGTCTCCAAGGAGGAACCGGCAATGTTAGAGAGGGCAGGAGCAATGGGAGCAGTGGAGGTGCCATCAACATGTCGAAGAACACGAATGCCGTCGAGGATCCATTTGACGATGAGCTGCCAGGGAATATAATTGGTGTCGTTAAGCACCACATCAGAATGTTGGAGATGCTAGTGATGAATCTTTGGGAGTACCCCATTGAATCCATAAGAGTCCATTTCTCCTTTTTTAAAAATATATATATATATATATATATATGAAATATTAAAATATAATAACAATTAGCAATCAAGATACGGGTGTCATAGCCTGATATTTGTTTGTTTGAGTTGGGAAATTGTGCCAAGGAAAATAGGAAACCAGTGGCACCGCTCGAAAACGGTCGGTGGTGGCAAGCAAAGGCGGCAGGTGTGGTCGAAGCCGGTTGGAAGCTCATCATTGTAAAGCTCGGCAGAGAACAGTAGAGCTAAGGGAGAGGCCGATGGTGGAAAATGAAGTAGAGAAGCTCGTCGGACAGCTCAAACAACTCATCGGTGGAGATGAAGTAGAAAATAGAGAAGAGAAGACGGGCTTCAGAGAAGAGCCATGGATCGTCTTGCCGCAGAGTGGGGAGTGAAAGATTAGGCGTTGCACGATCTTGGAAGGCAGGGATGCTGAAAAGAGGTGCTAATGGAGATGCAGCCTTGGCTGCCGGTGAAGAAGAAGAAAATTCAAAAATGGGGCAGAAGGCACTCCTTGTTTGTAGAAGAGAAGAAAACGAAGGCCTGAGGAGATAGGGGTGGCAGTTGGCTGGAGAGATTGTCGGAGAGGAGGCTGGAGAAACTAAACTTAGGCGTCTGATACCATATTAAAGAAGGGGATTGCTCAGATCACTCACTTGTTATTGATCAATAGATGCTTACATATAGGGAGTAATAGATACTGTGTATTTATGAATATACATGTATAACTATACATATATGCATACATTTAACATTTATAACTTATAGAAGTACTTCCATAGTGCCTAGCATTGGAGATACTATTAATAGTGGATTTTATTTGAAATTGTGCTCTAGATTTTTAATTTAATCTATAACTTTCTTTCTATTTGCAAGTTAACTAAAAATATCTAAATTGTACATTAAACTTTGTGTATATTGAATTTTTTAAGGATCTGTATAATCCTCAATGCCAAGGAACGAAATAGACTCTACTACATGACAGGTTCTCAAACATCTCAAAAACACATATTTTTCTATGTTTAGTTCATCTCATTTGGATGTAGTTTTATAGTATAAACATTTAGGTGATCGTAGTTTTTCACATATGAAACACATTGTGAGGGGATTTTAAAAATGAATAGGTGTTATTTATGCATTTTCATTAAAATGCAACACTACACTAAAGTTAGTTAAAACTCCAAACGACACTAATGTAATAAGCAGCACTTGTAATACAACTAATGAGAGATTATTATTGCAATTTCATTAATTAATGAAAGATTTTTTTATTTTATTTGAAAAGATATATCTCATTAATGAAGTGGTATGTCTTATTAATGAGGTGAAGTGTCTCATTAATGAAGTGGTGTGCTTTATTAATGAGGTGATGTGCTTTATTAATGAAGTGGTCTCTTTAATGAAATGGTGCATTGAAGTAGTGTGTCTTTTTAAATGACACTCATTATTGAAGTGGGGTGTTTTTTTACTAAACACCACTTTAATCCTATAAAAATGATCTCCTATCATCATTTAAGGATTTGTATGAAAAAGAAACTCTTCACAAATTCTCTTGCTTTGTTCTTTGAGTGCACAAAAGATAGAAGCAAACTTTCACTTTGTAAAAGCCATTGTTGTTTTTGTTTGGGTACTTCTGAGTGTAAACCATACTCAAAGGTCTTTATTGTATCCTAAAGAAAAAAATATAATTACATATATACCCATGAGGTTAAAATTCTGTTTAACTAACAGCAAACATGCAAAATGACCGTTGTACCCTTTGTATATATACCCCTGAAAACTTTTTCATTGTAAATTTACAAATACCCCCTTTGAATAATCTAAAATTTAAAATAATTAAAAAATACTTGTAATTTACAAATGTTTCCTCAAAAACTAGTATTTGCACTTTCAAATATACCCCAAAATTTTAGTTTTATTGAACTTATTTATCAAACCAACCAAATAACCTAAACAAATTTTAATCATCACAAAAACTTGGATTATAAATGCACCTTTAAATAGCACATACACATTCACATTCACAATAACCCCTTATGACTTGTAACACATTTACAAATGCATCCTTAATTACCAAAACTTGCATAACACATACACCTATAATATCATCATATGAAAAATTGTATAACATCAACAACACGTACATCAATATATCCTCATCTTTAGAAATACTTACAAATACATCAACATGTTTAGAAAATGATGTTTCGTACATCAATATCTCCACAAAATGTTTACAAATATACTAACATGTTCACCAAACGATGTTTACAAATACATCAATATCGCCACATGTTCACAAAATAATATTAATACATCAACAACTCCACATGTCCACAAAATGATGTTTACAAATACACCAACATCTCCACATATTCACAAAATGATGCTTAATACATCAACATCTACAAACCTACAAAAATTACAAAAACATATTATTTTAAATGCGAGAGGCACCTACATGTGGCAAGTGGCGGCTACCAGCGACTGCGAGGATGTGAGAGGCGCCTACCCGCTGTAAGTGATGATGAGGATTTGCCACTTGGGTGTCTGTTGAGAGTTTGAAGTAGAATGAATAAGGGATTAGGGTTAGATGTGTTAGAGTCTGAGGGTGAGTGTATGAATGGCCATTTTTGACATTTTATAAAACTCAACCCTTGTTTCAACCATGGTTAAGATTGTATAGTTATTTTCTGTCACCAAAACTTAACAATAAGGGTATATTTTACAATTCATCTTATTTGTTTTAGAAATATACATGCAATTATGATGTTTTGGGCTAAAATATGTAATTTTGTGATTTTTGAGGGGGGTACAACCAATTTACCCAAAAGAAAACTTGGTCTGCAAGTTGAAGAAAAGCTTATGTGGTTTGAAGCAAGGTTCAAGATAGTGGTACTTAAAATTTGACGGTTTTATGAGAAAGAGTGGGTACAAGAGATGTGCATTGGATTATTGTTGCTACTTGAAGAAATTTGATTCATCCTACATCATGCTACTATTGTAAGTTGATGACATGTTAATTGTAGGAGTTGACATAAGTGAAATCAACAAATTGAAAGAACATATGTCTAAAGTGTTTGAGATAAAGGACTTAGATGTTTGATAACAAATCCTTGGTATAAGCATCAACAGGAATAGATATGAAGTTACACTTAAATTATCCCACGAGAAGTATATTTAAAGGGCGTTGGAAAAGTTCAGTCTCCATGATGTTAAGATCAAAAATATACCTTTGGTAAGTCACTTCAATCTCACGGAAAAATAGTTACATCAAACTGACGAAGACAAGAAAGGTGCTACTAAAGTTCTATATGGATCTGTAGTTGCTAGTGTTATATATGCAATAACATGCACGTAGCCAAATATTGTTCATGGAGTAGAAGTTGCTAGTAGATTCATGTCCAATCGAAGAAGAAAGCATTAAGAAGCAGTTAAGTGGCTATTATGCTACTTAAAAGGTATTTCTAAAGTTGCCTTGTGTTACAGAAGGCGAGATGTTATTTTGGAAGGATTTTCTGATGTAGACTTGGATGGTTGTTTGGATACAAAGAAAACAGTACATGGTATATTTTCATAGTGGGTGGTACAACATTGAGTTGGATGTTTCGACTTCAAAAGAGTATTGCTCTCTTAACCATAAAAGCAGAGTAGATAGTCATCTCAGAGGCAAAAAAAAAAAAATGATTTAGTTGAAGAATTTTCTTTAAGAGTTGGACAAGTAACAGGTTCACAGTGTTTTTTTTTAGTGATAGTCAAAGTGTTATTCACTTTGCAAAAAAATCTATGTATTATCTTAGGATAAAACATATTCAGCTGAGGTATCATTTTATTAGAGAATTGATTAGTGGTGGTGGCTTGTCCTTGATGAAGATATTTGGTTCAAACAATCCTGTAAATATGTTGACCAAGGTGGTTACTACAAAAAAGTTGAAGCTCTGCAAAGCTTCAGCTGGCCTTCAGAGTTGATTGATAAGAATGTATCACACTAGTGTAAGTTGATCATTATAGATTTTGGATTTAGAGTTGTGTGGAGTGTAGTTGCTGTAATCAGCCTCCAAGTAGGTGATTGTTGGGTATGTGGAGTCATGATTAGTGTTTATCTTTTCAGACCTAAGGCCCATATGGGAATTTTGATTAGTGTTTATCTTTACCTTTCATAAATATTCTACTATCTTCTCCCTATAGATATTATATTATTTTTTCCCTATAAATAACCATGTAATTGTAAAACCCTAATGTGTTGTTAGTGAAATAAATTGATATTAATGTGGCTGTGGACGTAGGTTTTCAAGACTGAATCACGTAAAATTTCTGTGTCGTTTTGTGTGTGCTTTCTCTTGTTGACATTGCTCAGGTTGCTCGATTCTCAACAAAAAGTCATTCTTAGAGTGATGAATTAGAACTTCATGAAACTTGAGAGGTTTGATGGAACCAATTTCACAACATGGAAAGATAAGATCTTGTTTTTGCTTTCGGTGTTGAACATTGCATATGCTGTTGATCCTATACCATCTCCTTGTTGAACATAAGAAGATGCAAATATTAAAGAAAATGCAACATTTGAGAATAAGAAGAGGAAGTTGATAGATGATGACTTTTCATGCCGAGTCCACATCCTTAATACTCTTTTAGATCCACTTTATGATTTTACATATTAACCCATTCCCCGGTTGAAATTTGGATAACTCAAGAAGAAAAATGAAACATTGAGAGGCAAGGTACGGGTACATTTCTTTTGTTAAAAGTTTTTGAATTTAATATGTTTGATAGTGTATCTATGCTGGAACGAATACATGAATTGCAAATGCTTGTGAATTTATTCTGTGATCTTAAAATAACAATTTTACTATCCAAGTGGGGCGATTATATTGAAATTACCTATTGGTTGGAATGATTACAGGAAACGTTACTGCATATGGTAGAAGAGTTTATGATTAAGATATTGCAAAGGCACATTTGCATAGAAGAAGAGATTCATAAGCGAGATGTGGTGCATGTTCCAAATGGTTCTAAAGGGAACTATATTAAAAATAGCAATAAGAATTAGAATAAAAAGAAATGTAAAACCTACAATGATTGTAGCGAAAAGAGAAAGATTTGCAATTGTTATAATTGTTAGAAAAAGGGACACTATGCTAAAGAATGTTGGCTCCGAAAGAGACCTAAACAATCTAAGATCTTGGGTATTATGGTGCTTAACATATGATGAAAGCGTGTATAAATACATTTTATGTGTTGTTTTTTACATTCACTCGGCATGTATTTACATCATTTTGGTGCTACCTTGCGTCTGTGCAACAATTGCAAATTTTTAAAAAATAATGAAAAAGTTGTTCGTTGGGAAGCATGGGAAATGGAATTCAACAAAGGTACTCTGTGTTAGAATGCTTAATCTTCACTTTACATCCTGAAAGAAGCTTTATCTTGTAAAATGTTCATGTTTCCAAAGTCAAAAAGAATTTTATTATGTTAGTCTACACAAAGGTTTCAAAATTATGTTAGAGTCCATTAAAGTTGTAATTCTTAAGAGAAACATGTACCTTGCTAGAGGTTATTGTGCTGATGGCTTGTTTTAATTAAGTATCAATAAAATAATTAACTTTATTTATGGATTCTTGTGGTGTTTGGCATGATAGATTAGGTCATTTAAATTTCAATTCCACAAAGTACATGCATAAAACTGGTTACATTTATATCAATGAGTTTGATATGAAAAACAAATGTGAAATTCATATTCAATCCAAAAATTAATAGAAATCCTTTTTATCAGTCCGAACATAAATCTAAAATTCTATAACTTATACACTTTGATATATGTGAATTTAATGGTGTTCTTACTAAAGGCAGGAAAATATTTTATTTTTAAATGATTGTTTTAGGTTTATATGTGTTTAATTGTTCAAATATAATGATGAAGCATTTATACATTCAAACTCTATTAGACTGAAGCTAAAAATAAACATGAAAAGAAAATTTAAAACTTTAAGAAGTGTTTGGGGTGGTGAGCACTTCTCCAATGTTTTCTAACATGTTCTCTGAAGAAAAGATATTATCATTAAAGGTGCTAAATTAGGTCTCATAGCGGCGAATGCTATTTTTGTTGAGATATGCTTCTAACTCAAAAAGCTATTGCATGTTAGATATTGCATCTAATACAGTAGTTGAAACTCATGATGCTAAGATCATTCAAAATAAAGTTTTTAATAATTTGACATTGAATGATGTAGCTACTACATGAGTAATCAAAACAAAGGATATTTCAAACAAGCATATAGATGAGGATACTACTGAACCTAGAATAACATGTCAAAAAGGAAAAGGGTTCACCTATATTATGGAAGGAACTTGAGATTCTGTAATTAATGAAAATTCTATCATACTAAGTGTTAACCATGACACACAAACATATAAAAAAGTGATGGCTTCTAGGGATGCGCTTTTTTTGTGGAAAGCAATAAATGATGAAACCTGTTTCATTATGTTAAATAGCACACAAGTTTTAGTGAACCTACCTCAAAGAATAAGGCAATTTGGTGTAAATAGGTATTTATAAGAAAATATGGTAGAGACATAACATTACGAACTTTCAAAGCTAGATTAGTAGCCAAAGGATTTAAGCAAAAGGAAGGCATAGATTCTTTGATACTTATTCTTTGATTGTTTGTATGATCTTTATTTGAGTTCTCATGGCTATATAATTAATTTATAAGTTGCATGTGCATTAAACGATCATTAAAACTGTATTTTGGAATGGTGATCTCAATGAGGAAATACTCACGAACAATCTTAAGAATTCATTTTACTAGGAAATGAGAAGAAGTTTGGAAATTAGTAGGCTTTTTGTATAGACTAAAACAAGCGCCTCAATAGGTGCATGAAAAGTTTGATTCCATAATTTTGTAACATGGGTTTAGATTTAACAGCGGTAGTAAGTGTATCTACTCTAAAATTGTTGAAAATTATGGTGTTATAATGGCTATACGTTGATGACTTATTAATTTTTGGTAGAATCTAGTAGGTATTAGTGATTCTAAAAGGTATCCAATTTCTCAATTCAAAATGAAATATTTAGGTGAAGTAGATATGATTTTTGGAATTAAAATGAGAAAAGATAGTGGGAATATTGTGTTGAGTTAAAGTCACAACGTTAAAAAAGATACTAGATACGTTCAAGTATCTTAAATCTAAGATATGTAAAACTCCCCATGATCTTTACAAGGTTATTGTGTAGTGAGAGTATGCTAATGCCATAGGATGTCTTATGTATATTTCACATTATACAAGGTAGGATATAGCACTTGCTATGTGTAAATTAGCTAGATTTATGAGTAAGCCTAGGTCTGAGCATTGGAAGAGAATATATGGAGTGTCTAGATATTTGAATTGCATTATACTGATTTTCCCAGTGTGCATGAAGGCTATTTAAATGCTAGTTGGATTACTAGTGTAAGTAATCAAAGTTTGACTTCTAGATGAATTTTTACCAAAGCTGAATGTGTTATTAGTTGCAAATCCAAAAAGCAAACTTGCTTCTCACATTCAACAATGTAGGTAGAGTTTATAGCCTCTGTGATAGCTGGTAAAGAGGCTGAATGGTTTATACATATATTAATAGAGATAGAAATGTAGCTACTATCGATGTCTCTAAGGTGGTGTTTGTTTATCTGTAGTTGAAAATGCAGTGGATTTTCAGTTACAGTGTATTTGTAAATCCTTTGATTTAAAAATGCTGGAGAATCAAATTTGGTGTTTGGTTACCGTATTTGAAAATGCTGGATTTTAGAATTTTGTGTTTGTCTGGAAGGATTTGTAAAACTGGATTTTGAAAACATGTGTTTGGTTGAATGTATTTCCAAGATATAGAAACCTTTGGTGAGGTTACCCATACTTTAAGTTATTATTAATTTTAAGTAATTATAAATATACAATTAAATGTTATTAATAATAACAAAAATAATTATGGACATAATTACTTAATTTAACATATAATTATGTTTTATTAAAATTTACTTTTATTTGTAATAATTATATTAAAAATGCCCTACTTGGATGATCTTTAGTTTATTGATTATAAGTATCATTATTAATTTTAATTAATATAATTAAATATTTTAAATAATTTCTAAAGTTAATAATTTATTGATTTAATTTGTATGAAGTAAATAATCTTTTCGTTATCATAATTAAAACATATAATTAAATAAGTAATTATATGACTTTTGTGAGTTCTAAATGGCATAAATTCCATCAAGTCACATTTTTGAATCACAAAAGGGGAATAACTTAGGACTGCAACTCAAACTCGAACTGCAATTGATGCTTTTACAGAAGGAACTTTACGACTTTCTTATTAAAGAAAGACTTTCCTTCTTTCCTCATAGCATCAAAGTTAAGAATTTAGGCCAAGGGAAATAAAAATACAAACTAACCATTATCTTAACATTCATTCATTCAACATACAAACATCAAAATATTTGCATTCACAATACTCCATTCAATAGCACACCACTCCATTCAAGTCAAACCTAGCAATGAAAATTAGATAATTCTCCATTATCTTGATCAAGATTACCAAATATATTCACACATTAAAAAAAAAAAACATATAACTAACACATTTCCATATATCAAAGAGTTCATAACAAATCATTACTCATCACATACATCACCACATATGTGACTATTGTTCAATAGCTTACTCACCACATACATCACCACTCCATTCAAGTTCACAACATATTCAAAGATTAAATAATAGCATTACATTCACATCCAAATGTAGACATGTTCTCATCACACACACCATAGACATTCTACAAACTCCACACTCATACCACCACATAATTAAAAAGTACTAGACATGAGCAAACTCAAGATACATAATCAAATAAACATTGTGGAAAACATCGCAAGCTAGAGTTATTACTAAGTAAGATGCGCATCACATGATCTCCACCACAACCAACAAATCCATCCAGCGAAATGATATCATGCTGCAATGAGAAAAAAAAAATGAATTAGAATAGAACCAAATAATGGAAATTAAGCATGTTCCAAAAGGTAACAACTTTTGGGTCTAGGAAATGAGAGTAAGTGGGATAAGTGTTACAAGAAAAAACCTCTTACCATTTCTACATTCTAAAGGTCCTACGAAGTGAAGAATTTATGCAACCAAATCTTGCGAAAGTCCTCACACATTCCAAAGAAAGTGCGAGCTCGTGTATCATCAGCCATCAAGTGCTCATACAACATAACTGCTTGTTCTATGGAATAACCATTTTGTGTCACCTTAATGCATTCATCTTGAAGTTCTTTTGCAAAGCTCACAGATCGACTAGATCTAACTGATTCAAATGCATTTTTAATAGTGGTGGCTAACTCGTGAAGTGCATCATCAGTGACATTCGACTTGCGCTTACCTTTTCCCTTCTTTCTTTGTGCTGGGCTTGTTACTGAAGTGGGCTCAGAAGGATTAGGTTGACTATGGATTGATGGGGACGAATTACCATATGCATTTGCTTCCCCAAAGAACATATCATTAAAATGCTCAGTATGAGGGAATTCTTCTATTTCTGTGTTATCATCTAATTGTGTACCAATACGGTTTCCAAACTGTACCGCACGATGACCACAAGCTTGATCATTGCCACATATAGTCTCGATCATATCATAATCCTCAATAGGCTTATTTAAATATGGCTTGTCTTGTGGATGGACCTATAATTTAGCAATTAATATTATCATGATCAATTGAAAAAATAACGTGAAAGATGACACATACCTTAATGTAGTCCATATACTCAGCCTCACCCATGATGATCATTTTCAAGTTGTCATCCCAACCCATACCACTCATTTCTTTTAATTTTTTAACTCTTGCCCACCTTCTCCGTATTGTCCTAAGGTGATGATTTACATTGGCCTCTGTGACTATCACTCCGAATGTTTCTTTCATGGCTCGCATGGCATTATGAATTGCTTGTGGTTTGAAGCCCTTGTCTACTTTGAAGCCCTCCTCAACTTGGTATGCCATGAATCTTATAAAGTATCGACTTTCAGGTGTTGTCCATCTCTTGTTTCCTGATGCCCTTGATGTGGTCTTCATAAATGATGATGTTTGGCTCCCAAGAGATGCATTATAGCCCTCCATTCTACAATAATGGAAGCTATGAAAGAACACAAAAAAATTGTAAATCATGCATTAAATGAGGACATCAAAATCCAAGAAAAGTCACCATGCAACAACATAACAAGTAATGTAAAAACATGTGATGCTTCAGTTGGTGAAAATTGATGATGGACAAAACTACTTGTTTGCCCACATCTCGGATGCAATTTGATCACGACGAGTAGCCCATTCTTGTGCTTCTTCTCGTTGTTCTCTAATGGTGGTACATGAAGACCGTTGTGTTACCCAATCTTCCTCAGATGGAATAAATGCATCTTCACCACCACTAAGGATGTAATTGTGTAAAATACAGCATGCCAACATGAGCTTTGTCAGTGTCTTAAAAGGAAAAAAAGGCCTATATGCGAGGATTTTAAAGCGTCCCTTCAAAGAGACAAATGCTCTCTCTATGGAGGTGCGTGCAGATGAATGACGTAAATTAAAAAGTTCCTTAGGGTTTGCAGGTGTTCGTGAGCCAAACTCCTTTAGATGATACCTAACACCTCTGTAAGGAGCTATAAAACCAGGTCTTGTAGCATATCCAGCATCAACCAAGTAATACTTTCCTAGATACAAAAAATAATTACATTAAATTAAGTTATTGTGTTTAATTTGTTTAATCGTTTATATTATATAAAGCAAACAATTTAAATACCTTCGGGGACTTTCAACCCATTAGGTCTTTCAAGTGCATCACGGAGAACTAAGGAATCGTGTGTTGATCCTTCCCAACCAGCGAGCACATAAGTAAATCGCAAGTCAAAATTTACAACTGCGAGGACATTTTGTGTTGGGTACGGTTTTCCTCCTCAAAATGCTGCTAGTTCAGATGATGGGACAGATGCATGAATATGTGTCCCATCTAAAGCCCCAATACAATCCTAATGTCCAAAATTATACGTTAGTATTTTATTTCTTATAAAATATAGTTATTTCATATCTAATATAATAATACCTAGAAGTATGGATATAGTGTCCTCCTTGCAGTTATATATGGATGTGTTTGTGTACTTGGTGGGCGCACGTATTCATGTTGCAATTCACCAATTGCAAACAACACGTGATAGAAGTATCTACTAATTGTCTCGCCGGATCTCAAAAAATTATGTGCAATGATACGGTTGCGCTAATTATGTCCTATGGTGTGCAAAAACATTATCAATTGCTCCTCTACGCTTAAGTGTAATGTATCACGCAGAAGCCCTTTTCGATGTAATATCGAGCATAAATTAAAAAAGGTTGTCTTGTTCATGCGAACCATGCTGATACTAGTGGCGTCATTCCCATCTATCAATTTTGACAAATAGTTTTCTCTTATCTCTAACCTCGCGCGTGTTGGTTCTCTAGGAATTGTACGCTTTTTGTTTTGCACCAATAGTAACACGGCGTAAGCTACAGCCAAAAGTGTTATTTGGAAGAGATAGATTTGTTCGTGTTCCTCAAAATGATCCATCTAATACAAGATTAATATAAAATTAATAAACTAAACAGTATATAACTAAGAAAATAACTATTACTTCAACTCAATGCCCTTTTATTGATACCACAATACATATAACATGGATATGGTATCCATAAGATATGAAATTTATGATGTAAGAAGGGGTCACCTAATGAACTGAGCATTGAGAAAACTTATTAATTACAATGAACTAATCATTAGAAATAACTAATAAATTAATTACCAACAAAAATTATTCTTTAGCAGTTTTTTATTGCATTTACAGTTATTTGAATTAAGTAAGAAATATTATATACTTAAAATTGTCATTATCTTAAAATTATCTCACACAAACGTAGTGCAAATCATAGACAAACATGGACCCATTCATTGAATTTCATGCCTTATATTGCTGTACAAATAAGCATATATCCCATTACAAACTAATGGAAACAATAAATCCCATCAAACCTTTGATATGTTCCCCTAAAATGTATGCTTTATAAATTATAAAGATGGTTGTGGAATTTTTAAATAATTCTTCATACATAAAATCAAAACTTCTTTTGCATTTTTTTACTGTACTTACACTTAAAATTTTATGAATTACGTAAGAAATAATGTAAACTTAAAATTTTCATTATCTTAAAATATCTCACACAAACCCAGTGCAAATCATAGACAAACATGGACCTATTCATTGAATTTCATGTACAAGTAAGCATACATCCCACTACAAACTAATGGAAACAAAAACTCCCATCAAGCCCTTGATATGTTCCCCTAAAATGTATGCTATATAAATTATAAAGATGGTAGTGGCATTTTTTAAATAATTCTTCATACATAAAATCAAAACATTTCCAAATTGCAAAAATTTAAAAAGAAAAGTGTTGATCATCCCATCAAATAGAAAAAAACAAAAAAACAAAAAAAAAAACCTCAAGTTGAAGATTCACAAAACTTGAAGAATCTCCTTCCCTTTACTAGCTTTTCCCCTCACCATCTTTGAGTAGAAAAAGTTGAGATCCAAAGTGAAGATGATGCTTCTGTCCTCCAGTCGTGGATTAAAAAGGATCTAGGGCACAATATAAAGAGTGAAAAAGTGGGAACATATTGAAATATTTTGAGAGTAAAAATCCAAGGAGATCTTAGAATCAAACCTTATTTTTGATGATTTCCTAAATTAGCTCGCCAGAAAGTGTGTTGATTCAAGAGGAAGACGCCACAAATTTCCACTTTTCTCTCCACCTTCAATGATCTCCTTCCCTTGCTTCCCCTCACCACCTTTCTCAATTATTAGATTCTTCACGTGGTAACCACGTGAAGGATTTGAGAGTGCTGGAGTTTGTTTTACTGCCAAATTGGCCGTAAAACAAACTCCAGCATGTTAGTTCTTTATTAGATTTGAGATTACATCAAAAAAATATAATCCTTTTAAACAAACGTGGGATTTTGGTAGGTGTGGTATTTGGAGTTACATGTAACTCCAAATACCACCAAACAAACACACTCTAATTTCAATTTATGATAGTAAGCTTGACTATGTCTCATGCTGACAATAAAGTTTATAATTGAAAGTCTCAACACATTGGCCTGAACTATGAATATGTTAGACAATTAATTAACGAAGGAGTAAAAGCCATTATCTTTGTGAGAACTAATAATTTAGTAGAGCCATTAACAAAAGCATTGTCTCGAGATAAAATAATTGCAAGTGCAATCAAGATAGGCTTAAAACCATTAGAATTGATGACAATGGAGATCCCACTTCATTCTTGCACATCACTAGTTTTGAGGTTCAAGGGGGAAGAAGTTGCATCGATTGTTGAAACATGAGTACCATAGCTAACTAAGAATGAGATATAGTGAAAGTATTTCTTAATGGGTAGACTGCATTTTAGTTTTGAACCCACCTAAGTGTAGATGGGAGCTACTTTAATAGGAGCTGAGGATGTATTTCTTGGAAATACATATGATTCTAGGATGTGTGCATGGTGGTATTAAAGTGCTACCTTTAATTATAAGTGTATTAGTGTGTGCGATGTTCTTAGTCGGGACATATAGGACAATTGGTTGAAGCAACTTAGCCACCAATTTTTTATTTTGGCTTTGAGAGCTTTCATTTAGGAGTGGTTCAAATATAGCAATACTATTCTTTATGTGCACTCATACTTTTTGGAGACATGTGATCGTAAATATTATCAATCATGTGGGGGAATGTTATATAGATTGTTAATATATTAGGTTGTGACTTTAAGGGTGCCTTTAATTAAAGGTTGTAATCCTTCATTAGTATCTTTGACCAAAAAGTGCAATGTTTTTAATGAAAGGGTGCAATACATTAAAGTGTTTTTAAGCTAAGGATTATGCCACGTCAAATGTGTCCTTTGAAATTTAATGATTCTATTAGTACCAAAGTTAAAACATTTCAAAGGAGTGTCGTTTGGAGGCTATAAATAATGGCCAATCTAGGGCATTTGTCATCCAAGCAATTCTTCTCTTTAATTTTCCATTTTGTCTTCAAACTTTCCCTGCCCTACTAATGAGATATTAGAAACTCACAATTTTTGAAAGTCATGATCTTCAGTTGCATCTTGGGAGAGACCACATCAAACCCTCTTAGGAAATTTTTGTGATGGGCGTGTAGTGAATCTTGTTAAGGGCATCTGAAATGTATCTTTGAAATGATCTTGTTTATTCAATTCCTACACTTTATGTGATTTATTAGAACACCAATCCTATGTTTTCTTAATACCCTAAACTCTGAATTTCCAATTATGAGTTGTCCCAAAAAATATCCTTCTCAAGTTAGATTATTTAATTCTCTCACTCTAAAAGCATTGGGTGTGTTTTGTCATTGTTTCACAATTCTAACCCTACATGGGGGAAACTTGATTGTATTTTCATTGGGAATTCTCCTATGTAGAGAGGATATAAATGTTATACAATGCACACAAGAACATTCTATATCCTATGATGCACCTTTCTTAAAAACTAACCTTTCAATCCATATGCTTCTTTCTAGTGGGAGAATTCAGGTGAAGATAACCATTCGGCTTTCTTTTGAACCTTGTTTTGAGCCTATTCCGTCACCGTTGTCTCCATCCTTACAACCAATATAATTGTGACTCAGCTCAAGGAGAAGAACCACCTCAACAAACTAAACAACAGGTTAAATTATTTGTTCACTCAAGGAGATTATGAGTTAGCAAAATCAAGCATTTGAACGAGAAAAAGATCATTTGTTATATTGCTACTTGTCTAACAAATACAAGTGATTCATCTCTTGTGCATGAATCCTTGAGAGATTTAGGATGGAAAGCTATAATATTAGAAGAAATGAAAACCGTGAAAGATAATGACACATGGGTTGTTGACATGTTGGAGAAGAGAAAACTAGTAGGCTGTAAATGGATCTTCACTTTAAAAGTTGGTTCTGATGGAATAATAGAAACACAAAAAACTCAACTGGGCTACTCAAGGATATGCACAAACCTACAACCTTGATTATGATAAAACTTTTGCATTTGCTGCAAAACTAAATTCTATCCTAATTCTCTTATCTATTATAGTTAATCCAAATTAGGAACTATACTAAATGGACCTATCTCATGGCTTCTTGCATAGAACTCTTAAAAAAGAAGTTTACATGAAATTGTTGCATAGTTTTGAATAGGCAAAAAAACAAGTTTCTGTATGTGACCTTTAAAAAAAATCTTTTTATGGATTAAAATTGTATCCATAACTTGGTTTACCCATTTAGCAAACGGTGCAATAATATAGCTATAATAAAGGGCAAGATGACCATAATTTAAGTGACGACTCGACCAACAGGTCAGGCACTCGACAACCACTGTGATAACCCAATAAGGAATGAATCGTACCCCACAATCAAGTTAGCGCAAGGCAATAAAACATATTGTATCAACAACAACAGATAAAAACGCAAAAGGCTCACACCAACATGTACATAAGATAATATAACAGAAATACAAATTTAAGGGTTTCCCAAATCAAAGTAGTAATGGATATGATGTAGAGGATACATATAAGGTATACAAAGACTAAGATAATGAACTTAGTTCAAAATACAAATAGTTTATGATAAAAAAAGAAAGAACCAACACTAAGTCCACATAACAAGACCGTCAACCACACCATAATTGGTGCAATGGTGAAGAGAAAGGGGTAAGTAACAGAGTTACTTAGTGAGGGTTGATCGCATAAATATACTAAACAATAAAGCATTTCTAATGTAATTATTATTTAAAAGAGGTATTTTACATAAATCACAAATAATGACTTTAGAATTGACAACAAATAGAAGTATTTTGCCTTATTAATAATTTATTTAGGAAAATAGAATGCAGAGAAATATGGACCAAAAGTTGACCATTAGAATTTTAATCTCTTAGTTTTAACAAAAATTCACTTACATCAAGTGACAAATCCTTAAAACATATGTGATGAATACTCAATCAACAGTTCAAAAACAATATTTATTTAAAACAACCTATATTTTCAAAAATGCTAGCCAAAATTATACTTGACCTAGCCGAGGCTGTAGCTAGGTACCACCAATGGTTTTCTTATTTTAATCATGAGGCGCCCCACCTCGGCATTAGTCACTGAGATTCCTGTGTGGCGACTCCAGGTCTCTCAACAATCTGTCCCAGTAATAACTCTTACAATGACTCTTGCATGGGTAACCATAAACCCAGGATCAACCATGCCACTTCCAAATAGGTTGGACCATGGAGATGCCATCATTACAGTGCTAGACCTTGTCCATGATTCCGGCCAATGCTCTTGGGTAGTAGTCCGTTGTCACCATCAAAATATATCATGCACATGTAATCATTTTCATATCCAGAGTTTTATATTTTGGCCTCAAACCATTATTCTAGTAACACTCATTTTAAAGTTTTCAAAACTTTTGTTAGTATGTAGGCCCTTTGGACATGGAAATATTTATCATTATTTCAAATCCTTTGGCATGAAACCATAACTTAAACATAAGTATTTTTGCTTTCAAATTATCATCAAAGAGCATAGGAGGAAGATATATATAGAATCATAAGGTATGACACCAATATGAGAAAAATACTAGTTTCTAGCACAAAACCGTTATGCTAAGTTCACACATAAAAAATATTTAAAACTTTTGAGAGCATATAATAGCATGATAGCTAAAACATTGCATAGAATACTTTATAACTCATATAAATCTGTGCGCACATAAAAGCACCACTCACAATCCCTTGGCCTCCAGGTGAGATGGCCTTACTTCTCCATGATTTCCTTGCCCTTAATGGAGACTTCACCGCCTAGAAGAATACAATCATTTCAAAAATATGAGAAATCGTAAGAAGAACTATGAAGAACAAGAATGAAATTAGAGGCGAGAAAAGATTGGATTTTAATGTAATGCTTGAAAGAATAGATTTGGCCATGCAACTATAATGGGGAAACAACAACTCAAGAATTCCAAAAATAAATGTGCCGACCTGGGATTGCTACAGTACCCAAAACCACACTCTCGGATTTACAGTGTTTCTAGGATTGCCACAGTGCCAGAGCACTCATTTCTCCATCTAAACTTCAAATTACACTCCCTAATCACCATGAAACAATAACTAACAAAAAAAAAGAATGCATCAGCAATAATAGGCTATACATTGAGCATCTTATCACCCAAAGTTTGCCTCAAAACACCCACCAAATAACTTCAAGAATTTCATATCATCAATACAAGAAGTATAATTAAAGTAATGGAAGGCTTGATATTCAAAAACATAGAAATTTTGAAGATGCAGTTAGAAACATGATGACAAATATTCATCTCAAAGGGTAAACCACTTGCAAAGAAGAGGCCACCAATTATCAGAATGGATTAAATTAAAAGGTGCAGAAGACCTAGAATCAATTGTATTGAATGGTAAATCATGAGTTTTAGCTGGATGGCTAGAAGAACAATCAAAATGATCATCCTTAACATATCCTAAATATCCTTGGGAAGCTAATAGTCTTAAATGACTAACAAACACATGACTGAAACGAGAATGCCATAGACTTAAATGATTGAGTAGATGATGTAGATGTAGCAAACTAAGATGGAATGAACAGTGGCATTAGAAGATGAATGTGAACCAACTCAAAAAGATGACGAATCTTATGGCCATTCTGAAGCTTTTGCCTTGTTGTGGGTCATGCATATAACAACCAAAAAGAGTAAAAAGAACATGAAGTCCAAGGTCACAAAGTTGACCGATAGATAATAGAGTAAGTTGTAGATTGGGAGCCAAAATAGGTTTACATGGCTAACATTTGTAACTAAAAACCATCAATAGTTTGTATAGTAGGTGCATTAAAATTGAGTTTATTTGGAAGAGAATAAAGTGGGATCAAGAGTCATATGGTTGCAACATGTATAATCAAAATACCATGAAGTACCCGAGGTCATAGATAAAGCTATGGATTTGATAGATTTGGACATACTTGTTTGATAATGGATCCAATTTCACTCAACTGGACCATTGTTGAAATAGAGACATGGTGATCATAGATTGGAGAAGCATCAGTAATGGTACTAGCATGAGAAAGCTCAATTTTCCCACAAGTCTTATCTGGATTTTGAGGACAATGCTAAGGGATATGACAAGGATCTTTTTTTTGACAAATCCAACATATTCTGTTAGGGCAATCCAAAATGAAGTGTCCAAGGTTGTGTAGTAGTTATAATCTTTTGATGAAAAGGATTTTGCATTGGAACCATTAATAGGAACTGTATCAGTGAAACGGGGAGTAGAAATATGTCTATGAGTTTCTTCTGAGAGCAAAATCTTAATGGTATCATCGAGAGTTGGGAGTGGCCTCTGATTGAGAATAGAAGCTCTATTGATTTCAAAATCATCATTTAGTTCCATGACAAACTAAATAAGATGATTGGCATCACGATAGGCAATGAATTTCTCATCATCACTATTATAATCACTATTAGCAAGTTGATCCCATAAACAAACCATATCAAAATAAAACTCTTGAATTGATTGACCAAGTTGCTGTTTCATATTATGCAAGCAGAGCAAAATTTGATACTGATGAGAAAGATTAGCAACAGTCTAATGATTAGCCAAGAAGTAATGTTAGCTCATTCGTGATCTATGCTAAATTAAAAACCACCCTGAGTAATACTAGCTTGTTCATGATCTATTCTTGTTTTACCCAAATAAAGAGATGGAGAAGCGGTGTTGCCTCACTTATACTAAAATAAACAACTGAACCAAAAGCACATTTTCATTTTTTTTCCATTTAACATTTATGAAGCTTTTACTATCTTCTCTTCATATTTTTGGATAAATTATTTTAATAATCACTTAGCTATTCCAATATTTCTATTTGAGTTTCAAAATTTAAAAAATTTCAATTGAATACTCTAATTTTAGATTCACGTTCAATTAAGTCACTTGTACTCATACTGTTATGGGAAAGTTGATATACCATTGTATATGTCTTCTCTCTTTGTTTTGTGTAAGATCTCAACTTGCATTGAAAATTGAATTACCTTTATTATATTATCAAGGTCATTAATTATATTATTAAGTTGAAATTTTATAATATTATTATAGTATATCAATTGGCATGATTGACATGGCATAAATTGCGTGATATGTCATGCCATGTCAGCCTTCCATTAACAATATGAGTATGAGTGGCTCAGTTGAATGTGAATTTAAAATTGGAATACTCAATTGAATTTTTTATAATTTAGTAACTCATATAAGAGTGGGTAACTATTTAATAATTCACACATTTTTTTTAATAAAAACACATCGACAGTGTAGTAATAGTCCAAAAGAAACAATAATGAATTTTAAATTACTTAGAGCATTGGTCATTCATAATCAAATTTATTGCAGTTTATTTGTTTATATTATATATAAATAGCATATTTTAATGAATTTTTAAATCTTCCAATCAAAGCTTATCGGTGAAGAGGTATGATTTTGTCAATGCGTCTTTGGTCCAGCTGTATTGATCTCACTGCTAAAGGTGCAAATGTAAGAATTTTATTGTCTGAGTTTGAAACTCAGCAAGCACAATAATGCTAATAGGTCCTTTATTTGTGAATACAGACTTGCATTTTAAATCTCATATCGACCCAGTAAAGACGCATAGCAGGATATTCAATTCCCGGCTACAGACACGTCCACGCTTGTCATATTTGTCCAAAACACAAATATAATTTATACCAACAATATTAAAAAAAACATTTATAGAAGTGCCTTTATTGTTCTCATTTGAACATAAACTATTTTGTTTCTTTTCACATATGAACTTTTTTATTGATTTGAATTATTAGTTAATTATCATCGTTTATATCTAATTACTATCATTTTTTTTAGACATCCCTTTGCTCAGATGACAGTGTTTCAGTACTTACACTATCTCGTGGCAGTGTTTTATTCACTCATGCTTGCCACACTCCATCAAAGAAGCAATTTTCAAATCAAACACTCTCACTAAGGAAAAACAAAAGTCATAAAGAAAGGTGCGCATGCTCTAACAAGTTAGTGTGATGATGATGACAATCTTTGTGCTCAATGGGTTTTTGACTCTTGATTAACATGCCGTTGATTGTGCGACTTCTATTTGATCCATATCATTGGTTTTATGGATGATTCATTGCTTGGTCCTTTTAATTTATTTGATATTTTTTTATGACTTGATATTTTAATCAATACCGGTGATTAAATTTACCTAATATATTGACAGTTATATTTTGATTTTTGTTATAATCGTGTAGTTAAAACACTTGACTCTCATGAGAAAGAAAGGTCAAGAGTTTTATTCTTTTTCAATGTATTATTGAGGCCAATAATAAAAGATATATGTGTAGAGTGATTTGTTTATGTTATAAAAATAATCATCGCCCTTTAAGTTTTTTGAAAAATAATTTTTTTAAGATTTATTCAACTCTTATATTTTTCTTTCTTGTTAGTTTTCTCAATTTGTTTTATAATATAAATAAACCGTCTCACATCTAAAAAATAAATTCTCATTCATGCTTTTAAAAAAAAAAAAAACTCAAACACTTGATCTTTGGTATGGAAGTTAAAAGGGATGGCTCAATTTATTTACTACATTTGCAATTGCCATCTAAATCATTCATGGGATTGGGACCCAATGCAAATTTCCACCAAACCAAAACAGAAAGAACCAGTCAACGGTCTTTGGGTCAATTGGTATTTGGGTCCCCCGTGAGGACGTTTCGCAAGTGGCGAGAGTTCAAATCCTCGGGGTGAGGGTGTATGTCTGAGAATTGTGAGCACGAACTGTGGGTGGTACAAGCGCCCATGTGTGTGTGGCCCCACAGGCCGCAGTCGAGGCATGCGCACGCTCCTGTCTTAGTTTAGCGGGTCCATTAAGGGTTTCGTTCTTCTTGACCAAAAAAAAAAAAAAAAAAACAGAAAGAACCATGTGCTGCACACATTGAAGCATGGACATTGTACTTAAGAAACATATATATATCAGGGATGGAACTAGAACAAACTAATTAAAACATGTCACCATCCAAAGTTTCCAAACAAAAAAAGTTGATGAAAATGAGTGTTAGAGATAGATGCCTTCTTATCAAAGTCAATCAGAGACACCAATGGAATATCCTAGAATTTAAGTGTCAGAAGATTTAATGAGAAGAATCATGAAATTTCTTCTTGAAATTTCTTCTTTGAAAACAATGAAAAGGATGACATGTAGAAACAATGAAGTGATTGAGTTAAAATCAACTTTGTACCATGTTTGGCAAGCAACATACACACATATAAACAATGAAGTGATTGAGCTTAAGTCATCTTTGTCCTATGCTTTTACCAAGCAAAATATATAATTGATGGTGAGTTTGACAAAGTCAAACATGATTTAATGAGGTACCTACACAACAAATCTTTTTGTGTTTGTTTTTTTCTTGCCATCTATCAAGGTTTATCCTGAACATTCTTAAAATTAAATCAAGTGATTCAAAATGCATATGCATAAATGTTTTTTCTTTTTTTTGGATAAAAATAGATAAATAACAATTTAATTAAAAAAGAGAAATTAAATGATGATTAAAATAGAATGATACAGAAAACAAATAACTAAAACAGACAAAAGAAGAACTAAAAAGAATGGAAAAATCGAAGTACACAAGAAAGAAGCATTTCATCATTGGGATAAACTAAGATCACATGCGTAAATTTTGAGAAATTAAGCCATATATGTAGTTTATGGTCACAAAGTAATATGATGGCTTATAATATACAACAACAGATGGCTTATAATTATATTTATGGTAAATTTCATGATTATTAGTTTATGATATTTTGAATATATTTTGAGAAATTAAGCCATATATGTAGTTTTTGGTCACAAAGTAATATGATGGCTTATAATATACAACAACAGATGTTAATAAGAATTCAAATTTGCTTTATATTTGAGAATAATGATATGACGACGCTTTATTTGTTTATTATCATTTAGGGGCTTAAGTGACACAAATGTTTTTTTTTTTTTTTTTTTTTATTTTGTTTGATTGGAAAATATAGATTGATACTATTGGAAGTAAAAGTGACCAATGGGAAGTTAATAAAAACATTTTGGTTATTAAATTGAACACTGACATATTAATTGATGTGTTAAAAATAATTTAAAAATTAAAAAGATTTTGTGCCTATTAATTATCAACTAAATCTTTGTTTGCTCAAAGCAAATATATTTTTAAAAGTATTTTAAAAATAATATTATTGTATTAAAGAATTATTAAAATAGTGGTTTTTATAACATATATACTAAACTAATTCTATACTTCTCTAACCATTGCCTTGGCAGTTATCTTCCCCTCCTCTCCAAATGGCTAACTAGTTCTTTTTTTTTTTTTTTTTTTTTATCATTTTAACAAAGACAATGGGGGAAAAGATATTAAAAAAACTTGTATTCGGATCTTTGCCTAATCATTCCCACCATTGTGCCTTTTCCATGGCTTGCTAAATCATTGTCATCATGGTCGTAAATGTTGGAGAACCCTCACCATCCAAGCCCTGTGAAGTCCTCCCCATACTTCCAACACTTGAGGTCACTTTGTTAACCAAGTGAGGTTTCTTTTTATGCAATCTCTCTCTTTCTATGGTTGGATTTCTTTGATTTCTCTATCAATGCACTGTTAACTTGCCCTTCTTTGGCATATTATTGTAGTTTATCATGTTGATATATTCCCACAAGGAGCATTTATTTCCAAGGAGGTAGATTTAGGTCTTTAGACAGAAACATATATATATACATGCAGGTCTGTAGGACCACGATACATATGTATGTATGCATTATTTAGGCATTTGTTTTGTCTGGTGAGACAATTATATACTCAAATATTCTTTTCTTTATGTGTGTGCAAGGATGATAACATGAGCAACATTATTTGGTCCACCGCCAATGAAAGTATCAAAGTTCATAACATACAAACTTGTAAAGATTAGGGTAATTAATGTGTGAAATTATCTACTCAATAAAAGTTCATAGCATACAAACTTGTATCTTTTAAATCATCTAGAAGGCCAGTGAGTTTATTTTCACTTTAATTATGAGGCATGTTCCTTCTTTGTGAAGCATAGGGTGTTACCAATTTCACTTTACAGCCTGGGTGGGTACTGAATTTTTTGAAGCATAATAGCATAGAAACCAAACAATGAAATTGTTAAAAATGAGATGCAAACCCTTTTTATGGCTACTAACGCAATGAAATTAGTAAATATATTATAGTGACAATTTTATGGGCATAGGGTTATGTCTAGTAGGAAAATAAAACTATTAGGCTCTGAAACATGAGATGCCAAACTTTTTATGCCATCTAACTCAATGAAATCAGTAAATATTTTACCATGCCAATTCTAAGGCTTAGGGTTATACATTTTAAATTATTTAGTTGGTCATTGATTTTTTCGATTCATTATAAGACATGTTCCTCATTAACACAACTTGTAAAGTACATGGCCTAGTCAACTTTGTCACGCCCCGTCCAGTAGGACCGGCACACGACAACCACCACGGTAATCCGAGGAGGGACAGCCTCACTACTTAACCTTTGATTCACCGCAAAACTAACTGACAATTAATCTCATCCTGAACAAAAACAAAGTACCATACAAGAGTACACAGAGGAGCTACCAGACGATAATATGCAGACAGGGTCCAAAGGACATACATACCATTAGTGCAACAACGGTTTTAAAAAGGTAGATATACATACAAGCCAAACTCCAAGGATAAGAGTCACACTAGTGGATCCACATCCTTATACAATGCATAATGTTTAAAGAACAACGCACAAGAGACAAGAGTTAAAACAACTAGCCGATGTATGCCTAACATCCTGGTCAGCCGCACCACCACCACTGAGTAGAGCCTGCAAAGGGGAAGAGGGTGAGTAACTAGAGTCACTTAGTGAATGGGTCAGCAGTAATCCCTCATAACAAAATAAAAATAGAGAGATGACCAAAACAAATTCTGTAGTAATACATGTAGGTTTGAACACCCAAAATTTATATACACACACACACACACACACACATATATATATATATATATATATATATATATATATATATATATATATATATAAGATTTTTAGGTCAATAAATCACAAAGCTCTTTAGTGAACTGCTTAAAGTTTCATGAAAATATACTTGCTTAAAAATACGATTTTTCATCTCAAACAATCGAACAGTGGTCTAAAAAAACTTCTCTAAACTCTAGCCGTGGCCACGGCTAAGTTCAGAGCCGTCAAGGTACTATGTCCTTGACATTGATCCACTGGGTCCGTATAGTGACTCCGGACACACGATGTACATCCGATCGGGGGCTCTACATGCCACCGGAGTGAATAGATCAATCGGGTCCGCCACGCCACCTCTAAAAGCTGTACTGTGAGGACCTCCAACTGCAGGAGGCGGGTTACAACCCTATCACTATCAAAACATCACGAGAAGCAACAGAAATGCAATGTAAACACACATTTCACATGATCGTTGTCCAGTACAGCTGTTCATATTTGTATAAGCCAAATCAAAGAGTGTAATACGTATATGAGGTTCTTCAGTTCAAACCAATGTATCAACAAGTAACAATATAGCATTATTCATTTTCTTCAAAAAATGTAAGGTTTTGCTTTCAGAATACGAAACATGAAGAATATTTTTCAAGCAACTAAATCGTCAATTCAATCACGATTCTAAGTTTTCCATCAAAACTAGTTATACATATATTTAGAGGAAATTAACTAGAACTGTGCAATCAAAACCCACTCACAAACTTAGGAGAACGACTTTTTAACGGTGCTACTCCTCCACCGGGTCCTTGCTTTTGGCCGAGCTTTCACCACCTACGCCAACACAAGGGCTCAAACCCACCGAAAAATACAAAACAAAGACAAGCATGAATCGCTTCATATTCATGCTACAAACCATAAAACCCTAACAAGGCTTAAATATATCCTGAACTTGTCCCTAACGATTCCAAAGAATCTCTATTGAGATCAACTCTCCCAAACAACTAAGAAGGCAAAGGTTCAACAATGAAGTCTTCGGTGCTATAGTAACTCCGAATTCAAGAATAAGGGAAACAAGTTTCATCTAGGTAGCAAGAGCTTGATTTCTATAACCAATTTAAGATATAAAGAGAATGAAGGTAAATGACCCAAACAATCTAATAACTTCATAAAAAATGAATCAAGATTCGAGATCTAAACCTCTGGCTAGTATGCTCATTCTAATAATATGAAACAAGGGAAAAGAGGAAGAAGAGAAGCTTATTTTCAAGAATCTTCAGCCAAGGGGATCGGAAAAAAGTCTAGGAATGGCTCCTTCTTCTCAATCGAAACAGTGGGAACCAAGGAAAGAAGAGGAAGGAGAAGAGAAATTGGGAGAATTATTGCTTAAAGTTCAGGGTTTATATACCGTTAGCCAAACATGGGTCGAACATGGGCTTGCTAAGCCCTGTTTGACCATGGTCTAACTCGAAAAGTGTTATCCCGACACAAGCACGGCCTAAACATGGGCGTGCTTATGCCTGTGCACTTTACAGGGAAATGGGGCAGAATTTCTCTGTTGAAGCACGTGTTTTCTGCTCGAAGCACGGCCGTGCACTCTCAAGCACGGCCTATGCATGAGCATGCTTATACCCGTGCAGTTTATAGGTCTCTAAGAACAAAGTCCAAAACATCCTGTGAAGTGCACGACCAAGAGCACTGTCCCAAGCATGGGCGTGCTTACTCTGGGAACTGCGTTCTAAGCCCAAAATGACTTAAACACGCAGAGACTCGAGACGCAATTGTTGTCTAAACAATTTAGACAACGACACACACTTGAAAAAACTGAATTATCACATTCTACCTCCCTTAAAGAAAATTTCATCCTCGAAATTTTCTTCTTACCTTGGCTCTCAAATAGGTGGGGGTGCTTAAGCTTCATCAGCGCTTTGGGCTCCTAATCACCTCTTCTACAAAGTCATTTATCTACAACACTTTAACCATTGGGAACACCTTTTTACATAGCCTTTTCTCTCACCGATCAAGAATCTTTACCGGTTGCATGGCAAAACTCAAGTCTTCCCGCAACTCGACCGGAGGGGCTTCAAGTGTGTGCGACGGGTAGGGCACATACTTCTTCAGCACTGAAACATGGAAGGCATTGTGAATATTCTCTAACTTTGCTGGTAACTCCAAGTGGTAAGCAACTGGTCCAATCCTCTCAACAACAGGGAAGGGTCCAATGTACCAAGGATTCAACTTCTCACTACTGCGAAAACGAATCACTCCTTTCCAAGGAGAAATCTTCAAGAACACACGGTTACCAATCTCAAATGCCAAGTCCTTCCTTCGATTGTCTGCGTATCTCTTCTGCCTTTCTTAGAAGATCTTTAACCTATCTCGAATTAGCTTCACCTTCTCTACAGTCTCACCAACCAGTTCCACACTTTGCAATTTCCTCTCACCCACCTCATTCCAAGAAAGAGGGGTTCTACACTTCCGCCCATACAATGCTCCATACGATGCTATGCCGATACTAGAATAGAAATTGTTGTTGTAGGCAAAGTCCACCAGCGGCAAATGCTTGGCCCAACTTCCATGAAAATTAAGAACACAAGCTCTCAATAGGTCCTCTAAAGTCTGAATCGTCCTCACTGATTGACCATCTGTCTGAGGGCGGTATGTTGTGCTAAACTTTATCTTGGTACCAAGGGTTTCCTGAAATCTCGGCCAAAACTGTGAGGTGAGCCTAGGATCACGATCTTAAACAATGGAGACTAGCACTCCAAGGAATTCTTAGAGTGGATAGCTAGAAAGTGAGCTGACTTAGTCAAACAATCAACGATCACCCAAACTCCATCAAAACCCTGTGGCGAACACGGCAACCTAACTACGAAATCCATGGTCACATGTTCCCACTTCCACTCGAGAATCGTCAAAGGCTGCAACAGTCATGAAGGTTTCTCTTGCTCAACTTTCACCTGTTAGAACACCAAACAACGAGCTACAAATTCAGTTATCTCCCTTTTCATCCCTGGTCATCAATACTCTCCTTTGATGGTTCGGTACATCTTAGTACTTCTAGGATGAACTACATAGGCTGAAGAGTGAGCCTCCTCTAGAATTGCTCTTCAAATCTGAACATCCTTCAGAGTGCACACTCTGCCACGGAACTCCAAAAGACCATCGCTTCACACCTTGAAGTCACTAGCGACTCCCTCCTTCAACTTCTATCTCTCACTGATTAACCTTTCATCATCTCGTTGAGAATCCAAAATCTGCTCCAACAAAGACGGTCTCACTACGAAACTTACCAACAAGGCTCCACAGTCTTCGGCTTTGAGTTCCACGCCTAGCTCTCAAATGGCTTGGAGTTGTCGTAGGTATGACAACCTCATAGAAGCTAGAGTAGAAGAATACTTTCTACTAAGGGCATCCGCTACCACATTGGCCTTGCATGGATGGTAGTCTATGACTAGGTCATAGTCCTTGATCAACTCCATCCATCGCCTTTGCCTCAAATTCAACTCCTTCTGGTTAAAAAGATACTTCAAACTCTTATGGTCTAAGAAAATCTGGCACCACACTCCAAACAAATAGTGCCGCGAAATCTTCAACGCGAACACCACTGCTGCGAGCTCTAAGTCATTGGTTGAGTAAATTAACTCATGCTTCTTAAGCTGGTAAGAAGCATAAGCTATCACTCGTCCTTCCTACATCAATCAACACACAACCCAGACCTTGATATGAGGCGTCACTATACACCACAAACTCTTTCTCTCAAGTGGGTCAGGTAAGAATCGGGGCGGACATCCGACGATCCTTAAGAGTTTGAAAACTCTTCTCACACTTCTTGTCCCAAGAAAACTTCATCTCCTTATGAGTCAACCTTGACAACGGAGCTGCAATCGAGGAAAAACCATCGACGAAACGCCGGTAGTAACCCGCCAACCCAAGAAAACCCCAGGCCTCGGTCACATTCTTCGGCATCTCCCAACTAACAATCATCTCAACCTTCTTTGGGTCTATAAAGATTCCCCCTCCGGAAACCACATGCCCAAGGCAACCAACTTCGCGAAGCCAAAACTCACACTTTGAAAATTTGGCATACAGCTGCTCCTCCCGAAGGGTTTGCAAAACAGTACGCAGATGTTGCACATGGTCCTCCTCTATCGGTGACTACACCAAAATGTCATCTATGAACACTATCGCAAACTTATCTAGGTAGGGTCTGAAAACCCTATTCATCAAGTCCATGAATGCTGCAAGAGCATTCGTCAACCTAAACAGCATAACCTGAAACTCGAAGTGACCATAGCTAGTGCGAAAAGCCATCTTAGCCACATCGCTCTCCTTAATCTCCAGCTGATGGTATCCCGAGCGCAAGTCGATCTTAGAGAACACACTTCCATGTTTAACTGATCAAACAAGTCATCAATCCTTGGCAAGGGATACTTGTTCTTAATGGTCATACTATTGAGCTATTGGTAGTTTATGCACAACCTCAAAGAACCATCTTTCTTCTTCTCAAAGAGAACTGGTGTGTCCCAAGAAAAAACACTCGGACGGACGAAGCCCTTGTCCACTAGATCTTGCAACTGAACCTTCAACTCCTTAAGCTCTGCTGGCACCATTCGGTAGGGTGCTTTAGAAATTGGTGCTGTACCGGGTAACAGGTCGATTACAAACCCAATCTCCTTGTCAGGTGGTAGTTCTGGTAACTCCTTAGGAAACACATCAGGAAACGCTTCCACTACCGGCATATTTTCCAAATTTTGCTCCACAATCCTGGAATCTACCACATGAACTAGGTACACATGGCACCCTTTACTCACCAACTTCCTAGCTTCAAGAGATGAGATCAAACACGTCGGAAGGGTTTTCCTTTCCCCCATGGAAACCACTGGAGTCTCAAGAGACCCTTGGAAGGTTACCTCTTTCTTAAAGCAATTAATGGAGGCTTGATGCCTATCAAGCCAATCCATTCCCAAGATGGCGTCAAAGTCTCGGATCTCCAAAGGGATCAAATCTGTCTCCAAAACCACTCCACCAACTTGCACTGGACAACCCCGAAAGACCAAACTTCTAACCACCTCCTTACCAAGAGGAGTCTGAACCACTAGCTCACAACTCAAAGGAGACAAAGCTTTATTAACATCACACACAAACCTAGTACTGATAAAAGACCTCTCTGACCTGAATTAATCAGTACAAAAGCATCATGCTGAAAGATAGACATAGTACCTGTGATCACGTTTGGTCTGTACTTAGCCTCTTCATTAGTCATGGCAAAAGCCCTGGCCTGAGATCTGGATGCTGACGCTGCTCTAGTGACTAGGGGTTGTTACTGCTAGTTATCAACCTAGTAGTCCCAGCCTGAGTCTGCGTCGCTGGCTGCATACCCCTAGATAGAGTAGGATGGCCTGGAACAGGTGCTGAAGCTGGGTCACCATGGCCCAACTTTGGACAAGCTGATCTGAGATGTCCAATGTTACCACACTAATAGCACATGCGCTGATCTTTGCACTGGCCAAAAGTGGGACTTGTGACACCTCTAACATTGCGGCCTAATCTCTGCTGATCTCGTAGTCGACCCACTACGAGACGGCGTTGGGCTCTACTGTCCATTGCACTAACTCAAGGGAGACGTGCAAGAACCAGAGGAAGAAGTACCTCGAGAAGAACTATCACTCCGGCTCTTCTTTGAAGACTGCCTAACATTTGCACCTCTTCTCTTAGCTAGGTTCTCTCGAACTTGTCTGCTTTCCTAAACCAGCTTCTCTGCCCGAAGAGCTAACTGCACTACGTCTTTGAAGCTCAAGATTCCTAAAAGGGCCATCTTCTTTCGGATGCTAAGATTCAGTCTTGCCTCGAACTTTGAACACAACACCTCCTCCAAACTTACCAACTCAGGCACAAAGTTGGCTAGGTTCTTCAGCTCTGTCTCATACTCCTTCACATATCTGCCACCCTAGACCAACCTCATGAACTCCTTGCGCTTGTAATCTCTATGGAACTGGGTGTAGTCCTTCTCATCAAACTCCCGCTTAAAATTTGACCAAGTTAACAGGATATAGGATCTGCTCTTCAAACTCTCCCACCAAACTCTAGCTCTGCTCTCAAGGAATCTGGTGGCAACCTTTAGTCTTAGCTCGTCCTCTAGGACCATGTCATCAAAATTGGCTGTCACTCTCTTCAACCACTCTTTAGCAACCATGGCATTACTCATGCTATCAAAGGTATCGCACTCCAATTGTCGTGCTTCCTTCAAAAGCTTGGACAGAATCAGACTCTGACTGGGTTTACTGTTCTCCGCTAGAGCTCAGGGAACTGACTGGATCGATGGTGGTATTGGAATAGGCTGCGGCGCTGACAGCACCTGTCCTCTAAATAGGTTCCAATAGCCCAAGAAGTCCCTATATTCCTGGTACGTCGGTTGCCTCTCTTAACTGCCCGGTAAACCTTAAAAGCTTGCAATGTCTTTGAAGACGGGGCTAACTTAGGTGCTGGGGCCTCGAGTGTAGGCTCAGATGCTCCAAGAACGTGCACTGAAGCTGCTACGACAGGCTCACGTCTTGACGTAGCTCCTTGCCTAGGTGGTGAAGGAGATGAGAGTGGAGATGGCACTCCACACCTCTTGTGACGGAGCAGGAGCAGGCTCATTAGTGGAAGCAACTGCCCCATGGCGCGTATGCGGACGTTGTACTGGCATACTGACTGAAAAGAACACCAAAACAAGCTTTAGAGAAAGACCCTACATACACAAATGCTACATGCTCAACTCTAACTGAGTCCACTAGTTACTATAGAAAGCAGTCGAAAGCAAGAACAAGGGATAGCTATCAGTTTAAACCTATAACTCTGATACCACTATAATTGTCACGCCTCGTCCCACAGGACTACCACACAACAACTGCTGTGGTAACGCGAGGAGGGACACCTTGATCACTTAACCCTCGAGTCACTGTAAGGCTAATTGACAATCTCGTCCTAAACAAAAATAAAATAATGTACAAGAGTACAAAGAGGAAGCTACCAGATGATAATATGAGTACAGGGTCCAAAGTACATACATACCATAACTGCAACAACGGTTTCAAAAAGGTAAATATACATACAAGCCAAACTCCAAGGATAACAGCCACACTAGTGCATCCACATCCTTATACAATCCATAATGTTCAAAGAACAACGTACAAGAGACAAGAGTTAAGACATTTAGCCGATGTATGCCTAGCACCCTGGTCCGCCGCACCACCACTACTGAGTAGAGCCTGGAAAGGGGAAGAGAGTTGGTAACTAGAGTCACTTAGTGAATGGGTCAGCAGTAATCCCTCATAAAAAAATAAAATAAAGAGATGATCAAAACAAATTCTGTAGTAATACAGGTTGGTTTGAACACCCAAGATTTATATATACATATATATACAAGAGTCTTAGGCCGGTAAATCACAAAGCTCTTTAGTAAACAGATTAAAATTTCACTAAAATATAGTTGCTTAAAAATACAAGTTTTTCATCTCAAACAGTCGAACAATGGTCTAAAACAAACCTCTCTAAACTCTAGCCGTGGCCACAGCTAAGTTCATAGCCATCAAGCACTCATGTCCTTGACGTTGACCCACTGGGTCCATATGGTGACTCCGAACACACGATGTACATCCAGTCATGGCTCTACGCGCCACCTGAGTGAATAGGTCAACCGGGTCAACCACGCCACCTCTAAAGGGTGAACCATGAGGACCAACTACTGCAGCAGGCGGGTTACAACCCCATCACCATCAAAACATCAAGAGAAGCAACAGTAATGCGATACAAACAAACATTTCACTTGATCCTTGTCCAGTATAAATCTTCACATTTGTATAAGCCAAATCAAAGAGTGTAATACATATATGAACTTCTTCAGTTCAAACTAATGTGGCAACATGTAACAATATAGTATTATTCATTTTCTTTAGAGAACCTAAGGTTTTGCTTTCAGAATATGAAACATGAAGAACATTTTTCAAGCAACTAAATCGCCAATTTAATTACGATAAATTCTAAGTTTTCCATCAAAACTAGTTGTACATATATTTAGAGGAAATTAACTAAAACTGTGCAATCAAAACCCACTCACAAACTTAGGAGATCGACTCCTTAACGGTGCTACTCCTCCACCGGGTCCTTGCGTTCGGCCGAGCTTTCACCAACTACACCAACACAAGGGCTCAAACCCAACGAAAAATACAAAACAAAGACAAGCATGAATCGCTTCATATTCATGCTACAAATCACAAAACCCTAACAATGCTTAGATATATCCTGAACTTGTCCCTAACGATTCCAAAGAATCTCTATGGAGATCAACTCTCCCAAACAACTAAAAAGGCAAAGGTTCAACAATGAAGTCTTTGGTGCTACAGTAACTCCGAATTCAAGAATAAGGGAAACAAGTTTCATCAAGGTAGCAAGAGCTTGATTTCTATAACCAATTCAAGATATAAAGAGAATGAAGGTAAATGACCCAAACAATCTAATAACTTCATAAAAAATGAATCAAGATTCGAGATCTAAACCTCGGGCTAGTATGCTCATTCTAATAATATGAAACAAGGGAAAAGAGGAAGAAGAGAAGCTTACTTTTAAGAATCTTCAACCAAGGGGATCCGAAAAAAAATCTAGGAATGGCTCATTCTTCTCAATCGAAACAGTGGGAACCAAGGAAAGAAGAGGAAGGAGAAAAGAAATCGGGAGAATTAGGGCTCAAAGTTCAGGATTTATATACCCCTAGCCGAACACGGACGTGCAAAGCCCGGTTTGACCGTGCTCTAACTCGAAAAGAGTCATCCCGACACAAGCATGGTCTAAACACGGGCGTGCTTATGCCCGTGCACTTTACAGAGAAATGGGCCATAATTCCTCTTACGAAGCACAGTTTTTTTGCCCCGAGCACGGCCGTGCACTATCAGGCACGGCCTAAGAACGGGTGTGCTTATACCCGTACATTTTAGAGGTCTCTGAGAACAAAGTCCAAAACATCCCGTGAAGTGCACAGCCAAGAGCACGGTCCCAAGCACGGGCATGCCTACTCTGGGAACTACGTTCTAAGCCCAAAATGACTTAAAACAATTGTTGTCTAAACAATTTAGACAATGACATACTCTTGGAAAAACTGAAACATCACAAACTTTCTTCTAGATCATGCTTTTTTATCATTGGTAGCATCTTGGGATGCCAAATTGTTTTTCTTAAACACTGCTACCTCGGTATAAGTAGGAATTATCTTATAGTGACGTCATAACTAAGTAATCAATTTATTTTTTTAATTAAATCGGTAACAATCTCCTTGTGAGAATTTTGTCCATGTATTGGATTTTTCTTTTGGGTTAGATCCTTGAATGATAATGCTATGATCTTCTTGTGATAATTTTTGCTTTTGTGGTTTTGCATCTTTTGCAATTTTTTATCTTGTTCTTGTACTATATGCAAGGATTGATTTGTTGTTTTATTTCTTACACATCTTATATATCTATATTATTGTTTTCATCTTGTTCATATACTATGTGCAAGGATTAATTTGTTCTTTCATATCTTATATATCTTACATACTTCCTTTATTCTTGTATCTTTTGCATATGCTGTATGAAAGAATCAATTTGTTGCTTGCATGTATAATTGAGAATTATAACAATCCTCTTTATTGTGACTGCTAACTCAATAGAATTAAGAAATACCTTAACTTTGAAGTTCTAAGCCTTAAGTGTGTCTGAAAGTATCCACTAGGCAATTGAATTTTGTTAAGTGGCATAACAAGGTTTCCTAATCCTCTTTAATTGTGTTCAAATTCCTTGTTGTTGAGTGATTTATTAGGTGGCATTTCTTTATTGTGCAGCATCATGGTCACATTGTTAAGTACCCTCGTGGAGGGACAATAGTAAGAGGTGGGGAGGTCAAATATATGGATGGTCAATTGCAAAATTAACTGTTAACCTTGATAAGCTTTGTTACTAGGATTTGTTGGGGTGATTCGAAAGAGTTAGGGATGATATTCAGAAGTCTTTAGATTTGCTTTTTGTGGATGATAGGGGGTCATTAAAAGTTGTTAAAAATGCTGAGAGTATTTTGGATTGCTTATGAATTAATGAAGAAGTTCATGGTAGACATCTATGTGGAGTGTTCATATGATAAGCATGGTGAGAAATTGCCAGATACTTTAATGCCTTTGTCCTATTGGTAACCAAATGTGTCTAGCTAAGGATTTGCGAGGTGGTTCATTTCCTTGTCCTTATAATTTGATAGATACTTAAGTGCCTTATCCTATGATGATGATATGCAGTTAGTAGTATATGAAGATGCTAAGAGTGAATGTGGCTTAGGAGAGGATGATGAGGAGACATCAGTAGTCCCTATTATAGGCTTAGATGTAGATGATGAGAGTGACCTGACCAAGGCAGTTATCAAGAAATTAATGAAGAATTTGATGTAGATGATGCTAGAAGACATAGGTCTACTGGGAAATATTATAATTTTGATGTCCCATTGTTTGAATTCTTCTTAGATATTAGGTTTGCAAACTTGAAACACTTGTGGTTTTCTCAATCATGAAAGGTTTTGAGTTTAAATACATGGAAAATGATGCACTTGGAGTAAGAGCAAGATATTCTACACTCGTGTGGTTATTGTCGAACACTCATGTCTTCTTTAGACAACAATAAATAGAAGGGTGACATCTCATATAGTTGCAAAGACATTTGGTGATCTTATAAGTAGTATGCTTTCTATTAGCCCATTAATCAGGAAGCAATGGTTAGGGGGGAGTTAGGAGTCTTTGTTAAAACTAGGGTGTGCAGAAACGCTATAGAACTGTTGCTTAAAAAATTGAACAATAGTATAGAGAGGATTGCATGGTGCTTAACACTAGGTAATGGAGTTAAGAAGGTCAAATATAGACAGCATTATAGTTGTTATAGCTGAAAGGAAAAAGGTAAATGAGTTACCTGTTTTTCAAAGGATGAGCATTTGTTTGGTCACAATTAAAAAGGGGTTCATTGCTGGTTGTGGGAAGCGAATAGGTTTAGATGGATATTTCTTGAAATTGCTAATGAAAGGAGAATTGCTTATGGAAATAGACAGAGATAGGAAAAATCAAATGTTCCCCTATAGCGTGGGCTATTTTAAACAAGGAAACAAATGAGACTTGGAGTTGGTTTATTGATCATTCGCAAGCTGATCTTTGGACTGGGGATGGACTAGAGTGGGCAGTTGTTAGTGACATGTAAAAGGTTTGCAACTTCCATTGAATTATTTGTTTTTCCATGAACTACTTTATATTAATTAGAACATTATTTTTTTGGGTAGGATCTAATCCATGTAGTCAATAAGCTCTTGTCCTTAATTGAAAACAAAATATATGCAAGACACATTTACGCTAGTGGGGCAAGAAATATAAAGCAAAGAGCTACAACTAAATTTTTGAAACACTGTTAGAGTAACTAGTCAACCTAAGATGTACAATTACTCAGAACCATGAGAAACCTAAAATGAGCTATAGGAGAGTTATTGGAGAAATAGTCAAGTAATAGTTGGTGGCAAGCCAAGCATCTATCAGTGATATGATCAAATGTGGCAATGTTGATAACAACATGAGTGAGACTTTTAATGGAGTACTATTAGAGGCCATAAGCAAGCCCATTATTGGCATGTTGGAAGAAATTAGACAATATATGATGAATAGCTTAGTGGTCAAAAGGGACTATGGTATGAAGTGGAAATTGGACTGTGGACCCAACACAGTTCCTAAAATGGACAAAGAGAGAAATAAAAATGTGAAGTGGGGGTTGAATGGAACGGTGGGGTAAGCCATGAGGTGTCCTGAAATGATATGGTGCAGGATGTTAGGCAAAATTGTCATTAATATTGTTGCTCATATAAGAAATGTATCAAAACTAGGATCCCTTTTCAGCATGTAATGGCTGTCATAATTTTTTGTGGTGTAGATCCAGTAAGTAACCTATCTAAATGGTTTAGGCAGGAAACTTATTTGAGAGCCTAGAAGTTCAATGTCAACCCACTGAGAAGCAGTATGTTTTGGCCAATAAGTGTGTTAGGTCCCTTGCTACCACCATTAGTTAAAATAATGTCTGACTAAAGTGTCCAAACAGAGGCAATACTGTAAGTCTATGAAGTATAATTTTATTATTAACTATTTACTAGCCATGATAATTGAGTAGTCTTACTTAAAAGATGTCGTGCTTATGTAGGCCACAAGTGATGGCTCCCAACTTGAGAGACCTCTAACATCAGCTGCTACACATGTTGATACAAGTGGTGATGGAAGAGAAAAAAAGGAAAATATGATGGTGCTTAATAGCTAAAGGGGAAGAATGTGGTAGATACGTCAAGGGGAAATAAGAACACAATGACAACTTCTTGTGGGGAAAATGTGAGAGCTGTTGTTGTTGCTACTTTAGTCAATATATTGAGGGTTAGTAATAAATTGTCCGATAATTTTTGTTAAGATAGATGAACTGTCAATATATTTTGTGTGTCATTTCTTAAAGAGAAATTCTTATTTATATAGGGTTCCCACATTGGTGAGCTTATTTTGGTAAGGAAAATCTATATGCTTCGTCTTTCATTACTGCCACTTAATTAATGATGAGGTTTCTTATCTTGTGATATCTATTTGGTCATATGAATAAATTTAATGATTGTCTTTTTCTTGGGTCAGTAATGAATATTCTTTGGTGACAATGCAATATGTAGGAAAGAAGAGATAAAAGGGATACTTTGAAGAAAAGTAAAAGTGGAGAGGAATCAAGCCAGCAATCCTCAGCAACAGCTGAGCATAAGTTCTTATCAACACAACTAATCATGAGCAAGGATTCCAGTTTAGAAGATCATCAAATTTGATGAAGTTACAAGGCTTTTGCTTTTTTGTTTAGAATGGAGCACATTTTGTCTCATTTTGCAATAAAGATATATGTGAAATCCAATGCTATGAAATACATAAATGACTTTTTTGGATACTTGCATGTCTATATGGTTTTTGGAACATGCATAAAGAAACCAAATTATATAAACTAATAGGTTTAATATATGAATGATATCAAAAGTACATTGCTTACAGATTGTAGATTGTAAGAAAGTGTTTGTTTTTTGTTTAATTCGACAATCTATAGATTGAGAGAACTATATGACAAGGAATGTAAATTCTATAAGCGTGGAGGTTTTCATTTTGTGAAGAGTTGTGCAAATTCTGCAAATCAAATTTTGCAAATTCTGTAAGGAGACATGTGAAAATAATTCGATAAGGAATGCAATTTCTGTAAGGTGACATGTTCTTAGAGTACATTCTGTAAATCAGATTTTAATTGCCCTAAGACATAGCAAATTGTAGATTTGAATTTTGTGGGGATGCATCTTTCCATTATGCAATTTGCAATTACTTTATTCTACAGATTGACATCATGGAAGTCCAAATTACTATTTCACAGCTTATTTATTGAACAAAAAACTAAATACAAATTGTTACAGATGAACTGAGAAAAACACACGAGATCACAACCGAATTAAGTGTTACGAGAGAAACTCAAATCTCTCAAATTTTTTATCCACTCTAGTTCGAGACCACCTTTAGTTTGGTTAGTTTTAAGTATCTAATGTTGTGGCCTCAAGACATTATTATCAAGATGTTGACTTGATGTTGGCAAAACATTAGGGCAGTTTGTGAAATCAAACCGACTTGAAAATTTTTGCTTTATGACTCAACTAGCCCATGATGATGGAACAATATACCAATACCATAGCATAATTCTTGAATTCTCTAACACAAGTGGACTATTCCGCTTAAGCGACTTGGAGCACTTTTGATTGGGCTTAACGGAGGGCAATGGATGAGATGGGAGTAAGGCGATGTTGTACCATCATGTGGTTGAAGGTGTCGTGGGGTGGTTAAAATGAGGTCGTCGAGGTTGATTGACGATGTGTGTGAGGAGAGGTGTGGTGCATTATGGATGAGGACCGAAAAGAAGATTGATAGGGCAGGATGGTGAAGGGGATGATCGAATTCTGATCCAAGTGAAAGGATCTGGAATTGAGTTTTTTTATTATTTCTTTATCCCTTTCCCTTCTTTAAAATGTTAAATAAAGCCATGTTAGCTTTGTAATTGCTGCATCGCCATAAACAAAACTAGTTCAACACACATAGATATCAAAGACAGCGGGCATCTATGGTTGGACTGAGATTTCCCCATTATAAAAGTAAAACTACTCAATTGGTATAAATAATATTAGAGGGGCCAAAGGGAGAGGGTTGAGAAAGTAGAGAGACAATCCGGGTCTTCCTAAAAGAAATTATCTTCGTAATGTTCATATGTCATATTGTTTTCTCCCCTTCTCTATCAACCACAACGGATGATATTTGAAGGTATCATTATTAAAATATAAACTATCATGTAATTGACATGATGATTATGTTATGTGAATTCTCAATTATATTGTTATATTTTATTACTAAGTACAGTAATAGGCATTGTCCAAACCAATACATACAATAAAAGTATATTCAATAAAAAATAGGTTTTTGATAATTAAAATATTTATAATAATTAAAGTAGTGATATGGTAATAATAAAAATATTAATTATTCTAATATTAATAACCTTATTATCATAATAATAATAAAAATAATTTTTACACCTTATGTACTGTTAGTGCAAGCACATGTAATTGGCATTATATGACAACCAGTGACCTACAGTCAACATGACTGGTGCTTATGATGACAAAACATGATGATGTGCTAGTAATGATGACATTGCATAACAACTTGAAGGCTTTAAGGTATATTGAGAAGAAGTCGAAAAAAGGCAAGGAGCTATCTTGAGGAATAAGCAATGACTATACGGAGGCATAGCTATGTTTAGTCAATCGAAGATTAAGAAGAAGATTTCATCTATATTTGGCTAATGAGTTGATTTAGAGTGCAATCATTTTGAGGACATGATCTTATTGTGATGACCTTATTTAGCCTAACCACTTGAAGATTTGGCGGAAAGGTTGAAGCTAATTATGGGTGAATCTATTTAAATGCATTATTATACAAATAAAAGAATGAAGACATGTTTGCAAAACCTAACTTGGATGAAAATCAAGTTCAGTAACAAAATGATTGGGAAGATGGTCGAAAACTATCTTTGGTATATTGGAGACGCATCATGTGGGATGCAACCTTTGGAAAGGTACTGCCTATAGGACATAAAGAAACAAGCCAGTCGCTAGCAGGTTGAGATTAGGAGGATTTGACTGACTCAAATTGACACAACCAAGAGCATTAGAGGCATCGAGATGCTGTCTTGCAATGGGAGTTGGAATTTAGTTGGGATCAGCAGGAGGGCCATATTGCAAGCTTAGTTACAACTGGAGGTTCAATGTCTAGGTTTAGAAGGTGTCGAAGTTAGTAAGCCCCAGGTTAATCTAAAAAGAGAGGCACGATATTTAGGATGTGAAGATGTGTATATAAGAGATCCTTTTTGAAGATTTAGGTTGAGCCACAGTAGTGAAAGACCCTTGTGTGTGGGTGAGAGACTGGATATCAGGCAATCTAGAGACAATGTTATAAACATTTGTGAAGATGAGTGACAGCGTTGTATCAATGGTTATTCTCCTCTTTTAGTAGGCCTTGCTCCTCAAATGTTGGTAAATGATGTGCTAAAGTGGGTTACCAATTTGTGTCTCCTTCTCTTAGGATTGTTTGGCATTGTTGTGTGTGTGTTTGCATGGGAGTTTAGGTGTTCATATTCCTATAACACCCCCGATGAATCTAAAAAAGTGGTATCAGAGAAGATCACCGTTTTTTGCTTTGGTTTCAAAGCCATGAGATCTATGCAAGTTTTGTCAATGACTGGAAGAGAAGGAGCTTCTATCACATAACCACTGCTATTTAATAAATCAAATTATCTTTATTTGAATGCATGTATGAAGGCTTTAATCAAAGCAATTGATGAGATTGTGTAGACAACAGTGGAAAAATATGGTCTCCTCTATTCTTTGATGATGCGGAAAAGAACAAGATCAGGGAAAAGAAAAGCAGCTGGAGTTCTAAAGAAACAAGCGAAGAAAATGCTAATGGAAAAGCTGTCACTACACTCTTTGGATGATTTTATGAGAATTAGTTCAAGTATGTGCTAACATGGGAATCTAAAAAGGGAGCTTGGGATATTCTATATTTTCAAAGGAACAAATTTGGTTTGAGTTTCCAAGCTTGAGATGCTGGCTATCAAGTTTGAGAACATTATGATGAAAGAGGATGAGATATATATTTCCATATTCATTTCCCAGTTAATGGACATAGCAAATTAAGCATTCCATCTTATGAAGAAGTACTCAAATGAAAACTTGTTTGAAAGACTCTTAGATTTAAAGCAAAAGTAAGGGCCATTGAAGAAGCCAGGGACATCACGACCATGAGATTAGATGAGTTGATGGGATCACTTCAAGCCTATGAGATGAATCAAAGCCCGAAATATAGGAAAAAGACATGACGCCAAAGGTAGAAGCTAGAAAGGAAGAAGGAATTACAATAGGGAGATAGAGATGAGACAAATTTAGTGTTGTTTCTTAAAAGCATCAACAAATTGTTAAAGCAAATCTTGTTTAAAAGAAGCTAATTCAAGAGAAACACACAGAAGAAGCATGAAAAAGCTCATAAGACATATAAATGACAGCCTTGGAGTGCAAAGGAGTCATCTATAGTATGGGTTTGCAAATATTAAAAAAAAAAAATCAAACCTCTCCACTAGCTTAAGACACGATGAAGAAACTGAGCAAAGTGACAAAGAAGGTGATGAAGGATTGATTATTGAAGGTGTTGTTGTCAAGCCTATAATAGAAGGTACTAGACTGTTATATCAGCCAATTCATGTGACAATCCAAGTTACATCTGTTGCAACATATAAAGATGAGGCTGAAGAAGGTGAGAATAGTTGTCGAGAAAGCTTGAATAAGGCTGAAGAAGGCTGAATAAGCTAAGAAAAGCTTGATATTGGGCAACAACATGGTATTCAAGACAAGGTTGATGCGAGAATCAAAGAAATATGTCCCTATTTATCACTATTGCAGTATCAGTGGGCATATTCATCAGAATGTATGAGAGTAAAAAAAGACTTGAATGAAGACACGTTGGGCTATCAAAAAACTCCAAGAAAAATTGTGAAAGAAAGAAAAAAACTAGGCTGTTGTGGGTTAGAAAGGCATATTTGAGGAACTAAATAGCTCATACACTAACGAAGAAATCATCAAAAGGTTATTAGTACTTTAATATTGGGTGCTCAAGGCCTATGACAAGCAACAAAAGACCTTTAATGAATTACCAAAGGTGCTCAGTTGGACATGTTACTTTTGTTGATAGACAAATGAGTCAGGTAGTTGGAAGAAGAACCTTGATTATGCCTGGTTTACCAAGATTGGAGAATGCTCTACATGTGGATGGTTTGAAAGCAAATTTGGTGAGTGTAATCCAGCTATGTGATTGTAATATGATTGTCAAATTTACCAAGAACAGATGGAAGAACTAAATATGTATTAATTAGAGTAAGATCTTCAGATAATTGTTATTTGCGTCAAAATTTGCAAGTATCTTACAATGTGACTTGCGACTTAACAAAAATCTGGCACAAAAAATGGGCATGTGAATTACAAGAATTTGATGAAGATTACAAAGATTATAACTATTAGAGGGTTACCAAAGCTGGCATAGAAGAAAGATATAATGTATGGTAGTTGTCAAACAGGAAAACGGAAACGTGCTTCTCTTAAACAGTTGTAATACATACTTACAACAAGTGCTTTGAAGCTTTTGCACATGAATCTTATTAGTGTTACTCAAGTTGAAAGTTGATCTAGACAACGAATATATCTTTGTATTCGTAGATAATTATTGTAGATTTACTTGGGTGGATTTTCTAAAAGAGAAATCGGAAGCATTTGGAGCATTTAAGAAACTACTTCAGAATGAGAAAGATTGCTAGATTAAAAAGATTGTTAGAATCAGAAGTGATCAAGGAAAGGATTTGAAAATGTTCAGTTTGCATAATTCAGCTATAGAATATGTGATTCATCATGAATTTTCAGCACCAAAATCTCCCCAACAAAATGAAGTAGTTGAATGGAAGAATCACATCCTTCAAGAAATGGACAGGGTTGTGTTGAATTCCAATAAAATTTTCACAAGGTATTGGGCAGAAGCAGTAAATATGACTTACAAAGTTTCTACTTAAAAAGAGCTATCAAAGAGGGGGAGTAGACAAGACATTGTTTATAAAGAAGATAAAGTCAGACATCATGGTGGCTTAAATATATGTTGATGATACTGTATTTAATTGTACACCACAAGAGCAAGTTGTTGAATTTCTGCTACTTATTCAACAAGAATATAACTTGAGTGTGGTAAGAGGACTAAGCTACTTCTTGGGCTTTCAAATAAAACAAAGCAAAGGTGGTATTTTCATCTCACAAAGCAAGTACGTAAGAAATATGGTGAAAAGATATGGATTGGAGAATGTAAGACATGTTAGGACACCTATGAGTGTTAATGAGAAATTGACAAAAGTTGTACATGGAAGGGATGTGGACCCATGTCTTTAGGGTAATATGATTGCCAGCTTTGCTCTATCTCACAGCTGATTCGCCTGATATTTGTTTCAATGTTGGATAAAGCAAAACCAAAACCAATCGCATTTGACACCCGCCAAACACTTCATTCGGTATATTGGTGGCATTCCATAATATGAGATTTGGTACTCTCAAGACTCAAATATTAATTTGGCAAGCTATAGTATGGTAGATTGGGTAGGCAATATTGATGATTGAAGAAGCACTTATGGTGGACGATTTTATCCCAACAATAATCTAGTCACATGGTATAGTAGGAAGCAAAGTTTTGTTTTGCTTTCTATTGCAAAGGCTGAGTATATATATAGCAGCTGGAAGTTTTTGCACACAAATGATATAGATGAAAGAAATGTTGATGATAGAACAACCTTAACAACGACAATAAGAGAAAGTACACACAAGAAAACACAGGAATTTTACATGGTTCTGTCTTGAAGACCTACGTCCACAGCTACGCAAATGTTAATTTATTTCATTCATAACACATTAGGATTTCATAATTACATGGCTATTTATAGAGAAACGATAACAAGATATTTATAAGAAGAAGATGACCTAATATTCATAAGGGAAAGATAAACACTAATCAAAATTTCCATATGGGCCTTGGGCCTGAAAAGATAAACATTAATCAAACTCCATATACCCGACAATTTCCCACTTGAGTTTGATTACATCAACTGCACTCCAGACACTTGTAAACCCAAAATTTGTAATAGTGTAGCGCCATTATAGCAATCATCTCTGAAGTGCAATTGAAGCTTTGCAAAGCTTTAACTTTTTTGTACTAACCATCTTGGTCAACATATTTACAGGATTATTTCAACCAAGGATCTTCATCATGGACAAGACCACCGCTAATCAATTCTCTAATAAAATGATACCTAAGCTGAATATCTTTTGTTCTAACATGAAACATGGGATTTTTCATAAGGTGAATAGCACTTTGACTATCACTATAAAGAACGCTGTCAACCTGTTTATTGCCCAGCTTCTCAAGAAAGTTGAACTAAATAATTTCTTTACTGGCCTTTGAGATAGCCATGTACTCTACTTTTGTGATTGAAAGAGCAATGCTCTTTTGAAATCGAGACATCCAACTCATAGCTGTCCCACCCTCTGTGAAAATATACCCTATAATGCTTTTCCTTGTCTCCAAACAGCCACCCAAGTCTACATCAGAAAATTCTTTCAAAATAACATATCGCATTCTGTAACATAAGGCAACTTTAGAAGTACATTTTAAGTAGCGTAAAAGCCACTTAACTGCTTCCCAATGCTCTCTTCCTGAATTGAACATGAATTTGCTAACAACTCCTACTGCATGAGCAATATTTGGCAACATCCACACCATTGCATACAGAACACTACCAACTTCAGATGCATATGGAACTTTAGTCATACCTTTCCTGTCTTCATCCATTTTAATATATTGCTTTGAGAATAATTTAAGTGTCCCTTCAGATTTATCCCTATTGATGTTCATACCAAGGATTTGTTTTAAAACACCCAGGTCTTTTATCTTAAACACTTCAAATATCTGTCGTTTCAATTTTCACTCATATTAGCTTCTGCAATTGCATGTCATCAACGTACAACAGTAATATGATGTAGGATGAATCAAACTTTTTCAAGTAGCAACAATGGTCCATCTTGTACCCACTCTTTCTCATAAAGTTGTTAAATTTTAAGTACTACTACCTTGGAACTTGCGTTAAGCCATATAATCTTTTTTTTCATCTTGGAGACCAAGTTTGTTTTCTAGATACCAGAAAATCTTCTAGTTTTGCCATCTAGATATCTTTCTCAAGATTACCATGTAAGAAAGCAATCTTAACATCTAGCTGCTTTAAATGTAAGTCCTCTGCAGCCATAATACTTAGCATAAGTCTGATAATAGGCATCTTGACTATGAGAGATAAAATCTCATTGTAGTCAATGCCTCTTTTTTGGTGAAACCCTTGACAACTAGTTTTTCTTTGTACTTTTTGCTTCCATCAAGCTCTTCTTTGATCTCGTATACTCACTTATTTTGCAAAACTTTCTTCTCTGTTGGTAACTTAGTCAATGAGCAAGTCTTATTTTTTTCAATATAACACATCTCTTTTGTCATGGCCAAGTCCCACTGAACTGAATCATCCATCTGCATTGCCTCAGAATAACATTAAGACTCACCATCCTTAGTCAAAAGCAAATAATTTTATTGAAGTTGAATAACTCTATGGAGGTCTTGAAACTCTACTAGAGTTTTTTACTTCTGTTTCTATTTCTGAAGTAATTGAAACCACATTTTTTGCATTTGTGCTCCTTGAACTCTTAGTATTTGCGGCAAGATCAACTTCTTAAATATCTTCCAACATGATATTTTATTTTCTTTTTATTTCCATGTAGCCTTAGATTCCGTTGCAAGTCTATTCTTGTACATCACATTCTCATTGAAAATGACATATCTGCTTTTGATAATTGTCTTGCTCAATTCATTCCAAAAATGATAGCCCATGTCATCTGACCCATAGTCAAGGAAAACACACTTTCTTGCCTGTGGATCAAGCTCATCTCTGTCAGAATCTTTAATACGAATATATAAAACACATCCAAAAACCTTCAAGTGTGAAACAGACAGTTCTTTAGCGTGCCATTCCTCTTCAGGAATCTTGAGCCCTAAAGGAATTGAGGGTCTTCGATTAATGAGATAAGCTATTGCACGTGTTGAATCTGCCCAGAACATTTTCGCCAATCTTGCATGAAGTCAAATACTCTTATGTTTCTCTTTCAAGCTTCTATTCATTCTTTCTACAACACCATTCTACTGTGGTGTTTTAGGAATAGTTTTCAGCATTCTTATTCCATTTTTAACACAGTAATCTATAAATTTAGCACCACTGTACTAACCACAATTATTAGACTTCAAACACTTGATTTTCAACCTTGTTTCATTCTCAACAGCAACTTTCTACTTCTTGAAGTTAGCAAAAACATTAGAATTATCTTTCTGGAAGTTAACCCATACCTTCCTAAGAAAATCATCGATGAAGGTAACATAGTTGTTCGATCCTTCCTTAGAGGCAACTGATATTGGTCCACATACATCTGTATGAACTAGCTCCAGCTTCTCAACCTTGAGTGTCTTTCTTGATTTTGTAAAAGTCATGCTTTTCTGCTTCCCGAGTACACAAGATTCATAGAAACCTACTTTTACACTCTTCAAATCTAGAATCTTCTTTTTTGAAACTAGCGTCTTTATTCCCTTCTCACTCATATGACCAAGTTTTGGTGCCATAGAATTGAAGGATCACCTCCACTAGTAATTGCATTAACTTCATCTAACGCTAATTCAACTATGTATAGAGCCCTTTCTTCCAGCCATGGATAATGACCAAATTTTCTTTAACTATTTGTCACCATCCATTTCGAAACATGATACGATGTCGCTCATCATCTAACTGTCTCATAGAGATCAACATCCTCTTGAGACTACGGATATATCTCATCTTTTAACATCCAAATAGTACCCAACGGGATTTATAGATTTATTTCTCCCATGCTTGTAATCTCCAAACTCTCATCATCAGCAAACAGTACTTTAAAAAAATTTTCACTTCTGAAATTTAGAATTATATCCTTACAAGGAGAAACATGAAATGATGCACCGAAATACATGATCGAAGACTCGATCGGATATTCAACGCAACAAACTAACACTTCATCTACCTCTTCTGTTACTACATCAATGGACTTGTCTTCTTTCTTTCTGGGAACTGAGGGAGTTGTACACTAATTTCTAAATGGCTGGTCTTTTAGTAATTCCAACATATTATATCCCTAGAATTTTTTAACTGACCTCTCTTTTTCGTCTTCGATCTACTACGCCATTAATTCTACGACTTTTCAAGTGTTCTGCCTCTACTCTTTGTATTCAGCAAGGAACCTGATGACTTCCTTGAAGTTCTCCTCTAAATATCCTCTCTAAGGATTAAATTCCAAATCCTTTCAAAGGTCAACTTAGTAGTTCCAGATGAACTACTAATAGCTATGACTGTCTCTGACTAACTCTCAGGCAATAAAGATAACAACACCGAAGCTTGTACTTCATCATTGAATTTAATATCTACCGAGATCAATCTGGTTATGATAGAGTTAAATTCATTCACATGATCCATGACACATGCACTTTCCTTTATCCTTGTATTAACTAATTAGCAGATCAAGAAAACCTTGCTTAAAGCAGATATCTTTCACACATATACGATAATGCCTTGAGTAAACCATAAGTAGTCGTCTCCTTGATAACATTGTATGTGATGTTCTTAGTTAACATCAATTAGATCACACTACGAGTTTGACAAACAAATAATTCTAGTCTTTCTTACTCATCTGATCAGCCTTCTGCCTGACAGAGGTTCATGTAGCTTCTTCTGATACAGATTATCTTCGATCTGCATCTTTCAAAACCTGAACTCATTGCCATCAAACTTATTGATCTTGACCTTTCCTTTATCGACCATTGCTTCTACTCACTTCAGACTGTAGCTCTGGTACCACTTGTTGAGGATCTAGCAACCTTAGCAATGATAAGAAGAGAAAGCTCACACATAAGAAGACACAAGAATTTTACGTGATTCAGTCTTGAAGACCTACCTCCACGGATGCACTAATATCAATTTAATTCACTTAGATCACATTAGGGTTTTACAGTACATGACTATTTATAAGGACAAGATAACAAGATATCTATAGGAAGAAGATAACATGATATTTATAAGGAAAAAAATAAACACTAATCAAAATTCCCGTATGGTCCTTCGCCTTGAAAAGATAAACACTAATCAAGACTCTACACACTCAACAAGAAATGCTTGAAGATTATGATATACTATAAGGACAGTTGACAAGATTCTACGACAACAAAAGCGCGATTGGCATCTCCAAGAATTTAGTTTAACATTCTTGTCCCAAACATAAAGATCACCAACATGACGTCATATGATATTTTGTTGAGAGAAAGGCTATACTCATGGATCATGTTACTTTAGAAAAACAATTTGCTAACATTTTCATCAAGCCCTCGTTCCTACAAGTTATGAATACTTAAGGGCTACATTAGGCCTTTACCAAATTAATTAATATCTGAAGGAAATGAATGCAAAAGACCATTTTTTTTATGTTGTTTCTTAATATAGTTTGCAAAGATGTGAAGAAAATCTACCTTGTAGGGGGAGTTGCAAACTGATATGCATCAGTTCAAAGAAGTTTTTGGCATCATCAGCTGCAAAGATTGAAGAAAAAACCAAACTGACTTGTGTTGGTCTTGTTATGTTTTGTTTTTAATCTATATTTTGCCAATGTTTGTTAATGTTGTGAAACAATGGTTGTCATTAGTATCAAAAGAAAAAAAAGAAAAGAAACAATACACTTTATGTATTCTATAATGTAGCAACAAGATGATGTCTCTCAGTAAGTCTTGTTTGAGTAAATAAGTTCATGTCTAGTTTCTAGTGCATGTTGCAATTGGTTGTTGTAACTTATCTCAGTCTAGCAAAAGTGGTTGTGTCGAATAATACCAAAGAAAAAGATTGTTAGTGCAAACCCACATGATTAGCATCATTTAAGAACCAATGATGTGGCAACAATATGGCTTATTATGACATGGTGTGATGCCGTGGTGCTTGTTATGACAAGGCTTGATGTCATGGCATTGGGGATGACATGGACAGTTTGGTTGCTTGGAGCTATATTGAGAAGTTATTCAAGGCAAGGAGATATCCTATGGAGCAAGCAATGACTATGTGGAGGCGAAGCTATGCTTGGTCAATTAAAGATTAAGAAGAGCACGCCATCTATATTTGGCTAATGAGTTGATTTTAACTGCAATCACTTGGAGGATGAGATGTTATTTAGAACACCATATTCAGCACAACCACTTGATGGGTGGATCTATGTAGAGCAAGTAATGACTATAGCATACAATGACTATGTGGAGGCAAAGCTATGCTTGGTCAGTTAAAGATTAGGAAGAACAGGTCATCTATATTTGGCTAATGAGTTCATTTGGACCACAACCACTTGGAGGACAATATGTTATTTAGAATACCATATTCAACACAACCACTAAAGATTTAGAGTAAAGATTGAAGTAAATTATGGGTGGATCTATTTGAAGACGGTACTATACATAGAGAAGATTGAAGACATGGTTGTGAATATCAAACTTTAATGGATGAAGATCAAGTTTGGAAGATTGTGAAAAACTAAACTTGGATAAATTGAAGACCAAATTTAATAACAAGAATATTGGGAAGATTGTCGAAGTCTATCTTTGGTATGTTAGAGATGGGATTGTCAAGTGTGACCCTTGATAGAGTACTAATGATATGATGTGAAAAGGTAGGCTAGTTGCTGGCACATCGAGATTGGGAGTATAACACCTGATCAAGTTGACATAACGAAAAGGGTTGGAGGATTCATGAGGTTGCATTACAACAAAAGCTAGAACTTAGGCTTGGCCCCCAGACTTAAGTAAGTGGTGTAATGAAGTGTGTTACCAGCTCATGTGTCTCTGTCACTTGATTGGTTGCCATTCTTGTATGTATGTGAATACTTGCATAAGAGTTTGAGTGTTCATATACCCACAACACGCCGATGGATCTTGCATATATCATTCCTATGAAATGAATGGTAAAATTACCAAATTTAGGAAAATCATAGTCTAAATTCCCGCATGATACATAAAATGAGGGATTAAGGTCATTTCGTGTCTTAATCCAATTCACCCTGATTCCCTATTGTAAAGTTCTTTTTTTTCAACGAAAGATTGCAGCAAATTTTATGTAGAACAAAGCCTAGTCCTTCTTTTGAAAACCTATATTATAAATCATTGGATGCCATGCCACATCTCTAAGTCACATGATATTTGCTAAATGAGGAGATACTAGAACTTAGTTTGAATTCAAAATAGGATAAAGTCATATATGTCTAACAATCTTCTGAAGCTTTAATTATGATCATCCTTAATTCCATTTTGAAACATAATTTCATCAAATCATTATTTACTTATAAATCAGAGTTAAATGAACTTATTGGTTCGAAATTGAAGGCATGCATAAGTACGTTGTATGGCTAAAGGTTTAACTTGTTTACACAACATTGTTATGCAATAATAATATTCAAATGCAAATGTGAGCATAATTTCACTGTAAATGATTATATTGTGATCAACTTATGTGTTTCTGAAGTAAAATTCATTCTTCATAAGAAACATGTGAATTGAATCTTGAAACTAGGATTTGCAGTTGCTATTATCACCAATTTGCTAGGTTTCTTTATAGATATAATTGTTGTAATTGGATTAGTGAGAAGGCAACTTAGGAAATTATTAACTTATGAAATTATGTAGAAGAATTCTAATGTGTTAGGATACAAGAAATTTTATCTAAGATCTTATTTTATGATTTTTGTTTTTTAGTAAACAACGTAATTATTTTTTTATCTTTTGTCCTATTTTTATTTTGGTTATTCAATTATGATTCAGTCCCCTCTACTGCTTCTTAAATATAAATATTATGCTATAGATTAGTTGGAAAGTTGGCACACTCATGCCAGTACCAACAAAGTGTGGGTGATGGCGTTGGAACTTTTGGAAAGCTTGTTTTTTATGTAGAATTGCTACAATTCACTTTGCATCTACTCCTTTTACTCTAAATTGGGTTCTGAATATTGGGATGCACAAAACAAGTAGTTAATCTCAGAAAGTATATAGAATCCCAATACAAATGCATGTCAAGTGTTATGGATAGAAAAAAGACATTATGTCCAAAATATGTGTGCCTCTAATCTCACCTTAATTAGCAAACATCTTCAGGTTATATATGCAATAATCATTATGTGTCTCTTATATCCCACTTTAATTTTGAAATAGGTTAGGATTATATTTGCATACTTTTGTATTTGATGTTTTAGTTTTCTTTATGTTTATTTAAAAACTTTATACTCTTTTGATTAATAAAGTTTGATTCCCTTTGAAAAACTTCTCTCTCTGTTGCTTCCTCCACTCTGATTTCTCCTTCCAAACTTTAACAAATGGTATTAGAGCCTTCATTCCGGTTTCCTCGTAAATATTAGTTCCTATTTCATGCATATATCAATTTGTGATTTGATTTGGTTATGTCTCATCATGAATTCAATAATGTCGACCAAATTTGATATTGAGAAGTATGATGGTATAAGAAATTCAGCACTATGGCAAGTGTGGTACACCTGTTAAGGCCCACATCTCATATTATACCTCTTTCCTTAATGACATGGAGAAGATAAGTATTTAGGTGGATGATCAACACAAAGCTATGGTGTTATATATTGTGCTTGTTGCACAAGGGTTTTAAGGATATCATGCTCCATAGTAGGGAATGACTTACTCTTAAAGATGTGAAGATTCATAAGAAAGTCATGTTTGTAATGGATAATGAGTTAATTATGGCTGAGAAAGGCATCAAGATGTTGGATTGTTCGTGGAGAGGGGAAGATAAAAAGAGAGAAACTCGAGTCAGAGAAAGCCCATTCAAAGTCCAAGCACAAGAATTTGATCTGCAACTACTACAAGACGAAGGGGCACGTTAAGATTGATTTTTTGAAGCTAAACGATAAGCAAAAGGCACCAAAAAGGTGCTTCCTCTAGAGAGGCTAACAAAAAAGAAAGTTATACTAATGATGTGCTTTATGTGATGGATGGGAAAGAGAAGTTTGAGCAAAATTATGTCATGGATAGTGGGCATTCTCAACACATGACCCCCAACAAAAAGTGGTTTGCCATATATGAGCCATCTAGCATAGGAGTTCGTTTGGGTAATGATTATCTTTGAAAGGTTGCCATTGTTGGCACAGTGAAAATCAATATGCATGATGGCGTAATCAGTACTTTGATGAGCATGAAATGTGGATCTTAAAAGAACTTGATCTCTTTCGGTTTACTTAAAGAAATTGCTTGTAAGTGCTAAAGTGAAAGTGGAATCTTACGGTTTCTAAGGGCCTCTGACATTGATGAAGCCAAATAGAGTCTGCGAATTGTATTAATGTTTACAAGGCTTTGCTATTATAGGCTCAACTATAATTGCTAGTTCTACCTTAGATTTATATAAACCAAATTTTTGTATATAAGGTTGGGGCACATGAGAGAATGCTGGATGAAAATCTTGAGTAATCGAGGCCTATTGTGTGGCCAAACTAGAAGCAAGTTGAAATTTTGTGAGGCTTAGCACATGTTGGAGCTAGGGTTTGGAGGAAAGGTCAAGGCGAACATGAAAGGGCTCTTCACCGACTCTTTTTTATTTCATTACATATAGGCTCATCAATGGAGTGGTTTGGCTTGTTCCGAGGTGGTGTAATCGGAATCTTGATGAATGGTTCATCAAGAGATTGAAGAAGCTTCATCTAACCAAAGGGTGCAAGGATTAATGGAGTTTTTGCAATGAGTTCATTTGTATTCGATTCTTTATATTTGATTTTGTAATCCTTTGCCATGAGGAACCAAACTCCTTTTGGTATTCTGGCATGTTGAATATCCTTAAACTTAATTGTCTTGTTCATTTTGACTTTTGATTAATAATTTAATATTTAGTCTGAATTTCAATATTGTTTTATTCATGGTAGACTCACCAAGGTTGAAAGGGGTTGAGAGGTTGCCTTGGGGTAGATGCCATTCTTCCAATTTTTCCAATTAGATTAACCCTACCTACCGAGTTCCATTGAGTTTAGTGCATTTGTATGAGCCTTAGTGATGAGAGGAATCGCGACAAGGGCTTCTATGGGATAATTGGCTAAATAGCTTGAGAAAATAATTGGTCTAAATTCAAGAACTTTGGTTACTTGCAAGTGCATGAGTCATAAGAAGATCTAAAGTTTACCCAAAGGTTGGGTAGTCGAGTCAAAAAGGACTGAGTCTCCTAAACTAATTGTTCTTCTACTATCTAGCAGATGAAGGTGACTGACATTGCTAGATAATTGAGGAAATTAGAGAAAGTTATCACTCGAGATGACATAGTAAGAATTGATAGGGAGATAGGATAACACCTTGGACATAATCCCATCAAGACATCTATGTAAATGATTTCCTATACTAGCTATCGATTGCATATTCTAGAATTAGGAAGATTCCTAAATTAGTTTACTTCTTTAATTTGGTCTAGGCGATCAACCCTAATCCTATACAACGATGATAATTACCCTATGATTGCATTAAAGCTCTCCATGAATCACTCTATTAGATTTATGATATGCCTTTTGCTTATCAGCAAGTGCACGGGTTATACAAGTAGTAAAGTGTACCCAATGAAGGATCAGGTAGTCGAATCCATACGGACTGGTATAGCTTCAGTAATAATTTCTCTTATAGTATTTAGTCTAATCAACATTGAGTAAGGTTCTAGACTAGGGTCGGGGCAGAGAAAGAGGATGTGAAGAGGATGGAAAGGTAAAGGAAGATTTTAGCAAATAATTGTGATAAAGAGTAGCGTACCATATCAATCCCTCAGAGAAACTTGTAGCACCTCTTCCACACTTATTTATCAGGTAGATTCTATGAATTCTATGTGTGCTCTCAAATCTTTGTCATATCTATGGCAATTAGTAACGCCAAGTTTCATAATTGTAGCAACGGGAATCATGCACATCATGTTTTGCAACTACCCTACCGCAATCATAATGATGGAAATCAACACTCGTTAAGTTTTACAATCACAACTATGCTAATCATGCACATCAAGTTATGTAGCACAAAATTTAACATAGAAAGCAATAAAACTCCATAAACATTGCAAGAGAGTATCTATTACAAATCAAACATCTGAGTTCCAGAATCTAAGGCACAGGAGGACATTTAACCCTTTATGAGTTCACACAACATTGAATTAAATACAGAAACAATTAAGTAAGAATCCATAGACTTCCTATTGCTTCTAAATTGATTGTTTGTGCTCCGAGGACCTTGCCGATGACGAAACTCCACTCCGAGTTGCGCCTTCAAAAAGTATCTCTAATCCTCTTCTAGATGGTGGTGAAAGTCTCTCCTCAAATCGTTTTCCAGTCTCATGTCGTCTCCCCTAGCCGAAGTCCCTTTTCTCCCAATAACTTTGGGGCTTAAAAGGGTGTTCGACCCAAGCACGGGCGTGCTTGGGTCGTGCTTCCTGACCGTGCTCTTTGCGGTAAGATCTTGAGTTCAACATCAGGATAGTTTTACTCTAGACAATGAAGGGCAAGACCACAAACACGCTCATGTTTGGGCTGCGCTTCAATAAGCATGCCCGTACTCAGGGGAGCATGACCGTGCTTTGCAATTCTTCAATCTCCCTTGAATTCCTGTAATCTGCACTGCTAAAGAGCACGTCCGTGCTTAGGCTGTGCTTATCCTGGCTACTTGTAATCTTAGTTCTTTTGATGCTGATTCTGCTTAAATACTTCTTCTACACACCCATAACTTGCTGATCTGCACAAGAATGTAGAGATACCTAAAGTAGCACTAAAATATAGAAAAAATAAATGCTAAAATTCAACCAAACATCAAAGACATAAAATATGTATATCAAATGCACTCATCAATTTAACTCTCATATGAAGAGTTTGATACTATACATCTTTTATATAGGCGTGTACTCGACCTTTATCTTCTATGTGTAACCTAATATGATTAATTTCCCAATCTTAGTCATACCAATCAGATATGGAACTGGGCTTTCCTACAAGCAATCACAAGCATAAAGCACATAGGAGATTCACAAGAAAACTCAAAAGCTTAAATAATAAAAGAAATCTAATACAAATAGTCATGAAGTTCATTGTCTGAAACACCAATAAAGGTTTAGCCTCTCATGTTAAGGAGAATCCAAATACAATCCAAAATAAAAGATAAGATTTAAATTATAGAACTCCAATAAGCTTCTCTCAGTGGATGGTGATGGAGACTCCCTGGTCGGAAAAGACAAGGCCATTGATCTAGAACTGTAAGGGTAAAAAATATAAGCTGTCACTTGTCCTTGAGTGGTTGTCTTTAACTTTGAATCAAAACCTTAGCCATCAATGAAGAACATGCCAAAAAGCCCAAATAAATCTAGCTTTTGGGCTTTAAACTACAAGCAAAAAGATAGCGTGTTCTAGTGTTTGAGGTGTGCTTGATCCGTGCTAATCACATCACTTAAATTTCACAATTTTTGAATTCTAGTAAGCAGAGCAGCCAAGGAGCATGCATGTGCCTAAGTAGGGTAACCATGCAAGGGTTGTCCTTTAGATCTTCAAATTTCCTGTAATCAACAAGCCCTAAGCATGCCTGTGCTTGAGTTGTGCTCTTCACTGAAATGTCGAAGACGTGTATTTATCATATAAAAAAGATATGCATATCATCTACTCATTAAGTACTTGTCGAAGATTTAATGATGAGAAAGATCACCACTGAGGGTTTGTAGAGGACCAATTGTCAATTGTCTTTTGAAAATGATTAACATGTTTTAGGATACCCATGGCTCAATTCTCTCAATTAGGTGTCATTACCTTGTAATATGAGGTATAGCTCTAGTGGGATTCATCCCCTATATACATTCTCGCTTTGATTGATAACCTTTTTTTTATTTCTTCAACCTTTCTTGTTCATACTCTTGCTTTAGTTTCTTGTCTAAGATTATCCTAATTATTAGTGTAAGCCTTAATAATAAAGAAGTGGTTAGTACTGGTACTTTCAATCCTCATAGGAAACCACAACCCCTATCATCACTTTATTAGTTGAATGGCCTGTGCACTTGTAGTGCACAGGCCACTAGTTTGGTTGGCGGTCTATTAGTGATTTTTCAAGCAACATTTGGTTTACTTCTTGAAATAAAAGAGTCAAGTGTTTGCTACTTTTAAGAAGTAGAAGGCCCTATGTAGAATCAAACAAGAAAGAAAATCAAGAGGTTAAAGACTGATCATGGTTTAGAATTATTCAATGAGAAATTCAACGAATTTCGCAAGAGTGAAGGGATTGTTCTGCATCAAGTAGTTGTTAATACTCCACAACAAAATAGTGTGGTTGAACAAATGAATTGGGAACTACTTGAAAAGACTTAGTGTATACTATCTAATTTAGGTTTGGGTGAGGAGTTTTGGCCAGGAGCCATCAACATCCCTTGTAGGTTAACATATGCTTATCATAATAAATCCATTGAGTGCAAGACACATAAGGAAATATGGACAAACAAACTCGTAGACTATTAAGGTATTATAGATGTTTGGATGTCCTACTTATGTATATGTGAATAAAGGAAAGCTCAAGCCAAGGGCAAAGAATGGGTACAATTAAGGTATGACAGTGTGTGGCTTGTGGTGTTTAGATCCAAAACCACTTAAACTCATTGTTTCAAGAGATGTGACATTTGATGAGTAGGCTATACTATTGGTAGAAGCAAGTGTAACGCTGAGACAACTATGGAAAAAGGCGGAGTTCAAATTTTCAAATCAGAAAGGCCAAGTTATTCGGCCTAATTTGGTGCAAGATAATGATTCTCATGTTGGTGGTGATTCTAATTTTTTTTTTGTTTTTGTTTTTGTTTTTGTTTTTGTTTTGTTTTGTTTTGTTTTGTTTTGTTTTATTTTGTTTTTTTGAGGAAAGGACCCAGAAAAGCAACAACTATATGTTTTGGAGAGAGAAAGGGATTGGAGAAAAATTCTACCACCTACAAGATATGTGTACTTAGATTTTGCTTAAGATTATTTGTTTTTGAAGAAGTAGCATTTAGTGAACCGTAGAACTATAAAAAGGCAGTATCTTCATGTGATGTAATGAAAACCGCTTCTATGAATGAGAATATCAAATCTCTTCATAAAATCTTTAAGCCACCTAAAGGGAAGAATATTGTTGGATGCAAGCCGGTGTTCAAGAAGGAAGGCAATACTGTTAGTATTCGATGCAAGGCGAGATTGGTGGCTGAAAGTTATAGTCCAGTAGAAGGCATGAATTTCAATGAAGCCTTCTCATTAGTGGTGAAACATACTTCTTTATAATGTTTGCTTTCACCAGTTGCTATAGGAAATTTGGAGTTAGAGCAGCTAGATGTGAAGACTACATTCTTGCATGGTGACCTTGAGAAGAAGATCTATGTGTAATAACCCGAGAGCTATGAGGTTATTTATATGGAGAACCACATGTGCTTGTTAAAGAAGTTGTTGAATGGCATATAACAATCACAATGACAGTGTCATAAAAGATTTGACACTTTTAGGCAAAGGTTGGATTTTCCAAACTCAATTATAATAGTAGTGTTTACTTTAAGAAGTAATCATATAGGATTTCCATATCTCAACTTCATTATGTGGATGACATGCTAGTCACGCCATGAAATAAAGAGGAGATCATGAAGGTTAAAGATCAATTAATCTCACAATTTTAGATGAATGATGCGTATCACATGTCTATTCCTCTTTCAACCAAATTCAAATTATCAAGGCATTGAGTCCTAAAATTGAGAAGAAAGAGAGCTGTCGCAAACTCCATATTTTAGTGCGGTTGAAAGTAATATGTACTTTACGATTTGCGTGTGACTTAATATTAGTCATGCTATCACTATTGTGAGTCGTTACATATTATGTCTAAAGAAGATGCATTGGAAAGTTATCAAGTGGATCCTTCAATATTTGAAAGGTATTGCAGATGCTTGTTTAGAGTTTGGAAGGTTTCATACAAAGCTGATACATTATGCTGATTCGGGCTTTTTGGAAGACCTTGATAAGAGAAGGGTCACATTTTCACTTTGGGTTGAAGTGCAATCCATTATTACTTTGTCTACCACAAAAGGCTATTAATGCACGGCTCTAATGGATGGTATTAAAGAGGCAATTTGGTTTAAAGGCTTGCCTGGAGGGATTTCAACATATATATGGTTGGCCTACTACAATCTATTGTGATAAATAGAGTGCTATTGGTGAAGAACCAAATGTATCATGAGAGAAGTAAATTGACGTTAGATTCCATATTGTTTTACAGATTATTTTGAATAGAGCATTGAATATTAAGAAGATTGCCACTATAGATGATCCTATAGATCCGCTCGAAAAGCCTTTACCAATAGAAAAGTTTAGTTATTATCAAGAGTTGGTTTCATATTTGTTGTTACTTCGGTTTTACGTTTAAAGTAAATTATGACTCAAGGTGGAGATGATTATGTGTGCCTCGCATCTCACCTTAATTAGCAAATATCTTGGGGTTTTATATTCAATAATTATTATGGTTTCTCTTATATCACTTTAATTATAAAATATGTCAGGGTTATTTTCAATCCTTGTTAGTTCTACTACAAATGCGCCACAATAATAAACATGCTCCTAAAAATCACTAGATATGTAACGTCAAATAGTAAACATATGCCAATTAGAGTTACAAGTAATCTTTTCTATTCCCAAAGCAAAATCTAATCATTAGTGCATACAAAGATATTATTTCAATATTTTTCTTTTATATTTGATGCAATTTTTCTTTATTTTTATAAGAATGTCGATGCATACAATATCATTATCTCCCTATATATTTTTATATTTAGTACTCCTTGAAAATTTTAATAATTTGCATCTAATTCTCGAAGACTTTCATAATTCATTCTTCTAACATTTACATCAAAACAACAATAGAAAATTTTCAAAACATATGGATTGTTTTTTATAAAAAAAAATCTAATTTAATGTGGTTTATTACATAACATTCACAAATTTTGCTAACCTTGGAACATGTCTTCACATGGGTGAAGATTCTAAACATTATAAGCAATTATCTAAAGCTTAGCTAATTTCTCGGACAATAATAGAAAACACAATAAATTGATTATATTATATTTACAAATCATGAACTTAAATAGAAAAACATATCTTTATCTTACTCACACCACCACATAACTAAATTTATATAAATAGCTAGAAATATACCCATTGTTTTAACCTCCAAAACTTCAACTAAATATAAAAAGGTTGCCATACTTAACCCTTTGATTTCCATGTAATTGAAGACAATCATTTCCATTGTAATAATGAATAATTTAATTGTTAATAATCTAACTCAAATCTTAAAATGATAATTACATAATGAAAACTTCATCTCAAAATCGGATTAAATTTTTGGTAGGTCACTAAGTTTTAGACTTACTTCATTAAGGTTACTGTAAGGGTTGATGACCTTACACTTGGTCAGCGGGCATACAGTATCACATAGACCAAACAACGAGGGCGCACAGCTGCGTGGATTTGGTAGCGCACGCAGGTGGTGCGGCGCTTGTGTTGTGTCGGGACCAAGGGCGGGTGAAATACCCCGCATGATCATGGGCTGAGACCGTGAGACGCGCGCGCGCTGGACCGTGGGCGTACGCGTGGCCAATGAGCGCGTGGGGCATGTGATGAGCGCATTTCATATATATATATTGCATGCTATACCTTCATCATTATTGAATGTTTTGGCTATAATTCTCCAAGTACGGTGCTATTTGAGGTATTCGTTGTTCGTCATGCAGATATCAAAGTCCTGAAGTAAAAAGAAGCGCTTTTGGAACAATTTTAGAAGCTAAAGGACTTAGAAGAAATCTCATCAAGCTCAGCACGGTTTGAGCACGCCCGTGCTGTTCCCCGTGCAAAATGCAGAAGAATTCAACTACGATTCAGCACAGCCTGAGTCCGCTGAGCACGGGTGTGAAAACCTCAGCACGGTCGAAACACGCCCGTGGTGCTTCCCGTGAAAATTACAGGAGAATGCAGCCATAGATCACCACAGCCAGAGTTCGCTGAGCACGGTCGTGCAAAGCCTCAGCACGGTCTAAGCACGCCCGTGCTGTTCCCCGTGCAGATTACAGGTTTGTGAGTTTTCTGAAGAGTTATTTGGCCGTAATCTGCACGGCTTGAAGCACGGTTTCAGCACGCCCGTGCTCACATCGGGAAAACTTTAAAACCCTAAAAACTTAGGTTTTTCGGGGACTTTTGGTGGGCGATCTTTGGGAGAAAGAAAGGGAGAGCTTTGGGGGTTCATCCTCAGCTTCATCAAGGGAATGCCAAGCGTATCGTAGATCCTTCGACAACCTCAAGGATGCAAGAAATTAGGGAGTTTTCAATTCCTTGTCTTGTAATTTCTTTGGCATTGTGTTTGTTGGTTGTTATCATGAGGGGCTAAACTCTTAAGGGAGCCCCGGGGGTGGTTATATGACGTTGTAGCTCGAACTCGTAGTCTTTACTTGCAGTTTTTATGATTGTCTTGTTCATTTCAATAAATCAAGGTTATTGGCTATCTTGTATGTTGTTTAGTGCTTGATGCTTGGTAGTTTGGTTCTCCTATCTAGGTTTGTGAATCTTTATTGATTGTTGCAAGCAGAGGGAGTTCAACTTAGGGCTCGGCAGTGCTAGAAACCACATGCTTATAGCATAACTAGGTTTAGAACTGAAGACATCCCTGATAATTACTGAGAAAGACTGAGTTAGTGATCGTCAGAAACCCAACCCCGGGGCCCCATCTCCTCCATCGAGTCAATCCTAAATCTTCCCTTGGTGAACTTTCCATTCCCTCAACTTCCTCGAAGTCAGTCCAAAGTCAATTCCTTCATCTTCGGTTTGGTTAGATATTAAGTAGGACGTTAGTATTAGAAGCTATACCAGTCCCTGTGGATTCGACTACCCGACCCAAAGGGTACACTTTACTACTTGTGCGACCCGTGCACTTGCGGATACGCAAGGGGCGTACCAGCATGCGCGCCCCTTACTAAGAGTCAAGTGTCGCAGGACTTCATCATGTAGAGTGTTGGATCTCTAGCAAGTCTAGGCGGGGGGGGGACACTTGATCAGGCCGGTTGACCGAGAGCTGATTCCGGATCTGACAAGGCATTACACAGGCGTATGCAAGTAGGCACGTGGACGGGAGCGTTGCCGAGCCAGGGGCGAGGATGGCACACGGTATTACCGCACGTGACCGGTACTGCTACGCGCTTTGACCAAGGGTGGCTGGTTAAAGCCACAGTCGAGTCAGAGGACACTGCAAGCTAAGTGAAGTCAGGGAATTCACGCCAGACCGGTATTGGGCATGGGGCTCAATCAACCTTGGATTTGGGGTAGCTCTTGTATTAGGGTCAAATGAGTCTTTGGGAGAGAACAAGGCCACTTGGTGTTGGTTTTGGCCATGGTTGTAAACATTTCTCAATCTAAGAGAGTTTTATGTTTTTCTCTCTCAAAATGGGTTTCATTGTGTCGTGTTTCTCGTACCGAGGGGTTTTCCGGATTTGCTCGCTTTTTCTTATTTTCGTTGTGCTTTGTAATACAAACAGGATTCACTAACTGTTCTTGCAAGGAAAGGCTGACCTGTCGCTATGGTGCATGTCAGGTGCCGCACGGACGAAGGTGATCGGTTGAGGCCGTGACAGCTGGTATCAGAGCTACGAGTTTGTGGCTTGAAGTGAAGCGCGAGAAGACACACAGGTGAAGACGGTGGAGATGGCGACTAGCAAGAAAGATCGTTTGGATCGCCTTGAGGAGACAACAGAGCGCTTGGAGAACGTCGTCGGGAGTGTCGATGATCAGCTCGAGAACCTGTTGAAGACGGTGGAAGATCTTGCGGTCGGATACCGCGAGAGCCAGACGACTATTGAAATCTTAAAGACGAAGGTACAGTCGCTGGAGGCCGAGGTCGGCCAACTCAAGGAAGCTAGCGCTTCACCGGTCTCGTGGGAGGCGCCCACGAGAGTGAAGGTCCCCGAACCTTCCCCATTTGATGGCGCACGGAGTGCCAAGCCACTAGAAAACTTTCTTTGGGACATGGATCAGTACTTTAAAGCTGCAAGGGTACCGGGCCATGAGCAAGTCCAGTTGGTCGGGATGTACCTTACTGGCGAGGTGCCACATCAGCATTTGCCACCTGGTGACGTGGCCTCATCAGGCTGACTATGTTTTTTCCGGTCGACACGTCAGCAGTATGGATGTGGTTACTCGCGGGTCACTTGCCGGAGAAACAAAATCAAATTGTAGTAACTGTTTTGATACAAATTGAAACTTGGTAACCTTAATGAAACAATTCCAAACCTTAGTAACCTACCAAAAATTTAATCCCCATTACCTAGCCATATGGGTGACATTGCATCATGGTGAGTGGCCCAGTAATGTTGACTGTGCAAATTCCGGTAGCCACGTCAGCCGAAATGATATGGTTACTCGCGAGTAACCTCCCGGAGAAACAAAATCGAAAGTTAGTAACCTTTTTGGTACAAATTGAAATATGGTAACCTTAATGAAATACGTCTAAAACTTAGTGACCTACAAAAAATTTAATCCTCTCAAAATCTATAGTTCCATAGCCTTTAATTAAAACTGGTTGTCAAATGTTATATGAAACTAACTTCGGTCTCTATGTCATGAACAAACACACAAAATGACTATTTACCTATTCATTTATTAGATTTTTTTTTAGTAAATGAATTTGGAAGTTACAAAATTTCAACAAAGTCCCATTTTTTTTTTGAAAGAAAGAACCCGAACGCTGATTATTATTAAAAACTAAAGAAACAGCAAAGCTAAGACAACTAAAGCAAGACTAAAACAAGAACAACATACAAACTAAAGCAAGAACTAAAGCTGCAGAATTACAGAAATTTAAATCCTTGATCCTCAAAACCTCTCATCAACCACCTAGGTAGTTCTCTGCCATGATGAAACAAGCTTAAACCATGTAAATTGAGACCAAAAATGGCTAGCTTATTCGCTAAAATATTCCAAGCTCTCGTAATGATGTGTGTGTTTGAGGCCTTCCGGCTGAACCTAATAATTGCCTAACGTCGATGATGTGGTAATGCAACCGCCAGTCCCAGATGGTGCAGTCGTCACTAAGCAGCTTCACCAGGTCCTCGCTATCAATAAGTAAGTGATGAATTCTACACTGACGTATAAAAGCTTCAGATAATGCTGTCTTTACCGCAACGACATCTGCAACCATATCAGTTGCCGAATGGTGCATGGAAGAGCCTGCAAGAAGAACATGGTAATTAGCAGAGGTTATAAAAAAGCCTAATCCACTTACCTCCTTGTCTTGATCCCACACTTTTGAGATGAAGATGAGATTCTCATTCGCCTGGAAATTGCATAGCATATACCTGTTGTTGCGAAAATGAGCCTGGCCATAATTAAAATCATAAACATATGCAAATGCCTGGCTAACAATTCTGTAACAATTAAGAGTAATGTCTCTGAAAATGATATCACAACGATTTTTCCAAATGTACCAAATAGTTGAAGCAATGACAGCCTTGTCAAACTGGGAGTAGATGGACTGTAACAACCAATCGCCAGAAGAAACACTATTCTGAAAGAAAATCTCCTTATTGAGTTGACAGCCCACCATTCTCTAAATATGTTGAACTTTAATACACAGATTAAAAAGATGATTAGAGGATTCATAACCCAGACCACAAAAAATACAATTACGTCTAGGGCCAAGTTTAATGTGAAACAGAAACTCACTAGTTGGAACCTTGCCTTGGATTAATAACCAGATGAAATGCTTGACTCTAGGTGCAATTTTAAGAGACCAAATTACCTTCCACCCAACCCAAGAATCTAATTGGAGTCTATGATGATTAAGAGTATGATAAGTTAAATTAGCAATGCGATTACTTTTAGACTTAGGACTCCACACCCAAAGAGAAGGGGCATTGTTATCAATTCTGCCTAAATTATGAAAAATATGATCAAAACCTAAACCAAAACAATCCCTTAACTTAATGATATCCCAACCATCCTGAGACCAAAAATCAGAAATGTGCAACCTGTCCAAATCCAAACTTGTGTTCACAAAGGTCGGCCAAAATGCAATTGGGATTTCATGACACCAAGAATCAAAGAGAAAAGAAGTAGAACTATAATTAATGGATTTGATCAGAAGGAAAGGCTTAAGCCTATTTGCCGAGATACACATACCTCTAAAAAAAGTTGAACATTTAGCAGGAATAATGTCACTCTAGAAATTGAGACAACCATATTTAATATAAAGAATTTCAACCCAAATGGCAGCTTCTTTATTAATGTACTTAAACACACTTTTAGCCATTAGAGAATGCTTAGTAATCAGCAGATTTTTAACCCCTAGGCCCCCCTCAGACTTGTCATACATAACATATTCCCACGCGACAGCTTGGATGCCTTTTCCATTGCCACCCTTATACCAGTAAAAAGCCCTGACTATTTTGGAAATTTCTTTTAGAACCGAATCAGGAACAGGGTAAACAGACATGTAATAAACAATCTAAGATAGAATAGTAGAATTGATCAAGGTGAGTTTAGCAGCAAGTGATAGTCTGGAACGTTTCCAGACAACACAAATGCTGCGGATGTTATCAACAAATTTATTAAAATAAGCCACCACAATCTTTTTAGGAGCAATGTGGACACCAAGATAAATAAAAGGAAAGGCAGCAGCCTTAATGTTTAAGATACAAGTGATTCTAGAAGCAACATGCTGGTTGAACCAAGAAGGAAAGTAAATCACAGATTTAGAAGCATTGGGGAATTGACTGGTCATTTTGCCATAAAACTTTAGGCAAAGGTTAATGTTGCGAGCAGCACTTCGAGAGGCACGAGTGATTAAAATGAGATCATCAACATACATTAGATGATTAAAGTTATGACTCAAACGATCATCAAAACCAAGAATTAAGTGACGTTGCAAACCAGAATTAAGTAAGGAGGTAAGGATTTGGGAGACAAGAATGAACAAATAGGAAGAAATTGGATCGCCTTGTCTAACACCTCTATTAGACTTGAACTAGGGAGTAGGATGACCATTAACCAGAATTGACAAGGAAGTAAAAGAAATGCAAGCCTTAATCCAAGAAATCCAAATCTCAGGGAATTTCATATGGGTAAGGGTAGCAAGAATTGCACTCCAACTTAAAGAGTCATATGCCTTTTCTATGTCTATTTTTATGATCATCCTAGAGGGGCCATTGATATCACTCTCAATAGTATGAGCAACTTCTTGAAGAGTGATAATATTATCCGATGGACATCTACCAGCTATAAAACCAGTTTGCTCCACCCTAATGAGATGAGGTAGAACCATTTTAATTCGATTGGCCAATAACTTAGAGATAATTTTGGAACAAACATTTCAAAGCGCAATTGGCCGAAAGTCAAAAACTAACTTAGGATTTTTAACCTTAGGAACAAGAGTAATATAGGTTTTACCCCAAGAACTAGGAATAGTAGAATGCTTGAAGAAAAACTGAATAGCATCACAAATCTTATCACCAATAATATGCCAATAAAACCGATAAAACTCAACATTAAAACCATCCGGCCCAGGGCTTTTCCCATTTGGAAGATCCTGAAGAGTGAGAAAGATTTCATCTCTAGTGACCTCCCGAGTTAAAAGAATCCCGTCAGAATCAGTGATAAAAGGGAGATTACTAGGGAGATCATTTAAAATCTGTTCAAAACTCTGAAGCTCAGTCCGATTCCATAGAGAAGAGAAATCATTAACAAACACCTGATCAATGCCATCCGGATTGTCAAAAACATTACCATTTAAATCAGAAATTTGAGAAATCAAATTAGCATGTTTACGAATACGGATAGTATTATGAAAAAAACTAGTATTCTGATTTCCATCAGAAATCCATTGCATATGGGCACGTTGAGCCCATCGAATGGAATTCTGCCTTTGGAGAGTAGTAAAGTTAGAGTATAAACTGACCAAATGAGATTGTTCCTCATTATAGATGCAGTCAAGACTTTCAATATAGGAGATATCATTTTCAATAGCAGTAATGCGTTTTTCTAAAGAATTCAGCCCCGACAAACGCCAATTTATGAGAAAACGACGAGTACGGTCAAGCAAATGAGACACAGAATGTAGCAGGTTACCATGAGGGACAAAATTCCAAGCTTGACGAAGAGCATTATGACAACCAATATAATCAAGCCAAAAATTTTCAAAACGGAAAAAACTACGATTCAGAGTAGAACTAGTATTAGAACAAAGGAGAAGAGGAGCATGATCAGAAAAACTGTGCGGCAAATGCTTAAGAATATAAGTATGAAAAAGAGAATTCCAATCTAAATTAACCAAACAACGGTCAAGCCGCGCCCAACGGCGATTACGACCAATTTGATTATTGCACCAAGTGAAACAAGGGCCAATAAAATTCAATTCAAGAAGATTGTTTTCATCAATAAATCTTTGAAAAGCACGGGCCTTACGAGCGTAATAAGCAAAACGGCCTCCCCTACATTCATCTCTATTTAGAACAGAGTTAAAATCCCCTAAAATAAGCCAAGGATAATTTAAAGAACTCAAATTAGAAAGCTCATTCCACAAATTACCATGGGAAATAAGCCTAGAAGAATTATAAACAACCGAGATAATCAAAGAGCAAGAAGAATTCGGAGAAATAATTAAATGCAAAGCTCTGCGAGATATAGCGATAGGAGAAACCTGACCAAGACTTTCATGCCAAATGACCAGAATTCCACCGGAAAAGCCCTCTGCCAGCAAGGCTACCCAATGTGTATTCCGGGGAAGCCTAGCGCAAAATCTACCTAGACGTTCACCGTTAGCTCTGGTTTCCACCAAACAGAGGATCATTGGCTTAGACTTTTTTATGAATTACAAAATTCGAGTGAAGGTATCTCGCGATGAAATCCCCCTACAATTCCAACAAAAAATTTTAGCGTGTGTCATCATAATAAAGAAAAGAAGAAAGGTAACAATACTTCCTGGAGGAACAGTGCGATTGCAAAACAGCAGATATAAAGCAAAGTCAACTAAATGAGGGTTCATGCTCGAATCTTCCCTTCTTATACGAAGCATTAGATTCATGGGTAACTTTCCGAACTAAGGTGTCTTTCTTAGCCTCCTCCTGATACTGGTCAAGAGTCATCAAATCGTCAACCTCATCATCTTGAGACATATCTCCGGCACTACATTATGAGCCGTCATCGGTATCGATTGTCTCCTCTTCGCCAATGCCAGCATCATCAGTTGGCGTCTGAGTTGACAGAGCTTTATTAACCTTATCTACCACCATCTCATGAGAGTTCGGAGGATTTCCTATTTTAGGGTTTGAAGTCTCTTCAGTGGAGGAGCGAAGAACGGGAGGAGGAGATCGGTTGTGATCTTGGGATGAGAGCTTTCCTCTTCTGTGATTGATGTGTTCAGATCGTGCATCGTTTGATTCAATTTGCGTAGAGGAGACGTTAAGCTTCGACCGTTGGATGCTCTCGTTTGAGCGAGATGGGTTAGCCTCCTCTTTATCAACGGTCGGATGGGGGGAAGTCTTTTCAGTGGATAGAGGGTTTGGAATGCCATGATGAGATTCAGGGCAATCGCCTCGAGGGGCATGCAACCCCCCTCCCCCACGCCGTCCCAGCCCACCACGTGTACCAAACTTGACCACCTGTCGATTGGGTTGACCATTGGACACCATGGCTGCCACTTCAGCAGTCAATTGACTGGCACGGAGACCACTTCTGCAGTCAATTGACTGGCCGATGAGTGACCAGCATGAAGGACCCATATTCATTCTCAGAAATATCATCGGAAACTTTTTCCGTTGAGGAGTTGACTAGATTCCCACCATCTAAACCCTGATTCTCGCCTTATGTTGCCATAGTTTGATCGAAGCTTACTACCGGCTCTCGAGTGGCCCGAGGGGGTAGAGGAGCACGATCGTTTCTGGCTCCAGAATTGCGAGAACACTGATGGGTTCCATGTCCGACAAGCCCACAAGTATAACAGAATGTAGGAAGTTTCTCATACATCACTACAACAAAGAGGCGATGCTGATCATCTCCCAGCCAAAAACCTTTACACAAAGGTTTAGACAGGTCAATCTCAACACAAACACGGGCGTATTTCGTACACGTAAGAGACGATGTAGGTTCATCAATCTTAAGAAGGCGGCCATATAACCGGCGATAGACTCGAGTGCTTCCCCATCCCAAAGTTCGACCGGTAAATTATGAAACTGCACCCAGATAGCAGCGGTGTTTAACTTGGTGAAGCTCGAAGAATGGTCTCCATGGAGACAGCTGCAAGATGAACCCGTTGATCATCCACGGTCCATCTGTTAACAGCTGTTGCATGATTTGATACGAGGCACAACGAATAAGCAGGAAGCCGTTGGGAAGGTCTGAGATCAGAACCTCGCCTATTTCCTTCCACTTTGCAAGTAGAGCCATCTTAAGTTGATCAAAAGGAGGAGGTTTACCAAAAACTTTCCGTATAGTGAGTTTTGAAACCTCATACGAACTCGAGACAGTGTATCCTCATCAAGGCGAATGAACGCATCTGTAGATTCTTTGATTCTGGTTAAGAGTTGAGGGTTATGTAGAGGAGAGTTGTCGAGGGAGCGGGCCGAGCTAGAAGCTATCTGAGCCCACGAACGGGTGGGTTGCTGGGAAGAGGGAGAAGAGTTGGAAGGCAACCCCCCACTTGCCATGGCAAGGGGGAGGAAGGAAAGTGGATTACAAATGCTAACCTTATCCTAATATCTCCATAATACATTAATACACCATATATGTTCAAAGCAAGTACAACTATATGGTGATGACAAACTTAAGACAACTCCCAACCTTGAATAAAGACTATGGCTAAGAGGAATTTTCCAGTTTGTAAATAACCTACAACATAGGTGCTTAGATTATTCAGGATATATCTTGCAGTTCCCAGCGCTTTAAAACCCTGTTAAATCTCCATATGTTTCTCTCTATCAAAATGTGTCACAACATACAATTAATTATAAGAATTGTGCAAAGTGCTCTTAGGATATTGTTTTTGAATCCCAGGCTAATAATAATTATGTCAAGGTTGAAAGATGAAGGATGAATTATGTGAGGTAGTAATAGCATAGTATTCCCACTAACTATTGGCATTTAAACTATAAGTCTTATACATAGTCTGATGTAGCTTCACAACAAGATTGACAAATATCCATATTTCTATGGGCCATAAAAGTTATAATAGAAAATCCATTATGTAGTAAAAAGTCACATACAGAGTTAGAACTATGATAGCTAGGTCAGTGAAGATTTGTTATGGAAGCACTTACCTACCTTGATTAGAAGGGGCAAGCTTTTGACATAATAAAACTTGCCCCATTGGTTTTTTAACACATCATGTCATTATAGTCTAGCCAATTCTAGCATGTTTCACATTATGTGACAAGGGGATTAGGATATTAATTCTATAGTAGTTGGCAAACATAAATGATTATAAAATCAACTACTTTTTCCTTACAAAACTTAGACAAGTCCATAGGTTCAAAGGTTTGATCAACAATGCTTCTTCATGTGGTAACTATGGGTCACCTAAGAATGATGAGTAAGAGTGGTCACTAATTTAAACTTAAGTATGTCACCATATTATACAATTGTAAGAGTTTTTTTCCCAATTGTAAGGGTCATCATATCTAGTTAATTACAAAAAATAAAAATTCAATTGTATTTTGTTAACCTAGGTAACATGGATGGATCTTGATTAATTTAGAAGTCTTCAAACTGTATCTAGGCTATCGAATGTACATCTATAAGTCAAGACAACCAAGCCCCCTTGATCTTTTGATATACGACAGTGTTCTAGGTAATAAATATAACTGCCCTTCCTTGAGCTTTAACTATCTTAAAAGGATTATGGTTGTATCTTTTCAGTGGTATTGAATGAGGAAGTAGATAAGGATAAAGATTGAGCCCAAAATAGATAATTAGACATCAAATTAGATTATAAGGAGAAAACAACTCTCTCTTAAATTAGGAGAAACACCAACGCTCTATATATTTTTACTCTCCCATTTTCTTTCACTCTTACTTGATTTGTCTTCAACTTGTGTTAGAAAGCTATATCAAAAGAGAATGAGATTTATGCCTTAGTTAGGCCTTAATTAATATCAAATCTCACCTAGTCATTTCACACACATTTCTCACATTTTGCAGCTTTTGTAGTAGGTGCAGTAGTCAGGTGGCTGATTTGGAATCTTTGACTAATAGTAGTAATGTAGTAATAATTATTTGTTTTCAATAGAATGTAGAAGAAGAAAGGATTGAATCTTCCTCACTTAAATAAACGATAAAGGTATAATTAAACCTAAGTTCTGTTTGGCTTGACTAATAAAATTAAATGCATAAAATATGTTTTTAGTTTTTGATTCATTGATTTTGCTAAGTTTTTGGTTTTTGTGGATAAACACCAAGATTACAACTTAAGAAGAAAACACAATCTTTTGGTTTCTTCAATGTTGTTTGATAAGAGTACTTAATTTTTTAATCTTGAACTATATAACATGTTAAACACAATCCATTCATTTCATGCTCTTTGATAAAGCATGCTACCTAACTTTTCTCTCTTTTTACATCATGTCAAATTAAACTTATCCATAATTTTCATAATAATTTCAAACTAGGTGTGTTGTTGAGGCTTGCAATTCAAATGTTCACGCTTTTAGTATGAAAGCACTAGTATGTAACAAAATTCAAATACAATATGTTCATGAATTTTCATTGTAATGAACCATTCATATTTTTGTAATTGTAATTATAAATATTTATTGTTAAGTTCACATGACAAATGTGGTACATTTTACATGTGTATTTTAAGCCCATTCCCCCATGCAATATGCATATTAATAGTATTTGGCCACATGTTTAACAATGGTAATGAAGGCGGGTGTGGGCACAGGCAGGGGCCCCTCCACTTGCAAGGATGCGGGGATGGGGATTCCCAGTCCTCGATTCCTTGATGGGGGGAGATTACATCCACAATATCCTTGTCCCCAGGGGAATTTCCCACATACTGCTATTACAACTTACTTATAAATTTTAAATTTTTAAAAATAAATTTAATAGCAATATATCTATGAAAATATAAAAACTACTCAACACAGATAGAAACATGAAAACATAAAGACCTAATTAGGTGATAGGTTAAGAAATAGAAAATTCAACACTTAAGACTTTGGATATTTTAATAATGGAAAATAAATTATATATATATATATATATATATATATATATATATATATATATATATATATATATATATATAATTTAATAATTTAATTTATGATCAAAATAAATTCTTATACTTTTAGTGGATTTATTGTGCCATAAATCAATCAAAGTTGATTAAATTTCATTTGGTTTTAAAATTGCTTATTTAATTTCAATTGCCCTTTTATATACTCCCTTAATCATTTTTATATGTCCTCTTTTAAAAAGTGCTTGTTTTCGGTTTTATATGATCATTTAGAAATTTGATATAGTAGTAAATAACCTTTTCCAAAGTTTATTCTTCATGTCTAAGGTAAATCATGTTTAATTATTGTTTCTACTTTCTATTAAATTCTGAAAGCATAAATGCTAGAATATTAAAATATGAAACACCATTTCAAAAAAGGGAAAGAAAGGAATAATGAAGGTAAAGACAAAAATTAATGGAATTTAAATAGATTTTTACTTAAGAGTAATTTTGGAAGTTAATATATTTTACTAATTTAAAATTATCATCTTATTTTAACTAATTTTCTTATTTTGTGTAAATCACTTGAAATTGCCATGTAAACAGAAACTGAAGGAGTATTTTATAGAATCTAGTTTACTTCATTCGTTTAATTTAAGTAGAATTTAATTCAGTAAACATATGAATATAATGGCTAATTTTGTTTAAAACTAGTTGTCAAATATTTCTTAATATAATTTAACATATACATAAATAGAAAATAATTTTTAAATGATTAAAAAAAATATGCTTGACAAAAGCATGAAGTATTATTAGTCGTAATAAAAGTTTTCCAAAAAGTAATTTTTAATCGCAACTAAAAACAATTTTAAAGGCTATTTTAAACTTACAAACTTTACCTATACAAGGAGAAGTGTCAATTATATTGTATGATATTTCAAATCTATATTTACGTGTCTAGTTAGCATGAAGTTTTAACATGTATCCCTATGTGAACTACAATAGTTTAATTACATGCTTTAAATCTTAGTAGGTATGTGATGCACATAGCAGGGACCCACAACCCAAAATACCGGCCTGATATGTTGAAGCTACCCCCACAAATATGCACATGAACACTCCATCAATTGAGCAATATATGACTAAGCCACGGGTTGCAACAGCATGTGGTTGTACAAGTATGAAGTAAAAGGGGAATTAACCACACTGATAGAATATGGATTTGTGTTAGTAATACGACCTTGTAAAAACCTAATATACAAGAGTAGATTTATAAAATGAAACTAGGAACAACCCAAACAATTGTAATAGATTTACATTCATCTAATAAGATAGGGTTTATGACTATGTTGTAATTGAGTTATGTTATATTCTTACAGAAAATAATTAGCTTTGTGATGCTAGGCCAGTACAGGTGAAAAATGAATCTCAAGATAACCAACAATGCGTAAGTGATGTAGATGGTCCAAAACATATTGAGGGAATTAATATTCAACCGTTAGTTACAGAAATTGTGCTAGCTAGCAACTTCACTCAAAAGAGTCTAGAAATAGACAAACTTCAAGAAGATACAATACTTAAGAGTACATGTTGTTGATTGATGGATGAACTTGAGTGTTACAAAGGAGCTATGAAAGACAAGCACAAGAAAAACCAAAAGGAAGTCATGCAAGAAGTGATGAATTCTTCACATATAGGCCTTGTTTGGATGGGCTTTTAAAAAAAGTGCTTTTTTTAAGTTTTGTGGAAGCACTTTTTTTAAAAAGTGCTTTCAAAGTAAGTTAAGTGCTTTTCTCTGAAACAGCTTCTCAGAAGTGCTTTTCTAAGAAGCATCTATGAGGCAGCTTCTGAAAAAAGCTGAATTTTAGCTTTTTTCACAGCTTCTGCTTCTGCCCAAAAGCCCAAACAAACATGTTTTTTAAAACCCAGAAGTGCTTAACTTATAAAAAAGCACTTCCGGGCTAAAAAAAAGCCCATCCAAACACCCCCATAATAATACATTGGAGCTAGTGGAGTTACTCAAATGCCAAATAGTTTTGGAAAACAAGTGGGTCTGTAGGATCAACAAAAATAATGTAGCATATGTTTAAGGTATAGAACTAGATTAATTATGAAAAGATTAACTCAAAGGAAAGGGATAGACTTTGAAGAAATATTTGCCCAAGTTGTGAAGATGTCATCCATTAAAGTTCTTCTTAGCTTGGTCAGCATTTTTGATTTAGAGGTTAAGCAAATGGATGTGAAAACAATATTTCTTCATGGTGATCTTGAAGAAGAAACACACATGGAGTAGCCTAAAGTATTCAAGGTGAAAGGTAAAGAGAAACATATCTGCAAGCTGAAGAAAAGTCTTTATGGTTTGAAATAGGAAACTAGCTAATGACACAAATAGTTTGAATTAGTTATTGAAAAGTAAGCTTACCATAAAATTGCCTATGACTATTGTCCATTTGTCTAAACATTCTCTCATATATCTTTCTTTTGTTTTATATGAATGATGGTTTGATTATTATTAGGAAAGCCTCGGGATTGGGTATTTGCAAAAGTTGAGCATGCCTTTTGAAATGAAAGACTTGTGGCCAATATCTAAAATTCATGACATAAGAATCAGTAGGAAATGTAAGAAAGTTAAACTTGTTAGATTGAGAAGATTATGAAATAGTTCAACATAGACAGGGCTAACTACTTAATTCTCCATGAAGCACTAGTCGAGATCCTATTATTGATAAACAAAAATGAAATGCAAAGAGTTCTTCAGACTTAAGCAATGGATAGTTTGATGTATGCTATAGTGTGTACAAGGCTAGACATAGCTCATGCTATCAATATAGTGAGTGATTTTCTAACAAATCCAGGGAGAGAACACAAGGAGGCAGTGGAGTAGATAATACAGTATCTTTTAGCCAGTTCAAGTTACAAACTTTGTTTTGGTATAAAGAAACCTCTCTTGATAGGTTATACTAAGACAAACATGGTAGGAGATATTGATTCACTCAATTCTACTTATGGCAGTTTGATTACCTTTGCAGCAAGAACTTTGTAATCTAGATTACAGAAATGTGTTGCACTTTGTACTACCGAGAAAAAGTTTGTTGCTACTAATAAAGCTTGAAAATAATTGCTATGAATGAGAAAGTTCTTAGAAGACTTTGGCTTTATTCGGGGAGCTTGTGTGTTGTATTGTAATAATCAAAGTGCTATCCATTCGTGTAAGAACTCCTTATTCCATGCAAAATCAAAGCATATTCATGTCTGTTACCATTAGATTAGGGATAGGTTGAATGAGAAGCTACAACAACTTGAAAAGATTCATACTAGTAACAATGGTTCCAACATGTTGACGATGACAATTCCTAAGGATAAACTTGAAGCTTGCGGAAAGTGCACAGGCTTTTTGGATCCCATCTAACTAAGTCATGGGGGGAGGTTATTAAAATATTGGTCACTCTTTAGTTAGAGGCTACTCCAACAAATGTCAAACCCTCTCCTTTTTCTTTAGTAACAGGCTAACCATAAAATAAAAAAATGCTCTGCAACCAAAATGCTTAAAAGTATATATAGAAAGCATCTTTTGAAAAGAAAAAAAAACTAAGAGTGAAGAAGAATAATAAGAAAGGAGAAAATATCAGGTTTTTTCACAACAGCCTCATGTGGTGATTCAAGCTTCAAATTGTTTCAAGTTTTACAACCCACATCCTTCTTCTTGATATAGTATTGAGTTGGCTACTAGTGAGATCTCATCTTTTTATATTTTCTTTTTATTCGATATTTCATAAATTAGAGCTGCTCCAGTATTTGTTTAGAGACAAAGTTACAATTGTAGCTAGACAAACTATATATAGAACTTGTGAACTTCATTATTTGTATATTACCACTAGTATTATACGACTATAATTTGGAGTACTTGTTACTATTTAATTTTATTGAAAAACAACCTAGAAATAAACAAATAAATCTTGATGTTCATGGAATTATTTAGTATATCAGTATTCTTGATTCTCAAAACGTGATAACATAACATCACAATTTCAAGCAACTTATCTTTTTAAGCAAACAAACAAGTAACAATGTAACTTACAATATGGTTAATAAAAGAAAATAATAGATGAAATGGATAAGAAAAGAGACATGTAAACACAGTATAAATTGTCAACTATGTCTTTTTAATAATAATACTTTCACATCACTAAGAATTTCCCTATATATTGTGATATTGATTCACTGAATATGAATTTTTATTCTGTTTTGATATTAAATATACAGTTTTTAATATTTTTTATAGTTGAGAAACTATAAAAGGAGAATAAAATCTTAGTATGTTATGTTCACTGTTATTTAAGCTTTTATACTAGTATTTTATTGGCTAGAGCATACAAATATTATTGTCGTTTACAATTGTTTTTTGGACAAAACATGAGAGCCACATTAGGGACATGCAAAACATAGAGATGTTCACAGGTAAAGTTAAATCTCTCAATATACTTATATATGTCTTCACCTTATGTGAGCGAAAATTCAAATACATATCTTCAGCAGAATATAAACACCCTACATAGAAAGTTTGATGCCAATATATAGACCAAAAAAGTCATTGGGGTTATTTACATGTTGAAAGAATCAATGCAACGGTGAAATATAAGCCATTAAATTTTAGATGTTTAGCTAACAACCGAACAAACTATCATTGTCGTATATAAAATAAAATAATAATTAATAGTTCTTAAAAATCTATGAAATCTGATATCAATGTTGTTTATAAGATTACCAACCATGACAAAAAAAAATACTATTAATATTTAAATACCTGGAAATCCGTAATTATGTAAATAAAATTAATTGTATAAAGTATAATTAAATTTGATTTTCTTATATAATTATAACTAAAAAGGTTGCATCAAACAAATACCATTAAAACATAAACACTCAATCAAATAATGAATACATAATATTTTTGGATGGACTGGTAAACCTTATTTTTCATTTAAAAAAATAGTAAAATTTTATTTTCATTATGAAGTTGATTTTATGTCGAAATTGTCCTTTAAAATAATCAATAATATTCAGTGAGATAATTTATCAAAACTTTTGAGATATTATCATTTGAACAACTTACCAAATATAAAATATCAGTAATAGTGACTCAATTATCACTCAATATTATCTATAGTTGAAGCATTCCAAGAAATATCACACAACACATCTAAACCATTTATATATTATCTCAATAGCATATAACACAGTTAAATTTAATATGAACATCACATTTTACGGTGCATTTATTATCTCGATAAAATGTGGCACATCGACAATTAATTTAATATAAAAAATTACATATTATTAATATATTCTCTCAACAACATATGTTACAAAGAAATTTAGCAATATTTGAATAAATCAAAATTATGACATAATCGGTGCAATATGGCATAATTTAACATACTGGTTGTTTGGATATTTAATTTAGACTATAAAATTACTGTATAATATAGATGTTCTGGTATAAAAAAACATTCTACTCAAAAAGTAGAATATTTTCTCATTATAAAGTGTGTTGTTTTTTCTTATTATAAAATATATAAAATATTTATGTAATAATTTTTTATTTTGTTAACCAAACAGATATTCTGTAAAAATAAAATATGCCATAATTTCTATAATAATTATTTGTATTTTATACATAATTTATATTATGTTATATTTTTTTTATTTTATAACCAAATAAAGTCTTAACATGGGAATACACACAAAAATAAGAAATTTTTTTTACTCTCAACATTGCCCGCGTAGTGCTTAGTTGGCATACAAATAAATACTCCTAAAATAGTAAAAAGTTAAACCTTCGCGTTACAAAATTCTATTCTAAATGAATTTCCATGTTTACCCCTCCCCCGCTCTTGCTCCTATATAAATCCACCGCTCATCCAATCCCCCCACCACCCTTAGAAGAAGTAGCATCTCATCCTAAGCTGTTTGCCATTTCAATCCCTCTCACCCTATCTTTCTCCCTTCTCCTCTTGCTTCTCCACGAGCTTCATCAACCACCTCTCTCTCTCTCTCTCTCTCTCTCTCTCTCTCTCTCTCTCTCTCTCTCTCTCTCCATTTCTAAAGTTTTAAAAAGAGATGGAGATTGGCTATGGTATTATCATCTGCATCATCCTTGTTCTCGTCTTTGCAACATACTTCTTCATGAGAAAGCTCAAGAAATTGGATCAATTCAATGGAAAACTAAGGCTACCTCCGGGCTCCATGGGCCTGCCCTACGTCGGTGAAACCCTCCAACTCTACTCACAAGACCCCAACGTTTTCTTCATCAACAAACAAAAGAGGTTACTATCCATCTATGCTATCAATTTTCTCCTTTTTTTTTTTTTTTTTTTTTTGTAACTCCTTTCTCCCCTTATACGACACATCTCCTTGGTAATCATCTAAACTTACGTTTTCTTTCACTATATTTATTTCTTCAGGTTTGGAGAGATATTCAAGACTCATGTTTTGGGCTGCCCTTGTGTGATGTTGGCCAGCCCGGAGGCTGCTAGATTTGTGCTAGTGAAACACTCGGACTTATTTAAGCCTACTTATCCTCCTAGCAAAGAACGAATGATCGGCCCCTCGGCGTTGTTCTTCAACCAAGGTGAGTACCATATGCACATTCGGAAGCTTGTTCAATCATGCCTTGCTCCGGAGGCTCTCCGTGCCATCGTCCCGGAGATCGAACACATCGTCGTCTCTATGTTGGAGTCTTTAGGTCATGGCCAAGTTATCAACACCTTCCATACTATGAAGAAGGTTAGTTTGTGCATTCCTTTTGTGTGCATGCTCATCTTGTTCATGTTGATTCTTCTTTTTTTATTTTAATATATAATTGGGATTACTGAAATTTGTTAATTTGTTTTAATGATTGATATGCAGCTTTCTTTTGACGTTGGAATTCTCACTATTTTTGGTGGAAAATTGGAGGCAAAATACAAAGTGGAGCTCAAGAAGAACTATTTTATTGTTGACAAGGGTTACAATTCATTCCCCACAAACATCCCTGGCACCCATTACAATAAAGCAATCAAAGTAATCATCAGACACATCATATATATATATATATATATAGTCCTTGCTATATGTAAATGAAAATTCAGTTGACTCATTCACTGTTTTGAATGGATCGATGAAATCAGGCAAGGAAAAGGCTAAGTGAATTACTAAGTGAGATCATGAATGAGAGGAGAAAAAATGGGAAGGTGGAGAAGGACTTGTTAGGCTATCTAATGGAGTCAAAAGATAACGAGAAAGGATCGAAGCTCAGCGATGAACAAATCTCCGATAACATCATCGGTGTGCTCTTCGCCGCTCAAGATACGACAGCAAGTGTGCTCACTTGGATCCTCAAATATCTCGGAGAAGACCCGAAGCTCCTCGAAGCAGTGAAGGTTCATTCACTTCATCATCACCATCTATGCATGCATGTATTGTCAAAGCTAGCTCACAAATTTGACGGTGACTCTCAACCAAAGTTTGATCACAATTTCATGCAGGTTGAGCAAATGGCCATCTACGCAACCAATGAATGTGGAAGCCAACCCTTGACATGGGCCCAAACAAGAGCCATGACACTCACAAACAAAGTATGTCCATTTTCTTGATTCACTGCCACAACAATACATTAAAAACTATGTCCCACTAATTAGTTAATTGTCTCTATTCCCTCTTTTATTTTATCCTTTTATTTCAGGTGGTCTTGGAGACCTTAAGGATGGCAAGCATTATCTCGTTCACATTTAGAGAAGCTGTTGCTGATGTAGAATTTAAGGGCTTCTTAATTCCTAAAGGATGGAAAGTGATGCCTTTGTTCAGGAACATACATTACAATCCGGACTTTTTCCCTGAGCCTCACAAGTTTGAGCCTTCTAGATTCTCGGTATGTTTCTTTATATTTTTATTTATATAATTCATCAAATTTTCTTTCACGTAAACTTTACTTAACCATTATCTACTTACAAACTGGATTCAGAGCTCACCAAAACCGAATACATTTTTACCATTTGGAAGTGGAGTTCATGCTTGTCCCGGAAATGAGTTAGCAAAGCTTGAAATCCTCATTTTGCTTCATCACTTGGTGACCAAATATAGGTGAGTTTTAATTTTTAATTTTTTAATATATATATATATATATATATATATATATATATATATATGTAAAGTTGTTATAGTGATGTAGTTGGATATTTCTCAATAGAAGATTCCATGGAAGCATGAAGGACTATCCAGACCAAATCTTTTGCTTTGGCTCTGTTATTCTGCAACTCTGTAGCCCACACACACACTTGATTTCATTCCCACTTGTTTTTTTTTTTTTTTAATCTTTTCTCACTTTATTTTTCCAAAATTTTTTTCCGGTAAATAATTCAGCTTATCAATATTTTATAAATTGATGAAAATTACTGAATTTTTATGGATTTGGACAACCCCCACCTGAAAAGATCCCAAAAGAATGGACTTTGTTGTTTTCATTTTTGAACATTATAATAAATATCCTATTTACTAATATGAATAATTCATTTATTTATTTATTTAGGTTCGAAGTCATGGGACCCAATAACGAGATAGAGTATAGTCCGTTTCCCATCCCCAAAGGAGGGCTCTCGTTGCGCGTGTGGCGCTCAGAACTCGGCCACGGTGCCTGAAAGACCAGAAGCACTCTCAACCAAAACCAAGCAAGCATTTTGCTAGTTATAGTTCCCTAGTATGATGACCAAAGCTCTGTACTCTTATTTTTAACTATCTGATAATAAATAATTCATAAAAATCATTGTTTTTTTTTCAATTAATTAATTAATCAAATATAATGAGAGAGATGTCTGTTTCTATGTGATGTGTGAGAATGGGGGGTGGATCTTTTGTGCATTGATGTGATATAAAATTTAATTTTGCATTTAATTGGTTGCAATTGGTATTTTCATTCAATTGAGGATGGACATGGTCGGTGGTCGGCTGGTTTCTTTTTATGGTAGAAAGAATGAGAAGGGACAATGGAGTGCCCTTGTTTATGGGGTTAAGTAACACCACCGACCATTGCTACCACCTTACATCATAGCTGTATGTTGGTTGCTCTTCTTTGATAGCTTTGGATTTCTCTAGAAAGTATTCATTGTTTCTTCTTTTTTTCTTTTTTTTTTTCTTTTTTTTTTGTGTATGATGAAAAGGATGTGGCTTTCTTGTGGCTTGTGGAAATATCTAGCCTCTTTTTTTATTTATAAAAGAATTATATTGTGATAAATGCCAAATTTTCATTTGACTCTTTGGAAGTCAATTTAGTATCTAAAGTTCTAAGTTGTCATTCACTTTACATGTTTAACTAGAGTTAAGATTTGTTCATTAGTGAGTTAGCCAAACTGATCTTTAATTAAACAAGTTTGTACTATTGTAAAAGATATGCCTAAAGTATGTATTTTTATTAGTTTTAATTAAATCAAAGTATGATGAGTTCATATAAACACTTTCCCTCTAATAAAAAAATAGCCTCTGGACAAGTAACCTTACTTGCCAACTAAAAATGATCTTAGGCATTTTATTTAATCATGCGTAGTTGCTATAACTTGATAATGTGTATTGATATCATAAAAATTATATATATATATATATATATATATATATATATATATATATATATATTTGTGGTTGGAGAGGAGCATATAAGTTTTTCTTTGATAAATTCCTCTAACTGAACTCAAGCATAATTGCATTTTATCATCTTATTCTCAATTGATTCTTTTACAGTTTTTTATTGTACAAAAGGACAAACTTGGGGAGTTCGCTAGCATTATTAAGCGCTTCCTTGATTTATCTACACATAGCACATCAACCAAGAGCAAGAATCCCTCCATTATTGTGGATGAGATAGGTAATCTCCTTGAGGATCTTCTTCTTGAAATCCTCAATACATGCATTCCCTCAACCTTTGGGATATTTGTCTTTCTTGTTTCATTCCTTTTTGAAAAAATCTTTTAATTTGCTAATTTCTTAATAAAAGTGTGGTGTATTTATTCTTTTGAAAAATATATAAATGATTGTAGCAAAATCTGAAGTTTGCCTTGTTGAAGTTTATACCATACATTTCCGTTGGTAAGTTCAAATTGAAATGTTTAGTTTGAGAGATATTAGAAATAAAAATTCAAAATATGAGAACTTTTGTTTGGGTTAGGTCGCTGCAAACAAATAACTTATGGTTTTTGAGATATGAAAATGTACGAGGCACATCTGGCTGCTAAAGAGTTTACATAAAAGAACGACATTGATCATAAAGAAACTGCTAGAGTTTAAGCTCTATAGTTGGCATCATCAGACATATAGAATGATATCATGGCAGCTGTCACGGCCTCAACCGATCACCTTCGCCCGTGCGGCACCTGACATGCACCATATCGACATGTCAGCCTTCCTTCCAAGAACAGTTAGTGAACTCTTATTTGCATTACAAGCACAGCGAAATAAAGGAAACGAGCAAAACCGGAAAACATTCACGGTACGAGAAACACGACACATGAAACCCGTTTTAGAGAGAGAAAAACATAAACTCTTTTAGATTGAGAAATGTTTACAACCATGGCCAAAACCCATCACCAAGAGGCCTTGTCTCCTCCCAAAAACACATTAGACCCTATTACAAGAGCTACCCCAATTCCCCAAAGTTAATTGAGCCACATGCCCAATACAGGTCTGGCGTGAAGTCCTTGACTTCACTTAGCTTGCAGTGTCCACTGACGCTACTGTATCTTCAACCAGCCACCTTTGATCACAGCGCGCAGCAGTACCGGTCACGCACGGTAATAACGCATGCTATCCTCGCCCCTGGCTTGGCCACGCTCCCGACCGAGTGCCCACTTGCATACACCTGCGTAAACCCTTGGCAAATCCGGAATCAGCTCTCGGTATGATCAAGTGTTCTATCCCGCCTAGACTTGCTCGAGATCCACACTCTAAATAATCTAAGTCTGCAACACTTGACTCTTGGTATGGGCGCGCCTGCCCACGTGCTAATCGGTCACGCGCACGCCCTCGGTCCAGCACATGCGCGCCTCACGGTCTCAGCACATGATCGTGCGGGATATTCAGCCCACTCTTGGTCACAACACAACACACGCATCGCGCTAACCGCGCGCGCTACCCAATCCACGCAGTTGTGCGCCCTTGTGGCTTAGTCTATGTTGAAATGTACGCCCGCTGACCAAGTGTAAAGTCATCAACCTTTACAGCAACCATAGTGATATGACTAGTACGCCCCTTGGGTATCCGCAAGTGCACGGGTCGTATAAGTAGTAAAATGTACCCTTAGGGTCAGGTAGTCGTATCCACTGGGACTAGTATAGCTTCTAATACTAACGTTCTGCTTAATATCTATCCAAACAAAGAAGGATGGATTTGACTCTCGGTTGAATTCAAGGAGATTGAGGAAAGGGATTGCACTAAAGGAAATGTGAGAATTGACTCGATGGAGGAGATGGGGCCCCGGAGTTGGATTTCGGACGTTCACTAACTCGGTCATTCTCAGTATTTATCAGAGATGGCTTCCATTCTAAATCTAGTTATGCTATAAGAATGATGCTTACCGTGCTGATGAACCCTAAGTTGAAATCTTACTGCTTGCAACTATCAATAGCGATTCACAAGCCCAGATAAGAAAACTATACTTCCAAGCATTCAAGCACTAAACAACACACAAGATAGCCAATAACCGAGATTTAATGCAAAGAACAAGACATTCATAAACGCTGCAAGTAAAGATAACGAGTTCAAGCTACAACGTCATACAAACCACCCCGGGGCTCCTTTAAGAGTTTAGCCCCTCATGACATTAAACAACAAAGAAATTAAAATACAAGAAGTTGAAAACTCCCTAATTTCTTGCATCCTTGTGGTTGTCAGAGGTTCTACGATGTCGTGGAATCTCCTCCCGATCGGCCTACCATATGCGCGACATTCCCTTAGTGAAGATGAGGATGGCGCCCCAAAGTTCTCCCCTTCTTCCTCCTTTAGTTCGCCCACCAAAAGTCCCCCAAAAACCTAAGTTTCTAGGGTTTTAATGTTTTCCCGATGTAAGCACGGGCGTGTTGAAGTCGTGCTCCAAGCCGTGCAGATTACGACCAAATAAAACTCCTGAAACTCACATTCCTGTAATCTGTACGGAGTTCAACAATGGCGTGCTTAGGCCGTGCTGATGGGTTGCACGACCGTACTCAGCGAACTCAGACTATGCTGACTCTGGCTGAATTCTCCTGCAATTTGGACGGGGTTCAACACGGGCGTGCTTAGGCAGTGTTGAGCTTGATGAGATTTCTTCTAAGTCCTTTAGCTTCTCAATTCATTCCAAAACACTTCTTCTTGCTTCAGGACTTTGATATCTGCATGAAAAACTAAGAATAACTCAAATAGCACCGCACTTGGAGAATTAGAGCCAATAAATTCAGCAATTATGAGAGTAAGATATAAAAAAATATATATATGAAATGCACTCATCAATGACAAGAGATGATATGGAGATATAAAGACATGAAAACATCTTTAGAGGAGCTATTTTTAGTAGGCAAATTAATTTGGACGATCTCTCTTGGAATGCAATCAATGATCATGCTGAAAAATCTAAAAGAGGATACCATCTATGTTTGCCAAGTGAATCAACCATTAAAGATCAACTAGTGAAGGCCAAGTTCAGATGAAGTTTTTTGGTGTAATGCTAAATGAAGACACAAACTAAGAAAAATAATAACAAACAAGCAAGATCTTGAAGGCCATATTTAGTAAGGCAATTGAAGTTCATATTTGGAGAAAAGATTTAGGTTTCTTATGGGTGGATTTAATTGAAGACACAATTATATATGTAGAAACTTGAACCCAAACTAGGATGAAAAAAGATCAAGTTTATAAGATTGTAAAGAACTGAACTTGGATGAATGGAGATTAAGTTTATTAATAAAAACAATTGAAGAATTAAACTTAGATGAAGACTAAACTTGGATGAATGAAGATTACGTTTGAAAGGAAGATTTGAAGAGTTTTTAATACAATCTTTGATGAGATAGAGACGTGCCATGTGAGCTGCTATCCTTGAAGAGGGTATTGCTGAGATGACGAAAGGAGCTAAACTAGTTACTAGAAGGTTGAGATCGGAATGATTCAACAGCATCGAATCAGGCTAGACTATTGGGTATGTGGGGTCTTGATTAGGATTGGGATTCATCTGCAATATGAGAATTTTGATTAGGATTTGGATTTATCTCTAATATGATAATCTTGATTAGGATTAGGATTTATCTTCAATATGGGAGTTTTGATTAGCATTAGGATGTATCTTTTCTGATGAATATCCTAGTCATGTTCTCTACATAAATAGCCTGGTAATTGTAAACCCTAGTGTGATGTGCTCTAATTGAAATAAATTGATATTCGTGCCGCTGTGGACGTATGTCTTCAAGACCGAACCACATAAAATTCTTGTGTCTTCTTGTGTGTGCACGCTTTCACTTCTTTTCATTGCTCAAGATTGTCCGATCCTCAACAAGTGGTATCAGAGCTACAGGTTGTAAGGCGAGTGGGAGCGATGGCCGATGAAGGAAAAATCAAGATTTACAAGTTCCAAGGTAGCCACTTCGGCTTTTGGAATATGTAGATCAAAGATTATCTATACCAGAAGAAGCTACATGAACCTCTGTTATGGCAGAAGCCAGATCAGATGAGTAAGAAAGACTGGGAATTATTAGATCACCATGCTCTTGGCGTGATCCGATTGACGTTGGCAAAGAACGTCGCATACAATGTTATCAAGGAGACGACTACTGACGATTTACTAAAGGCAATGTCAAATATGTACGAAAAGCCATCTGCTTCAAACAAAGTATTCTTGATCTGCCAATTAGTCAATACAAGGATGAAGGAAGGTGCATCTGTCACAGATCATGTGCATGAATTTACCTCTATCTTGACAAGATTGGTCTTGGTAGATATTAAATTCGATTATGAAGTGCAAGCTAGCTTTACTATAGTTATTTTCGTTACCTGACAGTTGGTTAGGGACAGTCACAGCCGTTAGTAATTCATCCGGAACTGCTAAGCTGATATTCGAAGGGATTCGGGATTTGATCTTTGGAAAAGATATTCGGAGGAGAACTTTATGGGAGTCATTAGGTTCCTTGTTGAATACAGAGAACAGAGGCAGAAAACTTGACAAGGGGCAGAATTAGTGGCGTCGTAGATCAAAGTTGAAAAAGAGGGGTCAATTCAAAAATCGTAAGGATATAACATACTGAAATTGCTAGAAGACCGGCCACTTTAGAAATCAGTGTATGGCTCCCTCAGTTCCCCAAAAAAAAAAAGATAAGTCCGTCAATGTAGCAACAGAAGAGGTAGACGACGCATTAGTTTGTTGTGTTGAATGTCCGATTGAATCTTGGATCATGGATTCCGGTGCTTCGTTCCATGCTTCTCCTTGTAAAGATATGATCCTAAATTTTAGAAGTGAAAATTTTGGTAAAGTACTCCTTGCTGATGATGAGAGTCTGGAAATTGCAGGAATAGTAGACATAAATCTAAAAACCTTATTGGGTACTGTTTGGACACTGAATGGCGTGATATATATCCTTGGTCTCAAGAGAATGCTAATCTCTGTGGGACAGTTAGATGATCGGGGATATCGTATCATGTTTGGAAACAGAGGATGGAAAATAGTTAAAGGAAATCGGGTCGTTGCTCATGGTTGGAAGAAGGGGACTCCATACATGGTTGAATTACCTTCAGATGAAGCTAATGCAGTTACTAGTGGAGATGATCCTTCAATTCTGTGGCACCAAAGACTTGGTCACATGAGTGAGAACGGTATGAAGATACTAGTTTCAAAAGGGAAGATTTCATATTTGAAGAGTGTGGAAGTAGGTTTCTATTAACCATGTGTGCTCGGGAAGCAGAAAAGGGTTACTTTTGCAAAATCAAGGAAGACACCCAAGGTTAAGAAGCTAGAGCTAGTTCATACAGATGTATATGAGCCAACATCAGTTGCCTCGATGAGAGGATCGTGCTATTATGTTACTTTCATCGATGATTCCACTAGGAAGGTTTGGGTTTACTTCTTGAAACATAACTCTGATGTTTTCACTACCTTCAAGAAATGGAAAGCTACCGTTAAGAATGAAACTTGGTTGAAAATTAAGTGTTTGAAGTCTGATAATGGTGGTGAGTACAGTAGTGTTGAATTTATATATTACTGTGCTAAAAATGTAATAAGGATGCTGAAAACCATTCCAGAGACACCACAACAGAACGGTAGTGCTGAAGAATGAATAGAAGTTTGAATGAGAAGGAAAAAAGTATGCGATTTCTTGCAAGCACTACAAGAAAACTGGTCATTACCGACGGAATTTTCCATCGGTAATGGTTGCCTTTTCCTCGATAAAACACATTACCAACGAACTTTCCGTTGGTAATAATCCGTCAGTAATTCTTTCGTCAGTAATGCTCTTCCGTCGGTAAGAAAAAAAATCTGTCGGTAATAAGTAAACCATTACCGACGGAAGTTTCCGTCGCTGATGGTTATAGTTCCGTCTGTAATATTTATTCTTTCCGTCGGTAAATGGATGCATATTTGTCAGTAATGATTCTTTTTTCCGTCGGTAATAATATTTAATATAAAAAAAACTTAATTTTTCCATCAATAAATATTGCAATTCCGTCGGTAAATAATACTTTGTCCGCCGGTAAAGCATATTAAATTATAAAATTTCCTTCGGTAATAATATTTAATTTCAAAAAAACTTAATTTTTCCGTCGGTAAAACATATTAAATTATAAAATTTCCGTCGGTAATAATATTTAATTTCAAATAAACTTAATTTTTTCATCGGTAAAGATTGAAATTCTGTCGGTAAATAATACTTTTTCCGTCGGTAAATAATATATTTCCGTCGGAAAAATATTACTAATATATTGCAATTCAAATTGTACACATCAAACCTGTATTGCACATAATACCAATATAATACCAAATGCATTTAGCAATCCAACAAACGATAGTTCCCTTCCTCATGTCAACCATAAAAATTTAAATACAAATACAATCCAAAACATATGGTAAAGTGTTTTTGATGATTACTGTCACTCCGTAAAGCCTTCTCTCTGCCTCACTTTTGGCCCTTTTTCTTGTTGGTGATTCCATTCCAATAGAAAGCCTCCTGAACAACAGAAACAATAATCAACAGTTGGGAATTTGTAGTGACATGCCAGAATAAACCTTTGATAGGTAGAATGCAAAATTTACACATAGTAAAGTAAGAATTTAAGGTTTACAAAAATGTTCAGTCTCCAGTAAGAACTTAACCTGTACTCGTAAAACAAAAAATATATCCATAGCACTAATGACTAAAAATAGTAAGTCAAGCCTTTGAGTTAAGTTGAACAATGCAGACGTGGCACAAAAACCGAAAGCTATTAACTTAATCAAATTCACATACCAATAGAAATGAGTATGATGTTTGTCACGGGAGATACTTTCACAAAGAAATAAGATAAATGGACAATAACATGGTCAAACAATGTGGGATTCACTCAAATGAGAAATCACTAATAGCATTATCACAAGCAATCTATTCTAATTTTTGGTTAAAGGACAAACATATCACTGCTATTTAAAAAAAAGTGAACAAAAATGTATGTTTTACTAATATCATCCATTGTAGACGTGGCGCGCTATTTTGAACTGAAACTGTGGAACTGAACCGGAACCGGCAAAACCGGAACCTGAACCTTCATACAAGGTTTGGTTCCGGTTTCAGAATTTGAAAACCGTGGAACCGGCGATTCAACCGGCTGCGGTTCAACCAAAGGTTCAAACCGCCGGTTCCAGTTAAATCAATATATATATATAATGTCATGAATGATTAGGTTTTTATTTTGTTAATATCATTAATAAGCTATCAATTAAGTAATTACGTGTTTAAAGATATTTTAAATAAATAATTAAAGATATTAACCAAATTGATTATTCATTAGGTCTAATTCTGAACACTTGATTAGCCGATTAGGTCTGATTCGTGACATTCGTCCAACTTATATGTATTGTGTCATGCCAAATTTTGTTACTCATGCAAGAAAATAAGTTATAATTAATTGATTATGCCGCAAATTATTGGAAGCACAAACTTGCTTTGATGATTGGGAAAAAGCTAGACTACAAAGTCACGATGACCTTATACACTCATCATCATCAGACGAGTGTGTAAATGATGGTTTTGGTATAACAATGGCGGCTTCTAGTTTCAACTCCTCCGACAATGATGCAAACATTAGGCATTATGAAAATATGAGAAATATGTATAATAAAAATAGAAGAACTACGTGGGCTTTAATTTCTCTAGAGGATACGTAGGCAACTTGATATGATTAAGTTTAAGCCCTTTATTTTTTTTATTTTTTCCATTTTTGTACTTTTATTACAAAATATTGTTTTGAATTATTAATACTTTTATTTTTAAATTAAATATTATATTAAATTAATTCTTGTATTTTTGTGTTCATTTAATTTGAAATATTGAATTATTTAGTTTGACAAAAAAAAAACCTGAACCGTTTGAACTGCCAAACCGGAACCGTTGAAGCGAAGCGCGAGAACCGAAACCAGAACCGAACCGGGACCGCCAAGAACCTTACCCAGACGGTTCAGTTCCGGTTCAAGGTTTTTTTGAACCGGAACAGGCGGTTCCTGAACCATGGCCATGTCTAATCCTTTGAATTCTACCACCAAGTGAGCATTCGAAGTTCATACCATTAATCCAATCAACACAATGAGAATAAGCTCAATAGAAAGGGAGAAAATGTGAAATTCCACTGACAAAAACCAACAAGAAACCTTATAAAAGGGAACAAACTTGCATCACTCTTCATCGAGGAAACAACGCAATACTAAAAAATTTATAAAAAAAAATCACAATTGGGGAAGAATTAAAGAAAAAAAACACACCTTCCATTGGAGCGCGTGATCACAGCGGCTTATCTCTCTCTATCTCTTTTCCTATCGAAACCCTAGAACAGAAAATGAGAATCTTGAAGTGAAACCCTTAAATTGATTACTTGCAAACATGCACTCATCAATGGATAGCAAAGAAAATGAAAAACTAGACGAATTGGGGAAGAATTAAATGAAAAAAAAAACTTCAATTCGAACACAGTGGCTTCTCTCTTTCTCTCCCTTTCTCTCCCTCTCTCTTTTCCTATCTCGATGATGGAAATATAGCTAGCTATTTACAAATCAACCCCCATAAATATTCAAAATTCTTGCTTCTTATTTGATAGAGTTAAGAAATAAATAAATAAACATTAGGGATGTTTATGTAATGTATCCTTTTAACCGATTATTTTTTTAATGTTATTTGTAAAATAAGAAAATTAAAATATTTATTTTATATATGATTAATTTATTCTACTAACAGAATTCCGTTGCTATTAACCTCAAGTTTCCGTCGGTAATTCTTTATGAAATTCAGTCGGTAAGTGGTTGGTAATATATATAGTTTCCGTCGGTAAAAGAAAAAAAATACCTGCGGATACAATTCCGTCGGTAAAAATCCGTCGGTATTGAAAGTTTTTTATACTAAATCCATCGGCAATATCATTAAATTATACCGACGGAATTCCGTCGCTAATAGCATACAATGTTTGTCAGTAAAACGTACCAACGGAAATCTGCCGGCACATTTGTCGGTAATATGGTCAGTATTATAAACTATCACCTTTACGGAAATCCATCGGTAGTCTGTTGGTAATATATTTATATTCCATCGGTAAAAGTATACTTTACGGACGGAATTCATTCCGTCGGAAAATTTTCATCGGTAATGATCAGTTTTCTTGTAGTGAGGGTTACCGAAGATGTTTAGGGCAAATTCAGTAAGTGCAACAGTTTATCTAATTAATCAAGGACCCTCAGTTCCTTTGGAGTTCAAGATTCCTGAAGAGGAGTGACACAAAGCAAAGAAGTGTCTCTTTCACATTTGAATGTATTTGGATGTGTTTGTTATGTTCTTATTAAATATTGTGACTTGATAATTTTGCCCCATAAAATCTACACATTATTATATAAATCCACACATCTAATTTAGATAATTATGATCTTATTTAAATTTTATTTAGATTACTATAATTAGATGTTTTAGATTAAAAATGATAATATATAAACAATTATTAATGCTATTTGTATATATATCCTTACATCCCTACATAATGTGTAATCCATGGCATTCCACATTCAATAAAATCATGGATGTTTTTCACCATTCATTCTTTCAAGAGATTGTGGCACAAAACAAATAAGAAAAGAAAATCCCAAACACACATTCATGAATTTCAATTCTTTGTATTCCTTTTCCACTATCACAATATTGACAATTTATTCGCTTAACATTGTAAGACAAATTGTGAGATAGTTCAATTTTTTCTACAATGTTTAACTATTTACATAAAATATGTATTAGTTAACTTTAAAAAATATTAATATAAGTAAAAACATTATTAATTAAACCACATAATTTTAATATTGAATACTATTTTAATTAATATTAATTAAGTCAATATTTCTCCAACTCCTAAAACAAATACGAGATGGAAGCTTAATTACACAGCACATAAACAATACTTCACAATTAGTAGTGGATATATTCATAAAGTCTTTACCCAATTAATTACTTTTTTCATTCATAATTGTCCAAAATTGGAATAAACGATATTTAATTTATTTCCATCTTGTCTGTGGCTGCTAAAGAATGAGGATTATGTAACAAGTCAACGTGGTTCCGGGGGATTGAACTCGCGTCTCCCCCCCACGAGGAGACCCGAGTTACCGCTGGGCTACAAGCCCTTTGGTTGTTTCTCCTTTCTTTATGTAAAAAAAAATGGTTTTCATATTATCAATGCATCACCAACACTAATGGTGCGTTTGGATGCAAGGATTGGGGATCAATCCTTGTGGCATGTGCATGCACCTAAGGATATAGGAAGAGATTGAGGGGGGATTATATGCCCTCAACCCCTTCATACTCATCCCCTCATTTTGGGGGGATTGAGTATGCCTTCCCATGTAAATTACATATTTGCCCTCTATAAGTGAGAAATGAGAGCAAAATTATGTTGATTTTTTTTTAATTTTTGAATAATGTTTTTGATGGAAATTAAAAATCTTGGTTTGTATTAATTTTTGAAACATTAGATTTATTAAAATTTTGGTAATTTAAAAATAATTAAATTTGGACATTTGTTTATTTTAATTAAACATAATTAAATTGTATTTGTTAATTAAAATGTAAAAATTTAAATTTTATTTAAAAAATAAATACATCATTAATTCTTTTAAATATTATTTTAGAAATTAGAGTCATTTAATAATTATTTGTTTTACAATTAAGATACATTATTTAATTAAAATGTTCAAGGGTATAAAAGTAATTTTACTACGACTCTCATCTATACATTTGCATATTCCTATCTCCATTCCCTACAATCAAATATTATTTTTATTCTCATCCTCAATCCCTCATCCCCATTCCTATCCACATCCCCATCCCCATCCCCATCTCCCTTCTCATATTCTCATTCCCTCTAACCAAACGGACCCTAAAGAAGACAAGTTCTGTCCTCTGCAAATAATTTTCACTCTCACAACCAGATTTATATTTCTAATAAATTAACTCAGCTCTATGTTTCTCTTTGCTTATAAAGTTCTCTTCTGCAATAAAAGAATATAAAAAAAAAATTATCTTCTAAAACACATAATCCATCTTTTGAAAACCCATGCTATAAACCAATTAATTGGTTAAATTTGTCTCCCCATCTTTTAATAATTTGAATATGATTAGAATTGATGGTATTTTGGAAATTAGTTTCACTGGTCATTACTTATTCATGACTTGTTCAAAATTGACTAACATGAGCTCACTTTTTAAAAATTGAAAACATAAAGAAGTTAATGTATTCTGGGCAATGAATGTGAACAGTGGGAAAGTCTATCAGTCACATTGGTTAACGTAGAGGCATAACATTAGTTAAAGATTATTGTAGAAAAATCTTATATCAATAATTATTTATATTAGTAATGGTATTTAAAAAACCCACCCTTAATAAATAAATTCAATATATTTATACTAAATAAAAAAGAACATATTGTTGAAAGATAATATTCATTATAAAAATTAATTATAAAATTAAAAATATTTCATATTAAAAATTAAAAAATTTAAAGTAAAATATTGTCAGATATACAAAAAATTATTGAAAGAGCAATCATTTGCTTTTGACAAAAATTTTATTTTTTTGAAAAGACAAATTTAAATAATATATAATTAATAAATAAAATTGTTGTAAACAGCTACAAACCAAAATCTCATAAGTTTTATGGAACCTAAAGTTAAAAGGATAATATGCAACTACAAGGCAAAGATTATAATAAAAAAAACCAAAAAATACTTCAGCATTATTTCTTTCAAAAAACAAAATGAATATGGTGAACATATTTTTATTTTTTAATTAAAACATGAAAAACTAGAAATGTTATCAATATTAAATGGCCCTAAGCTTTAGCCATATTTATGTTGTACATACTCATACCAACTCAAATCCAGTGAAGGATACAAATATTGGATAAAGTATGGCTGTTAGAGGGTTAAATATGGGTCAGGCCGGGCCCCGGCTAAACCCTAAGATACTTGCATCTAGTTATTAAGAAACTTGGATGAGTTCCATGTGGCTTGAGAGCATGCAAGAACTTAAATCATTGACGTCTCAATCAAAGAAAAGATACGGTGTTTGGCATATTATATACATTATTACAAAGTAACATATGTGCGTGCAATTTTATTGTTGTTCTTTCTATTATATTTGTTTTCTTATTGTTTTTCTCATAATGTCGTCAAATAAATTAATCTCTCGTCCTCTCACAGGATATATAAAAAGTTCGAAGGTGGGTCTGTTAGAAATCCAAAGTTCAGAGTACGGTATACGATATCTAAGCATCCAAATCTGTTGTATACCAAAACCAGAGTACAACATCTAATATGTTGTATTAATTATATAATTAATTATAGCGGAAGCAGGATCACATGCCTCCAGCCATAGCCAGTTAGATAGGAGTTGAAGAGATCAAGATCTGTATTTTTCCACAGGCTTTCACTTGAAAAAACCAAAGCTTTACTTGAGAAAACCTAAGCACTTGATGAAACCAAGGGCTCTTCCAATCTATCCCGTTCTTTCAAAAACGATAGATTGGGGACCCCTGGTGCTGTCCTATATATAACCCTTACCATCAAAAGATTAACTCCACTTAAAACACTAAGTAGATCATTATCCAAATTGCCAAATTAGGATTAACTTAGGATTCTTATGATTAAGTCATGGACCACTTAATTCAGTTTGCATTCAGATTGGATTAATATCATCACGAAGTTATTCTAATAGAATTCAAACTAACATGGTCTTTATTAGATTTCTTATACATGCATTTTTTTTTACTTTTATGAAATGTGAATAACCCACGTGTTAAAACCGTGCACAGACACGAAGTTATTACATTAACATATATGTGCCCTCACACTGTGTGAGATGAGGTTCAAATTTGTTATTTTGGTAATGGACCAGAAATCATTGACTTGTATTCTTGACTTTATATAGAAATTATCATATATATAATTTTATTTTATTTTTATAAATTTTAAATAGTTCATATTCTGTTAATTTTATTTTTATGTCTTACAAATCACCTAGTGTATTGCATCTAAATTCAACCGTTTAAGTATTATTGCAACAAAGAACGTGCGAACTATCAATTATTGTTCATAGACAAATTAGGTCCCAGTTTGAGAGTTTCATGGCTTCTTTGTCCCTGTTGTCAAATCTGTTAATTAAATTATGTAAGTTACCAAAAATACCCTCGTGAGTTTAAACAAATGACTAGTGGACTTTCTCCCGCCAGGTCACATCGGCTTTTAGTTTGATGTACGGAGACAATCCTGAAAATGCTTCCATGTCAGGAACTTTTGATTTTATATATCTTCTTTCTTCGTCGCCATCTTGTTCTTCATTTTCCTCTTCTCCTCCTTTTGGGATTCTTGGTAAAGCTTCAACTAGGTTTATTCTTGCTTTTGTCTTTTTATTTCTTATTTTATGTTTTGCATTGTCTTCATTTTTATAATAAGAATGGTTCTAACAACCGTAACCTTAGGAGTTTTGTAAAATCTCATGTAGGTGTTCATCATCAATGAAAACTTTCTGTGTTGTAGCGCGGTACAAAAGAGAAGGACATGTGCTTCAATTCACTGTCTTGAGCTTATTGGAGATAATCACGGGTAAAATATGTCGGTGTTGGGCACTGGATGTTTCTCAGGTAAGAGTGAAGTTTGTCACACCTGACTCATACAAAATGCTTTGCCCTATTGAGTCGGATATGGACTTTCAACGCATGTGTCATATATCACACTTTCGACAAGATTGTTGTCAACATCATTGTGGTGTTTCTGCTTTTCCGTGCATGTGTTGTTGTTTAAGTTGTCTTAAATTTGTTGTGTCTTGACTTTGGACTTGTTTTTTGTAGTTTTGGGCTGAAAACTAGTCAAAATATGAGTTTTGATAAAGTACACGGGCAAGGCTTGAAGTTCATGCCCATGTACTTTCACGTGCAACTCTTTGGATGAGCTCAAAGGAAGTACATGCCCTGTAACTCCCTAGATGAGTGCACGTTGAAGTACATGCTCATGTACACGCTCGTGCAACTCTGGAGATTACATGAGCTGGGGCTAAAGTAAATGCCGTGTACTTGCCTGCGTAACTCTCTGGATTTTCGATTTTCACACCATCCAGAGAGATACACGGCTAAGGTTGGATTTATATGGCCGTGTACTTGGTTGTGAACTACTAAGGATATTTAAAAGATCCTGAACTTGAGCCCTATTCCCCCGATTTCTTTCTTCTTCTTCTTTCTACCATTGTTCTCATTGCTTTGAACGAGAGAAAGCCGCCAATGCTTAACCTTCCTCTCTTCTTTGGTTGAAGATCTTTGAAGGTAAGCTATCATTCTTCCTCTTTTTCCTTGTTTCATCTTGTTGGATGAGCATGCTAGCCCTAGGTATTAGATATTGAAATTTGGTTTGTTATTAATGAATTTTGATAATTAATTTGATTGTTTTCCTTCATTCTTTATTGTTTCATGCGTTGAATGTGAAGATCCAACCATTCTACCTTGTTGAAACCATTCCCTCTTGTTCTTAAAATCAGATTACTGTAGCACTAAGAAATCCATTGTCAAACCTTTGTATTCTTAGTGGTTTTGAGAGTTGATTTCCATAAAGGTTCGTTGGAATCCTTACGGTCACGTTGAGACCATACCCAAGCCTTGTTACAGTTTCGTGGTTTTATATATTTGATTTATAAGCAAAACCCTTGTTGCTATCTGAAATGATTTTCTCTAAGTTGATCTACTGGATTGGATTTGGGTTGCAAAACTCCATTTACATATTATACTCTTGACCTTGATTTATATGATAGCAATATTTATCACCGATATATGAAAATTTGTCCTGGACAAAGACTGTATGAAATGATTTACTTAAACTACATTATTGTTACTTTTCGTGATGTCTTGTTGGTGATAAAGTTGGAACCCACCTGCTACAGTAGGGGTCCCCTCAGTCCTGCCGTTAGAGGTGGCGTGGTGGACCCAGTTGATCTGTCCACTTCAGGTGGCATATAGAATTATGACTGGACGAATATCGAGAGTTTGGGGTCACCACATAGCCCCGATGGGTCAACGTTAAGGACATGAACTTAGCAGCGCCCACGCCTAGAGTTTAGAAGGATTTCTAGACCACTTATCGATTGCTTAAGTTGGAAACTTCTTATTTTGGCAAAACAAGTCTTTATGCATAGAAAAAAACTGTTTTGATGATGAACAACGGTTTTTATTATTTTAAAACTCGTATTTTGCTATTCATGAGTTATGTCTATTAAAACCTTTTTTGAGCAAAGTAGTTTTGCTATGCTACCTATGTTTCCTTTATATTTGTGTGTATGTTGCTATATGTGTACATATGTATCCCATAATGTTTTAGAGTATATGTTTTACCGCAAAACTTGTATTGTCATTTTATAAAATATTTTGTATTTTTTAGAACTATGCTAGCCCAATCACTGAGTGACTCTAGTTAATCACCCTCTCTTTCCTTTCCAGGCTCTAGCTAATAGTGGTGGTGTGGCATACCGAAGTGCTGAGCATTCCCTGGCTTTCTATCTCCTTCCTTGTTAATGTATGTTTCCTCTTAATAATACTCATTGTATAAGGAAATGGATCCCACTAGTGTAATGACACTCTTATGCATGGTATGTATGTTTATCTGTCTATTTGAAACCTTTGTTGTATTCATGATAAACCTATATTCAGCCTTTGGGTGGATTGCTTTCTTTGTGTACTCTTATATTCTCTTCAGTATGATTTGAAATTACCAACCCTGTTCAGGTATGTTATTCCCAAGTTGTGGTATGCCTTGCGGTGACTCGGGGATTAAGTAGCGTAGGTGTCTCTCCTCGGATTGTCGCAGTAGTTATCGTGTGCCAATCTTACAAGACGGGGCGTGACAATCACCGTCGAGGAAGTGAGTGGGTCAGCGGATGGAAACTCGTGTTCCTTGATCCCATCGTAATACTTATAAGTTCTTGATTATACATGTTTTATTGGCATGGGTTGTTGCATACGAGCATGAATTATATCAGTTAATGGGCTCAAGAGTTTGTATTCTGCTCATTTGCGCAGGTTAAGGGGGGGTTTTTTTCGGTGTAAATGAGAGGAAGTCAGGAAGTTGGGGAAATGCCACTTCCTTAAAGTGATGAAAAGTGGTGGAAGTGATATGACTTCCCCCACTTCTTGTGTTCATTTTGTAGGAAGTGTCTCTTTCATGAAGTGCTTATTTTTCCACTTCTGATGTTCATTTCGGTGTAGGTAGTGTCACTTCTGAAGTGTTTTTGAAAGTGAGGGGGAAGTGGGCTTTATAAGAAACTCACTTCCCCACTTCAGTGTAAAAAATACAGAAGTGGGTTTTATAAAACCCACTTCAGTATGAAGTGGGGAAAGTGGCCACTTCCCCACTTCAGAAGAAAAAAAAAACAGAAGTGGAGGAAGGCAATTCAGCTCCCCCCATTTCTCCCCATTTATGCCAAAATGAAAGCCCCCTAAGTGTTAGAGGCTTCGAGGAGTGAGAATGGAGATAAGAAAGACAAGTTTTGAGGAGTTTATATGGGTCCATGGCCATGGGAATACTTTCCAAGGCCGTGGTGAGCAATTCAAAACCATTAAAAGCTAAACAAAGGAGTCCACGGCCATGGATCGCCTGTCCATGGCCGTGAAAAATCTCTAGGAACATTTCCAGGGAAGTCCGCGGTAGTGGGGTAATTTTTAATTGTCGTGAGTTGTAGCAAAAATACTGTAGTAGTAAAATTCAAAATTCCAGAAAAGTCCACGACCATGGGAAATACTGTTCACAACAGTGGGGAAGCCCGATTTTCACACTATAAAAGCTGTTTCAGCCCGATTTTTAGGTTATCTTTAGTGCTCTTCTTTTTAGCTGCCAACTAAGGCTGAGAATTAGGGTCTTGAGGCTAAGGGGGTTGTCCATCACCAAATCTCAACGATTCCTACTCCATCATATCATTTGCGATACACTGATTGCATCAATTTGGAGGTGGTGCATCTAGACTTGAAATTGATTTCTTAAGAAGTGTGGAGCCGTTCACCAAAGCCATCATCACAAACCAAAGGGGGTTTTCTTTATGGTTTTTATGAACTTTCTTTCTTGTATTGATTGTTTTGTTTATTTCTCCATGGTTTGATTTATTTCTCTTTAATTCATTTTGTTGTGAGTTTCAATCTCGTAGTGTTAATGTTCATGATCTTTATATATGATAACATTGATTATCTTTATGAATGTTCTTGTTGGGAGATCCCACTAGAATAGGTCTAGCGAGTTTTGAAAGAAAGAAGGTGTCACTACAAGAAAAACTACTTTTTGCGACAAATGTTTTTGCGACGGCATACAATTGCGTCGCAAAACAAGGTTTTTGCGACGCTCAACAATCGTCGTCGCAAATAATTAATTTTTTGCAACCAACTTAAATTTCCGTCGTAACAACTATAAACTTTTGCGACCAACAGATACATCCATTGCAAAAACTATTACTATTTGCGACCACCACAAATATCTGTCGCAAAAACTATAAGCGTTTGCAACAACCAAATATTGTCGTCGCAAAAAAATTCAAATTATTAGATGATGCTAAACAACCTTTATTTCTTGGTTGTGATAAGTATTCCATCTTGTCTTTTGTGGTGAAATTAATGCATATCAAGTGCATGGATTCTTGGAGCAATAATTCGTTTGACATGTTGCTAACATTACTTAAGGATGCATTTCCCATGTGTAAAACAATGCCAAATTCAAACTATGAAGCAAAGAAAATGGTAAGTGATCTTGGTCTACATTACGAGAAAATTGATGCATGCCAGAATGACTGTATTATCTACTACAAGGAACATTCAGATGCAATCCAGTATCCAGTTTGTGGTCTTCCAAGATGATGGAAACCAGATAAAGGTGGTGCACCCAAAGAAAAAAGAATTGCTAATAAAGTATTAAGGTATTTTTCAATTACACCAAGATTACAAAGAATTTTTATGTCCTTAAAAACAGCTAAAGATATGAGATGGCATAGTGAAAAGCGCATAAATGATGGGGTCCTTCGTCATCCAGTAGATGCAGAGTCTTGGAGAAGTTTTGATAATATTTATAATGAATTTGCTTTGGAGCATCGAAATGTAAGGCTTGGTTTAGCTACAGATGGATTCAATCCTTTTGGAAACATGAGCGTTTCATATAGCATTTGGCCAATCATTTTGTTTCCATATAATCTTCCACCATGGATGTGCATGAAAGAGTCATTTACATTTGTAACTTTACTAATACCAGGGCCTAAAGGGCCGGGACAAGACATTGATGTTTATATGAGGCCAATGATTGATGAATTGAAGGATTTGTGGGAGCATGGGGTAGATACATATGATGCTTCAATGAAAGAAAATTTTCAAATGAAAGCGGCACTAATGTGGACTATAAATGACTTTCCTACATATGGTTATGTTTCATGTTGGAGTACTCAAGGAACGCTAGCATGTCCTTGTTGCAATAAAAAAACATGCTATTATCAATTAAGGAATGGTTCCAAAACTTGTTACATGGGTCATCGTCGATTTTTACCGATAAATCATAAATGGCGTGAACAAACATCACAATTTGATGGTAAAAAAGATAAGAGAGCTCCACCAGAACAGTTAAATGGTGATTATGTCCTTAATCAACTTCGTCATATGAATCAAACAGTGTTTGGAAAAGCAGTGAAGAGGCAAAAGCTTCCTGGGCAAGGAATCGAGCATAATTGGAAAAAACACAGTATATTGTTTACTCTACCCTATTGGCATAAGCAAAAGTTGCGGCATAATTTGGATGTGATGCATATTGAGAAAAACATTTTCGACAACATTATTGGTACACTTATGAATATTGATGGTAAAACAAAGGATACATTGAAGACACGGTTAGACTTACAAGAGATGGGTATCAGACAATCATTACATCCAAAAGAAGTTAATGGCAAGATGGTCTTGCCCACTGCTTGTTATATGCTATCGAATAATGAGAAAAGAGCATTGTGTCAGTGGTTGCAACAAATCAAGTTTCCTGATGGTTACTCAGCAAATTTATCAAGATGTGTAAATGTGAAAGATGGTAAAATTTCTGGAATGAAAACACATGATTGTCATGCGTTCTTGGAGAGATTACTTCCATTAGCCTTGCGGGATTTATTACCTCGTGTTGTTTCTGATGCCTTGACAGAATTAAGCATATTTTTTAAAGTTTTGTGCTCTAAAATTTTAAAACCAGAAGATTTGGATCGGCTACAAGTGGAAATTGCATTAACACTTTGTAAGTTGGAAAAAAATTTTCCACCTTCATTTTTTGATATAATGGTACATCTTCCAATTCACTTAGCTTGGGAGGCTAAAGTTGGTGGCCCTGTGAATTACCGATTGATGTATTCCGTTGAAAGGTATATGCCCACATAACTTCTCATGGCTTGCATTTTTTAAATCAAATTCATTTAGATTTATAACTAGTGCTTTTTTGTTAGATATATGCACAAACTTAAGGGGTATGTTCGTAACAAATAACGACCTGAGGGATCCATTGCTGAAGGATATATAGCGGAGGAATGCTTGACATTTTGTTCTCGATACTTGCATGGTATTGAAACAAAGTTTAATCGTCCAGAACGAAATTATGACGGTGATTCATTATCTAGAAATACCTCATCTTTCCAAATTTTTTGTATGCTTGGGCAACCTTTTGGAAAAGCAAATATGCAAGAGTTGAGTAATGATTTATTAAATGCGGCTATTATCTACATCCTCCAAAATTGTGAAGATGTTCAATCATTTATTAGGTAATGTAACTTCAATTTTGTATGCATATTTATAATATGTTATTAATCAAATTAATTTTGAAATTTTGTGTATGATTTTTATAGTGAGCATAAGAACATCCTCTCAGAAAAAGGAGCTAGAAATATTGATGAGATTCACAAATGTGAATTCTCATCCTGGTTTCACAAAAGAGTAAGTTAATTATTTTACTGTAATATTTGTTCCCTAATTCCATAGAGCGAAAATTTATTAAAATTTTAATGTATAATATACTACGCAGATTGGTGATGCATATAATGAAAATGATGAAGGAATAGATATAAATATGCTTGCTTTGGCACGGGGTCCTGAACGAAGAGTAATTTGCTATCCAGGCTACAATATCAATGGGTTTCGTTTCCACACAAGAGACCGAGATGAAAACAAAAAAACTCAAAATTTTGGCATTATGGTTAAAGGAGAAGGAAATGAAGGAGAGTTGTCATATTATGGAATAATATTGGATATAATTGAACTCCGTTATACAGGAGGGAACAAACTTACACTATTTAGATGTGACTTGTATGATACTTCTCGGGAAGGTATTGGTTATAGAAAAGATCGTTATGGGATTGTTAGTGTCAACACGACACGAAAACTACATACAAATGAACCATTTGTTTTGGCGTCTCAAGTGACTCAGGTTTACTATATTAAAGGATTGAAAGACCCTACATGGGCTCCTGTCAGCGAGATAAAACCAAGAAATCTTTATGAAATTCCAGAAAATGAAGAAGAGCCATATCAAGAAGAATATGTTGTTTATGATGTATGTGAATCACATTCACAAGATGATTTTGAAGATATAGATTGGAATAAGCCTGGAGTTGAAGATATGATAGTGGAGTAATTGAAACATTTGACATATTTGTTATATACCTTATAATATTCTTCATTTTGGTGAGTCATTTTACCTATTTTGTATTTCTTACTTTGATCTTGATCTTGTTATGTTAGCATTAATTAGTATAATTTCTGAATTATTATTTATGTTATTATCTTTTTTCCCCCTTTATTGTCATGTTTGTATTAAGAATTAATATTTGTTTTTCTTTTTTATAGGATTATATTGAAGATGGCAAGGAAAAGAAAAGCACGAGTTAGAAATGATTCAAATTCAGAAACACAAAATAATCAAACGCCAAACAAAGTTGATGATGAAAATGTTGAAATTAATCTTGACTGTTCGTTGCCATCATCTACTCGAGCTTCAAATGAAATATGTTCTTCTTCAGCACCTCCAAGTAAAAGACATAGTAAAGGTAATGAAATAATATTTTTAATTTATATACTTTATCTATTGAACTCTAAATATTTTTAAATTCATGGATGACTTTGTTGAAAAGGTAATGTGAGAGGAAATGCTAAAGGTGTCAGGTCAGGAGATGGAATTGAAGTTGAGATATATGACAATAGGTAAAATATACCATCCTGTAACTTCTATTATATGACAATATCTTGTTATAGTTTTGTAACTTCTATTATTTAGACATCTTAATGTACTGAATTATTTGTTCACAAATATACAGGATTATAACACCAAAAGCCATTAGTGAAATACATGTTCTCTTCCATCAAAAAATTAACGGTCCATGGACATCTTATTCTGAATATCCGAAATCAGAGCTAGATACTCTTTTTGCTAGATATTTGGTTGTGGGGTTCTCACATAATCAACTAGAAGAAGAAGTGAAAAGAGCATTTGAGAATTCAGTAAAGTGTCGATACTCTGATTGGATGTTGCGTATAAGGAAACCAATTTTCGAGAAGCATGAAACCCGAGAAGATTGTTACAAACAGCCACCTTCTTTCATTCCTTCTAATGTGTGGAAAGAAATGGTAGACAAATGGATGGGAGATAATTCGCAGGTTCAATATATATATATATATATATTGTTTTAGGTTTTTAATTATATTAAGAGTAAGTGAAATTCTAACATTGTTGGTATGTATGTAGCACAAAAGTGATAAGAATAAAATTAATCGAGCACAATCTCAAATCATTCATACTACTGGCAGAGTTTCGATGGCCAAGCATAGGAGTGACATGGTAACTAATATTTTTGTTTAACTATTTAATATTTTCTAATGGGTACAAATTCTATGCCTTTCAAATTGATCATTTTTTTATTACCTTAGGTTAAAGAGACAGGGTCAGAGCTAGGCCCAATTGATTGCTTTAAAAAATTCCACACTAAAAGGGATGGAGAGAGTTGGACTACTGAGAAAGCAAAAGATCTATGGGTATAAATATTTTTTTTTATCGTTTAAGGCGTGATATTGTAATGAGTGTTTATAATTATATTTTTCAATGTCAGGATAAAATGGATAATATTAGGTCAACTACAACGTCTGAAGGTTCAATAGTAAATGAATGGGAAATATATCGCGATGTTACAGGAGAACCTAGTCATGGTCGTGTTCTTGGATTAGGTACAGGTATTCAAGGGAAAGATGTGTATGGTAGTAGTTCCTCTCAAACATGTAGCGAAAGATGCAAAGAAATTCAAAAGATGAAGGAAAAGGAATGGGAGGACCGCTTCAAGCAAATGGAGTCTACAATTGATAAATTGCAACAACAAGTACCCGTTATGGTTCAAGCGGTGTTGTAAAGTTTGGGATTATCTAATATACAATTAGCTACACAGGTATAATAATATAATTTAATGTTTTTAATTATTGTTTTTATATGATTTTTAGATTGTTGTTAATGTAATGTATTATTTATATGTTATTTTAATTTATTATCTCACATTCTCTTTTCACTTATGTTATCTTATTCATTTTCCTTTAATGCTATTATGTTTATAGTATATACAAAATCCTATAATTAACTATCTCATCACTAATATTATTTAATACTCATACCAAACCTATATGCATCTTAGGCTTTAATGCAAAATTTTCATTTTAATAGTGTACTATTGAATTTTAAAATGTTTGCATGTATTATGTTTGTGTGCAGGGAGATGGTAATGATCTTAGGGATGTGATAGCTAATTCTCAAGAAAATGTAAGAGATGTTCATCATGGCAATGTTAATGAAAAAGATGGCAATGAGAATAGCTTGGAGGAAGACTCCGAAAAAGATGATGATGACAACGAAAATGAAGAGAATTGTGAAGATGACGATGATGATGATGATGATTGAAGATTTAAATGTTTTGAATGTTTCCAACTCTTATTGGATTTCATTTTTCAAACTTTTATTGAGTTAATGTTTTGTAAAAGTCTATAACACTTAATTCTTCACACTTATTTAGTTTTATGTTTTGAACTTTATTATGTCATTGTTTTGTAGAATCTTATAATAGTTAATTTTGTTAGACATGAATCGATATTAACCTATTATTAGGTTCATATGTTAAATTGAGTCAATATTGTGGTAAATGAGCTTGTTGTGTATGAGCTTGTTGTTATATAATTTAAATTATATTGTAATATAGGATTTGAATTAATTAGGTGCATGCTATCCATTTTTCCATATAGCATTTGCGACGACTTGGTCACAAAAAGATTTATTTGGATGGACCCAAAAAAATATTCATTTGCGACCAACACCGATTGGTCACAAATAACACTTATTTGCGACAACACAAAGTTAGTCGCAAATAATAAGTTGTTACGACGGCATATTCTTTGTTGCAAATAATATCGTTTGCGACGGCATACACTTTGTTGCAAATACTATTTTTTGCGACGGCGTAATCTTTGTTGCAAATACTACCTTTTGCGACGGCGTACTCTTTGTTTCAAATAATATATTTTGTGACGGTCAATATGTCATCGCAAATAACACTAATTGCGACAAATAGTTGCCGTTGCCAAAACATTTCGTCGCCTTAATTCGTCGCATTATTAATGTTTTTGTAACTAGATTTTAAATTTTTTGCGACTGCTTTTGGTTGTCGAAAAAGCTAGTTTTTGCGACGGTTGGTTGCAATAACTATCTTTTGCGATGGGAGCAGATACGACGACATGCGACGGCGAACAGCCGTCGCAAAAAACGTTTTGCGACGACATTTAAGGTTTTGCGACGGTAAGTGGTTATAGCAAAAAGTAGTTTTTCTTGTAGTGAGTGAGCCTTAGGTAGAGGAGTGTCCACTTTCCCTTCGTGTTGACCAACACCTAACTTCGTGTCCCGTTTGATTAATGATATTGTTTAAACCATTGGATGTGATAGGTCTTGTTAGGGTTTATCCTTTATTAGTGGTTAGTTGTCTTGCCAAAAAACTAGCCTGCTTTGGGTGCCTAGTTGATCATTTTAGAATCCCTAGAGCTTATCACTCTTATATGAATACCTCATAATATAACAAGTCATGTATAGGAGGCTTCCAATTGAAGAAATCTCCAATCGTTGTACCAATGGGGTTGGGGAAATTTAGGATTCCCGCGACTCAAACCATTTGATTTGAACAGTGTAGTTGAATCTCATACTTCAAGTTGTAATCCTAAGAGGAGCATTGCCTAAATACCCCATCTTTCCAGATTGAGACTTCGTTCAATTTCCCTAATTTACCTGTCTTTGGCATCTTTGCACATTAGATCACTTCCACCTTACCATTTAGGCTGGATAACGAGGTTTATACTTAGTATTAGTATGTTTGTTCTCTGTGTTCGGTAACCCATCCCCTTTAAAACACTTTATTACTTTGACACCATGCACTTGCAGTACACATACACAAAGGGTGTGTCAAATACATCAACCTATGCTTCTACTGGTTACTTTTCTTTTGCATGTTCCTGTGTATTAAAAAGGTTTCCCATGTATTATTTTTACTTTCGTGTGTATTATTACCTATTTCTGTGTGTTACACCGTATTCTGATGTAAAATACAAGATTCATGTGTATTATTTGTGTTTCTATTTAGTTTTTTCATCTTCTGTGTATTGTATGTCGTTTGTTAATTGCTTTCTATTTGTAATATGCATTGCCGAGCAGGGAGTCATTCTAAAAACGTATGAATGCTGACTTGGATGCTTTCCTCCACCACCAACCTCCCGCTGGGGCGCGTAGTATTGCTGGGTGTTCCTAAACATATGATGGATCGATATTGAAAGTAGGCCAACATTTTGAGAATGCATACCAGTTCAAAGATGCCTTACAAAGCACCGCTATAAGATAAAATTTTGACTTTGTATTTGTAAAAAACAATGAAATCCGGGTGACTATTAGGTGCACTGCTCCAAATTGCTAGTAGCGAGTGCATGCATCCAAAGAGGAAATGTAGACACATTCCAGGTGAAGACAATGCAAGTAACACACATTTGCAGTGGAGGCATTTTTTACAACAGCGTCCCCAAAAGCAATCAAGAAGTGGGTTTGTGATCGTGTCATGTAAAAACTGAAGGAGCGGCCATTGTATAGAACTGTAGACATTCAGAAAGACATATTAAGGGACCATGGTGTTCGACTGTCGTACAAGCGTTCTTGGACAGGGACAGAGATTGCCAGGGCTACCATTCATGGTAGAAAGGTTAGTAACTATGACTTGCTTCTCTGGTATGCAGACAAACTGGCCGAGATGAATCCCGGTAGCATCATCACCATTGACAACGACGGGGAACGCTTTAGGCGTACTTTTTTCTCTTTTCGGTCTTGTTTGTAGGGGTTCAAGCAGGGGTGCAGGCCATTGCTTTTTGTTGACGGAACTTGTTTGCTGGGCAAGTACGGTGGGATTCTGTTAGGTGCAATGGGGAAAGATGGCAATGAGGGTCTGTTCCACGTAGCATTTGCCATCGTCGACAATGAAACTGATGAGAACTAGACTTGGTTTCTTGCTACTCTCATGGAGGCGTTGAACGGTGAAGATGACTACGGCAAAATTATAACATTCATATCTGATCGGTCCAAGGGTCTATTCAACACTGTAACACCGGTCTTCCCTTCATCGTCACATGATTATTACCTATGTCATCTGGAGGCGAACTTCATGAAGTCCAATGCTAGACTCAGGAAAACATTGAGAGAGCAATGTTTGGCAGTAATGGTCAAAATTGCGTACTCTTACATGTCGAAAGAGTGAGATAATGCAGATAGTGAACTTGCATCTACATCGGACGATACGCACGCATAATTGCTATACAAATCTGATGTTGACCATTGGTTGAACTATTTGTTTAAAGGTGTGCGATGGTGTGAGATGTACTCCGACCTGGTGGAGTCTTTCAACTCCTGGATCAAAGAGACGCGGCATCTACCGGTAACAAGCATGGTTGATTCCATAAGGTTAGGCTGGTTCGTGGATATTCTAATGTGTTGCTATGTAATATCTATTCTTCTTGTGTAATATACCATAATTGTGTTTTCATTCATAGGATTAAACTCATGACTATGATGGTAGAAAGATGAGAACAATCAAACAGGAGTGATACATACCTCTGCCCTGAGATATGCAAAAATGTCGAACAAATTGTCAAAGACATTCATTTTCTGAGGGTGGGCCAATCCTATGATGACAGTTATGAAGTGGTTGACGAATGTAACAGTACAATAAGTCTCCATATCCAAAAATGCTCCTTCAGAAGATGGGAGGTGCATGGCCTCCCGTGCAAGCATGCATATGCCGCGATTATGCAGACAAATACAAATGTCCACTATTATGTTGACCATTATTTCATAGTCGAATGGTATCGTCCTGCATATGCCAACCCATTATACTCAATCCCTGACAGTGACAAGCCAAGTGATGACAAACGTGAACTCCGAATTAGCCTGCCAATATCAAAGAAACTTCCCAGCGGTCCACGAAGGAAAAGAATCGAGTCACAGGTTTTAGATGTAAGCGATTTACATTGTAGTTGGTGCCATCAAACTTGATATAATCGTCGATCATGTAACTCAGTCATAATGGACTGAATGGGCTATGCGTAACAGAGATGGGGATATTTCAATTTTTTGTTTTCCATTTTTTTGGACGCAAATCGTTTCTGTATAATGTAAGCATGGCTTGTTTACATTTGGCGATTGTTATGTATTGTTAGTTTTTTCCGTGTATTATTGATTGTTCCTGTGTGTCATTGGTTGTTCTTGTATATTAGGGCCTGTTTAATTTTGTCTTTGTTTTTATGTTTTCAGAACAGTTTTGTAAAATTGTTTTTCAGAACAAGTTTTGGAAATAAAAAAACAAAAGAACCTGTTTGGATGAAAGAGTTTTGAAAACAGATCTAAAATCAAAATAACAAAAAGAACTCGTTTGGAAAAAGTTTTAGAAACATGTTTTAAAAGCAAAAAATAAAATACTTGTTTGATTCAGTTGTTTTATGTAATTGATATTATTGCGTTGTTTACAGTAAATTAATAACCATTTTACTTCAAATAACTAATATAATAATGTACTTTGTAAAAATGAGCCTAAAATGAATACAAGTAGAATACAATATGACAACCAAAGCCATCTGCAGTGAAATAGTTATGTACCAATAAGTAGTTCTTCCAAACCTCCTCATATACAATGACTGTATTGGTTTCGGCATCCCAACCAAACCCAGTATGTTGTAAGAGTAAAAAACATTCTCGATGCTTAAGACATAATCTGTTAAACTCCTGCTTTATTTGTTTTAAAGTGAAACTATGCCTCACAATGGTATTCAACATTTCTAAAATAATTTTCTAAATTTTAAGACAAAACACTCATTTCTTTTTGTAATTTCTTCCACCATGATATCTATATAGGATTTAACCACATTTTTTTGGACCACAAAGAATTCTCTCGTTCCTCTGTCATTTTGCTAGTTGCCGTCTATAATGTATGTCAAATAAGAAATAAAAGATTATGAGAATAAAAGATTACATAACATGTAATCTACCTAATTAACAAAGTTTATTTAACTATTTTTATCGTAAAAAACAAGAGATAAAAACTCTAAAAAAAGGATGACATTGTAGAAAAAACCTGTCAAAGGTGTAGCCGAGGGGAGATGAAACTGAGGGGAAGTACGCTGGAGGTGTCGGAATCGAAACCAGAAAAAACTTGCCGGAGATGGAGCGGAGGGGATGGTGGCGGCCAATTTAGATGTATGAGAGAAAGACTTGTTTTGAAAACCCTATAGATAAGTCTCACTTTTATCTTGGGTTGTTTTGAAAACCCTATAGATAAGGCTCACTTTTATTTTGGGTTGTTTTTAAAAACAAAAGTTTGGAAACATCCCAAAGTGGTTTTCAGTTTTTTGTTTTTAAAAACACATTTTTGTTTTTAGTTTTTTAAAACAGTTTCAAAATATTATGCCCCAAACAAGTTTTTTTTGCTTTTTCGTTTTAAAAACCAAAAACTGTTTCTGAAAACAACAATCAAACATGCCTTTATTTATTGCTCCTGTGTATTTTTAGTTGTTTCTGTGTCGTATTTGCTTTTATGTATTATTGGTTGTTCCTGTGTATTATTTCTTGTTTTTATATATTATTTGTGGTTCCTATGTATTATTGGTTGTTTCTTTGTAGTAATTGTTCTCTGTGTGTATTATTTGAGCTTCATGTATATTATTCGTTGTATGTGTGTAATGTTGATTGTTATTGTCTATTAATTGTTGGTCTTGGTGTTATTTGTCGTTGCTATGTAGTAAATGTTGTTCATGTATATTATTTGTCTTTTCAGTGTAAAAAATACATTAATACAAGTGTTTATGTTTTATGTTCATACACGTGAGAAATGCGGCATTTATCTGATGGGTCGGCGTTCTCTTTCCCTGCGGCGATATCGTCTTTGGTGTCATCCTCTTTCCTGGCAAAGTCCCCCTTCAAGTCTACGACCTCCGTCACATCTATAGTCGGTATGATTTTTTTCAACATACTGTGAAGCAATATCCATGCGAGGTTGCAACGTAGTGAAGCCACAGGTGTGGGATGTCCAATGGAGGGATGTCTAGCTTTTCCCCGTTTAGGATTTGCTCCATATAGCGCATGAGAAAAACCAGCCAATCAAAGTTTGTGGGGTCCTGTTAGGGGCAGTCCCATATCTGCTCCAGCGAAAGGTCTTTAAATATATTGGACCCTGTACTAATCTCGATGCCCAGTTCAAAAAGCCCCCACTGAAATGTGGGAAACATTTACCATTAGTGAAACATTTCAAAGAGATAAGGGATGAAAGGTTCGAAATAATGCTCGAGCCACTTACCCTGGATACGGCGTTGCAATCATATACACGTGACTTGAATAGTGGACATGCTTCTCGTTTACAATGTCAAGGACGAGCAGATGGTAATAGTCGTTGTAGACGATGGCCATAAGGTCCTCGTTCTTGTACCCAAACATAGCATCCTCCATCATACATAACAATTTATTAGCCATGAATTCCATTTTTTTTGCATAGCAAGCGTCAATGGCAGTGTGACAACAGCGCGCTTCTTGTACGCCAATGGTTTGTCAGCAATTCTTCATGGTTCATGAGGCGGAGGACATCAACGAAATCCACGGGGACTTGAGCTTTACCTTCGAGGAGGACGTAGAGGCTTTCACATGTTGTATACCCATACTCATCCATCCAAATGATGATACTGTTGACATAATTGCACAGGAACATAATAGGTTACACAAGATTCAACAATAATATAAGTGCAGATTATATAAAGGACAACAATATTACACAGGAAGAAAACTTAGATGTCAACGAGTGTGTTCAAATAGATTGAGATGGTTGCTTGTTCCATTTGGTTTAGCCTTCCGAAGCCGAGGAGGATGTAGAAACTTTCACATGTCATATACCCGTACTTATCCCTCTAAATTATGGTACTGTTGACATAATTGCACAGAAACATAATGGGTTACACAAGATTCGCAATAATATAAGTGCATATTATACAAAGGACAACAATATTACACAGGAAGAAAACTTACCTGTCAACGAGTGTGTTCAAATAGATTGAGATGGCCGCTTGTTCCATTTGGTTCAGCCCACTGAAGCCGAGATATTTTTTCTTATTAGGAAGGAACCCTACTTTGGGCTTCTTCAGAACTTCACTTTTCTCTTGAACGGTCACTGGACCATCGTATGGTACAAGCGCAAGTGGGCCATCTTTGTGTTCATCCTTCTGGAAGCCGGAGAGGAACCCCAGCAATATGTCAATGACTTGTAACTCATGATCTTCTGCTTATAACGCGTCAGTTGAGCGGGATTCTAGTTGTGCGGACGAATTCCTTTGTGGGGCCTCACTTCAGTAGAGCCCTCTTTTGTGGAGGACCTTCTTTTGTGGTGCCTGCATTGGTGGGGTCTTCTTCTGTTGAGGGGCACTATTCTGGGGAGCCTTCTTGGGTAGGGTCTTCTTGAGGGAGCCGCGCTTTGAAAGAGGCCCCTTCAGAGAAAGATTACCAGGACTGGCTTGACTTTGTCTATCACAGACATGCGTCACGTTCTATGCGTAAGGGGTATCAACTTTATCGCCTTCAGCGGTTGATGTCATCGCAACAGGTGTGGGCACTAGAGCCTCAGGTGTAGTGATTCCAATGCTAGAGGGAACTAGATAAGGAATTTACAACGGGGGGTCGTCAGCAGCTAGAATGCCATCGGCAGGGACGGGTAGGGTACCTACTGCCAGTGGGAGCTTAACCTTCGGGCAGGGTGGAGCATCATGAAGGACAAGAGTTTCCTCAACGCCAGTCATCCCTGCACTGTGCTGCACAAGGTTACCTCTCTAAGACCGCGCCACCTATTTGAACCTCCAACCTAAAGTAGGGAATGGACTTGAAGAAGGAGGAAGAGAGACAGTTGTTGGATCCACACCGGTGCCAAAGCTAAAGGCAATGAGGATGAATCGGCCCTTTGTTGCCTTGTATCCTGGGCGTTGCACTCGTCCATACAAGCTTGCAATTCCTCAAAATCAACCAGTAATCGTTGTAATATCCGTCGCATGTCATCGTCACCTTATGAAACATCAACCAGAGTTGACTACGGAAGGATGGCAACTTTCTAAATGTGGATAGGTGAGGAATGAAGCCGACCTCGCTTCCTCCCTAGCACAATGCTCGGTTTTTTTCTCAAAGTACGTGGGAAAATAGTTTTTTTGGTGGAGCTGGTGCGCTGGGTTGGTTTACAGGGCTGTTTATTCATGCCATCTTTTTCGAGCACTCTCTCAGTGGTCTACGGCTGGGTCTCTTCACTGCCACTGCCAACCAATGTAATCTCCTCATCGTCGGTTATCACAAGCTCAGAAAACTACAAAGCAAACACACAAAAATTACAATATCGTTAGCATGTTGTACACAAATAATCCAAAACTTACAGATAAAAACTTAGAAGTACATGCGAACTATGTTTTGTACACAGTTAGGTATAATAATACACACGAAGACACATATTACATAGGACGCCAAGATATTACACAGTAAGTGAAGATATTACACAGCAAGGCAGGATATTACACATGATGCTAGGATATTACCATTTAAGATGCGATTTTACACATGAACACAGTATTATACACAAGAAGCCATAATAGTACACATGTAAATACATTACACAGATTTAGCAAACAAACTTACTACTTTCCCTTCTAGTAATTTTAGTAGCGGACAGATGGATATCCCCTTTATGAAACTTGCCTCCTCGTAGCACCTTATACAGTGTATCCATCCCGTCCACACTTTCTTCACACTACCCGTTACCTAGTAGAACCAAATAACTAGGGAAATGGCATACCCTTTCAAGTAGCCTACAATGGTGTGCTTTCCTTCGCAACGAAGCTGCACACAGGCGGTTGTCGAAAGGACACCGTCCATCAACCACCTTTGAATAGCCTACGCCCATGCATCGAGATTCGCTAGATTGTTAGCGTACCTTGCTAATAAAGTTGGCGCGTTTAGAGAGGTGTTGGGGAAGAAGACGGTCGTCTTAAAGTAAACGACGACGAGCTTCACGAATGTGTCCTCCTCACTATCTTCGCTGCAACAAGCTTCAACAATTTTTCCTTGATCGCATCATGATGCTGTTATGCATCCTGCTCAAAAAATTTTGATCAAATTGGGATTCGAGCCTCTCGTGCTTGAAAGAGATAATATCTCCATCGTATCGGAGGCCAAGAATGAGGGCGATGTCTTTTGCCCTAAACGACAGCATTGGCTCCCCTATCTTAAATCGCTAGTTGCTATCATCGTACAGCTGCATCAAAGCATCTAGAACCCCCTCTCTTGCGTCACTGGTGTGACATCTATGAAATGCGCGAACGGCATTGAGCAGAGAATCTCCTAGTGACGAATGTTCATCAGTTTCTTTGACTCGGACACTGTTTCCACGATATGGGCTAGGTAACACCTTGCGTTGACTAGAGAGGTTGTCATCGTCTGTTGTTACCAAAAAATGCATATAATGAGTGAATGGATGAAAGTTTGAAATCGTATTATACACAACAAGCAAAAAAAACAATACACAATAAATGAACAACTGAAATGAGAAACATTAGCAAATACACAACACACAATGTCGAATAATACACATGAGCTAAGCAATAATATACAGGAAACAAAGAATGAGACTACAAAAACTAATAACCACACAACATGCTTGATTGGAAGCCGAGGCTCGTCTTCTCACCTTTCGACTGGGTTCTTACTGGAGGGAAATTGCCGTTAAGCGTTGAACGAAAGCCCCTGCAAAGAACTCGAAGGCGCTACTCTCTTGAGGAAGACGACTACTGGAGAAGGTGATCTCCATATACTTCAACACAATAAGAAGAAGGCAAAGTGGTGTAGGTAAGCGAGAGTCTTGGGTCGCATCCCAACGATTCGAGCGGCCAACCATCCAGAGGTTCTCAAAGCCACTTGGAGGATATTTTGGTCATTTTGCGGGGAAATTTTGTTTATGGGATCATGGGTATTCTAGTAATTTTCCCCCATTAGATAACGACATCTGCACCTCCATTTGAAGTCTTTGGACTGAAAATGTACAAAACATAAAAAGAGGGACCTTTTAGGGATACTGAAACTTGGAGAGATTTATTGGGATTATGCAAACTATAGGGGGAAGTCATTAGTTTATTTTGTGGAAATATTTACTCAAGTGTTCATGCAAATACATGTATGAAATATTTTAATCTATGTTAATGAACATCTCATATTTGCGTTGAATTTAGATGAATAACGTGTAGACTAACTCCTCATGTCAGCAAACAAAATTCAAATCTAGCTAATGAGTTGCACTCATGACATAAATGACCAACAAACATCAATTAGTTTCAAACCCTATATTCTACTAGACATCAATATATGTATATATATTCTACCATCACCATCAAGAATTTGGTCCCAAACCCTATATTTGGTGAGTCCTATTTTAGGAGTGACCCCATTCAACTTGTTAAAAATGTGCACAGCATGCATCTCATGAGTTGGATTCCAGACACCATGTCTACCCATGACATGATTGATATGCATCTCATTGAGTTGGATTCCAAACCCCACGTCTAGATAACAGCACATAAATAATAATATTTAAGATTTTTGAATTATATATCAGAAAACATTAAGATGTACTCAAATTTATGTAATTGAATGATCAATTCCATCTTGGATTTTATATATATATATATATATATATATCTAAGATTATATATATAAGATTCTCATACAATAATTAGAACAAAGAAAAGGTGGACAACAATTGAACCTACACCATGTATGTTCATTTTTCTACTGAATCAAAACAAGGAAGAGGAGGAAGACAAAGAAGTACTTGTAAATAATTCATGGGACCAAAATCCTAGGAGATATTTATATATATATATATATATATATATATACAAGAATAGATTGGAAAGCCCCACAAACAAAAGGAGGAGAGGAAATGGGGAGAAGTAAAATGCCATACGCCTTCCTCTTCCTCCATGGGCTTACCTTAGTGAGACTATTACAATGGCTGACCTAATAATGCATGTAACTTCTTTTGGAATATTAGGCACCATAGTGGACATATCTATCAATCCATGAAAGTAGTCATGCCTACTCAACAGCTAGCCGCATGTAACTATTCAATATATATATATATATATATATATATATATCTTCAACACTTCAATTTTTTTTATTAATTCCTAGTAAAATATTTGGATTGTGGCTTTTTTGATGTGACACTGAACCATCCATTTAATTTTTATATATAAGAATGAGGAATAGAATACAATTTAAAAGATTGAAATGGATGGTTTCATATTTAAATAATCACTCATTTTTACTATTGTTAATATATTTATTCATTTAAAAAGTTGAGAACAGTCATGGATATACCTGATTCACTTTTTAATTCAACCTTATTTTTTATTTATTATTTATTTTTATAATGCTATATATAAAAAACAATTTTATATATATATTCATTATAAAATTAAGAAAGAAGATAAACACAACGCCCAAAGTAGAGAGAAAACAACTAAATTTCTTATTCACTTCTCGGGTATCATATCTATTGCATATGCGTGGTGTATAAAAGATTACAAAAACTTTATTTATAGATTAAGATTTATATAAAAACAAAAACAAAAGATCATATCTGTTAAACTTTCTCATAAATATCATGGAAAGATGAACAATATTATTAAGACTTCGGAAGATGAACAGTCTTCCATTAATATATAGGGATCCTTTAATTAATATTTCATAACAATATTTATATATATATATATTTCTCTTGAATGTTATAAATAAATAAACAGACAAAATAAATAGAGACTACGTAGCTAGTCTGCTGTTAAGACACCTATTCTCCCTCCTTACTTGATACTCCTGCCACTGAACGGATAACTTCCATGACAGACAACACAGTCACTCAGAGAGATTTAGAGAGAGAATGAATGAATCTTCTCAGCATCTCATGGACAAGATAACTTATGATTTGGTCTCCAAATAAGACATGCATTTCCTTTGACACATCTTGCTTCTACATCATCCTCTTGATCTTGACATGATCATCACTTAGGATTTGGTTCTCTCAAGGACTGTGGCCATGGATATGCAAGTTCCATCATCATCATCATCATCATCATCATCATCATCATCATCATCACCATACTCTCTCAAGAGATTTGGGATCACCGGAGGACAATGCAATCCTATGCTCCAATCATCCTCACACTCATCAGTGTGTTTGTGTGTGATTCACTGTCACGTTGCTCTTCTGCATTATTATCATGTCTTTTTTACAAATTTACCCCTCTCCTAGAATCTTTTGTGTTGAAGTTACTTGCATACCCTTTGAAAGTTGTCAACACACCAATTATGTATACATTGTTTCATTTGTTTCTTTTTCAAAATATTCAATGTTGCCATCTCACATGCTTTTGTCTATGCCCATTAATTTTGATCTTGTAGTTAGATGACAACAAAATCTATTGCAAGAGCAATCTTTGTAGATTATGAAACAAATAAGTACTCTTTCTTTTATAACTGAAAAAATTATGTCGAATGTTAGCACTTAAACAGATACTTTTTTTAACAAACCATGAATCATATATATACTTTGGTTCATTTATATCTTTTCTAAATATTCAATGTTCTCATTATATATATCTGGTCCATATTTATTGTTTAACAGGAAGAAAATGGACAGATAGTTGCTGTACAAATATTTTAAATTTCTTAACCAAAACAAGTTTTTTGATAAATCAATTTTTTTTTTAAAGTGATAAAAATAAAATTGCAATGTACTTTATTGTTTATACCTTATTATTTCCTTTGGCCTGCATCAATATATAATAGATTGCTCGTTGTAGTAGAGTCCGGTTTTTAAAAGATCGAGCTACCAGTGTGTATATATGCATGTCTATAACTACAAACATGTTCAAGTCCAGTGTTGGTTAAAAAAAATCAAAGATGATAAACATATAATTTTAAGATTTTACAAAATAATAGATGCAAGAGAAAAACTGAGCATTATCATGACATATAATATAAGAGTCAGAGATATCATATGTAGAGGAAGTGGGGTATATATGAATGAAAGAATGCAGGCTAATGTGAAGACAATGGAGGCTAGATATGGAGTAAAATTACAATGTCAGAGATTGGGTTTGGCTTTTCATTTATGGACATGGTGGCCAAGAATTGTGGCTATTCACTTTATCTTTTTTTTTTTTTTTTTTTTTAAATTAAGTTTTTTATAGTTTGTGGATATAGAATTTGCCACCTTTTGCATTCATTCACTCACTCACTCACTCCTTTTGCAATCCAAATCCAAATCCATATCCAATGAAATCCTTTGTTTGTGGCGCTGTCTTCTTGTTATTCTCTGCCTTTTGGTGGGAGACAGCAAAAGTCTTGGGTGATCAATAGTTTCTTTTCATCATTTTATCCCTTGTTCTTGTTGTTGTTGGTGTTGTTGTTACATATGATATTTGATTTTTTTAATTTTATTTTTATTCTTGTCTATTGTTTTAATGTACACTTCTATCATATTATATATATATATTAATGAAATATAGATAAACCATGTTTAGAAATATGCATAAAAGCGTCATTAATTTATCAACACAACTGAGTACGTTGCATATGAGTTGAGGTTCAAATTTACTGGATAAAAATATAAACTTCCTACACAAGCAATCAAGGTCGGCGATTATAATCTTAAAATATTGAAAATGATTGATGTACTTTCCATTTTTATTAATATTGCGATATGTATTTTCAACATCCTTAATAGGGTGGTTATTTGATATACGGTGTGAAATTTATAATTATTTTATTTTTTCCTCTTAAATTTTATAAATTTGGTCATTTATATGGTAATTTGAAAACTTTTTGATAATATTTTTAAACCATCATGTAAGATAAATAAATGTTTAAAGTAAGAATTATTTTGAATATTTTGAAAATATAAAAACAAAAATAAACATTGAGAATTTTTTTTTAAATGATGCATGTATACCATTTACAAAAGAGAGATTGTGAAATTTTACAGCTGATGGAACAAAATGGATAATTTCTTCTATAATTTGAGTTGAATTTATTATAAAACTTAAAAATGATTAGACATTAACCATAACTGTGAAAGCTTAAAAAAAAGGATATTATGGGCTAAAACAACTAAACATGAACATGTGAATAATTCAATATCCAAAGCAAGAATCAAATGGATTATGTTTAAATGGGCCAAAGCACACAGCTAATGGATTGGCTTTAAGAATAGTTTCCATTTTCCCTTTTTTTTTTGGTTAAAAAAATACATAATCATCTTTAATTTCTTGAATAATAATAATCACAACTTATCAATTCTAAACTTAAACGCTCACATAATTAATTAATTATGCATATGGTCATTCAACTTGAATGATTAACTAGTCCAAACATTGAAAGTTACTGCTTATGTAATGCATATTTAATTGCTCAATTATTAAGAGTAAATATTTACACGCTTGCATAGCAAAGTTAAACCATCCTTGCAGATTAAATAATCAGAGAAAAATACAATACTAAACTTGAATATTTAATTGCTGAAGAACTAAGAGCAGCTGCTTAGTTAACAATTACATTTTTCCATCATAACATATAACAACTAAAATGCATCCAATTTAAAAACCAAATTGTCAGAAAAGTATAATTAAGTTTGATGTTATTCTTGAAACAGGTTTCACGCACAATGAGAGCACAGGTGTATCAAAGTAGTAACTCTATATCTGAGCAGATCCTTAACATATGACTTGTCCACATCATGTCAAAAAAAAACAAAAAATATTGAAATATCGAAGAATCAATAAATGAGTACTGAGTTGAGGAAAAACCACAACCCTGTATATAGATATGTGACCCATCATTCAATTGGAAGTTACAGTATGGATTAACAAGAATTATTTTGAACAACAATGTATTTACAGTAAGAAGAAGAACTATGACAAGTATTCAAGAAGATGAAGTATATTTTCGAATGGCTTCCATGATCTTCTCCTTATCTCTGGTTGGAAATGCTTCCAATAGGACTCCATTTTTATAGAAGTGAAACAGTGGCACAATCTGCAGATGTTTGAAACAATTTTCTGAGTGAATGCAAAACATTTAGGATGTCATCAATGTAATCATAAATAGATAAATAAGTAAATCATAAAACACAAGTCAATAAGAATGTTAAACAAGTATGAAATAGAAGTGGATTTAATCTTTAAAACTGTGTGTGAATAAATAGAAGTTTAGAGGCCTAATGGAGAAAAGAAAAGGTGATGGGGATTTGCATTGAACTAACATGAAAGACAATACAAAAGCAAGAGATATATTTCTTATTTCTCCAAATTGTTATAGATGAATGCTTGAGGCACAGAATTTGATTTTGAAGGGTTTGATTTGCATTTTACACTGCCATGGTTCTTGTTTTCTTTTATTATTATTTTGGTGGTACATATTTACTTTATTTTTGGAAAAACAATACCTTGTGGAGGATAGGCTTGCAAGAAAAAAAGGGAGTATAAATCAATGTCGTCTTTCAATAACAAAGCATAGATTGGAAGTAAGACGTTGCTTTCTAAATCTACAACCTTAATCCATGGTAATATTGTCTATGGTAACTTGGATAAAAAATCTATTGCCGACAATGATCTAAAATTAAATAGATAACAGAAAGAAAGTAAGTCGAAGACATAAAATTCCCTCTTAGATGTCAAGAGTCATCAGCATTAATTTAATCTCAAAAGTTAATGAACGACTTCTTATGGGCTAAAGCAATATTGAGGTCAATTAGGTTATCAACAACCATTCTGGAAATTTTTTCAAGACAGAGGTTTACAAGCTTTGTAATGATTGTATAACAGTTTATATAATAAAAAAAGGTGTACTTTTCATTTCTTGAATTTCCCTTCTCCACTGATGAGAGATGTTTTCACCCGCCGAGTTGATAAAGTTTCAATCACCAAATGACTTCCCAAAGACTACAAAATATATTGGGATTTTATCACAAGGAGAATACTACTCACTGATTTTCCCATTCTTAGGTTGGCTTTTATCAAAATAGGCACACATTTTACACACACACACACACACACACACACACAGATTTCAAATATCATTTGTAGACTTCTGATTTTAGGGATAAGTAAGATTTATAAAATGCTTCGTTAAGTTCATCTCCACGGTTCTAATAATTCAACCTTATCAACAACTAGTGATGTTCACAGAAGAAGCTCAAATTGCTTTCATTTAAGGATGTTGATCTTGAATAGTATTATTAAACTGAAGGAATAAGAGTTCTTTCCCTCAAAGCATGTGAACAATGGCATCTCAATCAAAGTTTACTTCATAAATGTTTCTGGCATAATTATTGAAGTGCTTTTTAAGTATATTCTTCTTGTAGAGGGCTTTGATGATTAAAAGATTTCTTAAATCATGATCATTCTAAGACATCTTCAAAATCAAATTCCTCACTAAAAGAAAGCTATAACATTATCTACTGTTAGCACAACCTTTGGTAGGGTAACCTTTCTCACATTTACACTCAGTAATTTTGACCATCAAAGAGAATTGTTACTTCTCGAAGAATTTAATTATGTCATTTTAGCACTCTTGGTGTTTGATAGCTCCAATATGCTAATGATCATTTATTACTAGCATAAAGCAGCATATCTCACTAACTCACGCAATGCCTATTGAAGCACCTGATAGATTGAAGATTTAATTTTACAACAATTTAGATCTTTTTAATTCATGGTAAACCATTATATGCCACTTTTTATTGAGGTGTCCAATAAATTAATTAGTTATTTTCCCATGTCATATGTAGTAATTTCACTCTCAAGTGGTAAACTACAAGAATAAAAAGACGGTAAAATTCCCGGAACAGTCCCTCTATTGTCCTAGGTGTGCCTTTTTAATCCCTATATTATAAAGTGAGCCTTTTAAGTCCCTCTATTATTTTGATTGAGAAATTTCAGTCCACCCACTAACAGCCGTTACCAGTGCCGTCTATGGGTGCTGACGTGGAGCCACGTGGCACGCGACTGGGCTTACGTGGCCATCTCCATCTTCTGTAAAATTCCCGAAACAGTCCCTCTATTGTCCTAGTTGTGCTCTTTTAGTCCCTATATTATAAAGTGAGCCTTTTAAATCCCTATATTATTTTGATAAAGTTGTATATTTTCTTTTCTTTGAACATCGTTTGCTTTATATGTTTTCTTTCAATAAATCACAAATGAATTTTTTTTTCTTGAGCACTTTATGTTGGTTGAGTTCTGTATGTTTGCAATAAATTTATTTGTTCTTCGATTAACCAACTAGCAATTATCTCCTAAAAAACGACATGCACAACTAATTGCTAGTTGGTTAATCGAAAAACAAATAAATTTATTGCAAACATACAGAACTCAACCAACATAAAATGCTCAAGAAAAAAAAATTCATTTGTGATTTATTGAAAGAAAACATATAGAGCAAACAATGTTCAGAGTAAAGAAAATACACAACTTTATCAAAATAATATAGGGACTTAAAAGGCTCACTTTATAATATAGGGACTAAAAGGGTACACCTAGGACAATAGAGGGACTGTTTTGGGAATTTTACCGAAGATGGAGATGGCCACGTAAGCCCAGTCGCGTGCCACGTGGTTCCACGTCAGCACCCATAGACGGCACTGGTAACGGCTGTTAGCGGGTGGACTGAAATTTCTCAATCAAAATAATAGAGGGACTTAAAAGGCTCACTTTATAATATAGGGACTAAAAGGGCACACCTAGGACAATAGAGGGACTCTTCCGGGAATTTTACCTAAAAAGACTAAATGCAATGAATAAACTAGTACCATTGGCCTTACGGGTGATTTCATCAATTCATCTGTCATTCCTTCTTGATTTTTATTTACTGCTTACTTTCTTGTGCCATCCAACATCTCGGCAGTTTCCTAAATGACTTAAAAGCTCTGATCTCATTCCAAAATGGTAATTGTGATAGGTTAAAGGTGAGGATCTACAACTCTTTTTCCAAAACTTCAGTAGCATCATCATAATTAATGCTAGTAGAAACTAGTGCTGAATGATTCTAGAGAAATTACTTTTACAGGACACTCTTTGGAACTTGCATTATAGATTCCCCTTTCGCCTTCCAAGTTAATGCTACAGTCAAATTTGGTGATGGTAACAATTCTTATTTTAAAAAAAGAATGAGTAGAAGATCACAATCTTTATGGCCTTGTGCTCTTTGTTAGAATCCTTCATTTTATATCCTTAGCATCAATGTATTAAGTGTTACTGGCCTTTTTTTAAAGATGATTCAAAGTTTGTGCTAGGGTATAGGGGAAAGATAGACATTTGGGAAACTAGGATAAGGTCACCGATGTCAAAAGATATTTGGTCAAGAAATTATTATGAGATTAGGAGTTTGTTTCAAGGTTACATGCCAAATTTGGCACCTTCTAAAATTATGATTACTATTAACCACATGTCCCCCTTATTGGTTCCATGCAGACACCAAAGGTAAAACTTATGAGTGAAAAATGCATAAATCTAGAAATAGTCAAGCGGAGCCTCGATGTTTTTAGGAATCACATGGTTCAACCATTTAGACATATGAGGATAAAGTTAAGACGAAAGTTAACCTTTCCTCATAGTAGTTGGATTGCATAGTCTAACACCTCTCTTTTCTTTTTCTTGCTTTTGTATTTCAAGATTTGATCCACTCATCATAAGTATATTGCCACAAGGTTTTGAAAACAATAGCTAAGATATTCCCTAATTATAAGTGTTAGAAGAATTAATTAGTTTTGAACTATTCTTCCAGTTCTGTTAGTCATGCCATGCATGTAGGTAGATAACTGCATTAGTGCCACACGTACTGCCTTGTATCTAGGCGAGTGCTTTACGTCTTCTGAAATAGTTGTTGTACAACACTAATTTGAATATCATAACCAATCTAAAAGGATTGACGCCTTCAACAGAATTCAGCTTCACTGATTTCTTTTATAAGGTATCAAAGCCTGCTGATCCATTGCAATGACTTTCCCATCTCTTTGAAGTTCTGCGTCCTCACCCACATCCATAAACACCAATTCCTCTACCTCAGTAGGCCTACTTCCTACACCTTCCTTCAACCATCTCATCAATGTGAAGCTGGCAAGGGACAAATATCTACTGTGGAAGGCACAATTTCTCCTATACCTCCGTAGCCAACAGTTGCTCGACTACGTTGAAGGCACCATCCAATGCCCTCCAGCAACTATCACACAAGCCAGTGATGGAGAAACTGCTGTAGTTCCGAACCAAAAGCATCGCATCTGGTTTCAGCAAGATCAACTAGTGTTGTGTGCCTTATTGTCCTCATTGATCGAAGAAGTCCTCTCTCACATCGTCTTCCTATCTACTTCTTGGGAAGTATGGCTTGCTCTTGAGAAAATGTTTTCATCAAGCTCCAGAGCTCGGATCATGCAAATCCGCATGCAGCTCTCAATGTTGCAGAAGAAGGACATGTCCATTAGTGACTATTTCCGCAAGGTAAAGAGCCTTGCTGATACCCTTTCTGCCATAGGAAATCCACTACAAGAGGAGGAGATCATCTTATACATGTCTCCAGCAATCAAGGCCGCGGTGGAGGACGCAACAATTGTGGATGAGGCCATGGATGTGGAAGATCACAAAATGGGAGGAACAATGCTGCTCAAGTTGGTAACAAATCACGACCAATCTGCCAGGTCTATGGGAAGGTGGGACATGATGCTCTCAATTGTTATCATCCCTTTGACCACACTTACCAATCAGAAAAGAAACATGTGGCAGTGGCATCAACAAACTCATACAACGCCGACCCCAACAGGTATATTGACACAGGCGAGTCTGATCACATCACCAATGAACTTAAGAGGTTGAGCACAAAAGATCGATACACTGGTGGAGACCAGATTCAACTCGCCAATGGTGCAGGTTTGCCTATTACTCATAGTGGACATTCATCTCTTGCTAGTTTCTCAAGACCTTTATCTCTCAAAAATGTTCTTCATGTCCCAAGAATTAATAGGGATCTGCTCTCCATTCACAAACTTGCTCTTGATAACAATGCATTTGTTGAGTTTCATCCTCATTGTTTCTTTGTTAAGGATCGAGCCACGAAGAACATCCTCCTCAAAGGCAGGGGTAAAGAAGGCCTTTATGCTATTCCTAATCGTCCTAGTCAAGCTTTCCTCTCAGCTAGAATCACCCAGGAACAATGGCACCAGAGGCTAGGCCATCCTTCCATTCTAGTTGTTCAACAAATCTTGAAGATTCACAAGCTTGCTGTCCACCCAAACAATCATACCGCCATTTGTGATGCTTGTCAGCAAGCCAAGACCCATCAATTCCCTTTCCAATCTTCTTTACATGTTTCTTCCTTTCCTTTAGAACTGATCTTTTCCGATGTCTGGGGACCAGCTATGCCATCAACTGAAGGTTTTAAATATTATGTTAGCTTCATCGATTATTACAGCAAGTTTTCCTGGATTTATCTTCTGAAAAACAAGTCTGATGTTGAACAAATCTTTCTCCAATTTCAAACTCATGTAGAACAAATGCTTAATTGTAAACTTCGCGTTGTTCAAACAGATTGGGGTGGTGAATATCACAAACTTCACAAGTATTTCAATAGTGTAGGGATTACTCACAGAGTTTCTTGCCCCCACACTCATCAACAAAATGGTTCAGCCGAACCCAAGCACTGGCACATTGTTGAAAAAGGTTTTGCTCTTCTTGCCCCAATCTCATATCCCAATAAGGTACTGGGATAAGGCTTTCCAAACTGCATGTTTTTTTATCAATAGGATGCCTAGTCGTGCTATCTCTCATGAAACTCCTAACTATTCATGTTTTCTTGGCACTGATCCTAACTATTCGTTACTTAGAATTTTCTATTGTGCTTGTTGGCCTAACCTTCGTCCTTATAACTCCAGGAAACTTGAATTTAGAACAAAACAATGCGTGTTCCTAGGATATAGTGGCATGCACAAGGGATATTTATGCCTTGACAGATCCACAGGAAAGGTGTATATCTCTCGTGATGTAGTATTCAATAAGAACATGTTTCCTTTTGCAAAATCTTCAGAACAAACTCCTATCAGTAACTCATATTCTTCCCATCCTACTGTCTTACCTTCTTTGCTTTTACCAAACCAGTCTAGTCAGCAATACCAAACCAACGAAACACCTACGCACTCTGAATCCTATCTGGCAACAGAAGAAGTTCAATTGAATGATAGTCATACTAACTATGCAATCCATGATCTTTGTGCTGAACCTGACTCTGCAAGTACCCAGGTTGATGCCAATTCAATGAGAACAAGGCTGCAAAATAATATACGAAGGCCAAGGCAGTTCACTAATGGCACTGTTCCTTATCCGACAAATGGAAGAGCATTCATCTCCATCACTAAACCGACTAGTTATACTAACGCTTCACAGTTTCCACAGTGGAAGCAAGTGATGGATACTGAATTTAAGGTATTGATCAAAAACAAGACACGGAGGTTAGTTCCAAGAAGAAAGACATGAATATCATAGACTGCAAATGGATTTTCAAAATCAAAAAGAAGGCCGATGGTACAATTGATCGATACAAGGCATGTTTGATTGCAAAGGGCTTCAAACAGATGTATGGCATTGATTATTTAGAGACCTACAGTCCTGTTATTAAGCCTACGAATGTACGGATCATTCTATCAATTGCCATCTCGCAAGGCTGGACACTAAGGCAGATTGACATTCAAAATGCCTTTCTTCATGGAGTTCTAGAAAAGGAGGTATATATGAAGCAACCTCCTGGGTATGAAGATACCCAGTATCCCTCAACTTATGTTTGCAAATTGGATAAAGCCCTCTATGGATTGAAACAAGCTCCCAAAGCTTGGCACTCTAGCCTAACCTGCAAACTCCAAGAACTTCACTTTGTTTCCTCTAAAGCGAATACCTCTCTGTTTGTATTCAATCAAGGTGGTATTACAATTTATATGCTCATCTATGTAGATGATATAATAATTGTAAGTTCATGTCCTAAGGCTTCAAAGAAGCTAATTCAGCAGCTGACTATTGATTTTGCTGTCAAAGACTTGGGCACTCTAGAGTACTTTCTAGGAGTTGAAGTGAAGCCTGTCAAAGATGGTGTTCTGCTGTCTCAAGGAAGATATATTCAAGACTTGCTCAAACGAGACAAAATGGAGAAGTGCAAGGTCATCGCAACACCGATGGCAGTTGGGGAGAAGTTGTCCAAGTCACAAGGCAACCCACTGGCTGATGATGAAAGTTTTCAGTACAAAAGCATTGTTGGGGCTTTGCAATATCTAACCATTACTCGGCCGGACTTATCTTTTACAGTAAACAAAGTGTGTCAGTTTCTGTAAAGTCCAACTGATGTTCATTGGGGAGCAGTAAAACGTATACTTTGCTACATCAAGGGCACAACCACTCAAGGTCTACTCCTTCGGAAGACATCATCAACAACCATTAGTGCCTATTCAGATGCTGATTGGGCAGGTTGTCCAAACGATCGACGATCTACAGGTGGGTTTGCCATTTTCTTGGGTTCTAACCTTGTGTCCTGGAACTTAAGAAAACAACCTACAGTGTTGAGATCAAGTACAGAGGTAGAGTACAAAGCAATTGCAAATGTTACAGCAGAAGTAATCTGGATTCAGTCATTGCTTAAGGAGCTAGGTGTTTATCAAGGCAAGGCTCCTATACTTTGGTGTGATAACCTTAGTGCAACTTATCTTACTGTTAATCATGTGTTCCATCCATGCACCAAACACATTGAAGTTGACTTCCATTATGTATGAGAACAAGTTGCCCGCAAAGCAATGGAGGTCAGGTTCATATCATCTAAAGATCAACTGGCATATTTGTTTACCAAGGCATTGACGCAGTCTATATTTGATCAACTTTGCTCCAATCTCAACTTGAAGACCTTCAGTTGTGATTGAGGGGGACTGTTAGAAGAATTAATTAGTTTTAACTTATTCTTCCAGTTCTGTTGGTCATGCCATGCCTGTAGGAAGGTAACTGCATTAGTGCCACACGTAGTGCCTTGTATGTAGGCGAGTGCTATAAGTCGTCTGAAACAGTTGTTGTACAACACTAATATAAATATCATAACCAATCTAAAAGGATTGACACCTTCAACAAAATTCAGCTTCACTGATTTCTTTTATAATAAGAATGATAAATTCATTAGATCCCAAAAATGGAGTAAGACCAAACTAACCAACAGATAGAGATGAAAATTAGCATACCATGGTTTGATTTAACATGTTACTCGTAGAGTTAAAATCACTTGAAAACAAGTAACAAGTATGATTAGCTTAAACATCAATATAAAAAAAATATCTGATAGTGCCTACATGCAAAGAGATCCAACATGAAAATTGTTTAGATAATTGAATACACCTCATTTGGATGTCGTTATAAAAATAAGTGCTTAAGTAACATATTTTAAAAGTGTTTCTATCACATGTTGTTTTAGTGCTTTTACGAGAAATGCCAAGTTTCCAACTTCCAGAAAAAACGCCAAAATTAGTTATTTTGGTTTGCTTTGCTTTATATATATTGCTGCGTGTTCTTCTGTTTCTAATCAATTACTGGTCGAAAAAAAAAATAATTCAAATAAAAGAAGTTACCTTGATACGTAATCGATCAGCCACTTCAGACTGCTCATCATATTCATCAATAACCTGTTAATCGAAAGTAATAAAGTTCACAATATAGCATAAAGAAGACATTATGAAACACTATTTTACATAAAACATGACAAACAATATCATGAGATAATTAAAGGGCCAAATAATTAATCCTATTAGTTGAGGTTATGACAATTCAAAATAAACAGCAGTTTACTGTGTTACAGAAATAAACACTACCAAGGTGATCAATGTAAAGAATTATTGAGTCTTTTAAACATTAAGTATTTATTCTAATTGGAAGGTGATCAGTGGTATAAGCTTCCATTAAAAGAATGATTGAGATTAAATGTGAAATTGACACTCAGTTTAGTCTGATTATCATAATTCAAATTGGATGGTAGAACTTTTTCATAAGCTCTACAGAAAAGTAACATTTGCTATTAAGATGAAGGAACAAAAGGGTCTTCTGAGGAGATAAAAAGAACATTAAGCAAGGATCAGGTAAGACCAACTTGTGAGAATTTATGAGAATTTAAAAAAAAATATTCAAACTTTTACCATATGATATTTCAAAGCATAAAATCAGAGTAAGATTTCACAAGGCCAATAAAAGATTATTTAGAAGATTATACAACGGACATTTTCATTAAAGTCAAATTTATACATAACTGGTTTCCTTCTTTGTTGTTTGATAAATATTACATAGCACTAGACAATTTATACTTGGAATTAGATCATGAATAATGTTACATTCTGCCACACTAATCATACACAAATTCTTCATACAACAACAATAATTCATCCTCACAATTTTATAAATAATTGACAAAACTCTGCACAAGACTAACTCAAAAAATTTCACTCAGTTGAAGACATTTATGCATTGGATATCGATAAGCAATCAGTGTAATTGCATAATTACTAGCATGAAATTCCGATGTTTATGAATTTTATTACATGGAGAACAACCATACAACAATCGAACTCCATATACTTGCAGCAAAACTTCATGAAAACCAGCAGCCAATAAAATTTACCGATACTTCCATCTCTACCAAAGTAACCACAGCATAACTAAATATAAGGGCCCTAAAAGCAAAGGTGGCTGGAATTCACAGCCGGTAAAAAACTAAATTTACTTTTACCCAGATACAAATCTTCAATGTTTATGCACATAGTATCAGAAAATAGATGCCATACAAAATAATCAGCAGTCACACATGCTCACAGGAATACACAGAATAAACTTAAAAGGACTTGTATTCATGTTCCCTAACTTGCTCACTTGCAAGATTATACCTTCAGAGGTATAAATACTATTTAGAAACAATGCAAGTTATTTCCCAAACAAGTCTCATGCATGTGAAAACTACTCAAATTTATTATCTTATCATCCACAGCATATTCTCAATCATTTTATCAAAATAACTAAAAGAAAATAAATAAATAAATAAATAACCATGGCCTCATCACTTTTGAAAAAAAGTTCAACAATTCCAAGGTCCTGCAAGCCTAATGTTAGATCTCAAATTCAGAGTTATATACACAAAATAAAAGTTCAACATAAGCACAAAAAAAGCAGGTAAGGCATAGATAAAAATTAAAAAAAAAAAAGACAGAAAAGGGGAGAAGGGAATCTCACATTATGCTTTAAGAAGACAACATCAGAATCCTGATCACCAGAACCCTTGCAAAGTTTCATGAACCCTTGTTCTATGTACTTACAACTCCCACAAGATGGCCTGAAGAAATCAACCACCACAAGAGCCCCAGTCTCCTTGGACTTCTCCATGATGTTAAGAAATTCCTCCTCAGTCTTGAACTCTTTCACACAATCAACAGGGCAAAGCTCAGCATCATCATCTTCTTCTTCTTTTTTATCATTAGATCCAAGAACAAGTCCTCCATTCCCATCATTGATTGAAAGGGCATTGAGGCAAGGTCTACTAGAAACTCTTTGGAAATTAAGATTAATTGGGATGGTGAGAAGGAACTTGGCATGAGAGGAGAAAACAAGAGAGCATGCTGAAGACTGGTGCTTGGAATCTTGTTGCAGCCATGGATAGAGAACTGAAGTGGAAGCTGAGCTTGAATGGAGAAAATTCCTCATCACTATCTTCTTTCTTTTAATTTTTTTCAAATACTTGTGATTTTTCTTTCATGTGAATCCACCATGAAACATTTGCAATCTCTGTTTCTCTTTCAAGAAATGGGAAAAAATAATTCTGAAGCTCAAGAAGTTCACTGAAGGAGGAAGATGGGAAGAAATGTGTGGCCATGAAATTGGCCACAATTTGAAAGTCTTATATATAAGCTAAATTACATAATTGTCCCTATTTTTTTTTTAATTATGATTGATTAGTGCAAATAATTGATTAATAAAATTACCTTCACACCTTAATGCAAATAATTGCTAGGTAAAATATTGCCTCATGATAAATAAACTGCTTCATTTATAAAGCATTCTTTTATAATGTATTTATAAAATATTATGATTCATATTATTATTTTGATTATTATAATTAAACATTTAAATTAGATAAATCATGTTAATTATTATCCATTCTAGTTATTATGATTAATTATTTAAATTAATTATTTTTATTTATTTAAATCTCTACCATCATTAATGGTTTCATTTCACTGTAATTATTATTTTTTTGATAAATAGGTGACAAGCAATCTTATTTAAAAAAAAAAAAAAATCAAGAGTGTGGCATAGCGGTGCCTTCACCTTGTTTGATTATGGGGTTTAATTTCCGACTCTGTTTAAAACGGACACTCTACTTAAGAGATTAGGTCCCAATAGGTCAAAAGACCATTAACCATTGTAATTATTAAAATTAATATTATAATTAATTAATTCACTTGGATTATTATTCATTTTTAATTATTATAATAAATTATTTAAACTAATAATTTTCTTAATTATATCTCCAAGCTGTTATAAAGGTCATTCACAGTATATTATTTAAGAGAAACTAGTTATTGAGCCATATAATTTGTAATCATATTCTCAATTTTTAATTTTTTTAAATCATTCTTTTCATTTTTTTTTTGTTAAAATGGATTTATTTGATGATACGTTGCTCACTTGTTTCACATCTTTTCAATAGAATATGCCAAATTACTCCAATTGCCGTTTGATTCAAAATATTGATTTATTACCACGATAATGAAATTACCGTAGTAATGAGATTGAGAATGCTATAGGACCAAAAATGTTGGTAATATGTGATAACAATGATTATTTGAAAACCTATATTACTGATAATTTTTCATTACATATTTAATTGGCATAAATAATTACCTTAGTAATGTTCCTAATTTTCCATAATACTCTTCTATCTAAAATTTAAAATGTTTAAAGTAAAGCAATTCTTTAAATGAAAAATGATTAAATTATGATATCTAAAATTTTTTTTTTTAATATTTTCCCCAAAATACTTTTGTATTGATAATTTTGAGCAAATTAAAAAGTAAAATTAAATAAAAGTTTTTGGAAAGATAATTAATTATAACACAAAAATAAATTTCATCCATCAACAACAAGCTCAACTTAAAATTGCATATTTTTCAACCACCAGTAGAGCTACTTTCAACAAGAAGCTCCACGGAATGCATGGCTCAATGAAAAATTTAAACACATCTATTGACTACTAAAATACTAATTTTTAGAAAACACAAAGCCTAAAAATGTTTATACAATCAACATAAACTCCATTCACATCTTGCTATTTTTTCACAACACTAAACATATATAATAAGCAATCCACATAATAGCACACATATTATTAGTTTATCTCAATATACAACATACAATGTAAACAATTATAAAAATCTATACACAGTCAGATTTACTTCTAGTGGCAGCCTCTTAAAACTCAAGTAACATATTCCTTCTTGCACACATTGAGAAGTGAGAAGAAATATAACACCTTACTAATGTCAGACACCTGCTCTGATCTTTTTCCATTGAGACAAGCCTTCAATCTTGAGTAATTTACTATAAACTTTTTTCATTGCCCCTGCGCCTTATCAGCTAGGAATTCGATGTGACTACAAGCCTTGAAATGTGCTCTCTAGAACTATTTATTCCAAGATCCAATTGAGCTAATAGTGCTTGAAAACTCAGCATTGCTAACATCTTGCCCAAATAGCATTCACGCCTAATTTTCTTTGTAGGTGTATCATGTGACGGACTTGGTTGTGAAGTGGAAGTGGCAGTGGCATTGGCATTAGCTGGGTTTAGAGAGACACTTGCATTTTCTTCCTCATCTATTGTATTAATTTTATGTTCTAAGCCAACAAAAGCATATCCTGTGGATGGTTAAGTAGTTGATGCAGCTTTCGCAGTTGAAATATGCTCTACAACTTCCATTGGAGCTTCAACATCCTCTCAGGTAGCTTCTCACTCCTTTATTTTTCAAGTTGAGTCAAACAATCAAGATGAAAGTGACCATTATTAGCCTTCCATTTGCAAGATTGAGCAAAGCCTAGTCAAGCATTCAACTGAGATGAAATCTTTTTCTACGGTCCAAACATGTTTGCTTCCTTCTTTTGCTTTGCCTCTTGCTTCTTTTCTCACTTGTGTCAATCTCATCAACATTGTCAACGTCCTTTGGGTCAATTGGCATTTGGGTCCCCTGTAAGGACGCTTCGTAAGTGGCGAGAGTTCGAATCCTCGAGGTGAGGATGTATGTCTGAGAATTATGAGCACGAACTGTGGGTGGTACCAGCACCCATGTGTGCACGGCCTCACAGGCCGCAGTCGAGGCATGCGCATGCCCTTGTCTTAGTTTAGCGGGCCCATTAAGGGTTTCGTTCTTCTTGACAAAAAAAAAATCTTATCAACATTCTCATTTTCCTCCAACATACTGATGATAAACAATTATAAAACAACAATACAAAAGCACAGCAATTAATTAAATATGTATATGAATTTAATTTTTGAGCTCGTAACATATTCTAAGCAGGGTTGAAGTACGAGAAATTTGCTAAATAAGAACTTATAAAGAATGGAAGGAAGGGAAAAAAATATATAATATCACACATGACTAATCATATAATATCACATTTCTATTGATTACACATGTCTATCAATTATCCCGAGAACATATCAAATGCTAAATTAGTGTTTTCCAAATAACTAATAATTATTATGAATTATTACAATAAATAATTAATTTTGAAATTCATATTAATATTAATAAATATTTATTAATCAATTGTTAATTTTTTAATTTATATTCAAATTAACATTAATTGAATTAAAATTTTAATAAATTCACATAAAAATTTTTGCTCTAAAAACAAAGCCATAAAATACCAAATAGAGTTGATCTAAGTGATACAGGTTTAGATAGGTTAAAAAGGCCATTTCTAGTTTAATTCTATTTGTATACAAAAATACTCATTAAAAGGGATGAACCGATGGCTAAAAACTAAAATAGAAAAAAATACAAAACACAAAACCCTATTATATAAGCTTAATCTCCAAGTTTTCTCTAAAAAAATAAAAATAAAAATCAATGAATCCCAGTATTAATCAAACTTCAAACATAATTACATATAATTAATCTGAAATTTTCATAAGTATATATCACTAGCACAGAAAATAATATGAAATATGTAAAATTAGTGAATGGTTTTTTTAGTTTATTGATATTTTTGATAATTATTTAAATTTAATATTTTATTCATATATTTTTAATTAAACTTAAATAATTTTTTTAATAAATATTTTTTTTTAATAAATATTTATATAGTGATAAATTTATTTAAATAAATAGGAATAATTTATAAATCGCCTTCTGGACCCCGAGGACAAAATTGTTAGTTTTTATCCATTTCCGCTTCGATTGACGTGCCGTCTAATTAATCTTCGTGCTCGATCACCGCCTTCTCAGCTTCTCTACGTCACTCGCCAACTACTTGTATTAATCTCATTATCCCCTTCTCGGTTTCCACCTCATTCGATCTCGATTTCGATTTCGATTTCGATTTCGATCTTGTTATCGGAGAAGATGGCGCAGCCTTCGCTGAAATCCGCTGCGCTTCTGGAGCAGATGAAGCTTCACATGGCTACAGATGCCGGGAAGGAGCTCACCAAGAAGATTGGCCTCGTTTATCAGCTCAACATCGCTCCCAAGGTCTCTTTCCCCTCTCGGCATTGCTTCACCTCTTTGATCGTTGTTTCTGGTTCTGATTTTTTTCCGTTTTCGGTTTGTAGAAACTGGGGATTGATGAGAAGGTGTTTGTTGTGGATCTCAAAGAAGGGAAAGTTTATGAAGGTTTGATATATCACCGTCTTGAATTTGATCTTGGGTTTGTGTTTTTGTTCTTCGGGTCGTTGATTGGAGATGGGTTTTGGTTGGTTAGGGTCGTATGAGGGAAAGCCGGATGCGACGTTCTCGTTCGCTGATGAGGATTTCCTGGCCGTGGCCACTGGCAAGATGAACCCTCAGATGGCGTTTATCAGGTGATCCGATTTAGGGTTTTGTTTCTTTGGAGTTCCTGAAGATCAAAATTAAGAGTTTTTTCATGCTTGGATTTTTTTTAAAAAAAACTCTTTTTTCTTGTTTTGTGTATGATTAGAGGGAAGATGAAGATCAAGGGGAGCATGAGCGCGGCTCAGAAGTTCACTCCAGACATTTTCCCCAAGCCCTCTAAGCTGTGAGGGCAAAACATACCAGTGAGGGCACTTTTTTTATGCTAATTGCCAATAAATATTTAGGTTAATGCTTGAAAAAATCTTCATAAATGCCTCATGTTATTAATTAGTGCTATAATTGTGATATTTCTCTTAGTTTTTATTTCTGTAGATGTAATATACAACTGCTTTTTATGTTTTTTTTATCTGAATACAAGTAAATATGAGAATGTGCCTGCCCTTTTGAAGGTGTTTGTTTGATCCGGATAAAAGAAATAACTTCTTTTCTGTTTTGGATTTTTACTGTTTAGGAACTATGTATTGTTTTGCTTATCACTCTTGTAGAAGGGACTAGATTTATTTCTTTGGTTTTGTTCTTCAGTTTTATGTATTCATGTGGCTTTTCATGGATGATTCTGCTTGACTATGTTTGGATGTGGTTTAGTGAACCTGGATTAATTCCAAAACAAAATTGGTGGGTGTTTATTAATCCAAAGCTATTGCAAGGTATTGTGATCTTAGTTTTCTAACTTAATATCCAAGAGCAAGTCCGGCAATCTCAACTCAAACTTACATGTGAAACCATTAAAAAAGAAGTCTTCAGCATATGGTTGAATTTGTTGGCTGTTTTTGCTGTTTGCACTTATAAGTTAGATTTATTTTCTGTGTTTGTTGAGTGACAAATTGATCAATTTGTGGTTCAGTGAAGTATAAAATCTGTATCTGTATGTTCATCTTTTACTGGGAATTCATGTTTCTATCAGGAATGTGCTTGTTTGCATCTTTTCCCCTGTACCCATTTTTTAGTCAAGCTTGATGACTAGTATTTCTATTTATTAGAAAATTTACTGACGAACAATGTGGTGGGCTATCAAATGATCAATAAGCTCATGATCTGCTCAAGTTAAAATTGAATTTACCTTGGACTCAGCTCAATTGTGCAAAGAACAAGCCAAGCTTGATTCCAATATTTACCATGTTTTGGCTTATTGATGATTGCTAAATATAGCTCTACTTGTGTGGTCTAAGTTTACTATGTGTATCACCCAATCTAATTCATGCGAGTAATTCTCAACTTTGGATCATCTCATACTGTTTCTCACCCTTTTGCCTTACAAAAAGATCATCCAAATCTTTAAGGTAAAAATAGTAGTAACGAGCTCTTCAACTCATGCAGGCGATAGTTCTCCTGAAATGGTTTTAGTTGTCTAGACAAATATACTACAACTTCACCATTTTTTGCATCAAAACGCACCACAAATCAATCTTTCAGGTATCATTCAAAAGCATCACTAGAAATTCATAATGCTTAGACACATCTTTCTACTTAAATCTCTAGTTGATGAGTGAGATTCCAATTGTGTAACTAGTGTGAACAGAATTTTCGAGAGAGCATTATCTGATATTGGCTGTGTTTCGCCTCACTATTTTCAATGATGCTTGTAAGACTGGTTTGGGGATTTTGATGCAAAATGATGAAGTTTTAGCTTATGTTTTTTGATAACTAAACCCATTTGAGAACTATCCTACACATGATTTGGAACTTGTCGATATTATTTTTGTTTTGAAGTTTTGAAGGGCTCTTATTATGTAACAAAACCCTGAGATACAGTATGGGATTGTGTTAAGACAACAATTCTTCACATGGATTGTCATCACTAATGATGTGGTTTAAACCCCTTTAAGGACTAATGGGGTCACTCGATATATTTTGCTTTGTATTTGTGCAAAAAGTGATGGTGAAGAACTTTATAATTTTTATGTAAAACAAAATGATAATAACAATCACAATAAAAGAGAATTTAAATGTAAATTTTAATTAACAACTTCTTGATCTATTGGTATTAAGTTTTTTATATATACTGTTTATTTAAAAAAAAAAACATTTTTAATTGAATTACAAAATTTCTGCAAACCAAGAACATAAGTTTTTATTCGCAAACCCTTTCTTTTTTATCCTTTATAATTTAGAAATGTTTTGTTCAATCAGTCCTTTAAAAGATGAAACAAAAATCCAACTTTTAGAAAGGGTCTATGACTCTATGCTTTTAAAAAAATTAGTGACAAGAGACTTTGCGTATCCATCGGGCAAGTCGTCCATTCTTTCATTTCATACTTGAGTTTGTTCATATATAAAATGTGAACAATGATAAACATGGATACACAATGTACCTGAGAAGTCTTGCTAAAATGATGATAATATGGTCAAAATCAGTTTACTTTTTGTTATCTATTAAATAGTAAATAAAAAATAACGAATAAAGAAAACGTCAGAAGCATGGTTGAAAATGACTGGGGAGAAAATTATCAGTATATATTATTTTATCCTGATTCTTTACCTTTCGGTGTGTGTTTTATTAAATCTAATGTTTGATATAATTTTATTTTTATTTTTTATTTTTTTCACAAATAAGTGATAAATATCTCTTATTTTAAAAAAATTAAGAAAATGCATAAGCATGGAGTAACGTCAATAAATATTGTGTCTTCATTTATGTTGATTTTTGGGATTTGATCTTGGGTTTTTCTCAAAACGAACATTTTACACCAGGGATCTATTACCAATAGACCAAAATATGATTGACAATGTGTGAAATATTTATAAGGAAAAGAACTGCATCTAAATATATACTTCTTTTATTCTCAAATAAAAGTTATTTATAAGGTTCTTATACAATATTAAAATTTTAAAGATTTTAAATAAAAATAAACCAAAGAATTAAACCATCTTTTCTTGGAGTCATATCTTTTTATTGGAACTATAAACATGCCTCTCTTTCATTTATATAATTTAGAAAATTAGAAAATTAAAGAAAGGTAAAATTGCAAAAAAAAAAAAAACAAGTAAAAATTGTTTTTTATAATAAGACAACCATAACTCCTATCAAATGGTGTTACCCGTTTGATTTGGAAATTATTTTTTAGTTACTGATTACTTAAATCAGTCTCTATTATATTTTATTATTTTTACTATGCAAATTTTCTCACTTACAGTGTTTTGACAATTTTAAGGGTTTTAAAACTCTAAACTTATATTAAATAACTCTCTACAGTGAAAACTATTTGTAGGTCTTGCCTTTGAAAAGTCTTATGATCGGTATTTGTTGCCCTGGAGATAAAATTTTCCAATTATTAATGCTATAGTTAACATAAATAAAAATTTAAAATAATAAAAGTATTTAAATTTATCCTACGTCTAGTTTAATAGTATATATAAACTATTATTATTATTATTAGCGCGATACCATTTATAGATCTTAAAAACCAATTAATTAAAATTATCAAATTTCATAAATTTAAATTAAACCTAAATCATAAAATAGAGGTCGGCACCCTCTCGTGTGCTCCGCCAGGTCTTGGCAGCACAAGACACCACCACCGTGAAATTCTATCACCACAATTCTCACATTTTCCACGTGCTCAAAATCCGAAAAAAGTGCCACAAATCCACGTGCCCGACAAAATATATAAATAGCTACCACCCTGCCGAATCCACTCCAAAAAAAGAAAAACAAATAATGATCCAAATGCTCACTCCAACTGCATCACCAATCTCAACGCAATCCTGTCCCTCCATCTCACCTCCACCACCTCGAGATCAGGAGCATTCCGCCATCGTCTCCGCCCTTTCCCACGTCCTTTCCGGCGACACCTCCACCACCACCACCACCACCACCACCACTACCACCACCACCATCACAACGACAAGAACAAGATGTAGAAAGAGAACGAAGACGAACAAGTACAGAGGGGTGAGAAGAAGGCCGTGGGGAAGGTGGGCGGCGGAGATAAGAGATCCCCGGCGAGCGGTGAGGAAGTGGCTGGGGACTTTTGATACGGCGGAGGAGGCGGCCAGGGCTTATGATGTCGCCGCCGTTGAGTTTCGTGGGCCCCGGGCCAAGCTTAACTTTCCGTTCCCGGAGATGAACGGTGGTGATTGTGCTTTGAAATCCGTTAGAGGTGGTGATGATGATGATGATGATGATGATAATTTAGTGAAGGAAGAGGGTGAGGGAGAAGAAGAAGGAGAAGAGAAGATAAGTATTTGGGATGGCTTGCAAGATTTGGTGGAAATGGATATTATTGATTGATTGATTGATTATATATATATATATATATAATTTTCATCAGTGCAAAGTGGGCCTATATGTTGTAAATTTCCTTTTTTTCTCTATTTTTAATTTTTTTTTAATTAAGCTGGTTTGGTTATAAAGAAACTTGAGTTTGAAACAAAGTTTTGTAGTAGACAAATAGTAAGACTGGATTGCATATATATACATATATTTCCTTTTTTTCTCTATTTTTAATTTTTTTTTAATTAAGCTGGTTTGGTTATAAAGAAACTTGAGTTTGAAACAAAGTTTTGTAGTAGACAAATAGTAAGACTGGATTGCATATATATATATATATATATTGGTGAAGCTTCAACTCACACATGTACAAGGAAAATTTTCATTTGTGAGTTTTTTTTTATTATATAAATATATAATAATATGTACATGCCATTTCACATATTTTACACTCTCAATAATCTTTCTTTGTAAAAGAGTTAATTATAAGTGAGTTATCACTAGTTTACTGTGGCAAAACAATCCAAAAGTTATAAGTTTGTCTCTGTAACTTCTTTAATATCCTAAACATTCAAAATATACCATGCAAATTCTTGTTTTATGAAATATTATTGTGTATTATATATTTTTTTATTTGTCCTAGTCATTTTTTTCAGGAAAAATCATCGATCAATATCAATGTAAGTTCATCAAAGCCAAGGCCAGCTTGCACATACCCTAGGCTATGTGTGACAATGTGGCAAACAATTAAAAAAAAAAAAAGGCGATTTATAAATTATTTTATTAATTTATAAAACATCCTAGTTAAACATATGTGATTGGATAATTATGAACTTATAATTTATTTCAATTTATTAATTTAATTAATATTATAGATATCTAGAAGTTTTAAAGTATTTTGCTTATTTTATTATTTTGAATGCTTAATGTATAAAAGTTTTGTTAATTAATTTTTTTTAATTTGTACTTTGCCCTGTGCAAAAGGATAACGAAAAAAAGAAGAAGAAAGAAATATAAATTTATTAAGAGTGATGAGGGGAAGAAAGAGAAAATTTAAAAGAAATATTTAATTATATCAAAAATATAATAAATTAATATTAAAGCCTTTAGAATTTTTAAAGTACCATAAAAGTTCACAGTTGTGAAGTTGGCAAAATCAAAAAAGTTGCCTTCATATATTCTATATATATATATATATATATATATACCCACATTTCTATTTCTTCTCTTTTTATTTTTTTAATATTTTTAAAATACAAAAATAAAAGAATATTTATAACCATTTAAACAATTAATTAACGGTCAAAATTAATTCAATGCAAAATATATTGATAAGTAAAATAGTAAAAAATGGATTGCTACTATAATACCACATGATGCAGTTGTTAGCGTGCCGGTTTGCTATAGTAATGTCGGTTGCTACAGTATGCATTTACTATTTACATACTTTACAATAAATAGTAGTGTGTTGTTTAATGTTGGAAACACTTAGATAGCACTAGTGGGTAATTTTTATTTTTATAATTCTATATAATTTATCTTTTTAACATACAAAAAACATTCTATTTTCAATTTCCTTTTTCATAAAACCCAAATATGTTGCAGGCAGTTATATAAATGTAAAAAAATAACAAACCTGTATTTTTTTAAAAAACGTTACCTCCATGTATATATATATATATATACACTACAAGAAAATTGGTCATTACCGTCAGTAGCCTTTCCGCCCATAAAACACATTACCAACAAACTTTCCATCAGTAATAATCCGTCGGTAATCCTTTTGTCAGTAATGCTCTTTCGTCGGTAATAAAAAAATCCGTCAGTAATAAGTAAACCATTACCATTGGAAGTTTCCGTCGCTGATGGTTATAGTTCCGTTGGTAATAATTATTCTTTCCGTCGGTAAATAGATGCATATTTGTCGGTAATGATTCTTTTTTCCATCGGCAATAATATTTAATATCAACAAAACTTAATTTTTCCATTGGTAAAGATTGCAATTCCGTCAGTAAATAATACTTTTTCCGTCGGTAAAGTATATTAAATTATAAAATTTCCATCGGTAATAATATTTAATTTCAAAAAAACTGAATTTTTCCGTCGGTAAAGATTGCAATTCTGTCGGTGAATAATACTTTTTCTGTCTAAAAATAATATATTTTCATCAGGAAAATATTACTAATATATTGTAATTCAAATTTTACACATCAAATTTGGATTGCACATAATACCAATATAATACCAAATGCACTTAGCAATCCAACAAACAATATTTCCCTTGCTCATGTCAACCATAAAAATTTAAACACAAATACAATCCAAAACATATGGTAAAGTGTTTATGATGGTTATTGACTCTCCGTAATACTAATAATCAACAGTTGGGAATTTGTGGTGACATGCCAGAATAAACCATTGATAGGTAAAATGCAAAATTTACACATAGTAAAGTAAGAATGGAAGGTTTACAAAAATGCTCTGCAGTAAGAATTCAACATATACTGGTAAAAAAGAAAACATATCCATAGCACTAATCACTAAAATAGTAAGTCAAGCCTTAGAGTTAAGTTGAAACAATGTGGGATTCACTTAAATGAGTATGATGTTTGTTATAGGAGATACTTTCACAAAACAATAAGATAAATGGACAATAAGATGGTGAAACAATGTGGGATTCACTCAAATGAGAAATCACTAATAGCATTATCACAAGCAATCTATTCTAATTTGGTCAAAGGGCAAACATATCACTCCTATTTAAAAAACAAAGTGAGCAAAAATGTATGTTTTACTAATATCATCCATTGATGTAGTCGGGAATGCTTGACTTAAAAAACTAGCCCTTAATGAGCGGTTTTCTTTTATATATATATATATATATATATATATATATATATGAGTAAAATAGTGAGCTCTGTTTAATGATAAATAAATTATTTTTTTAATTTTTTTTATAAATGTAGATAAGCCACGTGCAAAGGTGAGTTTAATCCATGGTATTTTCCTACACCAATAGACTATGAAGTAAAAATTTAAGAGAAATCTTTTTCCCATGTCCCCTCTTCTGTCGTAAATAAAAAATAAAATTGTTCTCATATATAATTCATGAGGTATAAGAATGTCAACTAAATATAACGTAAGAATTTTATTGAATTATGCTTATGTACATAATTAGATTTTTTATTTGCCACCATAGAAAAAATGCGTGTGGTTGCATATCCACATTAAAAAAAAAAGACAAAAAAGAAAGAACAATTTTGTTTATTTGATCATTGGATTGAGTTAAACTTATGTGATATTTTAGTATTATTTTGATGCGCGTGATTAATATGAAAATTTAAAATAATCACTAAATTACACACCGGCATTAAAGTAAATATTTAATGGCAAATACTTACACGCAACCTTCTATTTGGTCTTTAATAAAGACATAAGTTGATCATATCAAGAAATATAATTTGTATCATAGTGATGTAATAATTCTATGCAAATTTTCCATAAATAACTTAAATTTATAACAATATTTATTCAACTAATCATTCAGAGAGGTAGACATGGCCACAGTTCAGAAACCGCTGGTTCCAGTTAAAAAAAAAACCTTGAACCGGAATCAAACTGCCTAAGCAAAGTTCTTGGCGGTTTGGTTCCAGTTTCGGCTCTGGCGGTTCGGTTCAACGGTTCCGGTTTGGTGGTTTAAACGGTTCAGGTTTTTTTTTGTTAAACTAAATAATTCAATATTTCAAATTAAATGAACACAAAAATATAAAAATTAATTTAATACAATATTTCATTAAAAAAATAAAAGTATTAATAATTCAAAATAATATTTTCCAATAAAAGTACAATAGGGGAATAAATAAAAAAAATAAAGGGTTTGAACTTAATTATATCAATTTGCCTATGTATCCTCTAGAGGAATCAAAGCCCACGTAGTTCTTATATTTTTATTATATATATTTATCATATTTTCATAATGCCTAATTGTTTACATTTTCGTCGGAGGAGTTGGAACTAGAAGCCGTTGTTGTAATTCATATGTCTCTTTGCAAATGTCTAACATGCTATAACTCAAGGTCACAGAGTTTGGTTTCTTATAAATGCTCGTGATCGTACTATTTCAAAAATAATGCAAACAAGCAATTCAATTAGTATTAATAATTGATATTGATCTCTATTAAAGTTCTTTTAACTTTTAAGTATTCCTCATTAATTAAATTATTTTAATAAATCCATATTTAATTTGTTACTAATAATTTGTGGCATAATCAATTAATTATAACTTATCTTCTTGCATGAGTAACAAAGTTTGGCATGACACAATACATATAAGTCGGACAAATGTCACGAATCAGACCTAATCGGCTAATAAAGTCTTCAAAATTAGACCTAATCAATAATCAATTTGGTTAATATCTTTAATTATTTATTTAAAATATCTTTAAACATGTAATTACTTAATTAACAACTTATTAATGATATTCACAAAATAAAAACCTAATCATTCATGACATTATATATATATATTGATTGAACTGGAATCGGCCGTTTGAACCTCCGTTTTGAACCTTTGGTTGAATCACCGGTTGGAACCGCCGGCTCTACGGTTTTCAAATTCTGAAACCGGAACCGAACCTTGTATGAAGGTTCAGGTTCCCGTTTTTTGACGGTTACGGTTTTGCCGGTTCCGATTCGGCTTTTGACGGTTCGGTTTCGGTTCAGTTCCACCGTTTCAGTTCAAAATGACCACGTCTGAAGAGAGGTTATAGGTTGGGCTTGGCAGTTAGTGAATATGACTACTGTTGTTACTTGATTAAGCTAATTTAATATTTCAAGTTTTTGAACTAAACTTTAGTTTTTGAGCTCAAAATAAATTAATTTTGAACCGTTGTTATTATAAATTATATATATTTATAATATGCAATATCTTGAAACTTACATCATAAATGCATTTCTTGACTTTGGTTTTTAGTGTGGAATATCACAAATAAATATTTTATATATTCTTCAAGTCGAATTCGAATTATAGGGACATGTATTTGATCATGTTAATCTAATATTAATCTATATTAATAATAACGTAATGATTTTCATAGTTTAACTGGCATGGTTTGCAATTCATTAAACACATTGCAAATGACTTTCATTTTTGGAGAAATTTTAATTGTTCAATGTTTTATCATATTATTCTCCTGTTCTATGTGTCTAATTCCACTCTGCCACATCAATAACATAGGAATTTTATTTTATATATATATATATATATATATATATATATATATATATATATATATATATATGTTCTAAAGCGAAGTTTGGTTTGATTAGCTTCACCATAATAAGTATAAAAAAAAAATATTATTTTATGTATAAAAAAAAAGCATAATTTGTATAGAGAGATGTTCGCAATTATTAACTGTAGAAATAAGTAAGCATCTTAAGTGCATCTTAAGTTGAAATATCATTCTTAGCAAAAGTCCATCCATCAATTTAGTATAATGATTAATAATCTTGGTCACTAATTGGGCAATTAACATTTGATTAAAAAAAATTACATACTAGTGCCAGACTGTTTATACCATTAAATTAATTAATAAATATTGACATTATATAATGCAATCAATTAATATCATATTTAATTTCAGGCAATAACATAATGTTATTATCACCTATATTTTTTGGGATAAATTTGTTTGTCACAAAAATGAATTAAGATATATGACAAAATCAAAATTATCATTGCTAATGTGGGTTAATATGTGACATTATATCAATTTTTATTTACAAACAAAAGATTTTATAAGATGTTATAAAAAATATTATATTAATGACATAATATATCTGTCACTCAAAATCTAAGTCTTTAGTAAAATTATTTTTCTATTTTCCTCATTTACTGTCAAGATTTGACACAGAAATTTTTTGTATCACTGCCATATGATTATTTAAAATATTAACATAAAAAATACTTGAAGAAGAGATAATGATTGATGAAACAATCATTTGGTGCCATTATAATTTTTTTTTTGTGAGAATGATATTTTGTGGCACAAGTTTTTTGTATTAAATGTGACATCATCTTCTCTCTGTATCATTCTCTTTTCATTTTATTTACTTGTTTAGTAAGGATTTTTGAAGGACAAAGATGCACAAAATGTGTGTGTGTATGAGAGAGAGAGACAGGATTGACTGACAAAAACCTTCAATGAGATATATATTATGTATACATATTCTTGTCTCATGCTATAGCAACCATGTCATAGGTAACATGAACATCATCATCACTAATGAACTTGCCCCAAAACCTGTGGCGCTTCCACACAAGTATCATCTCTTCTATTGGCACATTCTTGGTCTCCGGCAAAAATAACGCAATGAAAATGGTCATGATCACTACCCATCCACCAAAGAAGTAGAAGAGCCCAAATTTCATGTGGCATAGCATTGTAAGGAATATTTGTGCTACAATAAAGGTGAAGAACATATTCATAGATACTGTGATACTTTGTCCAGCTGATCGAATCTCGAGAGGGAATATCTCACTTGGCACAAGCCACCCTAATGGCCCCCATGACCATGCAAATCCTGCTATGTATATGCAAATAAAGATCACCACCCAAGGAGCGTAGCTCATAGACGCATCAGGTGCTCCACTTGTTCCAAACATTATAGCTATCATTGTTCCTACAATGATCTGACAAACAAGCATTTGGATTCCTCCTTATAAAAAGAGCATCCTCCTTCCAAACCTATCAACTGTCGCAATGGAAACAAAGGTGGCGCAGACATTGACAAGGTTGGTAATGAATACGGACATAAGGGAGGCATCATCTTCGAATCCAATGGTCTTGAATAACACCGGTGCGTAGAACATGATAACATTGATGCCTGTGAGTTGTTGGAAAAAAGGGATGAGGATGGCCATTGTTAGTTGCGGCCTATACTTTCTCTTAAGAATATTGGACCATGGATGTTGGATATTTTCTTGGCCTCCTCGCTAGCGGTCAACATGTCATCATACTCCATTTGGATATCTTCAGTACCACGAATCTTACAAAGCATCTCTTTTGCCTTGTCCACATGCCCACGCTCAATAAGGGAGTTAGGGGTGTCCGGGAGAAAAAGTGAACCAAGAGTGATGATGCCCGCTGGTATAGCTGCAAGTGAAGGCTCACACGCCACCCCCACCCTCCTTGAATCTTAGCGGTACCATAGTTGATGAGGTTGGCGGCCAGGATTCCTATGGTGATCATGAGTTGGAATCCAATATTTAGCATGCCACGGAGTCGTGCCGGAGCCATCTCTAAAAGATAAAGCGGAACAGACTGCCATACGCATAAAGGGAAAAAGTTAAGTTTTGAATCTACGTAAGGATTTACATCATAATTGAATACATCTATAAACCATACTAAGGAACCACTTGCATGCACTTATTACCTGATTAGCAAAGCCAACACCAACCCCGAGAAGAAGGCGGCCGAAAATGAGCATGAACATCTTCTCAGCAGCACCATTAACTGCGGAACCTATTAGAAAAGTAATACCACCACCAAACATGGACCATTTCCTACCAAAAACTATTCTGATTTTCATTTTGCTTCTTGTATACGCTCGGAAAGAACTTCAAGAGGAAAGGGTCCATGGCCGTCACACCACCTTTATTTGGAAACAGTTAAGAAAATAAGTGATTGATATTATTTTATAAATTTTAGAAAAACCCACTTATAAAAAGTCAATTAAGAACAACTTTCATATTAAAATGTAAAGCATCTTACCATATATACCCAAGTCATAGCCAAAGATAAAGCCTCTGGTGGCTGCCACTAAACATGAGAAAAACACGAAGAGGGTCATATTCCTGGGATAGTCTTTTCTTCTAAAAGCTTTAGCAGCCACACCACCAGCTATTGCGAAAGACTTTAAAGAAAATGGTAATATGAAACTGATTACACTGGGTTAGAAGAGTGGGATGATGGCAGATTCTCTAAGATTTTGTTTTGTTTCAGAAATTGAAGAAACAAAAGAAGTATGATGAGGTATTTATGCATGAGGTTCCATCCAAAATGGGCCCGAGTCTTGAATGATACATTCATTTGCTAACTTTGGGATGATGAGCTTTCTTTATAATATAGCTCAAAAATAGAAATCAATTGTTGGGTTTCCGATCTAATGATACACTATACTTGGATGTACAAATGGATTGCGTCAACTAGTTTAGACTTGGCATATGTATCTTAAATATAGCAGAGTTATCGAAACTCCCAAAATATGAGTGATTATTCATTTAGCCTATTAAATAAATAAATAAATAAATTTCTTACCCAAAAACTTAATAAAATTTCTTAATTAATATTTTCTTTTAATACACCATGTTTGTCGGAACATCGCATGACGCAACTTGTTACATTTACCCTAACTGTATAGATCAAAATGGGAACACATAATTGGCAAAAGCCAAATTGGCATTTCATCCATCACAATTTTTGTGACAAAGGAGAGAAATAATTTAAAAACTTTTTGCTTAAAATTTTATTAAGCTATTTTAAAAAATTGTCCTAATATTTCAAAGGAATAATTTTCACCTCTTTAATTTTGTTTTAAAATAATATTCTTGATTAATATATTTCCAAACCACTAAACTTGCCTCTTTAGATTTGAAGTAGAGTTCCCAACTAAATGTATCTAACTAGGCCTTTGACTTCATGTATTGTCTTGAAAAATTAAAGCATGGCAATATTATGTTCAAATATGAAGCCTATCAGACTAATCAGAGACTGTCTTTAATTGCACTAATATCTGCATTAAAATTAAAATTGGTGGTAAATCTCTTAAAAGCTACAAATTCATATGGAGAGATGAAGATCTTTAATTTGGGAGAAGTGTTCAGCTTTAATCCAAATACATGCTTCTTCAACTACGCCATTTATTTCTCAGAAACATTTAAATTTACAGAGATCACACATATTTAGATTTGCAATAAAGAAAATTAATAAATAGCATTTCGTTCACTTTTTGCCTTTTTCCTCCCTTTCAAATCTTTTTCTTAAAATTATTTTTTTTAAGTATTAAAACTGTTTCTCACTTCTTCTTCCTTCACCTTTTCTTTCTCTTTACCTCATTACTATAAAAATAATGAATATTACGAAAAAAAGGGCAAAGCAAAGCTTTTAACTCTTTCCTCCTTGATCTTTTCTACCCATCATACGTCACCTTTTGATTTTTTTCTAATAAGGGTGTATATTGGGATATAATTTGAGAGAATATATTCTCTATGGATATATTACGAAGGATATTATTTTGTTACAATTGTTTATATATTTTACATTAAAAATGTATGTTTGAGTTGGGAGTTAGGAGTGATTTGTGAATTTTAATTTGTATATATTCACTTAAATTGGTTTAATGGAGACACTGGGAAAATTTTATCAAACTACTTTTTTAATTTAATATTTTCTATATTTATTTTTGGTTCTTGTGCAATATTCAATTTCTCTAGAAAAATGTTGCTATTTTAGATTCATGTGAACATCATTATTATTGGTAATCCTGAAAAATATATAAATATATACATAGACATATATATACAGAGAGTAATTTGAGAAAGTATATAAAAGTATACATCAAGATAACTATTTTGGATGCTCCCATGAGCACGACATGCATGGATTTATTTCACAACGATATACCCCAAATTTAAAGTTTTATTCAAGTTTATTCTGTAGGTATTCAATTATGTGTTTATTCTAAGTTGACACTTTTTATGTAGATAATTGAATTTTACCCTTCTAAACATATCATTATATTAAATGTATAAATGTTATTTTATTATATATAATGTTTTTGAAAAGTTGGTATTCAATTATGTGTTTTTATGTAAGACTACACATATCTTCTGACACAAAACTAACTCTCCTTTGGGCTATTGGTACTAAATATCTTGTGTTGAAAGTTTGTTTAGAGAAAGATCAGAGGTTGAACCACAAGCCCAATTAAAACAATAAAATCCAATTTTATCACATCCAATATTTACAACAATAATACGAGCTCTTATTTTGGAATGGAATTTGGCATGAAGTGTCAATACCATGCCCGTGTTGGGTACGACAGAGACTCTAGGCCTTGCTGACCCAGATGTGCTACCTTATGGTTGCCAACATGGGCACAACATAGACCCCTGGGCCGTGCTGGTCCACGGTCTACTATGTAATTGTGCACAACACAACATGCAAGTAGTAATTTTACTTATGTCTTGAAAGGTAAAAATGGATGTGATGTCAGAATCTTGAAACGGTTCTTTTGGATGCCGAATGCACACTAAATCCTCGATGGTAACATTGAATGCCAGAGATTGAATAACTTTTTCGGATTTGTCGGCAACCTTCCACTATGCTCTTTCAAATAGTATTCTACTCCTCGATACGGATCTATGAAACCATCATGGTTGTGTATCCTGCATCTACCAAATAGTACTTCCCTAACAGAACCAGAAACTATTATTCTGTCATCAGTGTTAATGTTTACAATGGCTAAGCTACATTTCAGCTACCTTTTATAGTCTTTAGTCCCTCAGGTTGCAGACATGAAAATGCAACCCTCAAAACTGTGAAGTCAGTTGCAAATCCCTGCCAATCCGCAGCCAAAACATTTTGAGTACGACCTTTTCTACCATGGAAACATCGCACCTTGTTCGCGGGGACTAATGCATCAATGTGTGTGCTGTCTAAGAGTCCAGTGCAATCCTACATGGCATTCATACATTATTGAGTTTTGATCTGGGTGTTCAACACATATAGATGTTACCTACAACTACTATCGAGCTTACTTTTAAAAAAGGATACCAACTCGGGTTATTATCTATGTCAGGGTGGTAAGCTTTAGATGGAGGCTTGACGAAGTCATCATGTACAACACAAATGGCTCGGATTACGTTGCTAAAATACCGACTAATCGTTTCCCCCAAGCTGAGTAACTCGACACGCACTGTTCGATTCTTGGTGTTATGGCCAATATTGTGCAAGAAAATCACAAGTTGGTCTTCTATGGATACATGTCGTGAATCTAGGAGGAGGTGCCTATCGCGCATAATTTAGGACAAATGCATAAAAGGACCTACATCTATCTTAAGGTAGCTCACGTAGTAGTCCTGACCACTCCTCAAAATACGGTCCATGTGTTTCTTCTTAGCGAGGTCTCGATATAATGAGGGCTCTACATATCTCCTAAGCCTATTGGTTCGAAGATCTTCATTTACGTATGCATTGACAACTACCATTATGGTGAAAACTGCAATGAGAGTCCTCATGGGCTCACACATTATCCAACTATCCATCTACACAATCCATCAATTAATACGAGGAATCCAAATAAAAAAAAGGCCAAAATAAGAACAAAATAAGAACAAAATAATACAGATGCACAACAGATCATTTGAAGGAAATAGTCACCATAAAACTACTGAAAAGCATTGGCTGATAAGAAATGAAATCTCTAAAAATGACAAAAAGGATACATTTGAAATTTAATGCAAGTGACAAACATAAACCTAAAGCATAGGCATACCATGAACATGGGATCTAAACACAAAGTGCAAATTATCTACCATCCAGAATGAATGGGAGTATCAATGAAATTTTAACCGAAGAAGCAAAAATTGTCTACCACCCAGAATCTGAGAACAAATATCATTTCATACATGCAATACTAGGCTTTTATACTTTCAAAAAGAAGTGAAATCTGAAAGCACTAATGATGATGATGAATTAGCAACGATATCATAGTCTAAGGTGCATTAATAATTTGATTAAATTTCAAAAAAGCAAAACATACTACAAGCCAGAACATAAATTGGGAAGCTCACAAGTACAATGAACAAGAAATAAAACATATGCAATTCATTAGGAGGATCAACAAAGGACTAAAACCGACATAGATCATTTTCTTACTAAAACAAGACTTCATTAGCATATTGTAACTAGTAAAAGGCTGAGTATGAGGTTGATGACTCAAAGATGCAAACAAATAAATAAATGGGAGCTCAAAAACCTAAGATATTCTCATTGAACATAGTATCAACAGGGATGGAGAAATTACCATAGCTGCAATGCACAAAATTGCATCAAAGTATCTAGACTTCCCAAGCTTTTGAGCAACAACAGAAATTTCAAAGCTACCAGAAACTTCCACAACCTAGTGAACAACATAAAAACTGTCTTCATGAGCACATAAAGCATTCATAAGATCATAAATAGAACTTTCAGTGCTACATACCAATGTCTTAACTAACCATATTGTTTCAAATCGTGGTTGAGCAGCTAAATTCCTAATTGAAAGTGATGATAGTAATTAATATTGCCAAATAGAGGTTAAATAGAAATTGTAGACATAAAAAAACAGTTAGCAAAGCATAAGATTCTTGTAGAATAATGCAAGATATCATAAGATGACAAGATTCATAAGGTGAGATGTAACATGAATGCAAGCAAGAGATCCTCAAAGATTCCCATTTCAGGTTGTTAGAGGAGCGAGCGGATTGCGGAGACACTGGGTAGGAGATAGTAAATTGGCCGCCAGAACCCCTACAAGAAGAAGAAGGAGAAATGCAAGATCAAGAAGAGAAGAGATCACGGGCGGCTTGTGAAGCCACAGGCCAAACGGGGTGTTTTCAACACCGGACGCTGGTCGGTCGAAGGAGATCGGTTGAGGGGCGAGCAGATTGTGGAGACGCCAGTGAGAAGAAAGCACGTTGGTAGCCGGAAACCCTAGAAAAAGACAAACAAGAAGAAGGGAAGAGATGACGTGCGGCTGGTGGAGTCACGGAAAATGGGGGTGTTTACAACACCCTCACGTGAAGCCGGTCAACTAAAGGAGATCTTCAGAGGAGCGAGCGGCGTGCGAAGACACCGGGAAGGAAGAACAACTTCGTTGGCCAAAAACCCTAGAAGAAGAAGACAACATAGAGGTATTGGAAAAATCATGGCTAGTTGTGGGGTCAAGGGTGAGAGGGGGTGTTTACAACACCTATAAAGACCCCCACGTGATGCTGGTCGGCTGAAGTCGGACTTCGGCCACGTCAACTAAATTCACCGAAGTCCGACTTCGGTTGATTTTTGGGCAAAGTCAAAATGTGGAAGTGAGCCATGTTGGAAGTGTCACATCATGACTTCAGCGACCCACCTCAGCGAAACAAACAGCAGGAACTCAAACCGAACTCAGCACTTCGGCTACTTCACCATCAAAGACAGTGAACCGAACACACCCTTAATAGTAGTAGATCGAGAACCCATGGCTGACCAATTCTGTATATAAGACTTGTTTGAATAGATGTTAACCTACTTAATTGCATCTTAGGTTGACATATCATTCTTTGCGAAAGTCCATCCATGAATTTGGTTTAATGTTTATTAATCTTAGTCACTAACTGGACAATACATTTGATTAAAAAAATTACATACTAGTGCCAGACTGTTTATATCATTAAATTAATTAATAAATATTGACATTATATAATGCAATCAATTAATATCATATTTATTTCAGGCAATAACATAATGTCATTATCAGTTGATATAAAGAAGCAGAATAGTGAGACCACTAAGAGTCTAGCGAGTGAAGAGGGTATAGTCATGAGTGCTCTCAGTGAAGCCAAGAGCAAGAATCACACTGCGAAAACGCTCAAACTAGGTGCAAGGAACATGTTTGAGCCCATAAATTGGCCAACGAAGATAACACACATGCTGAGGAGGATGAGAGAAACCAGGAGGAGAAATCATATAAACCTCAGAAATATCCCTATATAAGAAGGCATTGGTCACATCTAACTGATAGAGTGGCCAGTGACATACTGCAGCAATAGCAATAAGAAGACGAACGGTAGTTAACTTGGCTACTGATAAGTTCTTGCATGTATATAATAATGGAGATGTTTTTCATGCATGAGCATTGTATTTCTTAGGTTTTATTGCTCATTTTATGTGTTTTTGTGTTCTTTCTTGGAATTAGGGTTGTAAAGAGGTTTTTGTGGCAATTAAGGCAAAAATAGGTCATGATGGTGCCAACTGGAGTTCTTTTGTGCAAATATAAAGATCAAGACACAAATCGGAGTCAAACAAGAGGGTATGTGCCAACTTCTAAAGGGTTTAAGACAATATTGTAGAAGGACATAAAGGCAATCATGCTCTTTTGTTCTGATTTGTTCCAAGATTTCAAAAGCTCTCCAAGATTTTTCCGACATCAAAAAATGCCACATGACCTACCACACAAGCGTGCGTCCATCCGTGTGGCCTCAAAAGAAAAAATTAGCGAAATCAGGGACCTATAGATGCGTTTCGGTAGAAGCTGAAAATCTACATGGGCCGTGTGGAATTTTCACATGGCCATGTGGATCCTCGACTTTTGTGTTTTAAAAGGCCGTTCTGAAGCATTTTTGATGGAGCTTTTTCCTAACTTATGGAGGGAGTTCGGCTAGGGTTTGGAGAGGTTTTTGCAAGATTTTTGGGGCGTTTCTTCACTGATTTCAACACCGATTCCTTCCGAGGATAGCTATTGGGGGAGCCATCAACGACTTCGATTCGGCGAGGTGTGCCCTACGCTTGAAGGAGGGATCCTTGGAAAGAAGGAGCAGCCCTCATAGACCATCAGCACAGAGCTTAAAGGGGTTTTCTTTATGGTTTATTTGCATTCATTTCAATTGTATTATTGACTTTGTATTGCTCCATGGAGAGCTAAACCCCTAGTGGGTATTTGGACATGTAAACCCTAAGATTTCTATGTTTCATTGACTCTTATTGCTTTTCTATTAATTGAGATTTATTTTGAGTTTCAATCTTGTATGCTTATTTGATTTTCCTTTAGAGTGACACTAAGATTGAGAATCTAATTTAATCATCCTTTTAGCCAGTGACCATCACTATTAGGATTAGATTTATCAAGATTGAAGAGGGTTGAGAGGGTGAGTCGAGAGGTAGCGAAATGTCCCCTTCCCCCCCGCGGTGTGATTCACCCTATCTCCATATTCTAAGAGCTATTATTGATCTCAAAGAGAATTAGGCATCGAGAGAGGACTTTCCACCGGGGCTTATTTGTGATTAGGGATTTTTCCCCTAGACCAAAGAGCTTGATCTATAATTGGGAATAGGGTTTATCACTTGGAATCTCTAGAGCTTAGAGCAGTCATACGTGGTGTGAGGCGTCGAGAGATTTATCTTTGTCGATACCTTTTAGGGGATTAGTCAAGGTTGACCTTAGGTTTGGGACCTTGTATCTTTGGATTTCCACGACTCATTAAATCTCGATTAAGTAAGAGTGATTAGAGTCTTGCACATGAAACTAGGATCCCGGGGGGAGCATTGTCCGAGTACCCCATTTACACTTTGATACTTCTCTTCACTCTAGCGATTACTTTTAGTTCTTTATTTCTATTAATCACTTTTCTATTGATCTCTACACAAATTGAGTTTTCCTTGGCTAATTAGCAAAGTGTGTTTGTTGCTAACGTATTCTCCCTATGGATTCGACTACCTACTCTTTGGGTATTTTGCTACTTCGACACCCGTGCACTTGCGGAACACACACGCAAGGGTGTGTCAACCATAAGAGCAAACGTCACCTCATAATTAATACCGCACTCATGAGTAAAGCCATAAGCAACAAGATGCGACTTATAACACTCAATAGTGCTATCAGCGCAGGTCTTGACCATATAGATCCACTGACAATTGTTAGGAGTAATATTGGAAGGAAAGGTAACGAGATCTCAAGCATACATTCGCTTAAGAGCCCTGGGTTCCTCTGACATAGCCTGCTGCCAATTGGGATGCTAGGTGACCTCACGATATGATTGTGGCTCATGATGAGTGTGAATGGTAGCAAGAAAGTTCTGAAAGGGTGGAGAATAAGTAGAAGAAAGAGAAAAAGCATACTGAGCTGGAGGATGACGAACACGGTTTACGTAACAACGATGGACAATAGGAGCATCTTCAGTAGATGAAGGCCTGGAAGAGGAAAAGGGAGAGTCACACCTGGAGTATTAGAACATGCTGTAGGATGGGTAGAAGAAGTAATTGTGTGAGGAGTCAAGGAGGCAGCAGAAACGTCAGAGGAGTTGGTTAAAATAATGGAAGGAAGAGGAGTAGGAGGAGAAGGAAGACCTAAGAAATGAAAGATCCGGAGGAGGGGAGGAAAAGAAAGGTATGTCTTCAAGAATGGTAACATTTCGAGCAATGCGAAGACGACGAGAGGTATGATCATAATAGCGATAGCCCTTGTGTTCAGAGCTGTAGCCCAAAAAAATGCACATTACAGAATGTGGAGAGAGTTTATTGCACTTAATGGATGACAAAAGCACAAAGCAAGCACAACTAAATTTACGAAGATGTCCATAAGATGGGGAACAAGACAAAAGACGCTCATAAGGAGTAACACAAGAAAGATTTGAGGAAGGTGTTTTATTAATGAGATAGATAGATGTGAGAACAGCTTCAGCCCAAAATTGTTGGGGAACAGAGGATGCAAAAAGAAGGGCAAAAGTGGTCTCAAGTATATGGTGATGCATGCGCTCAATAACATCATTCTGAGCAGGTGTGTAAGGATAGATTACTAAGAAATGGTGATATGAGAGGAAAGCAAAGCATGAAAAAATGTAGAAAGATACTCTTTAGCGTCATCTATTCGACAAACCTTAATTTGCTTACCAAACTGAGTGTGAATCATTTGTGTGAATTCAGAATAAATGGTGAATACTTCATATCGAGAACGCATAAGGTAGAGCCAGGTATACCTAGAAAAATCATCAAAGAAGCTTATAAAATAAAAGAAGCCAGAAAGAAAAAAAGGAGCATGGCCTTGAACATTAGAATGAACAAGATCAAAAGTGGAGACGGAAAATGAGTCACTAGAGGGAAAGGAAAAAACCAAATGTTTAGCAAACTTACAAGCCATACAAGAAGATAATGAGTTTGAAGAGACAGAACCAAGACGACCTGAACTAGTTAAGAGTTTCAGGCAATAAGTTTTAAGGCTAAACCGGGAACATGGTGAACTATGTGAATAGTAAATAAAAGAGACTGAAGGTGACCGAACTGTGTGTTAGGAAGAAGATATTCATTAGCAGTACAAACATTAGAAAATGGGTGAGTACTAGAAAGATGTAGTAAGGTAGTGGCATCCACAGTCATATGATGAGTAGCACCAGAGTCTAAAATCCATGAGGAAGAAGACATACCAGAAGCAACCGACATAACAGAGAAGGAACTGGATTGAATGGCACACCACATGGCATGAAGTTATTCTGAAAGCTGAGCAACCTAAGAAACAAGGGCTCCAAAGGAGTCTGGAGTTATGACCTCCACAGTAGTAGCATGAGGTGAAGAAGAAACACAAAAAGGTCTCTAAGGAAGATGATGTTGTGGATGCTGCTATTACCGTAGTTGAAGCTTTTTACATTGAGTCTTCACATGTCCTTGTCGTTTGCAGTAACGGCAGAAAATGGGGAATCCAGGGGAGGAGGATAATGGGACACTGGGTGTAAAGGTCCATGAAGAGCACAAAGAGGTCATAGCCAAAACTGTATCAGTAAAGCTTGTACGAGAGGATGAGAGTGCATGCAGCCTAATCTCCTCACCCATAACATTATGCACAATTAAATAATTGGCTAGAAATAGACTCATAGTCAAGGCGGAGACGCCACTGTGTCTTACAGAATTAAATGCGAGTCTTACAGCACTTGCACGTCAAACAAGTGAAAGGCTCTAAAGAGTCGAGTTGTCTCCACAAAGATCACAATTCAGTGACATATTCTCGAATAGAGCGCTCCCGTTGCTGGACATAAGTGAGGTCCTATAAAATAACATTTTGACGAGCAGAACTGGAATGCTCAAACATATGACGTAGGTGGTCCTAGATAGCAAAGGCAGTCGGAAGATGTCCAATCACCATGCGAATGTCAACCTCACAAGACTAAAAAATGAGGGTCATGGTATGATGATCAACAATAAACCATAAAGCACATGTATTAGTGGCAGTCTCTTAGGAGGGGGAAGTACCATCCATATGGCCAAACAGCTCTAATCCAAGTAAAATGATATGCACAGTAGTGTACTATTCTTTGTGATTAGAACGATTTAATTTGACATCTACAGGGGGTAAGAAAATTTGGAGATGATGAAGAAGCTATGTCTTTTCTTAACCGTGAAATCGCACAGTGATTTTTTTCCAAATTTCTTTCTTCAAGCGTGAAATCACACAGTGATATTTTTGATTTGTTTTGTTATATATAGCTCAAAAATAGAAATCAATTGTTCGCTTTCCGATCTAATGATACACTATACTTGGATGTACAAATGGATTGCGCCAACTTGTTTAGACTTGGCATATGTATGTTAAATATAGAAAATTTATCGAAACTCCCAAAATATGAGTGATTATTCATTTAGCCTATTAAATAAATAAATAAATTTCTTACCCAAAACCTTAATAAAATTTCTTAATTAATATTTTCTTTTAATCCACCTTGTTTGCCGGAACATTGCATGACGCAACTTGTTACATTTGCCCTAACTGTATATATCAAAATGGGAACACAAAATTGGCAAAAGCCAAATTGGCATTTCATCCATCACAATTTTTGTGACAAAGGAAAGAAATAATTTAGAAATTTTTTTCTCAAAATTTTATTAAGCTATTTTAAAAAATTGTACTAATATTTCAAAGGAATAATTTTTACCTTTTTAATTTTGTTTTAAAATAATATTCTTGATTAATATATTTTCAAACTACTAAACTTGCCTCCTTAGATTTGAACTAGAGTTCCCAACTATATGTATCTAACTAGGCCTTTGACTTCATGTATTGTCTTGAAAAATTAAAGCATGGGATATTATGTTCAAATATGAGGCTTATCAGACTAATCAGAGACTGTCTTTAATTGCACTAATATGTGCATTAAAATTAAAATTGGTGGTAAATCTTTTAAAAGCTACAAATTTATATGGAGAGATGCAGATTCTTAATTTCGGAGAAGTGTTCAGCTTTAATCCCAAAACATGCTTCTTTAACTACGCCATTTATTTCTCAGAAACATTTAAATTTACAGAGATCACACATATTTAGATTTGCAATAAAAGAAATTAATAAATAGCTTTTCCTTCCCTTTTTGCCTTTTTCATCCCTTTCAAATCTCTTTCTTAAAATTATTTTTTTTAAAGTATTAAAACTTTTTCTCACGTCTTCTTCTTTCACCTTTTTTTCTCATTACCTCATTATTATAAAAATAATGAATATCACAAATAAAAAAAAAAAAGGCAAAACAAAGCTTTTACCTTTTTCCTCGATCTTTTCTACCCATCATTCGTCACCTTTTGATTTTTTTCTAATAAGGGTGTATGTTGGGATATAATTTGAGAGAATATGTTCTCTATGGATATATTACGAAGGATACTATTTTGTTACAATTGTTTATATGTTTTACGTTAAAAATGTATGTTTGAGTTGGGAGTTAGGAGTGATTTGTGAATTTTAATTTGTATATATTCACTTAAATTGGTTTAATGGAGACACTGAGAAAATTCTATCAAACTACTTTTTTAATTTAATATTTTCTATATTTTTTTTTGGTTCTTATGCAATATTCAATTTCTTTAGAAAAATCTTGCTATTTTAGATTCATGTAAACATCATTATTATTCGTAATCCTGAAAATATATAAATATATACAAAGACATATATATAGAAAGAGTAATTTGAGAAAGTATATAAAAGTATACATGAAGATAACCATTTTGGATGCTCCCATGAGCACGACATGCATGGATTTATTTCACAATAATATACCCCAAATTTAAAGTTTTATTCAAGTTTATTATGTAGGTATTCAATTATGTGTTTATTCTATGTTGACATTTTTTATGTAGATAATTGAATTTTACCCATTGAATAAAATGGTATTTAAAATTTTTCTAAACATATCATTATATTAAATGTATAAATCTTATTTTATTATATATAATGTTTTTGAAAAGTTGGTATTCAATTATGTGTTTTTATGTAAAACAACACATATCTTCTGACAAAAAACCATCTCTCTTTTGGGCTATTGGCACTAATATCTTGTATTGAATGTTTGTTTAGAGAAAGATCAGAGATTGAACAACAAGCCCAATTAAAACAATAAAATCCAATTTTATCACACCCAATATTTACAACAATAATAAGAGTTCTTATTTTGGAATGGAATTTTGCATGAAGTGTTAATATCATGCCCGGGTTGGGCAAACAGAGACTCTAGGCGGTGCTGACCCAAGTGTACTATCTTATGGGTGCCAACATTGGCACAACATAGACCCCTGGGCTGTGCTGATCCACGGTCCACTTCGGATTGACACAGCCGGGCACGTTCCATACGGGTTTTTATTATTTTTTATTTTTTATATTTTCTTGTTTTGTAATAGTTTATGTTTCTAGATTTTTCCCCCTTCAAATAATTTTTAGCACGTTTTGGATTTGTTTTTTTATATTTTTGGGGTTTAAACAAGAAATATAGAAAAAAGAACCCCCCGTTCCTAAACCCCAATCCCATGTCTGCCATGTCAGTCATGCCACAATAGAGAAGGGTTTTAGATTTTTAGTGTTGAATAATTGGAGGCTCGGCGATGGCAGAGACTCTCATAGTGTTAATAACCTAAAAAGATATTTAATAACCTAAACTTAAATGAACTCATAGACAATTACACTGTGATAAAATATAAAATTATTAAATAACCGTTATATAATTTCAGAATTTTCTACCAGATTTTTCTGGCGGAGAAGCCCCATTCTTTCCTTCTCTTCGATGAAACTCTGATTTTTAAAAGGATGTAAAGCTTTTTTGTTTTTTTTTTGTTTTTTCTTAGATGATCGATTTTGTTTGTTTGTTTTTTCTCATAGTATTATTTATCCATGTTTAAAAAAACTATATTATGAACCGGGTAATGATCATTATAAACAATTCTAATTAGTGTTAAACATATTTTAATTGAATAATTATGAATTTATGATTTACTTCAATTTATGTATATATTTAATTTAATTAATTTTATAAATATAGAGAGATTTTTCTAAATTACAATGCTTATTGTATTATTTTGAAAGTTTAATTAATAAGAATTTGTTAAATGATTTTTTTTTTTATTTCTCTTTTTATCCAACTACGATGATGAGATTCATCTTGCAAAAGGAAAAATAACAAAAAAGGAAAATAATATAAATTTGTAAAGAGTGATGATGGAAAAAAAACCAAAATTTTAAAAATTTTTAGTTAAACCAAAATTAATAAATTCGTAGTAAAACCTTCAGAATTTTTAACAAATTAAAAAATTCAGAGAATGTTTTGAGTATCACGGACCGAGCTGCAAAGTTGGCAAAATAGGAAAACATTTGCCTTGCTAATTTATATATATATATAGATATGTATAAAGACCGTTTGGGGCCTTTAGATACGTGCCACGTGACATGATCTCCACCCTCCATTTAGATGTCTATGCATTGTCCATGTCACATTGTGCGATCCCATCCCTCTGTAGAAAAGTGAAACAGTATCACCCCGGGACTCATCCGTAATTGTAGTCTCGACGTGGATCCGACCACTAACGAGGATCCTGTTGAGTGCCGTGAGTTGGAGACGGAAGTGTCACCAAAGGGAATAGGGAAAGCCGATCCAGAGGCCACAGCAGGCATTCTCAGATGGAAACACTTGTCCGCATGCGTAATAACCAGTCATCAAAAATGACATGTCAGCATCCCGACGGTTGGAGCTAAGAGGAAGACACGTGTCATCATCTCGACACATGTCATTAATGTTAACGGCAACCTATTCCGGAAGGACATATGTATCATCCCGAGCATGCCAAAGTGTTGGATGCATTGTCCCAATGTACGTGGCTTGGTCTGACAACGCGCCCGACACGATTTGATAGCGACGGGGACCACGAGTCCACGTGTCAACCTCAAGTTGGCTTTGACCGTGCCATGGCAGCGATAGGACAGTCACTACGCCTATATGCCTGGGTATCAGTAAGGGGGTTTATGATCATATAAAGGTATCAGTAAGTATGTCGGGGTAAGAACTTAGTAGATTTTTTCAGGAACCTCTGATCTGAAAGTATGGGTTAGTATCTTACGGGGCATCTTTTCTTCTTTCTTCTTTGGGTTATTTGGCTTGTAGCTTACTTGTTTCTGAGAAGTGAGCCTGAGTTTTCTATTGGGCTAGTCTCAGTTTAGGATTCCTAGGAAGGTTGGGGTTCCATGACTTGAAAAGGTGGCAGCTATAGAGGCAGTGGGTAAGACCTCGTTGATACCTGGCAATGACAAGGCAAGGAGAACTCACAAGACTTTCTCTGGAACACTTTCTTAGATGGGACCGGTATGGGAACTCGTCCACTCATCAAAAACTTCTCGGATGTTGGAGGAAACTACTTGTAATTAGTAAGAACAATAAAGAGAAGACTGTCTGTTACATATTCAAACACCATATGGGAAGATCTTAGGCCTAGAAAGACCTGGGTTTTCATAACGTTTATTTTCCTCGCCAATTTTTGCTCTTATCCTAGCAGGTACAGTTCTGTCAACAGTCGTTCTTCTAAAAGAAAGAAGCAGAACATAGAGTAGAACATACAGTAGATCTGTAAAGTAAATTAAATTTATTAAATCAAAAGGTTATTATTACCAATGAAATTCCACATGTTGTTCGTAATATTAGCAGTAAAATTATTAAAAATCATAATAGAGGATCTTGTACAAGAAGCCAAAAACATGAGTCTCTTACTACTGGAAGATCAGTATGATCAGTAGTCCAATCAGTATAATAAAAAGTTAGCCATAGAAAGCCAGGTTTCCGAAGATGAAATTTTACCAGAATGAAAAACATAGTAGAAAAAGAAAATCTTCCTATAGTAATTCAAATGAGGAAACAGTATGAAGAGAAATTAGAAAAAATGAATCCAGCAACATACAATAGAAGGGTTATTTCAACAAAATCTTACTGGTTAGCTAGGGTAGAAATGTTTTTAGAATATTTTATATAACAAAGAGGTTATTATCAAGAAGCCTTGGAAAGGCAAAAATATAGCATTAATCTTATAAGAAGAAATCCCATCTTTAAAGAAAAAATCGTGAAAGAACAAAGAGAATTTATGAATTATGAAAAAAGAAAAATAGAAGAATTAAAAAGGGATTATGAAAGGATAGAAAGTAGCTCGTGTTATTAATGCAGTATCTATAAAATTCCAAGACTGTAGAGCCTATAATATTAAAGAGACAATTCTTTAGTAAATTCATAACTAACATACCATATAAATCCTTGACCTTAAGATAAAAGGTTTTTGAGGAAAAATGGTTTTGGTTAATAGAAGTAGAAGATGACGTCGAAAGAAAATTAGAAATTGTAGAAAATTATGAAGAACAATTACACTTATCTCATATTACACCTATACAAAATGCCTCATGGTTAGGGCGGAGACGCCACTGTGTCTTACAGAATTAAATGCGAGTCTTACAGCACTTGCACGTCAAACAAGTGAAAGGCTCTAAAGAGTCGAGTTGTCTGCACGAAGATCACAATTCAGTGACATATTCTCGAATAGAGCGCTCCCGTTACTGGGCATAAGTGAGGTCCTATAAAATAACATATTGGCGAGCAGAACTGGAATGCTCAAACATATGACGTAGGTGGTCCCACATAGCAAAGGCAGTCGGAAGATGTCAAATCACCATGCGAATGTCAACCTCACAAGACTGAAAAAATGAGGGTCAGGGTACGATGATCAAGAGTAAACCATGAAGCAGATGTATTAGTGCCAGTCTCTTAGGAGGGGGAAGTACCATCCATATGGCCAAGTAGCTCTAATCCAAGTAAACTGATACGCACAGTAGTGTACCATTCTTTGTAATTAGACCCATTTAATTTGACATCTACAGGGGGTAAGAAAATTTCTAGAGGATGAAGAAGCTATGTCTTTTCTTAACCGTGAAATCGTACAGTGATTTTTTCCCGAATTTCTTTTTTCAATCGTGAAATCTCACAGTGATATTTTTGATTTGTTTTGTTATATATATATATATATATATATTTTACTATGAAAGCACAGTGAGATCACGTTGAGTTGTCCGCCATTTATAAGAGAGATGTTGGCGATGAAAGGTGTGTCTTATTGGGAGTTGTGCCAAGGTTTAAATCTGAAGGGCTTGATGTTATTGTTGAAGCTTTTAAGTGTGGCGTTGCTTCTCCAGTAACGATGACGACGATAATTTCTCCGACGATGACGTCTCCAACTAACCTTTTTCTTCCGATCTCAAAGACAGCCTTCTCGTCGTCGAGGCCACAACGCGGAGGGAGAAAGCAAGGCGTTCAGAGGAAGTGGAGACATCAGGATGGCACTGGGCAAGGCCGAAGGTGAAGTCGACGGTGGCAATAAGGAGTTGGCAGCCCCGGTGCACAGTGGTGAGGTCGGGCTGGACATCGGAAACAAAAATCACAAGAACACTGGAAAATACCCAAAAAGCTCTCTGATATGATGTTAAGGTTGGTACGAATCGATTGTGTTGGCATTAGGGTAACAACCCAATAAATAAAAACAAAGATTACAAATATGTATGAATAAACAAGGACATGTACAAATATATAAGTATATACTGTAACAAATATCATCACAAAAAATACTTGAAAAAGGGAAATGATTGAAGAAACAATCATATTGTCCTATTATATTCTCTTTTTGTGACAACAATATTTTGAGGCACAAGTTTTTTGTACTAAATGTGACATCATCCTCTCTCTGTATCACTCTTTTCATTTTGTTTACTTGTTTAGTAAGGATTTCTGACGGGCAGAGACACACATATTGTGTCAGAAAGAGAAAGAGGGAGAGATGGGATCGATTGACCTAAAGCTTCAATGAGATGTATATTATGTGTACATATTCTTGCCTCATGCTATTGCAACCATGTCGTTGGCAACATGAACATCATCATCACTAATGAACTTGCCCCAAAACCAGTGGCGCTTCCACACAAGTATCATCTCCTCTATTGGCACATTCTTGGTCTCAGGCAAGAATAATGCAATGAAAATGGTCATGATCACTACCCATCCACCAAAGAAGTAGAAGAGGCCAAATTTCATGTGGCATAGCATTGTAAGGAATATTTGTGCGATAATAAAGGTGAAGAACATATTCACAGATACGGTGATACTTTGTCCAGCTGATCGAATCTCGAGGGGGAATATCTCACTCGGCACAAGCCATCCTAATGGCCCCCATGACCATGCAAATCCTGCTACATATATGCAGATAAAGACCACCACCCAAGGAGCATATCTCATAGACGCATCAGCTGCTCCACTTGTTCCGAACATTATAGCTATCATTGTTCCAACAATGATCTGACAAACAAGCATTTGGATTCCGCCTTGTAAAAAGAGCATCCTCCTTCCAAACCTATCAACCGTCAGCTATGGAAACAAAGGTGGCGAAGACATTGACAATGCCGGTAATGACAACGGACATAAGGGAGGCATCATCTTCGAATCCAATGGTCTTGAATAACACCGGTGCGTAGAACATGATAACATTGATGCCCGTGAGTTGTTGGAAAAAAGGGATGAGGATGGCCATTGTTAGTTGCGGCCTATACTTTCTCTTAAGAATATTGGACCATGGATGTTGGATTTTCTTGGCCTCTTCGCTAGCGGTCAACATGTCATCATACTCCATTTGGATATCTTCAGTACCACGAATCTTACAAAGCATCTCTTTTGCCTCGTCCTCATGCCCACGCTCAATAAGGGAGTTAGGTGTGTCCGGTAGAAAAAGTGAACCAAGAGTGATGATGCCCGCCGGTATAGCTGCAAGTGCAAGGCTCACACGCCACCCCCACCCTCCCCGAATCTTAGCGGTACCATAGTTAATGAGGTTGGCGGCCAAGATTCCTATGGTGATCATGAGTTGGAATCCAATATTTAGCATGCCTCGGAGTCGTGCCGGAGCCATCTCTCGAAAGATAAAGCGGCACGGACCGCCATACGCATAAAAGGAAAAACATTAAGTTTTGAATCTACGTAAGGATTTACATCATAATTGAACACATCTATAAACCATACTAAGGAACCACTTGCATGCGCTTATTACCTGATTAGCAAAGCCAACACCAACGCCGAGAAGAAGACGGCCGAAAATGAGCATGAACATGTTCTCAGCAGCACCATTAACTGCGGAACCTATTAGAAAAGTAATACCACCACCAAACATGGACCATTTCCTACCAAAAACTCTTGTTACTATGCTTGCGAAGAATGAAGCGACTAATGCTGCCACATAAAGAGAGGATGTGAACAATGTGAGCATTTCGAGTCAAATTTGCAATATTGATTGGTGCTCGATTTTCATTCTGCTTCTTGTACACGCTCGGGAAGAACTTCAATAGGAAAGGATCCATGGCCGTCACACCACCTTTATTTGGAAACAGTTAAAGGAATAAGTGATTGATATTATTTTATAAATCTTAGAGAAACCCACTTATAAAAAGTCCATTAATAACAACTTTCATATTAAAATATAAAGCATCTTACCAGATATACCCAGGTCATAGCCAAAGATCAAGCCTCCGGTGGCTGCCACTAAACATGAGAAAAACACGAAGAGGGTCATATTCCCGGGATAGTCTTTTCTTCCGGGAGCATTAGCGGCCACACCACCAGCCATTGCGAAACAGTTTAAAGAAAACGGTAATATGAAACCGATTACGCTGGGTTAGAAGAGTGGGATGATGGAAGATTCTCTAAGATTTTTTTTTTGTTTTAGAATTTGAAGAAGCAAAGGAAGTATGATGAGGTATTTATGCATGAGGTTCCATCCAAAATGGGGCCGAGTCTTGAATGATACATTCATTTGCTAACTTTGGGATGATGAGCTTTCTTTATAATATAGCTCAAAAATAGAAATCAATTGTTTGGTTTCCGATCTAATGATACACTATACTTGGATGTACAAATGGATTGCCTCAACTAGTTTAGACTTGGCATATGTATCTTAAATATAGCAGAGTTATCGAAACTCCCAAAATATGAGGGATTATTCATTTAGCCTATTAAATAAATAAATAAATAAATTTCTTACCCAAAAACTTAATAAAATTTCTTAATTAATATTTTCTTTTAATCCACCATGTTTGTCGGAACATCGCATGACGCAACTTGTTACATTTACCCTAACTGTATAGATCAAAATGGGAACACATAATTGGCAAAAGCCAAATTGGCATTTCATCCATCACAATTTTTGTGACAAAGGAGAGAAATAATTTAAAAACTTTTTGCTTAAAATTTTATTAAGCTATTTTAAAAAATTGAACTAATATTTCAAAGGAATAATTTTCACCTCTTTAATTTTGTTTTAAAATAATATTCTTCATTAATATATTTCCAAACCACTAAACTTGCCTCTTTAGATTTGAAGTAGAGTTCCCAACTAAATGTATCTAACTAGGCCTTTGACTTCATGTATTGTCTTGAAAAATTAAAGCATGGGATATTATGTTCAAATATGAGGCTTATCAGACTAATCAGAGACTGTCTTTAATTGCACTAATATGTGCATTAAAATTAAAATTGGTGGTAAATCTTTTAAAAGCTACAAATTCATATGGACAGATGAAGATTCTTAATTTCGGAGAAGTGTTCAGCTTTAATCCCAAAACATGCTTCTTTAACTACGCCATTTATTTCTCAGAAACATTTAAATTTACAGAGATCACACATATTTAGATTTGGAATAAAAAAAAAAATTAATAAATAGCTTTTCCTTCACTTTTTGCCTTTTTCATCCCTTTCAAATCTCTTTCTTAAAATTACTTTTTTTAAAGTATTAAAACTTTTTCTCACGTCTTCTTCTTTCACCTTTTCTTTCTCTTTACCTCATTATTATAAAAATAATGAATATCCCAAAAAACAAAAGGCAAAACAAAGCTTTTACCTTTTACCTCCTTGATCTTTTCTACCCATTATGCGTCACCTTTTGATTTTTTTCTAATAAGGGTGTATGTTGGGATATAATTTGAGAGAATATGTTCTCTATGGATATATTACGAAGGATACTATTTTGTTACAATTGTTTATATATTTTACGTTAAAAATGTATGTTTGAGTTGGGAGTTACGAGTGATTTGTGAATTTTAATTTGTATATATTCACTTAAATTGGTTTAATGGAGACACTGAGAAAATTCTATCAAACTACTTTTTTAGTTTAATATTTTCTATATTTATTTTTGGTTCTTATGCAATATTCAATTTCTTTAAAAAAATCTTGCTATTTTAGATTCATGTAAACATCATTATTATTGGTAATCCTGAAAATATATAAATATATACATAGACATATATATAGAGAGAGTAATTTGAGAAAGTATATAAAAGTATACATGAAGATAACCATTTTGGATGCTCCCATGAGCACGACATGCATGGATTTATTTCACAATAATATACCCCAAATTTAAAGTTTTATTCAAGTTTATTATGTAGGTATTCAATTATGTGTTTATTCTATGTTGACATTTTTTATGTTGATAATTGAATTTTACCCATTGAATAAAATGGTATTTAAAATTTTTCTAAACATATCATTATATTAAATGTATAAATCTTATTTTATTATATATAATGTTTTTGGAAAGTTGGTATTCAATTATATGTTTTTATGTAAAACAACACATATCTTCTGACAAAAAACCATCTCTCTTTTGGGCTATTGGCACTAACTATCTTGTATTGAATGTTTGTTTAGAGAAAGATCAGAGATTGAACAACAAGCCCAATTAAAACAATAAAATCCAATTTTATCACACCCAATATTTACAACAATAATAAGAGTTCTTATTTTGGAATGGAATTTTGCATGAAGTGTTAATACCATGCCCGGGTTTTGCAAACAGAGACTCTAGGCGGTGCTGACCCAAGTGTACTATCTTATGGGTGCCAACATTGGCACAACATAGACCCCTGGGCTGTGCTGATCCACGGTCCACTTCGGATTGACACAGCCGGTCACGTTCCATACGGGTTTTTATTATTTTTTATTTTTTATATTTTCTTGTTTTGTAATAGTTTATGTTTCTAGATTTTTCCCCTTTCTTCAAATAATTTTTAGCACGTTTTGGATTTTTTTTTATATATTTTTGGGGTTTAAACAAGAAATATAGAAAAAAAAACCCCGTTCCTAAACCCCAATCCCTTGTCTGCCATGTCAGTCATGCCACAATAGAGAAGGGTTTTAGATTTTTAGTGTTGAATAATTGGAGGCTCGGCGATGGCAGAGACTCTCATAGTGTTAATAACCTAAAAAGATATTTAATAACCTAAACTTAAATGAACTCATAGACAATTACACTGTGATAAAATATAAAATTATTAAATAACCGTTATATAATTTCAGAATTTTCTACCAGATTTTTCTGGCGGAGAAGCCCATTCTTTCCATCTCTTCGGTGAAACTCTGATTTTTAAAAGGATGTAAAGCTTTTTTGTTTTTTTTTGTTTTTTTTGAGATGATAGATTTTGTTTGTTTGTTTTTTCTCATAGTATTATTTATCCATGTTTAAAAAAACTATATTATGAACCGGGTAATGATCATGATAAACCATTCCAATTAATGTTAAACATATTTAATTGAATAATTATGAATTTATGATTTACTTCAATTTATGTATATATTTAATTTAATTAATTTTATAAATATAGAGAGATTTTTCTAAATTACAATGCTTATTGTATTATTTTGAAAGTTTAATTAATAAGAATTTGTTAAATGATTTTTTTTTATTTCTCTTTTTCTCCCATCTACGATGATGAGATTCATCTTGCAAAAGGAAAAATAACAAAAAAGGAAAATAATATAAATTTGTAAAGAGTGATGATGGAAAAAAAACCAAAATTTTAATAATTTTTAGTTAAACGAAAATTAATAAATTCGTAGTAAAACCTTCAGAATTTTTAACGAATTAAAAAATTCAGAGAATGTTTTGATTATCACGGACCGAGCTGCAAAGTTGGCAAAATAGAAAAACATTTGCCTTGCTATTATATATATATATATATATAGATATGTATAAAGACCGTTTGGGGCCTTTAGATACGTGCCACGTGACATGATCTCCGCCCTCCATTTAGATGTCTATGCATTGTCCATGTCACATGGTGCGATCCCATCCCTCTGTAGAAAAGTGAAACAGTATCACCCCGGGACTCATCCGTAATTGTAGTCTCGACGTGGATCCGACCACTAACGAGGATCCTGTTGAGTGCCGTGAGTTGGAGACGGAAGTGTCACCAAAGGGAATAGGGAAAGCCGATCCAGAGGCCACAGCAGGCATTCTCAGATGGAAACACTTGTCCGCATGCGTAATAACCAGTCATCAAAGACGACATGTCAGCATCCCGACGGTTGGAGCTAAGTGGAAGACACGTGTCATCATCTCGACACATGTCATTAATGTTAAGGGCAACCTATTCCGGAAGGACATATGTATCATCCCGAGCATGCCAAAGTGTTGGATGCATTGTCCCAATGTACGTGGCTTGGTCTGACAACGCGCCCGACACGATTTGATAGCGACGGGGACCACGAGTCCACGTGCCAACCTCAAGTTGGCTTTGACCGTGCCTTGGCAGCGATAGGACAGTCACTACGCCTATATGCCTGGGTATCAGTAAGGGGGTTTATGATCATATAAAGGTATCAGTAAGTATGTCGGGGTAAGAACTTAGTAGATTTTTTCAGGAACCTCTGATCTGAAAGTATGGGTTAGTATCTTACGGGGCATCTTTTCTTCTTTCTTCTTTGGGTTATTTGGCTTGTAGCTTACTTGTTTCTGAGAAGCGAGCCTGAGTTTTCTATTGGGCTAGTCTCAGTTTAGGATTCCTAGGAAGGTTGGGGTTCCATGACTTGAAAAGGTTGCAGCTATAGAGGCAGTGGGTAAGACCTCGTTGATACCTGGCAATGAAAAGGCAAGGAGAACTCACAAGACTTTCTCTGGAACACTTTCTGAGATGGGACCGGTATGGGAACTCGTCCACTCATCAAAAACTTCTCGGATGTTGGAGGAAACTACTTGTAATTAGTAAGAACAATAAAGAGAAGACTGTCTGTTACATATTCAAACACCATATGGGAAGATCTTAGGCCTAGAAAGACCTGGGTTTTCATAACGTTTATTTTCCTCGCCAATTTTTGCTCTTATCCTAGCAGGTACAGTTCTGTCAACAGTCGTTCTTCTAAAAGAAAGAAGCAGAACATAGAGTAGAACATACAGTAGATCTGTAAAGTAAATTAAATTTATTAAATCAAAAGGTTATTGTTACCAATGAAATTCCACATGTTGTTCGTAATATTAGCAGTAAAATTATTAAAAATCATAATAGAGGATCTTGTACAAGAAGCCAAAAACATGAGTCTCTTACTACTGGAAGATCAGTATGATCAGTAGTCCAATCAGTATAATAAAAAGTTAGCCATAGAAAGCCAGGTTTCCGAAGATGAAATTTTACCAGAATGAAAAACATAGTAGAAAAAGAAAATCTTCCTATAGTAATTCAAATGAGGAAACAGTATGAAAAGAAATTAGAAAAAATGAATCCAGCAACATACAATAGAAGGGTTATTTCAACAAAATATTACTGGTTAGCTAGGGTAGAAATGTTTTTAGAATATTTTATATAACAAAGAGGTTATTATCAAGAAGCCTTGGAAAGGCAAAAATATAGCATTAATCTTATAAGAAGAAATCCCATCTTTAAAGAAAAAATCGTGAAAGAACAAAGAGAATTTATGAATTATGAAAAAAGAAAAATAGAAGAATTAAAAAGGGATTATGAAAGGATAGAAAGTAGCTCGTGTTATTAATGAAGTATCTATAAAATTCCAAGACTGTAGAGCCTATAATATTAAAGAGACAATTCTTTAGTAAATTCATAACTAACATACCATATAAATCCTTGACATTAAGATAAAAGGTTTTTCAGGAAAAATGGTTTTGGTTAATAGAAGTAGAAGATGACGTCGAAAGAAAATTAGAAATTGTAGAAAATTATGAAGAACAATTACACTTATCTCATATTACACCTATACAAAATGCCTCATGGTTAGGGCGGAGACGCCACTGTGTCTTACAGAATTAAATGCGAGTCTTATAGCACTTGCACGTCAAACAAGTGAAAGCTCTAAAGAGTCGAGTTGTCTGCACGAAGATCACAATTCAGTGACATATTCTCAAATAGAGCGCTCTCGTTACTGGGCATAAGTGAGGTCCTATAAAATAACATATTGGCGAGCAGAACTGGAATGCTCAAACATATGACGTAGGTGGTCCCACATAGCAAAGGCAGTCGGAAGATGTCAAATCACCATGCGAATGTCAACCTCACAAGACTGAAAAAATGAGGGTCAGGGTACGATGATCAAGAGTAAACCATGAAGCAGATGTATTAGTGCCAGTCTCTTAGGAGGGGGAAGTACCATCCATATGGCCAAGTAGCTCTAATCCAAGTAAACTGATACGCACAGTAGTGTACCATTCTTTGTATTTAGACCCATTTAATTTGACATCTACAGGGGGTAAGAAAATTTCTAGAGGATGAAGAAGCTATGTCTTTTCTTAACCGTGAAATCGTACAGTGATTTTTTCCCGAATTTCTTTTTTCAATCGTGAAATCTCACAGTGATATTTTTGATTTGTTTTGTTATATATATATATATATATATATATATATATATATATATATATATATATATATATATATATATATATATATATATATATTTTACTATGAAAGCACAGTGAGATCACGTTGAGTTGTCCGCCATTTATAAGAGAGATGTTGGCGATGAAAGGTGTGTCTTATTGGGAGTTGTGCCAAGGTTTAAATCTGAAGGGCTTGATGTTATTGTTGAAGCTTTTAAGTGTGGCGTTGCTTCTCCAAAGAACGATGACGACGATAATTTCTCCGACGATGACGTCTCCAACTAACCTTTTTCTTCCGATCTCCAAGACTGCCTTCTCGTCGTCGAGGCCACAACACGGAGGGAGAAAGCAAGGCGTTCAGTGGAAGTGGAGACATCAGGATGGCACTGGGCAAGGCCGAAGGTGAAGTCGACGGTGGCAATAGGGAGTTTGCAGCCCCGGTGCACGGTGGTGAGGTCGGGCTGGACATCGGAAAACAAAAATCACAAGAACACTGGAAAATACCCAAAAACCTCTCTGATATGATGTTAGGGTTGGTACGAATCGATTGTGTTGGCATTAGGGTAACAACCCAATAAATAGAAACAAAGAGTACAAATATGTATGAATAAACAAGGACATGTACAAATATATAAGTATATACTGTAACAAATATCATCACAAAAAATACTTGAAAAAGGGAAATGATTGAAGAAACAAGCATATTGTCCTATTATATTCTCTTTTTGTGACAACAATATTTTGAGGCACAAGTTTTTTGTATTAAATGTGACATCATCCTCTCTCTGTATCACTCTTTTCATTTTGTTTACTTGTTTAGTAAGGATTTCTGACGGGCAGAGACACACATATTGTGTCAGAAAGAGAAAGAGAGAGAGATGGGATCGATTGACCTAAAGCTTCAATGAGATGTATATTATGTGTACATATTCTTGCCTCATGCTATTGCAACCATGTCGTTGGCAACATGAACATCATCATCACTAATGAACTTGCCCCAAAACCGAGTGGCGCTTCCACACAAGTATCATCTCCTCTATTGGCACATTCTTGGTCTCAGGCAAGAATAATGCAATGAAAATGGTCATGATCACTACCCATCCACCAAAGAAGTAGAAGAGGCCAAATTTCATGTGGCATAGCATTGTAAGGAATATTTGTGCGATAATAAAGGTGAAGAACATATTCACAGATACGGTGATACTTTGTCCAGCTGATCGAATCTCGAGGGGGAATATCTCACTCGGCACAAGCCATCCTAATGGCCCCCATGACCATGCAAATCCTGCTACATATATGCAGATAAAGACCACCACCCAAGGAGCATATCTCATAGACGCATCAGCTGCTCCACTTGTTCCGAACATTATAGCTATCATTGTTCCAACAATGATCCGACAAACAAGCATTTGGATTCCGCCTTGTAAAAAGAGCATCCTCCTTCCAAACCTATCAACCGTCGCTATGGAAACAAAGGTGGCGAAGACATTGACAAGGCCGGTAATGACAGCGGACATAAGGGAGGCATCATCTTCGAATCCAATGGTCTTGAATAACACCGGTGCGTAGAACATGATAACATTGATGCCCGTGAGTTGTTGGAAAAAAGGGATGAGGATGGCCATTGTTAGTTGCGGCCTATACTTTCTCTTAAGAATATTGGACCATGGATGTTGGATTTTCTTGGCCTCTTCGCTAGCGGTCAACATGTCATCATACTCCATTTGGATATCTTCAGTACCACGAATCTTACAAAGCATCTCTTTTGCCTCGTCCTCATGCCCACGCTCAATAAGGGAGTTAGGTGTGTCCGGTAGAAAAAGTGAACCAAGAGTGATGATGCCCGCCGGTATAGCTGCAAGTGCAAGGCTCACACGCCACCCCACCCCCTCCCCGAATCTTAGCGGTACCATAGTTAATGAGGTTGGCGGCCAAGATTCCTATGGTGATCATGAGTTGGAATCCAATATTTAGCATGCCTCGGAGTCGTGCCGGAGCCATCTCTCGAAAGATAAAGCGGCACAGACTGCCATACGCATAAAAGGAAAAACATTAAGTTTTGAATCTACGTAAGGATTTACATCATAATTGAACACATCTATAAACCATACTAAGGAACCACTTGCATGCGCTTATTACCTGATTAGCAAAGCCAACACCAACGCCGAGAAGAAGACGGCCGAAAATGAGCATGAACATGTTCTCAGCAGCACCATTAACTGCGGAACCTATTAGAAAAGTAATACCACCACCAAACATGGACCATTTCCTACCAAAAACTCTTGTTACTATGCTTGCGAAGAATGAAGCGACTAATGCTGCCACATAAAGAGAGGATGTGAACAATGTGAGCATTTCTGAGTCAAATTTGCAATATTGATTGGTGCTCTGATTTTCATTCTGCTTCTTGTACACGCTCGGGAAGAACTTCAATAGGAAAGGATCCATGGCCGTCACACCACCTTTATTTGGAAACAGTTAAAGGAATAAGTGATTGATATTATTTTATAAATCTTAGAGAAACCCACTTATAAAAAGTCAATTAATAACAACTTTCATATTAAAATATAAAGCATCTTACCAGATATACCCAGGTCATAGCCAAAGATCAAGCCTCCGGTGGCTGCCACTAAACATGAGAAAAACACGAAGAGGGTCATATTCCCGGGATAGTCTTTTCTTCCAGGAGCATTAGCAGCCACACCACCAGCCATTGCGAAACAGTTTAAAGAAAACGGTAATATGAAACTGATTACGCTGGGTTAGAAGAGTGGGATGATGGCAGATTCTCTAAGATTTTTTTTTTGTTTTAGAATTTGAAGAAGCAAAGGAAGTATGATGAGGTATTTATGCATGAGGTTCCATCCAAAATGGGGCCGAGTCTTGAATGATACATTCATTTGCTAACTTTGGGATGATGAGCTTTCTTTATAATATAGCTCAAAAATAGAAATCAATTGTTTGGTTTCCGATCTAATGATGCACTATACTTGGATGTACAAATGGATTGCGTCAACTAGTTTAGACTTGGCATATGTATCTTAAATATAGCAGAGTTATCGAAACTCCCAAAATATGAGGGATTATTCATTTAGCCTATTAAATAAATAAATAAATAAATTTCTTACCCAAAAACTTAATAAAATTTCTTAATTAATATTTTCTTTTAATCCACCATGTTTGTCGGAACATCGCATGACGCAACTTGTTACATTTACCCTAACTGTATAGATCAAAATGGGAACACATAATTGGCAAAAGCCAAATTGGCATTTCATCCATCACAATTTTTGTGACAAAGGAGAGAAATAATTTAAAAACTTTTTGCTTAAAATTTTATTAAGCTATTTTAAAAAATTGAACTAATATTTCAAAGGAATAATTTTCACCTCTTTAATTTTGTTTTAAAATAATATTCTTCATTAATATATTTCCAAACCACTAAACTTGCCTCTTTAGATTTGAAGTAGAGTTCCCAACTAAATGTATCTAACTAGGCCTTTGACTTCATGTATTGTCTTGAAAAATTAAAGCATGGGATATTATGTTCAAATATGAGGCTTATCAGACTAATCAGAGACTGTCTTTAATTGCACTAATATGTGCATTAAAATTAAAATTGGTGGTAAATCTTTTAAAAGCTACAAATTCATATGGACAGATGAAGATTCTTAATTTCGGAGAAGTGTTCAGCTTTAATCCCAAAACATGCTTCTTTAACTACGCCATTTATTTCTCGAAACATTTAAATTTACAGAGATCACACATATTTAGATTTGGAATAAAAAAAAATTAATAAATAGCTTTTCCTTCACTTTTTGCCTTTTTCATCCCTTTCAAATCTCTTTCTTAAAATTACTTTTTTTAAAGTATTAAAACTTTTTCTCACGTCTTCTTCTTTCACCTTTTCTTTCTCTTTACCTCATTATTATAAAAATAATGAATATCCCAAAAAACAAAAGGCAAAACAAAGCTTTTACCTTTTACCTCCTTGATCTTTTCTACCCATTATGCGTCACTTTTTGATTTTTTTCTAATAAGGGTGTATGTTGGGATATAATTTGAGAGAATATGTTCTCTATGGATATATTACGAAGGATACTATTTTGTTACAATTGTTTATATATTTTACGTTAAAAATGTATGTTTGAGTTGGGAGTTACGAGTGATTTGTGAATTTTAATTTGTATATATTCACTTAAATTGGTTTAATGGAGACACTGAGAAAATTCTATCAAACTACTTTTTTAATTTAATATTTTCTATATTTATTTTTCGTTCTTATGCAATATTCAATTTCTTTAAAAAAATCTTGCTATTTTAGATTCATGTAAACATCATTATTATTGGTAATCCTGAAAATATATAAATATATAGATAGACATATATATAGAGAGAGTAATTTGAGAAAGTATATAAAAGTATACATGAAGATAACCATTTTGGATGCTCCCATGAGCACGACATGCATGGATTTATTTCACAATAATATACCCCAAATTTAAAGTTTTATTCAAGTTTATTATGTAGGTATTCAATTATGTGTTTATTCTATGTTGACATTTTTTATGTTGATAATTGAATTTTACCCATTGAATAAAATGGTATTTAAAATTTTTCTAAACATATCATTATATTAAATGTATAAATCTTATTTTATTATATATAATGTTTTTGGAAAGTTGGTATTCAATTATATGTTTTTATGTAAAACAACACATATCTTCTGACAAAAAACCATCTCTCTTTTGGGCTATTGGCACTAATTATCTTGTATTGAATGTTTGTTTAGAGAAAGATCAGAGATTGAACAACAAGCCCAATTAAAACAATAAAATCCAATTTTATCACACCCAATATTTACAACAATAATAAGAGTTCTTATTTTGGAATGGAATTTTGCATGAAGTGTTAATACCATGCCCGGGTTGGGCAAACAGAGACTCTAGGCGGTGCTGACCCAAGTGTACTATCTTATGGGTGCCAACATTGGCACAACATAGACCCCTGGGCTGTGCTGATCCACGGTCCACTTCGGATTGACACAGCCGGGCACGTTCCATACGGGTTTTTATTATTTTTTATTTTTTATATTTTCTTGTTTTGTAATAGTTTATGTTTCTAGATTTTTCCCCCTTCTTCAAATAATTTTTAGCACGTTTTGGATTTTTTTTTATATATTTTTGGGGTTTAAACAAGAAATATAGAAAAAAAGAACCCCGTTACTAAACCCCAATCCCTTGTCTGCCATGTCAGTCATGCCACAATAGAGAAGGGTTTTAGATTTTTAGTGTTGAATAATTGGAGGCTCGGCGATGGCAGAGACTCTCATAGTGTTAATAACCTAAAAAGATATTTAATAACCTAAACTTAAATGAACTCATAGACAATTACACTGTGATAAAATATAAAATTATTAAATAACCGTTATATAATTTCAGAATTTTCTACCAGATTTTTCTGGCGGAGAAGCCCCATTCTTTCCATCTCTTCGGTGAAACTCTGATTTTTAAAAGGATGTAAAGCTTTTTTGTTTTTTTTTGTTTTTTTTGAGATGATAGATTTTGTTTGTTTGTTTTTTCTCATAGTATTATTTATCCATGTTTAAAAAAACTATATTATGAACCGGGTAATGATCATGATAAACCATTCCAATTAATGTTAAACATATTTAATTGAATAATTATGAATTTATGATTTACTTCAATTTATGTATATATTTAATTTAATTAATTTTATAAATATAGAGAGATTTTTCTAAATTACAATGCTTATTGTATTATTTTGAAAGTTTAATTAATAAGAATTTGTTAAATGATTTTTTTTTATTTCTCTTTTTCTCCCATCTACGATGATGAGATTCATCTTGCAAAAAGAAAAATAACAAAAAAGGAAAATAATATAAATTTGTAAAGAGTGATGATGGAAAAAAAACCAAAATTTTAATAATTTTTAGTTAAACCAAAATTAATAAATTCGTAGTAAAACCTTCAGAATTTTTAACGAATTAAAAAATTCAGAGAATGTTTTGAGTATCACGGACCGAGCTGCAAAGTTGGCAAAATAGAAAAACATTTGCCTTGCTATTTTATATATATATATATATAGATATGTATAAAGACCGTTTGGGGCCTTTAGATACGTGCCACGTGACATGATCTCCGCCCTCCATTTAGATGTCTATGCATTGTCCATGTCACATGGTGCGATCCCATCCCTCTGTAGAAAAGTGAAACAGTATCACCCCGGGACTCATCCGTAATTGTAGTCTCGACGTGGATCCGACCACTAACGAGGATCCTGTTGAGTGCCGTGAGTTGGAGACGGAAGTGTCACCAAAGGGAATAGGGAAAGCCGATCCGAGGCCACAAGCAGGCATTCTCGAGATGGAAACACTTGTCCGCATGCGTAATAACCAGTCATCAAAGACGACATGTCAGCATCCCGACGGTTGGAGCTAAGTGGAAGACACGTGTCATCATCTCGACACATGTCATTAATGTTAAGGGCAACCTATTCCGGAAGGACATATGTATCATCCCGAGCATGCCAAAGTGTTGGATGCATTGTCCCAATGTACGTGGCTTGGTCTGACAACGCGCCCGACACGATTTGATAGCGACGGGGACCACGAGTCCACGTGCCAACCTCAAGTTGGCTTTGACCGTGCCTTGGCAGCGATAGGACAGTCACTACGCCTATATGCCTGGGTATCAGTAAGGGGGTTTATGATCATATAAAGGTATCAGTAAGTATGTCGGGGTAAGAACTTAGTAGATTTTTTCAGGAACCTCTGATCTGAAAGTATGGGTTAGTATCTTACGGGGCATCTTTTCTTCTTTCTTCTTTGGGTTATTTGGCTTGTAGCTTACTTGTTTCTGAGAAGTGAGCCTGAGTTTTCTATTGGGCTAGTCTCAGTTTAGGATTCCTAGGAAGGTTGGGGTTCCATGACTTGAAAAGGTGGCAGCTATAGAGGCAGTGGGTAAGACCTCGTTGATACCTGGCAATGACAAGGCAAGGAGAACTCACAAGACTTTCTCTGGAACACTTTCTGAGATGGGACCGGTATGGGAACTCGTCCACTCATCAAAAACTTCTCGGATGTTGGAGGAAACTACTTGTAATTAGTAAGAACAATAAAGAGAAGACTGTCTGTTACATATTCAAACACCATATGGGAAGATCTTAGGCCTAGAAAGACCTGGGTTTTCATAACGTTTATTTTCCTCGCCAATTTTTGCTCTTATCCTAGCAGGTACAGGTTAAATCAACAGTCGTTCTTCTAAAAGAAAGAAGCGAGAACATAGAGTAGAACATACGGTAGATCCGTAAAGTAAATTAAATTTATTAAATCAAAAGGTTATTGTTACCAATGAAATTCCACATGTTGTTCGTAATATTAGCAGTAAAATTATTAAAAATCATAATAGGGGATCTTGTACAAGAAGCCAAAAACATGAGTCTCTTACTACTTGGAAGATCGGTATGATCGTAGTCCAATCGTATAATAAAACGTTAGCCATAGAAAGCCGGGTTTCCGAAGATGAAATGAAATTTTACCAGAATGAAAAACATAGTAGAAAAAGAAAATCTTCCTATAATAATTCAAATGAGGAAACAAGATGAAAAGAAATTAGAAAAAATGAATCCAAAGAACATACAATAGAAGGGTTATTTCAACAAAATATTACTTGGTTAGCTAGGGTAGAAATGTTTTTAGAATATTTTATATAACAAAGAGGTTATTATCAAAAAGCCTTGGAAAGGCAAAAATATAGCATTAATCTTATAAGAAGAAATCCCATCTTTAAAGAAAAAATCGTGAAAGAACAAAGAGAATTTATGAATTATGAAAAAAGAAAAATAGAAGAATTAAAAAGGGATTATGAAAGGATAGAAAGTAGCTCGTGTTATTAATGAAGTATCTATAAAATTCCAAGACTGTAGAGCCTATAATATTAAAGAGACAATTCTTTAGTAAATTCATAACTAACATACCATATAAATCCTTGACCTTAAGATAAAAGGTTTTTCAGGAAAAATGGTTTTGGTTAATAGAAGTAGAAGATGACGTCGAAAGAAAATTAGAAATTGTAGAAAATTATGAAGAACAATTACACTTATCTCATATTACACCTATACAAAATGCCTCATGGTTAGGGCGGAGACGCCACTGTGTCTTACAGAATTAAATGCGAGTCTTACAGCACTTGCACGTCAAACAAGTGAAAGGCTCTAAAGAGTCGAGTTGTCTGCACGAAGATCACAATTCAGTGACATATTCTCGAATAGAGCGCTCCCGTTACTGGGCATAAGTGAGGTCCTATAAAATAACATATTGGCGAGCAGAACTGGAATGCTCAAACATATGACGTAGGTGGTCCCACATAGCAAAGGCAGTCGGAAGATGTCAAATCACCATGCGAATGTCAACCTCACAAGACTGAAAAAATGAGGGTCAGGGTACGATGATCAAGAGTAAACCATGAAGCAGATGTATTAGTGCCAGTCTCTTAGGAGGGGGAAGTACCATCCATATGGCCAAGTAGCTCTAATCCAAGTAAACTGATACGCACAGTAGTGTACCATTCTTTGTAATTAGACCCATTTAATTTGACATCTACAGGGGGTAAGAAAATTTCTAGAGGATGAAGAAGCTATGTCTTTTCTTAACCGTGAAATCGTACAGTGATTTTTTCCCGAATTTCTTTTTTCAATCGTGAAATCTCACAGTGATATTTTTGATTTGTTTTGTTATATATATATATATATATATATATATATATATATATTTTACTATGAAAGCACAGTGAGATCACGTTGAGTTGTCCGCCATTTATAAGAGAGATGTTGGCGATGAAAGGTGTGTCTTATTGGGAGTTGTGCCAAGGTTTAAATCTGAAGGGCTTGATGTTATTGTTGAAGCTTTTAAGTGTGGCGTTGCTTCTCCAGTAACGATGACGACGATAATTTCTCCGACGATGACGTCTCCAACTAACCTTTTTCTTCCGATCTCCAAGACTGCCTTCTCGTCGTCGAGGCCACAACGCGGAGGGAGAAAGCAAGGCGTGCAGAGGAAGTGGAGACATCAGGATGGCACTGGGCAAGGCCGAAGGTGAAGTCGACGGTGGCAATAGGGAGTTGGCAGCCCCGGTGCACGGTGGTGAGGTCGGGCTGGACATCGGAAAACAAAAATCACAAGAACACTGGAAAATACCCAAAAACCTCTCTGATATGATGTTAGGGTTGGTACGAATCGATTGTGTTGGCATTAGGGTAACAACCCAATAAATAGAAACAAAGAGTACAAATATGTATGAATAAACAAGGACATGTACAAATATATAAGTATATACTGTAACAAATATCATCACAAAAAATACTTGAAAAAGGGAAATGATTGAAGAAACAAGCATATTGTCCTATTATATTCTCTTTTTGTGACAACAATATTTTGAGGCACAAGTTTTTTGTATTAAATGTGACATCATCCTCTCTCTGTATCACTCTTTTCATTTTGTTTACTTGTTTAGTAAGGATTTCTGACGGGCAGAGACACACATATTGTGTCAGAAAGAGAAAGAGAGAGAGATGGGATCGATTGACCTAAAGCTTCAATGAGATGTATATTATGTGTACATATTCTTGCCTCATGCTATTGCAACCATGTCGTTGGCAACATGAACATCATCATCACTAATGAACTTGCCCCAAAACCAGTGGCGCTTCCACACAAGTATCATCTCCTCTATTGGCACATTCTTGGTCTCAGGCAAGAATAATGCAATGAAAATGGTCATGATCACTACCCATCCACCAAAGAAGTAGAAGAGGCCAAATTTCATGTGGCATAGCATTGTAAGGAATATTTGTGCGATAATAAAGGTGAAGAACATATTCACAGATACGGTGATACTTTGTCCAGCTGATCGAATCTCGAGGGGGAATATCTCACTCGGCACAAGCCATCCTAATGGCCCCCATGACCATGCAAATCCTGCTACATATATGCAGATAAAGACCACCACCCAAGGAGCATATCTCATAGACGCATCAGCTGCTCCACTTGTTCCGAACATTATAGCTATCATTGTTCCAACAATGATCTGACAAACAAGCATTTGGATTCCGCCTTGTAAAAAGAGCATCCTCCTTCCAAACCTATCAACTGTCGCTATGGAAACAAAGGTGGCGAAGACATTGACAAGGCCGGTAATGACAGCGGACATAAGGGAGGCATCATCTTCGAATCCAATGGTCTTGAATAACACCGGTGCGTAGAACATGATAACATTGATGCCCGTGAGTTGTTGGAAAAAAGGGATGAGGATGGCCATTGTTAGTTGCGGCCTATACTTTCTCTTAAGAATATTGGACCATGGATGTTGGATTTTCTTGGCCTCTTCGCTAGCGGTCAACATGTCATCATACTCCATTTGGATATCTTCAGTACCACGAATCTTACAAAGCATCTCTTTTGCCTCGTCCTCATGCCCACGCTCAATAAGGGAGTTAGGTGTGTCCGGTAGAAAAAGTGAACCAAGAGTGATGATGCCCGCTGGTATAGCTGCAAGTGCAAGGCTCACACGCCACCCCCACCCTCCCTGAATCTTAGCGGTACCATAGTTAATGAGGTTGGCGGCCAAGATTCCTATGGTGATCATGAGTTGGAATCCAATATTTAGCATGCCTCGGAGTCGTGCCGGAGCCATCTCTGAAAGATAAAGCGGCACAGACTGCCATACGCATAAAAGGAAAAACATTAAGTTTTGAATCTACGTAAGGATTTACATCATAATTGAACACATCTATAAACCATACTAAGGAACCACTTGCATGCGCTTATTACCTGATTAGCAAAGCCAACACCAACGCCGAGAAGAAGACGGCCGAAAATGAGCATGAACATGTTCTCAGCAGCACCATTAACTGCGGAACCTATTAGAAAAGTAATACCACCACCAAACATGGACCATTTCCTACCAAAAACTCTTGTTACTATGCTTGCGAAGAATGAAGCGACTAATGCTGCCACATAAAGAGAGGATGTGAACAATGTGAGCATTTCGAGTCAAATTTGCAATATTGATTGGTGCTCGATTTTCATTCTGCTTCTTGTACACGCTCGGGAAGAACTTCAATAGGAAAGGATCCATGGCCGTCACACCACCTTTATTTGGAAACAGTTAAAGGAATAAGTGATTGATATTATTTTATAAATCTTAGAGAAACCCACTTATAAAAAGTCAATTAATAACAACTTTCATATTAAAATATAAAGCATCTTACCAGATATACCCAGGTCATAGCCAAAGATCAAGCCTCCGGTGGCTGCCACTAAACATGAGAAAAACACGAAGAGGGTCATATTCCCGGGATAGTCTTTTCTTCCAGGAGCATTAGCAGCCACACCACCAGCCATTGCGAAACAGTTTAAAGAAAACGGTAATATGAAACTGATTACGCTGGGTTAGAAGAGTGGGATGATGGCAGATTCTCTAAGATTTTTTTTTTGTTTTAGAATTTGAAGAAGCAAAGGAAGTATGATGAGGTATTTATGCATGAGGTTCCATCCAAAATGGGGCCGAGTCTTGAATGATACATTCATTTGCTAACTTTGGGATGATGAGCTTTCTTTATAATATAGCTCAAAAATAGAAATCAATTGTTTGGTTTCCGATCTAATGATGCACTATACTTGGATGTACAAATGGATTGCGTCAACTAGTTTAGACTTGGCATATGTATCTTAAATATAGCAGAGTTATCGAAACTCCCAAAATATGAGGGATTATTCATTTAGCCTATTAAATAAATAAATAAATAAATTTCTTACCCAAAAACTTAATAAAATTTCTTAATTAATATTTTCTTTTAATCCACCATGTTTGTCGGAACATCGCATGACGCAACTTGTTACATTTACCCTAACTGTATAGATCAAAATGGGAACACATAATTGGCAAAAGCCAAATTGGCATTTCATCCATCACAATTTTTGTGACAAAGGAGAGAAATAATTTAAAAACTTTTTGCTTAAAATTTTATTAAGCTATTTTAAAAAATTGAACTAATATTTCAAAGGAATAATTTTCACCTCTTTAATTTTGTTTTAAAATAATATTCTTCATTAATATATTTCCAAACCACTAAACTTGCCTCTTTAGATTTGAAGTAGAGTTCCCAACTAAATGTATCTAACTAGGCCTTTGACTTCATGTATTGTCTTGAAAAATTAAAGCATGGGATATTATGTTCAAATATGAGGCTTATCAGACTAATCAGAGACTGTCTTTAATTGCACTAATATGTGCATTAAAATTAAAATTGGTGGTAAATCTTTTAAAAGCTACAAATTCATATGGACAGATGAAGATTCTTAATTTCGGAGAAGTGTTCAGCTTTAATCCCAAAACATGCTTCTTTAACTACGCCATTTATTTCTCAGAAACATTTAAATTTACAGAGATCACACATATTTAGATTTGGAATAAAAAAAAATTAATAAATAGCTTTTCCTTCACTTTTTGCCTTTTTCATCCCTTTCAAATCTCTTTCTTAAAATTACTTTTTTTAAAGTATTAAAACTTTTTCTCACGTCTTCTTCTTTCACCTTTTCTTTCTCTTTACCTCATTATTATAAAAATAATGAATATCCCAAAAAACAAAAGGCAAAACAAAGCTTTTACCTTTTACCTCCTTGATCTTTTCTACCCATTATGCGTCACTTTTTGATTTTTTTCTAATAAGGGTGTATGTTGGGATATAATTTGAGAGAATATGTTCTCTATGGATATATTACGAAGGATACTATTTTGTTACAATTGTTTATATATTTTACGTTAAAAATGTATGTTTGAGTTGGGAGTTACGAGTGATTTGTGAATTTTAATTTGTATATATTCACTTAAATTGGTTTAATGGAGACACTGAGAAAATTCTATCAAACTACTTTTTTAATTTAATATTTTCTATATTTATTTTTGGTTCTTATGCAATATTCAATTTCTTTAAAAAAATCTTGCTATTTTAGATTCATGTAAACATCATTATTATTGGTAATCCTGAAAATATATAAATATATACATAGACATATATATAGAGAGAGTAATTTGAGAAAGTATATAAAAGTATACATGAAGATAACCATTTTGGATGCTCCCATGAGCACGACATGCATGGATTTATTTCACAATAATATACCCCAAATTTAAAGTTTTATTCAAGTTTATTATGTAGGTATTCAATTATGTGTTTATTCTATGTTGACATTTTTTATGTTGATAATTGAATTTTACCCATTGAATAAAATGGTATTTAAAATTTTTCTAAACATATCATTATATTAAATGTATAAATCTTATTTTATTATATATAATGTTTTTGGAAAGTTGGTATTCAATTATATGTTTTTATGTAAAACAACACATATCTTCTGACAAAAAACCATCTCTCTTTTGGGCTATTGGCACTAACTATCTTGTATTGAATGTTTGTTTAGAGAAAGATCAGAGATTGAACAACAAGCCCAATTAAAACAATAAAATCCAATTTTATCACACCCAATATTTACAACAATAATAAGAGTTCTTATTTTGGAATGGAATTTTGCATGAAGTGTTAATACCATGCCCGGGTTGGGCAAACAGAGACTCTAGGCGGTGCTGACCCAAGTGTACTATCTTATGGGTGCCAACATTGGCACAACATAGACCCCTGGGCTGTGCTGATCCACGGTCCACTTCGGATTGACACAGCCGGGCACGTTCCATACGGGTTTTTATTATTTTTTATTTTTTATATTTTCTTGTTTTGTAATAGTTTATGTTTCTAGATTTTTCCCCCTTCTTCAAATAATTTTTAGCACGTTTTGGATTTTTTTTTATATATTTTTGGGGTTTAAACAAGAAATATAGAAAAAAAAAACCCCGTTCCTAAACCCCAATCCCTTGTCTGCCATGTCAGTCATGCCACAATAGAGAAGGGTTTTAGATTTTTAGTGTTGAATAATTGGAGGCTCGGCGATGGCAGAGACTCTCATAGTGTTAATAACCTAAAAAGATATTTAATAACCTAAACTTAAATGAACTCATAGACAATTACACTGTGATAAAATATAAAATTATTAAATAACCGTTATATAATTTCAGAATTTTCTACCAGATTTTTCTGGCGGAGAAGCCCCATTCTTTCCATCTCTTCGGTGAAACTCTGATTTTTAAAAGGATGTAAAGCTTTTTTGTTTTTTTTTGTTTTTTTTGAGATGATAGATTTTGTTTGTTTGTTTTTTCTCATAGTATTATTTATCCATGTTTAAAAAAACTATATTATGAACCGGGTAATGATCATGATAAACCATTCCAATTAATGTTAAACATATTTAATTGAATAATTATGAATTTATGATTTACTTCAATTTATGTATATATTTAATTTAATTAATTTTATAAATATAGAGAGATTTTTCTAAATTACAATGCTTATTGTATTATTTTGAAAGTTTAATTAATAAGAATTTGTTAAATGATTTTTTTTTATTTCTCTTTTTCTCCCATCTACGATGATGAGATTCATCTTGCAAAAGGAAAAATAACAAAAAAGGAAAATAATATAAATTTGTAAAGAGTGATGATGGAAAAAAAACCAAAATTTTAATAATTTTTAGTTAAACCAAAATTAATAAATTCGTAGTAAAACCTTCAGAATTTTTAACGAATTAAAAAATTCAGAGAATGTTTTGAGTATCACGGACCGAGCTGCAAAGTTGGCAAAATAGAAAAACATTTGCCTTGCTATTTTATATATATATATATATATAGATATGTATAAAGACCGTTTGGGGCCTTTAGATACGTGCCACGTGACATGATCTCCGCCCTCCATTTAGATGTCTATGCATTGTCCATGTCACATGGTGCGATCCCATCCCTCTCGTAGAAAAGTGAAACAAGATCACCCCCGGGACTCATCCGTAATTGTAGTCTCGACGTGGATCCGACCACTAACGAGGATCCTGTTGAGTGCCGTGAGTTGGAGACGGAAGTGTCACCAAAGGGAATAGGGAAAGCCGATCCAGAGGCCACAGCAGGCATTCTCAGATGGAAACACTTGTCCGCATGCGTAATAACCAGTCATCAAAGACGACATGTCAGCATCCCGACGGTTGGAGCTAAGTGGAAGACACGTGTCATCATCTCGACACATGTCATTAATGTTAAGGGCAACCTATTCCGGAAGGACATATGTATCATCCCGAGCATGCCAAAGTGTTGGATGCATTGTCCCAATGTACGTGGCTTGGTCTGACAACGCGCCCGACACGATTTGATAGCGACGGGGACCACGAGTCCACGTGCCAACCTCAAGTTGGCTTTGACCGTGCCTTGGCAGCGATAGGACAGTCACTACGCCTATATGCCTGGGTATCAGTAAGGGGGTTTATGATCATATAAAGGTATCAGTAAGTATGTCGGGGTAAGAACTTAGTAGATTTTTTCAGGAACCTCTGATCTGAAAGTATGGGTTAGTATCTTACGGGGCATCTTTTCTTCTTTCTTCTTTGGGTTATTTGGCTTGTAGCTTACTTGTTTCTGAGAAGTGAGCCTGAGTTTTCTATTGGGCTAGTCTCAGTTTAGGATTCCTAGGAAGGTTGGGGTTCCATGACTTGAAAAGGTGGCAGCTATAGAGGCAGTGGGTAAGACCTCGTTGATACCTGGCAATGAAAAGGCAAGGAGAACTCACAAGACTTTCTCTGGAACACTTTCTGAGATGGGACCGGTATGGGAACTCGTCCACTCATCAAAAACTTCTCGGATGTTGGAGGAAACTACTTGTAATTAGTAAGAACAATAAAGAGAAGACTGTCTGTTACATATTCAAACACCATATGGGAAGATCTTAGGCCTAGAAAGACCTGGGTTTTCATAACGTTTATTTTCCTCGCCAATTTTTGCTCTTATCCTAGCAGGTACAGTTCTGTCAACAGTCGTTCTTCTAAAAGAAAGAAGCAGAACATAGAGTAGAACATACAGTAGATCTGTAAAGTAAATTAAATTTATTAAATCAAAAGGTTATTGTTACCAATGAAATTCCACATGTTGTTCGTAATATTAGCAGTAAAATTATTAAAAATCATAATAGAGGATCTTGTACAAGAAGCCAAAAACATGAGTCTCTTACTACTGGAAGATCAGTATGATCAGTAGTCCAATCAGTATAATAAAAAGTTAGCCATAGAAAGCCAGGTTTCCGAAGATGAAATGAAATTTTACCAGAATGAAAAACATAGTAGAAAAAGAAAATCTTCCTATAATAATTCAAATGAGGAAACAGTATGAAAAGAAATTAGAAAAAATGAATCCAGCAACATACAATAGAAGGGTTATTTCAACAAAATATTACTGGTTAGCTAGGGTAGAAATGTTTTTCGAATATTTTATATAACAAAGAGGTTATTATCAAAAAGCCTTGGAAAGGCAAAAATATAGCATTAATCTTATAAGAAGAAATCCCATCTTTAAAGAAAAAATCGTGAAAGAACAAAGAGAATTTATGAATTATGAAAAAAGAAAAATAGAAGAATTAAAAAGGGATTATGAAAGGATAGAAAGTAGCTCGTGTTATTAATGAAGTATCTATAAAATTCCAAGACTGTAGAGCCTATAATATTAAAGAGACAATTCTTTAGTAAATTCATAACTAACATACCATATAAATCCTTGACCTTAAGATAAAAGGTTTTTCAGGAAAAATGGTTTTGGTTAATAGAAGTAGAAGATGACGTCGAAAGAAAATTAGAAATTGTAGAAAATTATGAAGAACAATTACACTTATCTCATATTACACCTATACAAAATGCCTCATGGTTAGGGCGGAGACGCCACTGTGTCTTACGTAATTAAATGCGAGTCTTACAAAGACTTGCACGTCAAACAAGTGAAAGGCTCTAAAGAGTCGAGTTGTCCGCACGAAGATCACAATTCAGTGACATATTCTCGAATAGAGCGCTCCCGTTCTCGGGCATAAGTGAGGTCCTATAAAATAACATATTGGCGAGCAGAACTGGAATGCTCAAACATATGACGTAGGTGGTCCCACATAGCAAAGGCAGTTGGAAGATGTCAAATCACCATGCGAATGTCAACCTCACAAGACTGAAAAAATGAGGGTCAGGGTACGATGATCAAGAGTAAACCATGAAGCAGATGTATTAGTGCCAGTCTCTTAGGAGGGGGAAGTACCATCCATATGGCCAAGTAGCTCTAATCCAAGTAAACTGATACGCACAGTAGTGTACCATTCTTTGTAATTAGACCCATTTAATTTGACATCTACAGGGGGTAAGAAAATTTCTAGAGGATGAAGAAGCTATGTCTTTTCTTAACCGTGAAATCGTACAGTGATTTTTTCCCGAATTTCTTTTTTCAATCGTGAAATCTCACAGTGATATTTTTGATTTGTTTTGTTATATATATAATATATATATATATATATATATATATATATATATATATATATATATATATATATATATATTTTACTATGAAAGCACAGTGAGATCACGTTGAGTTGTCCGCCATTTATAAGAGAGATGTTGGCGATGAAAGGTGTGTCTTATTGGGAGTTGTGCCAAGGTTTAAATCTGAAGGGCTTGATGTTATTGTTGAAGCTTTTAAGTGTGGCGTTGCTTCTCCAGTAACGATGACGACGATAATTTCTCCGACGATGACGTCTCCAACTAACCTTTTTCTTCCGATCTCCAAGACTGCCTTCTCGTCGTCGAGGCCACAACGCGGAGGGAGAAAGCAAGGCGTTCAGAGGAAGTGGAGACATCAGGATGGCACTGGGCAAGGCCGAAGGTGAAGTCGACGGTGGCAATAGGGAGTTGGCAGCCCCGGTGCACGGTGGTGAGGTCGGGCTGGACATCGGAAAACAAAAATCACAAGAACACTGGAAAATACCCAAAAACCTCTCTGATATGATGTTAGGGTTGGTACGAATCGATTGTGTTGGCATTAGGGTAACAACCCAATAAATAGAAACAAAGAGTACAAATATGTATGAATAAACAAGGACATGTACAAATATATAAGTATATACTGTAACAAATATCATCACAAAAAATACTTGAAAAAGGGAAATGATTGAAGAAACAAGCATATTGTCCTATTATATTCTCTTTTTGTGACAACAATATTTTGAGGCACAAGTTTTTTGTATTAAATGTGACATCATCCTCTCTCTGTATCACTCTTTTCATTTTGTTTACTTGTTTAGTAAGGATTTCTGACGGGCAGAGACACACATATTGTGTCAGAAAGAGAAAGAGAGAGAGATGGGATCGATTGACCTAAAGCTTCAATGAGATGTATATTATGTGTACATATTCTTGCCTCATGCTATTGCAACCATGTCGTTGGCAACATGAACATCATCATCACTAATGAACTTGCCCCAAAACCAGTGGCGCTTCCACACAAGTATCATCTCCTCTATTGGCACATTCTTGGTCTCAGGCAAGAATAATGCAATGAAAATGGTCATGATCACTACCCATCCACCAAAGAAGTAGAAGAGGCCAAATTTCATGTGGCATAGCATTGTAAGGAATATTTGTGCGATAATAAAGGTGAAGAACATATTCACAGATACGGTGATACTTTGTCCAGCTGATCGAATCTCGAGGGGGAATATCTCACTCGGCACAAGCCATCCTAATGGCCCCCATGACCATGCAAATCCTGCTACATATATGCAGATAAAGACCACCACCCAAGGAGCATATCTCATAGACGCATCAGCTGCTCCACTTGTTCCGAACATTATAGCTATCATTGTTCCAACAATGATCTGACAAACAAGCATTTGGATTCCGCCTTGTAAAAAGAGCATCCTCCTTCCAAACCTATCAACCGTCGCTATGGAAACAAAGGTGGCGAAGACATTGACAAGGCCGGTAATGACAGCGGACATAAGGGAGGCATCATCTTCGAATCCAATGGTCTTGAATAACACCGGTGCGTAGAACATGATAACATTGATGCCCGTGAGTTGTTGGAAAAAAGGGATGAGGATGGCCATTGTTAGTTGCGGCCTATACTTTCTCTTAAGAATATTGGACCATGGATGTTGGATTTTCTTGGCCTCTTCGCTAGCGGTCAACATGTCATCATACTCCATTTGGATATCTTCAGTACCACGAATCTTACAAAGCATCTCTTTTGCCTCGTCCTCATGCCCACGCTCAATAAGGGAGTTAGGTGTGTCCGGTAGAAAAAGTGAACCAAGAGTGATGATGCCCGCTGGTATAGCTGCAAGTGCAAGGCTCACACGCCACCCCCACCCTCCCTGAATCTTAGCGGTACCATAGTTAATGAGGTTGGCGGCCAAGATTCCTATGGTGATCATGAGTTGGAATCCAATATTTAGCATGCCTCGGAGTCGTGCCGGAGCCATCTCTGAAAGATAAAGCGGCACAGACTGCCATACGCATAAAAGGAAAAACATTAAGTTTTGAATCTACGTAAGGATTTACATCATAATTGAACACATCTATAAACCATACTAAGGAACCACTTGCATGCGCTTATTACCTGATTAGCAAAGCCAACACCAACGCCGAGAAGAAGACGGCCGAAAATGAGCATGAACATGTTCTCAGCAGCACCATTAACTGCGGAACCTATTAGAAAAGTAATACCACCACCAAACATGGACCATTTCCTACCAAAAACTCTTGTTACTATGCTTGCGAAGAATGAAGCGACTAATGCTGCCACATAAAGAGAGGATGTGAACAATGTGAGCATTTCTGAGTCAAATTTGCAATATTGATTGGTGCTCGATTTTCATTCTCGCTTCTTGTACACGCTCGGGAAGAACTTCAATAGGAAAGGATCCATGGCCGTCACACCACCTTTATTTGGAAACAGTTAAAGGAATAAGTGATTGATATTATTTTATAAATCTTAGAGAAACCCACTTATAAAAAGTCAATTAATAACAACTTTCATATTAAAATATAAAGCATCTTACCGGATATACCCGTGTCATAGCCAAAGATCAAGCCTCCGGTGGCTGCCACTAAACATGAGAAAAACACGAAGAGGGTCATATTCCCGGGATAGTCTTTTCTTCCAGGAGCATTAGCAGCCACACCACCAGCCATTGCGAAACAGCTTTAAAGAAAACGGTAATATGAAACCGATTACTGTTGGGTTAGAAGAGTGGGATGATGGCAGATTCTCTAAGATTTTTTTTTTGTTTTAGAATTTGAAGAAGCAAAGGAAGTATGATGAGGTATTTATGCATGAGGTTCCATCCAAAATGGGGCCGAGTCTTGAATGATACATTCATTTGCTAACTTTGGGATGATGAGCTTTCTTTATAATATAGCTCAAAAATAGAAATCAATTGTTTGGTTTCCGATCTAATGATGCACTATACTTGGATGTACAAATGGATTGCGTCAACTAGTTTAGACTTGGCATATGTATCTTAAATATAGCAGAGTTATCGAAACTCCCAAAATATGAGGGATTATTCATTTAGCCTATTAAATAAATAAATAAATAAATTTCTTACCCAAAAACTTAATAAAATTTCTTAATTAATATTTTCTTTTAATCCACCATGTTTGTCGGAACATCGCATGACGCAACTTGTTACATTTACCCTAACCGTATAGATCAAAATGGGAACACATAATTGGCAAAAGCCAAATTGGCATTTCATCCATCACAATTTTTGTGACAAAGGAGAGAAATAATTTAAAAACTTTTTGCTTAAAATTTTATTAAGCTATTTTAAAAAATTGAACTAATATTTCAAAGGAATAATTTTCACCTCTTTAATTTTGTTTTAAAATAATATTCTTCATTAATATATTTCCAAACCACTAAACTTGCCTCTTTAGATTTGAAGTAGAGTTCCCAACTAAATGTATCTAACTAGGCCTTTGACTTCATGTATTGTCTTGAAAAATTAAAGCATGGGATATTATGTTCAAATATGAGGCTTATCGGACTAATCGTAGACTGTCTTTAATTGCACTAATATGTGCATTAAAATTAAAATTGGTGGTAAATCTTTTAAAAGCTACAAATTCATATGGACAGATGAAGATTCTTAATTTCGGAGAAGTGTTCAGCTTTAATCCCAAAACATGCTTCTTTAACTACGCCATTTATTTCTCAGAAACATTTAAATTTACAGAGATCACACATATTTAGATTTGGAATAAAAAAAAATTAATAAATAGCTTTTCCTTCACTTTTTGCCTTTTTCATCCCTTTCAAATCTCTTTCTTAAAATTATTTTTTTTAAAGTATTAAAACTTTTTCTCACGTCTTCTTCTTTCACCTTTTCTTTCTCTTTACCTCATTATTATAAAAATAATGAATATCCCAAAAAACAAAAGGCAAAACAAAGCTTTTACCTTTTTCCTCCTTGATCTTTTCTACCCATTATGCGTCACCTTTTGATTTTTTTCTAATAAGGGTGTATGTTGGGATATAATTTGAGAGAATATGTTCTCTATGGATATATTACGAAGGATACTATTTTGTTACAATTGTTTATATATTTTACGTTAAAAATGTATGTTTGAGTTGGGAGTTACGAGTGATTTGTGAATTTTAATTTGTATATATTCACTTAAATTGGTTTAATGGAGACACTGAGAAAATTCTATCAAACTACTTTTTTAATTTAATATTTTCTATATTTATTTTTGGTTCTTATGCAATATTCAATTTCTTTAAAAAAATCTTGCTATTTTAGATTCATGTAAACATCATTATTATTGGTAATCCTAAAAATATATAAATATATACATAGACATATATATAGAGAGAGTAATTTGAGAAAGTATATAAAAGTATACATGAAGATAACCATTTTGGATGCTCCCATGAGCACGACATGCATGGATTTATTTCACAATAATATACCCCAAATTTAAAGTTTTATTCAAGTTTATTATGTAGGTATTCAATTATGTGTTTATTCTATGTTGACATTTTTTATGTTGATAATTGAATTTTACCCATTGAATAAAATGGTATTTAAAATTTTTCTAAACATATCATTATATTAAATGTATAAATCTTATTTTATTATATATAATGTTTTTGGAAAGTTGGTATTCAATTATATGTTTTTATGTAAAACAACACATATCTTCTGACAAAAAACCATCTCTCTTTTGGGCTATTGGCACTAACTATCTTGTATTGAATGTTTGTTTAGAGAAAGATCAGAGATTGAACAACAAGCCCAATTAAAACAATAAAATCCAATTTTATCACACCCAATATTTACAACAATAATAAGAGTTCTTATTTTGGAATGGAATTTTGCATGAAGTGTTAATACCATGCCCGGGTTGGGCAAACGGAGACTCTAGGCGGTGCTGACCCAAGTGTACTATCTTATGGGTGCCAACATTGGCACAACATAGACCCCCGGGCTGTGGCCGATCCACGGTCCACTTCGGATTGACACAAAAGGGCACGTTCCATACGGGTTTTTATTATTTTTTATTTTTTATATTTTCTTGTTTTGTAATAGTTTATGTTTCTAGATTTTTCCCCCTTCTTCAAATAATTTTTAGCACGTTTTGGATTTTTTTTTATATATTTTTGGGGTTTAAACAAGAAATATAGAAAAAAAAAAACCCCGTTCCTAAACCCCAATCCCTTGTCTGCCATGTCAGTCATGCCACAATAGAGAAGGGTTTTAGATTTTTAGTGTTGAATAATTGGAGGCTCGGCGATGGCGAGACTCTCTTAGTGTTAATAACCTAAAAAGATATTTAATAACCTAAACTTAAATGAACTCATAGACAATTACACTGTGATAAAATATAAAATTATTAAATAACCGTTATATAATTTCAGAATTTTCTACCAGATTTTTCTGGCGGAGAAGCCCCATTCTTTCCATCTCTTCGGTGAAACTCTGATTTTTAAAAGGATGTAAAGCTTTTTTGTTTTTTTTTGTTTTTTTTGAGATGATAGATTTTGTTTGTTTGTTTTTTCTCATAGTATTATTTATCCATGTTTAAAAAAACTATATTATGAACCGGGTAATGATCATGATAAACCATTCCAATTAATGTTAAACATATTTAATTGAATAATTATGAATTTATGATTTACTTCAATTTATGTATATATTTAATTTAATTAATTTTATAAATATAGAGAGATTTTTCTAAATTACAATGCTTATTGTATTATTTTGAAAGTTTAATTAATAAGAATTTGTTAAATGATTTTTTTTTATTTCTCTTTTTCTCCCATCTACGATGATGAGATTCATCTTGCAAAAGGAAAAATAACAAAAAAGGAAAATAATATAAATTTGTAAAGAGTGATGATGGAAAAAAAACCAAAATTTTAATAATTTTTAGTTAAACCAAAATTAATAAATTCGTAGTAAAACCTTCAGAATTTTTAACGAATTAAAAAATTCAGAGAATGTTTTGAGTATCACGGACCGAGCCGCAAAGTTGGCAAAATAGAAAAACATTTGCCTTGCTATTTTATATATATATATATATATAGATATGTATAAAGACCGTTTGGGGCCTTTAGATACGTGCCACGTGACATGATCTCCGCCCTCCATTTAGATGTCTATGCATTGTCCATGTCACATGGTGCGATCCCATCCCTCTCGTAGAAAAGTGAAACAAGTATCACCCCCGGGACTCATCCGTAATTGTAGTCTCGACGTGGATCCGACCACTAACGAGGATCCCGTTGAGTGCCGTGAGTTGGAGACGGAAGTGTCACCAAAGGGAATAGGGAAAGCCGATCCGGAGGCCACAGGCAGGCATTCTCGGATGGAAACACTTGTCCGCATGCGTAATAACCAGTCATCAAAGACGACATGTCAGCATCCCGACGGTTGGAGCTAAGTGGAAGACACGTGTCATCATCTCGACACATGTCATTAATGTTAAGGGCAACCTATTCCGGAAGGACATATGTATCATCCCGAGCATGCCAAAGTGTTGGATGCATTGTCCCAATGTACGTGGCTTGGTCTGACAACGCGCCCGACACGATTTGATAGCGACGGGGACCACGAGTCCACGTGTCAACCTCAAGTTGGCTTTGACCGTGCCTTGGCAGCGATAGGACAGTCACTACGCCTATATGCCTGGGTATCAGTAAGGGGGTTTATGATCATATAAAGGTATCAGTAAGTATGTCGGGGTAAGAACTTAGTAGATTTTTTCAGGAACCTCTGATCTGAAAGTATGGGTTAGTATCTTACGGGGCATCTTTTCTTCTTTCTTCTTTGGGTTATTTGGCTTGTAGTTTACTTGTTTCTGAGAAGTGAGCCTGAGTTTTCTATTGGGCTAGTCTCAGTTTAGGATTCCTAGGAAGGTTGGGGTTCCATGACTTGAAAAGGTGGCAGCTATAGAGGCAGTGGGTAAGACCTCGTTGATACCTGGCAATGAAAAGGCAAGGAGAACTCACAAGACTTTCTCTGGAACACTTTCTGAGATGGGACCGGTATGGGAACTCGTCCACTCATCAAAAACTTCTCGGATGTTGGAGGAAACTACTTGTAATTAGTAAGAACAATAAAGAGAAGACTGTCTGTTACATATTCAAACACCATATGGGAAGATCTTAGGCCTAGAAAGACCTGGGTTTTCATAACGTTTATTTTCCTCGCCAATTTTTGCTCTTATCCTAGCAGGTACAGTTCTGTCAACAGTCGTTCTTCTAAAAGAAAGAAGCAGAACATAGAGTAGAACATACAGTAGATCTGTAAAGTAAATTAAATTTATTAAATCAAAAGGTTATTGTTACCAATGAAATTCCACATGTTGTTCGTAATATTAGCAGTAAAATTATTAAAAATCATAATAGAGGATCTTGTACAAGAAGCCAAAAACATGAGTCTCTTACTACTGGAAGATCAGTATGATCAGTAGTCCAATCAGTATAATAAAAAGTTAGCCATAGAAAGCCAGGTTTCCGAAGATGAAATGAAATTTTACTAGAATGAAAAACATAGTAGAAAAAGAAAATCTTCCTATAATAATTCAAATGAGGAAACAGTATGAAAAGAAATTAGAAAAAATGAATCCAGCAACATACAATAGAAGGGTTATTTCAACAAAATATTACTGGTTAGCTAGGGTAGAAATGTTTTTAGAATATTTTATATAACAAAGAGGTTATTATCAAAAAGCCTTGGAAAGGCAAAAATATAGCATTAATCTTATAAGAAGAAATCCCATCTTTAAAGAAAAAAATCGTGAAAGAACAAAGAGAATTTATGAATTATGAAAAAAGAAAAATAGAAGAATTAAAAAGGGATTATGAAAGGATAGAAAGTAGCTCGTGTTATTAATGAAGTATCTATAAAATTCCAAGACTCGTAGAGCCTATAATATTAAAGAGACAATTCTTTAGTAAATTCATAACTAACATACCATATAAATCCTTGACCTTAAGATAAAAGGTTTTTCAGGAAAAATGGTTTTGGTTAATAGAAGTAGAAGATGACGTCGAAAGAAAATTAGAAATTGTAGAAAATTATGAAGAACAATTACACTTATCTCATATTACACCTATACAAAATGCCCATGGTTAGGGCGGAGACGCCACTGTGTCTTACAGAATTAAATGCGAGTCTTACAGCACTTGCACGTCAAACAAGTGAAAGGCTCTAAAGAGTCGAGTTGTCTGCACGAAGATCACAATTCAGTGACATATTCTCGAATAGAGCGCTCCCGTTACTGGGCATAAGTGAGGTCCTATAAAATAACATATTGGCGAGCAGAACTGGAATGCTCAAACATATGACGTAGGTGGTCCCACATAGCAAAGGCAGTCGGAAGATGTCAAATCACCATGCGAATGTCAACCTCACAAGACTGAAAAAATGAGGGTCAGGGTACGATGATCAAGAGTAAACCATGAAGCAGATGTATTAGTGCCAGTCTCTTAGGAGGGGGAAGTACCATCCATATGGCCAAGTAGCTCTAATCCAAGTAAACTGATACGCACAGTAGTGTACCATTCTTTGTAATTAGACCCATTTAATTTGACATCTACAGGGGGTAAGAAAATTTCTAGAGGATGAAGAAGCTATGTCTTTTCTTAACCGTGAAATCGTACAGTGATTTTTTCCCGAATTTCTTTTTTCAATCGTGAAATCTCACAGTGATATTTTTGATTTGTTTTGTTATATATATATATATATATATATATATATATATATATATATATATATTTTACTATGAAAGCACAGTGAGATCACGTTGAGTTGTCCGCCATTTATAAGAGAGATGTTGGCGATGAAAGGTGTGTCTTATTGGGAGTTGTGCCAAGGTTTAAATCTGAAGGGCTTGATGTTATTGTTGAAGCTTTTAAGTGTGGCGTTGCTTCTCCAGTAACGATGACGACGATAATTTCTCCGACGATGACGTCTCCAACTAACCTTTTTCTTCCGATCTCCAAGACTGCCTTCTCGTCGTCGAGGCCACAACGCGGAGGGAGAAAGCAAGGCGTTCAGAGGAAGTGGAGACATCAGGATGGCACTGGGCAAGGCCGAAGGTGAAGTCGACGGTGGCAATAGGGAGTTGGCAGCCCCGGTGCACGGTGGTGAGGTCGGGCTGGACATCGGAAAACAAAAATCACAAGAACACTGGAAAATACCCAAAAACCTCTCTGATATGATGTTAGGGTTGGTACGAATCGATTGTGTTGGCATTAGGGTAACAACCCAATAAATAGAAACAAAGAGTACAAATATGTATGAATAAACAAGGACATGTACAAATATATAAGTATATACTGTAACAAATATCATCACAAAAAATACTTGAAAAAGGGAAATGATTGAAGAAACAAGCATATTATCCTATTATATTCTCTTTTTGTGACAACAATATTTTGAGGCACAAGTTTTTTGTATTAAATGTGACATCATCCTCTCTCTGTATCACTCTTTTCATTTTGTTTACTTGTTTAGTAAGGATTTCTGACGGGCAGAGACACACATATTGTGTCGAAAGAGAAAGTGAGAGAGAGATGGGATCGATTGACCTAAAGCTTCAATGAGATGTATATTATGTGTACATATTCTTGCCTCATGCTATTGCAACCATGTCGTTGGCAACATGAACATCATCATCACTAATGAACTTGCCCCAAAACCAGTGGCGCTTCCACACAAGTATCATCTCCTCTATTGGCACATTCTTGGTCTCAGGCAAGAATAATGCAATGAAAATGGTCATGATCACTACCCATCCACCAAAGAAGTAGAAGAGGCCAAATTTCATGTGGCATAGCATTGTAAGGAATATTTGTGCGATAATAAAGGTGAAGAACATATTCACAGATACGGTGATACTTTGTCCAGCTGATCGAATCTCGAGGGGGAATATCTCACTCGGCACAAGCCATCCTAATGGCCCCCATGACCATGCAAATCCTGCTACATATATGCAGATAAAGACCACCACCCAAGGAGCATATCTCATAGACGCATCAGCTGCTCCACTTGTTCCGAACATTATAGCTATCATTGTTCCAACAATGATCTGACAAACAAGCATTTGGATTCCGCCTTGTAAAAAGAGCATCCTCCTTCCAAACCTATCAACCTGTCGCTATGGAAACAAAGGTGGCGAAGACATTGACAAGGCCGGTAATGACAGCGGACATAAGGGAGGCATCATCTTCGAATCCAATGGTCTTGAATAACACCGGTGCGTAGAACATGATAACATTGATGCCCGTGAGTTGTTGGAAAAAAGGGATGAGGATGGCCATTGTTAGTTGCGGCCTATACTTTCTCTTAAGAATATTGGACCATGGATGTTGGATTTTCTTGGCCTCTTCGCTAGCGGTCAACATGTCATCATACTCCATTTGGATATCTTCAGTACCACGAATCTTACAAAGCATCTCTTTTGCCTCGTCCTCATGCCCACGCTCAATAAGGGAGTTAGGTGTGTCCGGTAGAAAAAGTGAACCAAGAGTGATGATGCCCGCTGGTATAGCTGCAAGTGCAAGGCTCACACGCCACCCCCACCCTCCCTGAATCTTAGCGGTACCATAGTTAATGAGGTTGGCGGCCAAGATTCCTATGGTGATCATGAGTTGGAATCCAATATTTAGCATGCCTCGGAGTCGTGCCGGAGCCATCTCTCGAAAGATAAAGCGGCACGAGACGCCATACGCATAAAAGGAAAAACATTAAGTTTTGAATCTACGTAAGGATTTACATCATAATTGAACACATCTATAAACCATACTAAGGAACCACTTGCATGCGCTTATTACCTGATTAGCAAAGCCAACACCAACGCCGAGAAGAAGACGGCCGAAAATGAGCATGAACATGTTCTCAGCAGCACCATTAACTGCGGAACCTATTAGAAAAGTAATACCACCACCAAACATGGACCATTTCCTACCAAAAACTCTTGTTACTATGCTTGCGAAGAATGAAGCGACTAATGCTGCCACATAAAGAGAGGATGTGAACAATGTGAGCATTTCTGAGTCAAATTTGCAATATTGATTGGTGCTCTGATTTTCATTCTGCTTCTTGTACACGCTCGGGAAGAACTTCAATAGGAAAGGATCCATGGCCGTCACACCACCTTTATTTGGAAACAGTTAAAGGAATAAGTGATTGATATTATTTTATAAATCTTAGAGAAACCCACTTATAAAAAGTCAATTAATAACAACTTTCATATTAAAATATAAAGCATCTTACCAGATATACCCAGGTCATAGCCAAAGATCAAGCCTCCGGTGGCTGCCACTAAACATGAGAAAAACACGAAGAGGGTCATATTCCCGGGATAGTCTTTTCTTCCAGGAGCATTAGCAGCCACACCACCAGCCATTGCGAAACAGTTTAAAGAAAACGGTAATATGAAACTGATTACGCTGGGTTAGAAGAGTGGGATGATGGCAGATTCTCTAAGATTTTTTTTTGTTTTAGAATTTGAAGAAGCAAAGGAAGTATGATGAGGTATTTATGCATGAGGTTCCATCCAAAATGGGGCCGAGTCTTGAATGATACATTCATTTGCTAACTTTGGGATGATGAGCTTTCTTTATAATATAGCTCAAAAATAGAAATCAATTGTTTGGTTTCCGATCTAATGATACACTATACTTGGATGTACAAATGGATTGCGTCAACTAGTTTAGACTTGGCATATGTATCTTAAATATAGCGAGTTATCGAAACTCCCAAAATATGAGGGATTATTCATTTAGCCTATTAAATAAATAAATAAATAAATTTCTTACCCAAAAACTTAATAAAATTTCTTAATTAATATTTTCTTTTAATCCACCATGTTTGTCGGAACATCGCATGACGCAACTTGTTACATTTACCCTAACTGTATAGATCAAAATGGGAACACATAATTGGCAAAAGCCAAATTGGCATTTCATCCATCACAATTTTTGTGACAAAGGAGAGAAATAATTTAAAAACTTTTTGCTTAAAATTTTATTAAGCTATTTTAAAAAATTGAACTAATATTTCAAAGGAATAATTTTCACCTCTTTAATTTTGTTTTAAAATAATATTCTTCATTAATATATTTCCAAACCACTAAACTTGCCTCTTTAGATTTGAAGTAGAGTTCCCAACTAAATGTATCTAACTAGGCCTTTGACTTCATGTATTGTCTTGAAAAATTAAAGCATGGGATATTATGTTCAAATATGAGGCTTATCAGACTAATCAGAGACTGTCTTTAATTGCACTAATATGTGCATTAAAATTAAAATTGGTGGTAAATCTTTTAAAAGCTACAAATTCATATGGACAGATGAAGATTCTTAATTTCGGAGAAGTGTTCAGCTTTAATCCCAAAACATGCTTCTTTAACTACGCCATTTATTTCTCAGAAACATTTAAATTTACAGAGATCACACATATTTAGATTTGGAATAAAAAAAAATTAATAAATAGCTTTTCCTTCACTTTTTGCCTTTTTCATCCCTTTCAAATCTCTTTCTTAAAATTATTTTTTTTAAAGTATTAAAACTTTTTCTCACGTCTTCTTCTTTCACCTTTTCTTTCTCTTTACCTCATTATTATAAAAATAATGAATATCCCAAAAAACAAAAGGCAAAACAAAGCTTTTACCTTTTTCCTCCTTGATCTTTTCTACCCATTATGCGTCACCTTTTGATTTTTTTCTAATAAGGGTGTATGTTGGGATATAATTTGAGAGAATATGTTCTCTATGGATATATTACGAAGGATACTATTTTGTTACAATTGTTTATATATTTTACGTTAAAAATGTATGTTTGAGTTGGGAGTTACGAGTGATTTGTGAATTTTAATTTGTATATATTCACTTAAATTGGTTTAATGGAGACACTGAGAAAATTCTATCAAACTACTTTTTTAATTTAATATTTTCTATATTTATTTTTGGTTCTTATGCAATATTCAATTTCTTTAAAAAAATCTTGCTATTTTAGATTCATGTAAACATCATTATTATTGGTAATCCTAAAAATATATAAATATATACATAGACATATATATAGAGAGAGTAATTTGAGAAAGTATATAAAAGTATACATGAAGATAACCATTTTGGATGCTCCCATGAGCACGACATGCATGGATTTATTTCACAATAATATACCCCAAATTTAAAGTTTTATTCAAGTTTATTATGTAGGTATTCAATTATGTGTTTATTCTATGTTGACATTTTTTATGTTGATAATTGAATTTTACGCATTGAATAAAATGGTATTTAAAATTTTTCTAAACATATCATTATATTAAATGTATAAATCTTATTTTATTATATATAATGTTTTTGGAAAGTTGGTATTCAATTATATGTTTTTATGTAAAACAACACATATCTTCTGACAAAAAACCATCTCTCTTTTGGGCTATTGGCACTAACTATCTTGTATTGAATGTTTGTTTAGAGAAAGATCAGAGATTGAACAACAAGCCCAATTAAAACAATAAAATCCAATTTTATCACACCCAATATTTACAACAATAATAAGAGTTCTTATTTTGGAATGGAATTTTGCATGAAGTGTTAATACCATGCCCGGGTTGGGCAAACGGAGACTCTAGGCGGTGCTGACCCAAGTGTACTATCTTATGGGTGCCAACATTGGCACAACATAGACCCCTGGGCTGTGCTGATCCACGGTCCACTTCGGATTGACACAGCCGGGCACGTTCCATACGGGTTTTTATTATTTTTTATTTTTTATATTTTCTTGTTTTGTAATAGTTTATGTTTCTAGATTTTTCCCCCTTCTTCAAATAATTTTTAGCACGTTTTGGATTTTTTTTTATATATTTTTGGGGTTTAAACAAGAAATATAAAAAAAAAAAAACCCCGTTCCTAAACCCCAATCCCTTGTCTGCCATGTCAGTCATGCCACAATAGAGAAGGGTTTTAGATTTTTAGTGTTGAATAATTGGAGGCTCGGCGATGGCAGAGACTCTCTTAGTGTTAATAACCTAAAAAGATATTTAATAACCTAAACTTAAATGAACTCATAGACAATTACACTGTGATAAAATATAAAATTATTAAATAACCGTTATATAATTTCAGAATTTTCTACCAGATTTTTCTGGCGGAGAAGCCCCATTCTTTCCATCTCTTCGGTGAAACTCTGATTTTTAAAAGGATGTAAAGCTTTTTTGTTTTTTTTTTGTTTTTTTTTAGATGATAGATTTTGTTTGTTTGTTTTTTCTCATAGTATTATTTATCCATGTTTAAAAAAACTATATTATGAACCGGGTAATGATCATGATAAACCATTCCAATTAATGTTAAACATATTTAATTGAATAATTATGAATTTATGATTTACTTCAATTTATGTATATATTTAATTTAATTAATTTTATAAATATAGAGAGATTTTTCTAAATTACAATGCTTATTGTATTATTTTGAAAGTTTAATTAATAAGAATTTGTTAAATGATTTTTTTTTATTTCTCTTTTTCTCCCATCTACGATGATGAGATTCATCTTGCAAAAGGAAAAATAACAAAAAAGGAAAATAATATAAATTTGTAAAGAGTGATGATGGAAAAAAAACCAAAATTTTAATAATTTTTAGTTAAACCAAAATTAATAAATTCGTAGTAAAACCTTCAGAATTTTTAACGAATTAAAAAATTCAGAGAATGTTTTGAGTATCACGGACCGAGCTGCAAAGTTGGCAAAATAGAAAAACATTTGCCTTGCTATTTTATATATATATATATATATAGATATGTATAAAGACCGTTTGGGGCCTTTAGATACGTGCCACGTGACATGATCTCCGCCCTCCATTTAGATGTCTATGCATTGTCCATGTCACATGGTGCGATCCCATCCCTCTGTAGAAAAGTGAAACAGTATCACCCCGGGACTCATCCGTAATTGTAGTCTCGACGTGGATCCGACCACTAACGAGGATCCTGTTGAGTGCCGTGAGTTGGAGACGGAAGTGTCACCAAAGGGAATAGGGAAAGCCGATCCGGAGGCCACAAGCAGGGCATTCTCGAGATGGAAACACTTGTCCGCATGCGTAATAACCAGTCATCAAAGACGACATGTCAGCATCCCGACGGTTGGAGCTAAGTGGAAGACACGTGTCATCATCTCGACACATGTCATTAATGTTAAGGGCAACCTATTCCGGAAGGACATATGTATCATCCCGAGCATGCCAAAGTGTTGGATGCATTGTCCCAATGTACGTGGCTTGGTCTGACAACGCGCCCGACACGATTTGATAGCGACGGGGACCACGAGTCCACGTGTCAACCTCAAGTTGGCTTTGACCGTGCCTTGGCAGCGATAGGACAGTCACTACGCCTATATGCCTGGGTATCAGTAAGGGGGTTTATGATCATATAAAGGTATCAGTAAGTATGTCGGGGTAAGAACTTAGTAGATTTTTTCAGGAACCTCTGATCTGAAAGTATGGGTTAGTATCTTACGGGGCATCTTTTCTTCTTTCTTCTTTGGGTTATTTGGCTTGTAGTTTACTTGTTTCTGAGAAGTGAGCCGGAGTTTTCTATTGGGCTAGTCTCGGTTTAGGATTCCTAGGAAGGTTGGGGTTCCATGACTTGAAAAGGTGGCAGCTATAGAGGCAAAGGGTAAGACCTCGTTGATACCCGGCAATGAAAAGGCAAGGAGAACTCACAAGACTTTCTCCCGGAACACTTTCCGAGATGGGACCGGTATGGGAACTCGTCCACTCATCAAAAACTTCTCGGATGTTGGAGGAAACTACTTGTAATTAGTAAGAACAATAAAGAGAAGACTGCATCATTTACATATTCAAACACCATATGGGAAGATCTTAGGCCTAGAAAGACCCGGGTTTTCATAACGTTTATTTTCCTCGCCAATTTTTGCTCTTATCCTAGCAGGTACAGTTCATCAACAGTCGTTCTTCTAAAAGAAAGAAGCGTAACATAGAGTAGAACATACGGTAGATCCGTAAAGTAAATTAAATTTATTAAATCAAAAGGTTATTGTTACCAATGAAATTCCACATGTTGTTCGTAATATTAGCAAGAAAATTATTAAAAATCATAATAGAGGATCTTGTACAAGAAGCCAAAAACATGAGTCTCTTACTACTTGGAAGATCGGTATGATCGGTAGTCCAATCAGTATAATAAAAAGTTAGCCATAGAAAGCCGGGTTTCCGAAGATGAAATGAAATTTTACTAGAATGAAAAACATAGTAGAAAAAGAAAATCTTCCTATAATAATTCAAATGAGGAAACAGTATGAAAAGAAATTAGAAAAAATGAATCCAGCAACATACAATAGAAGGGTTATTTCAACAAAATATTACTGGTTAGCTAGGGTAGAAATGTTTTTAGAATATTTTATATAACAAAGAGGTTATTATCAAAAAGCCTTGGAAAGGCAAAAATATAGCATTAATCTTATAAGAAGAAATCCCATCTTTAAAGAAAAAATCGTGAAAGAACAAAGAGAATTTATGAATTATGAAAAAAGAAAAATAGAAGAATTAAAAAGGGATTATGAAAGGATAGAAAGTAGCTCGTGTTATTAATGAAGTATCTATAAAATTCCAAGACTGTAGAGCCTATAATATTAAAGAGACAATTCTTTAGTAAATTCATAACTAACATACCATATAAATCCTTGACCTTAAGATAAAAGGTTTTTCAGGAAAAATGGTTTTGGTTAATAGAAGTAGAAGATGACGTCGAAAGAAAATTAGAAATTGTAGAAAATTATGAAGAACAATTACACTTATCTCATATTACACCTATACAAAATGCCCATGGTTAGGGCGGAGACGCCACTGTGTCTTACAGAATTAAATGCGAGTCTTACAGCACTTGCACGTCAAACAAGTGAAAGGCTCTAAAGAGTCGAGTTGTCTGCACGAAGATCACAATTCAGTGACATATTCTCGAATAGAGCGCTCCCGTTCTTGGGCATAAGTGAGGTCCTATAAAATAACATATTGGCGAGCGTAACCTGGAATGCTCAAACATATGACGTAGGTGGTCCCACATAGCAAAGGCAGTCGGAAGATGTCAAATCACCATGCGAATGTCAACCTCACAAGACTGAAAAAATGAGGGTCAGGGTACGATGATCAAGAGTAAACCATGAAGCGGATGTATTAGTGCCGCCTCTTAGGAGGGGGAAGTACCATCCATATGGCCAAGTAGCTCTAATCCAAGTAAACTGATACGCACAGTAGTGTACCATTCTTTGTAATTAGACCCATTTAATTTGACATCTACAGGGGGTAAGAAAATTTCTAGAGGATGAAGAAGCTATGTCTTTTCTTAACCGTGAAATCGTACAGTGATTTTTTCCCGAATTTCTTTTTTCAATCGTGAAATCTCACAGTGATATTTTTGATTTGTTTTGTTATATATATATATATATATATATATATATATATATATATATATATATATATATATATATATATATATATATATATATTTACTATGAAAGCACAGTGAGATCACGTTGAGTTGTCCGCCATTTATAAGAGAGATGTTGGCGATGAAAGGTGTGTCTTATTGGGAGTTGTGCCAAGGTTTAAATCTGAAGGGCTTGATGTTATTGTTGAAGCTTTTAAGTGTGGCGTTGCTTCTCCAGTAACGATGACGACGATAATTTCTCCGACGATGACGTCTCCAACTAACCTTTTTCTTCCGATCTCCAAGACTGCCTTCTCGTCGTCGAGGCCACAACGCGGAGGGAGAAAGCAAGGCGTTCAGAGGAAGTGGAGACATCAGGATGGCACTGGGCAAGGCCGAAGGTGAAGTCGACGGTGGCAATAGGGAGTTGGCAGCCCCGGTGCACGGTGGTGAGGTCGGGCTGGACATCGGAAAACAAAAATCACAAGAACACTGGAAAATACCCAAAAACCTCTCTGATATGATGTTAGGGTTGGTACGAATCGATTGTGTTGGCATTAGGGTAACAACCCAATAAATAGAAACAAAGAGTACAAATATGTATGAATAAACAAGGACATGTACAAATATATAAGTATATACTGTAACAAATATCATCACAAAAAATACTTGAAAAAGGGAAATGATTGAAGAAACAAGCATATTGTCCTATTATATTCTCTTTTTGTGACAACAATATTTTGAGGCACAAGTTTTTTGTATTAAATGTGACATCATCCTCTCTCTGTATCACTCTTTTCATTTTGTTTACTTGTTTAGTAAGGATTTCTGACGGGCAGAGACACACATATTGTGTCAGAAAGAGAAAGAGAGAGAGATGGGATCGATTGACCTAAAGCTTCAATGAGATGTATATTATGTGTACATATTCTTGCCTCATGCTATTGCAACCATGTCGTTGGCAACATGAACATCATCATCACTAATGAACTTGCCCCAAAACCAAGTGGCGCTTCCACACAAGTATCATCTCCTCTATTGGCACATTCTTGGTCTCGGGCAAGAATAATGCAATGAAAATGGTCATGATCACTACCCATCCACCAAAGAAGTAGAAGAGGCCAAATTTCATGTGGCATAGCATTGTAAGGAATATTTGTGCGATAATAAAGGTGAAGAACATATTCACGATACGGTGATACTTTGTCCAACTGATCGAATCTCGAGGGGGAATATCTCACTCGGCACAAGCCATCCTAATGGCCCCCATGACCATGCAAATCCTGCTACATATATGCGAGATAAAGACCACCACCCAAGGAGCATATCTCATAGACGCATCAGCTGCTCCACTTGTTCCGAACATTATAGCTATCATTGTTCCAACAATGATCCGACAAACAAGCATTTGGATTCCGCCTTGTAAAAAGAGCATCCTCCTTCCAAACCTATCAACCGTCGCTATGGAAACAAAGGTGGCGAAGACATTGACAAGGCCGGTAATGACAACGGGACATAAGGGAGGCATCATCTTCGAATCCAATGGTCTTGAATAACACCGGTGCGTAGAACATGATAACATTGATGCCCGTGAGTTGTTGGAAAAAAGGGATGAGGATGGCCATTGTTAGTTGCGGCCTATACTTTCTCTTAAGAATATTGGACCATGGATGTTGGATTTTCTTGGCCTCTTCGCTAGCGGTCAACATGTCATCATACTCCATTTGGATATCTTCAGTACCACGAATCTTACAAAGCATCTCTTTTGCCTCGTCCTCATGCCCACGCTCAATAAGGGAGTTAGGTGTGTCCGGTAGAAAAAGTGAACCAAGAGTGATGATGCCCGCTGGTATAGCTGCAAGTGCAAGGCTCACACGCCACCCCCACCCTCCCTGAATCTTAGCGGTACCATAGTTAATGAGGTTGGCGGCCAAGATTCCTATGGTGATCATGAGTTGGAATCCAATATTTAGCATGCCTCGGAGTCGTGCCGGAGCCATCTCTCGAAAGATAAAGCGGCACAGATCGCCATACGCATAAAAGGAAAAACATTAAGTTTTGAATCTACGTAAGGATTTACATCATAATTGAACACATCTATAAACCATACTAAGGAACCACTTGCATGCGCTTATTACCTGATTAGCAAAGCCAACACCAACGCCGAGAAGAAGACGGCCGAAAATGAGCATGAACATGTTCTCGAGCAGCACCATTAACTCAGGAACCTATTAGAAAAGTAATACCACCACCAAACATGGACCATTTCCTACCAAAAACTCTTGTTACTATGCTTGCGAAGAATGAAGCGACTAATGCTGCCACATAAAGAGAGGATGTGAACAATGTGAGCATTTCGAGTCAAATTTGCAATATTGATTGGTGCTCGATTTTCATTCCCGCTTCTTGTACACGCTCGGGAAGAACTTCAATAGGAAAGGATCCATGGCCGTCACACCACCTTTATTTGGAAACAGTTAAAGGAATAAGTGATTGATATTATTTTATAAATCTTAGAGAAACCCACTTATAAAAAGTCAATTAATAACAACTTTCATATTAAAATATAAAGCATCTTACCAGATATACCCAGGTCATAGCCAAAGATCAAGCCTCCGGTGGCTGCCACTAAACATGAGAAAAACACGAAGAGGGTCATATTCCCGGGATAGTCTTTTCTTCCAGGAGCATTAGCAGCCACACCACCAGCCATTGCGAAACAGTTTAAAGAAAACGGTAATATGAAACTGATTACGCTGGGTTAGAAGAGTGGGATGATGGCAGATTCTCTAAGATTTTTTTTTGTTTTAGAATTTGAAGAAGCAAAGGAAGTATGATGAGGTATTTATGCATGAGGTTCCATCCAAAATGGGGCCGAGTCTTGAATGATACATTCATTTGCTAACTTTGGGATGATGAGCTTTCTTTATAATATAGCTCAAAAATAGAAATCAATTGTTTGGTTTCCGATCTAATGATACACTATACTTGGATGTACAAATGGATTGCGTCAACTAGTTTAGACTTGGCATATGTATCTTAAATATAGCAGAGTTATCGAAACTCCCAAAATATGAGGGATTATTCATTTAGCCTATTAAATAAATAAATAAATAAATTTCTTACCCAAAAACTTAATAAAATTTCTTAATTAATATTTTCTTTTAATCCACCATGTTTGTCGGAACATCGCATGACGCAACTTGTTACATTTACCCTAACTGTATAGATCAAAATGGGAACACATAATTGGCAAAAGCCAAATTGGCATTTCATCCATCACAATTTTTGTGACAAAGGAGAGAAATAATTTAAAAACTTTTTGCTTAAAATTTTATTAAGCTATTTTAAAAAATTGAACTAATATTTCAAAGGAATAATTTTCACCTCTTTAATTTTGTTTTAAAATAATATTCTTCATTAATATATTTCCAAACCACTAAACTTGCCTCTTTAGATTTGAAGTAGAGTTCCCAACTAAATGTATCTAACTAGGCCTTTGACTTCATTTATTGTCTTGAAAAATTAAAGCATGGGATATTATGTTCAAATATGAGGCTTATCAGACTAATCAGAGACTGTCTTTAATTGCACTAATATGTGCATTAAAATTAAAATTGGTGGTAAATCTTTTAAAAGCTACAAATTCATATGGACAGATGAAGATTCTTAATTTCGGAGAAATGTTCAGCTTTAATCCCAAAACATGCTTCTTTAACTACGCCATTTATTTCTCAGAAACATTTAAATTTACAGAGATCACACATATTTAGATTTGGAATAAAAAAAAATTAATAAATAGCTTTTCCTTCACTTTTTGCCTTTTTCATCCCTTTCAAATCTCTTTCTTAAAATTATTTTTTTTAAAGTATTAAAACTTTTTCTCACGTCTTCTTCTTTCACCTTTTCTTTCTCTTTACCTCATTATTATAAAAATAATGAATATCCCAAAAAACAAAAGGCAAAACAAAGCTTTTACCTTTTTCCTCCTTGATCTTTTCTACCCATTATGCGTCACCTTTTGATTTTTTTCTAATAAGGGTGTATGTTGGGATATAATTTGAGAGAATATGTTCTCTATGGATATATTACGAAGGATACTATTTTGTTACAATTGTTTATATATTTTACGTTAAAAATGTATGTTTGAGTTGGGAGTTACGAGTGATTTGTGAATTTTAATTTGTATATATTCACTTAAATTGGTTTAATGGAGACACTGAGAAAATTCTATCAAACTACTTTTTTAATTTAATATTTTCTATATTTATTTTTGGTTCTTATGCAATATTCAATTTCTTTAAAAAAATCTTGCTATTTTAGATTCATGTAAACATCATTATTATTGGTAATCCTAAAAATATATAAATATATACATAGACATATATATAGAGAGAGTAATTTGAGAAAGTATATAAAAGTATACATGAAGATAACCATTTTGGATGCTCCCATGAGCACGACATGCATGGATTTATTTCACAATAATATACCCCAAATTTAAAGTTTTATTCAAGTTTATTATGTAGGTATTCAATTATGTGTTTATTCTATGTTGACATTTTTTATGTTGATAATTGAATTTTACCCATTGAATAAAATGGTATTTAAAATTTTTCTAAACATATCATTATATTAAATGTATAAATCTTATTTTATTATATATAATGTTTTTGGAAAGTTGGTATTCAATTATATGTTTTTATGTAAAACAACACATATCTTCTGACAAAAAACCATCTCTCTTTTGGGCTATTGGCACTAACTATCTTGTATTGAATGTTTGTTTAGAGAAAGATCAGAGATTGAACAACAAGCCCAATTAAAACAATAAAATCCAATTTTATCACACCCAATATTTACAACAATAATAAGAGTTCTTATTTTGGAATGGAATTTTGCATGAAGTGTTAATACCATGCCCGGGTTGGGCAAACGGAGACTCTAGGCGGTGCTGACCCAAGTGTACTATCTTATGGGTGCCAACATTGGCACAACATAGACCCCGGGGCTGTCGATCAACGGTCCACTTCGGATTGACACAAATAGGGCACGTTCCATACGGGTTTTTATTATTTTTTATTTTTTATATTTTCTTGTTTTGTAATAGTTTATGTTTCTAGATTTTTCCCCCTTCTTCAAATAATTTTTAGCACGTTTTGGATTTTTTTTTATATATTTTTGGGGTTTAAACAAGAAATATAAAAAAAAAAAAACCCCGTTCCTAAACCCCAATCCCTTGTCTGCCATGTCAGTCATGCCACAATAGAGAAGGGTTTTAGATTTTTAGTGTTGAATAATTGGAGGCTCGGCGATGGCAGAGACTCTCTTAGTGTTAATAACCTAAAAAGATATTTAATAACCTAAACTTAAATGAACTCATAGACAATTACACTTGTGATAAAATATAAAATTATTAAATAACCGTTATATAATTTCAGAATTTTCTACCAGATTTTTCTGGCGGAGAAGCCCCATTCTTTCCATCTCTTCGGTGAAACTCTGATTTTTAAAAGGATGTAAAGCTTTTTTGTTTTTTTTTTGTTTTTTTTTAGATGATAGATTTTGTTTGTTTGTTTTTTCTCATAGTATTATTTATCCATGTTTAAAAAAACTATATTATGAACCGGGTAATGATCATGATAAACCATTCCAATTAATGTTAAACATATTTAATTGAATAATTATGAATTTATGATTTACTTCAATTTATGTATATATTTAATTTAATTAATTTTATAAATATAGAGAGATTTTTCTAAATTACAATGCTTATTGTATTATTTTGAAAGTTTAATTAATAAGAATTTGTTAAATGATTTTTTTTTATTTCTCTTTTTCTCCCATCTACGATGATGAGATTCATCTTGCAAAAGGAAAAATAACAAAAAAGGAAAATAATATAAATTTGTAAAGAGTGATGATGGAAAAAAAACCAAAATTTTAATAATTTTTAGTTAAACCAAAATTAATAAATTCGTAGTAAAACCTTCAGAATTTTTAACGAATTAAAAAATTCAGAGAATGTTTTGAGTATCACGGACCGAGCTGCAAAGTTGGCAAAATAGAAAAACATTTGCCTTGCTATTTTATATATATATATATATATAGATATGTATAAAGACCGTTTGGGGCCTTTAGATACGTGCCACGTGACATGATCTCCGCCCTCCATTTAGATGTCTATGCATTGTCCATGTCACATGGTGCGATCCCATCCCTCTCGTAGAAAAGTGAAACAAGATCACCCCCGGGACTCATCCGTAATTGTAGTCTCGACGTGGATCCGACCACTAACGAGGATCCCGTTGAGTGCCGTGAGTTGGAGACGGAAGTGTCACCAAAGGGAATAGGGAAAGCCGATCCAGAGGCCACAAGCAGGCATTCTCGGATGGAAACACTTGTCCGCATGCGTAATAACCGATCATCAAAGACGACATGTCGGCATCCCGACGGTTGGAGCTAAGTGGAAGACACGTGTCATCATCTCGACACATGTCATTAATGTTAAGGGCAACCTATTCCGGAAGGACATATGTATCATCCCGAGCATGCCAAAGTGTTGGATGCATTGTCCCAATGTACGTGGCTTGGTCCGACAACGCGCCCGACACGATTTGATAGCGACGGGGACCACGAGTCCACGTGTCAACCTCAAGTTGGCTTTGACCGTGCCTTGGCAGCGATAGGACAGTCACTACGCCTATATGCCCGGGTATCGATAAGGGGGTTTATGATCATATAAAGGTATCGTAAGTATGTCGGGGTAAGAACTTAGTAGATTTTTTCAGGAACCTCCGATCTGAAAGTATGGGTTAGTATCTTACGGGGCATCTTTTCTTCTTTCTTCTTTGGGTTATTTGGCTTGTAGTTTACTTGTTTCTGAGAAGTGAGCCTGAGTTTTCTATTGGGCTAGTCTCAGTTTAGGATTCCTAGGAAGGTTGGGGTTCCATGACTTGAAAAGGTGGCAGCTATAGAGGCAGTGGGTAAGACCTCGTTGATACCTGGCAATGAAAAGGCAAGGAGAACTCACAAGACTTTCTCTGGAACACTTTCTGAGATGGGACCGGTATGGGAACTCGTCCACTCATCAAAAACTTCTCGGATGTTGGAGGAAACTACTTGTAATTAGTAAGAACAATAAAGAGAAGACTGTCTGTTACATATTCAAACACCATATGGGAAGATCTTAGGCCTAGAAAGACCCGGGTTTTCATAACGTTTATTTTCCTCGCCAATTTTTGCTCTTATCCTAGCAGTACAGTTCCGTCAACAATCGTTCTTCTAAAAGAAAGAAGCGAGAACATAGAGTAGAACATACAATAGATCCGTAAAGTAAATTAAATTTATTAAATCAAAAGGTTATTGTTACCAATGAAATTCCACATGTTGTTCGTAATATTAGCAGTAAAATTATTAAAAATCATAATAGAGGATCTTGTACAAGAAGCCAAAAACATGAGTCTCTTACTACTGGAAGATCAGTATGATCAGTAGTCCAATCAGTATAATAAAAAGTTAGCCATAGAAAGCCAGGTTTCCGAAGATGAAATGAAATTTTACTAGAATGAAAAACATAGTAGAAAAAGAAAATCTTCCTATAATAATTCAAATGAGGAAACAGTATGAAAAGAAATTAGAAAAAATGAATCCAGCAACATACAATAGAAGGGTTATTTCAACAAAATATTACTGGTTAGCTAGGGTAGAAATGTTTTTAGAATATTTTATATAACAAAGAGGTTATTATCAAAAAGCCTTGGAAAGGCAAAAATATAGCATTAATCTTATAAGAAGAAATCCCATCTTTAAAGAAAAAATCGTGAAAGAACAAAGAGAATTTATGAATTATGAAAAAAGAAAAATAGAAGAATTAAAAAGGGATTATGAAAGGATAGAAAGTAGCTCGTGTTATTAATGAAGTATCTATAAAATTCCAAGACTGTAGAGCCTATAATATTAAAGAGACAATTCTTTAGTAAATTCATAACTAACATACCATATAAATCCTTGACCTTAAGATAAAAGGTTTTTCAGGAAAAATGGTTTTGGTTAATAGAAGTAGAAGATGACGTCGAAAGAAAATTAGAAATTGTAGAAAATTATGAAGAACAATTACACTTATCTCATATTACACCTATACAAAATGCCCATGGTTAGGGCGGAGACGCCACCGTGTCTTACGAGAATTAAATGCGAGTCTTACAACGACTTGCACGTCAAACAAGTGAAAGGCTCTAAAGAGTCGAGTTGTCCGCACGAAGATCACAATTCAGTGACATATTCTCGAATAGAGCGCTCCCGTTCTCGGGCATAAGTGAGGTCCTATAAAATAACATATTGGCGAGCGTAACCGGAATGCTCAAACATATGACGTAGGTGGTCCCACATAGCAAAGGCAGTCGGAAGATGTCAAATCACCATGCGAATGTCAACCTCACAAGACTGAAAAAATGAGGGTCGTGGTACGATGATCAAGAGTAAACCATGAAGCGATGTATTAGTGCCGATCTCTTAGGAGGGGGAAGTACCATCCATATGGCCAAGTAGCTCTAATCCAAGTAAACCGATACGCACGTAGTGTACCATTCTTTGTAATTAGACCCATTTAATTTGACATCTACGGGGGTAAGAAAATTTCTAGAGGATGAAGAAGCTATGTCTTTTCTTAACCGTGAAATCGTACAGTGATTTTTTTCCCCGAATTTCTTTTTTCAATCGTGAAATCTCACGTGATATGATATTTTTGATTTGTTTTGTTATATATATATATATATATATATATATATATATATATATATATATATATATTTTACTATGAAAACACAGATGAGATCACGGTGAGTTGTCCGCCATTTATAAGAGAGATGTTGGCGATGAAAGGTGTGTCTTATTGGGAGTTGTGCCAAGGTTTAAATCTGAAGGGCTTGATGTTATTGTTGAAGCTTTTAAGTGTGGCGTTGCTTCTCCAAAGAACGATGACGACGATAATTTCTCCGACGATGACGTCTCCAACTAACCTTTTTCTTCCGATCTCCAAGACTGCCTTCTCGTCGTCGAGGCCACAACGCGGAGGGAGAAAGCAAGGCGTTCAGAGGAAGTGGAGACATCAGGATGGCACTGGGCAAGGCCGAAGGTGAAGTCGACGGTGGCAATAGGGAGTTGGCAGCCCCGGTGCACGGTGGTGAGGTCGGGCTGGACATCGGAAAACAAAAATCACAAGAACACTGGAAAATACCCAAAAACCTCTCTGATATGATGTTAGGGTTGGTACGAATCGATTGTGTTGGCATTAGGGTAACAACCCAATAAATAGAAACAAAGAGTACAAATATGTATGAATAAACAAGGACATGTACAAATATATAAGTATATACTGTAACAAATATCATCACAAAAAATACTTGAAAAAGGGAAATGATTGAAGAAACAAGCATATTATCCTATTATATTCTCTTTTTGTGACAACAATATTTTGAGGCACAAGTTTTTTGTATTAAATGTGACATCATCCTCTCTCTGTATCACTCTTTTCATTTTGTTTACTTGTTTAGTAAGGATTTCTGACGGGCAGAGACACACATATTGTGTCAGAAAGAGAAAGTGAGAGAGATGGGATCGATTGACCTAAAGCTTCAATGAGATGTATATTATGTGTACATATTCTTGCCTCATGCTATTGCAACCATGTCGTTGGCAACATGAACATCATCATCACTAATGAACTTGCCCCAAAACCAGTGGCGCTTCCACACAAGTATCATCTCCTCTATTGGCACATTCTTGGTCTCAGGCAAGAATAATGCAATGAAAATGGTCATGATCACTACCCATCCACCAAAGAAGTAGAAGAGGCCAAATTTCATGTGGCATAGCATTGTAAGGAATATTTGTGCGATAATAAAGGTGAAGAACATATTCACAGATACGGTGATACTTTGTCCAGCTGATCGAATCTCGAGGGGGAATATCTCACTCGGCACAAGCCATCCTAATGGCCCCCATGACCATGCAAATCCTGCTACATATATGCAGATAAAGACCACCACCCAAGGAGCATATCTCATAGACGCATCAGCTGCTCCACTTGTTCCGAACATTATAGCTATCATTGTTCCAACAATGATCTGACAAACAAGCATTTGGATTCCGCCTTGTAAAAAGAGCATCCTCCTTCCAAACCTATCAACTGTCGCTATGGAAACAAAGGTGGCGAAGACATTGACAAGGCCGGTAATGACAATGGACATAAGGGAGGCATCATCTTCGAATCCAATGGTCTTGAATAACACCGGTGCGTAGAACATGATAACATTGATGCCCGTGAGTTGTTGGAAAAAAGGGATGAGGATGGCCATTGTTAGTTGCGGCCTATACTTTCTCTTAAGAATATTGGACCATGGATGTTGGATTTTCTTGGCCTCTTCGCTAGCGGTCAACATGTCATCATACTCCATTTGGATATCTTCAGTACCACGAATCTTACAAAGCATCTCTTTTGCCTCGTCCTCATGCCCACGCTCAATAAGGGAGTTAGGTGTGTCCGGTAGAAAAAGTGAACCAAGAGTGATGATGCCCGCTGGTATAGCTGCAAGTGCAAGGCTCACACGCCACCCCCACCCTCCCTGAATCTTAGCGGTACCATAGTTAATGAGGTTGGCGGCCAAGATTCCTATGGTGATCATGAGTTGGAATCCAATATTTAGCATGCCTCGGAGTCGTGCCGGAGCCATCTCTCGAAAGATAAAGCGGCACAGATCGCCATACGCATAAAAGGAAAAACATTAAGTTTTGAATCTACGTAAGGATTTACATCATAATTGAACACATCTATAAACCATACTAAGGAACCACTTGCATGCGCTTATTACCCGATTAGCAAAGCCAACACCAACGCCGAGAAGAAGACGGCCGAAAATGAGCATGAACATGTTCTCGCAGAAGACCATTAACTGCGGAACCTATTAGAAAAGTAATACCACCACCAAACATGGACCATTTCCTACCAAAAACTCTTGTTACTATGCTTGCGAAGAATGAAGCGACTAATGCTGCCACATAAAGAGAGGATGTGAACAATGTGAGCATTTCTGAGTCAAATTTGCAATATTGATTGGTGCTCTGATTTTCATTCTGCTTCTTGTACACGCTCGGGAAGAACTTCAATAGGAAAGGATCCATGGCCGTCACACCACCTTTATTTGGAAACAGTTAAAGGAATAAGTGATTGATATTATTTTATAAATCTTAGAGAAACCCACTTATAAAAAGTCAATTAATAACAACTTTCATATTAAAATATAAAGCATCTTACCGATATACCCGTGTCATAGCCAAAGATCAAGCCTCCGGTGGCTGCCACTAAACATGAGAAAAACACGAAGAGGGTCATATTCCCGGGATAGTCTTTTCTTCCAGGAGCATTAGCAGCCACACCACCAGCCATTGCGAAACAGTTTAAAGAAAACGGTAATATGAAACTGATTACGCTGGGTTAGAAGAGTGGGATGATGGCAGATTCTCTAAGATTTTTTTTTGTTTTAGAATTTGAAGAAGCAAAGGAAGTATGATGAGGTATTTATGCATGAGGTTCCATCCAAAATGGGGCCGAGTCTTGAATGATACATTCATTTGCTAACTTTGGGATGATGAGCTTTCTTTATAATATAGCTCAAAAATAGAAATCAATTGTTTGGTTTCCGATCTAATGATACACTATACTTGGATGTACAAATGGATTGCGTCAACTAGTTTAGACTTGGCATATGTATCTTAAATATAGCAGAGTTATCGAAACTCCCAAAATATGAGGGATTATTCATTTAGCCTATTAAATAAATAAATAAATAAATTTCTTACCCAAAAACTTAATAAAATTTCTTAATTAATATTTTCTTTTAATCCACCATGTTTGTCGGAACATCGCATGACGCAACTTGTTACATTTACCCTAACTGTATAGATCAAAATGGGAACACATAATTGGCAAAAGCCAAATTGGCATTTCATCCATCACAATTTTTGTGACAAAGGAGAGAAATAATTTAAAAACTTTTTGCTTAAAATTTTATTAAGCTATTTTAAAAAATTGAACTAATATTTCAAAGGAATAATTTTCACCTCTTTAATTTTGTTTTAAAATAATATTCTTCATTAATATATTTCCAAACCACTAAACTTGCCTCTTTAGATTTGAAGTAGAGTTCCCAACTAAATGTATCTAACTAGGCCTTTGACTTCATTTATTGTCTTGAAAAATTAAAGCATGGGATATTATGTTCAAATATGAGGCTTATCAGACTAATCAGAGACTGTCTTTAATTGCACTAATATGTGCATTAAAATTAAAATTGGTGGTAAATCTTTTAAAAGCTACAAATTCATATGGACAGATGAAGATTCTTAATTTCGGAGAAATGTTCAGCTTTAATCCCAAAACATGCTTCTTTAACTACGCCATTTATTTCTCAGAAACATTTAAATTTACAGAGATCACACATATTTAGATTTGGAATAAAAAAAAATTAATAAATAGCTTTTCCTTCACTTTTTGCCTTTTTCATCCCTTTCAAATCTCTTTCTTAAAATTATTTTTTTTAAAGTATTAAAACTTTTTCTCACGTCTTCTTCTTTCACCTTTTCTTTCTCTTTACCTCATTATTATAAAAATAATGAATATCCCAAAAAACAAAAGGCAAAACAAAGCTTTTACCTTTTTCCTCCTTGATCTTTTCTACCCATTATGCGTCACCTTTTGATTTTTTTCTAATAAGGGTGTATGTTGGGATATAATTTGAGAGAATATGTTCTCTATGGATATATTACGAAGGATACTATTTTGTTACAATTGTTTATATATTTTACGTTAAAAATGTATGTTTGAGTTGGGAGTTACGAGTGATTTGTGAATTTTAATTTGTATATATTCACTTAAATTGGTTTAATGGAGACACTGAGAAAATTCTATCAAACTACTTTTTTAATTTAATATTTTCTATATTTATTTTTGGTTCTTATGCAATATTCAATTTCTTTAAAAAAATCTTGCTATTTTAGATTCATGTAAACATCATTATTATTGGTAATCCTGAAAATATATAAATATATACATAGACATATATATAGAGAGAGTAATTTGAGAAAGTATATAAAAGTATACATGAAGATAACCATTTTGGATGCTCCCATGAGCACGACATGCATGGATTTATTTCACAATAATATACCCCAAATTTAAAGTTTTATTCAAGTTTATTATGTAGGTATTCAATTATGTGTTTATTCTATGTTGACATTTTTTATGTTGATAATTGAATTTTACCCATTGAATAAAATGGTATTTAAAATTTTTCTAAACATATCATTATATTAAATGTATAAATCTTATTTTATTATATATAATGTTTTTGGAAAGTTGGTATTCAATTATATGTTTTTATGTAAAACAACACATATCTTCTGACAAAAAACCATCTCTCTTTTGGGCTATTGGCACTAACTATCTTGTATTGAATGTTTGTTTAGAGAAAGATCAGAGATTGAACAACAAGCCCAATTAAAACAATAAAATCCAATTTTATCACACCCAATATTTACAACAATAATAAGAGTTCTTATTTTGGAATGGAATTTTGCATGAAGTGTTAATACCATGCCCGGGTTGGGCAAACGGAGACTCTAGGCGGTGCTGACCCAAGTGTACTATCTTATGGGTGCCAACATTGGCACAACATAGACCCCTGGGCTGTGCTGATCAACGGTCCACTTCGGATTGACACAGCCGGGCACGTTCCATACAGGTTTTTATTATTTTTTATTTTTTATATTTTCTTGTTTTGTAATAGTTTATGTTTCTAGATTTTTCCCCCTTCTTCAAATAATTTTTAGCACGTTTTGGATTTTTTTTTATATATTTTTGGGGTTTAAACAAGAAATATAAAAAAAAAAAAACCCCGTTCCTAAACCCCAATCCCTTGTCTGCCATGTCAGTCATGCCACAATAGAGAAGGGTTTTAGATTTTTAGTGTTGAATAATTGGAGGCTCGGCGATGGCAGAGACTCTCTTAGTGTTAATAACCTAAAAAGATATTTAATAACCTAAACTTAAATGAACTCATAGACAATTACACTGTGATAAAATATAAAATTATTAAATAACCGTTATATAATTTCAGAATTTTCTACCAGATTTTTCTGGCGGAGAAGCCCCATTCTTTCCATCTCTTCGGTGAAACTCTGATTTTTAAAAGGATGTAAAGCTTTTTTGTTTTTTTTTTGTTTTTTTTTAGATGATAGATTTTGTTTGTTTGTTTTTTCTCATAGTATTATTTATCCATGTTTAAAAAAACTATATTATGAACCGGGTAATGATCATGATAAACCATTCCAATTAATGTTAAACATATTTAATTGAATAATTATGAATTTATGATTTACTTCAATTTATGTATATATTTAATTTAATTAATTTTATAAATATAGAGAGATTTTTCTAAATTACAATGCTTATTGTATTATTTTGAAAGTTTAATTAATAAGAATTTGTTAAATGATTTTTTTTTATTTCTCTTTTTCTCCCATCTACGATGATGAGATTCATCTTGCAAAAGGAAAAATAACAAAAAAGGAAAATAATATAAATTTGTAAAGAGTGATGATGGAAAAAAAAACCAAAATTTTAATAATTTTTAGTTAAACCAAAATTAATAAATTCGTAGTAAAACCTTCAGAATTTTTAACGAATTAAAAAATTCAGAGAATGTTTTGAGTATCACGGACAGAGCTGCAAAGTTGGCAAAATAGAAAAACATTTGCCTTGCTATTTTATATATATATATATATAGATATGTATAAAGACCGTTTGGGGCCTTTAGATACGTGCCACGTGACATGATCTCCGCCCTCCATTTAGATGTCTATGCATTGTCCATGTCACATGGTGCGATCCCATCCCTCTGTAGAAAAGTGAAACAGTATCACCCCGGGACTCATCCGTAATTGTAGTCTCGACGTGGATCCGACCACTAACGAGGATCCTGTTGAGTGCCGTGAGTTGGAGACGGAAGTGTCACCAAAGGGAATAGGGAAAGCCGATCCAGAGGCCACAGCAGGCATTCTCAGATGGAAACACTTGTCCGCATGCGTAATAACCAGTCATCAAAGACGACATGTCAGCATCCCGACGGTTGGAGCTAAGTGGAAGACACGTGTCATCATCTCGACACATGTCATTAATGTTAAGGGCAACCTATTCCGGAAGGACATATGTATCATCCCGAGCATGCCAAAGTGTTGGATGCATTGTCCCAATGTACGTGGCTTGGTCTGACAATGCGCCCGACACGATTTGATAGCGACGGGGACCACGAGTCCACGTGTCAACCTCAAGTTGGCTTTGACCGTGCCTTGGCAGCGATAGGACAGTCACTACGCCTATATGCCTGGGTATCAGTAAGGGGGTTTATGATCATATAAAGGTATCAGTAAGTATGTCGGGGTAAGAACTTAGTAGATTTTTTCAGGAACCTCTGATCTGAAAGTATGGGTTAGTATCTTACGGGGCATCTTTTCTTCTTTCTTCTTTGGGTTATTTGGCTTGTAGTTTACTTGTTTCTGAGAAGTGAGCCTGAGTTTTCTATTGGGCTAGTCTCAGTTTAGGATTCCTAGGAAGGTTGGGGTTCCATGACTTGAAAAGGTGGCAGCTATAGAGGCAGTGGGTAAGACCTCGTTGATACCTGGCAATGACAAGGCAAGGAGAACTCACAAGACTTTCTCTGGAACACTTTCTGAGATGGGACCGGTATGGGAACTCGTCCACTCATCAAAAACTTCTCGGATGTTGGAGGAAACTACTTGTAATTAGTAAGAACAATAAAGAGAAGACCGTGTCATTACATATTCAAACACCATATGGGAAGATCTTAGGCCTAGAAAGACCCGGGTTTTCATAACGTTTATTTTCCTCGCCAATTTTTGCTCTTATCCTAGCAGGTACAGTTCCGTCAACAGTCGTTCTTCTAAAAGAAAGAAGCGAGAACATAGAGTAGAACATACGAGTAGATCCGTAAAGTAAATTAAATTTATTAAATCAAAAGGTTATTGTTACCAATGAAATTCCACATGTTGTTCGTAATATTAGCAAGTAAAATTATTAAAAATCATAATAGAGGATCTTGTACAAGAAGCCAAAAACATGAGTCTCTTACTACTTGGAAGATCGGTATGATCGTAGTCCAATCAGTATAATAAAAAGTTAGCCATAGAAAGCCAGGTTTCCGAAGATGAAATGAAATTTTACTAGAATGAAAAACATAGTAGAAAAAGAAAATCTTCCTATAATAATTCAAATGAGGAAACAGTATGAAAAGAAATTAGAAAAAATGAATCCAGCAACATACAATAGAAGGGTTATTTCAACAAAATATTACTGGTTAGCTAGGGTAGAAATGTTTTTAGAATATTTTATATAACAAAGAGGTTATTATCAAAAAGCCTTGGAAAGGCAAAAATATAGCATTAATCTTATAAGAAGAAATCCCATCTTTAAAGAAAAAATCGTGAAAGAACAAAGAGAATTTATGAATTATGAAAAAAGAAAAATAGAAGAATTAAAAAGGGATTATGAAAGGATAGAAAGTAGCTCGTGTTATTAATGAAGTATCTATAAAATTCCAAGACTGTAGAGCCTATAATATTAAAGAGACAATTCTTTAGTAAATTCATAACTAACATACCATATAAATCCTTGACCTTAAGATAAAAGGTTTTTCAGGAAAAATGGTTTTGGTTAATAGAAGTAGAAGATGACGTCGAAAGAAAATTAGAAATTGTAGAAAATTATGAAGAACAATTACACTTATCTCATATTACACCTATACAAAATGCCCATGGTTAGGGCGGAGACGCCACTGTGTCTTACAGAATTAAATGCGAGTCTTACAGCACTTGCACGTCAAACAAGTGAAAGGCTCTAAAGAGTCGAGTTGTCTGCACGAAGATCACAATTCAGTGACATATTCTCGAATAGAGCGCTCCCGTTACTGGGCATAAGTGAGGTCCTATAAAATAACATATTGGCGAGCAGAACTGGAATGCTCAAACATATGACGTAGGTGGTCCCACATAGCAAAGGCAGTCGGAAGATGTCAAATCACCATGCGAATGTCAACCTCACAAGACTGAAAAAATGAGGGTCAGGGTACGATGATCAAGAGTAAACCATGAAGCAGATGTATTAGTGCCAGTCTCTTAGGAGGGGGAAGTACCATCCATATGGCCAAGTAGCTCTAATCCAAGTAAACTGATACGCACAGTAGTGTACCATTCTTTGTAATTAGACCCATTTAATTTGACATCTACAGGGGGTAAGAAAATTTCTAGAGGATGAAGAAGCTATGTCTTTTCTTAACCGTGAAATCGTACAGTGATTTTTTCCCGAATTTCTTTTTTCAATCGTGAAATCTCACAGTGATATTTTTGATTTGTTTTGTTATATATATATATATATATATATATATATATATATATATTTATATACTATGTAAGCATATTTTACTATGAGATCACACGTTGAGTTGTCCGCCATTTATAAGAGAGATGTTGGCGATGAAAGGTGTGTCTTATTGGGAGTTGTGCCAAGGTTTAAATCTGAAGGGCTTGATGTTATTGTTGAAGCTTTTAAGTGTGGCGTTGCTTCTCCAGTAACGATGACGACGATAATTTCTCCGACGATGACGTCTCCAACTAACCTTTTTCTTCCGATCTCCAAGACTGCCTTCTCGTCGTCGAGGCCACAACGCGGAGGGAGAAAGCAAGCGTTCAGAGGAAGTGGAGACATCAGGATGGCACTGGGCAAGGCCGAAGGTGAAGTCGACGGTGGCAATAGGGAGTTGGCAGCCCCGGTGCACGGTGGTGAGGTCGGGCTGGACATCGGAAAACAAAAATCACAAGAACACTGGAAAATACCCAAAAACCTCTCTGATATGATGTTAGGGTTGGTACGAATCGATTGTGTTGGCATTAGGGTAACAACCCAATAAATAGAAACAAAGAGTACAAATATGTATGAATAAACAAGGACATGTACAAATATATAAGTATATACTGTAACAAATATCATCACAAAAAATACTTGAAAAAGGGAAATGATTGAAGAAACAAGCATATTGTCCTATTATATTCTCTTTTTGTGACAACAATATTTTGAGGCACAAGTTTTTTGTATTAAATGTGACATCATCCTCTCTCTGTATCACTCTTTTCATTTTGTTTACTTGTTTAGTAAGGATTTCTGACGGGCAGAGACACACATATTGTGTCAGAAAGAGAAAGTGAGAGAGATGGGATCGATTGACCTAAAGCTTCAATGAGATGTATATTATGTGTACATATTCTTGCCTCATGCTATTGCAACCATGTCGTTGGCAACATGAACATCATCATCACTAATGAACTTGCCCCAAAACCGAGTGGCGCTTCCACACAAGTATCATCTCCTCTATTGGCACATTCTTGGTCTCAGGCAAGAATAATGCAATGAAAATGGTCATGATCACTACCCATCCACCAAAGAAGTAGAAGAGGCCAAATTTCATGTGGCATAGCATTGTAAGGAATATTTGTGCGATAATAAAGGTGAAGAACATATTCACAGATACGGTGATACTTTGTCCAGCTGATCGAATCTCGAGGGGGAATATCTCACTCGGCACAAGCCATCCTAATGGCCCCCATGACCATGCAAATCCTGCTACATATATGCAGATAAAGACCACCACCCAAGGAGCATATCTCATAGACGCATCAGCTGCTCCACTTGTTCCGAACATTATAGCTATCATTGTTCCAACAATGATCTGACAAACAAGCATTTGGATTCCGCCTTGTAAAAAGAGCATCCTCCTTCCAAACCTATCAACTGTCGCTATGGAAACAAAGGTGGCGAAGACATTGACAAGGCCGGTAATGACAGCGGACATAAGGGAGGCATCATCTTCGAATCCAATGGTCTTGAATAACACCGGTGCGTAGAACATGATAACATTGATGCCCGTGAGTTGTTGGAAAAAAGGGATGAGGATGGCCATTGTTAGTTGCGGCCTATACTTTCTCTTAAGAATATTGGACCATGGATGTTGGATTTTCTTGGCCTCTTCGCTAGCGGTCAACATGTCATCATACTCCATTTGGATATCTTCAGTACCACGAATCTTACAAAGCATCTCTTTTGCCTCGTCCTCATGCCCACGCTCAATAAGGGAGTTAGGTGTGTCCGGTAGAAAAAGTGAACCAAGAGTGATGATGCCCGCTGGTATAGCTGCAAGTGCAAGGCTCACACGCCACCCCCACCCTCCCTGAATCTTAGCGGTACCATAGTTAATGAGGTTGGCGGCCAAGATTCCTATGGTGATCATGAGTTGGAATCCAATATTTAGCATGCCTCGGAGTCGTGCCGGAGCCATCTCTGAAAGATAAAGCGGCACAGACTGCCATACGCATAAAAGGAAAAACATTAAGTTTTGAATCTACGTAAGGATTTACATCATAATTGAACACATCTATAAACCATACTAAGGAACCACTTGCATGCGCTTATTACCTGATTAGCAAAGCCAACACCAACGCCGAGAAGAAGACGGCCGAAAATGAGCATGAACATGTTCTCAGCAGCACCATTAACTGCGGAACCTATTAGAAAAGTAATACCACCACCAAACATGGACCATTTCCTACCAAAAACTCTTGTTACTATGCTTGCGAAGAATGAAGCGACTAATGCTGCCACATAAAGAGAGGATGTGAACAATGTGAGCATTTCTGAGTCAAATTTGCAATATTGATTGGTGCTCTGATTTTCATTCTGCTTCTTGTACACGCTCGGGAAGAACTTCAATAGGAAAGGATCCATGGCCGTCACACCACCTTTATTTGGAAACAGTTAAAGGAATAAGTGATTGATATTATTTTATAAATCTTAGAGAAACCCACTTATAAAAAGTCAATTAATAACAACTTTCATATTAAAATATAAAGCATCTTACCAGATATACCCAGTGTCATAGCCAAAGATCAAGCCTCCGGTGGCTGCCACTAAACATGAGAAAAACACGAAGAGGGTCATATTCCCGGGATAGTCTTTTCTTCCAGGAGCATTAGCAGCCACACCACCGGCCATTGCGAAACAGTTTTAAAGAAAACGGTAATATGAAACTGATTACGCTGGGTTAGAAGAGTGGGATGATGGCAGATTCTCTAAGATTTTTTTTTTGTTTTAGAATTTGAAGAAGCAAAGGAAGTATGATGAGGTATTTATGCATGAGGTTCCATCCAAAATGGGGCCGAGTCTTGAATGATACATTCATTTGCTAACTTTGGGATGATGAGCTTTCTTTATAATATAGCTCAAAAATAGAAATCAATTGTTTGGTTTCCGATCTAATGATGCACTATACTTGGATGTACAAATGGATTGCGTCAACTAGTTTAGACTTGGCATATGTATCTTAAATATAGCAGAGTTATCGAAACTCCCAAAATATGAGGGATTATTCATTTAGCCTATTAAATAAATAAATAAATAAATTTCTTACCCAAAAACTTAATAAAATTTCTTAATTAATATTTTCTTTTAATCCACCATGTTTGTCGGAACATCGCATGACGCAACTTGTTACATTTACCCTAACTGTATAGATCAAAATGGGAACACATAATTGGCAAAAGCCAAATTGGCATTTCATCCATCACAATTTTTGTGACAAAGGAGAGAAATAATTTAAAAACTTTTTGCTTAAAATTTTATTAAGCTATTTTAAAAAATTGTACTAATATTTCAAAGGAATAATTTTCACCTCTTTAATTTTGTTTTAAAATAATATTCTTGATTAATATATTTCCAAACCACTAAACTTGCCTCTTTAGATTTGAAGTAGAGTTCCCAACTAAATGTATCTACCTAGGCCTTTGACTTCATGTATTGTCTTGAAAAATTAAAGCATGGGATATTATGTTCAAATATGAAGCCAAATTGGAAAAAGCCAAATTGGCATATCATCCATCACAATTTTTGTGACAAAGGAGAGAAATATTTAAAAAAAATTTTGCTTAAAATTTTATCAACCTATTTTGAAAATCTGTACTAATATTTCAAAGGAATAATTTTTACTTATTTAATTTTGTTTTAAATAATATTCTTGATTAATATATTTTCAAACCACTAAACTTTCCTCTTTAGATTTGAACTAGAGTTCCCAACTAAATGTATCTAACTAGGCCTTTGACTTCATGTATTGTCTTGAAAAATTAAAGCATGGCAATATCATGTTCAAATATGAAGCTATCAGAGACTGTCTATAATGTGAAAGTTGGTGGTAATTCTCTTAAAAACTATAAATTGGTGAGTGACACCGTAATGTTGACTGTGCAAATTCAGGTAGCCACGTCAGCAGAAAAGTTATACTCACTATCGAGTAACCTCCAGGAGAAACAAAATCGAAAATTAGTAATATTTTTTATACAAATTAAAACATGATGACCTTAATGAAAAAATTCCAAAACTTAATGACCTACAAAAAATTTAATCCCTATAAATTCATATAAGAGAAGGGTTCAGCTTTAATCCCAACACATGCTTCTTCTACTAAGCTATTTATTTCTCAGAAACTTTTAAGTTTACACAGATCACACATATTTGGATTTGCAATAAAAAAATTAATAAATACTTTTTTCTTCACTTTTTAACTTTTTATTCCCTTTCAAATCTTTTTCTTATTTTTTTTAAGTAATAAAAATTTTTCTCCACTTCTTCTTTTTTTGTTTCTTCCTCTCATATGCTCTTTCGCCTTTTCTTGCCCTTTTCGTCCTTGTTATTATAAAAATAATGAATATTATGAAAAAAAAAATAGGCAAAACAAAGCTTTTAACTTTTTCCCCTTGATCTTTTCTATCCATCATATGTCACCTTTTGATTTTTTTTTTCTAATAAGGGTGTATATTGGGATATATTTTAAGCGAATATATTCTCTATGGATATATTACGAAGGATATTATTTTGTTACAATTGTGTATATATTTTACGTTAAAATTGTATGTTTCAGTTGGGAGTTAGGAGTGATTTGTGAATTTTAATTTGTAAATATTCACTTAAATTGGTTTAATGGAGACACTGAGAAAATTCTATCAAACTACTTTTATAAGTTAATATTTTCTATATTTATTTTTGGTTCTTATGCAATATTCAATTTTTTTAGAAAAATGTTGCTACTTTATATTCATGTAAACTTCATTATTATTGGTAATCCTGAATATATATATATATATATATATATATATATATATATATATATAAATTTGAGAAAGTATATAAAAGTATACATGAAGTTAACCATTTTGGATGCTCCCATTAGTTATTTAGTTAATGAAATAATTAATACATATAGATGAAAAGTTATTAAAATACTTTCCGAATTTCTAAAAAATATTAGGAGTATTTTTTTTTAAAAAAAAGGATAAAAAGAAATTTAATAACCAAAACTTAAATGAAGTCCTAGACAAATGCATTGGGATAAAATATAAAATTATTAAATAACCCTTAAATAATTTCAGAATTTTTCATCTGATTTTTTTGGCGTAGAAGCTCCATTCTTTCCATCTTTTGGGTGAACCTCTGATTTTTAAAAGAAGGTAAAGCGTCTTTTTTTGTTTTGTTTTTTTTTTTTTTTTTTTGGAGTTTAGTGATTTTGTTAGTTTGTTTTTTCTCATAGCATTATTTATCCATATTTACAAAAACTATATTATGAACGGGGTAAAGATCATGATGAAATTGTTAAACATATTTAATTGAATAATTATGAATTTATGGTTTACTTCAATTTATGTATATATTTAATTTAATTAATTTTATAAATTTGGAGAGGTTTTTTTAAAGCACTATGCTTACTTTGTTATTTTGAAAGTTTAATTAATAAAAATTTGTTAATTGATTTGTTTTATTTCTCCTTCGACCCATCTACGCTGATGGGCGCCATCGTGCAAAAGGAAAAATAACAAAAAAGAAAATAATATAAATTTGTTAAGAGTGATGATATAAAAAATGCAAAAATTTAAAAAAAATTTTATGAAATGAAAATATAATCAATTCATAGTAAAACCTTCAGAATTTTTAACGAATCAAAAAATTCAGAGAATGTTTTGAGTATCACGGACCGAGCTGCCAAGTGCCAAGTTGGAAAAATAGAAAAAAATTTGCCTTGCTAATTTATATTTATATAGATATATATAATATTATTAAAGTAATATTATTAAAAGTTGAAGCCACTTAGATCAGATGACACTAGTGGGGAATTTTTATTTTATTATTTATGAGTAAAATAGTGAGCTCTTTTAAATGATAAATAAATTATTTTATTTATGATTTTTTATAAACGTAAATAAGCCAAGAGTAAAGGTTAGTGTTTGTTTGATCATGTTTTATCTTTGTGTGTAAAGGGGAGTTTAATCCTGGTCTCTTCCCACATGCAAAAAACCCAACCTTCTCCAGTAAATAAAAAAGAATTTATTCTCATCTATAATTCTATATATATAAGAATTTCAATTAAATATAATGTAAAAATTTTATTGATATATTCCTCAAGTCGAATTCGAATTATAGGGACATTTATTTGATCATGTTAATCTAATATTAATATATATTAATAATAACATAATAATTTTCATATTTTCACTGACGTGGTTTGCAATTCATTAAACACAATGCAAATGACTTTCATTTTTGGAGAAAATTAATTGTTCATTGGTTTATCATATAGTTATTCTATTGCATATAATATATAATCTAATCTATTATGTGTCTAATTTCCGAAATCCTCACACGAATGATGTGGCGTCCACATCACCAAAACTCTCTTCTAGTTAGCATGCTTAAAAAAAAATAATAATAAAAGAAATAATTAAAGAAAAAATAAAACCCTATACCATCTCCCATCTCGCCATCCCAGTACTCTTGGCTCTCGCCACCTTTGTCTTCTCGCCTGTAGTTCCTTCTCTCACTACTCGCCATCCTAGTTCTCAGTTCTCGGTTCTCGCCGTCGCTGTTGTCATCTCTCATTTCTCCCTCGTGATCTCAGCCCCCCCCTTGCCTTCCCTGATCCCCCTGCAAAATGAGCTTGTGTTGTATAAAAACCTCTTTTATTTGTTTTCCTTCTTCTTCTTCTTCTTCTTCTTCTTCTTCTTCTTCTTCTTCTGTGAGAGGGAGAGAGGGATTGACACAAGTGATCAGGAGTTGCTTAAGCACCTTGAAGGAGAAAATGACTTTTTCAAAACTCATCCTGAGAACCTCCCTGGTTTGGATTTTTATTATTATTGTTATCATTATTAGAATATTTAATCATGTTTATATTTGTATAGTTAAAGCTAACTAGCTTGATTCATGCATGGATTGGCTTAAGGACAACCAGCCTTAATTTGAAAAACATAAAAGTTGTTTAATCCGACGCCTTCATCATAGCTCTTAAAAAAAAAAAACTCCCGGTCTTTAGATCCAGTGATGAAAAGTTGAAGTGGCTTGGATTTTAAAATAACCATTTTTGTTGTAGTAGATGGCATTCACTCTTTGATATACATTATGTTATTACTTGTATTCAGTGGTAGCTTCACTGAAGCCTCTGTTGAATTATAGACTTTGCATAATAGTGCAAAGATTGTGGCATAGACTTGAATGCTACCATCCTTGTTATAAGAGAGTGGTTTCACCTTTGAAGATGCTTTGCTCACTGAATATGTTACTGATATTTAATTGTTGCATGACCATATATAAGTATGCAAAAAGTTATGCAATATTGATTTGGAAGTTGTCGCTTACGGGCTCCTAATATTCTTCCATTCCAAAATCCTGTAGCTAGCCTTAATTCGCGAGAGTTGGTGAACCCAATTTCGTAGTTCGGAACCAGGTAGGCTCTCGCACCCGTATAACATAACTCTGTATTCTTGTGGATGTTTATATATTTATTTAATTATTTAAGATTAATTATTTTGCGAAGTGAATTATTTGGTATTTTTCTCTGTTTATACTATGTATTTATGTGATTTTAGTACATCTTCAATTACTGGCAAATTGCCCAGCTAGTAGGAGTAAGTCCTAGCCATGTGCACATGTCTTCTTTAGTAGCGCTACCATCCGACTGCGGTTGAAGATCCGGCTTCGGCCGTTGATATTCTGTCTGTTCTGTTCCGACTTCACAGTCGAAGATCCAGCCTCGGGCTGTTGATTCTGTTATTAGTCAGGGAGATGTACATGTCTATTTTAATGTATTTTCTGTATTTCTGATTATTTCTGAGCATTTTCTGTATTTCTGTCTTGATTATATTTATTCTGCAATATCTGTATTATCTGTTATTTATGTGATCCTACTGGGCCATTGTGGCTCATACACTCTGCGATTTTCTCTCTCACAGGAAAAGATTAAGCTTAGGATCGAGGTTTAATCTTGGAGTCGGATTACTGTCTTTGGTTGTAGATTTTATAAGAACTTTCCTGGGTGAGTGAGACTTGTATTTTTGTCTGTATTTTTTGGTTCATAAACTGTGTGTGGCACTGTATTCTGTAGGGCTATTAAAGCCCATACTTGTATTAGCTCTATTACTGTTGTTCTATTTGTATTTCTGTATTATTGTTTTTTGTGTTGTCTGTTTGGTTGACTCTGACTAAGTTTGAGATATGACGCCTTGCACTCGGTGGGGCCCAGCCCCATCGGATGCGGCCGGTCTGTTAGCGTGCCCGGCTCTGGGCTGGGGTGTGACAATCACACACCTTTTATCTCGTTTATGACGTGACGTTTGCTTCTTTGAAATTTTTTTGTAGGAGTATGCAAAAGATATGCTTTGTGCTCTTAGAGAAGAATCAATTGAACTAAGATCGTGAACCGGGACGAGGAGAGGGGAGACCGGGATAGCAAGCAACGAGCTGGAAGATGGCAATGGCGATGATGAGAATCAAGAACTAGGATGACGAGTAGTGAGAGAACGGATTGCAGTCGAAAAGACAGAACGACGAGGGCGAGAGGGGTGACAAGAGGGGGACCGGGGACCGGGATTTCTTTTTAATTGTTTTAGTTTTTTTTTTTTTTTTTAACCATGCTAACTAGGAGTGAGTTTTGGTGACGTTGATGTCACATCATTCATGTGAGGATTTCTGAAAATCTCTTAGGTATGTATAGCATTACTCATTAATAACAGAAAATTTTTATTTTAAATATTTTTAAAATATTTCTTTTGACAATAGTAGTCAATGACATAATATTTTACATGACTGGTGTAGAGTGTTGTTTCATTAGTGAGAAAACTCAATGACTTTATTAATCGATCAATTGCATGTGACTGATTATGCCACACTGACCACATGAGAATATTATCATACAAAATTCTTAAAAAATATTTCTCTGATTATATTAGTTTATGTTAATGATATAAAGTTTGACGTACCTTTAATAAAGTGATTGTCCCTAAAAAAACTAAACAAATTGAGATTGATTGGCGCTTTATTTTTAAAAACGCTCATTGCTTCACACTCAGTCATATTATTAAACGTAAGCAGTAACCAGCAACCAGTTAGTATGTGCCTTGGAGATACTTTTATAATATTTGTTAATTGAATCATTGATGAGAAATTTATTATTATTATTATGTTTAATGTAATATTAATGACTTAATAATTATATGAAGAAGTATAAGAATGTTCTATGACAGTAAATGATAGTTAAAGCAGTAATTGTTTTTTTTCTTCTATCTTCTTTCTTTTTTTTCTTCATTTTGAATAGAGTTTAAACCTTTTTCATAATATAACATGTGAAATAGAAGTGAGATAACGATGGAAATAAACATCGGTTCAAGAAAATTGAAATTAATGTTATCATTATTCCTCCCAATGCTTGAATAAAGACTGAGAATGTCATTGAGGAAAGTCACTCTACGCCCCTGAAAAGTTTTATTTTCTTCTGTGGTCCCTCGATGTTTTTCATATTCATAAAATATTCTCTTTTTTGTATTTAAATCTAAAATAAGAAGAAAAAAAAAAAAGCACCAATGTACCCCTTCTTGCTCAATGCCACGGGATTTTTAATAACACACCCTCAAATTTATATCCTTCTTGAAAAAACATCACTTCCTTTTATTTTTATAAATACAAACAAATCACAAACCTCAACCATTAAGTGAGAATCGAATCAAACTCTCGATCTATGATTTAGAAGGAAAATAAACTATCATTTTTTTTTTTAATGTGGAGATAGTAATTTATATCACTTCAAATCTTCTATATATGCTTACCTAAAAATATAGTAGACGTAGAACAAACTTGTGTGAATTAAAAATAAAAAAATAGATAAAAAAAGAAATAGAAACGATCCATTTTTATTATTGGGTGTACATAAATTCAAAGTTTTGTGGTGTGTATATATACATTTGTCGGTGTGCATACAAATATATTGTAAGTCTAGTATCTACAACCTCTAGATAACAAGAGCCATTTTCTTTGAAATATAGACTACTTGTGTGTGCGTGTGTGTGTATATATATATATATATTCTAAAAATTATAATGTTTATATGGCCACAAGAACACCACATATGAAAGTTGTGGTTCATCTCAACCATATCCATCTTATCCATCATATCACCATTGCTCTCACACTCATGGCATACCAAAATTACAAGAGAGCAATAAGGATTAAGGGAGGACTGAATTGTGTGTAGAGATATTGAGCTAATTACAAGTATGATCATGAAGCTTTTACAAGTTACTTCACCTCCAAATTTCCATTCTTGCACCTTCCCATGCATTCCTTCTTCTCCCAAACCTACATTGCCATCCTTCCACTCTCCGGGGATCAGCGGAAGCCGCCTCATCACCAGTGCTCACCGGCCGATATGGCTCCCGGGCCTCGATCCCCCTTCTCACCTTGATGGCAAGTATGTCATATACTCTGCATGTTTTTTTTTTAATTACAAAACATGGATTTAATATGTTAGAGGCGTATACAAATATATTGCTAACACTCGAATATACTTATGCTATCATTTTACGTGAGCTAAGATCTAATCAGCTTTCTTGATAAGAATGTAAATATTTTACACAGAAGATTCGGTACTAATAAACCAAACAATCAATCTTGTTTTTCGTATTTTTTTTAAAACAAAATTTTCTAAGTCAAGCATTTTGAAAAATATATATAACTTTATTTTATTTATTCATTTATTTTTTGTATGTATGACATAGACTTGTTGGTGATTTCGGGTTTGATCCTCTCGGACTCGGTGAGGACCCAGAGAGCCTTCGGTGGTATGTCCAAGCCGAGCTGGTCCATTGCCGGTTTGCCATGGCCGGAGTGGCTGGAATTCTCTTTACTGATGTGAGTTAATTCGTGTGAAAATTAATATGCATTTTTAAGACATAAAAAATAATTAATATCAAATTTAATGAACTTTTTTTAACCATTGTTTTTAAAAGAGTTAATTTTGAGCTTTATTTCAGTTGCTTAGGGTAACAGGGATAAGCAAGTTACCAGTTTGGTATGAAGCAGGTGCTGTGAAATTTGAGTTTGCAAACACAACCACACTTTTCATTGTGCAACTTTTTCTCATGGGGTAGGTAATTTTTTCGGTAATTATAACAAATTTACGTATGCCAAAATCACCTGGTTCAAATGATTAGAAACACTAGCGTGAGTCCCTCATGTGATGTGTGGGGTGATGACCCCCCCCGACGACCCGAGATGAGAGCATCGTCCCTTGGCAAACATGTTTGAGCAACTCAAGCGTGTCAAGCGTGATAGAGATAGTAACATGTATGCCTTGTAAAAGTGCAAAAATATATATTTCGTATAAAACTTATATTACCAATATTTACATGCATACATCATGCCTTTGAAAAAAAAATCAATTATATACCCTTTTTCCAAAAAATATAATAATTTTAATATAATATGTATATATAAATGTTTTTATAAGAGACTCTTACAAGTATGCCCCTACCCAATTGCAAACATATGCGCTAATCTTTCTTGTAAAATATCAATTTTTTTAAATTATTAATTGATTATAAATTGTTATAAATTATTTTTGCTTGCTTCTATTATTAGAAGTTTAATAATAAATTCTTTTAAAAGGCCAAGGTACCGGTTATCTTATCATCAACAACAAATAAATCATGTTATAAAATTCTGGAGTTGATTGAAGACTAGCAATATAAAATATTTGAGTATTCAATGTTATTTATGTAAGCAAATGAGTTTTTAGTTATTTTCAAGCACTGAACTTGTGACTAGTCTCACACAAATGCAAAACAATGGGATTTTAATATATATATATATATATATATATATATATATATATATATATATATATAAGCTTTTATTTCATCATGTGTTAGATTTGTGGAAACAAAAAGGTACATGGATTACAAAAATCCAGGATCACAAGCTCAAGAAGGAACATTTTTTGGATTAGAAGCTTCACTTGAAGGTTTAGAACCAGGGTGAGTAAAAACCTTTTTTTTTTAAATAAAAAATTCTTATATTTACTGTATTATATTTTATTCTATATATATATATATATATATAATTTATTTTAAAATTTTGATTCGAAATACTTTTGTAGATATCCTGGTGGTCCATTGCTGAATCCACTTGGTCTGGCCAAGGATATCCAAAATGCCACTGAATTGAAACTAAAAGAAATCAAGAATGGTTTGTTCTCCTATCTGTTTATACTAATTTCCTTTCATATTATTATTATTATTATTTATTTTTATGATTCCGATTACTCTATATATATAGAGAGAGAGAGAGTAAAGGTTATGCAATAGGTTGAAGAATTTTTGCAAAAATAATATATGATTAATCTCGTAAATTGGCGAGGGCATATGTGTAATTTCACATTATGATAGAGTGGGGGTATACATGTCAAATATCACTAGACTAACCAGTTCGAATTGTTCTTATCATGCAGGGAGACTTGCAATGGTGGCAATGGTGGGGTTCATTGTGCAAGCATATGTTACTCATGATGGACCAATTGATAACCTAATCACACACCTCTCAAATCCATGGAACAAGACCATAATTCAAACCCTCTCTGCCTCTTATTGAGATCAAAACACATTTGCCTGATCAAAACCCTAAAAGAAAATTTTGTTCTTTATATCATTTTCTATTTCAATCTGCAATTTCAGCTTCTTATTTGCAATTCATGTATAATTTCCGTATATATATATATATATAATCCCTATACTTCAACTATTTGTTTCTCTATACAAATATTAGAAAGAATATATATAAAATAAAATAATTGGTATTAAAAAGACACAATTAAGTAAATAATAACATATATTTTGACCATTGAAGCAGGCAAATTGTTTATTTTGGTCCCTCAAACAAAAACAAAATAATAAACTTATATTAAGAAACTGTCCCAAAACCTACTTCAAGAGTTGACATATAAACAACGGCCCTTCAAATATATATATAAAAACAGGAACTGCAACTCAACCTATCAGTACACATTTAACCTAAAGCAAAGTTACCAATCTGGTTAAAATTTAAAAAGCAGCACTGCAAGTAAATCAGCATCCTCAGAAGATTAAAATGCTCTCTACTCATAGTTCAGAGGAACAAATTGATTTCACAAGCATATGAATCCGACAATAGGCGGAAATTAAGCCGGCATCGAATACATGAATTTTTTTTTTTAGAAATGAAGATGACTCAAACTGGTTTAACCAACAAGAAATGATCCGAAAAGGACAGAGCCAAACATGACCCAGGTCAACATTAAAGAATTATGAAGATGACTCAAACTGGTTTTCAGACAGCTAAACATGAGTTCCAATGGAGCCCAAAAATTGATAATAACAATAGCTGTGAGAACATCAGTCAAGCAAGCAATGTTCTTATACAAATTATATAGAAGGCAAGTCACCACAAATAGAGATGAGTCACTTACCGTGCTCCTTTGCTGCTCCCCAACCACTTGTCGGGGGAAAAAGCGAATATCAGAAATCAGTTTTCAGTATCTTCTTTTTCAGCAGCTCCTCTTTAACAGATGCAACAACAAAAGCCAGAAGTTTCCAGGTGTTTAGACAAGACTGAACGATGGCAAACTGAAAGGCCTTAGCTGTATCTGGGGTTTAACCAGGATTTGCTGGTCCGCTAGTCGCCTGCTTAGCCACATATATTTGCTTCACCTTTACAGATCCCAAATTCTTCTCGGAACCCAAACTTTGGTTTCTTCCATGAAATCCTACTCTCCGGTGCCAATCACTTCCAGAAACCATCTTTTGAGAAGCCCCAGTGGCACGCTGATCAGCAGCATAAGTAACTGAGTGAATGTATTGCTGTTGTCCCTGTGAGGTTAGCTGCTGAGCGGATTGCGACTTTAGGGAAGGCGCAACAGAGCGACCATCAGTATTGTTGCTAGTTATCCCAATTTCACTCATATCACATGCATTAGCCATAGGATGTCGGGTTGAAACCTTGGAAATGCTTGAATCTCTAGTGCTGTTCCTACTAGCAGGAATGGAAGAAGTCTTCATGGTTTGAACAGTTGAAGTAGCACCAGATGATGACTCAACCAAAGCAAATTCACTTGGGAAGGGAGCCGGAGCATCAGCTGGAAGGGAGAAATTCCTATTGCTATCACAGGATGTCGATGAGCACAGCTCATTCAACCGACTATTTCCAGTAGAAGCATCAGAAGATAGACTTTGGCTAAACTGCAGAGGCAACCCATTCTCTACATGATGTTGCTGCTGTGGCACTGTTAGTGGAACTGTGTGCAGAGGGGATGGAGCAGGGATGTGAGGCCACCGAGCTTGCATTGGTATCTCGGCTGATGACTGAGAAGAACACAGAGTAGTAGGGATGAGTTGAAAGGAATAATAGGGAGATCATGCAAAAAGTCAGAAATGGCCTTAATTCTTCCAAATTTTATGATAACTAATCTTACAAGTAATTCTCATCTGAAGTCTATTTTTCATTTAGCCAGCTTGTGAGAAACAATCATTCTATTCTATGATCTGTGCTTATATCAATGCTCATACAAAACAAAATCACCCAAAAGAGAAAGCATCTTGAAATATACATATGGCCAATAATATAATATGTGTTAATATATTAGATAAATTGAGGATAATTATCAGTGAAATAATAGCCTCTATATAAAGGTAAGAATTTCAATCAAGCACAAACATGCAGCATACAATAGACAAACCAGCTTTGATTGGGCTTCAAATACAAAATGTTTCAATTACACGTTACAATATATATGCACACATTACTTCAATTTCCTGGACAATGTGATGAAGATAAGACATAGGGAATAACTAACCTAGACTGCTTGGTTACTTCTTAGAAAATTAAAACTCCAAAATAAAAAACTTGATATCATTACAAGCATCAATCCACCGATACAGAATAATTGTTAAGTTTCAAGAGGTTTTTCTAAACCTATTTAACCAATGCGCCATACAGGTAGAAACAAACACACAAAACTCAAATCAAAGACAGCAAATTCCCAAGTATTTTGATGGTGTCAACCAAAGAGAGATAGAAATCAATTCCAATAACAGGCATTCCCCCTTCTAATTCATTTATTAATGCTAATACATGATCACAAAGGAAACCCTGCAAACCTAAATAGAAAAGTCTAAAAAAAACCCCGATTCTTCTAAAGCAGATAAGCATAAAACAATAACTGCCCTAATTAATAAACTTCAACACCAGTACGACCAAATTGAGACTTCTGCAATAAACCTTGAAAGTGTTTTAAGAAACCTAGGTCCTCTCAAATTTAAACTCCTAAAAAAATACTAATATATGTTCCATTATCACAATGTCTAGTGGAGAATGCATCATGAATTTAATGTGTGTCTGGTTAGGCTTCTATGCTTAAGCTAAGAACAAAGAATAACTGAGACATACTAATTGCAGGATTCCAAAGTGTGGGTAAATTATCTAGCATTTCAAACTGCCATTAACACATTTTATGCGAGGAAGGCACCGAGAATCCACCAAGCCCCACAACCCACAAATTATGATGATGAAAAAAAAGTAAACCTAAATAGTCCCCTACTTTATTGCATGTTTTTATTTGGTCGCACAGCTTTAAAAAAGTTACGATGTGATCCTCTACCATTAGTTTTGTTACAATATGATCACCCAAACATACGCTGTTAAAGGCGATCACACGTGTCATGCTACATGAAATATCTTTTCTTAAAGCTAGCACATACCATGTGTGATCGAAATAGAAACACACGAAAAGGTAGAGAACCATTTTGGTTGTTTACCCTTAAAAAAAGACAAAAGCAAAAGGCCAGTAGTCAGCATCCAATAATATGCTAAGCTTTCAGTATAAAAATGAAACAAAGAGCTCATTCACTATTGCTGCACGTCAATACCACAGTTATATTTTATTTAGAAATGGTAAAACATACCTGAAAAGGGGACATGTCAAACATGGCCAAAGGAGGCATAAGAGGTGATCCTGGGGCTATATGCTGGATAGGGCCCTGTAGGCTGGGCAGATTTCGCTGACCGGAAGCAACATTTAGATTGCCAATGTCACCCTCTCTGACATCAGCTGATGAAGATACTGGATTTTGCTTCCAGTCAAGTTGCTTACCAGTAGGAATATATGTGGTACCCATGAAACTAAGGCCAACTTGACCAAACTGGCCAACTGGAGTAAAATGATTGTAAACAACCATATGTGGAGGGCCTTGAACACCAGGAATTCCACCAGGACTAATGAAAGGCCCACTAAACCCAGTGGGAGTACCATAGAACGAGTCTACTGCAGAGGGCGGCCAAGCTCCAGGAGGCCCTGATCCCAACATGTTACTTCTTTGTGGTTGAGCCTGGGTTCCAACAGACTCATCATGTGAACCAAATGCAAAAATGGGTGCCCCTAATATTGGGTTCATCTCAAAACAGGGAAAATGTGATGGTGGAGCTCCAGGAAAATGTGAAAGCATTGGACCAGACGAATTTTGCGGACTCGGTAGAGGAGGCCATAAGGACATGGTTGGGGTATCAACGGAAAGGTCTGCTGGAAGAGCAACAGTTAACGATTCTTCACCTGCCGAATGGTTTGCAACTTCCTGATTGGCTGTCCCACCTGCCAAAGAATTTTGGAAAATAATTTTGAATTTTAAAAAATTATGATTACATAAAGCAAAGCAAAGCAAAGTGGAGATCGGTGTATTATGGTATGCTGTGTGACAAACCTCCTGAAGTCAACCCACTGGCACCCACAGAACATAAGCTTTTACTGTCTGCAACAGAGACGGAGCTACCACTGGTCATGTTTCCAATTATTTCATCACTGTTGCTGATAGCAGCCACAGCAACAGCTGAAGCAGCTGCCTCAGCTTCAGCTTCAGCCTCAGGATCTTCTAAATGTGCACAAGACTGCTCAAGGTGTTTCTCTTTCTCAAAGAACATGGTACAGTTATTGTGTGTTACAGGTGCACCGTGATCATTTGAAGTATCAGATCTTTTGGAACCTGGAGGTCCAATGCTAATGGAGGCAGATCGGCTAACTGGAGGGAGAATGGGTGGCAATGTAACAGCTCCTGAAACAAAGTTCTTTTTTTTTATTTCAGGAGATCAAAATGCAAAAATATTCAACTGAGAATCAAACCTCACCAAATTGAATCTTCTCCCCAGCAAAAAAAGAAGTGAGAGGACTTGTTGATACAGTGAATGATTTATCTTGTGTCATGTTAGACATTGATACCTTGTGCTCAAGAGCAAGGTTAGAAGCAACTTTGGAATCAGATCGGGCAGGATTCATAGCTTCATCAAGTTGAGTCTGTGTTAATGCTATCACCTAGCAAAGTCATGTCGGAAATCAGAGAAGGCTACAGAAATCATACAATGGACTAATTCAGAAGTATTGAGGTGTGAATATTTGCAAGACTTTAACATGAAGAGAGAAACAGACTTCAATCCAGGTAAAAACAGCACTATGTTTATTAATAGTATAAGTAGGGAAACTCAAGACGCATCCTCCTTTCTCACCCACTTAACTCAGAATGAGCATGCCCTAATATATGTTCCAAAATTTTGATTTTTCCACTATTTTTCAGTGTTAATATTTTCTTAATCTACCTTAGCCTTTTCTTTCTAATTTTTTCCTTGCCTTGTCTATTCCTTGTATCTTCAAACTTTATCAGTATTGTTTTACCCTTTCCTTTATTTATTAAATCATGAATTTTACTAAACTTTCTAATATTTTAATCGATTTTGTGAATTTTCATAATTCTAAGAATTTTACTTTAATTTAAATTTATAATATCATTTGAAACCCTTTCAATAGTTTTATTTCTCTAAACACAACTTGTTTTACTACAATGATCAATATTCCTAAATTTTTTCAAAAACAAATACGTGCTTCTCTATACAAGATTGACTCCATAGGTATTTAGTTTTTACTAAATTCATGTGTCTGACACTCATGCTTATATCCATGTCTTATGACACTACCCATACCAAAACAGTATTTTTAAGTTACACACAAATAACAAAAACAAGGGGTAACAATGATATAAATTACCATAACAATGATATACCATATACATGGTCAAAGTAGAATCATTCATCCAACATAATGTGTAATCCCTGCAAGATTCAACTTAGAAGAAAATATTAAAGAAAAATTATACACCCAGATCCATAGATTGTTATTTGAAACATGGCATCTCCCACAATTAGCATTACTACTTTTTCCCTACTAAGTTAAGTTAAATAGAATATTATGTGGGTGTACAAATTTTACTTTTCATGTAATATATGTTTGTTAACGATGACCCAATCATATACCATCTCAACAGCAAAAGAAGTAACATCAATACCTAAACTCCATACCAACAAACAATGAAGTCCAATTTCATTCTAATAACTCTGGAGCAAAATCTGAGATGCGAAGTACTACTTTATAAGCTAAGTGTTTTAAGCTAAGTAGGGTAAAGGACGGAATATCTGAAATGTAACGAGATTAGAAATGAGAAAAAGGCTAGAATGGATGATATTGAGAACAGTGAATGAAATTGGGAACAGAAGTAGAAGTTCTAGGTACTTAAGCTCTATAACCTAAGATGATGAAGGACTCACTGAAGATGTCACAAATAGGATTAAGGCAGGTTAGCCAAAATAGAGGGAAGCTTCTGGAGTTTTATGTTATTGAAAATAAGTTTTATAGAGCAGTTGTATGGCCAGGTAGGATGTACAGGCTAGAATATTAGGCGGTTAAGAAACAACATACTCGAAGGACAGGTATGGCTGAGACAAAAATGTTGAAATGGATTGATTAAGGAGTGAACTTATTCGAAATAGATTGAGAGTGGCAACTATTATTGACAAATTAAAATTAAGACAGTACGGATATGTCCATCGGCAACCGATAAATGTCCCCATAAGACAAGTGGAAACTCTTCCAGAGGATGGTCATAAAAAAGGAAAAGATAGACCTAAAAAGTGTATAGTAAAAATTTACGAAATGATATGTCTAAACTTGATTTATCTAATAGTTTAGCCCTTGATAGAACAACATCAAAAAGAAGAATTCATTTAAATAGTTGGAATTAACAGCTTGTTATTGTTGAACTTTTTGGCAGAATCTAATTCAAGATTATTATCAACAAATAGGTTGAAAATTTTACCACAAAAATTCTGTCATAAATCTATAATTTTTGTTTCCACAAATCAAAAATCCATAATCCCATTCTGAATTCGAATGGATGGATAATCTCACAAAAACATGATACTGATAAGTAACACAACACTGTAAATGAAAATACACAAAGGAAAACGGATAAATTATCAGAAATCAAAAACAGTGGGTTCAAGATCTTAACACCATCAAGTTATGATCAGTGTACTAAAACTACCGTGACAAGCAAGCTTTTCCCTGCCCAAGAATTCTATGTAAGCCGCAATAAGAACATCAGCCTGATAAGCAGCCAATGACCATGCAGACCTATTGCACATGCACCAAGTTTAGCATTAAACCCCTTGGGAAGCACATATAGGAAATTAAAGGCTCATAATTATGGTGTTTCGCAGCTAATTATTCATTTCATTGACTGTACTTTTAGCAAGTATCATTACGATATAACCCTACATGGAGGAATATAACTCGTATTCACTGGATCAAATAAAAATAAGGCACTTCTCCATCCAAACCATTTTCAGATTTTACGAATTGCAGTGACAAAGTTGGATTTGCAAACTACACGTGGGAAAACCTTCATGGCCTTCAAAAGAAAATTTCAGCACTCTAAAGGCTTCCACATTTCTTCGCCATTTTACAGCAAATACCAATCTTAAAAACATAAATAGTTTTAACTTCAGGCATTCATAAGTTTACATCCGTAGATTTGATTAGACAATGAGCATAATACATCGGTGATGGGCCCATGCAGGGAAATTTTACATAACATTATCATTTAGAAAACTAGCTACTACTTAAAGAATTAGCTCAATCCACTAACTTCAAGATAACCATTACCACCTAACAACCCCATCACCAAGTCCAGACCCATCTTGAAAAGCTACAAAAACAAACCAAGAATCAAAGCAAAGCAGTAACATAGAAACCCACAAATTTTCACAGCCCAATTTTGTGATAGGGAGGATATGCAACAACTTTAAAACAAAATTCAACTAATCACTGCATAATCAACAAAAACATAATTTATCCACAAATTTGACATCATAATCTAGAAACTATTATTAAATTGTAGCCCTCAGCTTCAGGACTCTAACCAACATCGGAACTGTAAAAACTCAAAATCTCATGGCTAAATTATATAAAAAATAGTTGCACAAAATATTTTCTTATGGCTGTCCAACCAAATATATTCCACAGTGCAGGTAGTGTTATTTGTTGATCATATGCATCTAAAAGAAATAGAGCCCAAAGATGCCCTACCCAGTGTCTCTCACAAAAATCATCAATTTAAGCCATCTTTGTCCCATGCCACTTCATTGAACCCAGGATCTTTAAGAGGGAAGGTGAAGATTATATACCAGTGTGTGATCTTACTTGATAGGTAACAGTTCATACCCAGGCTTATTTTGTTTGAATTTATAATAGCTTACTTGGGCAGCCAACCCAAGCTTGAGCCAAGGACCAAGGCTCACGAGTTGAGCTTCAGCCACTAGCTCTATATCAATAATAGGCACAATGCAAGTATCAGCTACCTCAGCTAGTTCAGGCTCAGGTTGCATTGTACAAAAGTTCACATGATATTCAGCCTATGTCGTATATAATGTCCTACATCTTTTTCTCTGAAATTAGTAAATCCACCGTAGAAATATAAAATATCAAATACAGGTCATAAACTCTACAACATTAAACAAAGATTTGCAGGATATAATTTATAATTAAACAAAACCAATACCGAGTAAATGCAACAAGATATCATAAAATCAAGTTTACCTGTTGACTTATGTCTGTATGGCCCCATGAACCAAAACCAGTATCATGAGCATTTTTGCTCTCAATTGACAAGCTTGGCCCAAGCCTCAGTCCAGTATTGGAGATAGTAGAAACAGGAGTCTGTGTAGACCTGTATAACAGGATAACAAGACACATAAGAAAAACAATGGCGATAAGTTACATAAATTTATAACAGAAGGTTTTCATAAGCCATTGAAGTTGCAGTACATACTTCAACTTGTTGCATCTTGCAGCAGACTCGCAATTAACTGCTGAGGCACCAATCGGTGGTAGGATCTGAGATGTCACATTGGCAGCAAAGACAGGTGATGACTCAACATTAGCAAATCCCCTTCCGGATGTAATTACAGGATCAGAACAAGCACTAACTGCCACATCTCCAACACAAGATGATGTTACTGCTGTGTTTGAGTTAGATATGACAGGAATAGTTTGAGTGACAGTACTACGTTTTCGAGGTGCCTGAAAAAATACAACAGGAAGAAAAGAAAGTGCAATTAGTTTATTGACCATAACAATAACCCAGGGCAAAAGAAAGCATTCAGGTAAATGAAGCAACACAAACATTACCTTCATTGTCCTAGACTTGGCCTTGATTTCCTTCTCCCTCTGTTCTCTTCGATCATTCAGCATCTGCCGCTTTGACCTCACTTCAATGAAGTCATCTTCATCACTAGGAGCTTCAATCCCTGGCTGCTTGAAAACACGAACAACTCCACTTTGCAGAGGAGCATCCACATCTTCCTCAGAAATCCCATTCCTTTTCAATGTTCCTGTAGGAACATTGTCTGTTGACAACTTCTGCGAGTTGGATTCTACTCCTCTCCCAAGTAGTTTAACCATCTTGTCATCACCATTCAATACTCGTACCCCTGAAGAACCTGAACTTGTATTTTCATTTTCAATCATGTTGGATGACTTAATAAGTACATTATCCCTTTTCTCTCTGTAACTGGTGCCTGATACCATCTCATTAGTAATTGGCTCTTCATCCTGATCAGCGTAATTATAGGACTCAACCTCTTCTGTTTGTCTTCCATCAATATTACCTCGAACCCTGAATTCTAACCTCCTTATGTTTCTCCTGGCTCTCCTTTGAAAGCCAACAGACTTTACTTGTGAAGCATCTAGTCCTAAAGAGGGCGTTCTTGATTCAGTAATCCTTGCAGTATAAACATGTCTCTTGCCTCTGCTACCGGATCCTATGCCTGTGTACTTTGACCGATTTATATTTTTTTCCCCGGGAAAATACTGCAATGTAACAGGTTCAGCATGAATTTGCAGTTGTGACTCTTTTTTACTGGCTACAGGTCTATAGTTCTTTTTCATCATGCCATTACGAGCACCATGACGTTCAGCTTGGGAAACTGAAGACAATTTATTTTTATTTTCAGCTGATGAAGCGTTATTTCCATGAGTATGAGATGCCTGGCATTCATTTGCTGAGGGATCTGGCAACATAGTCAACTGTCTGCGCTCATCTTGGGGCAGATCAAAAGGTTTCTTGACAGAGGCAGGCTGTTTATCTAGAATAGCAGAATCTCTCGAGCTATTCTGAGAGGAAGGGTCCCCAGTCACTCGGTTCTGTAGAGCGCCTCCAAGATTCTGGTTGAAGGAATAATGAGGTGAGGCAGAAGGCTGAACAAAGGACATAGCTTGAGGCAATGGCAACACACCCTGGGAAATGGGTGGTGGGTACCTCAGCTGACCAAATTGGAAGAAGGAGGCTTGAGAAGAATGTAACTGAGTCATTGAAGGGCCAACATGGGGATGCAACTGAAGAGGCATCTGAATAGATCCAATCTGAATAGCAGGAACAGGAGATGGTATCAAAGAAGGGCCAGAAAATAGGCCAAACTGAAGTTTAAGAGGTGCTTCAGCCTGACTAGAAACAGTAGAAACAGAGGACAAGATTGGCTGGACGGAGGATGCAGAAGGCAATGGCAACTGCTGAGGCGGCATTCCCGAAATATTGAATGTGTCAACATTACTGGGAGGTTGATTCGATGGTGCTTCTTGATCAAGTACTAACTCCTGCAGTGCCTTCTCGGTTTCATTTATCATCTCGGCAGGGCTACTCATAATCCCTTCAGGAAAATGTTTCTCATTTTGCAAGCTATCCATATCATTACTAACCAACTTTGTCATGCCACCACCCAGACCTTCCTCAATTCCAATGGTGTTGCCATTATCCCATGAATTGCTCAAAGTTTCATCATTGAGAGGAATTTTTACTTCAACGCCCTCATTGAAACCTAAAACAAGTTGGCCCATCTCATCAGCTGTATTCTGCAAATCGGCTTGCAAATCTTCAAACTCATGGGACAAGTCTAGATTCACATCATCTCCTTCATGTGCTTCATCTTCTTCCTGATAGTCATCACCTTCTTCATCATACTCATCTGGCTCCTGGATTTCCTCATTATTGTCTACAGCCCACTCATCTTCTCCATGAGTGACAGAAGATGAGGTCATCATTACTGCAACCTCACCTAACACTGATGACACCACATTCTCATTGTCAGTCAAAACACTCTGTCCTTCAATAGCAGTAGATGGCCGAGTTGCAGACTCTCCTGATTCATCTATATCATCATGAGAAGGTTGTGAAGGCGAACTAGGGGGGCTAGAAACAGAAAGAGAAGACTGTGAGTCACATTGTGCGCTATTCTTCTCTGGTCGAGAAGAAAAGGAACTTCCTTCCAGTAATCCAGTACTTCCATGTCGGTGAAGCCCTTCCTGAAGCTTACCATGGTATGCAGCCTGTGAGACCTCTTGTTCATTATCTCTTGAATGCTGGTACATTGAGTCACAATCAACAAATGACGAGGAAGTTCGACGCTCAGCAGGAGCTCTGAAAGAGCTCCGCTGCATGGAGGACACCGGAGGGGGCAGAACACGAGGCTGTCTCATGGAGTGACGAGATCTAGCAAATGAAGAAAATCCATCCGCCTCTGGGTTCTGAAACAATCTTTCTCCATAGGGAGAATGTGGCCTTCCATGAGAAGGGCTAGTTCCCCAGCCACCATCACCAAATTTATCATTATCAAGGAATTCAGCCTCCAAATCTGAGTTTCTGCTGTAACACTCACCATCTCCTGCAACATTCCACCTGTCACCTCTTAAATAACGGTGTTCGTCAGGCATCCGTGAAGGTTCCATTGTACCCCCTTTTGCAAATGACCTAGTTGGCAATTTCCCAGGGTTACCATAAAAATCTTTCCTTGGGAAGCCTCTCCCAGAACCAAATGCATCTCTTCTGGGGCTAGGATACTCATTTTGCTGATCTTGAGGGAAAAACATAGAATTGCCACCATTGTCATATGCATCTCTCTTCCAATAATCTCCAGGCTTGCCTCGGTCTATGAATGATAAATTCCCTTCCCTCAAAGACTGAGGCCTTGAACCTGTATCGAAAGATTTATTCATGGCTAATGAATCAGATGATGCCGAACTAGTTACACCCACCACCATCCTCTCACTATCCTCCCATTCCCTAGCTTCTGTCACTCTTGGAGCATCACTTTCCTTCATTGACCCGACCACTCGTTCCTCAGTAGCAACAGGAGCTATTTTATCATCTTTGATATCAGATTCAGCCTGTCTTCTAGCAATTTTTGCCTCCAACTCCATGAGCTTCTGTCGCGCAGCTTCTTTCCTTCTTTCCTCCTCCATTTGAATCCTCCTCCTCTCCTCCTCTCTTGCAATCTTCAGCTCCTCAGCTCTCCTCACTACTTCAAGCCTCTCCTGCTCTGCTCTCCAAGCAGCCTCCCTTGCCTCCTCTTCAACCAGCCGCCTCCTTTCCTCTTCTTCCCTCGCCAGCCTCTCCCTCTCCTCCTCTTCTTTTCGAGCAATCTCCAAGGCCCTTGCTTGCTCTTCAAGCACTCGTTGCCGCTGCTGCTCTTGCATGCGCTGCACTCTCTCCAGCTCAGCCTCAAATGATTCTCTCACAGGATCATGGAAATCAGCCTGTTTCAAAGCATCTTTCCTCTTTCTGAATAACTTCACATTGAGATCTCCAGTAAGATCTCCTGAAAATGGATCCCCACTGTCAAAACCAGGGCCTTCAGCATATAGCTTCCCAATGTTCACACTAGACCGCTTCTCTCTGCCAAAATTAAGAACAGGATCATTCACTGAGAACCCTTTACTACCAGATGTGAACAGGCCCTTGGCTCCCAAACCATTTGTGAAAGCATCTCCTCTGAACCGATTGCCAGACATTTCATTGTATCTACCACGCAAATTTTGCTCATGCCCATTCTGCGGGTTCATACCAGAGCTGAAATCTCTCCTTGCATACCGAGAATCTTGAGGCCCATTACCATATCCATCCCGAGCATTATCTTGATGACCAAAGCTATTGCTTTTATTCATCTCCCTGCTCACATTAAACGGCCTTGCACCAATTCCATCTCTAGAAACCCCTGCAGCACGGCTACCAAACCCATCCTTCTGCTGCTGCCCCATCCTCCAAGACCCAGCTTCTTTATTTTGATCATTCAAATTTCTCCCAAACCAATCCCCTCTGAAAAAATCTTTAGTAGAAGAACCAGTTCCCTCGGAATCACGAGCAGCCCAGACATCAGAAGAGTCAGTGGTCCTGGAAAACCCACGATCCCTCTCCCTTACCGGGATACTGAGACCCGTATCACGCTCATCATCAGCCCAATCAGAAGTGCGAGAAAGCCTTACAATTGGCAGCGGCCCCGGCAAAAGCCCGTCCTTTTTCTGAGGCTGCTTCTGAACACTCAAAGAATCGCCTTCATTCACATGGTTCGGCTGGGGCTGAGAAGATCGCATCTGAGGCCGCATGTGCAGTGGATAATCAAGTTCAAGCTTCTCAACAGAGCCATGCTCCTGCTTTTGCTTCTGATTCAAAGAATCCTTGGACTTCTGCGGTGATGAAAAAGAGGCAAGCAGAGAAGGGAAGTCCTCACCCCGCAAGACCACAGCTTTCTCCACTGCTCGAGCCGGCGAGGAAGCAGCAGCCAGTGGCTGCCCACCAAGCCGAGAACCAGATGATTGCTGACCACCATCAGCGAGCGGGAGACTGGGCTTAGTCCAGCCGAGGGTCGCCGTCCCCGACCCGGATCCAGAGCTCCCAGCGCCAGCTCCCGACCCTGAGCCCGCAGCCAAATCAAACCTCTCATGCTCCTTCCTCAAAGACGGCAAGTTCAAGGGGGGCGGCACCGAGAGCTTGGGGACGGACTTCGGCCCGGCGGAGCCAGAGCTCCGCGGGCGGGACAGCACGACCATGCCCCCGGACCCAGAGTGGGCGCCGGGGCGTGGTCGGCCATGGGCGGAAGACGACGACGGTGCCGGCGGCTGACCGTAGGATTTGTTCAAATTGACGGAGACAAACTTGCTCGGATGAGCCATCCCCGATCGAGACCTCCCAGCGCCACTCTCATGAAACCCCAACCCTAATCCTAGATCTCTCGCGTCCTCCGTGCTCCTCTAATGGCGTCTCCTTCTCCGCTCCTTCTCGGGTAAGAACGATCGATGAGAAGGGTAAGAACGAAACCCTAGAAATTTGATCGATGAATAAAGAACACGGCGGTGAGAATAAGAGAAGTTACCTCGCGGTATCGATTCTATCGAAGCACGATGGTAAGTGGATGAGGGCGGTGATCGGAGGCGGTGATCGAGGAGAGGAGGAGCGGAAGCAGAGGAGGGGCTATGCAGAAAAGTGGGATTGGGATTTGGGGAAGAAGGGGAAGGAGCCTATAGAAATAGAGACTAAATGGAGTAACAGTGTAGATTATTATATTATATTATATATATATATATATATATATATATATATATAAAGTTTAGAAAATTGAATGATGGTTGCTTGTATCTTGTAACTTGTTATAATATAGTTAATTACCGTTTAGTTTAGTAGTATCAAACCAGTAAAATATTTATATTCTACCCACAAATAAAATTAAGTCTCAACTCAAATATAGTGAAAGAATAGATATTGTATTTTACATATACACTGCTCTTAAGTGTTCTCTCTGGTATATTTTGTTCATATTTATCAAAAATATATATATAAAAGAAATGAAGAAAAATGTTTGGAGAGTTGTTAGTATTTTGATTATTGGGCTTGATGTTTGGAATTGTATTGGCCAAGACTTACTAAGCATATTAATTATATTTTGGAGTTGTATGGGCTCTAAGCCTACATTCATTAATTGTTTGTAAGAGTAGAAGGGAAATTCCCATGAAATTATGAAGCCTTTTATAATGTTTAGATGAAAATATCTTTCTAAGTATTTTTGTTGTGAACATGTGTTGTGAATATATTTATTTACGTTTTTAGACATTATGTATATCATTTGTATTATTTGTACCATAATCATCCCAAATTCATATTGTTATCTCTTTTTTTTTTCTTACAAGCATTTATACTATGTTTATTGTTTATTACAGCATCATCATCTTCGTATATGTCATTTTTTTTTTTTTTTTTGAGATGTCAACATTTTACAACTCTAATGCCAATAACGTCATCAATTTTATTCACACCTCAGTTGCATTATCATAGTTATGAATGAAATTATGTCCAACACAAACAACATGCGACATCACCCTATCTGCTATAGAATTAATTAGATAAAAGTTTGCAACCGATTATATTTGAAATCTTATCTTCAAAATGCAAATAATATGCCCAATATAATTTTATAATGAAGCATGCTAAAAATTGAATAACTCTTGTAGTTGTTTGATTTAAATTAACTTCTTTGTTTTTGTAGACGATAACAAACCCTTGGACATCGAGGAATAAAAATCGGAGTATTTATATATCTAGCATAAACTAGATAATATCTTTCTCTTAGTTATGAATGGTAACATGATCTCCCAATCTCCACCCTTCTCCCGTCGAAGATGACTATCCTTCACTCTTTTATAAGGGCAATATCATTTCCATTCCCATTCACATTCCCATAAAGTTTTTTGTCCTAGCGGGGATCTTCATTCTTGTAAACATTTTCATATTTTGACAATTTGACTTATGATATTAATAATTTAACTTATTCTGTACTCATAAATTCAAAAATAACTAATGATTGTATTTATAAATTACTTAAGTTAAATATTAAGTGTAATAAAAAAATTATAATGTTTCAACAAGTTCCATTTTAAACAAGTATATATCTATACATAATTATACCAATAATATATATATATATATATTCTAAGTAGTTCTAAAGTTAATTTAATAGCACACCAAATCCCACCTAAGTATAGCCACATATAAAAAAATAGTATTTATTAAATTAAACAGAAATTACTATATATGAACATGCAAAAAAACTCCATAAGGTACTTTCCAATATACATATCATTTTGCCTTTTTGCAAGTAGGATAAAATACATTCCATCCAATGGAGGTCAATAGATCAACTCAACATTTTGAATCCCAAACACCACATTTAAAATTAGCATTATTTTTGTTTCTACATTTTAAGTAATCAAACAAAAAAAAGGAACAACAAAAGCTAAATATATTGATCACAAAAACAAAAATTGCAAATGAAGCAAGCAAAATTTTGAAACTTACCAACCAAATTATTGATTCTATTAAACACTAACGCAATAAAATATTGTAGTAAGTGTCATGCTTGATCTACTAGTCAAGCATGTGACAACCGCCATGAAGCCTATAGCGGGCGACATATACATATGCCTATCTCCAAGGCATCATCAAGCTATATATTTATATTTGCTAAAAATGTAGTAATCTATACGCAAGTTCAAGCAATTGATACAGAGTATGCAAGGAAACACAACACATACAGAAAAACAAAGCACGAAAAAGTTAACACAGTACCAAAGTTTACATAAATTTATTTATGTTTTACACCCTAGTGGATCCATACTAATATATAGTAAAATATAACAAACTATACCTAAACACACAAAAGGGGTCTGAATAAACTAACTATGTGTAGATCACCGAAATTTAATATGTAGATGGTCTAAAGATCTTTAGTTGTAAGAAATTAGATAATACAAAAAATGAGTAACAAAGTCACTCCATGAATGGAAAATTTACAAAAAAAAAGATACAAAAGATGTATGTATTTTTTTTAAATATCAAAAAAAAATATTACAACTCATTTAACCATGTCATGATAGTAGCTGTGAAATAAAATATATAATGTAGTAGATTTTTTTTGGTTACACATGAAATCTAATAAGAATAAATGCGAAGTGTATACATTATAGATCAAATGTCTGATTTTGCCATGAAATTATTCCAAATCCAACTATTACCAAAATAAATTATCGGTTCGTATTTTATTCACACACATACACCTACACATACATATATATAAATCAAGAAAATTTGAATCCTGCCTTGGCGTTTGCTTGGGTTCACACATGTGTGAGACACGGTGTTTCAAAATTAGGAGGTGCCTCTCCTATCCATTGGGGTTTCTCAGAGCTAGTCCAAATAGAAATAACATAGCTCCAGTCATCCATGTCGTCTCTTTATAGGTCAATCCATGAGTAGACCAAGCCCTTAGCTAGCCACTATCACTATAAAAGGAAACATATTTGAAAACAAAACCCAAAGTACTTTATTACTTGCAACAATAAAACTTTCAAACCATCAAGTACAATTAAAATCTTTTAAACCACATAACTGTGATACCATTCATGAGGGATTGCGAGGAAATTATTTGCTAACCTAAACATAAAAACACAATATAAAATCGTTATAGAGCGAATTATAAACATCATGACTCATGCATAAGAGTAGGAAATGAAGAGAAGTTAATCTAAAATAGTTTTGAAAAGAAACACCACTCGCAGCTTAAATCAGTACTTAGGGAAATTTGAGCAAAGCTACTCCTCTACAAGCTCCTTGCTTTCAATTGAAGGTTCGTCACCTATAAACAAAACAACTTGGTATGAAGTTTGACTCTTAGAAAAAACATATGCAAAAGGAAATGCAAGTCTTAGACATAGACATAATGCATGAGAGATAAGGATTCAATTAGTCACGAATTTCGATTCAAGCCAACCCAACACTGTTTATTTTTTACAATTCAACTTGAAACTAGTAAACCCAAACACAATTTCAACAATTCAATTTTTTACGAGTATAAGTTTTTCCTTATAAACAAACCAAGCTAAACTTTCTAATTCCACATTCTATGATAAAATAATGATTATTGCCAACAATATGGAGAATTAGCCATGCATAATTTCTTTACTAAGATATAAGATGCTCTACATATTATTTATTACATCCATGAAACCTCATCATACATGAAATGCTATGCATCATTTTCCTCTGAAAATCCAGAGTCAACTATAAAGACAACAATTAATAATATAAATGTACATAGCAAACTTCCCATCACCAACTTCACAAGCAGGTTGGTAACCTATCTAAACCTTTCATCATATCATACCAAATTTAAGCATCACTTATATATAAATCTCAACATTAAACCTCAACATACACATAATCCCCATTCCCCATAACATAAACAACTTCCTTTCCATAGCCCCCACAAGTGTCATCACATCAAGCAACCACATAATCACCTCACCCATAGGTAATATCAACTTTACATTTCCCACAACTAACAATTCAATGATCCATCACCTTCAATCTCTACCTATACATGCATTCCTCTTCCTCATCAAGAATGGTCATACTTTTAAAATCCAACCCACATAAATAGCGATCCAAATGTTGGTCTTACCAACTAGACCATACTTCAACAGAGCCAAAATCTTTGATGATCTCGGAGCCCCTTTTGTTTTGGTTTGTTTTTTTCTTCTTTATTTCTTCACATCCCTTGCTTTCACTGTTTTCAAGGCTTAATTATTTAGTACGAACTCATTTTTTAGATTGTCCTCATGTTTTTATAAAATTCTCTTCCAATCCCTATTGCAAGAAACTTTCCCAAAACCGTCATTAAAAATTCACCAGTGGCCCCTACTTGGAAAATTTTCACTCCATTATGGTAAATGTCTTTCCCTCCTAACCATTGTTTTAAAACCCGGACCGGACCGGCCGGTCTAACCGGAAAAACCGGGAACCGGGCTATGATATGGTTCACGTTTATATGGTTTTTTGACCGATTATTAAACCGTTCAACCCCATTCAAACCCATTGAACCGACCGGTTCGACCGGAACCTGTCAAACCTCGGTTTTTAAAGTTTTAAATTTTAATTTAACCAAACCTAAAAAGTGAAAACCCTCTTTCCCTTTCCCATTTTCCTTTCTCATCTTCTCTCAAGTCTCAACTGTTAGCTTCTCTAATTCATCTCGCAATCGGTCTGCCACTAGGGTCCAAAACAGCTGCCGGTCCACAAACCTGAATTCATCCTACCGCTGGTCCACCACCAGAATAGTTGTCGGTCCACAAACCTGACAACACCAGGTATTGATTTCTTTGTTCTATTTCCATTTGAATGTTCAAGATTTTGTGTGAGATTATTATTTAGCTTCTAATGAGCTTTTTTGCACTTTGCATTTGTTGCTTAGGTTATGAAAGATTCTGTTTATACGGATATCTACTAAGAAAGGTCCTCCTGTTATTTCTTGGATTGAATGGTAATTAGATCTTTCCTTGACATTGTTCTATGGATATACAGGATGGTGTAATAACCTTCATGATTGCATAAACATTACCTCACTATGTTAGAAAATTATAATAGCAAGAGATTTATAACACCTCCCAATTTCCATGGTGTCATCATTTGAGCTTAATATAGTCTTCTTTAGGGATTGTTGCTTATACATTGTCTAGTTTTGTGTGAAACATCAAATATCATAACAGATGGAATAAGCAATGGATCCTAGGCTGGGTTATTTTCTTGAAAACAAAAAACATGCTATTTCTGTTTTGGGAAATACAAAGTATGATCTCACATGGCTTATTATTCATTAACCATTCTGATTTCATTTCTAACTTGCTATTATTTGTCATTAAATTGATTTTTTTTCCAAATATATTATTTCTTTATCACCTAATACTGTGATTACTGTTCAAATGTGTTGATTATTGTTGATTTTTAAAAGTCCGGTCTAGTTTGTTATCAGACCTGAATGAGAATATACATAAGTTGAAAGGAAGAAAAGTTGAAGGTCGGCCATTATAAACAATTGCATTTAGATTATATTTTATGTAGTTTGAAAACCTAGAGAAAGGTCAACCATGTAAATATGTAAATCTGTGTGCGCTTGCTTTGCTTTTCCTTTGTGTAAATTTCTTATTTTATTTTAACACTACCACAAAATGATGGAGTTTCTTTTTTTTTTTTTTTCTTTATTCACATTTTCTGCACTCTGAGACAAGGCAATGGTTGAAATTCAGCAAAACTCCGCCCTATTGAGAGGTTAAACAGAAGATCCCTCTTGACTTCTTTTCTAGTTGATAAACATCAGCATTCATCTCTTGATGTAACTCAACCTTTGCCTAGACCATTGGAATTACACTATATAGATCTTGTATATTGGTGTAATTATAGAGGATCTCAGTCCATTTGGAAACCAAGTTATCTGCAATTCTTTCTTATGTGTGCAGTTCAGACACCTTAGATCACATTTGTCTAATGATCTTCTTCATTTGTGTAAATTCATTTTTGGATTCTAACCACCTTTATATTTCTATGTTAACATTGCATAGTATTTAATGTTGTGTTGTTATATTATAAGCCCTTGCCTTTGGATATTGGCTATACTAAACCCTTGTTTCACAAATCCTTTTATCCATCTCTGTACTAACATGTTCGAGTATTTTCATTTTGTCCATCTTATAATTTTTTCTGATCATTTTATATGTTGGGGAAATCTAAGCATAGATTAAATATAGAAATCTTCTATAGATTATTACAAAATGGATACCACTGAAATGGAATCGGCACCATCAAATGAAGTGCAATCTAATACAACTGGTGCACATATTCGACGAAAAAAAGATATTGCATAGAGATATATTAGTGAGGAACAAAATTCTCAAGGAAAGAGAATTTTGATTTATAGTTTTTGTCGTAAACAAAATGTGGGCAGAGGGATCAACAGAATGAAACACCATCTCACTGGATCAAAAGGCAATGTTGACTCATGCAAATATGTACCCTCAGATGTTCGATTTTTGATACAAGGATCATTGAAAGAGAGTGCTTAAAATGCAAAAGAAAAGAAAGGAGTTTTTGATCATGTCAATCTTTTTGGTGAATCCATGCATGAATTTGAAGATGATTCTGTTGAAGATGTTTCTAATAAAGTAGGCAAAAGAAATACATGTCCGAGTGCAACTTCCAAAGGAAAAAGAAAGGCTTCTACTAGTATTGAATCATATTTCAAGAATGGAATTGCCAATCCTACCCAACCTAGTATAAAGGCTTCTTTACAAAGCAAGGAGAAATGGCATAATACTGATATGGCAATTGCTATGTGGTTTTATCATGCTTGTATTCCACTGAATGCTATTAACTCGCCATTTTTCCAAACTGCAATTAACAAGATAGCAAGCATGGGCCATGGGTTCACAGACCCTAGTTATCATGCAGTAAGAGTTAATTTATTAAGAGATTGCAAACAACAAGTGAAGCTAATTATTGATACTTTTCAGAGAACTTGGGCTGAAATAGGGTGCACTATCATGGGTGATGGATGGACAGATAGCAAACAAAGATATTTGATCAATTTCTTGGTGTATTCTCCTAAGGGAATATCATTTATTAAGTCAGTTGATGTTTCAAGCTTTATTACAGATGCAGAGACATTATGCAATCTTTTTTCTGATATTATTGAAATGGTTGGACCTAAAAATGTCGTTCATATGGTGACAGACAATGGACCTAATTATAAGGCTACTGGAAGGAAGATTAGAGAGAAATATGTTGACATTTATTGGTCTCCATGTGCTGCTCATTCAATAAACTTGATAATAAAAAATATTGTTGAAAGGCCTACAGTTCAAAGTTTGGCTATTCTTAATTCAAAGATTACAATATTTCTCTACAACATAAATGGGTTTTGTATTGGTTGAGAAAACAACCAAAATGGACAGAAATTATTTGTCCTGGAGTTACTCGGTTCACCACCACTTTTATTGCATTGAAGAGCTTGCATGACCATAAAGATTACTTGCAATCTTTAGTCATTTCTTCTGACTTCAAAAAGTTCCTCAATCTACCAAAAGAGAGAGAGGTTAAGCAAATTGTTATGGATGGAAATTTTTTGGAGGAATTGCTTGATAATGGTGAAGATAATGGGTCCACTAATTCGTTTATTGCGAATTTATGATTCTGATAAAAAGCCTGCAATGGGACATGTGTATGACGGGATATATAGGGCCCGTAAAGGAATTAAGGATTTGTTTAAAAGAAAAAAACACTTGTGCAAGCCTTATACTTCCACTTCAAAGAACGGTGGCATAAAACTTTATGCACGAGGATTCATGTCTTGGCTTATTGGTTGAATTGTGCATTTCAATTTGATGAGCATAACTTGTGCCAAAAATTAGAAGTTCAACAAGGTATACTTGATGTGATTGAGCAACAAACATTGTTTAAAACAAGTGAGTTAATGGAGAAGATGGAAGTATTTAGGGAACGGCAAATAACTTTTACTCGACCACTTGATTTAAGCACTAGCAAGACTACAACTCCCGGTAAGAATGAAATTGTTTTATTTTAACTTGTATGCTAATAATTCATTTTTAAATTTTTTTATGATTGTTCAATATATTAACAAGTTCATTTTTTTTTTATAGATGAATGGTGGAAATTCTTTGGTTGTGATGTTCCTAATTTGCAAAAGTTGGCTATCAGAATTCTTAGCCAAACTGCTTCTTCTTCGGGGTGTGAACGTAATTGGAGTGTGCTCGAACGTATACATACCAAAAAAAGAAATAGATTGGAGCACCAAAGGCATAATGACTTAGTATATGTTCACTACAATTTACGGTTGTAACATAGGTAAGTAAATTTGTGTTATTGTTTTGTTAAAATACTCTATACATGACATTGAGTTATTTTTTTTCCTTAGGTTGGCTTCAAAAAATAGACTTTATGATCCAATTGATTATAAGTGTATTGATAAAACTGAATTTTGGGTGGTGGAAAAGGAACTTGAAAGAGAACTTGCTTATGATGAATTAGAATCTATGTTGAAGGAGCAACCAAGAATTAATGAAGAATCAACCAACATGTCTAGAGGTTAATTTTATTATTATTTTTTTAAGTATTGTTTTTAATAGTTAATGTTGTTGATACTTAATTTTTAATATTGTTTTATGTGTGGCAATAAAGATGATATGGTCGCCGTTAAGGATGATGATAATGCAATTAATGGAGTTGAAGGAATGACTAGCAACGACTTGGATGATGAAGATTGGCTTACACCTCCTCCAAAAAATTAAATTAAAATGCTTTTGTTATGTTTAGTTATATAATTGTTGGCTTGATAGTATATAGACTCTTCACTTTATTGTTTCTCAAACATTAATATGTACTTTTGTTTGTTTTGGTATGTTTTGTTATGTTGTTGTTGTGGCCAAGTTTTCTTGTTTCTCAAAACATAAGATGCATTTTTTTATTATGTTTACTATTATGTTGTTGTTATGTTTCATAAGTTATATTTGTCATGAGTTTATTATGATTTTGTTATGCATTCATATTGTCATGAAACAGGAAAACAAAACATCATACAACAATATTTTTGGTGTGTGTATATATATATATATACACATCATCCGGTCCGACCGAGATGGGTCATTCGGTCGGACTGACTAACCCACGACCTTAATATTAGACCGGTTTACTCTCCGGTCCGGTTTTAAAAACATTGCTCCTAATTAAGTAAGAGTTTGCCTAAAAATTTACTATCGGCTTTCTTTTTTTTCTGTTGACCATCTAAAAGTTTGTCTTAAGCGCTACAGTACTTTTTGCTACAATATAATAGTAATAGGCCAGATGGAATCTAGAGTACATGCAATTCAAGATAGATATAACACCGAAAGGTAAAATAAAAACTTAAGTATTATAGCAATTGTATCTTTGAAACTCCACCATAATTCATGAAACAAATAACAATGCGATTTACATTAATTTTTTAAACTTAAAAATTAATTAACTCCACATTTATCAACTTATTGATTACCCACACTTCATATCCTTGTGATAACCATCAACCTAAAATAAATCAATCAAATATAAATTTTATGAAAAGATGACAAATTATAAACACCTGAAAAATATAGAAGTGAGGTATCGATATAAATTTATATGAAAATTTGTAAATTATAATAAACACATAAAAATAATAAAAATTAATTTTGAAATCTTTTTTTCCACATGAATATGGCAGTTAATTTGCCCCTACATCTCGGGTTGGGATGAAGATGAAATTCGGAGAGAAGGAATGGGGATAGGGAAGTTTCAATTCTCCATGGGGATAGGAAGTTTCAATGATCTATGGGGGACAATGTTCGGGAATGCTCTTCCTAACCCTACCTTGTTTGCAAAATTATATAATTCAATTATCTAAATTGTATATGTTATATTATTATATAATATTATAAATATATACATAAAAAGTCTAAAAACCCCCATATATCTATTTGATTATTTGCTACAAAAATTTATAAATAAAAAACCCTAGATTTGTTCTACCTATAATTTATTTATTGAATTTTTAAATGAGATATATTTAATTTTTTTATAGAAAATGTTAGTTTATTATATAGATTTTATAGATTTTAATTTTAAAATAATAATATTTATAACAAAAATAAATATGGGATGTGGTAATCCCGAACTTGAGTAATCTCTATGGGAATGGCCCAAGATCAGAGATGAGGTTATTAGGGATACATATATAAAATCTATGTTATAGCCGGAGAATACATCCCTCGCATAATTAGTACCATGCTAACAACCCAAGTGTTGATATCATGGATATGGTTCCATGGAAACTACCAATATGGATCCCGAACTTGGCAAACCAAGATCCACACAATTATTATAAACTAAATGTCTAAACATAATATCCAAATATATGTAATGATCAGTTGGTCATTTTAGCGTTTTTTTTTCTCTCTTTTCTAACATTCTATCCATTTGGACCTTCACACATGGTTATAAGGTTGTCATCCTCGCTTCTATGGTAGTTATTATGGAACCGAGTCAATTAAATCACTATTATTAGCAATCCTACACAAGAAATAAAATTTGATATTAATTAATTTAAAATAGTGATAACGTAGCAAATCCCTTCTCTCTCTATCATCCACCTCCAAACCCATGCTGTGGTCAAAATCTCCTTCCCCTTTTTAGAGATTCACAAGCCTCCACGTTAAGAACATATAACAACCATTTCCAAAAGCCTCTCCAAATTTATTTAAAATCAGAATCAATTCCTCAAAATATATGTATAAATGACATGTTTAGAATGGGCCAGCATCTCATCATATAGCCACCTCACATTCTTGTTATTCTTCCTTAAAATCCCATCACTCATTTTTTTTTATCCTCTCCCCATAAACATTTTAATTTTCTACAAAAACCATAAACTTAGGGGAGGGAGAAAAGAAGAGAGAAGAAACAATTCAAGGTTTTATTTTCTCCTTTCTTTTCATTTTAATTCTTTTTATACCTTATTGAATTTTGTTGTTGATTTCATGAATATATTAACATTTTGTTCTCTTGTTTGTGATTGAATGAACTTATTGGGTAATACCATGCATTCTTTAATGTTCATCATGATAAGTTTTTGGCGAAAAATTTGATATTGAATCTTATCTATAGTAATTTGTTTATTTGATGTTTAAGCATTCCTATTTTATATCGATGATTTGCTTCAAAGCAAATTGCCTGTTTTCTTGGTTTTTTTCTGCATCCATTGTACATGAAACATTGTATATATAAATGTAAATCTTTTCCTTGTATTAATATTATTTGCATGGCATCATCCAATAGTCGAACAAATGATCGAGGAATAATTGGCTTCGATAATTTTATTTGTTTGATTTATTATTTCTGATTTGAATCCATAACTTGAATCAGATAAATATAACATTAGTTTCAAATGGAGATAGCAAAGGATTCAGTAGCAAACTCACCTGGATCATCAGTTCTTAACCCCTTCTTTCCATCTGTAAGTCTTTAAACCAATTAAGACAAGAATTTTAGTAAATTCATAAATCACAGTGCCGAATTCTGTTCGACAGGCATCAGATAACTCAAATATATCAAGCACTATTACTTCAGATGTTTACGGAATTCAAACACCGGATTTTTTCAATGGTTTGAAAGACGACACTGGAAATTTTAAAGGCGAAAGCTCCGCCGGAATGTATCACAGTGGCATTGTAGACACCGCCGCGCCTTTTGAATCTGTTAAAGAAGTGGTGAGCAAGTTCGGAGGAATTGTCGATTGGAAAGCTCATAAAGCAATGGCTGTTGAGGTAATAATTTCTCTTTCCGAATTGCGTATTTCCTCGTCATCTTAATTTGTCTGACAGCCAGATTTTGATGAACTCAGAGGCAGAAGAATGTCAAATTGGAGCTAAGAAAAGCACAAGAAGAACTTCCAATGTATCGAAAGCAATCGGAAAGAGCGGAAGGGTTGAAAGAACAAGCACTAAAAGAGCTCGATAAGACAAAGAGAATGGTAGAAGAACTGAAACTAAAACTTGAGAAAGCACTGACCGAAGAAGCTCAAGCGAAACAGGACTCCGAGCTAGCCGTACTTCGGGTGAAAGAAATGGAGCAAGGTATCGGTGATGATGTTAGTGTAGCGGCAAAGACACAACTAGAGGTTGCTAAAGCAAGACATGAAGCAGCAGTGACTGATTTAATATCGGTGAAAAAACAGTTAGAAGAACTCAAAGGAGAATATGAGGTTTTAGTTAAAGAGAGGGATTTGGCTGTGAAGAAAGCCGAAAAGGCTGTTGCCGCTTCGAGGGAGATCGAGAAGACAGTGGAGGATTTGACATTGGAGTTGATCACAACAAAGGAATCATTGGAATCGGCTCATGCGTCGCACTTGGAAGCTGAAGAAAGTAGAATTTCTGCTGCATTGGCAGCGGAACAGGATTCTCATTGTTGGGAAAAGGAATTGAAAAAAGCCAAAGATGAGCTGATGCAACTCAATGAGCAGCTTTCTTTGTCAAACAATCTGAAGTGGAAATTAGATACATCATCAGCATTGTTGCTAAATTTAAAAAAGGAACTAGCAACTTACATGGAAGCTAAACTACATGAAGAGAATTCACCTGGTATGCAAGCTCAAGAAGTGGTAGTTTCAATTAGAAAAGAGCTTGAGGAAGTGAAGCAAAGCATTGAGAAAGCAAAAGAAGAAGCTGAATGCTTAAGAGTTGCAACATCACGTCTTAAATCAGAGATCGAATGCGAGAAAGAAGCTCTAAGCATTTTGAAACAAAAGGAAGAGATGTCATTGATAGCGATATCATCTCTTGAGTCCGAACTAAAGAAGGCAAGTATGGATTTAGAATTGGCATTTGCCAAAGGAAAACAATTCGAAAATGAAACCGTTGAGTTGCCGAGCTTGTTGCAACAAGCAACACAAGAAGCTAAGCAAGCGAAGGGATTTGCTGCTTCAGCAAGAGAAGAATTGGAGAAAGCCAAAGAAGAAGCCGAACAGGCCAAGGCACAAGCAAACACTGTGAGCATAAGGCTCCATGCCGCATTGAAGGAAGTAGAGGCCTCAAAGGCATCAGAATTACTAGCTGTTGCTGCAGTAAAAGCACTGGAAGAGAGCGAGAACAATGCAAGCAACACTTGTGATATTACAAATAATTCAGTAAGTCTCTCGTTCGAAGAATACCGAGCACTTAGCGAAAAAGCACGCGAAGCAGAAGATATGGCAAACAAGAAGGTAATTTTGGCAATCGAACAGATTAACGACGCAAAGGTTTCTGAATCAGTGAGTTTAACTAAGTTGGAGGAATTAACTGAAGAACTTAGCAACAAGAAGGAAGCACTAAGAGTAGCAATTGAAGAGGCCGAAAAGGCACGAGAAGGCAAACTTTCTGCAGAACAAGAATTAAGAACATGGAGAGCCGAACACGAACAGCGAAGAAAGGCGAGTGATGCATCCTTATTATCTCAGAGTACAGAAGAATACCGAGGACGAAGTTCCTACGTTGAAGAAGAAACTATCCATTCTGCAAACTCTGCAATGTATCCAAAACTTTATATATCAGAAAACAATACGAGGAGCGCGAAATCAGAGGCCAAAATGAAGAAAAAGAAATCATTGTTTCCTCGCATTGTTATGTTCTTGGCAAGAAAGAAAGCGCAGTCACTGAAGTGATCGAATAACATAACGTCGAAGATTCACTAACAAGCATTCACCGGTCACAATTTATATAGGAGGAGACATCTCAAACAATTTTTTTCATTGACTTCATGCTCTTGTAAGTGTTTTCTATAACTTTAATTTCAAATCTTATTTGAGATATGAATGGTTTTCATTGCTTGATTGCATAGTAGGCAGTTTTTATTCATATATTTGTTTGAGAGGTGTAGATATATTCATTTATGTCAATGTTTGTAGATTAAGTCCACGATCTCTTCTAGAATTAGAACACATTTTTAGTGGTGTTTTACAGTATGTCACGCCCCGAACCCGGCTCACCAGACTCGATGCGTCGACAAACAACCGTATGCCCACAAGGCCGAAACCAAGTGGGCACACAAGGCCTTAATACATGTCTCTCAAATACAAATCAAAACAACACTAAATTCCAAACAAAGCCGAATAAATAGATAAACAAAAAATAATCAGTTTACAACACAAATTCAAAGAACACTAAAAGTCTTGACATATGACAGATCTATTAAACATAAACTAATCTCCTGCTAGGCACCTAGTGCTCACTCAACAGTCCCTGCTAAGCTAGCCACCACACACCTACTCTTGATCTGAAAAAAAATAGAACAACAATTTATGAGCTAAATAGCCCAGTAAGCAACCACTAAAAGCCAATAGTAGTATAGGGATCGAAAAACGTACTTAAAGTAACGTTATACAATAAATACTAACAGAATGAAACCCAGACATCAGAACATTCAGGCAAACAAAGTTTTCAATAAACAGGTATATATGTCTCCCAAATAACTAATGCCAAAAATAAAACACAGAATTCATTTATTTACCCTCGGCGACCCGAGCCAGATTATCAGAATTCATTTATTTATCCTCGGCGACCCAAGCCAGATTATCAGAGGCCGTTATTCTCCACCGACGGAACGGTGCGAAACTATAGTTTCTTATCAGAGTCAGAGTTCATGTCGACATGGTTAGTGTTTAACCCCCCAATGACAGGGTTGTTGCAAAGTTAGTTGGGGACTATAATTTGCTATGTCAAAATATGTCGATTTTAAAATCATTCTCAACAATAATTATTCAATAATTGAATAAATACATAATTAAATAAAATATTCAAATCAATTGAATAAATAATAAATAAATAAATAAGTGCATAAATAATCAATAAGTTTGAAAATAATAATATGCATAACATATTAACTCAAAACAATTAAATATAATATTGTGAAAATTTATTCCACAATAAAATCCAAAATAATTAAATATTTATGTAAATAATTTTCAGAAATCAAAAATTATATATACATACAAATATACGGTATATATGTGGTTTACTTACTTGAAAAATAACCCCAAGCTACAGAACCACTCGGACAAAAAATCAAGATTCAGGCACAGATCCTATAACATGAACATTGTACTTGCCTTAGATTCCAACTTAAATAGAAACATGATTCAAGCTCTAAGATTTATTATGCTAGAAACACTTGAATGTACCATGTATTACTTCTTACCCTAACAATCACCCTAAAACCAAACCAAACCCACAAATATATATATATACACACACACACATATTGGCATACATAAAAAAAAAAAACCTATGTATGATAGTGACAGACATATCAAGATGTAGTTAAATAGAGTTGGAGAAAGTGAAACTTGTAACAATGAATCAATTAAGTAACAAAGTCAAACTCTAACCATAAAAATTACTTGCAAATGCACAAAATTTTAGAAGTTTCAGCATCAGCAATTACTTTTAATGAAATCGTCACAGAAAATTTCCTCTAACAAAAGTTTAAATCAATTAGATCAATAGCAGGTTTGTCAGGGTTCATATGACACCTTTAATTGTTAATGCATATCCAGACAAAATAGGAAAGGTTTCTAAACCATCTTTATGATTGTGCTGGAAATATAGCATAAATTAAATACTATGAAGAGATCCCCTATCAGCAAGCAAAATTTGTGTTTTAGAACAAAAGAAATAAAGATACAGGATAGCAAATAGAAGTTAACTATGCTAGAATGCATAAACCACAGGAACAAAACTTACCCTTCAAATCCTGCCAAAGGAAAAAGAAGAAGTAAGTTCCCCATTAAGAATCACACTAGACTATTGAGTCATCATGCTTCAATGAGGCAACAGAACAAAAAGATAATTTGTCAGCTCTTTAAATTTATTGAGTGCACTGGTGACTGACAGTTGTCTTGTAGAGAATTCACACACTTGTTGAAATTTAAGAAGATGACTAAGGAAAATTGGTGAATAGCCAAACAGATGACATTCTAGCGCAACTTTATGGCCCACACGAAATTCTACATTGACAACATAATTACCATTAAACCCCCGAAGTCTTGCTAAATTAGGTTGGCCAAATGAATGTGGTCGACAGGTGACTAAAATGAGAGCAGTAAGTCAAAATGAAGGAAAGATTATACTCCCGGTGAACATCAGAGTTCTCTCATCAAAATCTAGCAGCAAACCTGCATGGAGAGTCACTTCAAGAATAGCTAATGCCTTGGTAGCATTACTTACTAATTTGAGATCTAGCCTACTTAATAACCTAATCTCTAGATCTCCACGTCATATACAGAAAGGCATGCACACCAACAGTTCAGCCCCTTCATCAAGATCCCTTATTGGTTGGTTTTTCCTCATACAAATATCTAGACCAATGCCCATATATCACGACCAATGATACTGAAGATTCGGAGAAAGATGGTTTACTTACACTAAACGATCAAACAACGCACAATAAAACTCTAGATCTAAGAAAAAGGTGCTTACCTCCAAGAAACAGTTGATGGTGAAATCCTTCCTTCCCCACTGCCGGCACCTCCCGGAAACAAGAGGAAGAAGCGAGGCTAGGTCTCGGAGTTTTTCCTCACGATCGAATTAAAGGTTACTAGGGATAGGATCCGGATGTTAGGGATAACAAACTTTTAAAATTTAAAAAATAAAATTAAAAAAAAAAGAGTAAGATAGGCGTAATTTATTTAGCGTAAATAAGAAATTCAGAGTATAACTCCTGCTGCCGCTGATAACAAATGTTTAAAGATTGTGATTTATTTATATTTATAAAAAATAAAATGAAAGCAATTCAGAACATATTATTATTTTTTTAATTTAAATTTTTGAATAAGTGAAAATCAATATAGATATATATATATATAAAAGTACATTGGTCTATCAATACTAAATTTTTTGAATAGAATCTTTACATATTTGCAGAAGAGATGAGCTCGAATCTTAACTCATTTAAATCATTTAAAGTGAGTGGTAGAGATATTAATTCTACATTTGAACGTGTGTTTAACAATTTTTTAGCATTTTAAAATTATTTAATTTATTTATTATTTATATAATTGGATGATAATTTTGTTAATAAAGTGTAATATAACGCAATTTCACAGCCACCTCTTACTTTTAATATATTTATTTTTTTGTTTTTCCACAATAAATCCTAAGTACACCCATTCGAATGTAACAATCACAATGTACACTTTCCTTTAAAAACATAAGTATAGTTTTTTTGGGGGCTTTTGAAGGTGTATCCCAAATATTTTTAAAATTGTATATTTACCCATGAATAAAACATAATTGCATATGTATATATATATATATATATATATATATACACCTGAATAATAGGTATAATTGTATATATACCCCTGAGGTTAACATTTTATCAGTTAACTAATATCATAAAGACAAAATGACCATTATACCTTTTGCATATATACCCTGTGACTAGTGACGGCGAAGATGCGAGAGACGGTTACCCACAGCAAGCAACGACGAGGGTTTACCACTAGGGTGTCTTTTGAGAGTTTGGAGTAGAATGAATAAGGGATTAGGGTTATATGGGTTAGAGTATGAGAGTGAGCGTATGAATGGGCATTTTTGATATTTTACAAAACTCAACCCATGTTTCAACCATGGTTAAGATTGTATAGTTATTTTCTGTCACTAAAACTTAACAATAGGGGTATATATGTAATTCATCTTATTTTTTATGGGGTATACACGCAATTATAATGTTTTGGGACTAAAATATGTAATTTTGTGGTTTTTAGGGGTGTAAAACAAATTTTCTCTTATTTTTTTCCTCTCTTGTTGCATTATGTATGGTGAATTAAGTTTTAGGGAAAATGACCAAAAGCCCCTTCTTAATTTTGTCTCTCCTATAAGTCCTTACAAAATTTTTAATGACCAATAAGAATAATGCAGGAAAAATGCACTTTCATTAAAAAATTAATTAATCCCTTAAATATTAGGGTCTAAGTGATCATACGCAACTGGAACAGATCTAGAAAGATAGTTGACTTTTTTTTATGGATTAAAATAATTCTAAGTTAATATAAATTTTTATTTTGCATAATAAGCAATTTCCATCACACTTGTTGCCATTAATTAATTACTAAAAGTTGTACAAATAATTATTGTGTGGTTATCTGTTTACTCTCTCTTATACAATCAAAGGTAAGGAAGGACTTAAATGCAAATAAGTTTCATGATAGCATATAAAACTATATGGAGTGGTGATTTAATACAAATACCAATTTATACATACACATACACACAAAGAAATAACCTGTAATAATAAGTAGAAAGCAAACAAAAGAGACACAAATAATTTTACATGCAAAATCTAAAATTGGGAAAAATAAAACCATTCGCTATTGGTTAAAACATAATTTCTCACAAAGTTATTTTTTCGTAATAAAAATCTCAGAATATATATTTATATAATCATTACATCAATTATAAGTTTGGTTGGACTGGATTCAATTTAAGCTAAAAGGTCCAACTTTGCTACTCTTTAGATGACATTTAATCGTCTAAATATATTCATATGGTAAGGTAGTGCCTCACAACTTTAGCGATGTTAATGATATATGATGGGATAATATTTATTAGCTCTGTCCTTTTTCTATCATCATATATTCTTAAAAAAAAATTTATAACAAAAAAAATCACATAAATCAAACTGCGAGTCATTTAGATAAAGTTAATCACAAACTCTAACAATATCTATGTATTGTAATAATTTCAATTCAATAAAACTTTATTTGGATCAATTCATCAAAAATCAATTCATCAAAATTGATCGTAACATCGCCCCTCATATATCTAATTGAAAACATATGCTTCCTTCTTTTAAATAAAAAAAAAAGAAAAAAAAAAAATTAAAGGAAAAAAAAGGGAAAAAGGTTGATCATGCACTCACCATTGTGATAATTGAAGATAAACAAACAAACAATTATGATTATGATAAGGAATAGAGTGTTGATTAGAAACCTAATTAGGTTTCATTAATACGGACGGAAAAAGGACCACTTTATTGGTAATTTGCATCTTAAGAAAGAGTAATGGTGGATTTGAACAACACAAAGGAGGACAAGGATATCCCAACAAGAAAGCACACTGCCCCACAAGGTAGGTGCACCTAATTGAAAGTTCATTTTACATTTGTTTTCATTCATCACTTTCAGAAATCTCAAATAAAAATTTAAAATATTGTATTAAATTAATTTTTATATTTTTATATTCATTTAATTTGAAATATTGAATTATTTAGTTTAACAAAAAAAACCTGAACCATTTGAACCGTCAAACCGGAACCGTTGAACCGAACCGCCAAAACCGGAACCGAACCGGAACCACCAAGAACCTTGCCTAGGCGGTTCGGTTCCAGTTCAAAATTTTTTAAACCAGAACCGACGGTTCAGGAATCGGAACGGGCAGTTCCTGAACTGTAGCCATGTTTATTTCAATCATTATAACTTGCAGTTATAGAACATGAGTGAATTTATGCAAGGGTGGTTCTGATGGGAAAAAGGACATATTTTGTGGTGTTGCAATTTAACTAAAGCATGAAATAACTTGATTAAAAAATTATTTTAGGTACATTAATACATAAGTTGTGTATGGTTAAAAAGAGTACATTAAATTAATAATTATGCGAATAAAGCCTATTTATTAATTAATAGGTCTATTTAATGTTAAATTATTGGTTTATAAGCTCCTATTATTTCAATCATTAAATTAACAGACAGAGATATAGTTATAGAGTAACCTCCAAACAATAAAAAAAAAAAGCATATTTGTTTTTTGTTTATCAATTTTGTTTTATTTTTTAAACTGTATACATAACCAATTATCACATTTTCACATAAAAAAAATGGTAATTCTCTCTTTCATAAGATTAGTAGAGGTGATTAGTTTATTTAACTTTATAAATAAATAAATAAATAACCCATGTTAATTATTTTAAGAAAACATAAACTCAATGTCAACCCCTTAATTTTCACAAAGATATATAGAGTAAATTTCCAACAATAACTTACCCATTCATCTCCTTCTTATATATATATATATATATATATATATATATATATATCAAAGCAACAAAAAATATAAAAATAAAACTAAAAACTAAAAACTTAAAAACAAAAAATTCAAATGTTATTATTCTTCTATATGACAAAAGAAAAGAATCACAAAATGTGGATCAATAAAACATTTCTCCTTTTTTTTTTTTTCCCTCCTAAAACAAACTCAAACTTTGAAAGAGTCACTCATACTTCCTCCTATCAGTAATGTTTATCTTCCAATGCTCATCAACATACCTCACCTTCTCAGCCATCTTTCTATCCCATGCAAGCTCTATCTTCCTCCTCTCAGACAACCTACAGAACTTCTGCAACTCCAAATCCATCTCATCATGCAACTTCCACCATCTCCGGTGCGCGATATCGCTCGCGTAAACCCGCTGATCATCGATGTTCCAGTTACAGTCATAGTCCCTATAACAAAGCCATGGCTTCAACCCTAAGTAATGTATCGAGTAAAGCTTCGGTGGCTCGGCGGCGAAGAGGGAGTTCTTCATGCTTGACTCTAGTGTTGTGTTTGCCCAAAAGTTCTTCAAGAAGTTCACTCTTCTTGGCAATCTATGCCACCACACAAACACTTCATTTAGGAACCCTTGATCACCTCCATTGTAGGATATGATCTCCTTCCTTTTATCCATCAATGCTTTGAAGGTGCATTTTGATGGTCTGATCACCATTATTCCAGAGTTAAAGATCGAGCCGTCGTTCCCGGTCGCTGACATTTCCGGGAAGTGGAAGAGGAGATCGAGATTCCGAAGAACAACGATATCGGCATCGATGAAGATTATTTTATGGTAGTATGTGAGCTGCCATAGTCTGAACTTGCTGTAATTGTATTCATTGTAGGAGCCATTTTCAGCTTTAGGGTTTCTTATTCTTTTTATTTCATGTAACTTCCATCCAGCTGCCATTAAGGCTTTGAGCTTTTCTTCGGGGATTAACTTGTCGTGGAGGAGGATGAGGTCTCGGTCCGTCTTCGTCTTTAGAAGGCTTTGAGCCAGTGTTATCGCCCCGCAAACATATGCATCCGATGAGTGGAGGACGGTCGCATAAGCTTCTCGTCGTTTAGGGTTCACCGGAGTTGTGAACTTTGTTAGGTTATAAACCTCATTCGTCCCTGCCATTTATGATTTTTAGAGCCAGAGTACTCTGCAAGTGTGCCTTTAATATTTTTCGACAAAATTATAAGTTCTATATACTTGCAGTGCCATTTGCTTAACTAATCTTGAACAGTAGGAAATCTAGAATGATTAATTAGATGCACATTATTGTCCACTAATGCTAAGTTTTTTGAGCAACTAATTGAATAATGAAACAACCTAACTTTGAATTATTTGATCACTACTCACTACCAACCATGTGGGACTTGTGCCATTGCATTTTCCTAATCATTACCTAACTATGCAATTAAGTTGATTTTTGAATTATTTAACATGGTATCAGAGAGCTTGGTTGATCATTTCACATAGATGCAAAACTTTTCATGGTAAATATTGCTATGGTAAAAAGAGACATTAATGTGTACCTTCACCCCACAATGGCATTGCTAACTTGCAAGAGCCAAAAGGCAATGCAAGCTTTTCTTTGAGTTCCTTCACATTTACTTCATACATCCTCCAATTCCCCTCTTCTTTCACCATGTAATCGCATCGGAAGATCTCCATCATCGGCTCGCAATGACTCGATAGCACCACCTTCACCGTGCCATTCTTGCCGATCGTTGATCTTTCAGCCGCCAATTTCGCTACAATGAGATGTACTTGAAGCCTAAACACATCCCTATTCCACCCGTTCTCCGGTCGGAGGCAAGGTATTCGAGCAACCACCATATCAAGCTTGCTATAGTTTGAGAACTCCGGCATTGGTATCTCCGGGCATGTCGGTCCCTCGATCTCTTCCTCTTCATCAATAAACTCCGGAAACAAATCCTTCCATTCGAAGTTCTTCGACACTCGATCAAAATAAACTTTCCTCACATTCCCTACTCTTCTCCATTCCTCCACTTCATCATTTCCAAAGTTCACCAATCCAATGCTCAAGTTCTTCCCATCCTTCAACTCATCAATGAAACTAGGAATGCTCTCCCTCCCCATTATCATATCACCAATCTAACAATAAGATCAAGCTCATCCTCATTAGCAAAAAAAAAAAAAAAAAAAAAAAAAAAAACATGCATGCAACTTAATCAAATTAATATACAAAAAAAAAAATCTAAAATTAATCTTTAGAACTAGTACTCACCTTACCTTCTTCAAGTGGCATTCACGCAAAGAACATCGAACAAAAGCCGCCGCATTCAATCCATACATAGAATGAGGCTGATAGAGTAGAGCTAAGTAAACAAGAAGAAAGAATGCAAGGAATGCAAAGTTGATCTTGATCACCAAAGCCTTTGATTTAGCTGCCTTCATTATCTCTTCACCTATTGCCATCTTCTCAACAACTCCCTTACCTATCTTCTATGCATCTATATATATATATATATATATATATATACAAAAACAAGAAGAAGAAGAAGATGGTTGCTCTTTGTGTAGGTTTTCTATAAATGAAAACCAATATTAATCTTCAAGTTGTGTGGCTTCTTATAATATTAACAAAAGAAGGGTTAGTGAGTGATGGAGAGAGTATGGAAGGGTAGTGGTTGAGAAGTAGTAGGAATTGAGTAAGAAGTTGGAGAAGGGGTCTCTTTTGTTTATCCTAACTTTCAAAAATAAATAAATAAATAAATAAATAAATATAAAGGAGCTTGTTGTTTCTTGAGGTTTGGTCTTGACTCTTGATCAAATTAATTTTAAGTAGATGACAAATACTTCATCTTTATTGGCTTTATCCCTTTGCTTGGAATGAAATTAATTTAAAGTAACAAGCAAGAATGAATCACATAAAACTTGTATTTCATATTTAATTTGGTCAATTATAGAAGGTGAAAGTTGAATCACATATATCTTGAGATTTTAAGCCAAGTCTTCTCATGAACCACCTTGTATTAATGAGGCTACTAGTTGAAGTAGTTGACTAGTATAAGTTTATTATCATGTTAATCATGTGAATCAACCACTAAACACATGACCAACCATTTAACTAATATAAAAATTGTAATTAATTTTTTGGTCATTGGATTGTTTAACTATAGTATATTTTTTTTCCTGTCAAAATTTTTAAAAAATATTTCAAAAATATAAAAAGATATGTAAGTGTCAAATATATTAGTTGAAGTAGTGTTAATTAATGTAATGATTCAACTGCTATCTATGAAACAAATATATATGTGTATATATGATCAGTTATTTAATTAAATAAAATTTGAGTTTTGACATAAAAATAAAAAATAAAAAGATGAAAACATACATAAATATGAATAACCAGGAAAAAAAAAAACACAAAATAACAAAGACTTAATTTGAGTCATTCACTTGGTAAATTTTATGGTAAAAGTATCAAATTTTATTATGTATTAACACAATAAGAAAACTTGACATCTTAATATATATATATATATAATGAAAATTTAGTCATTAACTAAATTATTCAAGATATAAATATCATTAATTAGCAAGCTACAAAGATAACCTTAAGAACCACTAATTAGATCTATATAATTAGGTAATAGTAAAATTATAGACTAGGCAAAGCCATAGCCTTTTTTCTCTCTAGCAACTCACTTTTGAGAACCTCTAAATTAATGATGGAAAAGGTGGCCATAAACATTTATAAGAATCAAAGATCAATGAATAAAAAGAAGGATAATTCTTGGGTTTTTTTTTTTTATGAAAATGAAAGCTCAACACAAGCATTACAAATAGTAAGATAATCACTAAGTCACCCCATTCACTTGTTATTGATTATCCATCTTATGTACACATGTATATAAGTTGGTATCATGTCTCACTCCTTTATGAAAGAAATTAATTATTATTTATTATAAAAAATTATTAAAAACAGAAAAAAGAAAAAAAAAAAAGAAGAAGAGAGATGCTTTGGTGAAGGAGAAAGTAGGGTTTAATGAGTCACTCCTACCAACTTCAGATGAACAGTCTCCATCTTGTTCCTTAGTTTGAAGTGAGCTTGAGTTGTACTTCATTGTGTGATCTTTGAACCAATTTGTTTTGTTTTAAACCACTTGTTATTAAATTTATAAAATGTTGATATAGTTTTTTTTTTTTTACATTATTATTTTGTTTGAAAAAAATATATATATTACAAATTTACATTACAACTATAACATGACATAGAGTGCCATCTCTTGACATACTTATAATAGATATAAGTATGCATATCATTGTTCAATAAGAATGTTGACTGAGAGTTATTGGATCATGATCAAGTGATTATTATTTATATGAATACTGTATAAAGTACTATATAATTTTTCAACATTTGCACTGTTTAGTACTGTATGACACTGTTGTAAATATTTCTAGATTTTAGCGTATTTATTGAATTTTTTATAAATACAATGACATTTACAACATTTTTATCTAATTTATTAATTTATACAAATGACGTGATGATAATTTTTTAGGTTGTTATTTTATAAAAGTTATATTAAAAATTTACATTGCAATAAATATGGCGGAGAGTACCAACCAGAGATATTTTATATAAATTTATATTTTACAAAGTTGTTAGAGACTATAATAAATATTTTTTTTCCTTGAAACACAAACATTTATACAGAATATTTTATAAATATAAAGACATTTACATTACAATCAATATGACATAAAACTGTCATTTATGGCATATGTGTCATCTTGACATACTTTATATAAGTTTATATTATTGAGATAAGGCTCTAATAAATTTATTTTTTTCTTAGAATACAAGCATTTCTAATGAATATTTTATAAATACAAAGGTACATTTGACATATTTTATATAAATTTATATATTGCGACATCATTAAAAACCATAATGAATATTTTCTTCAAACACAAGCGTCTACATTCAACATTTTATAACTATAAAGACAAAAATGTGTGCATTTAAAATTTAAGTATCATTCTTTTTATATACCCTAAATCTTGAAATTTATTAATATTTATTTGTTATAAATTTTCTCCTTTATAAGATGTTGATTCATTTATGGCATATGTGTCATCTTGACATACTTTATATTAGTTCATATATTGAGATAAGGCCACAATAAATATTTTTTTTTTCTTGGAATACAAGCATCAAACATTTTATAAATACAAAGGTACATTTGACATATTTTTTTATAAATTTATATATTGCGTCGCATTAAAAACCATAATGAATATTTTTTTCGAGCACAAGCGTATGTATTCAATATTTTTCTAACTACAAAGACAAAAATATGTGCATTTAAAATTGAAGTATCGTTATTTTTATATACCATAAATCTTGAAATTTACAGATAATTATTTGTTATAAATTTTAATTCTTTTATAAAATTTTAATTCTTTCACTTGTAAAGATGGTTGAATAATGAACGAAAAATAAATGAAGTGTTATACTTCAATTTTTTATACAACTTTAAAACCATCAATTTTTTAAAAATGCATTTATAGGTCATAATTTTTTTACAATTAATTTGTATATTTATATAGTTTTCTCACCACATTTTTTTTATGTCCATTTTTTATTTTGGTTGTAAGCTAGAATTATGGAAGAAAGAATCTTGAAAAAACATCGGTAATCACTAGTTTTACAGCATGATAGTTCATGATCTAAAGTTCGTATCGATATATTACATATTTCTGCATTTGGCATTAGATAGACCTCATACATTCACAGTCATATTTTTTAATCACTTACATAATTAACTTGTATTTTTAAAATATGTCATTCATATAAGTACTATATTTGTAGCGCTACTACTAATAGCAAAGAGATTCGAAATCTAATTATTGATATTTTATTAAAAAATATAGATGATTTTTTATGCATTTAAATTAAAATGAGAAGTTTTCTAAAAGTCATGAATTTTGATATATACCTTCTCCATTCATGAAATTTTCTAAAAGTCATGATTTTATTAAATTCTCATGCTTTTAAAATGGAGAGACTGATATTTCATGAGAAAAAAAAAGTAATGTAATGATTTGATTGTTTTTGTAAAAAGACATTTCAGTCTAACACTGTTATAATTTAAACAACACTAATTGAAAATACAAAATTAACATATATTTCATTCTCATCAATGATAATATTCAACCATTCATCTAATAGGTAGTTGATTACACAATTAATTATTATTTAGCAAATTGATTAATCATTCTCAACAACCCAAAAAACATAAATAATAATAATAATAATAATAATAATAATAATAATAAATGAATATTAAAATTATTTAAAAATAACAAGGAGTAGGTAGAAGTGGCCAATTTGATCCCACTTCTTTTTTTCTAAAACATTCATAATAACAACCTTTTGCCAACCAAATCATAAATTAAATCAATAATTAAGTTAGGTCTGCATTTAATTATATTTTTAAAGAAATTTTTTTATTTGGATATGTGCAGTAAGAAACAAAAAGAATATTGAATTTTTTTATAAAAAATTATCAAAATAATTGTTTACCACTAACATTTTATTTAAACCTACAGTCAAAAATATTTTAATAAATGATTTTATAATTTGATTTATAATGATAGGGTGGTGCATAAATAATTAAAAACGTTTTTGCAAAGATATATAAGCACAAATGATTTTTGTAAGGGTAGATTGGTAATTTTGTCTATATTATTTTGATTAAAAATTTTACATGCTATGAAGTGATAAATGACGTGTTACGTTTATTATTTGTTTTTTCATTTTTTAAATTAAATTTAAATAATTTAAATAAAATTTAAATTGAGGTGACATAAATTAATAACAACTTCAATGATAAAATTAATATTAAAAAAACAAATATGAGATGGCCTACCAACCTTGGTTCAACACTAAAAAGTCCGTTTTACCCTTGCACTAATGAGTTTAATGGTCAACCCCATATAATGAATCAGCCAAGAAAAACAGATCTTTAAAAAAAATATTTTCTTATATAAATTTCCAAAATTCCTTTTTAAAGTTGTCTATAGGGGTTTAAAAGAAAATAAATAAATAACATCCAAATGTGATAACCGTTGACCTAGGAACTCCAAAGTCAACTTTAAAATATTTTAACTTGTAAAACACCAAATAAAATATTAATTAATAAAATAAAAACATATTATTAAAAAAAAAAGGGTTTCTTTGCTTTGTTCATACTCAATGCAAATTCCAAACAAGGTCCCCACTGATACAAATAATAGTACTAACAAAACATTCAAAAGGATGGTCATAAAGCAAAGGACGCCAATAACTAGGGTTTCCTTATCCTTTATCATATTAACAATGATAAATCCATTTCAGCATCTCACCATGCAAACCCACATGCATTGCATGTTGCAATGTTCTTTTTTTTAATTTCTTTTCGAATCTTTTGACTGTTTTATAAACCAAGTATGATAACGACAAGTCGAGTTTTATCGAAGACTCACTGAGTCTACTATCTTCGACTTCAAGGAATGATCTTCGATTTGTACTCTTCTTACTCCCTTCGGCTTTAATCTCTTCAATCGCACTCGTAAACAACAGAATACAAGAGAAAACAAAACAACATAAATACGGGAAAATTTTCGTACTCTTGCATCGATATTTAATGGAAAGCATGAAACAATAAAAAAAAAAAAAGTACCGTATTAACTACAAAAGCTCCATTGTTTCTGCAACAGAAGAATAAGAATAAGTGCAATGTAATGTTTTGACAATCATTGAACTTTGATCATTGTTTTCCTCATTCACATTATTCTACCATCACAAGTGTACGAAGCAATCGTCTTTTTTATTATACATTCACAAATCTGATATATATATATATACATCATTTCCCATTAAGATTAAACTAAACTCACACTTCACATCTAATTAATTCATGATACCTGAGACAAAAGGTTTTGCTTGAAGGCATGAAGCATGTTTTCATTCATAATACTCAACGAAAGACACCAACCGACTAGACTATACTTCATTATAAGTCCACTTTCCATTCTTGTAAGGGAAGGTGGCAAACATTGTCTCAAGAAAAGACCCACAAGTCTATGCTTAGCTTATAATCTACTATGTTCCAAGTGTTGATCAAACTTCCACAAACATTATAGCACAAAACCCATTTTTGATGCATGTAATTTGCTCAATAGCCATTTTCATTTGCATCCTTACAAAGAGGTTTTCTCTTTTTCATTTTCACACCTAAGAATGACCGCGCTTTTGATTGGGAATTAATTTAGAAAGCTAGAGCTAACATGGACTGTGATGTGATCAATGCATTTTGTTGAGTTTCTGCTACATCAACACAGCAAGAAAAACATTAACCATTAATCACGGAAAGATGGGTCACTGACCTCATCAGTAGTTTAAGATGACTTCTGACACTAAATTATTAGAGAAAGCACTCCATACCAGACAGATTTAAGTTGCACGGTACAAAACCTTATACTTTAGAATCTAATCCTAGGAAGCAGATCAAAATTATCGAATGAATGAGACCACTATTGATCATGTTCTTGTAAGACAAACACTAGCAGTATCAGAATGAACAAAATTAGGCAAGAACAAGCTTGGATTAGTTTGGCAGCAAACCAAACTAAACAGTTGCAAACAAGATGTTCGACCGTTGAATTAAAAAGACATAAATTTTAGCATGAGATACTTCATATTTGGCAGGACAAAAGAAAAACGAACCTAGTCATACTTGTTGACAAAAACAGCTTTTGTGTGTGGCAATCTTCTTGATTTTGCAAGCCTTGCCCTGCGTACTGAGGTCATTAAATAAGTTAACAAAACTCCACTGCCAACTCACAATTGCAAGAAAACATAAGTTACGAAACAAGAATGCTTACGGGACATACTCTACACATTTGAAGCCGCCCTGGTACCTAATCCTGCCAAGAAGAACACCTTACCCCCGAAACAATGGAAGAAGCATAACAATGCAGTTGCGAGACTGAAAGAAAAACCAATGGAGCAGCAAATCAAAATTTAAAATGTATTATTGCATGTAAAGTTAAATAAAAATTTATTACCTGATGCTTTTCTAATAGTCCAGATCCAAGAATTGGGGTTCTAGCAGAAAAGGCACATACACATTAACTAGCATGGAAGGAAGATTTTATGATCAAGAGGTTTGATTTAATGAAACTAAATCAAGTAACTCAGCAAGAAAACTCGTAACACTTTTGCTCACTGGTGCCTCAGAAATCAGGCCCAGATTGGAACAACATGCCCTGCTCTAACGAGTATACATTACCGACAGCAAAATTCATTAACTAATATACAGACGAATTCTATGACCATCTACCACTCGTCCTGATCAACCAGCTTAAGGCCCCAACTCATGTCTTCACAATGTCTCACATAAGGGACTAGAGCTCCAGTGTCGACACCCCTCTTCGCTTTGCAATCATAGAAAGGAGGTGCATGAAAACAAGGCTCCATTGACATGACACGACGGCAAGCAGGATCAGGTACAGTTCGATTTTCTGGTTTGAACATAATCCATGGCTTCACACCAGCAAGACCCTGAGCCACATAACCAAATGTCGACCATGCGCTGGTGATCAAAGTATCAGTCAAGCTTAGGAGATACATCTCTGCCCATGCTTTCCTGTTGTGCATCTGCTTCTCTGTTTGCTGGAATTCCTCATGGCTTGGTTGATAGACACTAATGATTTCTCCATTTGTGGCAGAATTCTCCCAATACATGTTCTGGAGCTTCCCAGAGTACCCTGAATTCAAAGAGGTAACTAGAATTGTTTTCGATCTTATATACGCCGTCAGGTCAACAGGTTCTTCAGGAGTGACATCAGGCAATAGCTTCTCCTTCAGAGCACAAGTAAGGAGTTGATCAAAGACATGCTGAAATGGACCAGGTTCCACCTCAAAGACCCTGATCTGCATACCCACTCTTTCATCAGCCTTGGCCATATAAGCAAGATAATATCTTTTAACTAATCCCCAAACTGAGTTTGTTGGATGGAAAAGATACCGACCCAAATGGTGAAATACAGTATCTCTCTGAGGGAAAAGTTGATGAAGCTCTTCTTCATGTTCTGGCATTAGGAAAAGGGATGGTACAAAATAGTTATCCGATCTAAGCACCAGCCAGGGGATCTTCCGAAGCAACACTTGATCTTCATCACAGAAGAAGAGTTTATCGTGGTCACCATAATCATGAGCCAGATGGAGATAGATATAAGGAGGTATCTTCACCTTTGGATCACCATCACCGCCATTATTGAGGACATTGTTCTTCAACATGTTCCCATAACTCTCTGGAGATTCTTTTTCGAATCTACTGAATTCTTTGACAGGAAAATCCAAAGGTAGTAACCAAGAAGTTTCAGGAAACGGCTCGCAAAACAGGTCAGCCATATCACTGCCACGGTCAACAAGTAAAACCCTGTTTGTAAGAAGAGCATAAAGAAATGCCGAGGCAAGACTCAGTATCCTGTTCCCTAAACCACTGTAGGAGATCCAGACTACATAGTTGCACTCAGCGCTCCCAACATATTGACCAGACTTCAGTTGATCAACAATTTTGCTGTATAACTCTGTGCCCGGCCCACATCTCTTGTGAAGAGCTTCATAATTCCGCAGCCTTTTCCAGAGATAAGGGGAAGGAATGTGGGGTGAAACTTTGCGGAACGTGGCAGACTGGTATCTGCTCAGACATGATGCTTCATCAAACCCATCAATGAGCAGGCCTCCGAGAAGTTTATCCATCGAAGCATTAAAAGATTTTGGGGGGCCACCTTCTGAACCTAATGTTGGAAAAACATAAAACATAGAAGCTCTATAAGATAACTTCACAGAAAAACATTTGTCATATACATAAATGCCGGATAATTATCATAATCCCTGTATGAACACTTCGAAGAGAATGGAAGTGTTTGAAACAGAGTAAAGCAACTCAAAAAGATCCGAATTACGCTGAAGTTGAGGCAAGTAACATTATATTAGAAAAGTAGGACAAATAATACTAGAATATACAAAACTAGATAAGGTACGAGTGCATAAAATACAAAATTCACAAGTCTACAGGTAATACGATGTAGCACACTACATGCAGGCTTCTTGCACATATGCGGGAAACATAAACATTATTCAAAAATTGTGAAGGACAAAATTGTAAGCTTCTTCATGTATAATTGTAGCACTTGCTGATGTCTGAGGCAGCATATGGCTACAATGAAATAAAAGAAAACCCATATATATTCCTAGCGGAGCTTACAAAATTCTGATTTTAATAACCCATGTTTCATGTGTAGAAATGAATATGAAAAAAAAAAAAAAAAAGCAAAAGAAAAAAAGAAGACAAATGTACTCTAAATTTGTTCAGGTAGACGTGAAGGACCAAAAGAATAACATTAAAAGTGCAGAAGCTTCTATGAAAAAGAAATTTAAATAACAGGGGAGGTGAAAAAACACATGCAAAAGTTTACGTAGTCACAGCAGATACAGAGGTTTTGATGCATCATAAAATTCGAAATCAAGTAGACAGAAATCATGCAGATATCCAACAGCCAGATCAAATATGGAAGAAACAGGTTTTCTCTATGGACTAGATGAAAGCAATATTCAGCAATGATGAGCTCAATCACAAACTAGCAGCAGCGTGGATAACGAACCATGGAAGCAGTAGATACAATACTACAAGACTTACTGAGTGAAACTGCATGGAGTTACCAAACAAAAGCATAATATCATAGTCAAGAACTAGCACTCAAAGATTATGGCATGGACCACTGGTTAAATATCATGGCAAATATACCTCAAGGAGGATGGATAAGAATTGTCCAAGACAAAACACAAAATCATATAGTAAATTTCTTCGTAAAGGCTTCATTCAAATATATGTAAAAACAATAGTGGAGTGCGTCAAAAACAAGCAAGTATAAAATCTACACAAACAAGGCAAATGGTAAAAGCAAATAGGAGTCAAACAAACAATTAAAATCAGGCCATAAGGAGGGGTCTTATGTGCACAAATGACAAATGCCTTGAGGCATGCTTCAACTTATAAAATAAGACAACCATAAAAATCTTTCATGATTATATAATAATATTAGCTTCCTATTAACTTCCTTATTTAAAAACTTTCAGGCATAATGAACCTTTCTGTGGTGGGAACAATTGAATGTATGATATCGAAAGGAAAAAAATACGGAAGGAGCTACATTTGAGCTGCAATTGCTACACTAGAATCAAAGATCAAACTTCTCACAAATTCTTTTTCCAGTTTAAACCAGCAAGAATCTAAGCACTGCAGCCTAAGATCAACCTAACTAGGTCCCCTTCCAGAACTCAACAAAACCAAGAGTCGAGCAAGAATTAAATAGTTTTCTCTCATTAAACATGTCCATTAATATAATTCCCCCATTCTTCATATTTGAGTAAAAAAATTCCATTTAAACAGAATTTAGCACTCCAAATTTGAAATATTTCCAAAAAGATCAAATGTTGCTTCCATCTACCTCTAAATACCAAAACAACTATGCTCACCACCGACAAACATATAAAAGGCTGGGGAAAAAAATCACAGCTTAAACAAGCGCACAATAAAAACAGTAATGGCCACCACCCACAAAGAGAGACAGAAAAAAAAAAAAAAAAAAACAAAGCTTCAATAAACAAGCGTGCAATAATCCAACAAAAGACATCTCAAAACTTAAAAATAAATAAATAAATAAAATGAACAATGCACTTAGATTTGAACAAAAACAACAATGCTCTCCACCCACAAACAGATAACAGAGAAAAAAAAAATCAAAGCGATAATCCAAAAAAAGGTGAACACAAACACAAACCCTAAAGAAATCTCTACAACGAACACGAAATGGAGCTCAACCTCTCAATCAGATCCAAGAATACCTTCATCCGAGACAACCCGGAAGCTCTCCTTCTCAGCCGAGGCCCTAACAAAGCGATCCAGCGAGAGGCCAGCGCGTGGCAAGAGCAGCAACAGAGGGAGAACCATCAAGACAGCGATGGCGAAGACGGCGGCGAGCCGTAGCACTGCCGGGGAGCAACCGCCGGCGGTGGCCGCCCGCTTCTCGGCGGCGGCGTTGTGTAGGAGCCCGTCGGATTCCGGATCCGGATTCGGATCCTGAACCGGAGACGGGTGCCTCCGGATCCGCTTCATGTCCATTAGCCGGATCCAGATCCGATAACGATGGTGGAAGTCATGATGTTTATAAGAAGAGAGAAGAGAGAAGAGAGAAGAGAGAAGAGCAAGTGAGCGAGGATTATTTGGTAATAATTTGTTACTTTTTCAAGGGGCGATTAGTAAAATAATTGAATAGTGGGGACATTGATTAATGATCATGATGGAATTATTATTATTGTTTTTTAATTATTTGTTAATGAATGAGTGTGTATCAATCTTGGGAGGAAGAAAAGGTTTTCTTTTGTGATTCTCTCATTATTATGGAGGGGTTTTTGTTTATTTAATTTTAAAAAAATAAATTTTAAATTTTAAAATATGTAAAATTGTGTAGGAATTTATTCTATATAAATTATCATACAAATTTTTTTTTCTAGAGAATGGGTGTGGTTGTTTATAGGGAAAATTTCTTCGTTAGGATCAAAGTTTGGGTGTTTACTTTTTTTTTAATGTTATTTTTATAAAATATATTAAAAAATTTTAAATATATATTAAAAAATCTTAAATACAACAATTTTAAAATAAAATGGAGTTTTAAAAATATATATATATTTGAAAATAAAATTTTAAATTTATTTATTTTTGATACGGTGTGAATAGGACTTGACCAAGGGCTCTGCATGTTCAACTATTATATGAAGATTGATTTCTTTTACTAATATGCCCCTCATGAGAAGGAAAATTACGTACATATTTTTCTAAAAACGCGATTTGCTTATGCACGCATCCGGTCAAAAATCAATTTAAAATTTTATTAATATAATAAATTGTTTTTTTTCTCTTCTCTTCTCTTTAGAAATCCAAAAAAATTGGGAAAAAATTAATTTATATTTTGATAAAATTTGTAAATTGATTTTCAACTATAAGAAAATATAAGCACATAAAATGTTTTGCAGGAGTATATATAGTAAATATAATTTGTTTATAGATATATTAACAATTATTTTGGTATGGAATCAATTTCATCAGTAATTTTTATTTTTTTTACTGGGTATATTTTGGAGATAATTGATATTGGTGAAATTATGTTGAAAGTGGTGAGCACGTTCTGATGATTGAGTGATAATATCTGTTAAGTACCATGCCCAACATTATTTCAATAAATTATATATATATATATATATATATATATAGCAAACATGAGGTGCAAAATGGGCCCACTCAATCCGACACGGTGCCCGGCTTGCAACCGTGCTGAGCCGGCACGGCCCACCACACATGGGGGTCGGCCCAATTCAGGACACGGCCGATAGGTTTTTTTTATTTTAAAATGTAAATTATTTAAATTTTTTAAAAATATTTTAAAAATTGTAAAAAAATACTTTAAAAATACTAAAATTTAAAACAAAATCTAAATATCTTAAAATATAAGTTTTTTTATTGTAAAAAATATATAACACAAAGACTATAGAAAAAATAATTAAAAAATATGCAAAAAAATTAAATTTACATGAATACAAAAAAAGATAATTTTTTTAAATTTAACATAATATTAGAAAATAAAATTACATAGAAAAAATAAAGATAAAAATAAACTAAAAATAAATTACTAATAGATATAGGAAAAAATTTGCCAATTATTTAAAAACTATGAAAACAATTTAGAAAATTACAAACTTCAAACTTCATTTGATTAATCTATTTCTTCATCAACACGGGTTGAAGTTGAACGCTCAAATAGTGTAAAGCCCTCTCCAGTATCACTACATTCTTCATGTATTTGTTGTTCTTGTAACCTATCTTCTGATTCTAACCAATCCTTTAGACATATGCACATTTGCACTGTTGCTTGGTTCATGTGGCTCCTCTTATCATCGAGTACTTTTTTTCCTGCACTAAAACAAGACTCCGATGCTACTGTAGACATCGGTGGAGTTAGTAGATCACGTGCCATGGCGGCTAGCACTGGATAGTTATGTTCTTCTTGTTTCCACCACGAGCAAATATTAAAGTTATTAATTTCTTCGGTAGTAAGAAAATCATTAAAATTATTATTAAAAAAAGATTTAATTCATGCAAAGAACTAGTACTAGAAGAAGAAGAAGAAGCACTGGTAGATTTTCTTCTAATCATATTTATAAGATCGGCCGGAGATTTAGTTTTGGAAAAGGAAGAAGAATTTTCAAAATTTCCGGCAAAAGTAAAAGCTCGTCGATTTTCATATGTATGGTTATATTCATTATACATATTATATTATGAAGCAAACAACGATATTCATCTTTGAAAATTGAATGATCAACTCCCATGTTTTCATCATAAGAATCAATCATACAAAAAGTACCATCAATTTTAAAACGAGGATCAAAAAACATAAATAAAACGGGAAGAGGGTTGATTTTTTGCAAAATATTTTTAAAATTTTAATTCTATAGGAGCTACAATGGGAGCAAAATTAGGATCACATCTATATTTTGCAAAAATTTCACTAATATAATATAAATGAGAAATAGTCATAAAAGTACTAGGATAATAAATACAGGAAAAAAAATTAGTTGTGGAATTAAAATTTTCCGAAAACTCCTTCATCATATAGCTAACTTCCCAATCATAATTAGTTATTCCAAGGTCGGGAAAAACTCACGGCAATACATTGTAAGAATATCTTTGTAATCATAAGCACAATCCAATGTATTATAAGTTGAATAACACCTATGAGGAACATTGGAAATAAATTTTTTATAGTTTTTTCCCATTTGCCTACAATATCTTTTGAATTCATACCTTCGTGAAGAAGAGTTTTTTTGCATATAAAATAGCTTCTCTAACTCTACGAATATGAGGATCAATAATTTTTAAACTATCTCTAACACATAAATTTAATATATGGCATATACAACGAACATGAAAAAATTTCCGGAAAACATAGGATCTATATGGATTTGTAACATATCAACCGCATAATTATCTGCCGAAGCATTGTCAAGAGATATTGAAAATACGAATTTTTCAATTTTGTATTCATTAATAGTACGCATGATGTAACCAGCAATATTACTTACGGTATGTTGGTATTCTAATTTAATAAGACTCAAAATATGTTTTTGCAAAATCCAATTATTATCAATATTATGAGTGGTAACACAAAGATAATCGGAATTATTTTGAGAAGACCAAATATCGGAAGCAAGAGAAATTTTAAATAAACCTTTAGAAATTTCAGAAATTTATTTTTCTTTATATTCTTTATAAATAATAAGACAATACTTTCTCATAGTAGTCCTTGAAACGGATTTAAAATTCGGATTAAAACCCTTAACTTGCATTTTTATAAATGTGAGATTTTCAACAAGATAAAAAGGTTGTTTATTTTGAACAATAAATTTTGCATTCCATTTTCTTGCATTTTCATTGGAAAAAACAAAAGTTCCAATACTTGAATTTGCAAAACTAATTTGTGTTTGGCAATGGATCATTTTGACTAGTAGTATGTTTGTCGGCATGCCTTTTCAAATGACCTGTTCCACCCGAAGTTTTTTTTGTATTGTTTACAAACGGCACATGCCCCTTTGTTTGGAAATTCAACAATATCATAGAATTACCATACCCTTAAAGTTCGTTTTCTTGTGCTTGCTTGAGGCCTACTACTAGATTGTCCCATATTAGGGGATTCAGTAACAGGCTCAGGCTGTGAATTACCAAAATTTTTGGAGTTGTTTTCATTAAAAATAAATGGTGTATTGAAAGAAAAATCGGAAGAGCCGACCATTATTAAAAATAAAAAAAAAGGTTTAAGGTTATCTCAACCTTGATGATGTAAATTTAATTCGTGCTTGAAAATTCCGAATTGATTAATTGATGAAAAGATGGGGGAATTGCCCTATTGATGAAACACTTGAGCCGAATTTGACAAACTTCAAATCTTGAACGTGAAGAGATTAAGAACTAAGAGAGCTTGGAGTCTTCAATGCTTGAGAGATTAGAACAAGAATGAGTAATTTGGTATGAAAAAATATGTAAGCGTTTGAGGGTATTTATTGGTTTTTAAAATTTTTCTAATTCCCAAAATACCCTTGTAAACTAGCCATTTTTGTTGTTGAAAAGGGTAAAAAAGTAATTATATTTTAAAGTCTAAAATAGCCTTAACAATTAACCGTTTTATAGTTGTTAAAGGGGCTACAAATGACATTTTCCAATACTTAAATTAGTTGGGAAAAAATAAAAAAAAAATTGGTGGGCCGTGTTGGGCTGGCCCTCGTGCTCGGGCTAGCACGACCCAAATTGTGCTGGGCTGCGCCAGGCTCTGACCGGCACGGCCCAGCTTGCACCTCTAGGAACCACCTCTGTTTTATTTTTGCAATTTTTCTTTGTTTTTGCCATAATTTAATTCATTCAAAAATTCAACCCTTATTTGGTTTTTTTTAAAAGCTCAATTAAAATATTTAAATTTATTTTGTGTTAAACACAAAAGCTATATTTTACCAATCAACTATTAATTTATTGGAACCAGGTTTCTCTATATAGGATGTTTTTAACTTTGCTGAGGAGATGGGTTCAAACTTTCAACTCACACAGGATGAGAACATAAGTGGGGTAATTGTTTGTCTGTGCATACCCATGAAGTGGCATGTCTACTTTGTTAAAAAAAATAAACTATATATTTTTTTATAAAAATAATCTTGAATCATTCAAAACATAAATCCTAACAAATAAAACTATATTATTTTTTCATGAAATTTATTTCTATGAGTACCGGTGAAATAAAACTATGTTATTTTTATTTCTTATAATAAAAATACACGAGTCGATTTTTGTTTTTACAAAGGTGATAAACACCTGTTAGTGCGTTTGAGTTATTGTCACGAAATATGCTTTCATCTCGTTGGCGCATATAAGTAAGCGTGCAACAAACATTGCCTGTGAGTTATGTTCTCCAATGAGTATTCGAACTTTCACCACCCCACACATCACATGAGAGGTCCATACTAGTGCTTCTAAACACTTAGGGCTTGTTTGAATGGGCTTTTAAAAAAAGTGTTTTTTTTAGTTTTGGGGAATCACTTTTTTTAAAAAGTGTTTTCAAAGTAAGTTAAGTGCTTTTCTCTGAAACAGCTTCTCATAAAAACTTTTTAAGAAGCACCTATGAGGCAGTTTCTAAAAAAAAAGCTGAATTTTAGCTTTTTTCACAGCTTCTGCTCAAAAGCCCAAACAAACATGTTTTTTTAAACTCCAGAAGTGCTTAACTTATAAAAAACCATTTCTGGGCTTAAAAAAAGTCCATCCAAACACCCCCTTAAACTAAGTTGCTTTGGTGATTTTATAATTTTTGTTATAAACATAAATATTGACTCATCTTTTAAGAATATATAATGCCTAGAATAATTTCTATGGTAGTGGGTGAACATCCAATTCAACTGGCAAGATTACAAGTGTTTCACAAACAAAACATAATTATGCAGCTGGTTATAAATATGATTAAAAGAAAATTTGTGAATAGTGTTTCTTCCGCTTTGTCTACAACTACCACATCTTCTTCTTTACATGAATTAGATGTTTATTTAAGAATTAATTTTAATGATTTTTTTATTTAGGACAAAAAGAAATCATTAATTTTGGATATTTTCTTATGCCAGAGAGGGCAAGAGTTATCCACTAACTTCACCTGACACAAATTAGGATTGTTCTTTTTAAGCTTAGTTTGAAATGGAATCTGTATCCATGCAAGAACCTCTATATATAAAGACGTTATGATCAACTCTCAATTAGTTCTTGAAAGAAAAAATAAAATCAAGAAACTTATAACTTTTGGTAAAATGTGATAACTTATTAAACACAAAACGTAATGAATTTTTATAGCCGCAAAAATCCCTAAAATAATTCAAACCAAGCCTTGCAATCCCTTAATAAAGCCGAAAATAGCAAGTAAAGAAAAATAATAATGTTCTTGCTAAAGCTGAATCTTTTGGTGGGTTAAGGTGACAAAGCCAAAATTGTAAGTAATCCTCAATATAATTCATGCCAACTATACTAAATCATTGAAGTTTTTGTTCTTCAATTACAGATTTTCAGCTTTGTGATATATGCCCATCACCTTCAATAGGCCTCCTCAAAAGAGCTTTTCTGATCAATCCATTTATTAAAATCTCTTTCATTTAGGGTATGTTTGGATGGGAGTAATGGAATGAGGGAAAATGAGGTAATGAAGAGAGAGAAAAGAATGTGTAGATGATGGTAATGAAAAAGGTGTTTGGTTGGAGGAGGTAATTCATTGGGAATGAGAAAAGTAAAAAATGGAGCTATATTAATATTATCTTTTTATCCCTTACATAAAGAAATGGTATTTATTTCTAATAATCATTATTTACAAAAATAATCAAAACATAAGTATATATTTATTATTACTGATTAATGTTTAATTAAAAATTAATTTTAAGGTCCTATTAATTTCATTATGTACTTATAATTTTAATTAATTACAAATAATATTTATTTCAAATAATTAATATTTATAAAATAATGAAAAAATGTGAATGGTTCTTTTATTATTATTGATTATTATTTAATTAAAAATTAATTTCAAATAACTATTAAATTTCATTATGTACTTATAATTTTTTAATTAATCACAAATGATATTTATTTCAAATTATTATTATTTATAAAATGATGAAAATATAAATAGTTATTTTATTATTATTATTTATTATTTAATTAAAAATTAATTTCAGATAACTATTAAATGTCATTACGTACTTATACTTTTTTAATTAATCACAAATGATATTTATTTCAAATAATTATTATTTATAAAATGACGAAAAGATAAATAATTATTTTATTATTATTGATTATTTTTTAATTAAAAATTAATTTTAAATAACTATTACTTTATATAGTGTCATTTTGAAGTTTAAGAATGGCATAAAGATCTTTTACTAGGGGGAATGAACCATTCTGACTCATTACTCTGGGAGAGGTAATGGTGACCACCCAAGATAATGATTACCTCAAAAAAAAAATAAAAATAAAAAACCATGGGTGTGGGGGCAATGGTTACCCCAAGGAGGGAACCATTACCCCATTCAAACACACCCTTAGTTTGCGAAGGAATAACGAGATAAATTCGATGTTGAATAGGATCAATACTTTTCCTAGCCATGTCCTTATGGCCACATATATCTACAGTAAAATCCCAGTCTTGTCTCTGCACAGAAGACAAGGTATTGGTTGATGAGATGAGCTAAATGAGCCAACAAACTATTCGAAAGTATATTTAAAAGTCTTTATCATTTCTTTGGTTTTGTAAAAAATGGATAAAACACTGAATAGTACTCAAGAAAAAGGACGAAATAATAACCAACAAAATAAAATAAAGATAGGCTCAACGTGATATAAAATGTCCACCATGAGTGAAAAGGACTGATCAAGAGGGTCGCCATCCAAGAAGTCACACTTGAGGCTTCGTTTGACGATTGGAAGTGACTACCCAAGTTAATCCCTTCAAGGATATGGAGTTGCACTTACACCGGGTTTAATGGATCCTTTTTTCCTCAGAGATCATAGGGCCACCTGTTCTCTGGTCGCGCACGAGAACAGAGGATCAACGAGTGTTCAGAGTTTCTCAGGGAAGGGAGAGGAGAAAGAGAGAAACTTAAAAATGACAGACGGGTTTTGGGTTCTTTAAATGGCGGACTGACGCGAAGGGGAAGGACACGGGGAACCGTTCCAGCGAACCCGAATAGACGCAAAAAACCCTAACTAGATGAAAGGGCAAAAAGGTAAAAACAACTGCGTGACTGCTCCAATAAATCTGGTGCATTCGTGTCCGCATCATGTGCCTACGTGAGTTCAAAATTTTTCAAGCTAAATTTCGGATCTAAACCCTGAAATTTGCACCCCTGCGCCTGCGTGCGTTAGAAAGCATGACCCCAAGACAATAATTGTAAGCTTAAGAATAGTATCATATAAAAGGTGACTAAAAGTTTTCTCAATAGGCAATGTGGTACTAAAGTTATTTGAAATGTTTTGAAATAATTTATGGGCCTCCAACACCTCCATCAAAAAGCGTGTTTTCTTCGTTCCATTGTGAGGATGGTTTTTTGGGTCAGATTACTCCGCCGTGTCACTCGTGAGGGCATCGGGTTCTTTTGGAGGGTATCCGATGTGTGCACATTATTGGCTACTTCCAAAGACTTCGCCAATGCTAGGAAGTTTTGATGAATATCATCCTCATTGCTGCCATAGTCAACTTCCTCTAGGGGTGAGTCCCTAGTTTCATTTTCATCGCCCAATTGAGTAGATTTTTTTTCTTTTTCTTTTTGTCATAAGGAGCTCACAAAGAGCTAATACATCTTAAACAAACAACATATCAATTGCCTAAGCTAGCTAATCTTGCAACTTCTTCTAGCCATCGGGGTTGGTTAGTTTCACCGTGAAACAAAAATAGTCCTTTGTTCCTCCTTCCAAGATTGGTCAAAGCATCAGCAACCACATTCAACTCCCTCAGGCAATAAACAACATCAATCTTTTATCCTAGCTAAGTAATCTCCTAACTCGCCGAGCCTCATGAGCTGACTCCTTGATGGCAAGCAGCTCGATCAAAAGATAAGCAAGCATCAAATATTTAAAAAAAAAGTACCATCTTTTGTAAGCAAGTTAGGAGGTTAGGAAATAAATAAAAAAACTTCAAATGTTCATACGCCTAAGGCTTTAGAATCCATTAATTAAAGATTTCAAACCCTAAACATGCATCAAAAGTTGACCATAATAGTCACTTAACATGTTTGGATCTCAAGGCATATGCAAGTTTAATTTAATGCAAAGAAACGAAATGAATAAATAAATAAATCAATCAAGTCCTCAATTCAAGTGATTAAATTAAAGAAATAAGAATAACTTTGAAAGACTTGTGGCATAATCTCCTTGAATAACTAAATATTGCACATGCTTTAGTTACAGCAATTAATGAACACAATCAAGTCAACATCGCCAACCATTTATCACTTGTCAAAAAGTCTTCATGATAACATATGAATAAATCAGCCAATGGCAAATATCTTTCACTTTTTATATATTTAAATTTGTATTTTTTTTAAATTAATTTATATGAGACAAGTACTTACATACCGCTTTCCTATGCATATCTATTTAGTTTAATTAATCATGTTATAAACAGATCAAATAAATCAAATTATGATAATATGTCATAATTTTATTTAATTATGAAACTTAAGATTATCATATGAAAGATCCAAACTTATATATTCAAATCCATATTTTCAAATTTAAATGATTTATGATTAAATATTAATTACTCTGACATTTACCGTGGATAGTTTTTCTCATAAATGGGATTGTCAACGTGTGGAAAAACATAAAGGTGCAAGATGGGCCGGCCCGGCCCGGATTGCAACCGTGCCGGGCCGGCACGGCCCACCTTTATGGGGGGTCGGCCCAGCCCGAAGCACGGCCCAGGCCAGCTGGGCTGGGCCGGGCCGGGCCGGCCGGCCCATATTTTTTAAAAATATTATAAAATTTATTAAAAATACTTTAAAAATACTAAAAATTAAGAAAATATTTTTTAAAAAAATCTAAATATAGTAAATTTACATGAATACAATTATACAAGAAAAGATAATTTTTTCAAATTTAACATAATATTATAATATTACATAGAAAAAATAAAGATAAACTAAAAATAAATTACAAATAGATATAGAAAAAATTTTGACATTTATTTAAAAACTATGACAACAATTTAGAAAATTACAAGCTTGGAACTTTATTTGATTAACAATTCAGAAAAAGGTAATTATATTTTAAAGTTTAAAATAGCCTTGTAAACTAGCCGTTTATTGTTGTTGAAAAAGGTAAAAAGTAATTATGTATTAAATCTAAAAAACCCTAAAAAACTAGCCGTTTTATATTTGTTAAATGGGCTAAAAATGTCATTTTCTAATGTTTAAATTAATGGTTAATAAATAAAAAAAAAAACTCTGACATTTACTGTGGATAGTTTTTCTCATAAATGGGATTGTCAACGTGTGGAAAAAGACAATCACTGTAATAATTATCTTACCATAATGAACTTCAATTATATTTGGAAAGGTATTAATTATATATTTTAATATCAAAACCTCTATTCATGTATATATATATATAAACTATGGCTGCCTCTCCTTTAGTTGAAGAAGAAAGAAGTCAAAAGGAATGGAAGCAAAACTCACAAGAAAACAAGCATCTCCAAGCCATAATCAACATTTTCAAATAGAAGATTTAAATGGTGATCATCAAAGTGAGAAGAAGAGATGGAGTAAAGCTTCATGTCTTTGTTGTGAGATTGATGTTGCACCATTTGCCTTCCTCATTGTTCTTCTCATGCTTGTCTCTGTCTTTTTATTTAGAGGAGATCAATGGACTCTTTTTGACAAAAGGAATCCTTCGGCCATGAATAAAGGTATATTCTTTTTAAGGATCTTTTAATTCTTTTATTTCTATTTATTTATTTATTTTTTATCTAAGTTGAAAGGCAGTAGTATGATCCTTGTAATATTGGATAATTGTTTGTTTGGTTTCTTAGATAATAACATAAATATATCTAGTGCATGAAAAGATCATAACAATAAGCAAATGTATAAGAATGTGTTTTTATATAAAAAGATCTCAAAACCAAAAATAGATTAATAATATTCATGTTTTAAAAGATTTAGGAAATTTTAATTAGAAGAATGTTTTAGCGTTTGAGCACAAAATTATGTAAACTTGTATTTCAGGATCTTTTTATGCATGATTTGTAATATTGTGTAGCAAAAGTGGAAATTAAACTGATAATATGATCTTACCTTCATTTATTTTTACAAATTTTTAAAAATAATCCAACTGATTTTTATTGGATGATGAGAAATCCTACTGAAAGAAAATTTAAAAATAAATATGAGGATTGGGAAAAAGATTTGGTATGAATGTCTAGAGTATATATAAATGGATTGGCTCAAAACATATTCACACAAAATTTGTATGCTCTTGTAGGTCAAAGAACTCGCTTAATATATATATATAACTTAAAGTTAACTACGCTTATAATAAAATAAATATATTGGATGGCCATATATATATAGAAGTAAAGCACAAGAAACCTATTTATTTCATTGGTCATTTTTGAATTATATATAGAAGTTAGAAGAAAGGAGTCCCTCAAGTAATGTTGTATGTAAGCAAGTAGCCCTCCGAGAAAGTCTACTGACTTACAAATCTTTGGACATTTAAATATTTTAAAAAATTATTTTTTTTTATGAAATTGTTTTTCTACCTTTACTTTTCTCTATTTTTATAAATAAATAACCTTGACCCATGGCCCACATGAGCCATGTGAGAGTATATCCGGAGGCTTAGGAAGTTTGCCTTGGTCTTGGCTAGCCCTTCATGACACTTCAAAAGCATTGGAGTTCTAGCGAGGTTAAGGGGCCGTTTGGTTCGGAAGTGAATTACCGAGGTGGTGAAAATCTGGAAGTGGCACTTCGATGGAAGTGAACAGTTCAGCTGGAACTATCCACTTCAGTGTGTTTGGTTCAAGCTGAAAACTGGACTTCGAAGACCACTTCCTGTGTTTGAATGGTTGAAGTAAAGTTACCTCTTCATGCCTTTTACACTTATTTAATTACATCATATGATTTAATTAAATAATTTAATTACTTTATTACGATGGTAATAAATAATTTATTTATTAAATTTAATCCATCTGGATTTCTTTCCGGCCAAGAAGATGGCATCTCAAGCTTCTCCAGTGTCCCACCAAAAGACAAGTTTCTTGGAGGTCTTTTATCAGATGAGTTTGATGAAGACTCATGCAAGAGCAGGTACCAATCCATGCTCTTCACCAATTCATCTCCCCACAAACCCTCATCATATCTCATCGAAAGACTTCGAAAATACGAAAACCTTCACCGAAAATGCGGTCCGAACACCGAACTTTACAACAAAGCCATTGATGATCTCAAGTCAGGGAACAAGAACAAGAATGTGCAATCAGAATGCAAGTATTTGATCAATCAACCAAACAGTGGTTTAGGAAACAGAATGATAAGCCTAGCCTCATGTTTTCTCTATGCTATGCTTTCCAATAGAGTCCTCCTCACTGAGAGTGGCATGGATATGAGTGACATTTTTTGTGAACCATTTCCTCAATCTTCATGGCTTCTTCCTTTAGACTTCCCTCACAGTCATTTGCACCACCTGAGCTTTGGAGACATGGTAAGAGATGAAGATTATTCAACAAGAAACAGCACTAGTAGTTATGTTTTTCTTGATCTATCTCATGGTAGCAATCACTATGACAAGCTTTTCTTTTGTGATGAATATCAACATGGTGTCATTGACAACATTACTTGGATAAGAACACAATCAAACCAGTACTTCTTGCCTGCTTTTTTCCTCATGCCTTCATACAAACAAGAGTTGGACCTACTTTTCCCTGAGAAAGACACAGTGTTTCATCAGTTGGGAAGGTATCTATTCCACCCAACAAATTCAGTGTGGGGGTTGATCACAAGGTACTACTCATCTTACCTTGCAAATGCTGAGCAAAGGTTAGGTGTTCAGATTAGGGTTTTCGATCCGGCGAAGAGTATATTTCTGAATGAGAAAACTCCTTCTGAGCTTGTTCTTGACCAGATTATTTCTTGTGCCTTGAAGGAGGGTTTACTGCCTAATGTCACAGTTTCAATGAGGAATATCACAACAAGTGCAAGATCAAAGAGTGTTCTTATAACTTCTTTGAGCTCTGAATTCTCTGATAAGATAAAGAACATGTATTGGGAGAAGGCCACTGTGGATGGAGAGATCATAAGTGTGCACCAACCAAGCCATGAAGAACATCAGCAGACTGAGAAGAGTTCACATGACATGAAAGCATTGGCAGAGATGTATTTGCTGAGTTATAGCAATGTTTTGGTGACTAGTTCTTTGTCTACATTTGGTTATGTTGCACAGAGTCTTGGAGGGATGAAGCCATGGATTTTATCAAGGCCTGATAAGTACAAGATGTTGCATGATTCCCCATGCACCAGGGGCTTGTCAATGGAGCCTTGTTATCATGCACCACCAACTTTTGATTGTGAGGCTAAGAAGGACAGTGATTTAGGGTTGGTGGTTCCTCATGTGAAGCATTGTGAAGATGTGGACAATGGACTCAAGTTGGTTCATTCATGAGCTTAATTAATATATAGAGGGTGAGATCTATGCATATATAATTATTAATGTTTTGTATAATTTTATGGAAGATTTTGAAGGGTGATATATATATGAAGTCTATATATGCATTTATTTTTCATGTGAAAAATTCTTTTTTTTTTTTCTTTTTCTTTTTCTTTCCTTTTTTTTTTTCAATATAGTTAAACAAGTGTGGCAATTAATATATATTCTCTACTCATATTTTCCATTCTCTGATCAAACTCTTAATGGGAATTAGTTATTTGATTAATGTGGACTAAATAATAATAAGGTCTCAGCTCATGTGATACTGTAAATGTTTTCTTTAATTATTTTTTTTACTATATATAGTTTTCTATGCAACTTTGGGAACTATATCTATGAAAAGAATTTATAAGATAATTTGATAATTTATAATTCAACAACCCATATTAATCACCAAATATATATATATGTAACATTGCAACACATTACATAGAATGTGAAAAAGAAGCAAGAAAGGAATCGGTCCCCCTTCTTCATTACTTCTCAAGAAAAGCATCCATCTCCAACTCTTACATATATATATACATACAATATCATATATTAAAATCGGTTAATATATAATCATTTATTATATAATCATTTATGTATTGGTCTTGTTGCCTAGCCTTGTTTAATTTCTTATGTGGTGATGAGTCTCTCTATTCTCCTCCCATTGTTGGTGAGCATTGCCTTGCCTCATCACCATGTTGCATCTCATTCTCATGAAGGTATGTTTTATTTAGCTTTATTTGAATGTTCTCACAAATATTTTAATTGTTAAGTTATTAGGGTTTATTTAAAATAAAATCACTTTAAACAATTCAGAAATGACATATATTTTATTTTCCCTAATTTTAACTATTTTTTAATAAAACATTTTAAACATGTATGATATTAGTGAAGAAAAATATTATGAGAAAAATATATATATTTCCTACACAAATTTTTGTCTTATGATTCATGGATGTTGAGTGAAGTTAATTAAAAACATATTATTGCAGTTGTTAATTTAGAGATAATATATATGGCAGTTTTAGCTTATTGCAATTAAAAATATCATCAGAAAAACTTCTTAAAAGGTAAATATTATAAAAATTATATATCTTTATGTGAACACATTTTATGAGTGCAATATTATGTATTTATTCAAAAAATTTTAATACTAGTTTTTTGTTAAAAGAAAAAGGAAATTACTCACATGAAAAAGTGGATAAATGCTAGTATCTTTTTTTTAAAAATCATATAACCTTAAATACCCTTATAAAACCTTCTCGATTGCTTAATGCTCTTATGATTGAAAACCATACTTATAACTATTTTTGTGTTAAATGAATTACCAAAAAAAGTTTTTTAATTGTAGTAATTGCACTAAAAATTGAGCATTTGTTATTACAAATCTTCTTTGAGGCAAAAACGTTTACACGTTCTCTAGAAGAATATGTTAGTCAGCAAAAGCAAGTAAAGAGTTTCAGCTCATATATATATATAATATAATATATATATATATATATAAATTAACTTCTAATTGAAGTGTATATGAGGAAATGATAATGATTTGTTGAGGTATGTGGCAAATATCTATTAGTTTGCATTTTAACTGATCATATATATATATATATATAGGCAATCACATAAACTGTGGTTCACAAAAGGAAACCACAATAGAAGGCATCAAATGGATCACAGAACATGGCCTGATCAAACCAGGAAAAGCACACAACCTTAACACTCAAGGCATATTACCAACATTCTCATCTTTAAGGTACTTCCCCGAAAACTCGGTTCGAAAATATTGTTATACGATCCCCGTGATCAAAGGTGGCAAGTATCTGATCAGAACAAGTTACTATTACAGTGGTTTCGACGGCCAAAATGAGCCCCCGGTCTTCGATCAAATCGTCGGAGAAACTAAATGGAGTGTAGTGAACACTAGTGAGAATTTCGCAAAGGGTCTCAGTACTTACTATGAGATCATAACTGTTGCATTGAGAAAGAAGATGAGCGTTTGTTTAGCAAGGAATGAGTTCACTGTGGGGAATCCTTTTATTTCTACTCTCGAATTCGAGAATTTGAATGAGTCTATGTATAATGCAAGTGATTTTAAGAACTATGCACTTGCCACGATTTCTCGCCATCGATTCGGTCTTTCGGATGGAACTATTCTCAGGTATAACATGGAAACTGATTCCTTTAAACACATAATATGAAACTAATTGCATTGCGGTTACTGTCACTAGATATCCCGACGATCCATTCAACCGATACTGGCAATCATTCGCCGATGAGAATCCAGCTGTTCAGAGTCATACAAACGTGAGTTCGTCGGACTTTTGGAACTTCCCGCCGGAGGCAGCACTGCAAAGAGGCCTAACAACCAGCAGAGGAAAGAAACTCACTCTCAACTGGCCTCCAGTGAATTTGCAGAATGCCAACTACTACATTGCTCTTTACTTTCAAGACAACCGAACTCCGAGCCCTTTTAGTTGGAGGACCTTCGACGTTAAAATAAACGACGAGAACTTGTACACTGCACTCAATGTTTCGACCACCGGTGTTATGGTTTATAGTGCTCATCGGCCACTTTCGGGGCAGATAACGATAACATTGATACCGGATGAGAATTCCCCGGTCGGTCCGGTGATCAATGCGGCAGAAATCCTTCAGATTGTTCCCCTTGGCAGAAGAACACACACAAGAGATGGTTAAGTTCTAAATGTTTCGGTTTAGACTCGAACTTTATTAAAACAAACAATGAAATGTTAAACCGAATGCTTACAAAACTTTGAATTTCATACCTTTTTTTCAACAGTAAATGTGATGGAGGATCTTGCGAAAAGATTGAAGAACGTACCGACAGATTGGAGTGGAGATCCATGCATGCCCAAAGAAAATTCATGGACCGGAGTATCGTGCTCTGAAGGGAAGTTCGCAAGAGTTGTATCAATGTAAGTTCGAAAACTCTAACCGATTTCAAGCAAATGAAGAAGCTCAAATTATTTATTTATCTGTTTACTTATCTTGCAGTAATCTGACAAATTTCGGACTCGTTGGAACACTGCCACAAAGCATAGGCAAGTTAACTGCAGTAAAAAGCATGTAAGTTACTTTACTAGAAACATAATAAGAACCCTAAATAGTTTACTCGCTGGTGATAAACTTAATATTTTAACTAGAACGGATTATAACTAAGCTTAAACAAACACTTAATATTAAAACATATAAATATAAGCCCAATCCTAAACCTCAATTATTAACTAAACCAAGTCCATAAATCCTATTAATTACTCAGCTAAAGAAGTTTATTTCATGTGGAAAAAAGCCAAAACCTAAGCCCTAAAACAAAAATAATAACCCCCGGTTAACTAACGAAGATGAAGTATATATCGTTAATTATTAAGGCCTAATCATAAACCTTAAACCTTATAAAATCCTATTTCTAAACTATAAACCCTAGTTAACTAACAAGATTTATACTAATCAGCATCTAATTCTTTGATGTATATTAATAAAAAATATATATTGCAGTTGGCTTGCACGCAACAAACTACATGGAAACATTCCAGACTTGAGTTCTCTGAAACATTTGGTTTCTTTGTAAGCTCTGAAAGACCTCATCCTTTTAATTATAGATTCTTTAATTTTTATACTTTTTTATATAATTCATTGAATGATTCGGTTCGCAAAACTGCAAGGCATTTGGAGAACAACCAATTCAATGGATCAGTCCCTACATCACTAGAAAAGCTTGAAAAGCTTCAAGAATTGTAAGTGCTTCTCATCAGCAGATTGCGAAAAAATAAAATAAAATCGAATAGAATGAATTAATTGATTAAAGAGAAATGCTGATAATATTCATCAATTGTTATAATATAAGTTGCTTGAAACTTTGAAGACTATTTTATTTTTACTAAAAGCTTTAAATATGAAAATTTTCTAGTATTCTGCTCTACCGATTCGGTCGAATAGGCTTTAGTTCAAGTTTACTATATTTTTCCATTTAGTCAAAAAATTATCAGCCTTTTTTTTCTATCATAAGAAAATTATTTGCATGCGGCTCTAAAAGTGCATAATTGTTAATATACCCTAAAAATTGTATTTGGTTGTACATATATATATATACCCAAACAGAACACTAAACCTATGGCTAAATTCAGCTTAAAATGCTACATAAAAAAATTAAAAAAAAAAGAATAAGAAGAAAAAAGTAAAGGGCTTTTAAGTCTATTTACAATACTCTTTGACTAGACTTCTAGTCAAAGGGGTATATAAATAAAGATAATTTTTAGATGGCTATAATAGCAATTTCCCATTTTTGTGGGGTATAAACCAAAAAAAAACCTCCTTATTTTATTTGCTTCATTCAACCAAAGACAAGATAATGACTTTTATTTCTTTATTGTTTTTCTAAATCAACATGAACAACCCTAATATATATATTCCAAACAATTTGCAGATATCTTCAGAACAACAATCTCAAGGGCAAAGTTCCAAGCAATTTGAGAAACAGAGGAGGAATCAAAATTCAATATAATGAATGAACGATAGACAAGTATAGAGTTCCTTCCAATCAACACAAACATTAAATCCAACTGAAAAAAAAAAACAAATAGATGTTTTTGTGTTAATGTCTTTCATCTTTTAGATGTAATTATGTAATCACTTTTACTGTTGCATTTGATCTTCCACTCTTCTAAATTCTCGGTTGTTTCGACTAAATATTACACGATCTTTGATTTTTAATATGAATAACAGTGAAAATCTCATCAAAATAGAGGAACCTAAATCATTTTATTCTTTAGGAATATCACTTGCATAGTCTAAATTGGATCGAGGTGCCAAAACTATCAAATTCATCTAATAGGCCAAAACAAATAGTTATATTCCAAACTTCAGGGCCACTAATGGTTTTAACCATCTAATTGGATCTTTGTGGCATGCTGTCAAGCCCTAACTGTCCGATGTACAAGAACTCTTCCACTAGACCTTTCAAAAAATACAACTAATGCAGCAATTTTAATGCGAAATTTTACAAAAGTAGAAATTTCATGATTGCAAGAGACTCGAAAGAAACAGGATAACATCTAATCCCTACAAACGTTTAATATTCATAATATCCACAAGGACCACAACAAGCTTCCCACATGTGAACTTAGAGATTAAACAATCAGTGGAAAAAGGGAAGCAATAAGAGCACACAATCATAATCTTGAGCTTTTAAAAGTATTACCTTATTTCCAGAAGTGCTGGACTTCAAGTGTATGTACACCTGTATGAACAATGGAAAATCAACTTCAGATACCAAGCAAAGTTTGAAAACAAAATGTCATAAAGCAAAGTTGGTATACCTTTCGGAAGAACAGGAACCAAAGATATGGCTGCATGTAATCAAATAAGCAGATGAACTTAGTTCTTGAATCTATTGTAAATAGATGGGAATTGGATTATAATCGATATTTCAAAATACCCATACTCCATCTCTAATCAGAACTCTCGTTCAATGGTTCAAAAACTTTTTACAAAGTTCACACACATTTATTCCCAAAAATAGCTCCCACCAATGCATTTCAGTAATTCTTACATCAAATAAATACAAGAAGCTTGTGCTTTTCCCATAGAAATGAAGAATCCGAGTTCCTGGTGTGGCTAAGCTTTGTCATTGCTTGTTCCTAATCCCGTTTGGACTTCCAAATGTTCTCCTTGCCCCACAGGAAATGATTTGCCAAGTTCTGTTGAAGCTTGGCGTCTACCCATCTCTGTCTTGTTCTCTAATAGCTTCCCTGCCTTCCCGATAGCAAGAACCAGTTCAAGTTGTTTTTGCTGCTGTTCCTATAACATCGATGGATATGAACACAATTAAAACAAAGAAAGAGGAATACCAAGTCATTCGCATCTGCGAACAGAAATCCAACATAGAATGTAAATAACTTTACACATTAGTACTAAAAAAGAAATGCTTCTTTTCTTAATAATACCTGAATTTTAACAAACTATGGCTTAAACAGTCAGCATCAAACAAGGCACACAGATATGGTTTCACTAATAGATTTGCCGTGTGGTTTATCACTAATACAAAGCACAGCTATACATTTCCAAGATGCATCAGATGAGCCACCAAGTACGAAGGCTTTGAGTATTATATTTCATCACAGGATGCATGCAAGTTCAACAATAGTACACCTGATTGGAAGAACAATAGGGTATTTATCAACTCTTATTTACCTTTCATACAATTAATGTGCATATATGTATAGGAAATTACCAAAACTTACAGCAAAAAATTATTCCGTTTTAAAACATATAACTAGTATGAGTGTTTTCAACCCCCTTTGTATGTCTTACCAAAAAAAACTCCTGAGTCATAAAACACTAACCTGCATTGCCAACAAGACTTTCTGAATCTCCCCGAGCTCCTTCTCAAGATTATCTTCTTGCATTGCTAGTACTCGAGTGGCCTCAGAGTTCTTTTGTGCCAAAGCTGCAGTCTGTTAACATAAATTTAGATTAAGTGCTATTAAGTAAACAAGAAAAATCACAAACAATCCTCACTCAAACAAGGATTCATTTCTGTAACTGATGCATACCCTATGCTAATTCTTAAAGACGCTAATCATGCAAACTCACTAGACTATAAATCTCAGAAAGCAACCATGCTATTAATACTACTGAACAGGGCTTATTATAATAATTGATACTACACCAAACGTAGTTGCTTTCATCTATAAGAAATACTACAAAATTCCAAAAACTAATCTGAGCAGAACCACATTCATATTTGGAAATGTTGGATGAGGGTGAACATACATTACCACACCATAATTGGTAAAACAAACAACTCATTTTGAGGTATGGATATCCTATGAAGAGGCATTGATGCTTTAGTTTCTCTGCTTGGTCAATTGGAAAATATGCATTCTCTTCTCTTTGGTTTTGAATGATAAATCAATTTCGTTATTATAGTTACTCCCTAGAACACAACTGAGAAGCTCATACAACATAATTAGTACATAACTTTTTTAAATATAAACTTCTGACAGGGTTCCCCAAGCCATATTACCTGAAACAAGATGGGACATAACATAGCCATGTCATATTTCTCTATTTAGTTTATAATTCCGCAATGTAAGATTATTTACCTCGTTTAAGTGATTTCTAGATAAATCCTTTGCATCTATTGTAAGTGGTTGCACAGACTTTTTATTATGATTACATCATATAGCTTGGAATCAAATAAATCACTTGCAGAAGGAAAGAGACAGCATCTATTTAAAGACAAGTGGAGTTGAAGGTAAAAGCACTTTATGCTGAGATAATGATGGAACCGCTATCTGGATCAGGCTAAATGATAAGCAATAACTAGTTCAATTAGTAATGAAGGTAGGAGACATGCCTTATATTAAATATTATCATAACACAGACTAAAATGATAAAACATAGAATAAGATGTTAAACAAGATATACTAACAAAACTTGCTGGAATTTATCAATTGTTGAATTACAATGTATTACACCTTTTCATCATGATTTATGGAAGAAGCTTGAGCTTACATTCAAATAGAAACCATATAGAAACAAGATCATCTTTTAAGAAAGTCCATAAAGTCAAAGCATCAATGAACAAAAATTGCAAAGCGTTTGAATGAAATTGATTCAACCACAGCTGAACTTAACTTTGAGCCATGCTACCGGTCGTTTAACTGATTGGAAGCCCATGACAACAGTGAACAATCAAGCCAACTGACAAAAACCCTTAAGAAAAACTTAGGTTTACTGCATGACAATCAGAACAAGTATAACTTTAGCCAGGAGTGATGCCACTTTGAGCATAACCACCAAATATGAAGGAGTTCTCCAAGTTAAACCAAAGGGACAGAATACTCAGGGAAATCCAGCCATACATGATTAACACTTCACATACTTAGAAAGCCTTGATACCACAACCTGTTTAATTGGTGGTATCTTGGACAGAAGAAAAACCTATCAAATGATATAGTTTGAAGCTATACATCAAACATTTAAATATCAGGGATTCACTTGAAATTCTAATATAAAACTCTGGCTTTGGTACTCAGAGTGAGAAGGAGAGAAGAAAGCGATAAGAAAGAGAAAGATAGTTACGCCACTGGTGAGTAAACCAGCATTTTCTCGAGGTTTGCCACGCACATGATTTGTGTGTCATTCCTTTTGATTTTATTTAAGGATAATTACTAGCAAGTCCCTGAATACTTTTATTATAGCCATTAGTCTTTCTGATTTTTCAACTTCTACTCTTTTCTTTTTTAAAATTTCCATATGATCTCTATGGTGTCAATGTTTTGAAATAAAATACCAAAAATGCCCCTCAAAGGAACGGAAAATTCCCAGCACCAGCATAGGGGATGATCAGCAAGCGGCAAGTGCTTGAATCTAGTGCTGGTAAAATCACACCCACATGGGCCAAGAAAGTCATCCCAGCGCTAGGGCGAGATCGCAGTCATGGTCACTCGCCTAGCACCATGGGAGAGATCTCAACCCAACCCAACATGATCGATGGGCTCGAAATCTAGCCCCTCGCCAAGTGAGCCCAGCCCAAGCGCTGACAAAGGGCTAGACGCCCTTGAACCAAATGTCACCAGTGATCAACGCTCTCCCCATGAAGGGTACATTTTTCCTTTCCTCTTGTTTTGGATTTAAAAATATAGAAAAATTGAAGGGACAATTCCAAAAATGAAATTTTCTTATAATGTATTGCTCCTTTCCTCTTTTATTTATTATACAGAAGCTCTTCCCATGGCATAAATTAGACAACTATTTTGGACAATGGGCAGATTATGCCTTATAGAATCATGAATAGTCCCTCTAAATTCAAGAGTTAGAAAGATCCATATGACCTTCTACCACCCAGTTTCCTGTGCTCACTGTTTAATCTGCTTATGTACTCATCATAAGCCATCATTAGCAAGCATTTTCCACAAAAAAAATATTTGTGTGATTAATTGCATGTTCTTCTTGCTATTAGCTTGACTTACACCATTTCAGATTTTAATGAACACAGGAGAAGAGCTTCTTACTTCCTCAAAGGTTATTGCTAAAACATTACAAGCAGTGAAGAACAAACACAAAAAAGGACTCATAACGAGCAAACAAGTACGAAACCCACCCAAAAGTTCGAAAACCATGCACATAAGCCAAACAAATTTGTCATACTTGGTAGCCTATGCCTTGCAATGATGTGTCACTAAAAAGTATCAATAATAGTCCAAACCTATTTACACTATCTACCTTCTGCATAGGGATGAAAATTAAGTTTCAGCAACGAAAAAATAAATGTATTAAAAAGTAAATTATTGAATACAGTACCAAAGAAGTGAAAATATTTAAGCATTCCATACTTGAAGAAAATCACCATACCTCTGCAATGGGCTCCTTCAAGGCCTTCCTTGTAACTCTAAACCTGATACTGAGCTTCTCAAGCTGTCTTGAGAGCACCTGAATCATCGTCGCAGAGGTCCTAAGAACCTCCTCCACCTTCTCAACCCTACCAACCAAATCAACATCCAAGCCATCATCCCGGTATATTCTCCTCCACCTTCTTTCCCGAATCAAAGCCCCAATCACCACTGCTCCTGCCAATAGAACACACTGGAAAACAAAAAATCTACTGCCCAGTGACACCTGAAAATGCTTGGATAAAGCCGGGTTAATCAACCCTACTAGACAACCAATCGAACAGATAACAGACGGCACAATGCAGAGCATCTCAGCAACTGGTAGCAGTGCATCGAGGTTCAGATAACTCAATTCCTCCCTCTGCGCATTTCCACCGACTCCTTCACCTATCAAAAAAGCATTTTTAATCATTTTCACAACGTGTTTTCATTATTTTCTCAGAATAGCATCCGAATTGAAAATTACCAGAAAGGAAGACATTAAGTCCCCATTGTGATGATGCTCCTGACCTTCGGGGCTCCGGTAAACACCGAAATAGAGAGCAGGAGGTAGACGAGACAGCGAATTTGGAGGAAGGGGCGAATTTCAGGGGATTACGGAAGGCAGAGAGTGAATGGTATCGATAAAGACGAGGCCTCAAAAGGGGGTTTTGGGTAAGTGGAACAGCGAGGGAAATTGGCATCGTTCCGCTGGCTGGGGCTTTGGCCCTGGACTTTGGATCAAATTGGAGGGCTTTCAGTGGATGAAGGATTGAACGGAGGAGTGGGATTGGGAAGCATTGAATCCAATGACGAGATTTTAGGGAATGTCGAGTTAGGGTTTTTGAGGGCAAAACGAAGACGGAGATGACGAGAGCACGGTGACAGGCCGCTTATAATGACAGTGATTTTTTCCGGGATAAACCCCGGTTAAAAATTTTAATTATATGATACTAAAATAACAAAATGTCTTCGTTAATAAATACATTTAAAATGAAAATTACTGTTCACCACTCGGGAATTTTAAAACTGGCCAAAAACTCCCTCTCTATTTTCGCACCCCCTCCGTTATAGTTTGGTTCCTTTCTACCCCCGTCTGTGACATAAATGGGTCCGTGTTATGAAAATCCATTTTTGCCCCTGCAAATGGTGGGGAAAACCCCCCCCTCCCCCGATCACATCATGTCATGTCTGACCTTTATGCATACATTTGTGAGTTTTTTCCCCCTGATGGTTTCTTGTTCTCATAGAAAGTTTAGAAGGCGAATTACATTTTTTTGTTCTTGTTCTCCTTTTCATTATGCTCATTTGGTTTTTCGATTTGATTTCTTCCGGTCACCCGATATTATGGACAGTTTTTGTGCCATTGCTAGATACAACGGGGAGGGACGAGTGCTAACGTTCACCGCGTCGATTGAATGGGAGTCAGTGTTAGCTGAGATATGTGAGCGCTGGGGTCTCGATGTTTCTCGCGTGAGGGTGAAGTTCATCACACCCGATGGACATAATACGGTTTGCCCAATAGAGAACGAGGTCGACTTCCAGCTCATGTGTCATGTGTTCTCCATCCTCAAAGGCGGTGTAGTCGATATGATTGTCGAGACGGACGACGTGCCACCGCAGCCTACTGAAAATAAGTTATTATCGTGGTAATGCGTTGCTCTGAAACAATTATGCAGTTGTATGTAAGTTAGTGTTTAATAATTCCATTATCTGTATGAAAGAATGAATTCTCCGTTTACATTTGGAGTCTCCAGTTAATTTATTATGTTTCTATTTAACCATGTCATCTACCGTTTGCATTATTGCGTCTCTGTTTAACTATGTCTGTTAACGTTTAACTATTAACGTCTATCGTTTAAAACTGTGGGGTTTATGCTTAAATCCTGATCGTTTGCGTTTGAACTGAAGTGTTGGCAGGAATTCGGAATCTGGGAGCGCTTCTGTCCCACCACATGGCGACCCGGATGGTCTCGCATGCCAACCTTCCTCGTCAGATAAACATGAAGTGTTGTCGTTGGACATCGACAACGTTTTGATGGTGTTGAACATTTCCGAGATATACTTCGCAATTTTGCTATCAGTCGGAATTTTGATTTCAAATTCGTGAAGAACGAAAAACACCGGGTCACTGTGGAATGCGCGGCCGGTGGATGTCAATGGCGCGTTCACGCATCAAAGGAATATAATAGAAATACCTTTAGAATCAAGACGATGGACCCGTCGCACACTTGCGGTGGTGGAATTGGCTCGGCGTCACACCCGAAAGCGTCTAAAAAATGGGTCAGCGCACGAGTGATTCAGAAGCTCAAGGACCACCCCTTGTACAAGGCCATCGACATTCAGAAGGACATGTTGCGGGAGCATGGTGTCCACATTCCATACAAGCAGGCTTGGCTGGGAAAAGAGCATGCCCGGGTGATCCTCGACGGCATCGACATCTCTAGCTACGATCTGTTGCTTTGGTACGTCGATAAGGTGGCGAAGACGAACCCCGGCAGCATCGCGTTTGTGGAAAGAGATGGTGAGCGTTTTAAACGTGTGTTCTTCTCTTTCAGCGCGTGCATTTTGGGGTTCAAGAGGGCATGCAGGCCGCTGCTGTTTCTCGATGGTACCCACCTCCTTGGAAAGTATCGGGGTACTCTCTTGGGTGCCACAGGCAAGGATGGGAACAATGGCTTCTTCCACGTCGCCTTCGCTATTGTCGACAACGAGACCGACGCTAATTGGACGTGGTTCATTTTCAAGTTAGGTGATGCTTTATACGACGAAGGAGACTACCAAGACACAATTACATTCATTTCGGATAGGTCAAAGGGCCTTGTGAACGCTATTGCGAGAGTTTTCCCTTCATCCCCACACGCGTACTGCCTTCGGCACTTGGAGGCCAACTTTATGAAAGCCAATGTCAGACTTGGGAAGGCATTGAGAGAGGAATGCTGGTCCATATGCTTTCGTATCGCGTGGGCATCGACTGCTAAAGAATTCGATGACACCGTCAATGAACTGCGGACCGCATCACCAGAAGCCTATCAGTGGTTGATTCACAAGTCGGGCGTGTCACACTGGTCGAATTATTTGTTCAAAGGTGACCGCTGGGGCGAGATGTATTCAAATGTAGCTGAGTCGTTCAATGCGTGGATCAAAGAAGCTCGACACTTACCGGTGACGAAAGTGGTTGACGCTATAAGGTATTCGAATGTTAAATACATGTCACGCTTAAGATTTCTCGTTACCCTTTAATTCGCGTTATCTGTGTTTAACATGCTGTCTACATTTTGATATCGTCGTATGTGTTTAACATTCGCGGTCACCGTTTAGTCTGGTAGAATCCTGAGTAAGCTAACGAATGTAAATATCATTGTCTCGGTTTAAATACCAATGTCTATGTTTTTCTTCTTCGATCTTTAGTTTATTATTCTTATGTTTACGCTGATGTGGTTGTGTTTAAATATTCATATATTCGCGTAAAATTCTTTAAGATTTATGATATTCGTTGTGCAGGTTCAAGTTGATGCGCATGTTATGCGCTCGCCGTGAGCAAGCGAACAAATGGGAGACTTTCTTATGCCCGGACATGCATTCAAAGGTTGAGACGCTTGTTCAGGATTGCCGAAGTCTTCACGTTGCTCGCTGTGTTGCTGATCGTTACGAAGTGATTGACCAGTGTAGTAACTCTGTAGACCTTGCTAGTAGAACTTACTCATGTCGCAGATGGCAAGTTTATGGCATCCCCTGCAAACATGCCTGCGCTTGCGATAATGCAGACTAACAACAATGTTCATCGTTTTATTAGCTATCACTTCACCGTCGACACTTACAAGCTGGCGTATAAGGAAGCTATATTTCCCATACCCGACAATGAGAGGCCCACGGACAACAATCGCGATCTGCATTTGCGTCCGCCTGTGACGAGAAGGCAACCTGGGCGTCCTAGACGAAGGAGGATCGAGTCACAAGCGTTTGATGCCCGCGAGTTACATTGCAGCCACTGCCACGCATACGGTCACAATCGTAGAACTTGCAATGAAACTGTCGCAGAGTAGGCTTCGTAAAAGGATAACCTTTAAAGATCACAAATTTATTTGGTTATGAAGCCCTATTATTTAAACAGAGAACAAACGAATTTCGTTGTCTGCATTGAATTCTTAATCGAATAAACCTAATGTTAAAGGGTGATACATTTAAACAGTCACACACCCAATCAAGCGTCCACCATTAATGTTAAATGACTAATCTTGGTAATAAACGTTAACCAATAAAGTTAAACAGGCTCATGGCTCGTTGCCATTCTTTGGTATTTCAACTTCGGGCACGAATTTATAACAGTGATGCGTAAACTTAAGGGATGGCCGTCATATTTAAACAGATACGCCGGCGAGTTTTACACATCTTGGGCGAAATGTTTAACAGAGACATTGTATGGTACACACAGTGGCTACAATGTTACACATAATGATTGATATTTGCACAGTACAGTATGACTTTAAAGCATGAATTGACTCTAAATTAATGACGACAAAACGTAATTAGAGTGACCATTCAGTGCGAATGCGAATTCATTACTATTTAGTACAATTAAATTTGAATTCAAGTTCCACACGTAAGCGTCAATGCACCGAGTACGTTAGGCGAACATGCGACCCCTAGACTCCTACTTAAACAATAAACGGAAACCAGAGGCACATCCACATATTACACACATCAAGAAGTATGTACAAGTCCCTTCTCAACGAGCTCTGCCAGAGAACACGCCGGCCGTCGCCGGAGTACTCAACCGTCAGAAAACAGCGAAGGGCACGGTGTCGTGGGCACGGTGTCGGTTGATGGGACTACTTACTACAGTCCTTCCCCTGCGAAAACAGCGAAGGACGCCCATAACATTGCGGCCGAGGTGGCGTACAGTGACCTTTGCCCTCCATACCGTGGGAGGCTGAATACGCCTCCCGCTGCTGCCGCCTTCATTGCCGAGCCTTCAGATGCAGCGCCGTCACCTGCCCCCGAGCACTCCAAAAGCGAAGAGTTGGAGTGCTTTCTCGAAGACACGCTCGTCGAGCTTGAGGAGAAGGGAGTAGTCCTCTCCGTAAAACTTGACCGAGTAAGAACCCGCAAGGCCCAACTCGAGATGCTGCTACACGGCCTGAAGGCCAAATGAAGGTGGACGTGGCAATATTTGATAAATAATGTTGTTTTCAGATTGTATACGTATAATTTAGTATGTCTACACTAGTTATAATAGAACTCTGTTTGAATGAAAAATTTTTGAAGGGAAAGAAATTTGTTACGCTGTAATGTTTTGATCTTTAAACCGAGACGTGTACTTAAAAAGCGTCGACGTTTGTAAAGGGGTGACGACAATATTTAAAAAGCGTGAGTGTTTATAAACAGTGAAAGTCGTATTTAAGCAGAGTCCTCGAATGTTAAAGGGAGACGCATGGTAATAAACTGGGAAACGTACTGTTAACCTGAGAGAACGCTCGTTCCCGATCGTGGATAGTTAAACGCGGGGATCGATTGTTAAACGGCAACGCGTAGGGGCAAGTGATGACGGTTATATTTAAACAATGACGACGAATTTCACACAGTGAGCATGATAGACTAAAGACCGTCATTGATAATTACCGACTATAATAAAAACTAGGAAATTTACGTTGGAAAATTCTGAAACGTCGCGTGGGCATAAATATAATTAAATTTGAGCTAATTACGATATAACGTAATCAGGGCAACCATACAATGTGAATTTATTATTATTTACTCGAATTTAATGTTGATATGCGAATCGGTCAGGCGTGAACGTAACCGATGCAATTTACCATACGCCTTACTATATTCCATTTATTTCACCGAAAACCAATGCATTTTTTATACAAAGAGTTATGGTTGTATGTACACATCAAGCCGGAACAAGATACACACGCATATATTATCCACACCCTACAACAATGTTTAAGTCACGTCTGGCCGAATTTTGCCAGAGGACACGACGCCCCTCGCCGGAGTACGCCACTCTCCGGGAAGGCCCCGACAACAACCCCGTCTTTCTGGCCACGGTGACGGTCGACGGGATCCCTTTCTCCGCTGTTTCCTCTGCGGAAAGTGTCGAGCAGGCGCAGAACATTGCTGCCGAGGTGGCGTTGAAGCAGCTGTGTCCTACATGCAGTGTGGAGATGATCAAGTCCCAGGTTGCTGACGATGACGTATCCGACGCAGGTACTTCATACTGTAAGACTTATCAGTTGAGTGTTAAAAAAAGGCCAGCTTCCATACGTAATCCTTGAACTCTCCATTGCAGGGATTACTCCGAAGCGTCGGGGATTACTCCAGCGGTGAAGAGTTGGAGTGGGTTTTCGAACACCTGGTCCGTGCACTAAACGCAAAACTTGAAGGAATAAAAGATCGAAAGGCACGTGTACAAAAGCTGCTCCAAGATTTGAATGACAAGAAGAGGGTGGAGTGAAAGATTACGTTCGAGTTACTGTCGAATTTTTAAATTGAGTCGTCTAAATGGAGTCGTCTTTATTTACAATGAGTCGTCTGAATTCAAAAATAGTCATTGGTATTTAAACAGCGTAATCTATGTGTAAACACATAACACTAAACATAATCTACACGAAATATAATCTACACAAAATATAATTAAACAGAGACAACGACGTTTAAACGGATACTACATTATTTTGGCAGGCGTTTATATTTCAGCGTTTACACCGACTGTTAACTAGAGACAATTACCATCAACGCACAACTAATATGTTTAAGTTAAGATAATAAATTAAACTAACTTATTTGATTGTCAATAACTGATACGTAACAATAGCAACATGGAATTTGTTACTTGTCCTCAAATAGTTAAACGACTGGTTCGCTAGTTAAACAGAAAGTCTTAATGTTAATAGCTGACACCCGAAATTAAACTGATGGAAGACATTTTGAGTAATACATGCATTCGACGGAGTCTAGTAAGTTAGCATTGAGAAAATGTGCATTGATTAACCCGTCAGTGCGATTTACTGTTATGTGTTACATTTAAGTTTGGTTTTGGAATTCAAACGTCAAATGTATTGGCGTCAGACTCGAGAAATAGTTCAAACATCCGTTGAATACATTTCTATTTAAAGAAGAATTGGAAACAAGAGACGCACTCAGATATTACATGCAGACCCAATAAAATGTATGTGCCAATTCTCAACGCGTACTGCCAGAAGACGCACCGTTCCACGCCGGTGTACTCTACCACCAAGGAAGGCCCCCATGGAGCCCCCGCTTTCGTGGCCACGGTCACGGTGGATGGGACCACTTTTTCCAGCCGTAGACCCGAGAGATCCGAGGAGGCAGCCCAGAACATTGCTGCCCTGGTGGCGTTCTATGAGCTCTGTCCTTCGCATCTTAGGACAAAGGGTACGTCTCCCGCTGATGCCGATGGTGTCACAACTGGAGGTACTGCATATCGTAGGGTTTATCTATGCGTGTTTAGAGATATTTCTCTAAATCGTTTAGGTCTTCATTGCAGGGCCGATGACCTATCCCTGGGAGTGGTTTCTGGAAGATTTGGTCGGGGATCTGACGGAAAAAGTGGCATCTCTCTCCGCAGAACTCGATCAAGTGGTATCTCATAAGAGGGATGTGGAGAGGCTGCTCCGTTACGTCAAAATGTATAAAATGACGGAATGACGGTTTTTGTCCTGTTTAGTGTTGTTTTCAATTATCAAATAAGAACTTTGCTTAATTATGAGACGTTCTCTCATTCCGAAATTTGTTCTTCGTTGTTACTCTTTGATAAATGTTAAACATGGAGGACGCATGTTTAACAGAGACGCTGAACTTTAAATGGCAAGCCATATATCTTACGCAAATGCTAACACATTCCTACACATGACATGCACGCTTTAAATGGAAACAGTCGCAAGTAAACAATATGACGAAACTTTACGTGTAGAATCATAATCTTAAACGGGAACGGTAATATTAAACATGTAGTGACAAAAGATAAATGGAGAATGTCTTTTTGACCTGATAACTCTATATTTTAAACGGAGACAACAACACGTATTGGGTGACATAATTTAACAAAAAAAAAGTTTGCTCACGTATCCATAGCGTAGTTGATGAAGACCCTTAAAAAGTTACGTACAATAGGGTCTTTTATCTTTAAAAACAAACAATGCAAGTAGAATAGGGTCTCTTACCTTTAATAACACCAGCCATATGTTAAACATGGACATAGAGAGTTAAACGCCCACCATTAATATCTAAACGGGGAGTATGTGATCAACCAGTTACCCCAGGTGTTAACCGGGAACGGTGAATCGTAATCTTAAACGGGGACTGTAATATTAAACATGTAACGACAAAAGATAAACAGAGAATGACTTTCTTACCTGACAATTCCATATGTTAAACGGAGACAACAACACGTAATGGCTGACATACTTTAACAAAAAAATTCCCTGCTTACGGATCCATAGCGTAGTTGATGAAGACATTTAAAAAGTTATGTACAATAGGGTCTCTTAAGTTTAAAAATAGTCAACTCAAGTAGAATAGAGTCTTCTACCTTTAACAACAGCCGCCATATTTTAAACAGGGACATAGAGAGTTAAACGTCCACCATTAATATCTAAACGGGGAGTATGTGAACAACCAGGTACCCCTAGTGTTAAACGGGGACGGTGTACAATGCACGGAGATCCGTATTGTTAAAGTGTAACACAATGTTTTAATAGTGACATCATCTTTTTTTACAGATGTACTTCATTTTATAAAGCAGCAATGACCCTCAAACGGTACCATGGAATGTAAAGCAAAAAATCATTGAATCCGAAACAATAACGAACATTACTAAATGTACATTGAAATTTCTACCATGTCGCTGGCAAAGAATGAATTGAATCCATTGAATTGAAAACAATATCGACAAAACTGTTTTACATTTGATAAATAATGCCTGTGCTTAAGAATCTTACTTCCCCACAGCTGGAGGCATCCCTCGTTGCTTGATGCCAAATGCACGTCCTTCCTTAAGTATGTGGGTAGCATACTTTAATCTCAGATAGGGGACGTCTGTGTGCGGTATCCATAGCTTTTCACCGTGTAGTAATTGCTCGATAAACCGCATCATGTAGACGGCGCAATCGATAGTGCCCTTTTTTTGACGCGGTGTTTCGTCATCGTGAACAAGCGGGTACTGCGCGGTCACCGTCGTACCGTACTCCATTTCGAGACAGGTGTTGAATAGTTCCCGCTGTCGAATTGTACAACTTGATGTTAGAATAACAAGCATCTATGGCAATCGAAATCTATATCGCAGAGAGCTTACCATTGCTACCGCGTCTCTATCATACTCTTCACTTTGGCATGAGGTATAATGCATGTACTCTTTCTTGTTATTATCGAGCACCACGACGTGGAAGTGGCCATTCAAGATTATGGGAAGGATGATGATGTCAATGTCATTGACAACTTTGGTGGCATATCCGATTATAGCCAAAGTCATCTCATGTGCGTCTTCCACCTTTGACATAAACAACGCCAGTCGTCGAGTGATGGAGGCGCGCTTCTTATGAGGATACGGAATTCTCGTAAGTGTGTCTTGTACAATGCACACGAAGGCGTCCAACACATCATCTGTTACCATCTCTTTCCCGTCGATCAGTACGAATAGGTTGGCCCGGGTGGTGCTGACATAATCATTCTTCCAGACAACGGAACTGCGGTTAAATAGCAACAGATGTGATTGATTACTAACACGTCGACGTTAAGTGGGAACAACACATACGTAAATGATAATGTATACTATTAAACAGTAGTGCCGTAAGTTAAACGGTAAATCACTATGTTAAATGGTAACGGCTATAATTAATCGGAAACGCAACAACGTAAATGGGATGATCTATATTTAAACACTAACATCTACACTATCCTACTTACTCGTCCATGGGGAAGTTGAGGAAGATCTTGATCAACTCCTTCTCGAATACGTCGAGGCGCGATTGACCAGCGTATTTTTTCTTCGCCGGAACGAAGTCTTTCCGAACTTCTTGATATTGCTGGTTGGCAAGGGTCACCACTTTCATTTTGTTCTCGGTGACGTTCCCTTGGCCCCCTTCAGCAGCTTTATTGGGATCATTCTTAGATGCTTCTTGCTGTTGCGGGATCGCGCCTACACTGGATGCGTCACTGTCGGCCGGGCGTTCCTCCGTGGGCAGGAGTTCCTTCACAATAGAGGTAACGGTCTTGTCAACCTCGGCCAAGGCAATCTCATCAAGGGGAGGCACACCCTTGGATGGTTCTTCTTCCTCAGGAATAGTGGCCACCACCCTCGATGCGCCATTGTCGGGCCGCGGCCAACGGCTCCACCGGGACGGGGATTTCGGAGGCTTCCGCAGACGCGGCATTGCCAACGGGGTCGACGATCTCCTCCACCGCGACGGTGAAGTCATCAACTGCAGCATCAGCCGCCGGTGGTGGACATACAGGCGGCATTATTGTCTTCGCCTTTTGTGCAAGCCTCTTCAAACGTGGCCGTCTTGGAATGGCCTTCACGACGAAGTCGTCGTCGCCAAATTCCGATGCCTCATCTTTCCCGGGCACGTCATGTATTTGTCCCGACGGTGCAGCAATTTGAAACCTTGCCTCCAATGCCTCAACCCGAGCGACAAGCTGCGGGAAAGCGTTCATCATCACCTGGCACGCCTGCAAAAAAGCTGTAGTGACATCGTCGCCTAATGCCGTCGGTGCGGCTGCCGCGGTCTGGAGGACTGTGGCGATCGGGGGGACTGTCGTTGTCGCGGCCAGGACGGGTGTTGCCATTGGACAGGGTAGGTGAGGGCCTATCCGACGCCGAGGGTTGCGTGTTGGGCTGGAAGTGGGGGAACGACATTGGCGAGAACGGACGGAAGGGGTTGGCCTCTCTTGTTGATGTCGTGCAAGTGGTTCCCGCGCAACAGCATCCCTCCGCCAATTGGCCCGAATAAAAGTCTCCTCCTCTGCATTCGCCGGGACCAGCTCAGGAAACTAACATATATAAAAAAAAACAATCTTAGTCAAATCATTCAATTTGATCCAAAACAAACGTATTTAAACATTTGACATATATACGTAAACGATATGGCACGCATTTAAACGGAGCATAACAAACTTAAGCGAATACATCATGCATTAAACACAAACTACCTTTCTTAAGCGGTGAAGACTATAATTAAACATTAACTGCTCTTTTTAAACACATTGTTCTTGATTTATTACCTCTTTTCCTTCGAGAGCTGACCAACTGGTTTCTATCGTCGCATGCTTCCGGTAAGTACTTTCATAGTAGCACAGTACCCTTGGGGTCTTGCCGAAACGGACTTTCTTGGCGGTTCCGGTCATCTCGTAAAACCAGATGGTCAGCGCGATCGAGCAACCCTTAATGTACCCCCTGTTTACCTTCCCCCCATCACATCTAGCTTGCACTCAAGCGGCATCTTGTGGAACGTTCTTCATAAGCCATTTGTGCGTCGCCTGCGCCCATGCGTACCGCCCCATGCCGGGTAGAAAGTCGACATAATCAACAATCCAAGTAGGCACCGAGCATGAGGTATTCTGGAAGAGGATTGTCCCCATGAGGTACGCCATCAAGAGTTTCACAAAATCCTCCTCTCCCTCTGTCCAACAAGAAGCTGAAGAGTGCTCCTAATAGCATCTCTGTGTCTCTCGTAGCTTTCGATAAATATCTCCCTTCGAAAGCTGACGGTGTCTTCTTCTTCTTAAACAGGCAGCGCTGACCCAGAACGAGAGCCACATCCTCAGGCCTGAAACTCAGCAGGCTCGCCCCGATCCTGAATTTATTGGTGCGGCCATCGTACCTCTGCAGAAGCGAATCGGGAAAGGCCCTCTCTTGGAATACAACTTCCACCTCAGTGAATGCTGAGAGGTCATGTGGACTTTCAATTCGGCCGGGGTCTCCACCACCGGTGTCAAGTAGCATCTCCCATTGACTAGGTTTACCGCCATAATTACAAGACTGCAACAATGACAACACTTGTTAAACAGATACCTCAACTGTCACATAGAGACAAAAGGTTTTACACGAAAAGCTTAATGCTTAAACAGAGATATGCACCGTTAAACGGAGACAAAATGTTTTAAACAACAACTCATTCATTACACGGAAACCTCTTTTACAAACTGCAACCATATCAAATGGAAGGGAAAACGCACATTGTAAGCATTACACAAACAACAACAACAACCGATATCTCTTTCAATAATCGTGGGCACAGCCGAAAACCGTAAGCCCTAAACCCTAAACCAAGACCCTAAACCCTTAACCCTAAACCCTAGAAACCCCAGCCGAGAAATCCCCCCCCCCCGGCCGCATACTAGAACCACGCAAAACAAAACCGACGAATATCTCTGTGTAACAGAGTACTTCAGATAAAAGCCTTGCTTAAGACACAGCTTCTGCAATACCTTGAGCTGCAAACTGATGAAAGTGCCGGATACTTGCGCACGAGTGATTCAGGTGGACTGAAGTTACAGAGGATGTCGAAGCAGAGAGAGCTTCGGAGAGGGAAAAGCTGAAGAAAGTTAAGCAGAGAAGAAAAGCTAAGACGGCTCTCTTGGGATTCCCATTACGATAAACCCTCCACTTCCTCTCTAACCGGCGAAATGATTGCACCACGATTTCCCATGCAAGATAGGGGCAATTCCGTCCGTGAATTTGAAAAATAACTCCGTTAACCACCGTTTCATTCTTTGGGGGTTTGAAAATCATTGTGTTTAAAAGGAAAGGTTTTTTATGGATTTGGAAATTAACGGGGTGTTTTTGGGCATTTCGCAAACTTAGGGGTGTTTTTGGCCATTAAGCGTATTTAAAATCTCAACAACGTTTTTCATAATTATATCTATTTTTTAGAATCCATTCTTTATAATTATTTAAAAAAAAAACCTCTTTCTCCTCTTTCCTTCTTCCCTCCCTTTTTCTTATTCCCTCATCTCCTCTCTCTTCTATGTTTTTATTTTTATTTTTTAAAAAATATCCCTTTTTAGAACATTATTTACATTTTTTATTATTTTATCGTATTAAAAAGTCTACTTTTTTTTAAATGTTGCTTAGTTTTTTTTACAAAAAAACTTTTTCGGTTAAAAATTATATGTTTAGCAGTGTTTTTATAAAAATTTATTGTTTAAACTCTTAATTTATTTAAAATAAGCTATAAGTTATTTAAAAAAAATATTTTTTCAAAAAAACTTGTAAAAACTATTATTTGTCTTCCTGACTTTTTTAATTTGTTTCACCTAAAACTTTTATGACGGTTTCCTATAGTTTTTAAATTTTTTACAGTCAAATGATAATTTTTTTTATAAAATAGATAAATTAGAAATGTATTAAATCCTTAATTTATATAACCAGGCTATAACATATGAAAAATCTTTTTTATAAATATTATCAAATGAGTTGAACGATAACTATTCTAATAAAGTGATAAATCACAAATGTATTAAATTTGAAAGAAAAGTACAAAGAATAGTGAGTATATGAAAAAAGATACTAAAGCAAAACATAGTTTCCAAAAACGAATACAATATTAAAGTAAAAAAAAATTCTTACCCCTTGTTTGATTGGGGGATTTAGGGCGTGTTTGTTTCGCGGATTTCTGGACCGAAGTGGCTGAACTACTGACTTCTGGTCGACTTCCACACGTTTGGTAATCTGAAGTGAAGGCTGGATCCGGAAGTCACACTTCCAAAACACAGCCACTTCGGTATTTTGACTTCCTGATTTAAAAAGCCGAAGTGGGACTTCGGGCGAATTTGCTGATGTGGCCGAAGTCCCGAATTCAGGAGAGAACCATCACGTGGGGTGATATCGACACCTCCACTCGTGTGACCCTACAGCCATCCCGTGACTCCATTGTGACCTCCTCTTTCACAAAAGCTAGGGGTTTGGCCGCCACTCCATCCGCCGATCGCCTCTTCGTCACCCCTTGCAAGGGTTGTTGACGATCTACAACACTCCCCTTCCTCCACTCCCGTCATTATGCAGCCAGTCCGCTATTCCTCTTTTCATGCCTTTTTCTTCTCCGGCTAGGGTCCTCGGTGTCACTTGCAAGGGTTATTGGCGATCTGGTTGGTTTTGTCTTTCAATTAAGTTTTTACATGATTTTTTAGGCTTTCTTATTTGTTTGCTACCTTTACCTCTCCGAGTAACTATTCCCTATCTGGTATTGTTTTGAGGTGTGGGTTGTGGACAACTCTATTTACTTGTAGACCGTTGCGGACTTCTCTTGCAAGGTATGCCACTTTGTGCCTCTTTTCAGTTTGGTATTTGTGTGGTGTTTAATGAGTTACATGGTGATATGTGGGTTTTCTATCACGGAATTAGCAGACGACAGGGTTGAAAAGTTTCAGTTCATTCTTTATCAGCTTATGAAGTATATGCTCTTTATTTGTTTTGTATACTGTTGAGTTTTCTTTTTTTTTTTTTTTTTTTGAAAAGTTCATGACTTCGTCTCGTTTGTGTGGTAATTTTTTGTATGTCTTTTCCTCCAAAGGGTTAGTTTGCTCAGGATGCATGCAAACTAGAACATAATATTTAATTTGTTCCTAACTGGATAAGATGTCTTCTTTGGTGTGTTTGGATTGAGGGAAAATGGAGGAATTTCTTGCCTATTTTGTATCCATTTCTAAAATCTGTTTTTGTTCTATATTTAAAAAAAATAAGCAACAATGAGATTGATTTGAAAAAACTTACGATTTGAGGACGTCTAACCCTTGTGTTCGTTGGATAACTTCTTTGGTGGTGTTATGAAGGTATGCAAAATTTGTTTTTGACTGTGTTGAATCGTCGACATGAGTGTCAGGTGAGTGAGAGGAATAATATATTTGCCATACTTGGCATTCCAAAACTTCATGATTAAATTAATAATACATTGTATGCCATTTAATTTCATGTGTTCTGACTGTACAATGTTTGATTACTTAGATTGTCACCTTAAACACTGCCACAATCATGGTAGTTATGAAATGATAGTCTGCTCCACTTCTGTAGTGCTCGGTTTTGTCTTTCCATGTCTATTTTACATGATTTTTGATGCTTTTTTTTCTGCTACCTCTGTCGCTCTGAGTAACTATTCCCTGTTAGAGAGTTTTTTCTATTTCTATTTCCTTTGAACGATTAGTTTTTTCATGATGCTTGCAAACTAGAACTAAATATTCAAATTGTTCTTCTTAAGTGATTTAGATGTCTTGTTCTTCTTAACTAATTTAATTTGTTCCTTTTTTGGCTGCGAATGTTTGTTTTATGTTTAAAGTTTTGATTTGTTTGCAATTCCACATTAATGGTGATTACTTGTAATCATATATTCTGGTTTACATAGTAGTGCAAATAAAGTGAATAATGTTTAAATGTGTTAGGAATTCATCGTTTTGAGATTTGATTGTATGGTTCGCGTCAAATTAGTAGATGGGGGTTGTTTAGTAGGGGAAAAATGGTAATGCATCAGATGATCATGTGGATAAACTGCAACTTCAAGAGTTGCAACATAAGGCTCTTTAGTTAATAGTAGCTATATCCCAATAATGTCTGCTATGGATGAATGAAGAAATTATCTGCCTTCTTGTGGTCATCATTGGTTTTAAAATTTATGCATGCTCTCCATTTCATTCATGTTAGATATGTATTAATTTTTTCTTCCCCCAGTCTGCTGTGGTTTGTATTTCTTTCGAGTTTTTTCTTCTTTCTAGTTTTTGATTGTTGTGGATGTGGTCTATTCTTCACTCCTGAATTTTTATTCGTTCTTGCAAATCGCGAATGAGATGTGCAGGCAGGTGGTGCCCTAATTTATGCATGCTCTCCACTTCATTCATGTTAGATATGTATTAATTTTTTCTTCCCCTAGTCTGCTGTGGTTTGTATTTCTTTCGAGGCTTTCCTTCTTCCGAGTTTTTGTTTGTTGTGGCTGTGGTCTATTCTTCACTCCTGAATTTTGATGCGTTCTTGCAAATTGCTTACATCTGCAGGCAGGTGCTGCCCTAATTTATGCATGCTTTGCACTACATTCATGTTTGATATGTATTAATTTTTTCTTCCCCTACTCTGCTGTGGTTTGTATTTCTTTCAAGGTTTTCCTTCTTTCGAGTTTTTGTTTGTGGTTGTGGCCTACTCGCATGTTAGGTACATCGATATAAAATGTATCGTGTTGTATTTTTTTTTTTTATCTGCTTAGGTTTACTAGTTCACTATATGTGCGATTTAGGTGTAATTCCCCCTAGGTTATCAAATTTATGAACCAATCTCGTTGGTTACTTCATTGCATAGATGGACGAGTGGACCTTGCGTTCGTGCAAAATAGGGTTCACATCGTAGCTTTCATAACAATTGTTGCTGTGGTTGCGTTCGTGCTTGAAGAATTTGAAACTAGTAGCCCTAGGCGATATGCTGACCCATCATTGTACCGAGATCTAACTAGAAAGAAACATATGCACCGCATTTTAAGGAGTGGCCTTAGGATGGACGCCGGTCCTTTTATGCATTTAGCTCAGATTATGCGTGATAGGCACCTACTCGTTGACTCACGACATGTCTCTATAGAAGAACAGCTCGCCATATTCTTACACATAGTTGGACATAATACGAATAACCGAACCGTACGCGTTGAGTTTCTTCGCTCAGGGGAAACGATCAGTCGGTATTTCAACAACGTCCTCCGAGCTATTTGCGCAGTCCGTGCTGACTTCGTCAAACCGCCTAGTAACAGTTGCCACCCGGACATAGAGAACAACCCAAGCTGGTATCCTTTCTTCAAAGTAAGTACACCCGTATGTATATATACGTAACGATAGATGTCATAGTAACATATTAAGAAAATAAAACACATATGTATTTTATATAGGATTGCATTGGGTTGTTAGATGGCACACATATTGATGCGTCGGTCCCTTTGCAAGAAGTCCCTCGCTTTCGTGGTCGAAAGGGGCCTACTCAGAATGTCTTGGCCGTGGTGAACCCAGATTTGAAATTCACGTACGTTCTAGCCGGTTGGGAGGGTTCTGCGAATGACTTCACTGTTTTGAGAGATGCACTCTCACGCCCGCAACCAGAGAGATTGAAGATGGTGGAAGATAGGGGAAACCCCTTTTGGGCGTTTTTCGAAATTAACTTAGATGGGAACTAATCATGGCTTCTCCTCTTAGGAAAATACTACCTCGTCGATGCGGGGTACACAACAATGAATGGTTTCATAGCTCCATATCGAGGCGTAAGATACCATCTAAAAGTACATAGTGGAAGATTACCGACGAATCCCAAGGAATTATTCAACCTTCGTCATTCGATGTTACGATCGCGGGTCGAGCGGGCATTTGGTGTCCTTAAGAATCGCTTCAAGATTCTTACTTCTCATCCCTTTTTCCCATTCAAGACACAAGTTAAGTTGGTACTCGCATGCTGTGTTTTGCATAATTACATCGCAGGTGTGGACCCAACGGGCACAATATTACATGAAGAAAGCACGCAGGAGGACGATTTACGTATGCCTTCTCAAAGTCGGATGCAACGGGAACAACGTCAGGAAAGTAGACAATAGACAGCAATGCGGGATCAAATAGCGAATGAGATGTGGGGTACCTACAGTGGTCAACCTTACACGGGTTAAGCAAACAATGTAGACTAGGCGTGGATGTAGTCCACATTTTCTTTACTGTGTTATCGTGTTGTTCTTGTTTAAAAAAAAAACTTCTTATATGCTTCTCATAATCTGTTGCCCATCCTTACGAAGCATGCTATATTGTTTCACAATTTATTTGATGTTTCTTAAGGGTCATGGACAGCGGAAATTTTGGTGCTGCTGGGGCTATGTCGCAGATGACTTCAACCAAGCGTGGAACGCCAAACAAAAGGTGGAAGGTAGAGTTTGACAACCTTTTAATACCAGTTTTGGTGGAGTAAGCAAGGAGTGGTCTTAAGTGCGACAATTCCTTCAAGCGGGCTGTGTTCAACCATGCTGCCTCCATTGTAAATGCAAGGTTCGGAACAGACTTCACTGCAGAAAATGTCGAGAACCATCACAGGACTTTGAAAGCACGCTATGTCGAAATCAAGAAGGCGAGGGATTTGAGTGGAGCTGGCTGGGACGATGAACTGAAAATGATCACCCTAAATCCCATGACAGCAATGGCGTACATCGAGGTGAAATTCGTAATTCTTGTCAATGAAGCATTCATGTTGTTTGTCAGGTTTGTAGATGTTCCGAGGGTAACTTTCTCTCACTGATTTTAAAAAATCATGAACAGACACATCCGGGTGCGAAACCCTTTCATCAACAAGCCTATCGATAATTACGAAGGACTTAAGGTGATCTGTGGCGACGATTACGCAACGGGGTCATATGCAATGTCTCTGTTTTCAGAATTCACTCCGAATCTTGAGAATGATGAGTCCAATAACGAGAATGTTGAATCAGGCCAAGCTCAAGACATGAGCGACGATGAAGCCAATGATAACCCACCCCTCCCGTTGCTAGTAGTCCCCCAACATCGTCGAAGATGAGATCCAAACTTCCTAATCGGCGGGCTCGAGGCTCTACGTCGATGTCAGACCTGATAACGATTGTGTGTGAAGTGCCTAGCGCGATCAAGGATCCAGTTCATTGGACCGTTCTCTTGTATGAGCGGGTTATGGAGGTTGATGGGTTTCAAGAGCAAGATCTAGTCGAAGTATTGGACTATCTACAGGTGCGTGAAGCAGAAGCGAGGGGTTTCATGGTAAGGAAGTTAGAGCTCCAAAAAGATTGGATACGCAAATTCCTATCCAGGATGGTCTGAAGTTGATCACGTGACTTGACTGTACCAGGGGAGTTTCATTTTCATTGCTGTTTGACTTGTCTACCATGCCATTATTTCTGCTTTGTTTTGCTATGTTTGCTGGTCATTTTTAGGGAAGGCATTCTTGCATGCTTTATGGTAAATAACTTTCATGTGACGCCGTTATGTTTAAGTATTTTCATGTCTTATTTTTGAATGCGTGCATCTGCCTGCAATTCTATGAGATTGTTCCGTTGATGCTAGTTTTTCATATTTTCACTAACTAACCTAATGGGGGGACTTGTTTTTGTTGATGGTGTAGGCATTGGTATAATGGCAATGATGAATACAAGGTCTTCAAAGGGATGCACATAGGCATGGTTCCCAAATACGGACAAGCTAGCGAGGCAATGAAAGGGACCCGGTTCCTTGCTTTGCAGCTGCCTGAATTTTGAGTAGGGCATGTATGTTTAATTTACATTGTTAGACAATTTTTTTCTGTGAGGTTTTTTCACCCAGTGATTGCTGTCCGGTTTGCTGTGATTTCGACGTTTGATTTCCTTTTCGTGTTAAAGTTGTACAAGTGTGGCGGGCAATCAGGAGGCATAGAATGCCACCATTGCAGCCCACTTTGTATGGCCTCTTTGATTTTGAGTTTTTAGAATGTGAGTGGCAGAATCATGATGTGCCAATGAATGTGCATTCCCTATGTTCTTGTGACCTGAGCCATACTAGAGTTTCCGATGCACTTGTGTTTTGATTGACTAGGTGCAAAACCTTGAAGGCCAGGTATGTTTTGAGTTTCTAATTTTCTACAGTTGCTAACATATGTATTCAGTGTTTCCGATGCACGCAGGACCATATTTGTTCAGTGTTTTGCCCAGGCTCGGCTAAAAAGATGTATGATGACCCGAATAATTACAAGTCTCAATCAAATTATCTTAAGTTATTCCTTATGGTTGATTTATATCTCAATGAGTGATTTTAGTCTACATATCAGATGGGTAGAATTATCATGGTGAAGCAAATATCTGCATTTTATTATCATGTTATACCTATCTGCATTTTATATGATGTTATACCTGCCCAGGACTTCCTGTAACCAAAATTCCTTGTTTATTGTGTTCTGCAGCTTCCAGCAAACATTATTTGCGATGACCTATACAGTGCAGTATTCTTTGCTTTTAAACCTAGCATGTTGATTATACTTTTATAGGCTTGTATCATACTAGAAAAATCTTTTGCTTCATCTGACCTAATTTAGAACATTTTTACCTAATTCAGATAGTCGATGATCTAATTGAGACTGGAAATAGCAAGAAGATTCTGCAAGCTGAAGAAAAAAGGAATAAGCAAGGCATGAGGTCTGTAGAAAAAGGCCATGTGCTCAAACACCGGGAGTGTTTCCAGTTGTTGTAATTCTCCATGATGTCTCGTGTATTACAGATTATGCCATGTATGGACTTGGGCCTCTGGCCAATATGTTTTCATTGATTGGTTATTGTAATTGGAGTGGTGTTATGTTTGATCACTATTTACAGGCATTGTTCATGAATAAGTTGTAAAGAGTACTGCGTCAAGTTTTAATTGAAGAAGATTTCAGTGTAATTGCTTTGAAGTATGCATGTCTATTGTGGCAGGTTTTGCACATATATTTTGCTTTCTGTAACTTGTACGCAGGGTAGCGTTTCTGTAATGTGTAACATATATGTATATATGTGTATGTATTTATATTTGTTTATTTATAATTAAATATTTCATATTTTGGGGTTGGTTTTGTTTTAAAGTAATGGCATTCCCCGGCCCTAACAATGATATTTTCCCCATCCCAGGCCTTGTCCCGATCCCTGGAAAAATAAAGTTGTTCCATCTTTGACAAAGTTCGTTCATGTCCATATTGTGACGTTATTGAGTAATTAACACTCAAGCACGAAATCAAAAATTCTATAAACAAAATTTAAAGAAATTTATATCACGTTAAAGGAATTAATAAATAAACATTTACTGAATAATTAAAATTTAATCACGCAATTACAATTTAGTAAACAACATTTTACGAAATTCATATCACGTTAAAAGAGTAAATAAATAAATAATTATGTCATACTTAAAATAATAAATAGCAAAATTATAAATTTAATTATCAAAATTGAGCAAAACTTATATGACGGTTTCTGTGAATAAATAAATAAACATTTATCTTGTAATTATAATTTAATCACGAAATTACAAATTTAATAAAGTAAAGTTAATCAAATTTAATATCATGTTAAAATAATAAATAAATAAAAACTCATTATGGATTAATTTTCAAATTGAATCACAAAAGTTACAAAGGGGGTAACCATACCCCCCCCCGAAGTGGTAACCATACACCCACTTCACCTTTAACCAAACACCATGAACTGTCGAAGTGGTAACTTCCAGATTTTACTTCAACCAACTAAACACTGGAAGTGGTTACTAACATGACACTTTCAGCAACAACCAAACACACAGAAGTCAACACTTCCAACTGATCTATACACTTCCACTGAAGTGCCACTTCCAGAAACTCACCACTTCAGAAAATCACTTCCGAATCAAACAGCCCCTTAGAGGGGTAGAGAAGGGTAAGAGGGAGTGATGTTTGTTTGATTGGGGGTATAAAGGAGGAAGAGGGGTTTGGAAGGGTGCTTCACTCCTCTAAAATCCTTATATTTCACCCCTCCAAATCGGAGTCTTCTGGAGAGATAAGATTATTAAATAAAATTTTATGGGAAAAACTTATATGAATAGACAATTATGCCTTTTGTCAATTAGAGGGGTAGAGAAGGGTAAGAGGGAGTGATGTTTGTTTGATTGGGGGTATAAAGGAGGAAAAGGGGTTTGGTGGGGTGCTTCACTCCTCTAAAATCCTTATATCTCACCCCTCCAAATCGGAGTCTTCTGGAGAGATGAGATTATTAAATAAAATTTTATGGGAAAAATTTATGTGAATAGACAATTATGCCTTTTGTCAATTTGAAAAATAACATTATATCCTTCATACAAAAGCCTAACATGCAATTTAATAAAATCATCATTAATAACATGCAAAAAATATTAAAAATATGAAAAAGATAAAATTATGTTATGTAGTTATTGGTTTATTATTATTAATAATAATAATATAAAAATATAAAAAATATTGCAAAATTTTATTTTTTATATAAAAAGGTAAATTGGTCAAATACACATTATACTCCTCCTTACTCATTTTCATTCTTCCTCTCAATCAAATAAAAAAAATATATTAACCCTCCCTCTTACTCCTCCATTCAATCAAGCATAATATTTCTTCAAAGCCTACTCACTTCCCTCCCCCCTCCCCCTACCCTTTTGAACCAAGCAAGCCTCCGAGAGATAAAAAGAGTCTCCTCCCAAAGTACCAAAAAGTGGACACAATATGTCGTTTAACTAATTTGAATACTTTTGTTTTAATTTTTTTAAGTCGAATCTTAAAATTTGTTTTTAGTTTTTACTGAATCCCCGTAATTTGTTTTGAATCTGCCATTGAGTTGATTTATAAATTAACTGTAGTGGAAGAAATTTCAAAATAAAAAATGCATATAATTTAATAAAATTTCAATGTTTAATTTTATCTTTTAAAAGTAACACAAGTTGATATTTTTGAAAAACAAAGTGAAACACGGAAGAATTGAAAATTATGATTTTGAGATACTCCCTTTGTTTCATTATAAAATGCCATTTTAACCTTTTTAAGAAAGAACAAGAACAATAATTATAATTAAAAAAAACATGAAACAAACCCACTTTTCTCATTTGCATGCCTTTGGTCGGAGGAGTTTGGAGGGATAAGAGAGAGTTTGGAGGAGCAGAGGTTGTTTGGTTGGGAGATGAGGAGTTTGGAGGGGTGATTATAGTTTGGAGCAGAGGTCCGTTTTAATTTTTTTTACTATTTTTATTATTTTTAAAATTTTTTATATAGGTGATTATAGTTATTATCTCAAAATTATGTTATCCTAATTACGGTAATTTATAATTTAATTTTATGAAATAGAAAATATTTCTTATTTAAATGTAATTATAAAAAATATTTTTTAAAATGGCAAATTGGACAATATACCTTATACTCCCCAAATTTATAATTATGTTTGGTTCTAATGAACCAAATATAATATTTTTATAAACCTTCCATCCTCCTCCCCTCCTAACTCCCCCTCACTCTCCTCCCCTTAACTCCCCCTTTGAATCAAACAAGGGGTTAGGGTGTGCTTGGGTGGGAGAGTTTGGAAGGGTTTGGGAGGGTTTATAAAATAAGGGTTCTTCGAACCCATGCTTGGGGGGAGGGTTTAGAAGGGTTTGTAAAGGTTTGGAAAGGTTTTGTGGGGTTGAAAACCTTCCATTTCCCTCCATTCATTAACCCACCAAAATGGTGGATTGAGAAGGGTTAACTATTTTTTTGGACGATTTTACCCTTCTAAGATTTTTATAATTACAAACTTTGCCCTTTTTATTAGGTTTGATTCACTATTATCTATGCTTCCCATCGCTTAGCTGGCGATCTTTCTCAACCGCCAACCTCACCGTTCGCAACTAGAAGTGATTTTCCCATCCTTTTATTTTCTCAGCCTCTTATTTTGAGCATTAAGCTTTTGTTTGCATCGCGGTACTTCAACTGATTGGTGTTTGCTAAATAAGATCTCTATTTGTTGCAAATAATACAGTTTTTCTTCTTCCTTTTCATGTATTTGGTTGTGTAGATTTTGAGATAATTTAAATTAAAATTCTCTTTAAATCAAGAATACAATCTATTGGTATCCAAAGGTCTTTTCGTAATAGATAGATTATATGTGATTATGATTAATATTTGACTTAAGCATGTAATATATGAGAAGTTTTACCTGGTATATGTTAATGACTATACTTTCTTGTTAATTATCTTTGGAGAATGTGTTATTTTTGTCTGAATCTTTAAGAACATGTTTAATTTAATAGATAGCCTATTTGCTTGTGTTTTTGAAAATATTGAACAATGTATAGATGGCAGACGAAAGAGAACGGTTGGCAAAAATTCTGTTGGTTAAATTTTTATTGGACAATTCTTTTTTTAAAACTGCAACGATTGCATCACTTAGCAGCAACTCAAGTAGTTATCACTGTGATTGGTTGGATCATGTGCTACATCAATGATCTTGAACATATGTTCAGTCAAATCACCCTTGAAGTTAGGCTTCATGGAGACCAAATAAGAAATGAGTTAATGTCACATTTGCTTTCAAGCGACTTATGTCACAATATGATAAGAATGACTCATACAGCTTTTCTTTGATTATGTGATATACTAGTCAGAGAGGCTGGTCTTAGGCTAACTTTATGTGTATCAGTCGAGGAGCAAGTTGCCAAGACACTGCTTATTAAGACACAATGTCTCCCACCATGAGCTAGCTTTTTTCTTCCGCAGTTCTCATGAAACAATCTTTCGGCATTTCCATAATGTCTTACAAGCTATCGTGGAATTAGAGGATAAATTTCTAATACAACCAGATGGCTCACACATCCCTTTTGAAATATTCAACACCAATAGATTCTATCCATATTTTAAAGTAATAACGCGTCTATTAAATTGCAAATTACAAATTTATAAATTTATTACAACAATGTATATGTTTGAAGTGGGTAAACAATTTATTGGTAGGATTGTGCTGGTGCCATTGATGAAACACATATCCGTGTAAAAGTTTCTAATGTTGACACCCCTAGGTATTGTGGAAGAAAAGAATATCCAACACAAGACGAATTGACCACATGCACATTTGATTTAAAATTTACTTATGTGTTACTTGGGTGGGAAGGCACAACGTCTGATTCATGAATTATGAAAAATGCATTAATTAGGGCCGCTCCTCTTACAATCCCAGATGGTAATTATTAATACATTGTAATACTATATAACATTTCATAAACATATATACACACAAAATAATATCGAAGTTTATTTTATGCAATAGGTAAATATTACCTTGTTGATGCTGGGTTTATGTTGAGGAGTGGGCTTATTACACCATATAGAGGGGACAGGTATCACTTGAAGGAATATTAAAAAAATCCACCACAGGATGCACGTGAATTGTTCAATCTGCGCCATGCATCTTTAAGGAATGCTATTAAACAAGCATTTGGTGTCTCCAAGAAACATTTCCCTATAATAGGAAGCTTGACAGAGACCCATTATGGGTTATAAACATAGAAGGAGATTATTTTTACTTGTTTTATTTTGCATAATTACTTAATGGGTGCAGACCCAGATGATGCAATACTTGCATAAGTTGATAATGAACTTGAGGGTGAAGCACATGAAGAAAATCAACATCGTGTGGAAAATAATGAAGAATCCACTGAAGGAGAGATTATTAGGGATGCTATAGCGGGCGATATGTGGGTTAATTATGTTGAGTGACATATATCAAATGTCTTCTACTATTATGTATTGTATGGTTTTTGTAATATGTATTCGTGGGAACAATTTATGTAATGATGTAATGTATGTGTTATGTGATCAACCTTTTTATGTAATGAACAATTTCGCGTGTTGTCAAGTACTAATTTTGCTTAGTTCCAAACACTTGTTAGCAAACTTGTTAGTGATTTATTTGTGCTTATTAATGATGTGGTTTGTTTTTGAAGTACTAACTCTAGGTAATGATGTTTTCAAGTACTCATTTTTTTTTTTGTTGATGTAGTTACTAAAATATGTCAAAGAGAAAAGCAACTCATGATGGAAATACCACATTGGTATGGAATGCTACTATAGATGAAGCTTTGATCGTTGCTTACTTGCATCAACATATAGTGGGGAATAGAGTAGGAGGAACATTTACAACACATGCATTAGAGAATATAGTTATTGAATTGAAGAATAAATTTCGAGATAAGTTAATTGATAAAGAAAGAGCACAAAACCGCATGAAAAATATATAAAAAAATTTTACCAGATGTTATAATATATTCAAGAATGGAATGAGTGGATTCGCTTGAAATCAAACTACAGAAACTTGGGATGCATAACATGAAGTATGGCAGCACCTAATTGAGGTTAAATTTTTTTTTCTAATTTTTTAAGTACATGAGATACAAAATTATATTCATGGATGTTATGTTCTTAATATTGTTTTATATATACAGAGCAAACCAGAGGCCAGTGAGTGGATGAACAAAAGTGTTCAAAATTATGAGAAGCTTGTTCAACTATATGGAAAGGATAGAGCAATTAGGCAACAAACTAAAACTACATTGGAAATGAGATGGAGAAGGGCTCAAAATCAAGCCTCATCGATGCCTACACAAAATGAGCAAGATACAATTGATGAAATTGACTTTATGGTTACATAAACTATGGTGAATTTGGAAATTTGGATGAAAATGAAAATGTGGATGTGCAACCCAATGAGATTGAAGATGAAGCCTCACCGATGCCTACAAATCAACAATCACACTTTGAAGGTCAAAGTTCTTCCAAGTCTAAGAAAGTTAAAGTCCCGATATTAATGAGAATCTTAGCAAATTGGGAGTGGATGTTGAATTAATCGCCTCTTCTATTGTTCAATCAACCATCGCAATGGTTGAAGCATCTCATTCGAGCACGAATATTATAAAGGAATGTTTATCAAACCCAAATCCGTACAAAGATTATGATGTATGGGGCATGCTTTCCGATTTAGGACTCTAACAACCAATTCTAACCGATGCTTATTTATTACTTGCAAAAGATGTGCCATTGTTGGAAGCTTTTATTAAATGCCCTAGTCACCATCGAAAAAGTTTATTGTTGAGGTCGATGGGCCATGATCATGAACCACAAAATTAAAATGGAAGGTTAGTATTAATGTAAGATATAGTTACTAAAATCATAATTTCATTCTTCTTATTTTTGTAGGGATTGGTGGATGATTGTCACAAATGGTGGTTCAACATTGAATGATTTTGAAGAACATTTTGTATTTTGATCTATCTTGCCAAATCAACATTGACTTGACTTTATTTTGATGAACAATGTGATTTGATTTCATGCAAGAGAACAATGTGTTATGGTTTATTTAGATGTTTGAGCAATGTATATGTTGCTTAATTTGAGAATAATGTGTTAAGGTTTATTTAGATGTTGGAGTAATGTATATTTTGCTTAATTTGAGAGCAATGTGTTATGGTTTATTTAGATGTTGAATTAATGTGTTATGCAAGAGAACAATGTTGTGGTTTATTTTGATGAATAATTTTATGTTACAATGTTGGATCAATGCGTATGTTACTTAATTTGAGGAAATTATGTGTATTATGCGTAGTTTATTTAGATGAATTATTATGTATTTTGGTGATTTTATGAAAATTGTTGTACTCATTTGTGGAGTTTTTTGGTGCTACAGAAATTTTATTATATATTTTGGTGCTACAATAATTTTTATTACATTTGTCGAATTTTTTTTTTAATTTTGATAGAATTTTATGTTGGAATAACAAAGAACAAAACCAAAAATTTTGATTAGTTGTGCAAAAACATAATTAAAAATAATCCAAATGCTTATGCTTTTTGTGTTTGAATTGGAGCAATATAAGGGTATTTTGGTAATAATAAGACATAACTTTATTTTCTTTTACTTTCAAACCAAACACAAAATGGTGACAACCCTTACTTTACTTTCCCGCCCCCAAGCAAAATATGTATTTAACCCTTCCTTTCTTTTCCCTTCTTTTCTTTTCTATTAGTTTATGAACTCACCCCTCACTCCATCCAAACAGATCCTTAAGTACAATCATTTTAATACACACACATATATGTATGTATACATGTATGTTTGTAGATGCATGCCTATACCCTTATGTATTTGTGCGTGAAATATAACACTATGGAAATATTTGAATAAAACATGCGTTTTTCAGTGCCCATCATTGAGTTAGAATTTAATAATATTTTCTTAAAAAATAAATTTAAAATGTTTTTATAAATTAGTATAAGCGGATCTAACCCGACCCGTTAGTGGGATCCTCACCCGTTAACAAGTCGCTTTCTACCCAGCGGCTGCTCTGCTCCCTTGTGCCCGCGTCCCCTCTCCCTCTCTCTCTCTCTCTCTCTCCCAATAGCCCCTATCCCCTATCCTTTCTCAAACACCATTCACCCTACAAAATCCACGTGGCACGCAGCAAACAGATTAAGTCTGGACCGGGGCAAACTACTCACCCAATAAAGGAACGCCACGTAATGCAAAAATATTTCAATCCTGTTATTAGCTTTGCGGCTGATGTCACACACCACCACCACCAATCGCAATCCGGCCACCACCGTATCCTTGTCCACCACCGCGGCATACCCGGCTCATCAAACAGCGTTCACCATCTCTCATGACGTGGCCCCTAAAAGATAAGATAATATCTGAAAACTAACAAATCAGAAGGCGCCAGCTCAGCAATAGGAATCCGATTGCTGTGTGAATTCAAACAGCTGATCCTACGAACGCGCGCGGAATGCCCACCACCGCCACCACCGCATCCACCACCCCCCCTTCATGGCCTCCTCCCCACCACCAGTCCAAACCCTAACCCTAATTCTAACACTGACGTGATGACCGCCGGGCCATCATCGGAACGCCACTTCTCGGCGGCCCCGCCGCCGAGGAAGTCAGCCCCCGGCCAGCCATGGTCGCACGCCGAGACTCTCGCGCTGATCGCCGCCTACGAGGATAAATGGAATGGCTTGCGCCGTGGCCAACTGAAGGCTCAGCAGTGGGAGGAGGTCGCTGCCGCCGTCGCCGCCTCCTGCGGCGGCGGCGGCGGCGGCGCAGGTGACTCGCTCTCGAAGTCCGGCACCCAATGCCGTCACAAGATCGAGAAGCTCCGCAAGCGCTATCGTGCCGAGCGTCAACGCCCGATCCCCTCTCTCTGGCCCTACTTCGCTCCCATGGATTGCCTCGAGCGAGGTCCTCTTCCCCTCTCCTCCCGCCCCCCTATCGCCGCTCGGCCGGGCCTCCCGCTCTCTTCCGCTGATGACGATTCGTCTGACCCCTCCGATGGTGAAAGCGATCGAGGCGGCAGCAATACCCGCAGCATCAGCGGGATCATGAGGGGATTCCCACCTAGGGTTTCGAGGAACCCAAATTTGGGGAAAAGGATGGATTTTAATGAGGAGGAGGAAGAGGATGAGGACTCCGATGATGGGGAGGATTCAGAACGGGAGGGGAAGATAGGAGCAATGGCGGGACTGGCGGCAGTGGTGAGGAGGTTCGCCGAAGGGTTTGAGAGGCTGGAGAAGAGGAGGATGGAGATGATGCGGGAGGTGGAGCGGGATCGGATGGAGATGGAAGCTCGCCGGGAGGAGATGGTGCTGGAATCACAGCGCTGCCTCGTCGAGAGCATTGCCGCTGCCTTCGCAGCCGAAGCTCCTCCGGCGAAGAAGGGCAAGAAGTCAGAGGACTGATTTGAAGGGCCACATTGCATCTGAGGTGAATTTTCTCCTGGATAAGCAAAATTTTGTTTGGAAAATAATTCATTTACAAGCTCGATTTTGTTGAATTTTTATGTATTCGCTAGCTCCCTCCATTAATGGTGAATCATGAAGTCTTAATTTATGCATAATTCTTCTTTGCTCCCAATGCTTGTTTGTAGTGGTGAAAAGTGAGATTTTTCATGCTTATGTATGTACTTGTTCCATTCCTATTAAGAAAGGCACAGCAAATGAAACAAAGGAGGAGCTTGTTGGTATCTATATAGTATGCATCACAGTTTAGCTTTGAAAAGGTGTAATTACTTTGTGGGGTTTTATCCTACGACTCTTCTTTGCTTTGTTTATTTGTTTGTTTGCTTCTTTGTTTTCATCTGATCATTGGTTGATGATAAGAAAGCCAAAAGGTCTTGCAATGGAAACAAATGAGGAACTTGTTATATATATAGTATGTATAGTTAATCTTTGGGGAAAAAAGTGTATTTTGTTTGGAGATACTTGTGATGTCTTCATTGCTTTCTTTATTTGTTTGTTGTTATCCGATGCTTGATTGACTAATGAATCAAATGGTAATGGATAGCACAAATTGCTGTGTGTGCTTGTGTGTTATTCTGAAGCAGTCTTTATGTAGTTCACAGGTGTATTTTGAACTAATACATAATATATATATATATATATATATACACACACACATATAGCCTAGTTGCTTGTTGTTTTTATCTGATGATTGATCGATTAATGAATTAAATGGTAATTGATATTGGGAATTGCTTTATGGCGAATGTTCTTTCTTTGTCAATAGAACTTAGTTTTTTAGGTGGTCCAAATCTGTGTTCTGTTTGTATGGATGGCAGGTTGCATTCAGTAGTTATCAACTGATGGTATTGTGATAATTCTTTGTCTGTACAGTGGTCATCATAGAGAACCCGTAATCTTTGAAACAATGTGAAACTTTAGAAAAAGGTCAGATTATAATAGAGAATCCAACATACCACAATATTTTTTTCTTCGAGTTCTCTAGGATTTTGTGCAATTGTGTGCATTTAACTTCATGACTGGTGTGGATATCATGCCATTGGCATTCTAGACCCAAAGGAAATTCTGGACCACACTAATTGTTGAGATGATCATAAATTTTCTAGCTGTCAAAGGACTGTTGTCATATCTGGTTTTCTTGGTCTTCATGCTTGATCACTGTCTGGTTATTGCCTTTACTCAAGGTAATGAATGAAATGTTATGCTGAAGGCTCTCCATCTTTCTTTTCCCTAGCTTCATACACCACTCAGTTCATTAATCTCTGTATATTGTCAACAAAACATTTCTTATTTGGTACAGTTCTAAAATCAATGTAGCATTGCCAAGAGGAAGATTGTTCAAGTATAATTAAATTATGTTAGCTTGTGGGATGGTTTTATACATGCAAACTTAGGTATTTTCCTGTTTGCAACATAAGAATCTTTACATATTCGGAGACCAACAGGGATTTGATAGACAATCTTGTTCCTTTCTTGGTTTGGAATTATAACTTGTCTAGTTCCTTATATAGTCTTCTGAAGATGTCAAAGTTAGTCTACTTCATTAGCACAACAAAAATCTTAGCTATTAGAAGTTCTTTAGACTTGGAATGTGTTAGAACCAAGAACTCCATAGAGTACGAAATGAATTTTTATTTTTTTCCTGATGTAATTAGATGGACAAGTATAATTTCATGGCGGAATACTTTTACAATGCCAGCTTTTTTTCTGCAGCAGAAAGCGGTGGCAGAATTTTCGTATTCTGTTCTATGAAATTGCACGATATCCCTTGCATTGTTAGTTCTTTGTTCTCTTGATGAACGGTCAAGAAACCTAGTTGTTGATTCAACTTAATGGAATTCGACAAATAACTTTATAACTATCAGCTTCTATTGTTCTGTTATTTATAAAGTTCAATGCAACATTATCACTCTTGATAAATAGGTGGAAATCATCATCTCCAGTTTAGATGCAAATTTTATCCCTGAAATTTCCTACTGCAAACTTCTGATGCTGAATTATTTGAAAAACTTTGAGAAGCCTCGATTTAGTTGGTTTTCGGCTTTTTTCTGTATTTTTTCCGACTTGTGTTGAATAACACCTTCACCCTTTGATGAATTCATTCATTGTTAAACATGTTTTTGACCAGGGAGAAGTCTATGATAGAAAACAATGTCTGTAACTTATATTGAAGCATGTTTCAGTTTTGATCAAGTGCTGACTATTTCTGTAGAAATTACACTCAAGGAGTCTGATTGAAAACAGTACTTTTTTTTTTCTGAAATTTTGGAATCTAATGGGATTTAATTCAGTGCATAAATTAAAATTTTTGATATCTAGATTTATATATTTATTTTTTTCTTTTTATTTGATGAATTTCAGTAATCAAATCAAACAATTTAGTGAATAGAGATCATATTGTTTGGAAACTCATCAGTTGATCATATTAAACATCTTAACATATAATAAATTATCATGCCTTACTTAATTTCAATCTCCATTATCAATTTATTGCAACAATTAATTATTGTATTGCATTCAATAAAATAAGCCTTTTTACATAAATTCCTTTATTAAAATTAAATATAAAACTATATAACAAAATTTCCAATTTTTATGTCATTGTCAGTACCATCAAATAATAACTTAATTTTTCCAAATTAAATCAATTTTGTTATTTAGAAAAAAAACGTCATTATACCAACGGCAACAATGTCATTAAACATACACTTTCAATGAATATATATATATATTTGGTTTACATGAATGTATGAAGCATTAATGCATTTTTTATATTATATTATTTCATTTCTTTGCATTTGCTTGGTCAATTAAATTCATCCCCCAAAATATTTATTATTAAGCCATAAAAGTATCTTGTCAACTTGACCAATGTTTCTGAGTATTTAATACAAAGAAAAAAATTATAAATATCTTAATCATAAAATATCTTGTTAATTATTTTTTTTAATCTCTTTATTATCTCGACTAAACTTGGTCAAAAGAATATAAATTCTTTCCCAACTAAAAAATGTGTGAAAATTACCGTTCACCCATCGCGAATTTCAAAAATTCCTAAAAACCCCTTCCAACTTTTGCACACTCTGGGCAGCCCCTCTGTTATAGTTTATTTTCCGTCTACCCCGGCCTGTCACTTTAAATGTGTCCTTGGTATGAAATTCCATCTTTGCCCTTGGAAATAGTGGTAAAAAAACCCGCCCGATCACATCACGTAATGTCCGCCCTTAATGCACACAATTGTGGGTTTTCCCCCTTCATGCTAGCTTTTTGTGAAAGAGAGTTTAGAAGGCGAATTACATCTTCTTCTTCTTCTTCTTCTCTTTCGCATATGAGTTCTGCCCGTTCGCCGATATTATGGAGAGTTTTTGTGCTATTGCTAGATACAACGGGGAGGGACGAGTGCTCATGTTCACGGCGCTGACTACTTGGGAGTCAGTGTTAGCTGAGATATGTCAGAGATGGGGCCTCGATACTTCCCGTGTGAGGGTGGAGTTTATCACACCCGATGGACATAATATGGTTTGTCCGATAGAGAACGAGGTCGACTTCCAGCGCATGTGTCATGCTTTCTCCATCTTAAAAGGCGGTGTAGTTGATCTTGTTGTCGAGACGGATGGCGCGTCATCGCGTCCTACTGAAAATGAGATCTTCTCGTGGTATTGTGTTAGTCCCAGACAGTTATGTAGTTGTATATGTTAGGTATTGGTTAGTAATTCCCTTCTCTGTTTAAGTTAGACAAGATACCGTTTAATATTGGATTTCACCGTGTTAGTTCTCACGTTCTGTTTAAACATTTTCTATACCGTTTACATTATTGAGTCTCTGTTTAAATATCGCTTTTAACGTTTACAATTTAATAGTTACCGTTTAACAAAATGGAGTTTATGCTTAAATACTTATCGTTTTCGTTTGAACTAAAGTGTTGGTAGGAATTCGGAATCTTGGAGCGCTTCTGTTCCACTTATGGCGACCCTGACGGTCTTGCATGCATACCTTCCTCGTCAGAACAACCTGAAACGCTGTCGTTGGATGTCGGACAACCTTTTCAAGGCGTTGAACATTTCAGAGACGCATTTCAAAATTTTGCCATCAAACGGAATTTTGATTTCAAATTTGTAAAGAACGAAAAACACCGGGTCACTATGGAATACGCTGCTAGTGGTTGTGAATGGCGGGTTCACGCATCAAAGGAATATAACAAAAATACATTCAGAATCAAGACAATGGACCCGTCACACACTTGCGGCGGTGGAATTGGCTCGGCGTCACACCCGAAAGCGTCCAAAAAATGGGTAAGCGCACGAGTGATCCAGAAGCTCAAGGACCGGCCCTTGTACAAGGCCATCGACATTCAGAAGGACATGTTGCGGGAGCATGGTGTCCATATTCCATACAAGTAGGCTTGGTTGGGAAAAGAACATGCCCGGGTGACCCTCGACGGCGGCGATATCTCTAGCTACGACTTGTTGCTTTGGTACGTCGATAAGGTGGTTGAGCATTGCGTTTGTGGATAGAGACGGTGAGCGGTTTAAGCGTGCGTTCTTCTCTTTCAGCGGGTGCATTTTGGGATTCAAGTTGGCATGCAGGCCGCTACTGTTTCTCGATGGTACCCACCTCCTGGGAAAGTACCGGGGTACTCTGTTAGGTGCCACAGGAAAATATGGGAACAATGGCTTCTTCCACGTCGCCTTCGCTATTGTCGACAACGAGACCGACGCCAACTAGATGTGGTTCATTTCCAAGTTTGGTGATGCTTTATACGACGACGGAGTTTACAAAGAGACAATTACATTCGTGTCGGACAGGTAAAAGGGCCTTGTCAACGCAATTGCTAGAGTCTTCCCTTCATCCCCACATGCGTACTGCCTTCGACACTTGGAGGTCAATTTTATGAAAGGCAATGTCAGACTTGGGAAGGCATTGAGGGAGGAGTGCTGGTCTATATACTTTCGTATTGCGTGGGCATTGATGGCTAAAGAATTCGATGACACCGTCAATGAACTGCAGGCCGCATCACTCGAAGCCTATCAGTGGTTGATGCATAAGTCGGACATGGCACATTGGTCGAATTATCTATTCAAAGGCGAACGCTGGGGGGAGATGTATTTAAATGTCATGGAGTCGTTCAATGTTTAGATTAAAGAAGCTCGTCATTTGCCGGTGACGAAAATGGTCGACGAGATAAGGTAGTCGACTGTTGTTCATATATACCGCTTAAACTTTTTCTTTATCATTTAACAAACATTGTTTGTATTTAAAATACCCCATAAGTGTTTCAATATCATTGTCTGCGTTTAGCTTTCTGGATTACCGTTTAATTTTTAAAAATACTGTTTAACAATATGGCTTTCTATTTAAGTATCAAAATATTCACTTTAATTTTTTCAAAATTTATGATCTTCGCTGTGCAGGTTCAAGTTGATGTGCATGTTATGCACTCGCGGTAAGCAAGCGAACAAATGGGAGACCTACTTATGCCCGGACATACATTCGAAGGTTGAGGCGCTTGTTGAGGACAACCGAATTCTTCACGTTGGTCGCTGTGTCGATGACTGTTGCGAAGTTATTGACCAGTGCAGCAACTCTGTAAATTTTGCCACTCGAGTTTGCTCATGTCGTAGACGGACACCAACGTCCATCGTTTTATAAGTGGCTACTTCACCGTCGACACTTACAAGCTGGTGTATAAGGAAGCCATATTCCCCATACCCGACAATGAGCGGCCTACAGACGAAAATCGCAATTTGCGTTTGTGGCCGCCTGTGACGAGAAGGCAACCTGGGCGTCCTAGATGAAGGAGGATCGTCCCAAGCATTTGAGGTCCGCGAGTTACATTGCAGCCGTTGCCACGCGTCCGGGCACAATCGAAGATCCTGCAATGAAACCGTTGCCAACTAACAGCATTGTGAAGGAATAATTTGTGAAGGGAAAGATATTTGTTTCAGTGTAAACGTTTTCTATTTAAACAAGGATGTATATATTTAAACGGAGGTTCCCGATGTTAAACGGTAACTATTGTCCTTAACTGGAAACACACATATTTAAACGGAGACATCGTAAATCAAACGGGAATCATATTTTCTAAACGGTGACGCAAATATTTAAAAAGATGTACTTTATTTTACATAGGATAACTGAAACTTAAACAATTATTTGAACATAGACAACTTCATTTTGGGATTCATTCATATTTCACCTTATTCACGGAATGTGAAAATGGAAACATAGTCGTTTTTCCGGACAGTGCTTCATAGGTATTGCAAGTGACCCCTGTTTTTAAACATGGAGAGCTGTTTACAAACGGAGTTCTCATTTCTTTTCGGACAGTGCTTCTAGTTCGGTATGCTAATTACAATTTAATGATAAGAAGCCATATTTTATTACATGTGAGGACTGTTTACAAACGGAGTTCTCATTTCTTTTGAAGTTATCGCGTAAGAAGTAGTTCTCCTGATTAAAAATTGCATGGTTTCGTTTGAACTGAAGTGTTGGTAGGCATTCGAAATCTTGTAATGAAATTGTGTTCGAGTAGGCGTCGTAGGCGAATAATTCTTGAAGGCAACAAATAAATCTTGTGTGTTTACTTTTTATATTTAAACAGGCGACTTAGCAATTTAATTCTCATTCTTTGTAACTTGGATGGGGTCACCGAATGTTAAACGTAAACGGGTATTATCTACGGGTGTGACAACTGAGGTTAAATGGATACGCGGTTTGTTACGTAGAGAAGCATGATGTTAAGCAGAGTACCTGATATTTAAGCAATACAATTAACATTTAACCAATTTAAGTTAGTTACACAAGAGTACAGCCGTTGGACTAACACAGGTACATAATCATGCTGTGGCCATGTCATTGGGAAAGAATAAGTTGAATTCAAATTAATGGCGGGAAGAAAACTTAAGTGGAGTACTCCCTTCGTGGAACTGTATTACTACTTACTCACGTTAATTTGATATTTGAATTCGAAACGTCAGATGTCACCTCATCGATAACTGTTACCGCCCTCATCGATAACCGATGGCAATTGAATTCAAACGCCAACGACTGAGATTTCTATTTAAACAAGATGCTGCGACGAAGTTAAACATTCAGACATATCCAGAACAAAGACAATGTATAAGTCTCTCCTCAATGAGCTCTTCCAGAAGAAGCGTCTGCCCTCGCCCGAGTACTCCACCATCAGGGAAGGCCCCGACCACAACCCCGTCTTTTTGACGACGGTATCGGTCGGCGGTACCTCCTTCTCTAGTGCTGAGCCTGCGACAACTTCCAAGCAGGCCCAAAACCTTGCTGCTGAGATCGCGTTAAAGCAGCTGTGTCCCCCGTCCAGTGGGGAGGAAAGAGATGCTCCATCCCCCGATTTGTCCCCCGCTCCTCCACATTACTCCAGCAACGACGAATTGGAGTGGTTCTTCGAAGACTTCCTCCACGATCTAGCTGCGAAGGAAGTGTTTGTTGCTGCAAAACTGGAAGGAATCAAAAAAACAAGGGCCCACGTCGAGAAGCTGCTCCAAGCTATGAAGGGGACAAAAATGGACGACTAATAGTTTCACCCCCCCTTGTTTTCATTTTGAAAAATAAGAACTCTTGTTTTGTGTTATTTTCTTAATGATGTTTGTTAAATGCAACGTTGTTATTTTCTTAATGATGTATGTTAAATGCAACCTTATTTCATAATTTTAAGCAGAGACACAATATTTTAACCAGACACACCTAATGTTAAACGGAGACTCTGAAAAGTAAACGGATGTACTTAATTTTATAACGAAACCCTCGTTACAATTATGTGGAAAGTCTACCACCTCAGACGAGAACACCGAGTTGAAGACAAACTAAAAACTAGCAAACATCCACACGTATTTTTTCTTTTAACTTTGGTTAGAAGTTATGTGGTTTCCGTTGAAGCTTGGTTAATGTCATTCAACTTCATTCGAGGAAGAAAATCTGGCTTATGTTCAAGCATTGATATTTAAACAGATACGGCGAAAGTTAAATAGAGACTAGTAACATTGGTTAAACGGGTACGTCTAGTAGTTAAACAGAGACGGCTGGCTTCAAACGGGAACGCCGGATGTTAAACGGGAAACCTTATAATTCAAACGTAAATGAATGTTTCAATAGCGATAGCGTCGTTTGAGCAGATGTACTTAATTTTATAACAAAACCGTATAACGAAACTGTAAGACAATATTTTGAAAGAATGAATTGAATTTGAAAGAATAACGGGCAATAGTAAATTTACATTGACATGTCTGCCATGTCGATGGCAAAGAATGAATTGAATTTAAACAATAAAGACAAAACTGCTTTACATTTGTTAAACAATGCCAGTGATAAAGATAAAGAATTCTACTTCACTAAAGGTGGGGGCATCCCTTTTTGTTGGATGCCGGCCGCACGCCCTTCCTTAACTATGAGGGCAATGTACTTCAATCTCAGATAAGCGACTTCCGGACGCGTTACGTGTAGCTTCTCGCCCTGGAGTATTGCTCTATAAACTCCATGACGTACATTGCGCAGTCGACACTTCTTTTTTTTTTGTCGCGATGTTGCATCGTCGTGAACAAGCGGGTAATGTTTGGTCACCGTCTCTCCGTACTCCATCTCAAGACAGATGTCGAATAGTTCCCGCTGTCGAGGTGTACAACTTGAGGTTTGAATAACAAGCATCTATGAAACTCGATAGATCGATACATTCAGTTCTCGCTGTCGTACTCTTCACTTGGCATGAAGTGTAATGCCTGTACTCCTGGTTGTTATTGTCGAGCACCACGGCATGGAAGTGGCCATTCATGATTATGGGAAAGATGGCAATGTCAACGTTATGAACGACTTTGGTGGCATCTCCGATCATAGCTAAAGTTGTCTCATGTGCGTCTTCCAGCTTTGACATAAACAATGCCAGAGGTCTTGTGATGGAGGCGCGCTTCTTGTAGGGATATGGTACTTTGGTTAGTGACTTTTGTATTATGCACACAAAGGCGTCCATCACATCATCTGTCACCATCTCCTTCCCGTCGAGTAGTACGAATAGGTTGCCCGTGTGGTGCTGACATTAGGGGTGTCAAACTGGCCGGGTCGGGTTAAATGGGTACGGGTTAAACGGGTGACGGGTGAAAACCATGTAAACCCATACCCGACCCGTTTAATAAACGGGTAAAAAAATCAAAACCCGAACCCGACCCGTTTATTAAATGGGTAACACGACATGACTCGTTTAACACGTCAACTATTTAAACTAGTTAGGTTGGGTTGGGTCGGGTCGACACGGTAAACTGTTTAACCCATTTAATTGTTTACGACCCATTTAACCCATTTAACACGATAACCCAATTAACCATTTATTTATTTATTTAAAAATATTCCATAATATTATAAAACTAACAAAGCAAATATTTAAAAATATCATCCACGGTACACACCATATTATAAAATACAAACTTCAATCCAAAATATTCAAATTCCACCAAATTCCACCAACAAACAACCATATCACAAATCATAAATACAATCCAAAATAATAGTCATGTTACAAACCACAATCTCAAACAACCCATGATTCACAAAATCCAAACAACCACAAATTCCATGATTCACAAAATCTAAACAACCCACAAATTCTATGATTCACAAAATCCTAGATATCAAATCTCCATCTTCATAACAACGAGCAGATTCAACACAAGAGAGCATTCCCTGGAAATTAAAATGAAATATTATATAACATTAATAATTAAATAAACTCATAACTAAATAAGTATAAAAAACTTAGCATTACCTCTCTTTAGTCATGATCAATTATAGAATTAGAAGTTAGAACATTCAGCAGATATAGTTTTATTTGACTTCATATTTTGATCGAAAACATCTTCATCTATTTCTCATTCCGAATCATTACTAGAATTATCTACAACTAAGTGCAACAAAACATAAATGAATCAATGATAAGATGAATTAGTATAATGAGAAAAACAATACTAGTAAAATGGAATCAAACTTACTGGTTTTCCCATAAATCCAATCTCTAGTGCAAATCAAAGCTTGGACAGTTTCTGGCAAAAGTGAACTGCGATATTTATTCAAAACTCTACCACCGGTACTAAATGCAGATTCAGATGCAACTGTAGAAATAGGAATTATCATCACATCACAAGCCAATCGAGACAATATAGGATGTCGAAAGTGTTCTCCTTTCCAAAAGGTTAGAATATCCAAGTCTTTCTTTCGATCAAGCCTTTTTTCATTAAAATATAGCTGCAACTCAGTTACTTGAGAAACAAGAGAATCTTCTGCTTCATGTTTTTCAAAATCCTACATTTTATACAAAATAATTATGAATATACAATAAAATATCTTGATCACATTCAATTCAAACAAAACAAATTATATTTTACCTGAAAAGGCCTTCGGAATCATCAAGACCTTGAGTTTCACTAACTTGTTTCTTAATACTTGAAGTACTTGGAACAACATGTAACAAGTTGACAGAATACAATTCATAGAGCTCAAATAAAGTATCCTGAACACACTTGAACTCATAAGAATCACCACCATAAAGTTTTGAATAAGCCCAATCGACAAACTGAATCTTATACCGAGGATCCAAGATGATGGCAATTGAAAGAATCACACTATACTTTGACCAATACTTGTTAAACTTGGCATACATATGATTTCCCATTATTCTCATAAAACTATCATTATCTGTTAATGCCTCCTTCAAAGTATGTTGAATTAGGAACACTTGGGGAAAATACAAATTAGCTGTGGGATATGTTGTACCAGAGAATAAACATGTAATTTTATGAAACAACCTCAACAAATTAGAAATCTTCTCTACTTTTCTCCATTCTTCTTCGGAAGGACAATGTCTATAATTAGAATCACTCAACTATAAATTAATAAATGCACGACGATAAAAATATGCACTCTCAAGCATAATATAGGTTGAGTTCCATCTGGTTGGAACATCTCCTCGCAAACCTTTTTTACACTCCAATGAAACTGGAGCAACACAATCCATGAACTTCTTTTTCCTTCCTGATGAACCTTTAACATATTTGATGCTTTCTCGAATTTTTATCACTGATTCATCAATTTCTTTAAGTACATCTTGGACTATCAAATTAAGAATATTTGCACAACATCGAATATGGAAGAAGTCACCATCCCTCAAGAGAGCATTTTTAAGGTTAAGTTGACTCTTCAACAACTCAACAAAACAATCATTACTAGAAGCATTATCCAAAGTCAAAGAAAATAATTTCCTTTCAATTCCCCAATCAGTCAAAAATGTATAAATTTTCTCAGACAAGGCAATACCAGTATGGGGAGGGGCATGAGACAAAAGTTTAAAATTTTTTTCTGCAACTTCCAATCTAGATCAACATAATGGGTTCTGAGAGAAACATATCTATCAGTCGATATAGAAGTCCACAAATCATATGTCAAACAGATTCTTCCAGGAAGGGAACTCAACACAATTTTAAGTTTATCCTTCTCTCTCTTATACATTTTTAACACATCTGACTTTGCAGTATTTCTAGAAGGCATCTTGATATTCTCATAAGCATACTTGAACATTGCTCTAATACCCTCATATTGGACAAATCTAAATGGTAAATTATGCTTAAGTATTGCCTCAATTGCTAACTCACGAAACTTTTCCGGATCAAATTTTGTAGATCGCATTAACATAGATCCTTGACTTTGACTTAGAAGTAATTGTCCAATATCCCTGGTGTCTTTTTTCACACATTTTTCCATGTGAGTATGCATGTTACCAGTTCCATGACTAGAATCACATATATATTTGATACCACAAATATTACATAAAGCACGTTTCTTGCCGTCTGGATATTTTTCATTTAATTCTGTAAAAACTTTCCATACTATTGAAGTCTTTTGTCGCTTACGAATAGATTTACCTTTTTCTGTAGTTGTACCAATTGATGTCTGTGTTGTTGGAGCTTCAACTACATTAGATTCATGCCCGATTTGATCTCCTTCATCAGAAATTATAATATTGTGTTCAGAAGAATCCATCTGTTTAAGACAAAAAAAAATTCAGAAAAATACACAATGATTTCATCCAGCAAATGGCCAGGAGAGAAGAAATTCAGAAAAATACCAAGATTTGCGAGGAGAGAAGCGAACGACTCAGAGAGGAAGAGAGAAGCTCTCACAAGATTTGCTCCTGGGAACTCAGATCTAACCCAAATCTGCTCCAAGATTTATAGATCTGAGTTGAGATCGCAAATGGCAACAACTGTATAGGTCATTGATGGCGGAACTAGAGGTGAACAACTTAGATTGTTGGGAAAGAGAGAGAGGCTGAGAGAAAGGGAGGGATAGGGAGGAAGAGAAGTGCAGCCGTTCTCTTACCAGGGTTAACTAGGGTAAACTGTTAAGAAAAGATCACTTTATATATATTCTATTGGCTTTTATTAAAAACAAAAATTTGTATTTTTTATATATTTTAATGTTATTTGTATGTTTTAGATTGTATTGTTGTGTGTGATTAAAAGCGACTAACCTGCTAGTACTTATCAGTCTTTTTATGTATGTTGTATCTATAAGGTTTTTTTTTCCCTATAGTATTATTATTTTCACTTTAATATTTTAGTAATTTTATAACCTAAACGGGTTAAACGGATTAAACGGGTTAGCATGACTCTCACTCGAACCCAACCCGTTTATTAAACGGGTTAGATGGGTGGACCCGTTTAACACGAGACCCCATTAAGACCTCACCCAAACCCGTTTAATCAAAGGTTAATCGTGTCGGTTAATAGTGTCGTGTTTGATTTTGACAGGCCTAGCTAACATAGTTATTCCTCCATACGAAGGCCCTGCGGTTAAACGGAAACATGTGTAATTAAAACAGAACGCTAAATCCTAAGCGGTAATCATATACTCTCAAACGGTAATGTATATAGTTAAACAGTAACGCGGAAAGTTAAATGGTAAATCACGATTGTAAACGGTAACCTATACACTTACACGAAAAAGAAAAAACGTAACTGGGAACATCTGTATGTAAACAAAAACATAAAAACTAACACACTTACGAGTCTATGGGGAAATTGAGGAAGATCTTGATTAGCTCCTGCTCAAATACGCCGAGGCGCGATTGACCAGCGTATTTTTTCTTCTTCGGAACAAAGTCTTTCCGAACTTCTTCATATTGCTTGTTGGCAAGGATCATCGCTTTCATTTTGTTTTCGGTGACGTTCCCTTGCCCCTCGTTAACAGCTTTGTTGGGTTCATCCTTAGATGTTTTTTGTTGTTGCGGGATCGCGCCTGCATTGGATGCGGCACTGTCGGACGCCTGTTCCTCCGTGTGCAGGACTTCCTTCACAATAGAGGCAACGGTATTCTCAACCTCGGCCAAGGCAACATCATCAAGGGCAGACACACCCTCGGCTGGGTCTTCTTCTTCGGGGATTGTGGCCACCACCCTCGATGCGCCACCGTCGGCCCCCGGCTCCACCGGGACGGGGATTTCGGAGGCATCCTCAAACACGGCGGTGGCAACGACGTCGACGATCTTCTCCACCTCGGCGGGGACGTCAACATCGGCGACGAACACAACAACATTAGCCGCTGATGGTGCTGCCATTATTTCATCATCGGCCAATGGTGAATAGAGAGGCTTTATTGCTTTCTCCTTTTTCGCAAGACTCTTCAAATGTGGCGGTCTTGGAATGGCCATCCCGATAAAGTCGTTGTCACCCAATTCTGACGCCTCCTCCGTCCCGGACCCTTCTTTTATTTGGCCAGACGGTGCAGTCGATTGAAACCGTGCCTCCAATGCCTCAACCCGAGCGACAAGCTAGGGAAAGGCGTTCATCATCACCTGACACGCCTGCAAAAACGCGGAAGTGATTTCGTCGCCTACTGCCGTAGAGGGGTTGCCGCAGTCGGGGGGGCTGGCGATCGGGGGAACTGACGTTGTCGCGGCCGGAGCGTGGGGTGTTGCCTTCGGGTAGGGGAGGGGAGGGCTTACCCGACGCCGAGGATTCCATGTTGGGCTGGAAGTGGGGGAACGGCGTCGTCGCGCACGCACGGAAGAGGCTGACATCTCCTCTTGCCTTAGGGCAAGTTGTTCCGGCGCAATAGCATCCCTCCGTTGACTGGCCCGAACAAATATCTCCTCCTCAGCATTCGCAGGGATAAGCTCAGGAAACTAACATACGTAAACAAAATAATCTCAAGCAAATCATTCAATTTAATAAAAAATAGGCGTATTTAAACATTTGACATGGTCACGTAAACCGTATAACACATAGTTAAACGGAGAATAAAAATATTAAACGCAGACACCTAAAGTTAAACACAACTACTCATTTGTTAAATGGGAAAGACTATAATTAAACACTAACTACTAATTCTACACACATTGTTCATGATTTATTACCTCTTTTCCTTCGAGAGCTGCCCAACTAGTTTCTATCGTCGCATACTTCCGGTAAATGCTTTCAACGTAGCACAGCACCCTTGGGGTCTTGCAGAAACAGACTTTTTTCTGGTTCTGGTCAGCTCGTAAAACCAGATGCACAGCGCGATGGAGCAACCCTTAATGTACCCAGTGTTTACCTTCCCCCCGCTCATTTGGCTTGCACTCGAGCTGCAGCTTGTGGGACGTCCTCCATAAGCCATTTGTCTCTCGCCTGCGCCCATTCGTAACGGCCCATGCCTGGTAGATCGTCGACATAATCGACGATCCAATTGGGCACCGAGGATGAGGTAGTCGGGAAAAGGACTATCCCCATGAGGTACACCATCAACAGTTTCACAAAATCTTCCTCCTCCCCCTTTCTGTCCCACAAGCCGCTGGAGAGTAGCCTTGATGGACTCTCGGTGTCTCTCGTAGCTTTTCGATAAATACCTTCCATCGAATGCCGATTGTGTTTTCTTTTTCTTAAACAGGACTGCGTCTCCATCGCAACGCAGACCCGGAATCAGAGCCACATCCTCAGGCTTGAAGCTCAGCAGGCTCGCCCCGATCCTGAATTTATTGGTGCGGCCATCGTACCTCTGCAGAAGCGAATCCAGAAACATCTTCTACCTCAGTGAATTTCCCAAACAGTGTCCTCTGGATGATCTCCCAATGTCGAGAGGTCATGTGGACTTTCAATTCGGCCAATGTCCCCACCACCAGTGTCAAATAGCATCTGCCGTTGACTAGGTTTACCACCATAATCACAAGACTGCAACAATGACAACATTTGTTAAGCGGAGACATCAACTATTAAACAGAGATATAAGATGTTAAGCGGAGAACTCAATTATTAAACAGAGATATGAATAGTTAAACAGAGACCTAAGTTTTTAAACAATGGCCCATTTCTTACACGGAAACCTCATTTTACAAACTACAACCATATGAAATGAAAGGTGAAACGCACGTTGTAAACATTACACAAATAAAAATAATCTAAAACTCTTTCGATAATCGTGGATACAGCCGAAAATGTAAGACAAACCAAAACCCTGGCCAACAAATCTGCCTGCAGAAAAGAAAAACCCCAGCCGAGAAATTCCCCCGCATACTTCAGTGTCTTCCGATAAAAACAGAACCACAAAACAAAACCGACGAATATCTCTGTGTAACAGAGTGGTTCAAATAAAACCCTTACTTAAAACACAACTTCTTTAATACCTTGAACTGTAAACTAATGTAAGTGTCGAATGCTTGCCACAAGTGATTCAGAGTTTTGAGAACTGAAGTTGCGGATGATATCCACGCAGAGACAACTTCGGAAATGGAAAAGCCGATGAGGCGCGTTCGAGAAGAAAGGCGTATACGGACGTGTCTTGAGATCACCCTAAAGGAAACTGCCCCACCTTTCAAACGTTCCAGAGTAACGACTTCCCATGCAAAAAAGGGTAATTTCGTCGATAAAATTCAAACATAACTCTGTTAACGTCCGTTGAAAACTTTGAGGGGTTGGAAAACATTGACTTTAAAAGAAAGGAGTTTTTAGGTATTGAAAAATTAACGAGGGTATTTTTGATCATATTGTAAATTTATGGGTTTTGTTTTATAATTTCCACTTTGTTTTACATGGATGTATGAAGCATTAATGCATTTTTATATTATATTATTTCATTTGTTTGCATTTGCTTGGTAAATTAAATTCATCCCCCAAAATATTTATTATTAAGCCATAAAAGCATAAAAGTATCTTGTCAACTTGACCAATGTTTCTGTGTATTTAATACAAAGAAAAAATTATAAATATCTTAATCATAAAATATCTTGTTAATTATTTTTTTTAATCTCTTTATTATCTTGACTAAACTTGGTCAAAAGAATATAAATTCTTTCCCAACTAAAAAATGTGTGACTTGCACATTGACTACTTAATTATAAAAATGAATTAAAATTTTAAATTATGTTTGAAAAATACTTTCCCCCCAGTTAGTTAAGCATGACATTATTATTTTTCACACAAGTGGAAGTAGAGGATTTAATTATGTTTGATTAATTCTTCCAAAACATTAATGAGCAGTTTAATTCAACAAATATGGCAACTTGCAAAATTTCCAAAAGTTTAATGATAAAATAAATAGATAATTAATCAAATGGATGGTTTGTTTTCAACCAAATTAAATAATAAAATAAAATAAAATTTTATGTACAAATTATATTATAAGTACAAATTTGATATATCCATTAATTCTATAATTAATGTGGGGTTTTTTTCTCAACAAGCTTTTAATAATAATTAACCGGCCAAGATAAAGAATCACAAATCAATTTTTTTTTTTTTTTAACTTTAAAGTATTATTGGTTTTTGACTTCCATTAGAGGCAAACCCCTAATGTTAATTACCCTAAACATTGTCGCAGGAATTTCCGGTTAAGAAATAAGTGTGAACAAGAAAAAAATTAGGAACAATCAATTTTATTCATTTTTAATAAACTTGAATTCATACACTTCATTGAAATTACAAGAGATTTGAAATTTGATAATCTTGACCTTATGATTTCTTTTATATTTATGCAACTTAGACTTATATGCCTAAGTAAATAATAATTGCACCGTTTCATCTCCTTTCAACTATTTCGCCGAAAAACACACTTTGACTTTTGGTGATCGTTATATCTTGAAATTTGTATCTTGGACATAGATTTCAAGTTGTAAATCCTCCACATTTTGAGAATCAGTAACTTGATGATTTGAAATTCTTCAAAGAAAGGGTTTGATATTTTGTGTTTGTGTAGCTTTTTGGAACTTGTAAACTCTTTAGCCCTTTGACTTTTGATGCATTGAGGTTGTTAAAATCATTTGTTCATTCATTTGAAACATGTATCTTGGACATTTGAGTTTGCATCTTGGTCTTGATTTGGATTTCAAATTGTGAATTCTCTATATTGATAGAGCACAAACTTGATTTTACATAATTTGACTTTTCAAAAGCTTTTGCTTTCGTGCTTGTGAAACTTTTTTCAAGTCTTGACTTGTGAAACACTTTGAGTCTTTGACTTCTAATGTTTTGAGGCTGTAGAGTTCCTTCATCGATTTGTATAAATTTTCAAGTCTTGACTCTTTCATTTCTTAAATTTTGACTTGGCTGCTTTGACTTTGATGTTTTTTTTAATAATTTTAACTTTTCAAAAGCTTCTGCTTTCGTGTTTGTGAAGCTTTTGTCAATTTTTTTTCTTTTTTTTCTTTTTTTTTATTTGTGAAACTCTTTGAGTCTTTGACTTTTGATGTTTTAAAAACGCTGAGTTATTTTATCAATTTATTTGATTTTTTTTATCAAGTCTTGACTTTCTCACATCTTGAATCTTGACTTAATTGTTTTTTTTTTTTTTTTTTTTTGTTGACTTGTTTTTTTATAACCCTTTAAGTGCCAAGGCTTCAAAGTGGGTTTTAAAAATTTGTTTTCCAACCCCAATGAGATTTTATGACCTCAAAGTGATTTTAAGAATATTTTCCACTCCAATGAATGTCTATGACCTCAAAGTGACCATTAGACATTCTTTGACTCCTAAAAGGATTCAAGACCTCAAAGTAAGTTCAGAAAAGTCTCCGATCTTTGAAAATGTTTTCATTCCTCTTAAGAAAATTTACTACTCCAGTGACTGTCTATGACCTTAAAGCAAGCATTAGAAATTTTTTGACTCTTAAGAGGGTTCACAACCTCAAAGTGTGTTTAGAAGAGTTTTCATCTTTGGAATTTTTTTATAACTTCTAGTGTCCATGATTTCAAAGTGAGTTTAAGAAAATTTCTCACTCTAATGAGTGTCAATGTAAAATCTGATGTGTGCCTTGACGATATGTGATCGCGTTGTTTGCGAAAGTCTGAAGAGGCCTAAGCCCATATGGAAATTTTGACTTGATTTACTTTTTTTTTCTATATAAATATTTTTGTAAATTTTGGAGTAAAAAATTGATATTAGTATGGATGTAAACCAAGATCTTCTTCATCAAATTACGTAAAAATCCCTCATCTCTTTGTGAATGACTATCTTTTCTCTTGTTTTTGTTATCGCTTAGATTCACTCGTTCGATCTTACCACATTCACGCTAATTGCCTAACATTGATGTTACTTGTTTTCTAGATAAATTAATTTTAATTGTCATGAGATTTGTTCTTCCTAAAGTCAGATTGGTATCATTCTACAAGTAGATTATTTATATCGGAAATGATCAAAATATTAGAATATTTTTGACCCTATCAAAAGTAAAATATTAAGTAAAAATATATTATATAATCTAAGAATATTTTTTTTTTTTTGTCAAGAAGAACGAAACCCCTAATGGGCCCGCTAAACTAAGACAGGGCGTGCGCATGCCTCGACTGCGGCTTGTGGGGCCGCGCACACATGGGCGCTGGTACCACCCACAGTTCGTGCTCACAATTCTCAGACATGCACCCTCACCCCGAGGATTCGAACTCTCGCCACTTGCGAAGCGTTCTCACGGGGGACCCAAATGCCAATTGACCTAAAAGCCGTTGACAATCTAAGAATATTATTGGAGATGAGGCCGGATTCAAAGGCATGACAAAGAGAATTTATTTCCCATCTCCATCATGACCTCATCTTAATTCCACAAAGTCATCCTACCAGCCTATTGGTTATAAGCTCAAAGCTAACTTGGTTTAGTACCCCTTGAGGTCCTGAGGAATTGTGTTAAGTCAAGAAAAGGTCCTTATAACCCTAATCCAAACAGCATGGCAAGCGAATTCAAGTTTGTGTCCCCATCACTAAAATTAATGATCAAACCTAAAAATTTCATTCTTCTAACTCCATACATGATACGCCACAATAACATTAATTTAGTTGTTGCTATCAAATGAAGTGCAAGAATCAGTCCAAAGCATTCAAATACAAAAGATAAAATAGAAAAACGCACGTATTCAAAAAGACAGACAAATACAGAAGTACATCAGTTATAATAGCTTAACAATCCTCTAAAAAAAAATCTTTATGCCATACAATTGTAGAGGAGATAAAATACTATTTCTCCCGTATAAGACCCACACAAAAACCAACAAACAGTATTGATAATTAAATAGTATTGGGCTCTAGTGTATAGTCTGTAAATAGTACTGATAAATAATATTGTAGGAGTTAGGATTAGAACTCTCACCCCTTAAACATTTTATAGTGAGTAAGGTTTTCTCCGAAGTCATTAATATGAGACTCCCTGAATACTTGTGTGAGTTTCATGATAAATAATAATCACAAATTAACCACTTTAGTTGCAAGCATCTATAAAATTCAAGAGTTAGTCAAAGTTATACAAGTACAAACTCATTTATGAACTATATATATATATATATATATATTTGTCTTATAAGTACTTTTCTCATAAGTCATAAATGCGAGATTCCACATATATTGGTACAATTTTTATGATAAACAGTTGTAGATATTTAGATTATTATTAATATGAGCACGGAGTGAAACTTGTTGAATAAATTACCAAGTTTAGTTGCAACCATCTCATTACAGTCCAACCAATTAATTAAGAGTAAGAGCTAATTCAAATTAATGAAGTACATAGTACATACTCAACAACAATAAAAAAGAGTTTTGACTTTCTTTTCTAAATTATTACCAAAAAAAGAACTTATTAATACATGTGTGAACTCATGCTTTAATTTTTTATAAACATTAGTATTGTAAATAAATATCTCATATAAACTCTAACAATTAAAAATAGATGTAAAAAGATTATTAAAAAAAAGCATAAAAATTGCAATGTGGGTAATAAATTATCTAGGTTAGTACGCAGATTACTATTTTCAAATAATGTTGATTGAGAGTCATTGGATTAAGATCAAATAGCTATTATTTATATAAATACTGTATAAAATATTATATATATTTTTATTGTTTGTATAATTTGTCACTGTATCTACATAAATTATAACTGTTCCATATAAATCCAATGAAAATTGTAAATATTCATAAATTTTAAATATAAAAACATCTTAGATGGTAGGTCCTCATATATATATATATATATATATATATATATATATATATATATAAGCATTGATAAGTTTTTTTAATCCACCCACTTGTTGGATACTTTGATTTAGTCAATAACAAAATGAAAGTTAATAAAATAAAATATTGATATAATTAATCACCATGTGACATAGACCAAACCACCAATTATTTTATTTTATTTTATTTTCTCTGTTTTTATGCTTATAATATCTTGTTCTATAAATATATTGCCCATGTCTCTAGGGGAAGTTTGATTTTGGAATAAATAACCATTTTTTCAAGTTAGAGTTTGCTTTAAGAAAGAAAATTCTTTTAATGAAAATGCATATTATTTTATTTTTATTAATAGCCAACATTTTTAAAAAAAATAATAATTAATAATTATTATACTTATTATCTTCAAAATTAATACTTGTTGAAAAAAATGAGATAAATCTCATTTAATTTTTATTTCAAATTATTCCGAATTGAACATTACTTTCCAAAAATAAAATATTATTCCTATTATTTTTAAAAATAAAATAATCATAATATTATCATTTGTTTCATTCATGAAATACCTGTTCAAACATACCAATTGTAAAAAATTAATTCATTAATGCTCTTCCTGTCAGCAAACAACAGCTAAGGACCATTGATTCTTCAATAAAACAAAGTCACAAGTTCATTCCACATAATTACTTCAATTATATTTAATCATAATTAAACAATATATTTTTATCCAACTAATTATCACATCCAACAAATTAAAGAAATATTATATATTACTTAATTAGGATGACCAATTCTCACAAACATAAATAATATATATAAACACCCCTTAAAATAATAATAATAAAAATATTATTATTATTATTATTATTATTATTATTATTATTAAATAGCATATAAAAATCATCATCTTGCAATGCATCATAAATTTACAATTCTATCCTTTAGATATGTAGTACTAATTGAGCCTATAAAACTTGACCAATATTGCCTTCTTTCTCTTCACATTCAAACCAAAGCTACCTCTACGTACATCAACCATGGCATCCTCATCATCATCATCATCTTCTTCTTCTCCTTCAAAGATACCTAAATGGTCTCCGAGTGAAATTCCGGCACGACGAGAAGCTGGAGAAGAAGAAGAAGAAGAAGACATAGAAATGCAAAAGATCGGTTCGAGCCATCGGTCGAGGTGGAGTCATCTTCCGGCCTTTCCTTTTAGTAGATCCTTAGTAGGGTCTATAAGGATGGTGTTGCCGGAGAAGGAGGAGGAGGAGACGATGAATGCAACGGCGATAAATGCGATCGAGATGATCGAAGGAGAAGGTGGTGCATTGCTTACTTGGGAGGATCTATGGGTGTTTGCCTCTGATGGTAAAGGAAGGCAGCTTACCATTCTTGATGGAGTATCAGGGTATGCCTTGCCAGGAGAAGTTCTTGCCATTATGGGGCCATCTGGTTGTGGCAAGTCCACACTTCTTGATACCTTAGCAGGTAACCCTTTTTTTTTTTTTTTTTTTCCTTTAAACTTGTCATTTAATTTCAGTTTTAATGTGCTATGTAAATCTTGAGGCTACATAGGTTTATTATGTGTGTTGGGTTTATATTTATTATAGTATCAAAGTTTGGTTAATTGTTTTAGTATTTAGTTTGTTAGACTAGTTCATATCAACAACCATGATGATGATGATGATATGATATGATAGATGGATGACTAAAATAAATAAAATTATTTTATTAATAGAGTGAAATTAAAAATGTAACTAAAAAACCATACTTTCATATATGTGTACATGATAGAACTCTAATTTTCCTGTGTGATGTCTATAGCTGAGTTAATAATAAATCTATTAAAAGCTGATCAAACTATTATAACTAGTGCACCACCATACGTGTCGATATCTTAACAACATTCTTGTAGCCCGGTTTATCGTCTTTGTCAAAAAAAAAAAAAAAAAAACTCGGTAATTAATTGATTAATGACAGATATGAGTTTGTGTATAACAAACAGGAAGACTACAATCTAATACAAGGCAGAAAGGCAACATCTTAGTCAATGGCCGAAGACAAACCCTTACATTTGGAACTTCAGTAAGTGCATCATTCCCCCTGACCAAGTCTGCAAAAAGCAAATTAATGAATTCTCAATTTATATCTGGTTCTCTCTTTCAATTACCATTGATAACAGGCGTATGTAACTCAAGATGACACACTCATGACAACACTGACCGTAAGAGAAGCCGTAAACTACTCGGCGCAACTGCAATTGCCGAATACGATGACGACGGGGCAGAAGAGAGAAAGAGCCGAGACGACGATAAAAGAGATGGGACTAAAAGATGCGGCAGACACAAGAATTGGAGGGTGGATGAGTAAGGGAATCAGTGGAGGGCAGAAAAGGAGAGTGAGCATTTGCATGGAAATCTTGACAAGGCCAAAACTTTTGTTTCTTGATGAGCCAACAAGTGGGCTTGATAGTGCAGCTTCTTATCATGTCATGAGTAGGATTGCAAGTCTGGCTCAACGTGAGGGGATCACTGTGCTCACTGCCATCCATCAACCGAGTAGTGAAGTGTTTGATCTGTTCCATGACCTTTGCCTTCTTTCGGGTGGCAAAACCGTCTATTTCGGCCCGGCCTCGAGGACCAGTGAGGTATCGGTTTATTCGGTTTTTGTTCTTGGTTCGATTTTTTTGATTTTTGTGTGATTTTATAGTAGTTGATGAATTAAATATATATTGGTTTAATTTAATTTTCCTAAAATAGAAGAATACAAAAAAATAAGCTAGAAAAAATACATAAGAAAGAGTATGAAATGAGTAAAGGTTATATTAGTAATTGAACTGAGTATTTCTAGAGGATTATCTTGTCTATATAAAAAAATACATAAGAAAAACTAGGAAATGAGTTATTAATTGAGGGATTATTTTTTAAACAGTTCTATTTATATGCTTCATTGAATTATTGTGAGTGATATATATTCAAGTAAAAGATTTTTCAAAAGACCAAACTACCATTTTTTTTTTTTCATCAAGGGAAAATAGGGATAAAAATGAAAGGGTGCTAATTATGTAATTTTAGGATCTATTAGTTTGTGAGAGTAATTGTATACAACTAACTATGCATTTCTGTACATGGATAATAATTTTTCTAATTTTTAATGATCTTCTTTTGATTTGCAGTTCTTTGAAAGGAGTGGCTTCCCATGTCCTACACAAAGAAATCCCTCTGATCATTTCCTCAGAACAATCAACAAGGACTTTGATGAGGTATATATATTAATTGTTTACTTTTAAAAAATATTTTTTTTTTTAGGTAAAAAAAAAACCTCTTTACATTTGATAACATATAAATGAATACATCAATGGATTAATCAGGAAATTCAAGGAGTCCAAGATGATCAAATAACTCAAACAACAACTAGCGCTGCTAAAGCAACTGAAATCCTTGTGAAATCATATAACTCATCAACAACATTTCAAGAAGTCATACAAAGAATTGCTCTCATAAATGAGAAGGGAAATGGAGAGCTAATCAAGAGGAGATCACAAGCCAGCTTCTTAACACAATCCTTTGTCTTGATAAGAAGATCATTTGTGAATATGTATCGAGATTTAGGTTATTATTGGTTGCGGTTCGCCATTTATATCGCTCTTTGTCTCTGTGTTGGTACTATTTATCATGATATCGGTCATGATTATGGTTCTATTCAAGCGAGAGGTTCTATGCTCATGTTTGTCGCAGCATTCCTCACCTTCATGGCCATTGGTGGTTTTCCGTCCTTCGTTGAAGACATGAAGGTATATATTTAGTTTTTTTCGGTATCTAATCATATAATTTTCACAGACATCAACACTCTATCTGGAAATATTAACTTACAATGATATTTGAATGAATATGATATTTTTTTTACTATTTTTATATAACACTTTATTTTAAAAACAAGTGAAAAATATGCACAAATGTGAAGTTAATATCTCAAACATAAACTCTTTTTTCATCTAATAATCCTCCGAATGCAATGCAGATATTCGGACGAGAAAGGTTAAACGGGCATTACGGAGTACTAACCTTCGTCATCGGCAACACAATCTCATCAATTCCATACTTAGCCATAATTTCCATAATCCCGGGAGCCATAGCATACTACTTAGTTGGCCTTCAAAAGAGCTTCCAACACTTCGCCTACTTTTCCTTGGTCTTATTCACATGCATGATCCTTGTTGAAAGCTTGATGATGATGGTGGCAAGCATAGTACCAGACTTTTTAATGGGAATAATAACAGGGGCAGGGATTCAAGGCATAATGATGCTCAATGGAGGCTTCTTCCGTTTGCCTAATGACCTCCCAAAACCCTTTTGGAAATACCCAATGTATTACATTGCATTTCATAAGTATGCAAACCAAGGGTTTTATAAGAATGAGTTCTTGGGGCTTTCATTTCCAAATGGTAAGGGTGGGGGAGGAGGAGTTATTGGTGGTGATGAGATTTTGAGGGATGTTTGGGAAGTGGAGATGGGGTACTCAAAGTGGGTGGATCTTGGGGTGTTGCTTGGGATGGTGGTTCTTTATAGGGTTTTCTTCTTGGGGATTATTAAGTTTGGTGAGAAGGTGAAGCCTAAGGTGAAGGTGGTTTTGGCTAGATTTGCTAGTAATTCTACAAGAGTTGTTGATCCACCATCATCAAGCTCTTGATCTATTGCTACATTTATCTTCAGTTTGAGTTTGTTTGGAAAATAATAGACAACTAGGCGTTGTTTATTTGTTTGATGTGTGTGTATATTTGTATTTTTACTTGTTTGTGGAGGTGCGTATATATATATATATATATAAGTGACCCAATGTAAAATTTGGATTTGAATGGATTTCTTGGGTTGAATTTAATTGCTCTGTTTCATGACATACACAGACATAAAACACATTCATGGTTTATAATTTATGTCAAATTTGGTTCAAATAGCCACCAAACTTCAAATAAATTGAAAGTAAAAACCCATCTTCCTTTCACTTGGAACCTCAAAAAAGGAGTTAATTTTTTTGTGGGTAACCCACCTTTGGACTTGTTTCAAAAAGGTGTCTAACCTTTAATTTGTATCAAAAGGGTGTCCCACCTTATGTTTTAGTTTCACCGGGAGGTCACCCAGACGAATTCCGGTGACTTATGCTGATGTGGAGGCCGAGAAAAATAATGTTTGCCACCTGGCTTCCAGCTGGGCAATATGGCACGCACTGTCATCCACGCGTCAAAGAAGCCCTTGCCGGAATCGAAAGTTCCGAGAGAGCTTCACTGTCTTGACCTAGAGGAGACGGGAGACGAAGGCGAGGGTTTTGTCGAAAGTGTAAAGAGGGTCGACGAGCATTATCGGCTGAAAATCAGTGGCAAGTCTTGGTAGGATGGCGGTTAATTGGGAGATACGTCGCGACGGTGAGGAAGCACCGGCTTACTGTGAGTGCTTTTTCCTGATACTCTAAACCTTATTTGAGTGATAGGTTTTGTTCTTCAGGTGGAACACATATCGACACCATTTTAAGTAGACAATGTTGTCATTTAGATGCAACTTTGAGTGGTAATGTGTTGATGTAAGTGGGGGTTCAGGTGGGTGAGAGGTAATTACATTTAGATGCAACTCTGTGGAAATTGGCATTGGGTGAAGCCATGATTATTGGTTGATGTATGCGTGCTTATTTTAAAATATTTTTTGTCACATTTTCTTAATTTTAACCATACAAGCCCAATCCCTCATATGAGATTTAAAAGGTTTATGGAGGTGGAATGGTCATATTGGGTAGTTTCTTTGTTTGCTCTCAGATAGAAAATTGTTTTTCAAGTAGATGTTCTTAAACAATGGGAAACACCCACACGAATTTGTTGAGTTTTTGTATTTTGTCAATATTGTCTTCTTGAAAAAATTGTGCCGAACTTCATATGGGCATGAAATATTTTAGTAATTTGTGACTTTGACAAGGTAAAATGACATTAAGAAGTTACAGACATGCACATTAGCAAATTGAGAAACAGGAAGGCATTCAGTGTTGCAAAATAAGGCACAAATTGATGGGTTTGCTTGATACCTCTATATGTAGTGATATAGCAATTTGCTTGATTCCTAGGCTTTCCTTGCTTGCACCCATTTCCTTCTGGCTGAAGAAGTTTTAAGTGCATTATCAAGTGTCATGTCAGCTTAATTTTAGTTATCTTTTCTGCAATTGTGTATAAAATCATCATCCTGACATAAGCCATATTTTCCAACACTTGATTAATGCCTTCTATTGCTTATTTGGTTTCCACTTGATATCATGCATTGTGGGACTTGATATTAGCTTACTATGAGCAATGTTTTACCATGCAATAACTTTATTTTGCTGAACAGGTCCATTTAGATGACATCTTAAGTTGTAAGCATACTTCAAACCAATCATTTATATATGACCTAGGTTTCTTCACTGCTGTCTCATTTACTTTTACTTCTCCTATAATGCCTTTCTCATTCTTTAATTTGAGTAGCATATTCAAGTATAAATACTTTTTCTTTTCCAAAGATAGGAACTTTTCTTTTATAAGAGAATGAGACTTATTAAAAAAAGGTTGTAAACTATATATTAGTCCATAAATAACTACAGGGTAATTCTTGGGTGACATTTTTGATAACTACATACATATTCCAGAAATCACTTTCATTGTGGCACAGACTTTATATTGGTTTTGGTGTGCTTGATATGTGTCATTTTATTGTAGTTGTCCCCCATGTAGGAGGTGTTTTTGATTGGTTTAACATCTAGTTATGGCACCATATATACAGCTACATCTATGACTATATATATATATATATATATATAGATGTTGTTGATTGGCTGCTTATTCTAACCAATTCAATATGCAGTTTGGAAATGCATCTATGTATTAGAAATTGATTTGCTTTAAGGCATGGAATTAAAGTGAAAGGAAAATATTCTAACAAGTTTAAGTTAAATAGGTAGATTGTTGTACATGCTTGATCAAACCTAGGGCAGCATCAGAGAGGCCAAGGTTCTGTAATAAGATTGAGTCCTCAAACCTTTAAAGCATTGAGAAAGACAAGGAACTTGCATGTATGTGTTTGAAAAAAACAGAAACCATTTAGTACCTTCATACCACTGCAATTTCAAATTATGTTACTTTCAATTTTTTTTTAATGACACTGCATGCTTTATTTAGTTATTGGTTTATTTAGCAAACCATTCACATAGCAGACAATTAACACAATTGTAATGTAAATACAGTGCCCGATGCTGAATTATTCACAATAAGGCTTCATTACATATTAGATGGTGTAGAAGGGTTTGTTGGTTACATTGATTACTGTTGTGCTGACCAGATATCCAGATTAGAACTAGTTAGCATGGCCAAGGAGTTTCATTTAGATGCAGAGGGATTATCAATTGGGTGGTTAGATGGAAGGACAGGACATGGTATTTATAAGGATATTAAAACTGACTTAGAAGCCTTAGAGATGGCCATGTCTGTTGGGAGTGATAGGGAGATGTTGGTCTATGTTAAACTTCCTAGTAATGTTAAAAATGTGGGGGTACTGGAAGATGAAGAAGGGGGTGGAGATGAGATTATGGATGATGGGAAATTGGAGGAAACAATAATTGGAGGCAAAGCCAAGGAAAAAAATGTTGACCAGGAGTGGGATTTCCATGACTCAGATTACACTTTCAGTGACAATTCAGATGATGAACACAGGGGGGATGAAGGAAGGTTAGGTGCAGGAGCCTTAGTCCAAGTCACTGAAACACCAAATATTGAGACTGATTATGGTGACTCAGACAACCTACAGTCTGCCTCTTCCACAGATGAGGAAGAGGTGGCTCCACCCAAGCCTAGATATCCTGAATTTAATTGTGATATGGACATGCAGAACCCCCAGTTTAAAATTGGCATGAAATTTAGGGATTTCAACCAGTTTAAGGAGGCAGTCAGAAATTATGGGATAAAAAACCGATATGTGATGAATTTTAGGCCAAACACCAAGAAGAAATGTAGGGCCTACTGTAAAAGAGGGTGCCCATTCTACTTGTGGGCATCACCAATGGTGAGGGATCAGAGCACAGTGCAGATAAAAACAGGGGTGCTTGAACATGAGTGCTCCAGAGACCACAACAATAGGCATGTCAGTGCAACCTGGATTGCAAAACATTATCTGGAGCAGTTTAGGGCTGACCCAAATTGGAGGATAGCTGGTATTGTACAGGCTGTGAGGACAAACCAAGAAGTAGACATCAGCAGGCTTAAGGCATACAGGGCCAAGTGTTTAGCACAAAGGTGAATTTTATTAACCTAGACAGTATTGTATTACCATTAGAATGAAACATTCAATCTAGATTAATTGTGTGACCCCCACTGTTTTCTGTGTATGTTTGTTTAAATCAAGGATCATTGATGGTGATGAGGAGTCACAGATCCAGATGTTACACAACTACAGGTTGGAGTTGATGAGGACACATCCTGGGTCAACTGTCATTGTTGAATGCAGTGAAGAAGAAGTCTTCCAAGGTATGTATGTTTGTCTTGCCCCTTTGAGAGCAGGTTTCCTGGCTGGATGTAGGAGAATTGTGAGCCTTGATGGGTGCTGGCTCAAAGGAGTATTTGGAGGACAGCTGTTGACTACTGTTGGGATAGATGTCAATGACTGTATCTATCCCATAGCATGGGCTGTGGTGAGCAGAGAAACCAGGGAGAGTTGGAGTAAATTCCTACAGGTCTTGGCACAGGACCTCAGGATCACTGACAACCAAGAATGGACTTTCATGTCAGATAGGCAGAAGGTATGGCTTTTATTTAAGCAATTTGATTTTGTGCATGATTATCAGGTGAAGTTAATGTGCACCTATTTAGTTCAGGGCATATGTAATTCCACTTAATTACCTTCAAATGAAGTGTATTGCCATTGAGCTGCTCTACTCAGGTTGACTTAGATTAAGTCAAATTTGTTCATGATGCAAACACTTCACTCTTTTTTGTAATTGTCTACTTTTTTAGATAGGGTAATACTTAATCAGTACTAGTTATTTAACCATGGTGTTTTTTTTTTCCTTGTCCTCTGTTGTGACTGTGGTGGATGGGCATTGTTCACTTTACCCCAACAATTTAATTAGGGTTTGATGCCTGCACTAGCTGAAACATTCCCAAATAGTGAGCACAGGTTCTGTGTTAGACACATTCATATCAATTTCAAGAAAAACTTTAGAGGAAAAGCCCTAAAGGACCAACTTTGGTCATGTGCCAAGGCACCTTACCTTTCTGCCTTTGAAAGAGCAACGGAGGGCTTGAAAGAGTTGTCTGTAGGTGCATTTGAGTTCATGAAAAAAATAGAACCCAAGCACTGGAGTAGATCACATTTCCACACCCAATGTAAGTGTGATATCTTACTAAATAACCTTTGTGAGGTTTTTAATAGCCAAATCTTGGAGGCCAGGGTTAAGGGCATCATTACAATGAATGAAATGATAAGGACACGATTGATGAAGAGAATCCAAAGTAGGAGAGATGCCATGCAAAGGGTGACAGCCACACACTGCCCTAAAATATTAAAAAAACTTGAGAATTCCAAGCAACATAGTTGGTACTATAACACCACATGGTCAGGGGGAAACAAGTACCAAGTTGTTGGTCCTAATGGACAATTTGTAGTGAACAAGGCAGAGTCCAAGTGTTCATGTAGAAGATGGCAGCTTAGTGGGATACCTTGTAGGCACTCAGTTTCAGTGCTATATTACAACAGAGAGAAGCCTGAGGACTACCTCCACTCATGCTATAAAGTGAGTACATTCTTGTCAACATATAGACACATCCTACACCCTACCCATGACAAGGATTCCTGGCCTAAGAGTGATCATGCCCCCATCATCCCACCACAACCAGTGAACAAAAGGAGGGGTAGGAAAACCATACTTAGGAGAAAGGAGTTGGGTGAAACAAGTGGCTACAACAAGGGGAAGGTCAGTAAGAAAGGTCTAAGGATGACATGCAGTCAGTGTGGAGCAGAAGGCCACAACAAGAGATTCCATGGAGGGCAACAGGTATGTGGTGGTCTACACTTTCAAAATTATGTTATTTGACTGAGTTGTATATTTTTTTGGTGTAACAATCTGCATCATGCCTGACAGGGTAAGAAAAGAAAATCACATGGGCAAGAGGGATCAAGTACAAATGCAGACCAGACAGACCATTCCAATCAAGATAAACAGGTATGCATCTCAGACCAAATCAATGAAATTTGTGAAGGTACTATTTTTGGATCCATAACATAGTTTAAATTTTGCATATTCAAATGCAGGACATGCACCCAGAGACCCAATTGGATGGAGCAACTAGACCAGTTGATCATTCATTGGGAGTGGCTTTACCTTCTAGGCATGATGGGAAGTCAGCTGCCCTAGACAGAACAAATCAATCACAGGTGACAATTGGCATTGGTGCTTTTGATTTTATTTTAATTGAAGTTGTTTTGCACCCTATATGTACATACCTGCTAATTTTGTGAAGTGTGAGATTCCTGAGGCAGTGATGTCCTTCCTTAATGACAGATGCTTTATTCAGTTCCAATTGGGATAGCACATGGGCCACTACCTTCCACAGAAATGGTCATTCCACAAGTGGATGAACAGGTAAGTGAACATTATATTTTCCAAGCTGTTGTGGGTTGATAGATTTGTTACCATTCATCCCTGCTCTAATGACTGCATTACAGGGTGCCAATGAACAGATACAGAGATTCACACATTGCATTGAATAGACAAGACCAGACATAGGAGGAGTAAGGAGAAAAAAACACAAGTTAGTATATCAAAAACATGTATTTGTGCATGGGATATTTAATTTCTTAAAACACTTTGTAAGGGTACAGCTTTTTATCAACAGCTTAAATCTTATTTCCAGGTAGCAACAAGTGGGAAAAAGCAAACAATCAAGCCATCAGAAGTTGCTCAATCTAGAAGCAAAGAAGTGGGGGAATCCAACAGGCCTGGATGTGCGGATAAAAAGAGGAATTTTTGGTTGCCATGAGGATTGGAGGCCATTGAACACTTGGCTTTATTTTTGGTTTGGAGATTGTTGTTATGAAAATATGGCAGATGTAAAACTGCAGATTAGTCCTGTTTTTTGTGTTAGTGTTTTGTATAGACATCTGCCTACTATTTTGAGTGTATTTACACTGTAAATGTTATAAATCTGCAGACTTGGAATGTAAATTGCATCCCAGATGCACCTTTTAAATGCAAATTTCCTTTCCAGTATGTTCAGTGTATATACAAATTAAAACCTGCAGACATTAAACTCCCAGATGCACCTTTTAAATTCAATTTCTTTTATGTGGAAATTGAACACATGCAGCAGCTCAACTTAATGTTAACCAGGTCAACTGCAGAATTTGAAAATGAAATTAATCTATGATGTGTTATACTTGGTAACATATAAAATATAATCCATACTCATACCTCACAAACTCAAATCACATACATTCAAATCCAGTGATTCTTACTTCTTGGTTTATTATGAAGACTTGATTAGAGATGAATAAAGATTTGGTGCTATCATTGATTTCATCTCCTGTTTCTGTCGAGGTTTATATCAACTTGAAGCCATAATACATGCATAACTTGACAGGCAGAAATACAATCTAAAATTAAGATCATAAATTGATAAAAAACAAGGCAGCAACCAACATCAAGGATGCTCACAAATCCCACATACTGAGATTTTTTTTTTCTCAAACTGAGCTCCTAGAGCTAACAAAACAAAAAAAAAACACTAACAACTTAAAAACTAAGCCCAACCATAGCAGCCAATTCCTCCAGCCATCGGGAACGATCACCTCCCCTGTGAAATAAGGATAAATGTGGGTTGGTTCCGGCGACCTTAACCAATTGGTGTGGTGTGCAATCTCATTCAACTCTCTTGGACAATACTTGTTCCCCGATTCGAAATTGCTCGAGCTTCTCCTCGCGAAGGTGAGGAATCATCTTTGGCTACCCAGTGGAGAAGGGATGGAACAAAAAGGGGGAGAAAGTGGAAAAATAGGGCTTCTGTGCCCATGTGACTACTGTGGATTTGCTTGCGTGGCAAACATTATTTTTCTCGGCCTCCACATCAACATAAGTCACTGGAATTCGTCTAGATAACCTCCCGGTGAAACTAAAACATAAAATGAGACACCCTTTTAATACAAATTAAAGGTTAGACATCTTTTTTAAACAAGTCCAAAGGTTAGTTACCCATCGAAAAATTAACTCCTCCAAAAAAACAAAGCAAGCAGTCCCAGGAAACAATTCCAGTCTAAAGTTATAAAAGGAAAACATTACCAGACATAGAAGTCCACAATTTAAAACTACAAAATTTCCACCTTTCTTATTTGACAAGCAGAAAAACCCTCAAACATAAAAAGAGGACAGAGAACACACTATTATCGCACAGCATGATCATTCATTCATTCAGTCAATCAATCTTGATTTGGTAAACATCTTTACGTTCCATTTCCTTGATCTTAGGAACCATGATCTTAAGCACGCCATTCTTCATCTCAGCCTTGATCTCATCCATTTTGAACACCTCATCCGGGAGATCCACACGGCTGCTGTACCGACGAGGCGGATCATCCTCAGACTCACTCTCACACTCGCCTTTGATGACCAACATGCCCTGCTCGGCCGAAACACGGACGTGCTCTTTGTCCAGCCCCGGCATGTCGATACGCAGGTGCAGCGCGTTCTCGTCCTCGCGCGCGTCCCACCCTCGCCGCGCGCTCGTGGCCACACGAGGCGAGCCAGGGAATGTGCTATCTAGCATTTGGTCCATCACGTTCAGCACTTGGCTCAAGCTTCGTGTTGGTCCAAACGGGTCTAGCACGTCTATTCAATTATAAGAAAATATTAGAGACAAATTCAAGACAACCTTCAGCTCAAAATCTATAAACATTACCATAGCTATTGTAAATACATATATTAACCACGATAAGAAACAATACTAAACAATATAAAACCGTAAAAAATTATAACATTATATGCAATATTTCTAGTGAAATATCATTTACGTATTTACCTAAATAATTTAGATATATATTTATATATATATCTAAAATTCACTGGCTAATATCAGTACTATTTAATCATATATGTTGAGATTAATCAGCTAAATATAACTTAATAAAAAAAAATCGAAAACTGGAACTACTTTCCCAGTTTTATTATTTAAAAAAAAATGAATGGAAAGGATTTTTAAAGTTGAAATGCGGATCGCTTGCGGTAAACATAATAATGATGCAATATTAATTTTAAGATAATATTTTATAAATTAAAATCCAGTGACGTGTTCTCAAAACGAATTTATGCCAAAAACCAGTTCACAAGAATCCTGCATGATTCAGTAACAGGCATCTTAATTCTTACCGCATTTTTCAATTTTATTATGTTTACATTTACATAATTGATCATATGGGTTGCAATTGATCATTCGGATATAATTCAACGAAAATTAAAGCTCGCAAAGATGAAATTATTTCACTGTTTTTTTTTCCCAAGGTTTAGAGTTGAAATTGGTAATTACTTTAGTTAAAATTGGTAATTAATATTCAACACAAATCCCCAATTTAATTGATTACTAAAACCTAATTAACAAGAAAATAATAGGTTACGCATAATCACTCTTGCATAATAAAAAAACGAATTGTTCGAAGATTTTAGCTTATTCCAAACTAAACTGAGCTAATTAACCGAAATAAATTAAAAAAAGAGCAAATTCAAACTTCAAAAAAGTTGGAAAAATAATAATTATTATTATTATTATTATTATCATAATAAAAAAGCATTATAAAACCAGAGATCTCATACACAAAAGAGGGTGAATCTAAAAGCAAGGAAATAGAAGACGACTACCTGAGAAGAAGGAAGGGAACTCCGCGGCGCCGCGGCGGCCAGAGATCCGACCCTCAGCGCGGCGATCGACGTCGAGGCTCCGCTCATCGGCGGCGGTGTCACGCATCTGAGCGTTAGTATTGAAGAATCGGGTGGCGGGCGCGGCGGAACGAGCGGCGGGGCAAGAGAGGAGCTTCTCCATTAGCTTTGCCCTAGATCGCACCAAGAGGGAAGCCATTGTTAAAGAAGAAGAGGTTGTTGATGTGGCCTGGAAACGCTGTGTTCGGTGACTATGATGACGATCTTGGAAAGCAAAGAAGGGAGTGAGGGTTTTATATAGAGGGGAAGAGCTGCTTGGGGAGCAAGCCAGAGAGGTGTAGAAGGTTCCGGAGGAGCACTGAAGGCGGTTCACGGAGACGCTAGAAGGTTCTGGAGGTTTACGAGCGAACCAAATTATTCTCTTTATATATATATTGTTATCGCACTTGACCTATAAAATTTAAATGTTTCAAAAATAAATTTAATACTAATACAGTTTAAAAAAAAATAGAAACTACTCATAAATATATACATGAAAAACGGGTAATTTTTTGGGTGGGTTACCGAACTTTAGTCGTTTTTCACTTTGATGAACAATTGATCTTTTCGGCCCATAGATTGATTTGGTCAGGTGGGTTTTCGTTAGTGGCCGGAAATTCCACGTTATCCTATTTCAAAGGGACACGAAGATACTGCCACGCCCTTTGAAATAGGTAGACATGGCAAGATCATGCGTGAGTTGAATTTGTGTTGTTACTTTGAAATAAGTGAAGTTTCTTGCGGCCACGTGGACAAATAACACCGAAAACCCACTAGTAACCCCCGAAGAACCAAATCAATCTATTTTTAAAAAAAACCAAAAGACTAAAAATATTACCCCATGAAAAACATAATCATCTAATTAAAGGACAAGTTAAGAAATAGAATATTAGATTTTTTAATGTATATTATTACATTTAGAATTATATATATAATTATATAATTATAACATGAAGAATTATAATTATCTAAAATTTATAGGACTAATATATAAAATTTTTAATCTAATTGGATCTCTCCGGTAGGAAAGAGGATAAATTGTTTTATCTACAATTAGAAAATGAGAACGAATTGACTCGTAGCCACTTTCCTGGGTGAGAATCAAGAAATCTCCATCCTCAGGTGAGGTCCAGTGGGGATCGAAAATTCCTCGCCCCATTACCAGCTCTACCCAGGCCTGACCCTAAGCATAGGCGATCAAGGCCTATGCCTAGGGCCCTCATATTTTTATTTTTAAAAAATATATATTTAAAATTATTGATTATTATTATTATTATTTTATCTCATGAAATTTTAACTGGGACTTCGATCTAACGTTATCATCTAAGTTAATAGATGGATTTGAATCCAATAAATATTATCATTGTATTAAAAAGAACTACAAGGTCTCCAGTTTTTTCCAAGTTAATATTTTATTTATTGTAATTATTACTAGCAATTCATATTTTTTTTATTTTTATTATACAATTTATTATTTAATAAAAATAATTAATTTTTTTTTATGATTTTGCCTAGGGCTCCATTTTCGCTAAAACTGGCCTTGACTCTACCTCTGATGAGTTTAAAACATAACTAAGGAATTGGTGCGAATAGTTGAATCTAATTCAAATCTACCATAATCTAATTCACAACCACTTTCAGGAAAATTCCTTTATTTTCTCATCTCTAATGCTAATATAGCAAACATTGTTTAACAAATGATCAAATTCAGATTAGAATTGGTCATTGAAAACTGTTTAATTTCATGGGTGACAACAAGTCAAAAATTCTCTCTACCTCTCAAAACAAACTCCAAGTAATTCATAGAATCAGCCAGAAATCAAGACTACTTGTCAGCATAGTTACTTAAATCCAACATCATCAAACATCACTTCACCAACCCTTCAATAAATTCTATATATTTTTTCCGCAACAATAAAATCACAGTGTTTGGTTCACTGAACTTTATCTTGTCTAGCACCGAAGTTCAAGTACTATACATTGATTATGGTTGTCTTATAATAATTAACTCTACAAATTAAGTGTTATAAAGTGATCAACACTATGACAATGTGTTATCCTGATTTTACAATTGCCAAACTTAACTAAATTAAGGTATGATACTATGATGATTTTTGTAGGACTTAACATTTTTTTTTAATTCCTCATATCAGGTGATGAATTTCTTCTTCACTATGTTGGATAACTAATAGAATTGGTCTGGGTCTGGTGAACTAAAAAAATTTGTTGAAGTTGGTTTAATTTGATATGATTATATGTTGATAAGAAACCATATGATGGTTCTTTAGTGATATGATAAAGCAAATTTTAAATATGTTCAAGAATGCTCTTATTAATACTTAAGAGATAGCTTTTTCATGATGGGGAACATGTTCTTGTGCTCCTTTTGTGAGCAATTTATGTTGTATTAGAGTGATTTTTTTGTTAGGCTGCTAATTCAGTATTCTATTAGCAAGTCTATCGAGTAGTGTATAATTTGGATTCCATTGTATTTCTAAGATGTAACTATCCAAGAGATAAATAGATTACACTTAGGCAGGTGCATATTATGTGTAAGCTAGTTGTCCCTTCTTACATCATCAGATTACAAATTATTATGCATAATTTATATCTAACTATGCTCTAGTTGATGAGGCTTAAGTGGCATTTTTTGTTTTTGGGTTCTCCTCAATGTCTTGTTGTGTTTTTACTTATTTTTCCCATTTCCATATATATCGCACGATTACACATGATGTTTAAAAATTAGATACCTGTTATGTTGTTTGTTTTGGAAAATGTTGCATTTTTTTTTTGGGTTTGTTGGCATGCTATTCGTTGTGTTTGTTACTTTCAATCCTGTTTTTCTTTTTTTTTTTTTTTTTTGGACCTAATGTGTTTTATTTGATTTCATGTTTTTAGGACACTCAATTTCTGGTGTTCCTCAACATTGTAGATCTTATTTCCATCTTAATTGTTGTCCTCTTGATGTGTGCCTGTAAAGTAATGTGGACATCCTACTATTGTTTGTAGTGAAGTGCTCTTGGTGCTAATTAATTCCCCATTTAATTATTTTTGGCATTGTCTTGCTTCAGTATTTCTTTTGTTTTTCTCATGACTTGAACAGGTTGTTGCTTGCTATTGGGAACTTGTTTCTATTTTACAATGTCTGATTTCATGTTATTTATCAACTTAGAGAGTAAAACTACATTCAAAGAGATTGGAAGATGTTTGGAATTCACCAAAAATTGAAGCTCATGCAGGTCTGCTTCTTGTGTATTTATTTTTTTGATTTGCAGAATTGTTTCTTTTCAGTATTCCTTTTTGGTTGAAATTTTTGCAGTAGAATCTGAAATCATGACCTCACAGGATGGTGCTTTTTGATAGCAAAACAATCAATGAGATCATGCAAGAATAGTTGCAGAAACTGCTGGCATTCTTGGATGATGTTATTAAATTCAATGGAGGGAAAGCTTGCGGTGTTGTTTCTGCTTTGGCTGAGCAAAAGGTGGTGAACTTTTTTTTTTTTGTTAAAAAGAACGAAACCTCTAATGGGCCCGCTAAACTAAGACAGGGGCGTGCACACACTTCGACTGCGGCCTATGGGGTCCGCGCACACGTGGGCGCTGGGACCACCCACAGTTCGTGCTCACAACTCTCAGACATGCACCCTCACCCCAATGATTCGAACTCTCGCCACTTGCAGGCGTCCTCATGGGGGGACCCAAGTAAAAGGTGGTGAACTTTAGGTGAAGAAGAAGATGAATTTAGAATAGATTTGGGAGAGTGCCTATGTTATATTTGGTTGTGTCTATGTTGTAATCTTTTGTGAGGGCATGTTAAACATACTGAAAATTGGTTGTGGGAGGGCATGATTTGGGAGTGTGCCTATGTTGTATTTGGTAGCCCTGAATTAATTTTCATCATACAACTTCAAATTGAATTAATTCTTTGTACAAGTTCAATTTTAAACCGATAATGTTTGTTCCAAATTTGTGTTGTAATGTGGACACTTGGGGGAAATAATAATTTTCTTCTTGTAATATGTATGGTGTAATATGTGCGACATGTGTCTAGGTTGATTATGGGTTCTTTAAATCAACTATGCTGAATTTGTACATGTAACCTTTGGTGTATTTAAAAAAAATTGGAAATTCGTGCGTATTTGTATTTTTTGCTGAATATGATTTAAGTCGTAGAATCATTTTTTAAAATTTTCGAATAATTATAAATCACACACTCATTATCGAGTAATTAAAACTTAATCGTGGAATTACAAAATTAATAACAAAATTGAACCAAATTTAGACGACGTTAAAATATTAAATAAACAAACACTCATTATCGAGTAATGAAAACTTAATAACGGAGTTACAAATTTAATAAATAAAATTTAAGCAAATTTAGATAAGAGTAAATAAATAAACAATTATCTAATAATTAAAATTTAATCATGAAATTACGAATTGAATAAACAAATTTGAACAAAATTTATATCTCGGTTTTTGTAAATAAATAAATAAATATTTATCGAGTAATTATAATTTAATCACGAAATTATAACTTTAATAAATAAAATTAAACAAAATTTATATCATGTTAAAATAATAAATAAATAAATAAATAAATAAATAAATAAACACTCATTATCGAATAATTTAAAATTTTAATCACAAAAATTACAAGGGGTAACCATACCCTCCTCCCGAAGTGGTAACCATACACCCAATTCACCTCTTACCAAACACCATGAATTATCGAAGTGACAACTTCCAAATTTCACTTCAACCAACCAAACACTGGAAATGGTTACTGACATGACACTTTCAGCAACAACCAAATACACAGAGATCCACACTTCAAATTAAATTATACACTTTCACTGAAATGCCACTTCCAAGAACTCATCACTGTAGAAAATCACTTCCAAACTAAACAACCCTTTACACGGAAATGAACCGCCCTATCCATTCATTTTAAATTTCACCTGAGGATCAATGCAAAGGAGAAGTCTCCTTTCTGATTGGTCAATTGAAGCATTAAAGATGCATTGCCATTTTATTTTTCATAATCCGTATTCTTATTCGCAATTATAAAAATAATATTTGTTTATATCCCCTTAAGAAATACTTTTATTTGATTAAATGTCCTTATGATTAAGAATCAATTTACATGTTTTATTTTTTATTTTAGAATGCACACAAGCCACAGATTTGAATCCTGCTGGGAGAGATGTCAACTTACAAATTTTATTAAAAAAAAAAATTGGTTATTATTTTTTATATCCCAATTCGTAAGATGTATAACGTCAAGGGGGTAAATATTAATTTTCCTAATAAAACTTTGAAATGACTTTTGGGTATATATATGTATATATATACTAATAAGAATTACTTGTGGGCGTATATAAACAAATATTATTTTTCTAGATGTATATAAGTAATTATACATTTGTATGGGAGTATGGCAACAAAAAAAAAATCCTATTTAATATAATTCTCATTTTGCCAAATAAAAAAATAAATTAAATAAAGTATAAAAAGTAATTAAAACAAACATGTTAGGTTTTATTTGGCACTGGAGGACTGAGAAGAGTTATAAAAGATGACGTTTTAATTAATATTAGGCAAATTCTCTCTGCTTTTTTTTTTTTTTGAGGTTTTTTATAATTTTGAGAATTTGAGTAGATAGACATAATTATTTTTTTTTATATAATTGAAACTTTGACACTATAATTAAATTACTCCTATAATGAGAATTATTGGCTGATTTTGAAATGTCGCATGAACATTTATTGCGTAAACAAACAAGTGCAATTAATTTTTTTCATTTATTAATATTATATTTAATATAAACAAAAATATATTAACAATCTTTTTTTCCCTCCAAATTATTTATTTTATAACTAATAAATGGTAAGTTATATATTAATATCATACAATTAAAAAGTAGCTTATAATTCTAAAATAATATTTAAAAATATTTTTATTAATATTTTTTTAACTTTGGGAGCCAAAGCCTTGAAGGGTTTGATATTTGAGCTGCTCGTAATAACTATACTTAAAACAAAATACAAAGTGTTTGTATATTTTTGGTAATTATAATTGGTTTGAAATACTTTCTACATTTTCTACCAAAGTGATTTTTTTAAAGTTATGATTGGTTTCCAAAGATTTAATGAAATATTTAATGCAAAACTAATAAATGTAGTTAAACCTCCTTTACTAATACCATATTTATTGGAAACAAATATTTAAATGCAATATTTAAAAAGAATTTATATTTGTTCCGGGAAATACTCTCAAAAGTGATTATACGGCTACTTTAATATTTTTTGGTAATTTATATTTTTTGAAGCCATGCCACGAAGACCTCAAGAATCCATCGAGGGTGAAGAATAGTCGGACCCCATTGACTATTAACAAGAAGTTCAGCAGGGTGGTTGAGCGGATCCTATACCGAAGAGTAGAGCAAGAAGAATCGCAGGATGTTCTTTCTTGTCCAATGAAAGGGCTTGCCTATGTCGGAGGCAAACTGGGAACGTGGTACTAATCTTTAGCAGTTTAAGGAGTTGGTTAAAGACTTCTTGAGTTCAAGACCGACGAGGACGTCGGATTCAACTAGTGGGGGTGATTTGTAAGGGGCAGTGCCCTTACACTTGATCATTAAGAGAACAACTTAGGCCATGTTTGGTTACAAAATAAAAAAATCTGGCATAATTTTATTACATAATAAGTGCAAGTAATTATTACATAAATTATGACATATTTTATAATTACATAATGAGTGTTTGGTTAACAAAATAAAAAAAATATCACATAAATATTTCACCCACTTTATAACGAGAAAAAGTCACACACTTCAAAATAAAAAAATATTCCACGCCGGATGGAATATTTTTTTATGCCATAATTCTCATATTATGGCATAATTTTGTAGTGTAAATTAGATATCCAAACAACCATTATAGCATAATTATGTGAAAATATTATATTATGCCATAATGTACGGATTATGGCATAATATTTAGTTATCCAAACAGAGCCTTAATATAGATCAAGACACGAGGGCGCACAACAGCGTGGATTGGGTAGCACGCGGGAAAGGGAGAGACATATGTTGTGTCGTGACCAAGAGTGGATGGAATATCCCGCACAATCATGTGCTAAGACCGTGAGGCACGGGCTGCACCGTGGGTGTGTGCATGGCTGATGAGCGCGTGGGGCAGGCGCATCCATACCAAGAGTCAAGTGTTATGGACTTAGATTAGTTTAGAGAGTGGATTTTTAGCAAGTTTAGACAGGAGCAGACCCAATGGCTGAATCGTTTACAAGAGCTTAAGAAATTCTTGTATTATTTGATATGGTTATTATTTTTTTTATATGCATAACGATGTATGCTAATATACCAGTAAAAGTTTGAAATTAAACATACAGTGGGGTTTCTGCAAAACAACAGCACTATACAAAATTCAATTTTTAAAGGTTATATACAAAAATACTTATTACGGTATAATTGTAAATAGACTACAGATGGAATATTTTACCAAAATAATTTTTTAGAAATAAAAATATTGCCTCAATTTCACAAATAGATATTACAAAGATAAAATTTTTGGGGGAAAATATATTTTTTTTTGTACTTTTTTCAAGAAAATGGTGAATGTTTTTGTAATTTAGAGTTTTTCTGATGGTGCATACGTAAGAACTATTCCTTGTATTTTAGTTTAATCTAGGTAGAATACCCTAATTGGTCCCTTTATTTGTCACAATCTGCCCTTTTAGTCTTTTTACTTTAATTTGGTCCCGATTAATCCCTCTACTGTCAATTTGAGGCAAATCAAGTCTAACAACTGACCGACGTTAGTTTGTCTAACGTGGTTTTATAATGGAGGGACTAATCGAGGCCAAATTAAAATAAAGAGAGTAAAATGGCATATTGTGACAAATAAAGGGACCAATTAGGGTAGATTGTGACACATAAAAGGACCAATTAGGGTATTCTACCAATCCATTATTAAGCCACATCAGCAAACTCAGACTGACAACCTAACGTCGGTTAGCTGTTGGACTTGATTTGCCTCAAATTGACAATAGAGGAACTAATCAAGGCCAAATTAAAGTAAAAGTACTAAAAGGACAGATTGTGACAAATAAAGGAACCAATTAGAGTATTCTACATTTAATCTAAAGCATAATTTGCAAGTCCACACTAAAATCTTTATTTGTTATTTTTTTCTATTTCCCATTATATATATAGATTTCCTTAATTTTTTGGGGCTAAAAATTTACATCTACATTTACATATAATACTATCTACATTGCATCTACTACAAACCAACTGCACCTTTAAATAAAATTGATCAAAATTAAATATTTAAACTTATATTTCATATTTAATTAAAACAAAATATTTAGTAATATAAGATGAAATACAACCGATCAGTAAAAATTTTGCATTTACATGTAAATTTGTCCGTATTGCATCTTTACTACAAACCAAACATACATTTTAATTAAAAATTAATTAAAATTAAATATTTAAATTTATTTCTCATACTTTACTTAATACAAAATATCTACTAATAACATTAATTTTATTATCAAAGGATAGACGAGTATAATGGTGTCTATGTCACATAGGGGAGTAAATTTTTTGGTAGGTCACCAAACTTTGGTCAATTATCAAAAAGGTGTCACAACTTCAATTTGAATAAAAACCGTTACCCATCTTTAATTTTCTTTCACCGGGAGGCTACCCGAGGGATTCCGGCAACTCAGTGGTGACGTAGTGGCCACGGGTAGATTGCTATGTCAGCGCTGATGGATGATCAATGGGTTGACGATCTTAGTTTTTTTTTTTTTTTTTTATAATTTAATATTTTTATTTTACAAATTTAATTTTTGATATTATTTAAATCGCCAAAATTTCATCTTGTAATTCCACAAATCTCACCTACACACATAGCTATCATGACCCTCCTTCCTTAATGAATGTCAAACAACATGTTGAAGGATGTCCATGAATGTGAGCCCAAGGTGCATGCCTCTGCTGTCAAAACCAAATTTTGACTTACTGTTGTTTAATATTGACATAGAAACATCTTGCCATTTAATGTGATGCAAATCCTTGCAACTTGTGACCACCATGGCCTCACATGAATGATAGAGAATCAGGAAAGAAATACCACAAAAATGATTTTATCTAGGTTGACTCCAAATTTATTTGGAGTGCTTAATTTTACTCTCTCTGTATTGATATAAATATTTCATTTTAGTCTCTCTTTTATCAGACAGATTTCTTATTACATTAAAAAAAAAATATATATATATATATATATATATATATATATATATATATATATATATATATATATATATATATATATATATATATATATATATATAATTTTAAGATTTTATGTTTGTTTGAAAGATTTGTAAATCTGAAATTAAAAAACATATACTTTGTTTGATATATTTTAGAAGTGTGGTTACTGGTAGTAAGCTTAAACCCATAATATTTCATATATTATTTAGCTATATTATTCTAATTAGTAAATATTTATTATATATTAACTTTATTATTATTATATTTATTAACTTATTGTAATATATATTTTTAGAAATATAGTTATTTATTTACTTTTTATTATTATTATTATTATTATTATTATTATTATTAATCTAATATTATATTTATTAATTTATTCCAAAAACATTTTATTAGAAATATAGTAACTTATTAATTTTATCAATTTTTTATTACTAACTTATTCTAATTACTTATTTTAATAGAAAAACTGGACCATTAATTTATTATCATTTAAAATTAAGACATTTTTATTTTTTTAACAACATACCAAAATTGCAGGATTTTTCAAAATGAAGCCAAATACCAGTCAAAGATATTTGACTGCTCAAAAAAAAACTATATCCCTCAAAACAAACAACTGATTTTAACAAAACCAACTAGCTTTCTTGATTTCGGAGATTCAATTAGACTTCATCCTGATTTTTGTAAAATTTGGAACCAAACCGTCTTAAAATTCCTTATCTTATTTTAATGACAAAGCGGCTCCTTCTCATGTTTAATTTTTATTCGATCCCAAAATATTTGGTTCCACTTAATCAAAATATATAAAAAAATTATTATACTTTACATTATATAATTCTTATTCTAAAATGACAAAAAATAAAAAAAACAACAGTTCGATTCCAGTTCTAACTTGCAAAAAACCTTAACCTAAATATTATAAGTATAAGGTTCCATTTTAAAAATCGAAGCCATAAAAACAATTCTACTTCGGTTCAAATAATAATGATTCAAGTCTAGCTCGATTATTCGGATCCAACCAAGTCAGGTCTAGATTTGGTTATTCGAGACATTTATATATTTTTACAAGCATGGAGGAAGTAACAAAGTTTTGCATTTTATTAAGTAATCAAGTCTTAACATTATCTTATCACAAGCTTCTTAACTATTAACAATCCGGAGACAATGTATATTCTGCATAAAATTTAAATTGATTTATTATTATTAATTAATAAATTCAAATATTGACTTTAATTAATGAGATTTAAAAACTGAAATTTTAAATAGATAAGCAGATTCTAAAATTCATTTTTGATGGCAATAGTATGCGAAAAATAAGAACAGGCAATCAAAACAAATCCCAATTTAAAATAATATATATATTAATGAATTCAACTAAAAGTGCATGGAAAATATTTTTCACATGAATAACTTGTTCATAAATAAATTTAAATATTTAATATTTAACCTTTAAAAGGCACCCAATTCAACTGTATAATAATAACTCTTGCCACTGGCTTATATAATAATAAGGGTAAATGAAAACCAGTGTTCTAAGCCCCTGGTTTTATCCAAAGTCACATCAAATAAGAAAGCTACATTTAACCCCAAAATTATCATTGTCATTGACTTCACAACATCAAACCAAGTCATGAACAATGAACCTCAAAAGTCAAAACAAAATGCCATTTGAATTTGCACCCTAAGAAAAGAATGAGACCAAGAAAATATTACTATACAATTTATATCTACCAAAAAAAAAAAAAAAAAAAAGTCAAAAACTTGGAATTGTTGCTTTAATAAATAACTTCGAATTTTTTTTGTTTTTTATAATAACAAATGTATGTCATCTTGCTTATGCTTTTTATAAAACTCTCACACTTTTTTATATGCCCTCCTCATATATTAGGAATAAAAATCATCTTTAACAATTCTATAATAAAATTTTTTTATTTTCTTGTTAAAAAAATATATAAAGACCAAAATCTTTTTTGATCTATTAGTATTGTGAGGGCGTTTGTTTGTCAGTAATAGAATGAAAATCATTCCTTACGTAGTGCAAAGCTATGTTTGGATGTGGATGAATGAATAAGGGTTGAGGGGGTTTTGTGGGGAGAATGACACTCCTCCACAAAATGAGAGGATAGGTAAAGTAATGCCCAGTAAATGACGTTTTTGCCCTTGATTAAAACCTCATCCTCTAATTCTTATATGTGAACATTATTAATCATAAATTTTAATAAAGAAACCATATAATTAATAACTAAAGTGAAATAATACTAACTAATAATTTTCAAATAACAATAAAATAAATAAATAAATTTTATTATAGATAATAATTAAAGTGAAATATTTTACCAATTTTAATAATAAATAATTGATAAAGTAAAATATTTAATTAAAATATTTAACTAGAATAATGAAAATAAGACAGTATTTGAAATATTTTATTATTTAAAAATAGTTCTTATTTCACTTTAATATCTTATTTTATATATAATGTTATTTATTTCTATCAATGTTGTAAAAACCATTTTACCATATTTTCATCTTTTACTTTTCTCATTCCCAAGGAACTACTCTCTCATACTTTGCCAACCAACACACATCTTTCATTTTCAATCCTCCTCCACTCCCCCTCATTTCCATTAATCCCTCACTCTTTTTCATTCCCAAACCGAGAACCAAAAGGCCCATGAGTTCCTTGAGTACGGTGTTCATGCCATTACTGAAAAAACAAATTTCAATTTTATCTCACACAAAGTAAAAACACAGATATGTTAAAATATCAGCTCTATAACTATGCATGTTCCTAACGTAACTTGTCCAATATGTCAAAATAAAAAATATATATGTACAAAAAAAAAATTATGTTAAACTATACTTCAGATTTTTGAGTAATGCATTGGAAAAAAGAAAAAAAAAAAACAAAAAAGAGAGAACCTGATCTAGAAACCCTAATATGAACAAGGGAAAGAGAAAACCGTCACTAAGAGCCCACAGTTTTGGGGAGTCATGTCATGCCATTTATGCAACGTCAACAGTAACAAAAGAACAATCACGTAGCGGACAAGGCCTCTCCATGCCTGCCTGCATGCATGCATGCAAGTAGGAACAGCTAATAATACAAGTGCACAAAAATAAATATATGTAAATAAATATTTAGCTTCATTATCAGTTCCCGTGAGTGATCACGGTGATCCTGAAAGACGCACACCATTCCATGGTATCTCACCTTTTTGATCATTCAATGTAAGAAGAAGCAAAAAGGAAGGTCTAACCACTAAGATAATATCTTCAGATCTCTTATTCATGGCCATGTATATATATATCTATATAAAGGGGGGTTGGCTGGTGGGGAGAGGGGATTCAACTGCAAGTCATTGTTTGATTCAAAGTGTTATTGTGACCATGCCATTCCGTTTCAACAGAGAAGGAGCTGCAGCTTCTCTTATTCTACTCAAGGTAATAATAATAATAATAATAATAATAATGTCGTCTATGCACTACTACAAACTTTGTTATATATATATATGTTAGACAATACCTCTTCTTCATCTTCAATTATTCTTGGATTCTTCTTCGTCTTCTAATAGTAATCCATTGAAAGTGTGAAGCTAAACACTTGAATTTGAATCATCTCTGTGTGTATATATGAAGCTTTTCTTCCTTTTATCTCTATACAATCTTCTACTTCTTCTTCTATATCTTACACTATCATTCTACCTTTTATTCTTCTCTCTGGATATGAGTATAAAACCCTACCCTTCTAGCTATACAAATATGACACTTTATTCTTCTCTTTATTCTCTCTTTATACAATATAAGAAACCCTAATCTTCTCCTTCTGCCTCTCATGCTTCTCCTTCACCATCATCTCCCTCTTAGCCATATCAAGCCTAAAGTTAACTGCCTTCTGTCTTCTCCTCTCTATCTCAATGTGCCACATCAAACCCCTCTCTCTCTCTCTCTCTACACACACACACGCACACAAGGATAACCTATAGCTTTACCACTTAGCAAAAGAAAAAAAAACCTATGTGCCTTGCTAATGTATATTTTCTAACAAGATGCTAAATACTATAGTTTGTTTTCCCTACACAGAAGAAGGAACAAGGGCTACAAGGTGATCTCCAGAATAATTCAACAGAAAACATTGAGACTTCTCAGTGCATGCAACTGCAGCCAAATGAAATACAAACCATAAACTGCACATGCTGTGGAATCTCAGAGGATTGTACAATAACATACATAAACCTAGTGAGAGAACAACATTGCGGCGAATGGATTTGCGGTCTATGTTCAGAAGCCGCAAAAGAACTGAGAAGAAGAAATTCGGCAATGTCCATGCAAGAAGCCATGGAATCTCAGAAGCTTATCTGCAATCAGTTTAACAAGAACATAAGACTCAACCCTGAGCTTTCTTTTGCTGGTACAATGAGGGACATTGCAAGGAGGAGCTTTCAGAGGAGAACTTCAGAGGACTCTCTTACTTCTAAGGTCAATAGGAGTGTTAGTTGTGGTGCTAGATTTCATGGTTAGGGCTTCCTATGTGTGTGTGTATATATATATATATATATATACACAGGCACGTGTGTATATACATATATATACAGAAAAGTGTCTTGTTTTAAGCCTTATATCTAATGAAGAAGTTGAACAATCGAGGCACTTGGTTCTAGCAAGTGGAAAAATATCATGAAATTAACTTACCTATATAAAAAACTATTTCATATACATATGAAAAGATATATTAAAAAAAAAACGAAATCACATTCACACAGAAAACACGAGAACTTGCCTACTTTAGAAAGTGATAATTAGAATCTCGCTCCAAGAATACGAAAAAAGCCACAATAGTGGCAAAAGGGTAATTAAGCCCCCGTGGCAGCACAAAGTTGTTTATAGTACTGCTCAAATCAGACTCCATGTCTATTGCACTACCTCATTTCTGTGATCATAACATATAAATTATGATTTTTTGAAGTTGTCACATCAGAAAATTTCTATTTAACCTAAACACTTAAGCTAACAATAATGTGAAATTATTAATTATTCTAATCTATTCCTTAATACATTGTAAACAAAATAACCGTGCTAGCTCAGGTTTCACATTAAGTGAGCCCATATTCAAAATAAAAGCTTAAACTGATTGATAGGAAGAACGACCTAGACTTGTATATCTTAATCCAAATTTACAAAATTAATTAATGTAAAACTAACATCATCAATCGAAATGTAGGTTTTTGAAAAGTAAGGAACATAACTATTAATCTACAAACTAATAGCACAACAACTTGTGCAATTATAATTATGACAACACAAATCAATCAAACGCTGCAACTTATCGTTGAATTCAATTAAAAATTTGACAAGGGTATATATGCAAACAAGGAAAACAAAATAAATCCAGTTGGAAAAGACGAATCCATATAGAATAAAATTTAGGCAATGAAGCAACTAAAAGAGGTTAACACATCAAGCACTATTAAAAGAGTATGCTAATATAGAACCTCCATAAGTTGCTTGTACTCTTCTGCTCCTATTAACAAAAGTTGTTTGCTTTTGTGAAATCTTATAATTTGCACCATTCTATAAAAACAACTACAAAAGAGTAACTAAGAACTACATCTTAAGAAATTGAATAATTCAAGTGATCAAGTTTCCAAAATTGGATCCAAACAAAAGAGTAAACTGGGAGAGATATCAAGAAAAATACATGAAACAGTTTAATTTGACAGGAAAGCAAATTAGAGGACCAGATAAAGTGCTTGTGAAGCACAAGTCCTTGACAGGAGAGTGTCTAATATGGATTAACTCTTAATACCATGTACAAGCTATATGGCTTCATGTAAAACATGGGATGCTGCAATGAATGTTTAGCAACTACGCTAATTAAACAGGGAAAAGAACTATATAATGATTCATTATGGTGATTTAGACAAGTATAAATGTACTCCACTAACATTATGACCACCATATAAGATATGAATATTCTCAATCAGAGAGAAATCTAATATTGAAAAATCATTTGTAGGATGTGCCTTCTGCAGACGCATCCTTTTGCATAAGCTAAAACAGTTTGCTGAGTTTCTCAGCCAAAGAAGTTCAGCACTTGGAAGGACAAAATTAACAGAGTGATCAAAATGTAATACTAATTAAAGTTTTCAAATCTAATTGGTGAAATGATCAATGATACAACTTGTCGGCTTGCTATATGAACCTTGATCTTTAGCTCCTATTCAGTGTCCATTCTTTAAAAGGTACAAATCTTCTCATCTTACATCCACAAACTCAACTTGGCCCAGCATTAATACTACTATTTGAGATCGTATAACATTCATATATTATAATATCATAGAGCACATAATTAACACATCCCCGAACATAGGTTAACTCAAACTACCAGAAATTATAGATAAACAAACTCTTTCCAGTTATGAAGAAACCCAAACCAACAAGCTTCACTTTTATAAAGTTATATAAAAGATGTTGATCAATAACATGACCAAAAAGAAAATTGCTGGCTTGTTACAATTTCTTAACTCAAATTACTTCCACATATAAACAAATCTTATGGAAATATTCTCTGGAATACGAGTTTCCATCTACTAACCATTAAAATAATAAATTGGTTGGCAGCATTTACTCACAAGATAGGCATATATGTGTGACTAGATATATCCTTGCCCCATCTAATAAGTAAGACAATTTCTAATGAAAACTACCAGTGTTCATACATAGTATTTCCCAACAAGAACATGAATAAAATGAAACATGGGTCAGCAAACACTATGGCATATAATGCAAAACTTTTCAAGCTTCCTTCTTTCCACACATGAAGACAACAGGGATAAACAACAAACAACCATGTACCTCAAAAGAACATTTAATTAACTTTTTACTAGCAAATTTAAAAAGTAAAACAAAACACTAAGCATCCTTCTACTTGAACTGCATTGTTTAACATATAGACAATAGACAACAGGGATGTGTATAAAAAACCATGTAGGAAAGAGAAAACAAACATACCAAGCATCTTTCTTTACATCAACCTATGGATATGAGCAATGTTATTAAACCTGGACCGGACAACGACCCATCCAATGCTCCAAGGCTCAAGTTAAAAGATTCCACCGTCAAGTCAATCAGGTCAATGTTAGGTTAATAAAAAATATTAAAAATTATTTTTAATATATTTAGTACTTTTTATATTAAAATTCATAGTACTTTTATTTTGTTTTTTAAATCAGTAATATGGCACATAGAAGGTACAACCCTAGAAGAAATAAACTTGTCTAGCTGCTTGGGTTAAGGTTCTTGGTTTTTTTCTTAGTCTATAAAATGCAAATGCCATAATTAGCCTCATTTTATATTAATAGGTACACTAAAATAAGGCTATACAACAATTTACTTAAAAAGACTTTGGCACGGCTGTTAAAACGAGTTTAAAACAGGTTGAACAGGTTTTACTAGGCCAATATCTCAAACGGTTTAAAGTGTGAACTGCCCCGATTTAAGTCCCAAATCACCAGGTTGGACAGTCCAACCACCAGGCTAATTCAGGTTTGATAATTACAGATCTAAATTAAGATTGTGACAAGTGAGAAATTGTCCTGACTCATAGAAGTACTAAATCCAAAATAGTTGTTTAGTGGAAACTGAAATATTGGAATAATAAGTCTTGATTCTCCTAAATAACAGGAAGAAAGGCCAAGCACAATCACCTCACTGCATGACACTTCCTATCACAAACAAATGGTCTGTAGTGCTTCATGAAAGCTCTATAACAGAAGCCAACCATGTGCCCATCAACTAAAAGCGTGCATGTGTAATATGATATGATACATTTCAGTCTGTTTAGGGCTTTAAATAAGCTTCTCTATTGAAAGATGTGGCAAAAGACTTCATAGTTGTTAACTTTTAAAACCGAACAATATACAACCCATCAAGGCCACTTGCTACACATGAAACTTCACACCCAACTGGCCCACCTCCAACCCTCCCAAAACACGCTGAAAGAGTGAACAAGCTTGAGAAAACCTCAAGAAAGAAAATGGCCTCAAAGACAATATACTAAAACTCTATAAGGACATCGGATATACTAAAGTTATCAAGTCAACATGAATGTCATGGATCATCACTGACCTATTGATATTATTAACATCAAGAGAAAAAACAAAAGATGCAAAAGTTGCCCAAAATCTTCAAACATAAACAGACATCAATCAAAAACCACAAGTTCACTCCAACAATTAAATTAATAAGCTTTTCCTCATCCAAGTTCATCATCCAACACAGAGTCCCACACCAAAAAAATTAGACCAATGCATCCATATTATTTGGAAGCAATTTCGATCAAATTTCAACATTTCTAGGGCTTCTATCCAGCATAAAACACATCCCATTCCAAAATCTTTAAACAGAAATTAGAAATCAATCAAACAACACCAAATTGCAGTCCAAAAATGAAATTAAGCAACTCTTTTTGCCAGCATCCAAGTTCATCATCTAACGCAGACTGTTAAAACTAAAAACCAAGACCAAAAAAGAAGAAAAAATACATATATATTTGAGAGGAGCTTTAACTAAAAACCTCAACATTTCTAGGGTTTATCTCCAACATTAAAACACATCCCATTTACACCAATCCAATCACCAAAACATCACATTCTTAACCAATACTCGCAAATCCATATATACATTAAAAATAAAAGAAAGAAAAAAAACACTTACCTTCTTCTCCGAACCAGCCTAGCAAGCTCCCCAATCAAAGCTCTCTCCATTGAGGACTCGCCAAAGGGCCAGGCGAGGTCGGGAAGAGCCTAGTCGGCGACAACGCAGCCACAGTCCCAGGCGACGGAAAGCACCCAAACGCCAACGGCGACGCAGGAGGCGGCTCCCCACGGAGCCGCCGCATATAAGCAGTGATCGGCGATTCCACCGCTGCATTCACCGCCGGCAACGGAGGCAACGGCGACATCGGCGGTCGCACCGCCGGGAACGGCGGCTGCTGCGGCCGTTGCGCCAGCTCAGCCAACGGCGGTGGCCGGATCCGATGAAGCCGAGAAACCGTAGGGCGTTGAATAGAGGAAGGAGGAGGTGGCGGCGGCGGGGGCGGAGGAGGAGGTGGTGATAAAGAAGGAGAGGGTGAGGATATCAAGGCAGGGGCGGTAAGATTAAACGCCGGTGAACCGGTGAGCTTTTGAACGACTTCCCGGAAGTCATTTTTGTTTATATTGTAAACAGGGGGTTGCGGTTGCTGAGGTGGAGTAGTATTAGTGTTATTAGTGTTAGTATTGTTGGAAGTGATGATTCCAGTGGAAGTGACGGAAGTGGCGGTGGAAGTGGGGATTTGGGGCTTGGGTATGAATTGTTTGGAGATTTTGTGAGAGGATTTGTTGAGGAGTCTCAGGGAGTTGGGAATGGAAGTGGATGTGGAAGTGGAAGTGGAAGTGGAACTGGAAGTGGAGGAGGTGGAGTTCTCCATTGTTTTTTCTCCTTGAATGGAAGTAGGTGGAGAGGTGATGTCGGATTGCAAAAGAGGGGAAGTGGAAGGGAGATTGATGGAGTGGGAGTGTTAAGATGTTCCTCAAGAGCCGGTTTGGACCTTTTTTTTAAGGGTTTTCTCTAGATTAGCTCTAAAGGAAATATTTTATGGTTTTTATCTTTTCGTATTATTTTAAAAAAATATTTAAATTAAATAATCACCAAATTATATATATACTCCTATTAAGTTCATTAAAATATATATATAAATTTTCAATGAGGTAAGTAATTATTTTAGTTAATGATGTCTATCAGTTGAGTTAAAATGACTGTAATTTAAATTTTTGATAAATTTGATGATTCAAATATAAAATATCCATATAATTGGGTGAATCATAGTTTATAATTTTTTATAAACAATAATGAATTCTAATTGTCAATTTTTAATATATATTATTACTATTATTATTTTGGAGTTACTTGTGGGTACACGATAAGATAGGAGACGGGTGAGGGGGCATGGAAGAAACAAGGAGAGAAAGGACAAGAGGACAGAGAAAGAATGGGAACGGGACTTGGACCGTCAAAGTGTCATTTAATTTAAATTAATTAATTGAGTAATTAATATAATTAAATTGATTGAAAGATAATGAAAATTTAATTTAAGTGGATATCGACAAAAATGTGGAATATAATTAAATCAAAAAGATGCTCTTTGACTTACTGCAACTTCGTTTTTGACCGGCTTGCTATAAAGCCATGAGACTTATCTCTTTGATTTTTGATGATCTTTGAATCATAGCCATTGGATTTAGGTTAGAGTAGGAGAAATGCTCGCTTATTGAATCACAGCCGTTGGAATTTTATAAAGTGAAATTATTTGAATTTTGTTGGGTTTTTTACTTATCAACCCTTAGGGCCGGTTTGGGTGAGGGTTTTTGGAGGTTTTTGAAGGTAGGGTATTTGGTGGTTAAATAGTAGGGTTAAAAAACCTCCATCAACCCTCCATTTATCATCCTTTTTCAACCCTCCAAATTGGGGGTTTTTGAGGGTTGAGTATTTTCTTTGACCAAACTACTCCTTTTGAATTTATATTATTACAAACATGTCTCTTAGTATAAAATAATAAAATATTATAAATTAGCTAATAAAAATATTTAATTTACAAAAATAGCAAAAATAGTGTTATATCTGTAAAATTAGCATTTAATTTATAAAAATAGTATTATACGTATAAATTTCATAAAATAGTAAAATATTATAAATTAACGAATAAAAACATTTAATTTACAAAATAGTATTATATGTGTAAAATTAACATTTAATTTATAAAAATAGTATTATATGTGTAAATTAGCATAAAATAGTAAAATATTATACATTAGCAAATAAAAGCATTTAATTTACAAAAATACTATTATATGTGTAAAATTAACATAAAATACAATTTATACCTTCAAGTGTATTTTAGTAATATTCATCTATAACCTTACCTTCTATTACCTTCCATCCAAACAATACAAGGTTTCATAACCACCATTTTACTTTACTTTCAATACAAAAAAGATATAACTTAAAAGCTCCTTCTACCTTATTTTACCTTACTTTACACTACTTTATAAAACCTTTCTTCACCCGAGAGCCTAAAAAACAGTAATATTGTTTTTTAAATATCCATTTTTGAAAAATTTAGTTCAACCCCAGTTTTTTTAATTTTAACTTTTTTTATTATCATTATCTTTTGAAAAATAGATAATATAATAAAACTTTACTAATAAAATTTTACTAATATTGTTTCGATGACAATAATGATTACCCCAGTATTATTGTTTACGTATATCCTTTACCTGTTTGTATGTCATTTTATAGAGGTAATAATTTTATCTGGTAAAAATCATTATTGATATAATCAATTACTATTTTGCCCTCAAAAAATAAATAAATTACCAGTATAAAATAAACTCAATTAACAATAATTATAAAAATCATAAAAATTCATAAAAATTCATTTGATTAACAATAATTATACCAATTAATCATAAAGTAAAAATTCCCTCAAAGTGATCAGTTTTTGCCTACTTATAATTCCCTTTATTTATCTAGAGATAAAATTTTTGATGTTTTGACTTGAGTTACATTTATGGTAAATAATTTTTTAATTTTCATAAAAATTATATTATTAAGTTATTACATTAAAATTTGGCTTTAATAAAAGGCGGTACTTTTATTTTTTATGAAAAATTATTAAATAAATATTAATCATTGATATATCAATATTTTAAGGGAAAATTACTGTTCACCCCTCGTGAATTTCAAAACTGGCCGAAAACCCCCTCCTTTTTTTGCACACCCCGGACAGCCCCTCCGTTATAGTTTGGTTCCCTTCTACCCCCCGTCTGTCACATGAGAGGGGTCCGTGTTATGAAAATCCATTTTTGCCCCTGCAAATGGTGGGAAAAAACCCCGCCCGATCACATCATGTCATGCCTCACATTTACGCATACATATGTGAGCTTTTTCCCCCTTAATGGTTTCTTGTTTGCATAGAGAGCTTATAAGGCGAATTACATATTTTTGTTCTTGTTCTCATTTTCCTTCTGCTAAGTTGGTTTTTGGATTTGAATTCCTCCGGTCACCCGATATTATGGACAGTTTTTGTGCCATTGCTAGATACAACGGGGAGGGACGAGTGCTGACGTTCACCGCGTCAACTGAATGGGCGTCAGTGTTAGGTGAGATTTGTGAGCGCTGGGGTCTCGATGTTTGTCGCGCGAGGGTGAAGTTCATCACACCCGATGGACATAATACGGTTTGCCCAATAGAGAACGAGGTCGACTTCCAGCGCATGTGTCATGTGTTCTCCATCCTCAAAAGCGGTGTAGTCGATATGGTTGTCGAGACGGATGACGTGCCACGGCAGCCTTCTGAAAACGAGTTATTGTCGTGGTAATGCGTTGCTCTAAAACAATTATGCAGTTGTACGTCAGTTAGTGTTTAATACTACCATTATCTGTATTAAAGAATGAATTATCCGTTTAAATTTGGAGTCTCCGATTAATTTATAATGTTTCTGTTTAACCTGTCATATACCGTTTGCATTATTACATCTCTGTTTAACTATGTCTGTTAACGTGTAAATATTAACTTCTGCGTTTAACTAAGTGGAGTTTATGCTTAAATTCTGATCGTTTGCGTTTGAACTGAAGTGTTGGCAGGAATTCGGAATATGGGAGCGCTTCTGTCCCACCACATGGCGACCCGGATGGTGTCGCATGCCTGCCATCATCGTCAGATCAACATGAAGTGTTGTCGTGGACGTCGGACAACGTTTTGATGGCGTTGAACATTTCCGAGATACACTTCGCAATTTTGCTATCAGTTGGAATTTTGATTTCAAATTCGTGAAGAACGAAAAATACCGGGTCACTGTGGAATGCGCGGCCGGTGGATGTCAATGGCGCGTTCACGCATCAAAGGAATATAATAGAAATACCTTCAGAATCAAGACAATGGACCCGACGCACACCTGCGGTGGTGGAATTGGCTCGGCGTCATACCCGAAAGCGTCCAAAAAATGGGTCAGCTCACGAGTGATTCAGAAGCTGAAGGACCGGCCCTTGTACAAGGCCATCGACATTCAGAAGGACATGTTGCGGGAGCATGGTGTCCACATTCCATACAAGCAGGCTTGGCTGGGAAAAGAGCATGCCCGGGTGATCCTCAACGGCAACGACATCTCCAGCTACGATCTGATGGTTTGGTACGTCCATAAGGTGGCTGAGACAAACCCCGGCAGCATCGCGTTTGTGGAAAGAGACGGTGAGCGTTTTAAACGTGCGTTCTTCTCTTTCAGCGCATGCATTTTGGGGTTCAAGCGGGCATGCAGGCCGTTGCTGTTTGTCGATGGTACTCACCTCCTTGGAAAATATCGGGGTACTCTCTTGGGTGTCACAGGCAAGGATGGGAACAATGGCTTCTTCCACGTCGCCTTCGCTATTGTCGACAACGAGACCGACGCCAATTGGACGTGGTTCATTTCCAAGTTAGGTGATGCTTTATACGACGAAGGAGACTACCAAGAGACAATTACATTCGTTTCGGATAGGTCAAAGGGCCTTGTGAACGCTGTTGCGAGAGTTTTTCCTTCATCCCCGCACGCGTACTGCCTTCGGCACTTGGAGGCCAATTTTATGAAAGCCAATGGCAGACTTGGTAAGGCATTGAGAGAGGAGTGCTGGTCCATATGCTTTCGTATCGCGTGGGCAACGACGGCTAAAGAATTCGATGACACCGTCAATGAACTGCGGGCCGCATCACCCGAAGCGTTTCAGTGGTTGATTCACAAATCCGACATGTCACACTAGTCGAATTATCTGTTCAAAGGTGACCGATGGGGCGAGATGTATTCAAATGTAGCTGAGTCATTCAATGCGTGGATCAAAGAAGCTCGACACCTATCGGTGACGAAAATGGTCGACGCTATAAGGTATTCGAAGTTTAAATACATGTAACGCTTAAGCTTACACGTTACCCTTTAATGTTCGTTATCTGTGTTTAGCATGCACTGTCCGCAGTTTGATATCGTCGTCGGTGTTTAACATTCACATTAACCGTTTAGTCCGGTAGAATCCTCTGTAAGATAACAAATGTAAATATCATTCTCTCTGTTTAAATAACGTCGTATATGTTTTTCTTCGTCGATCTTTAGTTTATTACTGTTCTGTTTACTCCAATGTAGTTGTGTTTAAATATTCATATATTCGCGTAACTTTCTTTAAGATATCCGATATTCGTTGTGCAGGTACAAGCTGATGCTCATGTTATGCACTCGCCGTGAGCAAGCGAACAAATGGGAGACTTTCTTATGCCCGGACATACATTCAAAGGTTGAGACGCTTGTGTAGGATAGCCGAAGTCTTCACGTTGCTCGCTGTCTCGGTGATCGTTACGAAGTGATTGACCAGTGCAGTAACTCTGTAGACCTTGCCAGTAGAACTTGCTCATGTCGCAGATGGCAAGCTTATGGCATCCCGTGTAAACACGCTTGCGCTGCGATATTGCTGACGGACAGCAATGTTCATCGTTTTATTAGCGATCACTTCACCGTCGACACTTACAAGTTGGTGTATAAGGAAGCTATATTTCCCATACCCAACAATGAGAGGCCCATGGACAATAATCGAGATCTGCTTTTGCGGCTGCCTGTGACGAGAAGGCAACCTGGGCGTCCTAGACGAAGGAGGATCGAGTTGCAAGCGTTTGATGTCCGCGAGTTACATTGCAGCTGCTGCCACGCGTCCGGTCACAATCGTAGAACTTGCAATGAAAGTGTCGCCGATTAGGCTTCGTAAAAGGATAATCTTTAAAGAGCATACATTTATTTGGTTATGACGCCCTGATATTTAAACATAGAATAAACGAATTTCGTTGTATGCACTGAATTTTTAATCGAATAAACCTAATGTTAAATGGTGACACAAATTGAAGCGTACGCTGTGAATGTTAAACGGAAAATCTTGGTAATAAACGATAACCAATAAAGTTAAACAGGCACATCGCTTGTTGTCATTCTTTTGTATTTGAACTTCGGGAACGAATGTAAGATAGTGACGCATAAACAGAGACGTTCTATTTAAACAGATACGGCGGCGAGTTTTACACATCTTCGGCGAAATGTTTAACGGAGACGTTGTATGGTACACATAGTGGTTAAAATGTTACACACAATGATTGATATTTGAAGAGTTCATTGTGAGTTTAAAGCATGTCTTGAGTCCGAATTAATGACGACAAGACGTCATTAATTCGAAATCCCAGTACGAATGCTAATTCATTACTATTTATTGGTGCAATTACATTTGAATTCAAATTCCACACGTAAGCATCAATGCACGGACTACGTTAGGCGAACTTGCGTCCCCTAGACTTCTATTTAAACAATAAACGGAAATCAAAGGCACATCCACATATTACACACAGAGAAAGAAGTATGTACAAGTCCCTTCTCAATGAGCTCTGCCAGAGAACCCGCCGGCCGTCGCCGGAGTACTCAACCGTCAGGGAGGACCCCGACCACATCCCCGCCTTCTTGGGCACGGTGTCGGTTGATGGAACCACTTACTACAGCCCTTACCCTGCGAAATCAGCGAAGGACGCCCAGAACACTGCGGCCGAGGTGGCGTACAGTGACCTCCGTATTCCATACCCTGGGAGGATGAATACGCCTCCCGCTGCTACCGCCGATCGATTATGTGGAGGTAAGTCATACCGTAAGATTTCTGCGTCCATGTTTGAAAAATTTATTTATTTTCTAAATTGCAGGGCCTCGCACCGCAACGCCTTCAGATGCAGCGCCTTCACTCACCCGCGAGCACTCCAACAGCGAAGAGTTGGAGTGCTTTCTGGAGGACATGCTCGTCGAGCTTGCTGAGAAAGAAGTCGTCCTCTCCGAAAAATTAGTATGCCTACGCTGGTTGTAATAGAACTCCGTTTCAACTAAAAATTTTTGAAGGAAAGAAATTTGTTCCCCTGTTATGTTTTGATCTTTAAACCGATACGTGTATATTTGAACATCGGCACTAAATTATAAACGTCGACGTCTGTAAAAGGGGGGGCCACAATATTTAAAAAGCGCGAGTGTTTGTAAATAGTGAGAATAGTTCACACAGAGTCCTCGATGTGTGAAGAAGACAATTCAAACATACACATCGAATGCTAAGTGAAGACGCATGCTAATAAGCGGTGACATACAATGTTAAACAGAGAGAACCCTCGTTCTCGTTCGTCGATAGTTAACCGCAGATATCGATAGTTAAACGGTAAAGTGTAAGGGCAAGTGATGACGGTTATATTTAAACAATGATGAGGAGTTTCGCCCAGTGAATTCGCAGTCATAGATTAAATACCACATTGCTGTTTACAAAATAGGTTCAAAACCAGAAAATTTGCATTGGAAAATGCTGAAACGTCGCATGCATAAATGGAGTTGAATTTAGGCTAGTTACGGTATAACGTAGTCAGGGAAACCATGCAATGTGAATTTATTATTAATTACTCCAATTTAATGTTGAAATGCGAGTCAGTAAAGCGTCAATGTAACCGATGCCATTTACTATATTCCATTTATTTCACCGAAAACCAATGCCTTTTTTTTTACAAATAGTTATGATTGTATGTAAGCATCAAGCCGAAACAAGATACACACGCAGATATTATCCACATCCCACAACAATGTTTAAGTCACGTCTAGCCGAATTTTGCCAGATGACACACCGGCCCTCGCCGGAGTACACCACTCTCCGTGAAGGCCCCGACACCAATCCCGTCTTCCTGGCCACGGTGACGGTCGACGGGACCCCTTTCTCCGGTTCTTCATCTACGGAAAGCGCCGAGCAGGCGCAGAACATTGCTGCCGAGGTGGCGTTCAAGCAGCTATGTCCTTCAGGCAGCGTGGAGATTACCAAGGCCCTGGTTGCTGACGATGACGTATCTGACGCAGGTACTGCATACTGTAAGACTTGTCAGTTGAGTGTAAAAAAAAAAAGAGCCACCTTCCATACGTAAACCTTCAACTCTTCATTGCAGGGCCTTCACGACCCGTCGGGGATTACACCAGTGGTGAAGAGTTGGAGTGGGTTTTCGAACACCTGGTCCGTGCACTAAACGCAAAAATTGAAGGAATAAAAGATCGAAAGGCACGTGTGGAAAAGCTGCTCCAAGATTTGAATGACAAGAAAAGGGGGGAGTGAGATTATGTTCGAGTTGATGTCGTTTGTAAATTGCGCCATCTAAATGGAGTTCTCTATATTTAAACGGAGTCGTCTAAATCCAAACGTAGTCATTAATATTTAAATTTGGTTTTGGAATTCAAACGTCGAGTAGTTATTGGCATCAGACTCGAGAAATAGTTCGAACGTTCGTTGAATACATTTGTATTTAAAGAAGAATCGGAAACAAGAAACGCACCCAGATATTACTCGCAGATCTAACAGTATGTATGTGCCAATTCTCAACGCGTACTGCCAGAAGACGCACCGCTCCACGCCGGTGTACTCCACAACCAGGGAAGGCGCCCCGGGCGCCTCCGCTTTCGTGGCCACAGTCACGGTGGATGGGACCACGTTTTCCTGCTTCAGAACCGAGAGAATAGAAGAGGCAGCCCATAACATTGCTGCCCTGGTGGCGTTCTACGCGCTATATCCCGCGCATCTTAGGACGAGGGGTGCGTCCCCCGCTGATGTCGATGGTGTAACAACTGGAAGTACTGCATATCGTACGGTTCAGCTATGCGTCTTTAGAAATATTTCTCTAAATCGTTGATGTCTTCTTTGCAGGGGCGATGACCTATCCCCGGGAGCGGTTCCTGGAAGATTTGGTCGGGGATCTGACAGAAAAAGCAGCATCTCTCTCCGCAGAACTCGAGCGAGTGGTATCCCATAAGAGGGATGTGGAGAGGCTGCTCCGGTACGCCAAAATGTATAAAACGGAATGACGGTTTTGACCTGCTTAGTGTAGTTTTCATCCATCAAATAAGAACTTTGCTTAATTATGGGAACGCTCTCTCATTCCGAAATTTTAAGTTCGTTGTTACTCTCTCATAAATGTTAACCGTTGCGGACCCATGTTAAACAGCCACGCATGAAGTTTAAATGGAAAACAATGTTCCTTAAGCAAATGCTAACCCTTCGTGCGCATGACATGCACGGTTTAAATAGAGACAGACGCGAGTAAACCCTATCATGAAACGTTTCGTGGGGAATGGTAATATTCAACGGGAACGGTGATATTAAACCAGTAACGGCAAATGATAATCACAGAATGCCTTCTTGGCCTGATAATTCTAAATTTTAAACGGATACAACAACACGTAATTGGTGACACACTGTAAAAAAAAAAATCCGTACTTAAGGACCTATATCGCAGTTGATGAAGACATTTAAAAAGTTACATATAATAGGGTCTCTTACCCTTAAAAACAAACAGCGCAAGTAGAATAGGGTCTCACCCGTCAAACAATAGCCGCCATATTAAACAGGGACTGTAGTATTAAACATGTAACGAGAAAAGCTAAATAGAGAATACTTTGTTTACCTGATAGCTCTGCATTTTAAACGGAGACAACAACACGTAATGGGTGACATACATTGAGAAAAGAATTCCGTGCTTACGGACCCATAGCGCAGTTGATGGAGACATTTAAAAAGTTATGTATAATAGGGTCTCTCACCTTTAAAAGCAGACAACGGAAGTAGATTACGGTCTTTTTCATTTAACAACAGCCGACATGTTTTAAACAGGGTCGTAGGGGGTTAAACGTTCACGACTAATATCTAAACAAGGAGTGTGTGATCAACCCGGTCCCCTGGTGTTAAACGGTAATGGTGTATATTGCACGGAGATCCGTATTGTTAAAGTGTAACACAATTTTTTAATAGTGACAGCGTTATTTTTTACAGAAGTACTTAATTTTATAAAGCAGCGACGACTCTCAATCGGTACCATAAAATTTTAAGCAAAAAATGATTGAATATGAAACAATAACGAACATTATTAGATGTACTTTGAAATTTCTGCCATGTCGCTGGCAAAGAATGAATTGAATCAATTGAAATGAAAACAATTTCAACAAAACTGTTTTACTTCCCCACAGCTAGACCCTCCCCGCGTTGCTTGATGCCGGATGCTCGTCCCTCCTTAAGTATGTGGGCAGCGTACTTCAATCTCAGATAGGGGACGTCCGTGTGTGCTATCCGCAGCTTTTCACCGCGGAGCAATTGCTCGATAAACCGCATCACGTAGACGGCGCAGTCGACAGTGCCTTTCTTTTGACGCGGTGTGTCGTCATCGTGAACAAGCAGGTACTGTGCCGTCGCCGTCGTGCCGTACTCCATTTCGAGACAGGTGTCGAATAGTTCCCGCTATCGCATTATACAAACCGATGTTAGAATAGAAAGCATCTATGTCACTCTGACAATCGAAATCTATATCGCAGAGAGCTTACCATTGCTACCGCGTCTCTATTGTACTCTTCACTTGGGCATGAGATGTAATGCATGTACTCTTTCTTGTTATTGTCGAGAACCACGACATGGAAGTGGCCATTCAAGATTATGGGAAGGATGATGATGTCAACGTCATTGATGACCTTGGTGGCATCTCCGATCATAGCCAAAGTCGTCTCATGTGCGTCTTCCACCTTCGACATGAACAACGCCAGTGGTCGAGTGATGGAGGCGCGCTTCTTATAAGGATATGGCTTTCTGGTAAGTGTGTTTTGTACAATGTACACGAAGGCGTCCAACACATCATCTGTCACCATCTCTTTCCCGTCGATCAGAACGAATAGGTTGGCCCGGGTGGTGCTGACATACTCATTCCTCCAGACGACGGAACTGCGGTTAAACGGCAACACATGAGATTGATTAATAACACATAGACGTTAAGTGGGAACAACACATACGTAAATGATAATGTATAATGGTAAACAGTAATATCGTTAGTTAAACGATACATTACTAGGTTATATGGTAACGGCTGTAATTAAACGGAAACGCAACAACATAAATGGGATGATCTCTATATAAACAATAACATCTACACTATCATACTTACTCGTCCATGGGGAAGTTGAGGAAAATCTTGATCAGCTCCTTCTCGAATACGTCGATGCACGATTGACCAGCGTATTTTTTCTTCGCCGGAACGAAGTCTTTCCGCACTTCTTCATACTGCTGGTTGGCGAAGGTGACCGATTTCTTTTTTTTCTCGGCGACGTTCCCTTCGCCCCCGGCAACAGCTTTATTGGGATCATCCGTAGATGCTTCTGGCTGTTGCGGGATCGCGCCTATACTGGATGTGGCAATGTCGGCCGGCCGTTCCTCCGTGGGCAGGAGCTCCTCCACAATAGAGGCAACGGTCTTCTCAACCGCGGCCAAGGCAGTCTCATCAAGGGTAGGCACACCCTCGGATGGTTCTTCTTCTTCAACGATAGTGGCCACCATCCTCGATGCGCCATTGTCGGCCGCGGCTGCCGGCTCCACCGCGACGGGGATTTCGCAGGCTTCCTCAGACGCGGCATTGCCAACGGGGTCGACGATCTCTGCCACCGGGACCGGTGAAGTCATCAACTGCAACCGTCTCAACAACCGCATCAGCCGCCGGTGGTGCTGCCATTGTTTCCTCCTCGACCGGTGGTGGACACACAGGCGGTATTATTGTCTTCGCCTTTTGTGCAAGCCTCTTCAAACGTGGCCTCGTCATACGTGGCCGTCTTGGAATGGCCTTCACGACGAAGTCGTCGTCCCCAATTTCCGACGGCTCATCCGTCCCGGGCACGTCATGTATTTGTCCCGACGGTGCAGCCGTTTCAAACCTTGCCTCCAATGCCTCATCATCACCTGGCATGCCCGCATAAAGGCTGTAGTGACGTCGTCGGCTAATGACGTCGGTTGGGCTACCGCGGTCGGGGGGACTGTGGTGATCCGGGTGACTGTCGTTGTCGCGGCCGGTGCGGGTGTTGCCATTGGGCGGGGTAGGTGAGGGCCTATCCGACGCCGAGGGTTGCGTGTTGAGCTGGAAGTGGGGGAACCACGTCGGCGCGAACAGACGGAAGGGGCCGGCCTCTCCACTTGCAGTCGTGCAAGTGGTTCCCGCGCAACAGCATCCCTCCGCCAATTGGCCCCAACAAAAGTCTCCTCCTCAGCATTCGCCGGGACCAGCTCAGGAAACTAACATATATAAAGAAAACAATCTCAGTCAAATCATTCAATTTGATCCAAAACAAACGTATTTAAACATTTGACATATATACGTAAACGATATGGCACACATTTAAACGGAGTATAACAAGGTTAAGCGAAGACACCAAGCGTTAAACACAAACTACATTTCTTAAACGGATAAGCTATCATTAAACATTAACTGCTCTTTGTAAACACATTAACCCTGATTTATTACCTCTTTTCCTTCGAGAGCTGACCAACTCGTTTCTATCGTCGCGTGCTTCCGGTAAGTACTTTCGCAGTAGCACAGCACCCTTGGGGTCTTGCCGAAACGGACTTTCTTGCCGGTTCCGGTCACCTCGTAAAACCAGATGGTCAGCGCGATCGAGCAACCCTTAATGTATCCCGTGTTTACCTTCCCCCCCTCGCATCTGGCTTGCACTCGAGCGGCAGCTTGTGGAACGTCCTCCATAAGCCATTTGTGCGTCGCCTGCGCCCATGCGTACGGCCCCATACCAGGTAGATCGTCGACATAATCAACGATCCAAGTGGGCACCGAGCATGAGGTATTCGGGAAGAGGATTGTCCCCATGAGGTACACCATCAAGAGTTTCACAAAATCCTCCTCTCCCCCCTCTGTCCAACAAGACGCTCAAGAGTGCGCCTAATGGCGTCTCTGTGTTTGTCGAAGCTTTTCGATAAATATCTCCCTTCGAAAGCTGACGGTGTCTTCTTCTTCTTAAACAGGACCGCGTCTCCGTCGAAGCGCAGACCCAGAACGAGAGCCACATCCTCAGGCCTGAAGCTCAGCAGGCTCGCCACGATCCTGAATTTATTGGTGCGGCCATCGTACCTCTGCAGAAGCGAATCGAGAAGGGCCCTCTCTTGGAATACAGCTTCCATCTCAGTGAATGCCGCAAACGGTGTCCTTCGAATGATCTCCCAATGTCGAGAGGTCATGTGGACTTTCAATTCGGCCAAGGTCTCCACCACCGGTGTCAAGTAGCATCTCCCGTTGACTAGGTTTACCGCCATAATCACAAGACTGCAAAAATGACAACACTTGTTAAACAGATACCTCAACTGCTACACAGAGACAAATATTTTACACGAAAAGCTCAACTCTTAAACGGAGATATGCACCATTAAACGGAGACAAACTGTTTTAAACACGAACTCATTCATTACAGGGAAGTCTCTTTTACAAACTGCAACCATATCAAATGGAAGGGGAAACGCACATTGTAAGCATTACACAAACAACAACAACCGATATCTCTTTTAATGACCGTGGGCACAGCCGAAAACCCTAAACCAAAACCCTAACCCTAAACCCTAAAACCCTAACTCTAAACCAAAACCTTAAACCCTAAACCCTAGAAACCCCAGCCGAGAAATTCCCCCGCAGACTAGAACCACACAAAACAAAACCGACGAATATCTCTGTGTAACAGAGTACTTCATATAAAACCGACGAATACCTTCAGCTGCAAACTGATGGAAGTGCAGGATACTTGCGCACGGTGGACTGAAGTTACAGAGGATGTCGAAGCAGAGAGAGCTTTGGAGAGGGAAAAGCTGAAGAAAGTTAAGCAAAGAAGAAAAACGAACACGGCTCTCTGCCTCTCTTGGGATTCCCATTACGAAAAACCCTCCACTTCCTCTCTAACCGGCTTAATGATTGCACCACGATTTCCCATGCAAGGTAGGGGCAATTCCGTCCGTGAATTTGAAAAGTAACTCCGTTAACCACCGTTTCATTCTTTGGGGGTTTGAAAATCATTGTCTTTAAAAGGAAGGGGTTTTTATGGATTTGGAAATTAACGGGGTGTTTTTAGCCATTTCACAAACTTAGGGGGTGTTTTTGGCCATTACCACATATTTTAATTATCATTAATTAATTTAGGTTTACTTTAAAAATACCATCCAAAATCAAATCCAAGCTTCAAGAAAAGATAAATACACAATGGTCTTTACTTATTTTTAACTAAAATTCAAACATAAGTTCATAAAATATTAAGACAATCTTTAAAATGATTTATTTTTTGTTTTTTATTAAAGAAAAAAAAAAGTCACATAACCACATGTATGTATTCTGATAAAAACATAAAAGAAATAAAACCGAAGTGAGATTTTAGTAATTAGTTGTAAATAAAATTATAGAAATAAGTAATTTTGAATTCAAATTTTTGTGCACAAAAAAAAAAAAAAAACATTTGTTTGAAAAGAAAATTTATAAAATTATTTGCTTAAATTTTTTTTTTTTTAAAAAAATTGCAATTTATTTATTAATTTATTTAAAAAATGTTGGGATATCACATCATGGTGTCCTCTTCTTCTGATTGGGTACCAAATTATTTTCTTTGAAAGAACATCATCATTTTGAATGAGGTGAGGTTGCCCTGCTTTGGAGCAAAGCATTATCAAAAACCCTAATTAATTCAACCATGTAAGTGCACATCATTTGTAGTTATCAAACTCTGTTGTTACCTTGCTTAAGCATTGCAATAATTATTCACATTATTCAATTGAATGTCCCCTATTAGCCTCTCGTTTTTTTAATATATATATATATATTTCTATATAGCTCCCTCAAAGATATTTATTTAGTTTGTTTTTTTTTTCAACTTAAGTCTTTTTCTTTTATATTTACAGTTTTGAACCCTTCTCGTCAAATGACTCCAGTGATTATTAGGCTATTAAAAAAAATTATTTTTATTTTTTGATAAAATGCAATAAATATATGTCAGGATACAAAAATGAAATAAGTTTAACAAATAATATATTTCTATATTATTGCATTTTTTGATAAAATGCAATAAATATATTCTTATTTTTAAAATGACAAGCATTATTGTATATATTTTTTAAACACCATTTGTATTTTAATTTGTTTTTTAAAAAAAATTATAGGGCATTGTTTTTATTTTCTCTTCCTTCGCGTAATATATAATTCTAAATTGAACTAATTATTATTATTATTATTATTATTATTATTATTATTATTTTTCTATAAATGCAACAGAATATTAGGTCATTTTATGGATAACTCCTTGGTTTCATAATTTTATACAAATCTTTGGAATGTTCCCCAGATGTTCCTTTGTAAAGAAATAATTAATTGTTTTCCTCTAAAAATGCAATCTTACCAAAATTAAATCGTTTCTACATCTGTAGTTCGAGTTAGCAAAGATATCAGGGATTAATATGCAAAAAATCCCCATAAAATTGCCTCTCAATAATAAACAAAACAAAATTATATATATATAAGTTTGCCTTGTTATCTATTATTTAATAAATAAACTGCAGTAAAATAAAAAATGATGAAACATGCACTATTTTCATATTATTGTCTAAAAAATAATAAAATTCATAAAAATATTATGGCTATTAGTAACACTTTCATATTCAATAAGCCCTAAACCCTTAACCTAAAAAAATAATTTTATTTTAGAAAATAAAATAAAATTTACATATAGGTAATCTAATATTTGGATATCATGAGAGCGTGACTTCCAAACATACCCTTCCAAAACCTGGAACTTTATTTTTATTGTTTCACATTTAAATCCCAAATAAAAAACTCGAGAGAGGGCAAATAATAATTACAACATTTTAAAATGGCTTAAATGCAAAAATACAAACGTATTTCATAAATATCTCACTATCAAGGGTCTAAATACAAAACATCCCTTTCCAAACTTTCTCAACGCCTCACAAACTCTGCCATCGTCACCGTCCGTTCATCTCCAGATTCCAAATCTGACGGCTGAGATTTCATAACGGTCCTCCTCGAGTGCGCCAAAGACTAGATACCAGAGCCCATGAGCGCTCAGTTTTATAGTCCAAAATGGCTTCTTTGCAAAACCCTTCAATTTGTTTTTCCTTCCAATTTTCCCACAAATTCCCAAATTTTTCAATCCAATCTCAAGAATTAAAATCAAAGAAATACCTTCTCCAAGTAGCAATCTATGATCAATTCCTCTGTTTTTTTTTTTTTTTTTGTGTTTTTATTCAATTTGATGTATTATTATGTTTATTTTTTAAATTCCTTTGTTGCTGATTTCCCCCAATGGTTTTGCAGTTAGGGTATGAATCATTACTGATTGATTTTGTTGCAAATTGATTTGCTCAAGAAGTCAAGGTAATGGAAATTATTTCAGTTTGTTTGTTAATCAATTCAAGGAAATTTGTTTGAAGGTTTTGATTTTGAAATTTTGTTAGGAATGGCCCAGAAAACATCATCAGTTATAATCCCTAATTTGAGAAGCTCTCCATCAAAATCAAACAGAGGAAACCCTAATTCACCTGATTCATCTTCTTCTGATTCAAAGCCTTCAAAGCCTTTTGATAGGAAACCTTCAATCAAATCTTCTTCTTCTTCTTCTTCTTCATCTCTTTCACTGACTGAGGTATTAATATTATTATCATCATTTGATTTGATACTACTCATTTTGATTCATTGATGGTTGTGTTTTGATTTATTGTCCATTAGAAAAAAGCAGTTAGGGTTTCAGAGATGCAGCAACAATTGAACATGCTGCAAGATGAGCTGAAGAAGATGAAGGAGGAGAAGTCCAGGGTTTTGAAAGAGCTCGCGGAGGCGAAAAGGATGGTTTCGGCACAGAATAATGGGAATGATGGATTGAAGTTGTATAAGGATAGAATTGAATATTTGGAGTTGGAGGTGGAGAAGACGAAGGAGTCGGAAAGAAAGATGCTCGAGTCGATGATCTCGCAGACCAAACTTCTTGAGCAGACGAAGATTTCGCTTGAAGAAGCCAAGTTGGAGATTAGATCACTTAAAGAGAGCTTGAAAAACTCGGATAGTTTGGTTAACGGTGGTGGCGCGGAGGAGAAGGATATCGTGGTGCTTAGGAATGAGCTCAAGTCGGCGATGGCTGCTGAGGAGAAGAGCAAGAAGGCGATGGATGACTTGGCTATCGCGCTGAAGGAAGTAATGACAGAGATGAATCAAGTGAAGGAGAAACTCTTGATCACAGAGTCAGAATTGGATAATGTGAGGGTCGATGCTCAACGGAGTAAGAACCAGCTGAAGAGTGTCGAAGAGAAGTATCAAGCGGCTGTGGAGGAGTCTGAGAGGTTGAGGTTCGAACTAGAGGAAACCATCACAGCTTGGAATGCGAAAGAGGACGGGTTTATAGATTGTATGAAGGTGTCTGAGGAGGAGATATCGAAAGCGAGGCAAGAGAATGATAAATTGATTGATTCTCAAAGAGTGGTTAGAGAAGAGAACGCCAAGTTGCGGGACATATTGAAGCAAGCCGTGAATGAGGCGTCCATTGTGAAAGAAACATTGGAGATTGTCCGGAATGAAAATTCACATCTTAAGGATATGATCGCCGAGAAGGAGAACACGGTGCAAAAGATCAGGCAAGACTATGAAAGCCTTAAGGTCAGCGAAGCAGCGGCACTTGGTAGTGTGAATGAGCTGAAGGGTTTGCTGGCTGCAACAGCATCCACTGGCTCATTTGAGAGCCGCTCGTTTAGACAGACACGAGCGGTGGCGAATGATGATAAGATCAACAAGAGCGCAACAAAGTTTTTGTCTGATCGATGGAAGGGAGATAATCCAAAAATTCAAAATGGGCGGAGGCATTCGATTGGGGAACCGGGAAAGTTCAAAGGGCAAGCATTGGATGCAATGGAGTCACCAGAGTACGAAAGGGATCGAATGTTTGCATCCATCAGTAATATCTCCGATTGGAAAGTTCCCTCTTCGATTGTCACTGATGATACTGGAACTTTGAATTTAGACGGATATGATCATTTAGACGCGTCAAATAACCTAGGCATTATGGAGAATGACAGTGTCACCTCGGCTAAACAGAAAAAGAAGAAGACCATGTTTAGGAAATTCGGCGAAATGATAAGGAGAAGAAGCTTCCATAAATGAGATTTTATACTTAAGAGTGATTGATTTCAAGCTTGCTTTTAGTTCCTTTTTGTGGAAATCGGTAAGACGAATACAACGAAAACACAGAACAGAACCTACAATACATGACTTTGAGTGGATTCAATGTAAACTTAGCTGTGTTTTGGCTCATAATTTTATTTTGGCCTTTTTTTTTTGGGATGAAGTTCTACAATAATATTGAACAGATGTATAATATCATCTTGTTACCAAGCAATGCAAACATGGGGTGATAGTTTGCTGAATGGATGAATGCTTTGATTTAATTTGAAAAATCAAAGAAATTCTGAACTTTGATTACTTTGACTTTTTCTGATATATGAAATTTCTGGTCTTTGTGATATACTTGAAATTGATTCATTTACAATGACTTGAAAGACTCAGTCTATGTCAACATTTCATATTTACATATTTAACCCTATGTAAACTTTTCATTTCATCAACACCCTTGAGCGCTATCCCATTCGCTACCAAATACCAATAAAATAATAATTTTTATGAATAGAATTTCTCCCTGGCTGGTTCTAACCCATTGACTTTTGTTTAAGGGCATAAATGTAAAGTAAGGGCATAATTTTAAATGTTGATTTCTACTGCCAAAGGTTATTTCTTGGAAGATTCAGACAGGGCATCAAGTTGATGTTTCTAAGAAGCATCTTAATTTTAAAATTACTTTGATTTTCAATTTTCCAAATTTTCTAATATATATGCCAAATATTGATAGAATTTCTGAGTTGGAAAAAGTATTGCAAGCCTTCTTTGATTTTTTATACAAATTAGGGATGACTAATCCTTTCACTGGTTGAATCTATCCGATTTTTTTTAAATATTATTATTATGTGAACATGTCATCATACATACATTTTATTTACATTTCGATCAAATATTTCAATCAAATATTTAGAAAAAAATCGAATTCTCGGCCTCACACATAAAAAAGTTTGTTTAGTCATTCTCAAAGTAGTTATTATTTTTTTTATTCAAAAGGAAAGTCATAAGGTTTGCATACGCATAATTTCCTTTTTTTAATTAATTAATAACAAATAATGTTTGTGGATGAATTCCGAGTAAGTGGACCAATTCCGGGAAGTGGTGACTTCGAGACATGGGGGATTGCGTTTCCAGACTAAAACATATGCAACTCGGGAAGTGGCTCACTTCCAACATCAAGTTTGCACTTCCCCCAAGTCTACACAAAAAACTTCTTATATATATATATAACATTTGGTCCTCTGAAATTTAATGTGTTGGCCGAATAAACCAAAATCACTATATTCTAAATAAAAAGTCACTAGTATTTAGCAAATAATAAGATCTTTGTGTTTCTGATTTTATTTTTATATTTATTTATTTATTTTTGTGAAAAAAAGGTAAATATTGATTAGTATCTATAATACATGTGAATTATTACTTCGAATGTGTGAGTTATTTGTCTCTAATGCTCCCTTATTTTGTGAACACAAGTAAGGTAAATTGAGAAATACAAAATCACCTGTGAGTTAATTTTTCTAATAAAAATTCAAACCCTCACCGCTCCACATGCACAAGAGACCCAAATCAGTGTTAGTAATCACTTGAATCAACCCTAGAGATTTCGATTTAATTGCTTTGTTAATCTTTGTTTACTATTTTTGCTAATTGAAATAATTACATGTTAGTCATGAAGATAATAACCATTTAATAAGTTTTACTCAAAATTCATATTTTTGAAATCATTGAATTAAAGGGGTGGTACTTGGAACTACTTTATTATTAACTATATAATTTTTACAACAACCTTTTTTTTTATTATAAAGTGGATAAACAACACTTGCATGTAAAAAAGAAGAGGGAAGAAAATATAAAAGCTCAAGAGACAAATATAGAAAATAAAGGTAAACATCAATAAAATCCAACCACCAAGATTGATATGGGCCATGAAGAACACAGAGGTAATGAAACAATATCATTAAACAAAGAAGACTGAGCCGAAATCACTCCTTATTGTGGAATAAAAACTAGCAAACCCTCAAGCTTGCTCAAGAATAATGGTAATCAAGATAGTGAAATTTAGACTCTGTTTTGGGTTCTTCTAAATCTGAGACTGTAGAGAATCAAGAATTGAACATGCAATCAATGTCAAGGTGATATAATTAGATATGCATAACATGCATATTAACCAAATATTCTAAACAAAATCAGCTGAATGAGGATGTCCTGCGTCTCGTCGACCCAATAAACATTAGGTAGGTCAAATATGAAAGTCAAGAAATGGTCTTGCAATTCCTCTTTTGGCTAAATGATCTACTGTCAAAATTTCGTTATCCTACACAAGACAATTGAAAATTTTAATTTTTACAAAAGGCACATACCCTTCTAGAAATGGTACGCGGATTTGCACCTAAATTCTTTGTTATTGAAGAAATGATAAAATGGAAGGTTATTGAAAAAGACAGTCAGAAAATCACAAAATAAGGCATTCGGAAGTAAGGTAGCTTAGCAGATATCGAACCGAATATCCTGAGATGCTCTATCATTGATCCACTGGTACTTCTAGAAGAAAGGTGGTAGCCCCAATCTGAATAGAAAGGCTGCACACAAAGCTGACAAGCTAGTATGATGAGCAAGATCACCTTCTAGTAAAAGGATTTTTATTTATCTGCAAGGAAATATGATGTAGTACTTTAGCTTCATTATGTGTGACCAGAACTAGGGCTTATTTTCCACCACCACTTTCAACCAACGTGTCGAAAAAAAGAAGAAAGTTGGATTTCGAAGAAAAAAGCTGTAAACGGAACTAAGAGTATCATGTGTAACTAATCCTACTATCATGAGTGTATACCAGAAATGGGTCGCCAAACTAAGTTGGGAAGAACAATCCTGCGTAGAAATTAATAGTTCAAGCAAAAGAACTTAATAGATGCATGTACCTCTTCTCCACCATGAAATGTCATTAGATACAGTTTAAAGTCTTTCGCTTAAGCATTCTATAACTATTGCTTTGCATGAAAACAGAAGAAATATCAATCAAAACATTCTCTATATAACCATGGAATTCTGAAAACAAAGATGTTATTTTCTATAACTATTGAATTATTGAAAAGTAATAACCGAGTTTTCTTTTCTGGCATCCAATAACGGTTTAACTCAAGAAATATAACTCAAGGCTTTTCTTTCTATAACTATAATACATAAAAGAATGGTATAATCTCAAGTAAATTTTTTTACGCACCTGTATTGCAGCTTTAAAAATGACCTCTGTCATTCATTCTCCGTACCATTTTGTGAGGAAGACAAAGCACAAGCATGGAAAATCACAAGAAAATTCAATGAGATTCCAAGAATCATATCAACACTCATGAATTTGAATCACAAATACTCGTCTTTCTTCTTCCAAAACAAAAATCCCATCTTTGATTCCTGAATAAAACCAACGTAGATAGTAATTTTCTTCGATACAACTTCCCACATTTCTTTTGAGTTTGAATTCATCTTCTTTAGTCAAAATATCCAAGAGATGAAAGAACATCATTTGAGACAGAAATTGCCCACTTTAGTCCATTGAACATTGTGTTTGAAAAAAGCTTCCAGTATATCTCTTCTGCAAACTTGCATAATCGTTCCTTGCACCAGTTTGCCATGGCGCACACTCGGTTACGAATATCAAATTAAGTGCCTTATAACACAATCGAAAAGCTACATACAATATTTGGCACAATATGGGCGCATAAAATCATAATAATTTCTTCACTGATTAACTGTTATCCCTGCTCTTGTAAACCTACTATTCCGCAGAATACCCATCCACTTTATCCTGCCAGCTATCAGATATAGATGACAACTCAAGCTACAAATACTTCATCATTGGTTATTTTCATATGCAAACTAATTCTTTTAAGCTCCAGATAAATCTTATCGATGTCTGGATGTGACACATCACCTCCCAAGAAAAAATGAACTTTATCCAAAATCTCTGTCCAACTATACCCAGGCTGTTTCTTAGCTCCTTGCTCTTTCATCACTCCCCGAATCTTAGTAACATCCACCCACATACCACCTGCAGCATATATGTTAGATAACATCACATAAGCCCCGGAGTTCCGAGGATCCAATTGCACAAGCTTCTTTGCAGCTAATTCTCCAAGTTTCACATTTGAATGCATCAGGCAAGCCCCGAGCAGTGCGCCCCAAACAGAACCTTCTGCTTCAAATGGCATTTGTTTAATGTACTCAAACGCTTTCTCCAATTGCCCTGCTCTGCTTAATGTATCAACAAGACAAGCATAATGCTCAGGTCTTGGTGCAATTTGGTACTTTGAACCCATTAAATCAATCCAGCACAAACTCTCATTTACTTTTCCTGCATGGCCACAAGCAGATAAGATACTGAGAAAGGTGATCCCATTTGGCTCAAAACCATTTCCTTTCATTTCATGGAAAAAAGCAAGAGCTTTCTCAAATTCTCCATGTTGTGCATATGCTGCAATTATGGTATTCCACGAGACTAGGTCTCGAGTTTGGATGTTTAGAAATACTGCTTCTGAATCATAGATGGAGCCACATCTACTGTACATGGTCACTAAAGCATTACACAAGGAAATGTTAGAATCTAACCTGTTTTTTATGACAATTGTATGAATTTGCTTCCCTTGATGGAGTAATGCAAGGGCAGAACATGATGTTAGAACTGCAATCAAGGTTGCATGATCAGTTTTCATTCCAGATTCCAGCATTTGGATATGCAGCTTCAGTGCTTCCGCACCACATCCATTATGTGCATAACCTACATGAGAGAGGGGAAAAAACATATCTAAGCATGAAAAGGACAATACAGATGATCGAATGTTCAGAGGTTTTGCTAAGCATAGACAAGTAAACATAATTCTACTTGCGATGAATCATTAACTATCATGCTACATATGCTAAACGATGCAAATCAAGAGCAAAATATACCGATACTTAGCTATTAACAAATTAATGAGAAAATTCCTTTTCAGGCTATTGTCTTTAAAAAAATGAAGTAGGTCCAACATGTTGGCAATTCATGTTTACAGAACACATTTAGCATATCCTAACATGTTTACAGTTAAAGGTGAAAATACAATAAGAGAGTCATTAAAAGACAAAAAATAGAAACACACCAACTGATAACTCATCTTACTTATAGTAACTAATGTAACATATACTTGTGGCCCAAGAGAATATGGAATGTTGTTATTGCAACTAGACTAATTCTTTGCTCAGAACTTATTTATTCAACACAATTATAGCATCAAAGTTCACTTAATTCAGCTACAAAATATTGAGTAAAATATCAAAGATCATGTGATGAAACCTTTTTAGTAAAGGAGAAGAAACAATAAGCTCAAAGGTATTCAGGGAAACTCATTTGTTCTGCATGCTGATTTATACATTAAAAGTTTAATTTAACATATCAAAGTAGATATCATAAACTAAAACACCACAAACATTATGCCAAAACTTGTAAGTTTATCCTTAAAACTCAAAATTCACTCACGAGATTCAAGAAACTAATCCTTTCACACAAGTTTGATTAAACTACTATTTGCAAGCATAACAAAGAAAACACTCAAGATTTTACCGGAAATCATTGCATTCCAGGAGACGATATCCTTTTGCTTGATCCCATCAAACATTCTCCTTGCTTCATTCACTCTCCCCTCCTTACAATATCCAGTGATCATAGCCGTGAAAGCGATCACATTCTTCTCTGGCATTTCATCAAACAACTTCCTTGCATCCTCAAACCTTTCGCTTTCCACATACCCACTAATCATCACGCTCCAAGAAACTACATTCTTCTTCGGCATCTGATCAAACAATTCCCTAGCCTTGTCAACCTCCCCATTGCGAGCAAATCCATCAACCATGGCAGTATACGAAATCACATTCCTCACCGGCATAGCCTCAAAAACCCTCACAGCTTCATCCATCCGATCAAACCTCACAAACCCAGAGATCATCGCATTATAGGAAGCCACATTCCTGGCAGGCATCTTCAAGAAATACTGTAAAGCTTCATCCACCAAGCCATTATGAAAGCAGGCCGCTATCATGGAGTTCCAAGACACTACATTTCTCTGAGGCATAAAATCAAACAGCTTCCGGGATTCAGCGAAGTCATTGTTCTGCCAGTAGGCAGTGATGATGGCGTTCCAAGAGACAACGTCCCGGCTCGGCATTTGGTCGAACAGCTTGCGTGCGGCCTGAATCCTGCCAGCTCGGCCAAGAGAAGTGATTTCAAGGTTGCCATTGAAGACATCGGAGGAGTGGGAGTGGGAGCGGGAGTGGTAAAAGAGAAGCCCTAGAGATGGAACAAGACGATTTCTCCGGGAACTAATAACAAGCTTTAAGCATGGCATGCCCTTCAACCAAGATGGATAGTGATCAAATGCATGCAAGCTCACTGGTGTCAATTAAAAAAACTATATCTTCAGATTTAAATAATAAGTAAATTTGAGGGGGATAAATATTAAAATTCATTAGTTTGTAATATTTGTTTACATCTCTTTGATTAAAAATTTTATTAAAAGCCAAACGGCTCATAGCGCAGTGGTATTTGGCCCTATTGCCGAAAATGGGGGTGACATTTAAGAAAACTCCAATTTATGACTCCCCGGAAGTAATTATGATTACGAATCACCAGTTATGAATGCAGGTTCACAGCTCAAACCCTTGTCCTCTGCTGAGGACGTGCGGGATGGATAATCAATCCACTGCTCGTGTGCATGCTTCTGACATATGACTTGTCCATATTTGTCAAAAAAATTGATGAAAATAAAACATTTTACCATTTTCTTCTGTAGTGGGAAAATGTGATAAGAAATATATAAACAAATGGAGGTATTTTTATTAGTGTTCGAATAATTACTTCGTTTTAGGTTAAATTAAACCATATACTCCACCGCTTGTGTGGGGCCTCATCAATTCTTTTGAGATTCATTCTTGCGATTTTTATAAGGGCTGAATTAAACCATATACTCCACCGCTTGTGTGGGGCCTCATCAATTCTTTTGAGATTCATTCTTGCGATTTTTATAAGGGTTGAATTAAACCATATACTCCACCGCTTGTGCGGGGCCCGATCAATTCTTTTGAATTTCATTGTTGCGACTTTTATAAGGGCAATTTTTAATGGTGCGTTTGATGCTTATGGTTGCATGTTTTAATATTAAACGTCTCAAAAAAGCATTTGATGACCACCAAACCTACTGTCACGGCCAACATGTTTGACCATTAGATTAAGCCTTAATCATTTGTTAATCCCTGCAGTTAGCTTCTTCTTTAATCCGGGATTTCCGGATCTGGTCGGGGATTGAAAGAGATGGCCTTCTTTTTCATGAGAGCTTGAAATACTTGAGAAGAGAGGAAGCTGGCCCTTATCACCCTCTTCACCATCTTCTTCTTTCTCTCCTTCAAGCCACCTAACCGGCCGTTTCTTGGAACTCCGGCGAGGGGAAGAAGACAGCTGCAACTTCTCTTTCTCTTGGCCTTTTGGTTGTGTTGTTGTTGAAGATAATCAAGGTTGGTTCTTAAGATGGAGAAGCTGAAATTTGATGTTTTAACCTTGGTGTTCTAATCTTGTTTTGTGAGTTGTGTTGAGATTAGAATGTGATTTCTTCTCTTTTGTTGTGACACTTGAATTGTCTGAGGTTTTGGGAACCATTAAATTAGTTGGCAACTTCTATGATTTAGCATTGATTATGCTAGAAATGTTTGTAACTATTGTCTCATCTTGATTAAGTGTGACCTTCCTTGTTTAATTTATTAGTGGATTATGAGATGTTAATGTATTTCAGTTGGTTGACAAATCCTTGTGGTTATGTAGTTATTAATTCCATGTTTTAAGTATTTTGAATGCTTTTTAATTAGATGTTTGTGACCTTTTGTTCTCAGATGTGCTGATTTTTGTTTGTTTAAGTATGACCATGCATGTAGCCATGGATCACTCAATCACATAAAATCTTTTTACTGCAAAAGAAAATATGTTGAGTGTTTAATTCTAGTTAGCATTCAATGGGAATGGTTAAATATGTTTTAATGCACGCGTCTGTTAAATGCTTGATAGTGGCACTACATTTTAATTTATTGAAAAGAACTTCATTAGAATGTCTTCACCCTGAGTTTAACTTTGATTTGGAATTAGGAAGAATACCATGTTACACTCTTGGCTGTTAATTTTATAGTTTTAGCTTTTGCTAAGTATTTGCTTGAATACGGGTAAATTATCTGTTCGTTGTGAATTAGTAGTCCTAGTTTGTAGCTCAGTTGTATTTTTATCTTGTGAATAGGTTCGCAGTCTAAACAGTGGAATTAGAGCTTGTGGTTGGTTTTAGCAAACCTTTAATTCGCAGGATTTAGTAATTTCACATTCGTAGCTCGGAACCAGGTAGGTTCTCGCATCTGTATACTATAACTCTGTATTTTTGGTGGATGGTATAAAATTGTTAATTATTGCATTTATTATGTTTATTATGTTGTATTTTTTATTTAATTAATTTTAAGATAATTACTTGGTAAAGTGTTTTATTCCGTATTGTACTGTATGTACTCTGTATTTTCTGCGGTTTTTAGTACATCTCCATTCCTGGCAAATTATCCAGCTAGGAGGAGTAAGTCTTAGCCATATGCACATGTCTTCTGTAGTAGCGCTACCATCCGACTGCGATCGAAGATAGGGTTTCGGCCGTTGATATTCTGTTTTGTTCCGACTTCATAGTCGAAGATCCAGCTACGGCTGTTGATTCTGTTATTAGTCAGGGAGATGTACACGTCTGTTTTTGCGTATTTCCTGTATTTCTGATTATTTCTGTATTTTGAGCATTTCTATATTTCTGTCTGGATTATAATTATTCTGCAATGTTTATATTATATGTTATTTCTGTAATCCTACTGGGCCTTGTGGCTCATACACTCTGCGATTTTCCCTATTTCGCAGGAAAAGATCAAGCGTAGGATCGGGGCTTATCTTGGAGTGGAATTTCTTGTTTTAGACTGCTGTCTGTATTTACCTGTGTGAGTGAGACTTGTATCTTAGTATATTTCGGTTCATAAACTGTCTGTGTGGTACTGACTCTTGTGGAGCTGTTAAAGCCCATACTAGTATGAACTCTGGTATTGCTATTATATTTATAAACTTGTATTATTTGCTGTCTGTGTTGCCTGTTGGGGTTGACTCTGACCAGGTTGGACATTTGAGGCCTTGCACCCAGTGGGGCCCAGCTCCATTGGGATGCGGCCGGTCTGTCAGTGGGCCCGGCTATGGGGTTGGGGCGTGACACCTACACTGTAGGGTTTTTTTTTTTTAAATCGTGTATGGTACATCAACTTTCCAATAAAGACAATATTAGTCCTCAAGTTCTTATGAGCGAAGCTGAAAATGGTGAAAGAGTCTCTTGTACCAATTAACAAAATGGAACACAAGCGGATTTTTTTTTTAACTCACAATTTCCCTCTTATTTCATATAACCAATGATTGAGAATATTGTTCTAGATGAACAACAAGGAAAACAAGTGAGATATGTCAACAGTGTAGTGTAATGATTATAAAATGCTTGTAAGTGTATATTTTATAGGGGCCGTTTGGTTCCCGGATTGAGAATGGAAAGGAGTGAGGGGTTAATGGAAACGAGAGGGAGTGGTGGAGGATTGGGAATGAATGATGTGTTTGGTTAGTAAGGTATGAGGGAGTACTTCCTTGGGAATGGGAAAAGTAAAAGATGAAAATATAGTAAAATGACCTTTATAATCTTTATAGGAATAAATAACATTATATATAAAAATAGGATATTAAAGTGAAATAAGATCTATTTTTAAGTAATAAAATATTTCTTGTCTTATTTTCATTATCGTAATTAAATATTTTAATAAAATATTCCACTTTATCAATCATTTATTATTAAAATTGATAAAATATTTCACTTTGATTATTATTTACAATAAAATTTATTTATTTATTTTATTGTTATTTGAATCAATTATTAGTTAGTATTATTTCACTTTAGTTATTAATTATATGCTTTTTTAATTAAAATTTATGATTAATAATGTTCACATATAAGAAATTTAAACTATTATTGAAAATAATTAATATAATTAAATATTTAATTTAAAAATAAATTAGAATTAAGTAATACCAAATTAAAATAATAATTTATAGAATAATAAATTTAATAATTACAAAGGTAATTATGTAATTACCCTTCAAGTAATGACCAACTAAACAATCATTTATCCATCCCTCCACATAACAAGCATCCAAACATCCAAGCATTCAAACATTCATACTCCATGCATAACAAATATATCAAACTTCATTACAATTTCAAACTAATCCCAACCATTTATCCATCCCTCCACATAACAAGCATCCAAACATCCAAGCATTCAAACATTCATACTCCATGAATAAAAAACATATCAAACTTCATTACAATTTCAAACTAATCCCAACCATTTATCCATCCCTCCACATAACAAGCATCCAAACATTCAAACATTCATAGTAAAAAAACACATCATTACAGTAACGTACAATTCCACTAAAATGACCAAAAAAAAAATACTGACATTCAATATAACATGCGGCATCGAACTTCAAAATAGATAACATCATCTGACCAAAAGTATAACAAAGTAATATTACATATTGGGTGGGGTAAATGACAATCTTGCTAACAACACACGACAAAAACACAATTTCTTGTTGTCTGGCAAGTCCAAAGAGATTTTCAATTGGTCATCATTTTTAGGCAAAACCTGTAAGATAAACATTAAACAGTGAACACAAAGAAGTGCAAGATGTATCATCGAATTTAAAATGAATTATGGTTACATAAAAACCCGTAGAATGAACATTGCCTCATCATCTGAAAGCCCTTCAACTTCAAAAATTACTTGAGGCAGTTTTTTTTTCCTTTCTTCAATATTAGCAAGAGCAGCCTCACGGGCCCTTTCCCATGCTTTATCAGGGGCCACTTCACGAGCAGCAGCTTCAGCGAATGTCTTGAACCCTGGATCAACTAATTCCACGAAATTGTGAAAATTTTGAGAACTTTTCTCCATCGAAGGATCCACAAGACTTTTCTTTTCGACGTGCTCTTGTTGTACTTGTCTCTGATCCAATCGGCGATGGGGCTGGAATGGGTTCCTGCGTAGGCATATTAAAATCATCACTTGCCATTTGGAAGAAGGCCGTGTCATCGTCCAATGTGATGTTCTCATGTAAATATTGCTCAGCATCATCCCTGATATCCCCTCTTGCACTTCCATTTGCTCTATCTTTTGCAAAGACCGAAACAAGTTCATTGGAAAAAGGAAAAGCTTTTCCATAAAGGCCTGCTGCTTCCTTATGGTTCTACATTGCATGAACAATATAGTCATAATAATTCAAATATCATGTGTAGCTTGTTATATAATTACCAACTAAAATGATACGTACCTTGACATACTCATCGTATGCACTTTTTTCACATTCGATAGTGCAACTCTCATAATTCCAAACAAAGCCACTTATTCGTAGTATATATGCAATTGCAGTAGTTTTGCTTCTAAATAATTTAATCCTCGACTCGATATTGGGAACAACCTTCAATGTGCTCGCATGTGCTCGTTGGAATTTTTTCTATCACCCTTTTTTCCAATTGTGGCAGGTATCCATTTCTAAAGCCGTTCTCTGCTCGCCACAATGGATTTGTAGATAACTCAACCAAAGCATCAATAAGAGCTTTGTCCTCTTCTACGGTCCAATAGTGTTTGTTTTGGCCCCTACCTCTTGATTGTGAATCTGCTTCCATGCTAAAAAAAACCAGAAAATCAATATACTATGTAAAGCAACTAAGATACCTATATGGGCACTCATGTTGGTAATTAAATAGTTCGATGAATGACTATCAAATGCCTTCATAACAAAAACATTAGCATAAAAATGAAGTGCATAAGTAAATGATTTGAGCCAAATGAGAATTGTTATGCATAACAAAAACATAGCAAATACAAGATACTATACTAATATTACTAATATACAAGAATCACACAATGAACTTGTCAACTCTTTTCAAAATATTTTTTTTCCCAAACATCTGTTCCTAACATCATCATTGAAAGATAAGTATCTGAACACCGCTCGAAAAACATATGAACAACAACAATTTATAATGTTTACTTATGACATATATAGCACAAGAATTATCAATAACTTCTTATGTTCAAGTTGACCGCCAAGTGTTAAACATATCCATGGCCATCGTAAGTCGAAATTGTGTCTATTCATCTGTTGGGTCAACAACTGTAATGTTTTCTATATCATCTTGTGTGCTTTCTTCTATGGGTTCATTGGCAACCTCATCTTCAGCGGAGTCTTCTACCATTTCTCTTCTAATAAAATTATGAAGCAAACAACAAGCATTAATGATACGTCGTTGAGTGGCTATGTTATAAAACTTGGGCTAGATAGGATTTTCCAACAACTTTTTAGAAGACTGAATGTCCTCTCAATCACGTTTCTTGCACTAGCATGTTTCATATTAAAAAATTCTTGAGGTGTCAATGGTTGATGCCCGTCAGCCCATGAACTCAAATGGTAGCGTTGTCCTCGAAAAGGTGTAAGGAAACCTGGGTAATTTGCATACCCGGCATCCACTAAGTAGTAGAAACCTAAGAGGGAATAAACATTTTTTATTAGCAAATTATGCATAGTCGATGTATTAGTAAGCCTTGAGAATCAGTAAGAACAAATTTTTTTACCATCAGGAACTTTCAACCCATTACGCTTTGTTATAGCATCCCTAAGCACTCGACCGTCATGAGCTGAACCTTCCCATCCAGTCAATACATATATAAATCGCATGCCCTGACTGCAGACGGCAAGGACATTAGTAGTAATTTTGGATTTTCTTGATCTATATCTTGGTCGATCAGCTTTGGGTACATTGACTGGTATATGTGTCCCATCTAATGCTCCAAGACAATTCTACATTGAAGAAATAATTAGTTATGTGTTTATTTAATATATGTGACTAACAGAGTATGTGAAACTAGATTATTACCTTAAACCACTTCCACTTCAAATCATTTGAATTTTTAGAAACAGGCTCCGTTTCTTCAAAAGAATAGAGTGGCAGAGAATTACGGACTTTAACACAGCATGGAAATGCCGGCTAACTGTTTCTCCCAATCGGAGAAAGTCAAATTTGATTACTCTATTCTTGACATGATGCGTTATAATATTTAAAAACATTGCTATCATCTCTTGGACACCAACATTTAACGTGCCTCGTAGGCTACCGGTTGTAGTTAACAATTGACACAAATTATGAAAACAACGTCGGTTCATGCGTAACTTGTCAATGCATTTAATATCGCTTTCAAAGACTAGACGGTGAAGGTATTCATGTTGGCCTCGACGTCTAGTAGATGTAGACAAAATCTCATGTGCAATCATTCTTCGTCTATCATTACGTTGCTTCGTTACACATGTAGTGATCATGACGTTTAATACGTAAAGATAACATACAATCATTGCGCAATATAGCCGAAGTTGTTTAATCTTGCGCATACTATCGGTATCTATGTTAACAATGACACGTATATCTAAGTTAACAAATATATTATGAAAGGATAATACAAAGATATAACAAATAAGATAAATTACATGAGTTATGAATGACAAAATTTTGAAGAGTTTATAATAGGAAAATGCATGAAAAATCACCCATCACATAAAGGCATGAGAATTAGAGTAACGAGACATGAGTCTATCCAGTTCCAACCAAGCATGAAGTAATCTTCATATCATAATGCAACATAATTCCAAGGTGCTGAAAATTTAATCAGTATATATATATAGCAAGTCAAGATGGCACCAAATGCTTCAATGGAGTCAAGCAACACTACATACATACATTAAACATTAGTTCAGTAAACTACTAAATGATCAAAAGGATTCAGAGTATTTTGTTAATTGTACTTCTACTCTTGACTATTTCAGATCAATTAGTAAGTTCGTGATATCAAGCAAATACATAACTAACAATATTTTAAGTAATTATAATATTATATGTTTAAAAATGCATCTAAGCTGTTTATAAATGTGTTTATATGTGTCTTAACTAAACGATATTGATTAATATCATCAATTAATACTATGAACTAATATGACTCCACATATTATTGTTATTATTATGATATAATTCAGGACATCAAAACCCTGGGTGCACTTCAAATTAAGCTTCAAGTCTCATATGAATATTTAATGGAGTGATTTATCTATAATTAATTTTTTTTAATCATAAAAGTATAGTATGTGATCTTGAAGATCATTCAACTAATTTTTTGTACTGATTCTGACAAAGAACTAATATCATAATTAGTCCTGCAAGTAAGTAGTTTTATACAATTTAATAAAGCTAAAGTCATTGTAGACATGTTAAACTTGATGTCCTGCATTAATTTTGGAATGGAACTTGTAATAATAATATGGTTGGTTCACCTACATACAGATAGTACAGGTAATTAAATAACTCATGTACCAATTTGTGTGTAGTTTTTATGTGCAACTTAAAAGTAATAGATATTGATTGAATGATTTAACAGTATAATCAAAAAACATCAAACGGCATGTAGTTTTAGTGCAACTTATAAAGAGTTATGACTATTAATTAAATGACTTAACATAATACTTATTAAAAAGTATTAAATGATCGGCTTAACATGAACCACCTGATCAGGCTTTGCATTGTATGTTTGAAAGTGAATTAAAGTGTAATTCACATGCATGCACGTACGGAGTTGATAAAACTTTTTTCTTATTAGTAAAGAGAATGAATGCAAGCACCATGTGTTCAAATAGACAAAAGATGTAAATCTATTATCATCTCATTGATAACTTCATGTGTTTCCCAACTCTTCTGTGGTTAATTTAATCGAATGCAACACCGATGATCTAATCGAATCTTTTGAGTTATAAGTAGATGATAAAATCAAACATAACGATGATTTTGTTACCTAATTTGAGTAGTGCTTTTACTATTATTTTTCTCCATCAAAACAATAATGAAGATACACTTCAACAGTCATGTCCATATCCACAACAACAAATTAACTAAATAAGTTAAGAAGCAATTAATTAATATGGAAAATACACTCAAAGAAATAGACTAAAAGATAAAGAACACATGTTAATCATGAAGTGAAGAACTTTATACAGAATCTCATTAATTATATTAATCAGCACTTTCACTCCCAATATAAGTGAAGCTTTTCAGGTCCCAATTTATCCCTACATCTAACTAATAATTTAAATGTGAATTTTTAGAGTTAACCCTATCTATATTTTTCTCCACCATTATTGTTTTAATTAACATATAACCTGGGGGATCGACAGAGAATTAGGTAAAATCGAAATTAATGAAAAATCCCCACGGATCAAGGGTCTAACGAGTTCGTATATGAGAAATCCCCACGAAATTAATGAAAAAAACTAGGGTTTGCTTGAGAAATCATGAAAATGAATCAAGGAGAAGACGAAGGAAACGACGAGAGACGAAGATGCTTAGGAGACTCTCGTGGGATGGTGAAGAAGGAGGAAGATCTTATCAGAGTATCGTCGGCTGCTGATCTCTTTCTCGCTGAACAGGAGGATGAATGGGAGTATCGTCTGCTGCTGATCTCTTTCTCGCTCAACGGGAGGAATGGTTGTTCAACGGCTATCGTTGGCTGATCTCGTCGGCTACTGAAAGGGAGGATGAACGGGAGGATGAACAACTGCTGTTCTCTTTCTCGTTGAACAAGGAGGAATGGTTGTTCAATGGCTTAGTAGGGGATAAAGTTTTAATCAAGGGGCAAAAGGGTCATTTTCAGATGCAGGATTGAGGACTTCTCCCATTTTGTGGAGGAGTCTCACTCTCCCAACAATACTCCCCCACTCCTTACTCATTCCCCCTCCACTCCCATTACTCCACATCCAAACATAACTTTGCATTGTGTAAGTAATGATTCCCAGCCCATTACTGACAAACAAACGCCCCTATAAAATGATTTGAAAACAAGTAACTCTATATTATGAGAATTATAAAAAAAAACATTTATGTCACAAGCATGTTTGTGTGATGTTGAAAGATGTTCCAACATGGAAAGCAAGCACTTCTCTTTTTGGGTCTTGAAAGAAAATAATGAAACCAAAGTTGGTGACGAATAAAAATGTGAATGAAGGAATGAAAGTAAGGTGAGCTGAATTAGGAGAATGTGAGCATGAAAAATTTGCTAAAGTGCAAAGTTTGAAGAAATTTTTTGAAAGGATTATTGATCATCAATTTTTGACCATGGATTGTAGCCACATAAATGCTAAGCAACTTGAGAATTATCTACAATAGCATAAAATTAAAATACAATATTTAATATTTATCTCATATACTTTTAATGTAATACAATTTTTATTATTATGTAACTTTACATTAATGTGTTCTAGTACAATGTAATTTTATTATCCTGTAATTTGCAATTAACATCTTTGTTTATATAAAAAAAATATAATAGTAATAACAACAAAAGTTTAAATTTTAATAAATATCTAATTCTATTGTTATTCGGATTAAAAGCATAAAATAAAATAAAAAATTTTAAACATGCAACTATAAGGATAAAATTTTTATCCGGATACTTGCAACTATAACATAACAAAAACATTTTGAATTTTAAATAAATAAAAGGGGTTATGATAAGGTTAAACAAGAAAAAAAGGGATAAAATCCTTTTTGAAAAAAAGATGGCATGATATTAGGACACGTGGGGAATGGCATGAGGAGATGATGCCAGGGCTCCACTCTTCAAACGAGAAAAAAAAAAAAAAAAGCACGTGAGGAGGGTTACCATCTCATTCTTATCTCTCTCTTTCAAGATCTCAGCATCGTCTTTGGCCGTGAGCTTGAACATTCCCTGAGGATAAAAAAAAAACGAGCCAAGGCTCTGACATTGAACGCGCCCTCCTCCGGCTGCAGTCTAATACCTAACTACTTTTTCAGCGCCCCTACTAGCCCCATGCACTAGGTCCTTTAGTCCATTTCTTCCTTCTTCTCCGCCATCCTTCAAGACCGATGCTAAGACCTTCGTTTCTGGTGTCGGATTCCTTGATTTTGAGTTCTCCACCAGAGGATCAATGATCTTGTTCTTTCTCAATGGCCAAATCCGGCTTATGCGGCTTGCATCTCATCTTCAACGCCCTCAAGGCTGATTTAGATCCTGATCCGAAACAGGTCGAAGGTCCGATTCCCTCCTCTGCTTCCGCGTCGTCATCGAGGTCCGGCTGGAATTCGAAGTGCTGGATCTCTCTCAAGGATCTCCTGTACCACAGCAAGTTCTCACCATCAAAAGAGAAATCAAAGCTCATGAGAGGTATTACACGGCGAATAAAGCCCACGCGGAGGAGATGCGGCGACTGACGTTTCTCTCATATTGTCATGGCCTACTCGGTTGCCTCAAAATCAGCTCTCGCGGTTATGGCGCCGTAGTAGACTGATCAAAACTCTAAATCCTGTTCATCGAGTTTTGATGAATATTTTCTTTTCATCGCCTTTGCCATTAGCTTTGTGAATTCATGGACGCCTTTTGCCAATCTTGTGCCAAACTTGATGGAGCTGGAGTTGCTTAACTTGGGGATCAGTCGAGTGGCGATGTCAGCGTCGATGACCGACAACTTTGTTTATATGTCTTTAAAGTTTCAAACCTCGAGTCATTGATCCCTCATCGGCAGCAATCCTGAGAACAAAATATGATGAATACCTACAAAGACTCCTGAGTTGATTAGGCGATGGCGAAGACGTGACATCCAATTTCTTGAAAATTGGAAATCAGATCTAGAAAAGAAATACAAGAGTATAGAAAGTAATTATATTTAATGGATATCGAAAAGTTTTACCCAAATTATGACTGTGAAGTAGATTTTGAGATATTTCCAGAAGATATAGATGATGTTCATTTCTTAATAGAGTGTAGATATCCCTATGGAGATTGGCCAAGAAAAGGCCATGAAAAGATTGAGACACATATAGATGAAATTTACATGGAATACACAAGTGAAAAGCTTTCTAAACAATTAGATGAATTAGATATTGGAGCCCTGATGAAAAAATATGAGCAACCCTTAATTTCACCTTTAGAATAAGAAATTCAAACCCAAGAAAGTTCTATGAGTGAAGCAGGACCTAGTGCCCCAATAGGAGTAGCGCCAGCCGGCTTTGTCCCAACTAGTGAAAGGACAACGCAGCCTATGCAGTATCCATCCAAACATAAATTTGGACCAGAAAGATCTTATCCTAGAGGAAGAGGAAAATCCGACCCTTTAGAAGTCATCAGAGACATGCCTAGACAAAATAATGAAGGAAGCATGTTAGTCCTAACAACAGTACATCCACAGAAATGGCTTGAACTCATTGATAGATGGGAATCAGATGCCATGAATGCAATAGGAAGAATTTCCTACCAGTTAGATGATCTAGCAATAGTTAATTTTATAGAAAATTTATTAGGAACTACTGCCAGAGAATTATTAAACAGTTGGAAAATAATATACCCTCAAGAATATAAAAACATGACTAAAATGGCAGATAACCCTTATAACATTACAAATCAGATAAGATCTATAATTTTAGGAACAAATCCCGCCAGGGGTGAAACAACATTACAGGATGTTGCAGCAAGAGATCTAGAAAGGTTGCAAATATCCAGTTTCAATGAAATAGTAAAGTTTAGCCAGATGTATTTAGCATTAGCTGCTAAAACAGGTAGAGCTTTTACAGGTACAAAATTAACCAAAAGATGGTTTAATAAGCTACCAAAACCCTTGGGAGACTTAATATATAAGTCTTGGGTAGATCAAGGAAATGATAAGATTGCAGGAATTGGCCCGGCAATCTTGTTTACATTTGATTATCTTAAGAATAAGTGCTTAGAGGCAGAAGCAACTAGACAAGTGTCTAGTTATAGCTACTGTAATAAGATATATATCCCTTCAGTACATAAAGAATACAAGCCTAGAAAGAGATTAAAACGAAGTCAATATTACCGAAAAGGAAGACCTAAGTACAATCATGTCAAGAAATTTAAGAAACATAAACCCCCTAGAAAAAATGTAAATGTTATGTTTATGGCATAGAAGGCCACTACGCACGAGAATGCAGAAATAAAACAGTTAATAAAGAAAGGTTATCATGTGACTCAGCATCCCTCATGTGACCACTACTTTGAACCCTTTCAGTATAATTATAAAAATAGATGTGACAAGTGCTTTTTACTACATGAAAGTAATATTGCCATGGTCGCATGCAACTACTTCCTCCGTGATGTGATATGCTTCAAATAAATACTTAGGATTCTGATCTAGACTATATCTTAGGGGTTTTTCTTTACTCATAAGTTGAAAGGTAATCCTTCAGTACTAACATATGGGCCATAGTCATAATAAAAATCCCTTAGATGTTCCAAAATCATATAAAGGAATGTTATTCTTTCATATCTTTGCAGATTTTGATTCTTCCTATAACAAAAACTTTCATAGATATATAGGTTCCTAATTATTTCATAAAGCCATGGTATGGTATTCATTTTAATATTTTACCGTCTTCCCGTAATTTCAAATCTTTTGTTTTTCGTAAATTCTTTTCTTGTACACAATCTATGATTTCTCTAACATCATCTCCAGTGGAGAGTAAATATCTTAAACTTACCATTATGAGATCTACTGCTTCTAATTTCTTTTTATCTAAGTCTACTTCATTCATAAACTCATGAAACTCTTCATTTACTAAATTCTGGTAAAGAGACTGTTGCTCCGGATTATTTCTACCTATTGACTGTTTTCCTAAAACCATGAACTTCTGTTGTTTACTAATCCAATCCATCTATCCGTTTTCTGGAAGCCATTCTATACTTCCGTAAGTATCTTGGAAATCTATTAGATTTTCAACTTCTTCTAATCGATCTAGAGTATCTTCTCCGAAAATACTACAAATGTCACTATCTTTTTCACTATCATTACTATCTAGACTTACAATATCAAATTCATCTGCTAGTTCTAATTTCTGAAATAACTTTAACCTTTCCTTATTAACTGTTTTATTTCTGCATTCTCGTGCGTAGTGGCCTTCTATGCCACAAACATAACATTTACATTTTCTAGGTGGTTTATGTTTCTTAAATTTCTTGACATGATTGTACTTAGGTCTTCCTTTTCGGTAATATTGACTTCGTTTTAATCTCTTTCTAGGCTTGTATTCTCTATATACTGAAGGGATATATATCTTATTACAGTAGCTATAACTAGACACTTGTCTAGTTGCTTATGCCTCCAAGCACTTATTCTTAAGATAATCAAATGTAAACAAGATTGCTGGGCCTATTCCTGCAATCTCATCATTTCCTTTTTGTAATTTCACAGATTTAAGAGTTTCTTGAATTCATTTTGACGTCATGAACTCTCTAAAGAGTTAGAAAGTTTCTAATACTCACTCTGAGGTCATAGATACTCACTGGGTGGGAAAGTTTCTCAAACTTTTTTTATGAAGTCACTGACACATATAGGCACTCGTAGGAGTGATAGAGAAATTTTAAAGAGTCAGAAAGTTTCTAATGCTTACTTTAAGGCTATAGACAGTCATTGGAGTGGGAAATTTTCTCATGGAAAAATTTTAAAGAGTAAGAAAATTTCTAATGCTCACTTTGAAAATCCTAGACACTCAATGGGTGGGAAATTTTCTCAAACTTTTTTTATGAAGTCACTGACATCTATAGGCACTCGTAGGAGTGATGGAGAAATTTTAAAGAGTTAGAAAGTTTCTAATGCTTATTTTGAGGTTATAGACACTCATTGGAGTGGGAAATTTTCCCAAACTCGTTTTAAAGTCATAGACACTCTCAGGAGTGATGGAAAATTTTTAAAAAATGAGAAAATTTTTAATGCTCACTTTGAGGTCATAGACAATCATTGGAGTGAGAAATTTTTTCAGACTCGTTTTCAAGTCATAGACACTTTCAGGAGTGATGGAAAAATTTTAAAGAATTAGGAAATTTCTAATGCTCATTTTAAGGTCATTTCCCACTCATTGGAGTGGGAAATTTTCTCAAACTCATAGACACTCTCATGAGTGATGGAAAAATTTTTAAAGAGTCAGAAAATTTCTATTGCTCACTTTGAGGTCATAGACACTCATTGGAGAGGGAAACTTTCTCAAACTCATAGACACTCTCAGGAGTGATGGAAAAATTTTAAAGAGTCAGAAAATTTCTAATGCTCACTTTGAGGTCATAGACATTCATTGGAGTGGGAAATTTTCTCAAACTTATAGACACCCTCAGTAGTGATGGAAAGTTTTTAAAGAGTCATTAAATTTCTAATGCTCACTTTGAGGTCATAGACACTCATTGGAGTGGGAAATTTTCTCAAACTTATAGACACCCTCAGTAGTGATGGAAAGTTTTTAAAGAGTCAGGAAATTTCTAATGCTCACTTTGAGGTCATAGACACTCATTGGAGTGGGAAATTTTCTCAAACTCATTTTGAAGTCATACACACTCTCAGAAATGATAAAAAAATTTTAAAGAGTCGGGAAATTTCTAATGCTCACTTTGAGGTCATAGACACTCATTGGTTTGAAATTTTCTCAAACTCATTGTGAAGTCATAGATACTCTCAGGAGTGATGGAAAATTTTCAAAGAGTCAGAAAATTTCTAATGCTCACTTTGAGGTCATGGACACTCTTTGGAGTGGGAAATATTCTTAAACTCACTCTGAAGTCATGAAATCTCATTGGGATTGGAAAACAAAAATTTTAAAACCTGCTTTGAAAGCTTGGCACTCTTAGGGTTATAAAAAGAACAAATCAAGTCAACAAAAAAAAATCGAAGTCAAAGCAGTTAAGTCAAGATTTAAGATGTGAGAGAGTCAAGACTTTATAAAAAAAATCAAATAAATCGATAGATTAACTCAATAGTCTCAAGACACCAGAAGTCAAAGACTCAAAGACCTTCATAAGTCAAGACTTGAAGAAAGTTTCACAAGCACGAAAGCTGAAGCTTCTTGAAAAGTCAAAGTTATGTAAAATCAAGTTTGTGATTCATCAACATAGGGAATCCAAAACTTGAGATTCAAATCAAATCCAAGATGCAAACTCAAAAGTTAAAGCCATTCTAAAAATCAAAGTCAAAGTATCAAAGTCAAGATTCAAGAAATGAAAAGAGTCAAGACTTGAAAATCTATACAAATTGACAAATGAACTCAATAGTCTCAAGACATCAGAAGTCAAAGACTCAAAGAGTTTCACAAGTTATGACTTGAAGGAAGTTTCACAAGCACGCGAGCTGAAGCTTTTTGAAAAGCCAAAGCCATGTAAAGTCAAGTTTGTGATTCATCAACATAGAGAATCCACAACTTGAGATTCGAATCAAATCCAAACATGCAAAATCAAATCCAAGATGCAAACTTCAAAGTTAAAGCCATTTTAAAAATAAAAGTCAAAGCAGCCAAGTCAATATTCGAGATGTGAAAGAGTCAAGACTTGAAAATCTATATCAATCGACAAATGAACTCAACAGTCTCAAGACATCAGAAGTTAAAGAATCAAAGAGTTTCACAAGTGAAGACTTGAAAGAAGTTTCACAAGCACTCGAGTTGAAACTTTTGAAAAATCCAAATCATATAAAATCAAGTTTGTGATTCATCAACATAGAGAATCCGCAACTTGAGATTCAAATCAAATCCAAAGATGCAAAATCAAATCCAAGATGCAAACTCCAAAGTTAAAGCCATTCTAAAAAACAAAGTCAAAGCAACCAAATCAAGATTCAAGAAATGAAAAGAGTCAAGACTTGAAAATCAATATAAATCAACAAATGAACTCAACAGTCTTAAGACATTAGAAGTCGAAGACTCAAAGAGTTTCACAAGTCGAGACTTAAAGAAAGTTTCACAAGCACGAAAGCCGAAGCTTTTGAAAAGTCAAATTATATAAAATCAAGTTTGTGATTCATCAACATAGAGAATCAACAACTTGAAATCCAAGTCAAATCCAAAATGCAAACTCAAATGTCCAAGTTACATGTTTCAAATGAATGAACAAATGAGCTCAACAACCTTAATGCATCAAAAGTCAAAGGGTCAAAGAGTTCACAAGTTACAAAAAGCTTCACAAGCGCAAAATGCCAAAGCCTTTTCTTTGAAGAATTTCAAATTATCAAGTTACTAATTTCTCAACATGTGGAGGATTTACAGCTTCAAACCTAAATCATGTCTAACATGCAAATTCCAGGATTTGACAAAGACCAAAAGTCAAAGCGTGCTTTTCGGCGAAATAGTCGGAAGAAGATGAAATGATGTAATCATTGTTTACTTAGACATATAAGTCTAAGTTGCATAAGGTCAAGATGATCAAATTTCAAAGTCCTTGTAATTTCGATGAAGTGTATGAATTCAAGTTTATAAAAAAAAAAATGAATAAAATTGATTGTTCCAAATTTTTTCTTGTTCACACTTATTTTTTAATTGGAAGTTCATGTGACAGTATCTAGGATAATTAACATTAGGGGCTTACCATTAGTGGAAATCGGAAACCCACAATTCTTTGAAATCATAAAATTAATAAAATTCTATTTGTGAGTCTTTTATTTTAGCTGGTTAATCATATTAAAAGCTGGTCGAGAAAAATGGCCATACAATCTTTTATTAGTGATGTAATTTGATGCATATATAATTTTAAAGTAATGTAATTAAATTAATGAAAGTAGCCTTTAAAAAGTTAGCTATGAAGCTAGCCAGTAAAGGATTAACAATTTTCTATTTTATAAAAATTCATATAGTCTTTCAAATGTTTAGATAATCAATTTTAATAAACACATTTTTTTTAAATATTATCTAATTATTTTCAGGAATTATTTACATTAAATAAATATATTGATAATTAGATGTATACGGTAAATAAATGAAATGATTGTTGGTCCCATACTATATTATAATTATTATAAAAAATACTTTAATGAATACGAGTTGAATGGATTGATAAGGTGATATACACATTAATCCCACGGATAGTCTAATTATAAAAGATACCCTAAATTCATACTAGCAATTACTTACTTCTATAGGGATGTGCAACTAATTTTTTCGACTTTATATATATATCACAAACAAATATATCAATAATCTTCCAAAAAAAAAAAACATCAATATGCATGATACTTTGGGGGAAGGAAAATAACATCAATAATCTTTTTAAAAACATTTTTTTCTCCAAAAACAGAAGAAAGTAGCAGCAATCTTTTTGTGAAAAATAATGCATGAATAAGAAAACTACAAGAGAAAGTAGCAAAAAACCTCTCCATTTTTTTTATAATTTCATACAAATTTCTTAAAAACTTTCTTAAAACAAGACTTATTTTATATAATTAATTTTGTCTTATAGTCTTGTTCTTACGTTAGGAAAACTGGAGAAATATTGGCAGGTTTGCCTATGAAAGCCCATTAAAGCAAAAATAAATAGGTTTTTTAAAAATGCATTTTATTTTAATAATGTAAAATACAATAATAGATTTAAAAATGTAAAAAATGTTTTTTTTCAAATTAATAGTTTTTAAAATTGCTTTCTAGTTAGAACAATATTAGTTTTAAAAATATGAAAAATGTTTTCTATTTTAACAATACATCTTTTAAAAAAGAAGGCTTTTAAATGATTTAATATTTTTTTAAAAAAAATTACAATGAAAATTTTAAAACAACTAACTTAAAAAAAAAAAAAAAACTAAAACATGACCATTTTTAGTAATTACAAACAAAAGAAAAATGAAAGTGAAAAACAATAATATTTTTTAAAGCTATAAAAATGTCCTGTCAGCATCTAATGCTGATTGGATATGGATATGAAGATGGCCCTATGTTGGACTATTAAAAATAAATGTATTGCTTCTTTAGCAAAAAAACCCTAATTATTTAATTCAAATAATCATAATATTAAATATTAACTATTTTTCAGTTTAAAGGCCCCACAATTCATTTTTTTTAAAAAAATTATATTTAAAATATTCATCTATTAATTATCTTATGCACATAGTCATTATCTTATTTCTTTAATTAATTTATGATAATATTAAAATACAATAAAATTTTGTTTTATAATATTATTGCATCATTAAAAAAAGGATTTTATACATTTAAGGCTATGACATTTAATTCTTTTTAACAAAAAATTCCTTTTTTTTTTTTCACTGATTGACAAAATTCTTCTATTTACTTTGTTATCAATCTCAATCAATAGATTTCATTAACTGCAACTAATCTCCGGGGTGCACTAATTAAAAAAAAAAAAAAATAAGGCTTTCATTTTATGTTTTAATATTTTTATAATTTAAATTCAATTTTCTTGTTTTTATTATATCTAAATAGAATTGATGGGTTTTCTACATAAATTGGAAAATTAAGGTTTTTTATGATAATTTATTTAAAATATGTATTAGTCTCAGAAGTATCTAAAGCGAGGCAAATCTTTTTATATTAATTGGTTTCAATTTATTTTCTGAGTTAAAAGTCTTGAAAGGCATTTTGCAATAAATAAACAACAGGACCAGTAGAAGTTTTTAATTTTATACAAAAGTTAAACTCATTTGGGTTCAACAGAAAGAAGATTTTTGAAATTAGAGTTAATGTAAAATAATTTTTACAATCTAACTATATCACAAAAAAGATTTAACAGATTGTGTGTAATTTTTATGGAGAAAAATTTGGCATCTCAACTTGAATACTGAAATTTAATAAATAATTTTGCATCTCCAAAATGGAGAAAAATGAGTTTAAATTGAGTTTTTGGTTGTTAATTAATTAAAAAAAAATTTAAAGAAGGATACTAAATGTCTAGTTTTTTTTTTTGACTTTAATATTTTACTTTTTTGTAATTATTAATCATGATTTTTATTTTTTGTTTTTTTATGTAATTTATTATTTAATAAAAATAATTTATAAAAAACCATTTTGATTTCATTTGAGGCCCTATTTTCATTAAGACTGTGTTTGATTGCACTTTTTTTCCCTGAAAACATTTTTCACGGGTCATTTTCCAGCTAAATAGACTGTTTGTTTGCCCAAATTTTCCATGGAAATTTTTTCCTCTTATGTTGTCACACAACCCTATTTTCCATCAAAATAAGGGAAAACTTTTCCTACCTCCACAATGGGAAAAGTTTTCCATGGAAAATGTAAGGGGTTATGTGAAAAAATAACATGAGATGGCTAATTTTTTCATTTTACAAAGGACAATTTTGATTTTCTAGCTAGAAAATAATGGTAATCAAACGGCTATTTTCATTTTCCACGGAAAATCATGGAAAATTTTCTTTTCCACCCATTTTCCATGTTGCCAATCAAACACAGACTAAGAAGAGACTTGATTTAATGGGTCGGCTATGTTAGTAAAAGAGCAAGTGTAAGAGGAAAAAGGTCTAGAAGAGCAACACCCATGTGTATTGGTGAGAGATCAACCTATGAGGGAAATTTGACCATCTAGAAGCTATGGATATTTGGATTTGGCTTACTAATGTACTGTTGCCCAAGAGAGGAGTTTGGTCGATCATCAAACAACAGGGAGGCAATATCATCATGTGAGAGAGTTGATTTCGGTTTGTGATTAGTTTGCTTTTGTGTTTTAGGGTGAAATTTTGAGTCAGGGTGGAGATTATTGTATCTCACCTTAATTAGCAAATATATTGAGGTTATATTTGCAAGAATTATTATGTATTTCTCTTATCTCACTGTAAATTAGATAATTTATTCGGGCTACTTTACCAAGCTTTTGTATTTTTGTTTAGGGTTTGGTTGCTTTATGTTATTATTTAAATAGGGTACTCTTTGCCAATCCTCTGTTGGCGGACCTTGAAGACCAGCCCTCCAACATGAGCGACTTCCCAGACTCAGTATCTAATGGCGACACACTTACTGATGAAGCTCTTCTCTTTTTTTTGTTTGTCTTTTTATTTTGTAGTTTTTTTTGTACTCTTGTTCCACCACTGGTAGACATAAATGTGTTGTCTTGACAAGTCTAGTGTTTGTCGCTTTTATTTGTGTTTTTTGTGTTGTCTCTCTCCTTTTCTTTTAATAGATCACTGTTTATCCATCTTTTTAAAAAAAAAAATTAATGGATTCGGATTCTCGTTGAGAGATTTTTCTCTCCCTGTTTTCTTCTTCTCCCCATCTTCCGTCCAAAACCCTTATAACTCTCAAGAACAACTGATACAACTATTTCAAACTAACAAGATCTACAAATATCAAAACTGTGAAACCATGTTTTAGACCTAGGGTCTAGCCAGGCATTCACGCAAGTTTTAGGGATAGAATAGTCTTTTTACATTCGTGGCCTATTTACAGGTTGGTATAGTATCTTTCATGTGAAAATTGGGCCGAAACTGGAGGAAAATCGAGCATGTGGACCCTTTAGGGGCCGTTTGAATGCAAGGAGTGGAATGGGAGTCGTTACTTTCCCATTCCACTCCTTTGTTTGAGAATTGGGTAAGGAGTGGGGAGCGAGTGAGGAGTGACAATCATCCCAAAATTTGAAGGATTGCTCATTTCTCCTCCACTCTTTGGGGGTGAGATTATAAAGTTGCCCTCTTATTTAATAAGTAAAATTATAATTAATTAACATAATAATTAAGTAGATAATTATAATACTAAATAATAATTAAATAGATAATAATAACTAACAATTAAAATAACAATTTTATTCAAATAATAATAATAATTAATAATTAAATTAATAATATAACTCAAATAATAATTAAATAGATAGTTTTAATAATAAATAATAAATAAAGTAAAATAATAATAACTAACAATTAAATAATAATTTTATTCAAATAATAATAATTAATAATTAAAATACTAATATAAATCAAATAATAATTAAATAGATAATTTTAATAATAAGTAATAATTAAAGTGAAAATATTTAATTCAAAAACTTAATTATAAAATTAAAAATAATAATATTTAAAATATTTTATAATTAAAAATAGTGGTTATTTAACTTAACATTTATTTTATATATAATATTATTTAATTGTTTCAAGGGTGTAAAAGTCAATTTATTATATTCTTCTTTTTACTTTTCCTATTTCCAAAAAATTACTCTCTCATATCTTATCAACCAAACGCATCCTTCATTCTCAATCTTCTTTTACTTCCTTTTATTTCCGTTACTCTCTCACTCATTACTCATTTCTATTTTCAATGTGGGAACCAAACACCCCTTAATCTACATTTTCTTAGCAGGGTAGAATGATAATTTACTTTTTTTTTAATAAAGCTTGATGTCTTTATTTCTTCATTACCTTCATTCCTCTTTCTTTTTCTCTTTCTTTCTTCTTCTTTAAGCCGCATGCCCTTCTTCTCATTCGATTTGTTTTCGGCGACCAATCTTGAAAATCCAAGCTTTGAAATCATTTCTCGAGCAAGGTGGAATGTTTTTACTGTGGTATTTTCTTGAATTTCGGGTTATTTCATCGTTTCATTTTGTTTGGAGGGCTAACACCCAAACCATTTGTATCTTTCCCAAATTGGACTTGTTTAGACTCAAAATGATCATGTAGGTTAGCAATCTTGTATCTTCATTTTATTGTGGGAAATCTTTGGGGATTCTTTGTAAAAACCTGGTGTGAAACCGGTGGCAAATTCGGAATCACCGTAGCATGTTCATAATTACTGTAGCATCGACCTTTTGCACCCATTTCTTGTTCTTCTTTGGTCCAAAATGGAGTTCTTCACATTTGAACTTTATTGAATTTGGTTTTGCTTGATTTCTAGGCCTTTTAGGTCCAATTTTTGCCCAAAATGTTGAGGGAATATCTAGTTTACTATAGTAGCCAACAAAATTAGACTTTTCCGAGAGCTTAGGGACTCCTAAGGTTTTTTGAGGCCTTGGGAGTGGTCTGGTAGAATTTTTTGAGCATTGAAGTCCAAATGCTCAAGTTGTCGTTTACTTGCCCATTTTTTTTGTATTATTTTATTTTTGACATGTTTTGCTCTTGGGAATATTTCTCTTATAGGTGAAGTATCAGCCAAGGGCAAAGAAATAGCGGAGGATTGGCGCTTTCATTTCGGCATAAGTGGAGAGAAGTGGGGGGAAGTGGACTGACTTCCTCCACTTCTCATATTTTTTTCCTCTAAAGTTGGGAAGTGGCCACCTCCCCCACTTCATCCTAAAGTAGTTTTAAGTGAGTTTCTTATAAACCCACTTCCCCCACTTCCAAAGACCATTTAGAAGTGACACTACTTACACCGAAATAAACGCCATAAGTGGGAAAATGAGCACTTCATTGAAGAGACACTTCCGGCAAAATGAACATATGAAGTGAGGGAAGTCATATCACTTTCACCACTTTCCACCACTTCAGGGAAGTGGCACTTCCCCCACTTCCGGACTTCCTCCTACTTAGACCAAAATGAACCCCCCTTAGTGGGGAGCATTGTCTTGAGCATTCCGGGGTGTTATAAGTGGATGTGTTGTTTCCATTCTATGAAATGCAAATCTTCTATTCTTAAGTTTATACTTGCAAATGTATGCATGCTTTGGAAATGATCACATTTCATGCGGTTTTCTCGGAGTTTTCTTATGTATTTTTGGCTTTCTATTGAGGTGTGAACCCTATATACCCAAGTAGGATCATATATATACAATGTTTACACTTGTTTTGACATGATTTTGATGAATTATTTTCAGATTCTTGTGCATTTCCCATGTTTCAATGAACCATGAAAACCCTGAGCACCTTGGGTTTGGAAGCTATTTTCTTTCAAGTTGTGATATGAACATGCTATTCATGGTGAGTTTTATCTCTATATTGTGAATGGAAAATGTTATACATGTTTTCAGTGGTGACGGGGAGCATAGAGCTCTGCCTACTGCATTAGGGGTCTCCACGGGCCAGCTTAATGAGAAGTGGCATGGCAAATCAGTTCTTAGTTTTGATCCCATTCAGGAGGCACGTAGAAAACCTGAATGTGGAGTGGGTCACTGTACCCACGGAGTTTGGGATCCAGGGGTCACCATACTGGATGCTACATTAAATTATTTTTGGTATACTGTTCTTCAAAGTTGCTACATTAAATTATTTATTCTATCCTACGTCTATTTTACAATTTATGTCTATTAACATTTGGATATTCCAATACCAGTACTAATTTTTAAAGAAAATGATGAGTTTTTCATACAATAAAATGCACCAAAATGATGAAAATAGAGAAAATATAATTCTTGCCTTCCTCATCAATTACTGTAAATCACTCTCAAATATTACCTCTCATGGTACAAACCTTTGGTATCTTCTCTACAAAGTAAATAAGAACCCACACGCAGCTGGAGCAGTGCACTATTGTTGCAAGCAAGATGTACATTTGAAAACTCTAATTGCAGTTTGATATAATGGGTGTGGTGAGACGGAACTCGATCTTGTTACAAAAAACGGTATAGAGGCAAGTTCACAAGGTCATTAGCTGCTATATTAGCATATGAAAGTTGCAAAACTTAGGAGCATCTCCTTGTGGCCATGGAACCTCTCATACGCTTCTTTCACAACTTTCTCATGATCAGAGGTCACACATATTAGAAGGTACCGTCACTAGTAGATATATCTCTCCCACTAAAAGGGCCATCAAGTTACTGTGAAACCAATGCAACATTATCTCAATTACTCGAGTACAAATAATTGATAAGTTTCATTTACTTTATTGTTGATAATAACTATGTCAATTCTTCAACACCTGAGAATCAACTTTGTAATAGAACACAACCTCTGAAATCCTTTGTAGAAGCCTTGAAAATTCAGCAAAGTAAGGTATTTGATAAGAAAATACAGAAAACTGGCAGAAACATTTTGATATTTGGGAAAACTTGGATACTCAATTTCGAGCTCTGATATGCACTACATGCATTCTTTAACTCTCAAGGAACAAGTTTGTTATATAACTTCAAAACAAAAAACCAACAGAGAAACTGGGAAAATTCATACAAACACTCAAGGTTTTTTTAATACATCAAAACAAGAACTCACATACACTTATCTCTTAACATGAAAAACACTTAACTAACTAAACTTACACTGCCATTACAAACTCAGTCAGCATGCCAGATGTAGGATTGGACTTAATTCAACCGCTTAAGCTTCCAATCGTCAAATCTACTTCGAGCTTACACTAGCTTGTGATGATCTGATCCCAGCCATCAGCTACTCTTATTGGAAAAACTCTAATTCTGCCTTGAACTTAAACAATGTTGCCAGATGATAAGTTCTCCACCGTTGAATCAACCTTCAGCTTTCCCTTCACATCAACGACTTTAATTGATTTTCAAATCTTCTGAAAACCTCTGCAGCTTCAACTTCTTAAACTCAGCAACCTATCAATTCAGCAAACTAAAGAAACCCTTTACCAACTCTACAAACTCCATCACAAGCTCCATCTTCAATCATACTACTCTAACAGCTTTCCCTTGATTGAAGATTACACAAACCCAATTTTTCACAGAAATACATCTGCTTCCTTGAATCCAATCTTTTTGTAAAAAAAATCAGCCAATTGCTCTTCTGTTTTGCAAAATAGAAGATTCACATCCTGTTTTGAAACTAACTCCCTGATAAAATGATATTTCACATCAATATGTTTGGTTCTTCCATGCATCACAGGATTCTTGGCTATTGCTAAACATGACTTGTTATCACAATAGATATTTAGAGGCTCTTTTTGTTGAATACCACAATCTTGTAATAAATTTACCAACCATAGACCTTGACAACATGCTGAAGATAAAGCCATATACTCAGCTTCAGTAGAGGACAAAGCCACAACGTCTTGCTTTTTTAAACTCCATGAAACAACATCACCACCAAATAAAAAACCATACCTGAGGTACTATTTCTGTCTTTCATATCTCCTCCCCAATCACTATCAGAATACCCAGTTAAGCAACTATCAACATTTCATCCGAACATAATACCTGTATCAACTGAACCAGCCAAATACCTTAAAACATGTTTTACTGCTCCAAATGTATCTCTTGTAGGATTCTGCATGAATCTGCTCAGAAAATTTACTGAAAAAGCCACATCAGGTCTTGTATGAGTCACATACATCAATTTGCTAATCAATTGCCTATATTTAGATGCATTCACATCACCTTCATTTTGATTTCCAATCAACTTATAATCTGAATTCAAAGGAGTTAACACTGACTTACAACATTGCATCTGAAAAGAATTCAGTAAATCCTGCACATATTTCTTTTGACACACATGAATACCATTGTGCTCTTACCTTATTTCAAGTCCTAGAAAATAGGACATCAATCCTAGATCACTCATTTAGAAAACTCTTTGCATATTTTGCTTAAAATCTTCCACCATTGCTGCTGAATTTCCCATATAAATCAAGTTATCTACATAAATACACACCAACAAAATATTCCCATTACCTCCCAATTTTAAATAAAGAGTGTGTTCACTTTCATTCTTCGTAAAGCCTTGTCTCATGAAATAAGCATCTATCTTTTCATACCAAGCTCTCGGAGCCTGCCTTAAACCATACAAAGCCTTGTGTAAATTGTAAACTGAAGATTCTCTGCCTGAAATCTCAAAACCCTTTGGCTGTTCAACATATACTTCTTCCTTCAGTTTACCATTTAGAAAAGCTGATTTAACATCAAACTGATAAATCAACCAATTTTTAATAGCAACAATATCTAACAAAAGCCTTATTACCTCCATTCTAGCAACAGGAGCAAAGACTTCTTCATAATCTACACCATACTCTTGTATATCTCCCTTTGCAACCAGCCTAGCTTTATATTTTTGAACTTCACCATTAGGTGTATATTTGGTTCTATACACCCATTTAACTCCAATAGCTTGCCTCCCTTCTGGTAACTCACACAAACTCCAAGTGTGATTCTTCTCTATTGCTTGTATTTCTCCCACCATAGCTTCTCTCCAATTAGCTAATTTGACAGCCTCATCATAAGTACCAGGATCAGTCACAGGCAATGCAAAAGACCAACTCTCATATAATTCTTTCAATGTCCTCACTTTCTGTATTGGTGACTCATCTACACTAGTATCACTATCATGTTCTGCAGGCCTTTCAAATAAATCATTGTCTTCATTACTACCATTTCTTTCTCCATTAACTCCTGAGCTACTTGCTTTTGCACTACCACCCTTCTGTAAATAAATTTGATTTGTATTTTCTTCATTTTTGACCAATTCCAGATTTCAGATTCAATGAATTTCACATCCCTACTGACCATTACTTTCCCAGTTTCAAGAATATACACTTTATAAGCTTTTGCATCAGAACAATAGCCCATAAAAATTCCCTTAACTACTTTTTCATCTAGTTTCTGTAAATTTTGAACTGGCACATGAACAAATGCCACACAGCCAAAAATTCTCAAATGAGATATCTTTGGTACTACTCCATACCAAGCCTCATGAGGTGTCTTTCTAGGAAAAGCAAAAGTTGGAGAAATATTGGAAATATAGGTTGCTGTCACAATTGCATCTGCCCAAAAACTATTTTGGCAACATACTAGTCTTCAACATACTCCTAGCCTTCTCAACAAGTGTTCTGTTTTTTCTCTCTGCAACCCCATTTTGCTGAGGAGTATAAGGGGCAGTTAATTCATGTTTTACACCTTTTTGATCACAAAACTCCTTAAATTCTTCAGACAAATTCTCCACCTCTATCTATCCTAATAATTTTTAACTTGCTTCGTGATTGCCTTTCAACACTAAACATGAATTTCTGAAAGCAGTGAAAGACTTCATGCTTGAACTTCAATATAAACACCCAACTCAGTCTTGAGAAATCATCAACAAACAATAGAAAATACTTACCTCCACCAAGAGACTCTGTTCGCATTGGTCCGCAAACATCTGCATGAACCAATTGGAGCTTGTATTGAGCCCTCCATGACTTTTCTGTCTGAAAAGGAAATCTTGGCAATTTCCCATATAGACATTCTTCCCAATCTTTCAACCTTTTAATTTCTGGTAAACCTTTTACCATACCTCTGGATTATAAATCCTGTAAATCTTGAAAGTTCAAATGCCCAAACCTTCTATGCCACAATACTGTCAAGTCTTCACTCTTGATCACATGATTTATTTCTTAATCACTAGAAAATTCAATTGGAAACAAATTATTACCATTCTTATGTATTTTCAGTAAAACTTCATTAGTTTTGCCACCATAACCACACACTCATCCTTGTCAAAGTGCACATTATAACCTTGTTCATTGAGCTGACCAACACTCAACAAATTATGAGCCAAAGAAGGCGCATATTTAACACCATGTATCAGCTTTGATTCACCTCCATGCACTGACACCAACACTGAACTAATTCCCATAACATTTACCTCTTTGTTGTCTCCTAACCTCACCTTATGTTGTAATGATTCATCCAGCTGATAAAATAAAATTTTCTTGCCTGTCATGTGATTAGAAGTCCCAATTTCAAGTAACCAAATTAAAGAATTATCACCTACACCTCCAGTATGCACCAAAAACAAGCTACCATAATCACCAGAATTTGAATTACTGGGATTACTTGATCTACTTACTCCTTCATCAAAATTCTTGTTTTGTGAAGACCAACAATGAGATTGATAATGTCCAAACTTCTTACATTTAAAACATTGGACATTTTGTACATTTCCTCTTGGAAATCTTTGTGCAAACTGTCTCTGACCTCTTTGAAACCTTCCAAAACCTCCGGAAATACCTCTGCCTTGATCATAGAATGGTTGTTGCCTTTGAAACACCTGCCTCTGCTCAGTATCTCTACCAAAAACTCTTTCACTAGCTCTGAAAAATCTGGATCTTCCACTTAAACCAAATCTTCTAGCTCTTGCATCACCAGGAACAACAAAAGCTTTATATTCTGATTTCTCAGAAAACTGATTAAACCTTGCCTCATGAGCTTGCAAAGATCCACTCAACTCATCTAGTGAAATCTTTGTCATGTCTCAAGCTTCTTCAATTGAAGTTACAACATGCAAAAACCATGATGATAAGCTTCTTGTCACTTTTAATACAATCTCTTCTTCTTTAAGATCAGTACCCATACCTCTAATTTGATTTACCACAGCCAAAACTCTTGTAAAATAATGTTGTATAGTTTCATCTTCCTTCATTTGCAAAAGATCAAACTTTTGCCTCAAAGTCTGTTGTCTAACATATACCATACGAGAAGTCCCTTGATTCTCATTTTTAATATGCTCCCAAGCCTCCTTAACTGAATCATACATGAGAATAGTCTCATTTACAGACTGTTGTAACAAAAATAAGGCCTTTGCATCATCTTCTACTTCTTTCTCACTTGCCAACTCTTTATTAATTCCACTCTCCACAATCCTCCATAATCCTTGTGACCTGAAAAAAATCCTCATTCGATAGCTCCAGTGTTCATACCCATCACCTCTAAACACTGGCAGCAAAGCATGAGAAATCTCAGGAGTGGGTTTTAAACTTGAACTAGACGCCATACTCTGCAACCTAATCAACCAGGCTTCTAATTACCAATCAACAAATACCAACCGTGGCTCTGATACCTCTGATAATAACTATGTGAATTCTTTAACTCCTGAGAATCAACTTTGTGATAGAACACAATCTCAGAAATCCTTTGTAGAAGCCTTGAAAATTCAGCAAAGTAAGGTATTTGATAAGAAAATACAGAAAACCGGCATAAACATTCTGATACTTGGGAAAACTTGGATACTCAATTTCAAGCTCTGATATTCACTACATGCATTCTTTAACTCTCAAGGAACACGTTTGTTATACAACTTCAAAACCAAAAACCAACAGAGAAACTGGGAAAATTCATACAAACACTCAAGGTTTTTTTAATACATCAAAACAAGAACTCACACACACTTATTTCTAAACATGAAAAACACTTAACTAACTAAACTTACACCGCCATTACAAACTTAGTCAGCATGCCAGATGTAGGTTTGGACTTAATTCAACCACTTAAGCTTTTAATCGTCAGATCTGCCTCGAGCTTACACTAGCTTGTGATGATCTGATCCTAGCCATCAGCTACTCTTATTGGACAAACTCTGATTCTGCCTTGAACTTAAACAATGCTGCAAGATGATAAGATCTCCACCGTTGAATCAACCTTCAGCTTTCCCTTCACATCAACGACTTTAACTGATTTTCAAATCTTCTGAAAACCTCTGCAACTTCAACTTCTTAAACTCAGCAACCTATCAATTCAGAAAACTAAAGAAACCCTTTACCAACTCTGTAAACTCCCTCACAAGCTCCATCTTCAATCACACTGCTCTAACAATTGTGCCAAATTCATACATATACTATTGAAACTAATTAAGGAAAACAACAGAATTAACACCAGAAATCTAACAGAGAAAAAAGTTTTCACCATAACTCTTTTTTTTCATAAACGAAACTATTTTGAAATGATGTAAATGATAATAAATACCTGAAAACTTAGCAAATGTGAAGCTAAAGCAAAAGATGACTAGGTAAGAGACTTCAAGAGCAGCTCTGATGAAGAAGACCCCGCTGAGGAGCGTGATTAATGCCTTGGGATTCCTTCCAGTAGGAGGAGGCACAGCCAACCAAGAACCCAACCTCTTTAGAAAGATCCTAACATTTTTTTGTATGTATTCTCATTACCAGATGCGCTTATCCCTGCTTAGCCAATGGAAACCATGTGGAGAAGGAATTATTTCCAATGATCAAATTAATTTTTATATCCCTTTCATTAATCCAATTAATCTTAATTTTATAGCTAACTTTACTATGTTGTTGTCTATAGACTGGAGTTTCAAGCAGTAGTCAATCTTGGTACTTTTTTATTTCCTTCTTTTGTTTTTGTTTTTCCACTCCCTTATTCTGCATGAAATCTTTCATTTCTTTCCTTAATTTTGTTTTGTGCTTTTGGTTGGAAATAAGAATGTGATAATTGTAATATTGTGAAATCCGAGTGATCGATGGACAAGATCTGGTTGAGAGGTAAGATCTTATTAGGGCCATCAGATCGAAGGAAGGTGTCTTACGGCTCACCGATGTAGAGGTTTTAGGGGAAAGATGGATGGAAACCATTTTCTTATCTAAATTATATAACATTTCATTCACCAAGATGGAGCATAGTGGTTTTGAAAAAGCTACAACTTAAATATGACATTTATCAAGAAGCACCATAAACTCTTACACATGGAACCAACATAAAAGTAACCGTCTATAATACAGGCTATGGACTTTGTAGGACAAGTGCAACACTATAGGATGGGGTATTGACCTTGCAACATGAAATGGCGAACATGCGAACCCATGTGCAGATCAAGGACGTTGAGGCAGGAGGTTAACTTACAACACCACATAGTAATTATGAGGGGCTGAACACTGACTATGAAGGCCCAAGTAATAACCTGACAAGCCCAAGTTGCTGAGTTGGTTGTACTTGTGATAGCACCACCACCACCACCACCTCAGAATTCTGCATGTGGCCCTTCTTTGATGGATGAGACAGCATGATCCAAGTTTGTAGTCATGCAATGCTGCTGGATAAGACTGTTGCACTACTGAGTCCTACTCTGTAAGACTTCACTTCGCTGGATAGACCTATACAGATGTCTTATTTTATTCTCCCTACATACTTTGACCACAAGACATGCCCCTGCTTACATGCTTAGACCATTAGTATATAAACTTCATGATTATACATATTTCCGTCTCATGCTTAAAGAAGTGCCCTTGCACAATAGAAATCTCCATCGTACCTTCATATGCTTGAACTCCAATTGAAAAGGATTACGGACCCTCTACAAGGGCAGGCCAGTCTTTTATTAGGCTAGGGGCAACCAATTATAGGACCTAATAAAAAATATTCAAAGATACTAACAACAAGTATGGTTTTTTGTTTCTTCCTTTAGTCTGTCTTTCTTCTTCAAAGAGATCGACAAACAAACATTTTCTTATCCAATTTATATAACATTTGAATGCGTTAAACTTCCGTAAGATGGAGCAAGGTGGTGAGAAGAGCCACAAATAGGATTTTTATTAAGAAGCACTATAAACTTTTCAAATTTTTTGAGGTTTTTTGTTTGTATACCTTAAGTCTATCTTTCTCCTTCAGACAAATAGACAAACAAACATTCTCTTATCCAAGTTATATAGCATTTCAATGGATTAAACCTTCTTGAGATGGAGCAGGGTGGTGAGAAAAGCCACAAATATGATTTTATCAAGAAGCACTATAAACTTTTCAAATTTTCACTACAACAAAACAAGTTTTTTGTGACGAGTATTTCGCATAAGTTTATGGAAAACCACCACTAATTGCAGCAATCCTGGCGGTTATTATGATGATTTTAAAATTGTTGTGATTTATTTTCATTTCACGGTGGTTTTACCTAAAACCGCAGCCAATTACGTTAATTTCACTATGATGTTATATTAATCGCAGCGAAATGCATTCTTTTTGTAGTAGTTCTTCAAAAACGGCCACATGTATCTTTCGTATGGGCATGTACACAGGCTTGTATCCGGACCGTGTACTTTATTTCCAAATTTTATTTTCGACAAAGTTTTGAAATCTCTCGATTTTGGGAGTTATATGGGCAAGTACATGGGCATGTACTTTACCCATGTATTTTTTTAAAATAGGCTGGGAGTTACATGGGCAAGTATATGGCAATGTAAATCTTTTTCAGCTAGTGTACTTTTTGAAAATTGAATTCTGATTCTTTAGATCTACATGACCAACTATATAGGCTTGTATTTTTTTTTTTTTTTGCCAGTGTATATTTTTGAATTAAATAAAAAAAAACTCCCTTTAAAAAACAGATTACAAAAACATCAAAACCACACACAAAAGCCCCAATCTTTTTCTCCTTCTTCTTTTACTCCTCTTTATCCCTCTCTTCTTCTCCTTTTCTCTCTCTTTCTCCCTCCGAGCACCCCAATTGACATCTTGTTCTCGTCCTCCATCCCTATGCTGAAGATCACCTCTACCACATGGTCCTAATCCTCATCATACCTGTATTGAAGCTTATCCACTGGCGCGGCACCACCCCTGCTCACACCATTGGAAGTTGAGCAAATTCTTCACAGGAATGGTGACAACGATGACATGTGTTAAGCCGAGAGCTCCATCATCCAAGTGATCTCTCCCTTCCTCTATCTCTTCCCCTTCTCTTCAATAATCATTTTTTTTTAATTTTGTTTTTTTTTTCTGTGGTGGTTTTTTAAGATAAAACTGAATTACTAATAATCAAGTTGGAGGATGAGAATAATAGTTGTTCTTGGGGAACTTGGCGGTATATCAAGTGTGAGAGTGCTTGTAGATTATTGGTGATTCAATTCTTGATCTTTTTTATTCTTTTTCTGAGATGATTTGTTGTAGAGTTAGCTTCCAAATGGAGAGGGCTTGGAGTGCATGGATTGATTTGGTTGATTATTCCTAAAATTTTATTTATTTATTTATAATTTATTTGTGTGTGTGTTTTGATTACTTCTTAACTTTAAATGTTATGAATTGCTAACATGTTATTTTTTTTTTTTATTCATATGGCAACTCACTTGTATAACTCACTTGTAGGGCTTGCCAGGCTGCTGGAAAGGTTTCATGGGATGCTTTCTTTATTTTGTGGACCATATTCAGTAACCCTCCTATTCCTTATTGCCTGAAAAATTAGAGTTTCAACAAAAGAACACGGATCAATAACAAAAAATGAAATAGAAAATTCACTAGTAAAATTAGCTAGGTTCAATATGAAACATGTATTACTATTAGTTTACTGGCAGATATGCTTGAAGAACGATGTTGCATATCTCGTCCTACAATAACTCCACCATTGTGAGCACCCTACAATACATAAGAAACACATTTCATTTTAATTCTTAAAATATGGATATCTCTTCATGAGAATTATTTCAATAAATCACCTACTCTCAGAATACTTATATTTGCTTGAGATATAGCAACTCCCATATTTTGCTTCATTGGTGATTCATTTGTCTTCTCTTTCCCTTTTGTTGTAACAGATATACTTTCCCCTTTGATTGTTGTGCAACACCTAAGTTTGTCTCTTGACCAACCTAATTATAATTTTCAGCAGTTGTTGTTGAGGGTGAGTCAAGATGGGTGCCATCAAATGTGACCTACATTAGCGCATCATATTTTACCATAGCTAATTAATTAATACAAGGATACAGACTTTATGATATTAAAGGTGTTAAAAACTTACAATACCAGGTCTTCTTGGACATCACAGCTTGTTGTGACCTTCAATATAGCAAAGGCTGCACTTAAAAATTCTGCCCTCCATAAAAAGTTTTGATGTGACCTTATTTTGCTTTTCCAATGGTTCTCTTCTTCCTTTTTTTTTTTGGCAGGTCTACCTGGCAGTCTCTTCACCATGGGAGGTAGTAATGGTCTTTCATCGCTTATAGGCCAGAATATTCTACCTCTTAACGGGCTAACATTGAACTGGTATGCCATTAGATACATGTCCATGTTAAACCATTCAGAGAGATAGTTCACTAGATTTGCTCCACAAGATATAATTGCGGCAATTGCATGCTGACAAGGGATACCACTTTTATCCTATTTTCCACAAGAGCAGCTATGGCTTGCTAATCTCACAACATAACCTTCTCTTAAATTATGCACCAGATCATCCCAAAAAACCTCATGGCATACACCCCCATTCCATTCGACTTGCACTTTTGACCTTTATTCTTTTCTTTTTCAATCTTTGCAACTATGTTAGGTCCACAGTTTAATTTCCATTTTGCAAAAGATTCTCTCTTCAGAACCACTCTACTCATCACATACTGTCTCATTTCTTCCAACATAGAAATTATGGGCTTGCTTCTGGCTTGTAACAGTACCCCGTTAAACGTCTCGCACATATTGTTGTCAATATTTTCACACTTCACCACATCATTAAAATAAGCTTGGCACCAACCTTTGATCGGCCATTTCTCCAACAATTCATCCACAACCAACTCTCCCCCCTTCAAATTTTCATGTTCTGTATTTGTTTAAACACTTCAGGTTGATTAGTTGATCTAGCAATGCTCCAAAACTACATCTAAAGTTCTTTGCCTCGGTGTTTTTCCCCCATCTCATATAGATGTGTCTTGCACACATCCTATGCTCAATCAATGGCATTAGGTCATTTACAGCATGAATTAAACCCTACAAGCAAGATGAAGGAAAAACTAAAGTAAAGATCAAATTGAATGAAAAATTGGAAAAAAAAACTCTTTGCAAACCTTCTGCATGTCGCTGACAAGAGACCACCAAGGCCATCTCCAATGCAAAGATCATCCTTGAGGTGCTGAATAAACCATGTCCAGCTCTTGTTGTTTCTCACTCTACAACAACCCATGCTATTGGGAACATTTGATTGTTCCCATCCATTCCCACTGCAACTAGTAACTGTCCTTTCAATAAGCCCTTCAAAAAACAACCATCAAGACCTATAAATCTCCTACAACCAATAAAAAATACCTATATGATAGCTGCCAAGCAAATGTATATCTTACGAAAAACAGGTAACTGATCTAGATTCTTTCTTTCAGACACCACATGCATAGTACTGGTAGGATTTGACTCTTTCAATGCCATGGCATAATTGTTCAGAACTTTAAAATCATCCCTGAATTGATCTTCAATTTTTTTAAGCACAACTGCTTTAGCATTTTTGCACACTTTTCTAGTTACAAAAACACCTAGATCTTTCCTTACCATTGCCCTTGAGTGCATAGGCCTAATAAAAGGCATGGCAGCTATTACATCCCCAAATCTTTTAGCAACAATCTGAGATGTTACCCTTCTACTCTTAGTTGTCTTTGGGAGATATGAGTGTTGTCCCACATAATATTTGACTACAAACATCTTCTTCCTGTTGCACCACGAACATAAAATTAGCCATTTGCACCCTTTTGCAGAACATTTTACCCAGACCCTCTTTGAATCATTCTTTATATAAATAAACTCAAACCCTTTCCTAGTAGAAAAATCAGCATTGACTTGTTTTAGGTCTACAAACCTAAAATCTAGATGAAAATCTTCCAATGGGACTTCCAGATGATAAAATTTTTTGTTAGACTTATGTCTCTTTGCATCATCGACATTTGAACCTTCACTAGTATCTTCATAACTTCCAGGATCAGATGAATCAATGTAATCATTTTGTAATCATTTTGATATTCAACAATTTTCCCACCCTCACATGCAACTACACCACTGTTTATTCCTTCCCCATTTGCTTATTTATCTGGGCATCCTTCATCTCCATGTTCACTGCCCCATTCCTTATCATCCTCCTGTATTGCCTTTTTCAACTTGACATACTTGTTCATAATATCCCTTCCTTAATCCCTTTCTTCATCTGCATCTGAGATGTAATCTACAAAGGGGACATCCACTAATTTTTCCTCATCATCATCATCATCACCCAATTCATTATCATCTACTCTGCATTTTCATTATTGCCATTATATTAACCTCCATAACACGCTTGATGTTGCTCAATAAACAATCTGGCATAATTTTGTCAAAAGATTCAACATAAACATTGACAGTACAATGCTTCCTTAAATGGTTAGACAAAGCTACAGTACTCTCATCATGACAAACATTTTCTAATACTCCATCATCCACAAAAAAGAAATTGAATGGCTTTCCATCATCATACCCTAACTCCTTCATGTCCTCTAATAAATCCCAATAACATATTCTGTCAGGGTCAACCAAAAAATCCACATCCAACCCATTGACATATTTAACTTCCCCGCCTCTTAACAATGTGCCTCCATAGTGATATTTAAGAATGCATTCTTCCATGAAGCTGTATAATATATAAATAAAAAATAATTACTCTGTGCACTTAAAAATTTAATACAGACCCACTACGTTCTCATGACTATTTAAAAGTTATCACATAAAGGAATAAAATGTAAGAGAAGAAAAATCATGAAGAAACTACCATGATCTAGCAGATCACCAATTTCTATACTATACTCCATACTAGTGATGTTCTCATTCTTAGAAATAAATTAAAAAAAAGGTGTGCCAACTTTCAAGAGTAGAGCCGTGGTCTTCACTACTAAATCCCCTCAAAGTGACAATCAATCGCATTCAATACCCAACTCTTTTTATGTGGTCCATCTAATATATAGGCAACAAATACCCATACTAGCTAGTGGCAAATGTAGGGCCCAACATCACAACACAGATCAATCTCCATCACAAACATTTCAATTAAAATGGATTAAACCAATACTACAAAGTTAATTAATGGAGGTACATACTACACTAACAGGATACCAAATGGTAAGTGCAGAGCCATACATTCTCACACAAAAATAACACAATTGCAATGGAAAAAACCATTATATATGAAAAATATATAAGAGTAAAATAACTGCAATTGAAGAAACACTAGCAGGATACTAGAATATATATATACATCTATCTTTCCAGACAAAACTTACACCCAACTAGCATACTTGCAGTGAAAAAAATTACAATTCACACAACACTCACAATTGCAATGAAAAAAATTTACATCCAAAACATGTATAAGAGTAAAATAATAGAATAGCTAGTGTCAAATGCAGGGCCCAACATCACAACACATATCAATCTCAATCACAAACACTTCAATTGAAATGAATTAAACAATTACTACAAAGTTAATTAATGGAGGTACATACTACACTAACAGAATGCCAAATGGTAAGTGTAGAGCCATACATTCTCACACAAAAATAACACAATTGTAATAGAAAAAACCATTACATTTGAAAAATACATAAGAGTAAAATAACTACAATTGACGAAACACTAGCAGGATACTAGAATATATATATACATTTATCTTTCCAGACAAAACTTACACCCAACTAGCATACTTGTAGTGAAAAAAAAATTACAATTCACACAACACTCACAATTGCAATGAAAAAAATTTACATCCAAAACATGTATAAGAGTAAAATAATAGAATAGCTAGTGTCAAATGTAGGGCCCAACATCCCAACACAGATCAATCTTCATCACAAACACTTCAATTGAAATGGATTAAACCATACAGAACATGTTCATAATGACCAATTACATTTCACATCTAATGATATTAGAGAAGAGAGTACCTTTCTGAGCCGATAGTGGGTGTAAAGGAGCGGAAATGAGTGAAAATGAGTGGTTGCCACTGCCTCACAAGGTTGATGATGTTGGGGACCAGTCCGGTATGAGAGGGCAACAGCGAGGGTGACGACGAGGGCTAATCGAAGGGAGAGGGTGACATAGAGGGTTGGTTTAGGAAAGAGTGCAATAGCTAGGGCAAATTGAGAGTGCGAGTAAAACCCCCAATCCGAACATTGATAAAGAGAAGTGTTGTCAGATTTAGGAAATGCTGTTTTTTTTGTTTAAAATTATTTTTTAAATGGTGAAATTTTATGGAAGATGGAGAATGCCACGTAAGCTCCCATTCGCGTGCCACGTGGCTCCACATCAGCACCCACTGACAGCCCTAGTAACAATTGTTAGTTGGTGGACCGAAATTCCTCAATCAAAATAATATAGAGACTTAAAAGGATCACATTAGAATAGAGGGACTAAAATGGCACACCTAGAGCTATAGAAAGACTGTTCTAAGAATTTCATCCACTAGGTATATATATTTTTCTTTTGTCTATCACTTTATATATATATACATTTATACAAGTTAGGGTTAAGAATCATTCAAATCACTTGTATATTAGTCTTGTAGATCTTGTTATTTTTAGGCTTACATTGTATGAGTAGTCAATATTGTTCAACCTTTAATTTCATTGGAGTTAGGGCTATATATTTAGCCTTACATTATATAAATTTTTTCTATATTATGTATTTATGTTAAGTTGTTTCTGTTGCAAACATTGAGGGCGACTTATATGAGATCATTTGGCAGGTAAGAAATTTTGAAGGGACATCAACAACACCAAATAGCAGGGCCAAACACTAAGTTTGCAAGACCAAATAACCTTACAAGCCCAAGTCTCTAAGTTGGCTACACTTGTGATAAGACCACCATCACCAACCCTCCAAATTTTGCATTTGGAACTCCAATGGATGAGGCCGCTCAAAGAAATTAGGGGTAAGATTAATCAATTTAGCAGAAAATTGATTTATATATTCAAGTACATGATATCTTTTTCCATTTTTTTCTTTTTTACTTGGACAAGTTTACATATTTTGACCGCATTACATGCCCGTGCTTACATACTTTGACCAAAGTATATAGACTTCATGACCATACATATCTCTGTCTCATGTGACTACATTACAAAAAAGTGGCCTACAACCCTTAAAATCTACGTCATATGTGCATATGCTTGAACTTCAATTGAAAAAGGATTATAGGCCCTCTATAAGAGGCAAGACAATCTTTTGTTTGGTTAGGGGCAACTAATTATATGATACAGTAACGCTGTGTTTGATTGCCATTTTTTTCCTTAAAAAATTTTCCATGGGTCAATGTTTATCCAGAAGCACTAGAAACTTTTCAAATTTTGTAGCACCTTGCTTCAAGTTGATATATGGTACAAATTTGCAAGTAAGTTCACACTTTCTTCTCATTTATCTACCAACATTGCATGCAGGATGACCTCCACATCTACCTCCCCCACAACTCCTAATGTTGTTAGAAAAATAATATACAATTTTATGAAACAATCATACATTAAAAACATGTGAATGTTTGAAAAATATAATGAGGACACCGAGCCTAAATACTCATATGAAACGTCGATTGAGAGCGGACTACTTGGATAGACACTTATATTTTATTTCTACCAAGCGCAACTATGGGACCCAGTAAGAGATATTCAAATATATTAGCTGGTCTTTAATATAGGCAAACAATGTTTAGTGTTTTAGGACAAAAAACAATTCTCATATCCAAGTTATATAATTTTTTTATTAGATTAAAGTTCAATTAGATGAAAGAGAGCTTTTAAAAAAAAAGCGTAAACTATGACATTTATATTAAAAAAAAAACATAAATCTGTTGCCACGCTGAGCATGCACAAGTTATAAACAAAAAAAAATACAAAAAGAATAATGAAAGCCAAGCTTATTATTTACTAGAATCTTTACATCAAGTAGAAAAATCTCACAAAATAGAATTTAGCTATCTGTTCCACATGGATCATGTTAAATTTGAAGAAAATAGTTACCCTTGTTAAACATGTTTTGTAAGTATTTAATTGGTTTTTTTTTACCTAATTAAACCTTGAAATCTCAGACTATTTGCATTCTCTGGAGTGGCAGCTTCATGATCAAGAGATGGTGTTGGTGGTGCCAGAATTGCAATGAGATGCACTACTTCGGATTTTGAGACGTGCCATGCAAATTCACCATTTGGGCTTCTAGATTTCCCACCTAAACTCACAGAAGCACCATTTGTAATCCTAGATCCATAAACTATTGCCATTAAGTAGAGGGCTTTCGCCAATCAATTAAAATCTGAATACCACAAGTTAAGCATGTATGTATGGGTTAGCACCCGTCAATGATCTTTAAGTCAATTGGCATTTGAGTCCCAAAGATGCCTCGTAAATGGCGAGAGTTTGAATCCACGGGATGAGAATGCATGTCTGAGAACTGTGAGCACGAACTATGGGTGGCCCAGCACTCACGTTGATAAAAAAAAACTTGGTAAAGCACTGAAACAGTCTCACTATCCCGTCATTCACTAACATTACGTGTCAACTGCCCGTTAATAAGTTTTGTCAATTGCCGATTAATAAAGATGTTAGGGTGTTTTATTTTGGATTAGCTTTGTTATTCTATGTTCTAGGATTTAGCTACAAGATAGTTTGTTTTTTTATATTTCATAGGCTCTAACCACAAGTCTACACCTTCTAAACTGTTGAATTGCCACATAGGCATTAACCATTCATTTTAGTACTGGTAATGTTTTTGGGGACTGAGAATTTTTAGGGGCATAAATGTAATTTGGCTGTCAAAATTATTTATTTGATATTGTCCATCAAAGTTTCCACATTAAATTATATTAAATCATGATTTCAACATTCCGATGGCAGTTTAAAAGAAAATGTCTGCCAATAAAATAACAGCGCACCAAAATGAAACTGCAGAAAATATTACAGTTTATTTTGAACAAGATCACAAACAAATTCCATTATACCAAACACAAAATGCACAAACATCAGAAAGAGAGTTTCATTAATCACAAATGAAATCACAAGCAAAACAGTCCCCTCAAAAAAAAAATTTAATTAGCTGTTTTCCCAACATAATAGTTCCATAACCAGCAGAACACAAGGACAACTATAAACATAATGTAGCTCTCTTAACAAAAACCACACTTACAAATGCCTAAAATTCGTAGAATAAACAAAGCATCTCATATATATATGCATGCGTCGTCGTATGTTGCCTGCCAAGTTTGTATCCCGTGTATTGGAACAAAATAACCAATAAATAATTGACATTAAGAAGCCGTTTCTATCTACAGATGCAAGTGATATATGGTGAAGTCCTTGACTATCTGAGAGAATTCAAGAAGTTAAAATGGTGGACAACCTCGAGGCTTTCTGCGAGACGGAGTATATGGGACTGTGTTGCTGAGGAATCTGGTGAGACTGATTCGGGAAGGTTAGGCAGACATTCGGGTAAGCAGTCTTTGCCTTTTCCATGGACCGCAAGGAGAGAAAGCACAGTCCTGCAGAATATAAACCTGGAGAGGGCAGCATGAAAAAAGAAGTCATGAAGATATCAAAAAAATATACGACGCTATCCACTGATAACCATCTCACGAAATAATATGGATCTTTGATTGAAAAGCTGCTTTATAAAGTGCTTTACTACGTTAGATGTTAATTTAATGATATTCACCGAGCAAGATTCTCAAGAGTTCTTAAATGGTATTAATGATATAGCCCATTGCTTCACCTCACATTAGTATTAGACTAAGAGGTCAGAATGATTTATCAGACTGCATAATGTATGCAATATATTCCTGTTTTGTGTCTATTTAAATGGTAAGGAAATAAATGCAGGCATATTCCTTATTCCTTGCCGTAATGACCATGGTCAATAGGTGTTCATGGAAAGTACAGAATGGAAACAGTAGAAACATTAATTTTACGTATTGATCATTGCCAGTTAAATTCGGCTGCCTAAAAGGAACATACCCTTGACCCAGAAGAGTAGCACAAGATTGGCTTAAAAACAAGTATAGATCTTATTAAGCAGCTAAGATGCGAACTGATGTATTTATTGATGTTACAAAGAAAGAATTCTCTAATAGTATGATATCTCAATTACAACTAATTGTCTTGCAATGCAACGGATCTCACCCCAATAATAAATTGCTATCAGAATATGGATAACAAGGAAAAATTGTTTAGAGAGTAAGAATGCATCGGTGGAAATTTAAATAGTACCTAACTATAAGCCGCCGTAGAAGTGGGTCAGGTAATACTTGAGACCAGACCTGATCCAGAGAAACTGATGTGCAGAGTATCACTTCCCATTCAGATAAGGCAGAAGAAATAATAGAATCTGCGGTCTTATACACATCCTGAAAAATATCTTTGTATCAGATAAACCACCCAAAACTAGGTTGAGAAAATAACTTCCAATCTACTTACAGCATTAATATCTGCAAGCCCAGTTAACTGGCAGAAAGCTTGTAATGGAGCAGTTAGGAAGAACGTAAACTGACTTCCGCTAGGCGTCACATCACTAGAAGATAGCCACAACAGCCTATGAGGGGAAAGAAGCAACGCGGCAGGTTCTCCCCTCTCCGCACCATGAATGGACTGGAAGATATCAAATATAATATTAGAGAATAGATAGTTTAGAGAACATTTTGAGTAAACCATTTACATTTAAAAGTCAAAACAAGTAGAATATAGTCAAGGAAAATATATCATTCGTACTTCATCAATTTCACAATTAGGCAACATCATATCAGAACAGAAGGATCATTTCTAAGAATACACCTGCTTCCAATAAACTGCCAAAGACACCATCACCTTATAAAGCTTGTTATACAACATTCTGCCAACAAGGCTAACACTAGTGCAACTGAAGGATCAAAGCAAAAAAGAGAATGTCTTAATGCAAATGAAAGAACAATCATGAAAAAAGTCAGTCCGTGTTTGTATGTTCCATCTGTCAAAACTCGTCAGCAGATTAACTCCTGGCATACACCAGAGAAATCTTAAGCATGTGGCGTAGTAACGAATGATCTAATGGAACACAGAACTTCAAAAATATGGCATCAGCTCAGTCTAGGGACAAATAAAGAAACTGCATGAGACGCACAGGAAAAGAACAAAAAACAACCAACTTAAGTTACTATAAGGTTGTCCGCATAAAATCATGTAAAATTACAATCACAGGTCAAATTGCACCTTTATGGTAAAAATCATTCAACTAGCTAGCTTCCAGCAAATCATAATAGTGATTAATGACAAACTCCAGAACTTGATACCTGATAAGGGGTTTTAAAAACCTTACTGTTACTTATTGGGATCAATTCTTTACTTGCATGATGAGGAAGAATACAAGTAAAGGTAAACATACTTGGAAACTTTCACTTGAATGGGAGACATGCATAAATGATGGTGACTGCAATTGCCACGAATGAGCACTTTTTCTCAATGGTAAATGATCATTTACTAAAATCTGATTACAAGGTATTTAGATTAGTCCGCTGAGAGTTTGCTATAATTACAGACAATGATACATAAGATAAACACTACTTTCCGTTATTTAGTGCAGTTTCCTATCCAATTGTCTGAGAGAATAAAATGTAAAATATTCTATTTACTAGATTGAAGTTGAGACAAAACAAATGCAGAAGTAATATACTAAGTACAATACCATTGTAAGGGCTATAAATCACAAAATTGTTCACTGGAGTTGCTTTATGTTTATATGTTAGACACAAGCATTCATCTTTAATGGTTAAAAAAGAGAAGGCCTTCATGATCCCGAGAAATGGCATAATTTGCATGATTGCTCTTGATTTAACTGAAAATTATATGCAAAAATTTCTCATGGTCCAAGAAACAAAAATAAGATGTAGACTTGAGAAAGGGCACATGGCCTGATCGCACAATATATTTTGGTAAGGCTAGTTGTTGAGGAGGCACATCCTACAAAACCAAGTTCTCGGGCCTATCAAGTCTTGCTCACTGTTTCTGGTTGCTTTTTCTGTGTTTGAGGGCACCTAACTCACAAAACCACATATACAACTAGAAATGTACTTCTGTGTTAACAGGGATTTTACAGCAAAATTAATAATGTCCATAATACAATATCAGAACACAAATGTCATGAGCATTTAATAGCAAACAAGCAAAATGAACTTGAATAAGAGGTAAAAGCAGAAGGTTTCTTCCAATTATATGCTAAAAAACAAGGTCAGAAGATCGTATGGATAAAAGCTAATCATTTCCATTTTCCTTGGTGGTGCCTATAGCGCTCATTTTATTGAGAATCTTATCACATGACCAAAGGAGCAATACCAAAAAGGTGCCTTCTTAGAATGAATTACATAACATCAGCTTACATAAAACAATTTCAGAATAGTTCTAAATCCGGTTCTAATCTAGAACAATTTTTAGACCATACGTTGTATCACAATTAGCAAGTCAAAAAAGCCTTCTCTGGAAGCAGATCGCCATCATTAGCAAGTCGATAAAGGAAATTAAGAATTAAAATAATCAAGTTGAGATCTGAAACAACCTTTAACAACCACCTATCTGATATAACTGATAATAGCTACCCAAGAGTTAATGAAACACAATATATAACAACTCTTTAAAAGTAAGACAAGCTGCACTGGATCTTGCAAATTCATGTAAAGTAGGCACGATTAAAGTCCAGAAAAAGTTATGACGAACCTGCCTTGAATGCTTGGCTATTATCACTATCAATAATCATGAAAAGTGGGTTTCTTGTGAATGGAATTAGGTCATCAGGGTATAGATTGTCCAGACCTGATATCAGAAAAAGAAGAATGTAATCTTGGACTCATGTCACTCAAACTTTTTCTAAAGTCACTTTCAAATGGGGCAAATGTGCCCCATGGTGCAAAAACTTAAAAAATAAAAGCACACCTCGACTACCTTGAGAACCAAAAGATAGACAGTTTCCACAACAATTATTTGCATTCTGTCCGTCGGATGACATAGATCGTCTCAATAAGCCATTTTGTTTACAAGAGGCCTCAGAAGAAGTTGTTAGCTTCAATGAGTCCAAAGATGTCCCTGGCTTCTCTTTCAAATAGGCAGTATTCTGGTCAGATCTCCCTGTAAGATAGCACAGTGATAAATCTAAATGCTCTGGTTAAACAACTTGACATAACAATTATAGCAATCGAGCACAAGGATAAACCTGAAGCTGAGACGTAAATTAGCAATATGCTATCCAAAGAGAGATCTTCGCAAATCATAGCAAGTACCTGCATGTACAACAAATGGATTCATTGAACTCACGATGTCACAGTCATACCATGCAGCTGTACCAACAAGCTAGCACATTTCTTAAGGAAAGATAGGTTGTCTGGCCATGAAACATTAGTTAACTAGGTTTCATATATTGAATGAATGTTAGACCTCCAATATTAGCTCCTATAACTACTAGATTTGGTTATCTATAATTCCGTTTTTCTATTAATCTATCCAGTTCTCTATCAATCAGCAAGGTTTACATCCAACAACATGGAATAACAAAGAAAAGTGCAACCATGTCAAATGTTGAACTTCTGGCTAAAGTTGCTAAGCACTAGCAAAACAGATTTACTTCATGATACTTGACTACCACCCTTGATTTCAAACCCAAATAAATATTGCTGTAAGAGTTTGAACATGCATATGCAATTTAATAAACTGAGAAAAATGTAACATATAATTATATTCTACTGCAGTAATTTATACAAACTTTCATTTAACCAGCACAGGCTCGAGAGACATTATAAATATACAACATCAAGTCAACAAATAAAATAATATTCAAGAAAAATAAATAAATGACAAAATTAATAGCTATCAATTTAAACTCTATGGTTGAATAGCTACAAATGTTGCGTTTGACACAAAAGTCTGACCAACATACAAGTAAGAATGACCCCGCCAGTTGCACCCACCGTAATCAAGTGTGAAACAGTAGGGCGATAGAGAATAGCCTTCCGTGGATTTGGAGGCAAATTTGGATCAGTCATATCCGCTGCAAGATTTATATCAATTAATCCTGAGACCCCATTCTGATCACTGAGATTGCTGTTATCGCTTGGTTCATCTCTATGTGGCTGATAAAATGATCCACTTGGCTCCCATTCCAAACATTGCAACATTCTGAAAGTGTCTAAAGTAAGCTCTGTGAACTTCACCTGAGAATTCGGGTAATAGAACACTTAAACGGAAAGTTGAGTAAATGCAACCTGCATTCTAAGAAAGGATTCATAACTTCCATAAAATAAGGAAATTTTATTATGACTTGGAAATATCAATAATGTACACATTAATTAATTGTGTGAGTACTTCCACAAATTATCTTATTGGTATGTGAAGAATTGCAAACCTCATTTCGATGATAAGTCGTTAACAATGCTTCCTGCAGCGTCAACACTCTCCTTGCTTTTGCTTGAAGGCGTGTAATGTACGACACAGATGATGGATGGGAATCACACAAAACATTGTATCGCAAAGGCCTTGGATTTGCAAAACTTGTGTCAACTTTCAAGAACCGGACAATTTCTAGCAGCATTTGCTTCCATTCTTTAAAATTGGTCCCCTGAACAGAAAAATTATTATCCTCAAATGTTTCTGGTACGCCAGGATAAAGATGCTGCGATATGGCAGTAGAAATTATTCTATGCCAGTATTTGAAAGAGAAAGGTAACAAGATAAGGTAGCTAAAAGAATTTTAGTTGAGAGTATATCATCATAGGAAGTTTGTGTCATCATGACTTTCCAAAAAGAACAGAACAGAAAATTGCAAAATATATAGTGTCCTTCAAAGCCATAAACCAAAAAAGTCACACTCAGGTATAAAGTCATAATACACACAAAAATTTAGAAATGAAGTCACAGAAACTAGTAGTAATTGCAAATGTAACAGTAGTCACAACTCACAAACCACAGAAGAAATGCATCCAACAGTTCATAACTGAGAATAGAAACAGCGATAAGAAAATATAAACTTGATCAATAGACAAACATTTTTAAAGATAATTCCAAGATTCATACTTTTAGCATCCATCAATATCTGATGCATACAAATTTATGAGGTAAGGTTGCAACCAATGACTAATGTTATGAATCATTGGGGTTACTATCTTGTGATTGGATCATTGTCTAGTGGGACCACAAAAAAAAATCATACATAAATTATAGCGTGACAACTGCTTGCGCGGGAGGCGGTTTTATGGCACACTAAAAGCTTCCAGATTTATATTCACTTCCTACAATTGCATGGTTTGCATAAAATCGGTTAAACTCCATGCTAAGCCACAGAGGAACTAATGGACCATAAACTCGGGAATTTATTCTCAATACTGCAATTTAAGAAAGTTTTATCAAATATAGTAATATACAAATAAGTTATATGCCACCAAGCCTACAGTATCATGAGACATCGAATAAAGAAAAGCCAAGTTCAACAGGAACAAATAACTAGTGACTTTCCAAGAAGACATAATTCCCATTTAAGCATAGGACCCCATGACTAGGAAAACGCATCAAAAGGAGCGCATTTACTTTACCAGGCACAAGCACTGACAAGAAGCTTCGATGGCCCTTAAAAACATCCATTTCTCACAAATTCATCAAAATAATTCAACAATTAGAAGCTCCCCTCTAACATAATTAATAACAATTAACGGTTCAAGACTCAATAGGTAAAGCATGAAATCCTGAATTTTAAACGCGATGATGCAAAACTTCTCAATGAAAGGGAGCAATTTGAAACAATGAAAAACAGAGCTCCATAAACTTACAGGAAACGAAGCCCTAGAATCCACCACGAGAGACTTGAACCGCTCCACGAGATTCCTCACAACCTCCCCACGATTCAAAAGCATGGCAACAATCAAAAACCTGGCGTGAAACCTCAACTCCTTGAATCTCAATCCCACGTCCGAAGCAGAACCCCTGCGACCTCTCCCACTCTCGAAGTACCCCCTACTGAGTATTGCTTCATAGAAAACGTAGCTCTCGAGAAGGAACCGAGCCTCGCTGGTGCGGAGGTACTGCGAGTAATAAAGCTGACCGATCCGGGACGCGATCTCGCCGATCTCCGGCCGGCGGAGGCCAGCCGCGACAAGCTCCCGCCGGCGCTCTTGCTGGAAGCGCCAGAGCGACGTGTAAGCTCGGAAGACCTTACGATGGTAGTGCACGAGGTGCGGACCACGAGAATAGGGTGGGAGGTCGCGTACGCGCGCAAACTTCCGCTCAGCGCTACCGAGGAGTTCCCGGTACCTGTGTAGAGCCTCCTCCGTCGAGCCGCAGCCGCCGCCATCGGAGCCGTCGGCCATGGCCGTGGCGCTGGGGGCTGGCAGCTCTCTTCTTTGTTTTCTCCCTCTCGTCTCGGCTTTGGCGGTGTGGAAGTTAGGAAGCAGCCGAGTTTTTTTTTTAAGAAAATGAGCTGTTTGATGTTTCCTTTTGCGAAGAACGCCCAAAATTTATCTATATTTGTTTACCTTTGTCCTTTGGGTTAATTACTAATAAAATCAAGGGCCTTCATGCTTATCTGTCGGAAATTTGCTTAAATATATAATATATACAATAAGGGACAAAATGAATATGTGCCCAAAAAAAACTTTAAATTGATTTCAACATCAAGCAAAATGGGGACAAAACGAAGTATGTTTAATTCATTTTTAAGGTGATTTTGAACTGAAGATTTGAAATTTATGAATTTTTTTTAATTTTTCACCAAATATAATTTTTTCATTATAATACCGTCAAATATTAATGTTATATTTTTTTTTATTTAATTCTGATGTTCTTTTATTCTGAAGTAAGTTTTAGTTAAAAATTATTTTTGTTTTTTTACACCAAATTGGAAAAAACTATTTTTGTTTTTTATTTAATTCCACTTCTCCCATTTTCAAAGAACTTTCAGAATGAACAGAAAATAAATAGAAGAAACAGTGACAAAATGAACATTTGATGGAAAATACACTTCCTGCAAAATAAACAGGTGAAAGTAATATGACTTCCACCATTTATATTAAAATGAATACTTCTCCCATTTTTTGGCTAGACGCCTCAATTAAATTTAATTCAAATATTGATGATCCAAAACAAATTTAAATTTTTAATTATTTTTTATAAAATATTGTTTGCATATATATTCTTAGAGAAGTTCAAAAATATTTTACATTTTTTTTGTTGGTTGAATAGATTTTCTTCTATTATCTCAATTGCACCTTCGATTGGATTGGGAAGGGATTTAAAAGTAGAAAGAGAAAAAAATGATAAAATTAAAAATAAATATTAAATTTGACAAAAATGAAAATGGATGAATGGGATGATGAGGAATATTTCAGTTTTAAATGCTACAAAAATAATTGTGTTAATATCGGAATATAAAAAAATTGAATTTTATGTGATAAACATAATTATATTATTAAATATTGGGATATTGTAAATATAAATTTTTTTCAGAATGTATATAGTTTTTCCAAAATAACAGATAAATTTGGCCTTTGATAATATGTGATCTTGGACCAAGTTGTTTTCATTATATCTAAACACCAAAAGTCATAGAAATATTTCTGTTTTTGTTGTTTCTCTTTTATTTGTTTTATTTATCTTCTATTTCTACATATTTCATAAATTTGCATTTTTCCCCATTTAATTAAATTTCATATTTATTCATTTTTTTTTAAATAAAGAGTAATTTCGAGTGTATTGCCACTTTACTCCCTACTTGCATCATCCAAACACTCTTTAATAAAAAAACAATTAAAAACCAACATACCTAAATTAAGCTAAAACTCATCTACATCCTTAAACATAATGAAAATTTTAATGCTTTGCTTTGTCCCTTTCAAAATGTTAAATTATATTTTAATTTGCAAAAAAAAAACTCAAGGATTTTAATAGATAAGTATAAAAATATAGATATGAGTTGAACATTGAATAAGTCTAAATAAGACTATTTTCTTCAAAGTGGATCTACAAGTAATTTTACAAAAACTAAATAAATTTTGGAACTAGCTATTCAAAGTCATTAGGCCCCACCAAAAAACACAACTAATTCTTATCGTGGGGTCCCTACGATGTTGACTGTGCCACGTATCATCCAGGGCAGTATACATTGACCCAAATGCCCTTGAGAGTTACAATCACGAGGCATTGTCACATGGCAATTGTTGTCAAAACAGAATATTTTCCGAATTTTAGGGAATTTTTGGATGTTGATGCAAAAAAGAACCATCTAGTGGAGTTTCTTTGTTTACTTTTTTTTTTAATTATTTAATTATTTTGTTTTTTCAAAGGACACCCTTTTACTTTATAATTTTTTGACCTTAGTCCCTGTCTCTTTCCATTGATCTGATGGCCTACCCTTGTGGGCATGTCTCATGGTGGGGCCACAGCTGACGTCATTTAAAGCGTTTTTCATGTAAGCCCCTATCTCTTCGATGATTTCCAATAAACCCCCTCCAATATTTTGAAGTTTAAAAGTTTAAAAGTTTGTCATGTTCAACCACTTTATTAATTTACTTGAAAATGATTCATGGTATGATAATGAAAGGGACCCTTTTATGGAGAAGTTTATTTATTTTTAGTTTTTTTATTTTATAATTCTATTAATCAAATAAAGTTTAAAATAATTTAAATAAAATACAATTATATAAATATAAAAAATCTTATTCCAATTTCATATATTCTATAGGAACAAAATATGAAATAATGCCACAACTTTCTGAAGGATAGTTGACTTAATTATGAGAAATATATATATACATACCTCTATGAATTTACAAAACATCTGTACCTAAATTTTGTGTGAATTTTGAGATTTGATTTTGGGTTATTCTGAATTAATAGTTGATGTTTTTATCATTGAGCATGAGTCTAAGTATAACATTTTCAGTATTATTGAAACATTCGAGGTGTTTAATTAAATTCTTAACCATAAACTTTAACAAAAAAATATGAAATATCTATATTACCCTCATACTAAATTTAAAATTATAATAAGTTTCTTAAAAGATAACGTAGAAAAAGTATATATAGTTGTGAAGTTTTCATTAATTCACGAAATAATCCCATATGGATTTCAAAAATAGTCTTTTATCTAAGTAAAAAAAATAAATAAGGTTAGACAAATAATGCGAATTTTTAATATCAGAAGAATTTTTGGAAATGATTCGAAAGCAATAAATTGAAAAAGAATATCGGAAGAATATTTTTATCATATTACTGTTTTGAGAGATATCCTCGCATTGTTGAAAATTTGGAAGAGTAATATATAGTTTTTTTTTAAAAAAGTCAGGAATGTATATGCAAAATGCGAAAAAAGAAAGGACTGGAAATTAAAAGACACCATTAAAAGATGAGATTCTGCCATCTGATCAAGATCTAACGGTCGAAAGTGAGGAGTGGAAAACAACAAAGGGCAGCTTTCGCACCCTCCCCAACACTCGTTGCATTACTTTCCTTTTTTCCTTTTTTTGCCCTCCAATGGAGCAGGAGTTGACTCTAGTTAGTGGGAAACAGTTAAGGTTAGATGATTAGACTACCTAATTCCTTATTATTTTGGACATTTTAATTCATTATTTTCTATACTTTATATTTTCAATATACTTAATTATTCAAAATTTAGAAAAGGATTAAATTGATTATTTCATGATAATACGGCATATACTGAAAGAGTAGAACAATAATATCATGAATATATATATATATATATATATATATATATATATATATTCAAGAAGAAGATGCGCTTTGATAGCTCAAATCAGTTGTCACCAATAGAAGCTTTACTTTACTAAAAGGGACACCATATGAATTTGTTCATGGCAAAAGGCACCTTGGTCATCTAAAATTATAAATCTGACATTTTACTAGTTTTATTTTACCAATGAATAGTTATTAATAATGGTAAATTATGAAATTGACATTTTTCTAGTTTTAAATGTATATTGTTTCTATTGCTTTATTTTCTTTATGGTGATTAATGCAAGCTACTTAAGAACTATTTATGATTTTAACTATTGGTACAACTTAGTGTAAGAAAAACGATATAGAAGCAACAAATTGGGTAAACAATATACCATAGGAGAAGTAGACTCAAGCTTTTGACACTGAAAGTTAAAGGTATAGTCATATAACTACCAATCTTGCCGAATATGTTAACTCAGTATTGAATGAGGAAAAGAATCTTTCTATAACAACTTTAGAAAAAATCGACGTATTTTCGCCTAGTTGAGTTGTTCCTAAAGAAAGACATAAATGCCTGACCTTATGATACGAAGATCTCTAAAAAGATGCCCCAAATTCACGAGGATACGTAACAAAATTGATATATGGGAAGGCGATCAACCGAAGCATTGTGGTATATGTCGGAACAATAGGCATATTTGTAGAAATTGTCTAAATGTACCATGGTCCCACTAATCGGGTTTAATATAGTGAAGATAGTATAGTTGTTGTAATATTCTTAGAACATATGTAACTGTTTTTGAGTTATTTAGAATATGATATAATTTTGATATAAGTGATGATGAACATCATTAAAAGAAAAATGAAATATTTATAATGTGAAAGAAAAAAAAAATCAAGAAAAACACTGCATAATTATTAACAACTTGGTTTAGAAGCCAATTTTATAATTGTTACATCCACATAAACATTAATAATAGCAAAACAACGCATATAAAAAACCAAGTGTTCCAACAGACAAATGCACATTAAAAACTAAGTGTCCTAATAAACAATATAATTGTACTTATTTCTTAGTTTGCTAAAAACTAAGAAAAACAAAACAAGTAATACAATAACCTATCATCTACGATTGCGCCTCTCTGTAAACATTGAGGTGGGTGCATAACTTGATTTGGTAGTTCTCGTGATTTATGTCCTTTCTATGGTTTGGCAGGTGGATCGTTATCAAATGAATCTTCTGATTCTTGCATAGCTGAAGGCGAAGTGTTAATGTCTGTAGCAAAATATTCAAATAGATTCCGCATAAAATCCATGGATGCTCGCCAATCTTCATGTAAAAATTGTCTTGAGATGAACTTGATTCACCTTGTTCCATTGCTACATGAGATTCATATTCAAATAGATTTCGCGTAAAGTCCATCTCTAGAGCCATAAAGTATCAACTGGGATCATATGAAGCAATTCCAGGTTGATGAGAAGATTGGCTAATGGCAACATCAACTGATGATGGAATTGGCTAGCAAACTTCATCCTTTCATTGATGTAAACTAGGTGCATCACTATCAGTCGATAAGAACCACACCTATGATGTCTTGGTGGTGGAGGACTTAGTGGTGGAGCATCAACATCGGCTACATGAAATGCTTGAAGTGGAGATGCTAGAACATTACCTCTTCTATGAATGTCTAAGAGGTCATAATTTAATGATAAAAAGATAATAGTATTAGTGATATACTAATCATAATATGGCCCCAACATTGCGTTCCCCTTTTGCCCGAACATTAAGATGAAGACAATGTGATGCTCAATCTCTTTAGTATCCAATCCACCTAGCTAGCATGTGTTATCTCCCAATCTGTGTCTGCTTTATCACGAAGGTTATGATCATGAGTTGGTCCAATGTCGACTAGAGCTTGTGGAGTATCTTGAGATAATCCAAATCGCCTAGTTACTCGATCAATTTGGTGCCACTCAACAACTACAAAACATATCAGTGATGTAAATGCAGTCCACAATAACCCGCCAGTACAAATTTCAAATGGAACCTCTCCTATTTTTTTGTTCATATCATATGTCCTCCATATAAATTGTTTAAATAAAATTCCAAATGATACGCAGTGATTCTCAATATATATATATATATATATATATATGATTCTCTGCAACTTTTTTTTATATAATTTACATGTTGTGATTCCATTCGATTGATTAATTGTCTATACATCCTAACATTATGGTTGTTATTATGTCTGTCATCATCCACTTGAATGCATATTCACTTGAAAAGAATAATGAATTAGGAAAGAGTTTATGTACTTCATTGAAAAATGAATAATTATTAAAAATCGTTATTACTTGTAGGCCAGAGAAAATAACACACTAGATTAAGTTCTTGGAGATATGTTAGAAATTCTACACTATGCCCACGACTGAAGCGATTGCGTGGATCCACTAACATTCTTCATATCCTTGTTGCATGCTAGACATAGGAACCTGTATAGGGTTGCTAGGCATACCAATCCCTCATTATAGCTTTTGGCTTCTAAGAAATTCAGCAAAAATGGTAACCACTTCAAATGAATAATATTTTGTGACATATCTGGCATTAGGACACAACCAATGAGTCTTAGTATATTAGCATAAGCACAACACTCAATTTGTTGTTAGCTTGCATCATGTGGTAATACACCAAATGTCTCTTGAAGCCAAGTAAGGGTTATTGGTTGGTCTTTCCTTTGCTCTGGGGCCAGGACAACGCCGAGCAACTCTTTACATAGAGCAATTACCAAGCTTGATGTTTGCCCAATGACTTTGTTGTCATTAATAGACAAGTCCAATAATAATGCCACATCCTCTAGAGTAATTGTTGCTTCACCATAAGTCAAGTTGAATGTGTGTGTTTCCGACCGCTATCTCTGCACTAATGCACTGATAAGATCAAAATCAATCCAAAAATGATGGACTTAAGCATTAATGCCGAAACCCAATTTCTCCTAAATTACACATGATTTGAATAGGTGGCTCATGAATAAAAATATATCTGCATCAGACAGTAAAAAATATAAAATAACTAATTTCAAATAAATAATAAAAATAAAAAATAAAATAAGGTGACCTGAAATCCAAATATTAAATTTAGTATGTTTAAACATTGAAAAATAAAATAAGATATATGAATATAAAATAACATTTGATGATATTCATTTACAAACATTTTATTAGCAATGAATTAAGCATTGAATTTAGCTTGTTTAGAAATTTAAAAATAATAGGAGATACATGAAGATGGAAGAGATATAAAATGTAAATCTAAGCATTCCAATAACTACAATTCTTAGCATTCTATAAAAAATTTTATGGCAATATATCAAAGACTTTGTTAGCATTCTTCTATAAACTCTTCTTAAGCAATTCCTTAAATACTTTCTCTTAGGCATTCTATCAAATATATTGTTAGTATGCTATTAAAAATTTTCTCTTACCCATTCTATCATAATAAATATTGCAATAATACATCATAGCATAACAACTACTAATTCATAAATCATCAAACAAATAAAATAACATTACTCACAAACAAACATACTTATATACTCTATCAATCTCTAACATACTCACATCTTATGTAATATAAATTTAGTTAAAATAATTATTATAGAAAATATTTTTTTACAATAAAATTGAAGATATGTGTTTGTTTTGATTTCATAATAATGCCATCCAAAAATAAGATAAAAGAGAAGAGGAGAGGGAGAGAAGCATATGAAGGTGTGGTAAATATGTGGTAAGTAGTGTTATTTAAATAAAATTTGAGAAAGAAAGAATTGCAATTAAAAAAAAAAAATTTTGAAAAGTTAAAATGTAAAAATATTATATCAACAAAAGGGCACATAAAAGGGTAAAATATTTACCGTTTTCCACTATTTTACTAAAACCGGTGTTTTATTCACTATTTTGCACACTCCGGTTGATATACCCAAAAATGTGTAAACAGGTAAATAAAAAATATATATAATTTTTTTAAAAAAAATCTCAGTAATTACAACATATGCATGGGTATATGTGGAAAAACAAAAATAAAAAAAAAGCAAATAAATATAAATATATATATATAGTTTCAGTGCCTTTTAATAATTAAAAAGAAAAAGATTGCCATGGTCTCAGTGCCACTGAGTAAAGAGAGCAAAAGCAAACTTGTGAAACTGTGCCACCTTAAAAAAGAAAAGGTAAATCTCATGGCACATTGTGAAAGTCAGAACCTTCCATTCACTCACTCTTTGGATTCAGTCAAAAGTTTTTTATTTTGTGTGGTTAAAGGTGAAATATATTGTATATTATATTATATTATATTATATTATATTATATTATATTATATAATAAAAATAAATTAAGGTGAAAAGGTCTTTAGATTAAATACTAATATTTGTTCAGTTTAAAGTAACTAATATGGCCTCCAAAGAAGGTGTCATTGTTTTCTAAAGTAAAACATAATTATCTTTGTCCATCATAGCAAATTATAAACGAGTCTTTATCAGTTCAAAGGGTCAAAATAAATATGTTTTTACTTGATTGACAATAGTAATAATAATAATTATAATGATAACTCAATTCAGATTGCATACAATTATTGGTGACTTTAAACCTATTTCTTAATTCACATGCACTGAAACATATGTCAGTATATTATCTTTTTTTTTCTTAATATAAATGTTATTAATTTAGTGATTAATTAGTTTAATTTTAATTTAGGATATTGTAGGTAGGATATTGTTTAATTTCATTTTAATATTTTAATATTAATATATATATATATATATATATAATGTACGACTGTGTATGATGTATGTTTTTTATTACCGTTTTCTAGATTAGTGAAGTAAATTGATAAAAAAATGGATTTAATAATTATATCAAGAACTAAAACAAAAAAAATAATAACCAAATTTTAAAGACTACTAATAAATTTAACCCCGTTTATTATGATCTTATCCCAATGACTTCGATTCCTCAACTAATAAAAAATTATAAATATATCACTTCTCTTAGAATAAGTATTCTTAGTTTATGATCTAAAATCAATTTTTTTTAATGTTTGAAAACTAAAAATAAAATTGGAGGATTATAAATTTAGCCCCTTATGACGTTGCCATTCTTACGTTTAAGTTTTTGTCAACTTAGTTATTGTCGAGATTTTTGACATTTGTTTTATTATATCTATTTGTTGTTTTTTTTTATAAATTATGATTTATTTATTTTTATTTAAAAAAAATAAATTACTATTGCACTCACTTGTGGAATAATGACCGAGTTTTGCACTATATTATTATTTCTCATTTAAAGAATAAGTTTGCATCTAACTTAATTATAGTTATATAATAGCATGTTGTCACAGACTCGATCTTCTCGCCTTGGTCTTCTCGCTTTGATCGCCTACTTTCCCACACTAGGCCTAGTTATGAGAATAAAAAATCTGTTTGAAGAAAGCTTTTTAAAGTAAAAAGGAACTCTTTATTACAACTTTAACTTCTTTGTTACAAAGACGGGACCCCTTATTTATTTATAACCCTCAACGTTGACACCATTATGTATTTATAGCTTTAGAAAAAATTATGGCAAAAAGTACAAAATCATGTAGCTAAACACTTTTAGTTTTGACAATAAATTTCGTAGCAAGAAATGCCATAGCTAAATGTTAGCCACATATTTTATGACTTTTGTAGCTAAGAGCTAATATATTTTGCTACCGGTTTTATTTTTCATGCCTACAAGTTTAAAATATTTTACCACGTAATTATTACGTGGTAGCAAATAATGAATTGCTTTAGCTACATTATATTAATATATATAGCAAAATTGATGTTAGTTGCAACAGAAAAACTATGTGGCAAAACATTTAGTGTACTTGCCACAGTAAAACTATTATTACAAATAGTTTTATGTTCAACTATAAATTTTATATGTTTGTAGCTAACTTAAATTTTAATTTGCTATAATTATTATAGTGTGGCTAATAGGATATTCTTTAGCATCGAAACAAATCAGTTATAACTATACATTAAAATATTTCGCTATGAAATAGTAGGTTTGAAACAAAAGTATTCAATTAATTGCTTCAGTTAAAATGACTTTGTAAGTATATGGTAAAATGAGTGTCTATAATAATACACTTTGTAGCAAAAATATTTTGCTTCGAAATAAACATATCATAGCATTTAGCTTATATTTTTTAGCTGCATACAAGATAAATTCATATCTAAATATCAAAATTGTTTGCTACACATTGAATATTTTTATAGTAAAATTTATTTTTTTAATTTTAAACATAAATAATTGTTAATGAATTAATAGCTATTAAGTGCAAATAAATGAAATAAAAATAATTGAATAAAAATATAGCCAAAACAAAAATGAAACTAATTAATTAAAGCAATATATTGTGGAAATAGTACACAATAATTATTACAAAAGAAGTTTTCATCACTAATATTAATAACATTTATAAAAGCTACAGTTATAAAAATTAAATGTCTACTCTTGCGTTTGTGGAGCATGGAGATGAAATAACATTTTAAATTTTTCTTCCCAATCTCTATTCATCTTTGCTATTTTTTCATCCATTTGCTTTTCCATTGCCTCTACTCTTGCATTTGCTTCCCTTTTAGCCATTTCAACTTGCTCGCTTGCTTCTTTTTTGGTTGCTTCTACTCGTTTCATAAGTTCAATTTTTGATGGTATAACCCCAAAATATTCTGTTATATTTTTATCCGGGCCATATGCCTTACATAACCATTTTTTTCAGGTCCAAGTACTTCTTGAAAAATTTGCTCATCATCCAATGAAATTTGCCCTTCTTCTTGTTGTTTCTTCAATTGATCAAATTGTACCTATAATTATTATCAGACAAGAATTAACTAGTTATTCTATATTATTATATATGAAAAAACATACAAGTAGAAAATTAGTACAAAAAGTAATACTCACAATGACTTCTTCTGAAAAAGGATCAATTTCTTTGTCTCTCTTTCTTTTTCGAGATCAATTCCTTTTTCTTTTTCTATAAAAGAGATCTTATGATAAAGAAATAACGCAACATACTAAAACAAAATTCTATTAATGCTAAGAAAAACTCCAATAACTTTATTTACTATCAACTCAAAAAACAAATTAAAGTATTATCAATGTTCATACCATTTGGTGTCTAAGCCGTGCATAACTTTTGGTTCCTGTGTATGGAGGCATTGAACGCTTCTCCCTATTTTTCTTATTTTTCATACTTCTTTCCTGTAAAAAAATAAAAAAATTCCAATTAATAAAAGTAATATTCTTATATGACAATAACAAATTAAGTAATTAGATTAATTACACTAACTTGAAATGTTGCATCACTCCAAAGATTACCCAAATACTTCCAATCGTTCACAGGAACATGCTTGGGCTTATTTTTTAGACAATTTTGATAAGTTGTTTTCGAATCAAAATATTGCTTCTTCAATTTGTGCCTATAATCTCGATATAAAGCATTCATATGACCAAAAATAGCTTCTTTTCTTCCATTTGGAATTTCAAAATTGAACTTTTCCTACAAAGAGGCCATTAAGGAAAATAAAATTAAAAAATAAGAGTTAATATAATTGTATAATTCTTAAATAAAGAAGATAATTACATTAATTAGAGAAAGAATTAGTTATTGGGCAACTTACTAATATAATGCGCCACATATGCTCAATGGAGTCGTTTTGAATATCTTTCCATTCTTTGACTTGTAAAGGACAACATGATCTATTCCGAACTGTTTGTCCTAAAAACCAAATAAAATCTGTTGAGTTATCACCAACAGCTTGGTGGTCTTCATCAAATTCTACTTGCAATTTTTGTCCATTGTCTAAGCCAATGAGTCTCAAGCAACGTGTAGGCTCTCTTGTTTTTCTTTTAATAACTTTTGAAGCTATTAACAAGAAATAAAAATATATTAAATCAATAAACAAAAAATCAAAATCATTAAAATAAAATGTATGGAATAAAAACACTATATACCTGAAATATTTATGGGACTTGGTTCATGCTCTTCGATTCCATTGTTTATCACATCCACATCACTATGTCTGAAATTTTCTTCAGAAGAAGTGCTAGGCACAACGTTATAATCTTTCAACAGAGTATATATCACAATAGGTTTCGAACTAAAACTTGCATAGTTATCAAGCATGTTTTGGATATCTATGTCATCTTTAATTAGTACTAAGGCATTAGAATCCTCAAAAGCGCTTGATGGATTTAGATAATAGAACTTGTCACCTCTCAAAATGTCAAATTCACATTCCTCCTTCAAAAAATCCAACATATCAAAATATGCTAGAAAATCAATATCAAATTCGGTCACCTTCACTTTTTCATTCACATATTTTCGGCCTTGTGAAAATGTAAAATGATCTCCGTAGTGGCATCTAATTACTTTTCTTATTGAGGTGTCCACCATTCCTATTACAATAAATAAAATAAAATTGCATTATGAGATAGTGATATTTAATAAAATAAATATGGAAGATGAATTCATAACTTAAATTTAAAATTTAAGACAATTGTGAATTGTTCTTTACCAATAGAGTTAGAACCTTCTCTTGGCTATTGAAGAATATGATGACTATTTGATCCACTTGTGATGTTTGTAGGTTTACAGATGTCATATGGTTGATGATGGAGTGCCAGATCAATTTTTTTTGGAAAATCTTCTCCAATGTTGTGATCTTTTTCTTTTCGTTTTCTAAATCCTCCATGCCTAGGCATTCTCCTACTGCTTGACATAAAATAATATGAAAAATTAAAAAAATCAATTGAATGTCTATAATGATTTGGTTTTTGTGCAAATAAAATTTGAAGTGAAATATTCAAACAATAATCGCATACAATCTAAAGTGAAATATAAAAATCTCATGAAATAAAATGCATCATAAACTTATAAGTAATGTAGTCCCACAACCAAAAAATCTATGAGAAAATTGTATGAATATAGGGTGGAGAGAGAGAGAGATAACACATAAAGGATAAGCGGGTACATGTAGTTTAATGTTGATTGATCAATTGCATAAAGTGCAAAAAGAAGTAATTTAATAAAATTGATAATGGGTTTTTTGAAAAATAGTTGCATACAATGTAAAGAAAAACAAACTATAGAGAAAAAAATTGCATATATGTAGTTGCATACAATATGTCATGAAATAAAAAAAAATTACAAAGTAATAATTAATCTAGACAAACAACAAAAAAATATATATGAAGAAATTATGTGAATATTGGAGGGGAAAGAGAGAGGGAAACATGTTATGTGTGTGATTTATTGTTGAGGGATAATATAAGTTGATAAATTTGATATCGTATAGGTAGCAATTTGATAAAGTTGGCCTATCATGATATAAACAAATATATTGGCAATAGGCTTCATGATGAATTTATAATAAATCAAAACAAAAACAAATCTATTAAGAGACGTGTGAATATGAGGTTGAAAGAGAGATGGCATATAACATGATTTAAGGAGCATGTTGTTTGGAGTTGAGGGAGAATATTGGTTGATATTTGATTTTTTATAACTACTAATTTGATTATGTTGACAAAAATTTGAGAAAGAAAAAAAAAGAAATAAGAAAGAAGATGAACTTGAAAATTCTATAGAAGTTAAGCAATGTAGTTGCAATCTTAGGAGTATTTATATATTTTAATATGATTAAAAACTATATGGCTGCAATCCCTTATCTCAATATGTACAAACAAGATTAATTGAAAAAGACATACCTGACAAGATCTTCAACAATATGAGCAGGGCTTTGATTTCAATAGTTGAAAAAAGATGATAAATGAAAACATGAATTGGGGTTTAATAAAAAAGACAAAAATAATAGCCACTACTATCTTAAAATTGAGGAGGGAATTGAAATTTTTATTTTCCCTCCAAGCACAAGGTGGGAATTAAAATTATTATTTTAATCCAAATTAAAAATGAATTTAGTCATTTTCTGTCCAAAAATAGATGGTGAGAATAAAAATTATTTTCTTTCCTTAAAGAAATTAAAGGCATGAACAAACAATATTTATTTCTCCTACAATTTTCAAAATTAATTTTGGCCTTTTTGAATAAATTTCATGGTCAAATAATTTTGGGTCCATCTTTTAATATATATAAAATTTTTCATGTTAACCCCAAATTAAAAATAACTTATTTTACCGGGAATTTTAGATATATATATATATATATATATATATATATGTGTATTAGTGTAACATTTCGGTCAAAGTTTTTTTTTGGAATCAATCAAATAACTATTATTGCAATTGCTTCATTTGGTAATTAGATATTTATGGCTTCAAAATTTCCGCATGCCTTAATATTTAAGATTTTTTAATGGAAATTTCTCACCATCTATTATGATATCATGGTCTTTCCTTTTCATTTTCATTTTTTATAAAAGAAATATATGATTATGATTGTACTAGATTAAATACCGTCACACTAACAAACCTTTATAATATTATCTATATAGTAGCCTAACCGAAGTTAATATAATGTATTATATTATATTATATTATATTATATTATATTATATTATTGCATAAATATAATTATCTAGTCCCCATTATTTAATTTATAATAAATCGCGTAAAGAATTAAACTTTGAGTCATTTTTTTATACTTTTATAACACAATTTGAGACAATTGAAATCAACTTGTAATTTAATATAAGTATTAAAATCCAAAAGCATCACATTATTAAACCATTGGATGGTTCAATCTTGAAAACAAAAACTAAAACTTGATTCATTTTACTAAATTTTTTGTTCTTAATCTATTAAAGTTAGTACAAAACCAGATTAACATATTACATATACTAGTTAGTAAATCTATAGAAATAATTATTCCTTATTTATACCTATTTAATCTGTTAAAATAAAAAATTGTAAATTCTACAAAATTAACTATATATTTTGACTTTATTACATTGTATAATTTTCCATAATTATCAATTTATTTATAACATATGCTAAGTTAAATAAAATTTAGTTTAATTATTTATCAATTAATAATTTTAAAAGTTTACAAGTTAAAGTAAAATTTGTGAATTTAGCTAGAGGGTACTTAGAAGGGTTAACCCAAACCATATATGAACCAATCACTACTGACATTTCCACTAGATGTGCCTGTCTAAACCTATTTATATTGAGTTTAATAGGCATTCACAAAAACTAGCACATATTACTATCTTTTACTCTTTACAAAACTTATAATCTGCCATGCAATTTTAATAGTTTCTTCCTTTATTGATGTTTCATTTTAGATCATATAATTCCCTACATTGTCGATGAAAAATAATTATTCACTACAAATTTTTACTGCTATATACAAATTGGAAAACTATGAGCTTTCACAACCAATATGTATATTGTCTCATATAGCTTTCAAATTTTTTGAAAATCAACGCAATTAGTCTCCTAAAATCTCTTTATTTCATTAGGGAAGGGAGGTTCCAGTAGCTTATGAAGTTGTGCACTTCAAATTTTTAAAATATTTGTTACATTCTAGAAGGGAAGCATTTAGTTTGAATTTCTTATTGAATTAAAAATAAATAAATTTCCTTTATATATAACTTTCATTTAAATTTTTAAAGTATTTTTTTCATACAAAAATATACTTTCCTAATAAAGCCAACTTATTTTCATTGGAATAATGAGTGAACCATTATAATATTGGCAATAGGCTTGCATTCTTTTATGGTTATTTTTTTTATTTTTCAAATACTTTGCTTTTTATAAGATGTATGGAACTAATGACATGTGGATATGGTGAGTTGAAAAAAAAAAGGGTAAATTACAAGATTAGTCACTAAACTATCCACTAGTTTCTATTTTGGTCACTAAACAAAAAAAATTTTTATTGTGGTCACTAATATTTTAAATTGCTTTCAATTTGGTCACTGTCGCCAACGCCGTTAACGGCGATCTGACGTGGCTTAGCCATGTCAGCGAACTTAGCCACGTCAGCACCTGTCTTGCTTATTTAAAAGGGTAAATTACAAGATTAGTCACTAAACTATTTACTAGTTCCTATTTTGATCACTAAACAAAAAAAATTTCTATTTTGGTCACTATAATTTATTCTCCAATAGAGGTCCCCAGAAAAGTCTCTGCTAATTGAATTTGATCTCTCTCCAACTCACACAAGTACAATTAATTTAGTGCTAATCAACATTGCAGCTCTATAATCCAGTACCCAACCTTGCAAATCGACACCATCTATGTCTAAAAACAACATAAACCAATGACTACAAATTGCACAACTCTCACACAATTAATGCTTAATCCTTGTTTATTTTGCTTCGCAGATTCAATGAACAACTTGCACCTCCCTGAGAACACACACACAAATACTTAAAAATTAATTCTTTGGCCAAACAAAAACAAGGAAAACAACACAATACATGCATCATGTCATTATGTACAATAAGCAACACAGAATGTCATTATATTTTAATAATACACAGAATTCTGCAGATGATACAAAATAACCAACACATAATTTTGCAGATGATACAGAATAACCAACACAGATTTGCAGATAAACTAGTAATTCTGCAGATGATACAAAATAAGCAACATAGTCATCTAGTAATAACATAATGACATTCAAAATTCTGCAGATAATCTGGTAATTCTGCAGATGATACAAAATAACAAACATAGTAATCTGGTAACAATATCATGACATAATGATATTCAGAATGTATACAAAATTCCGAAGATGACATTCATTTAAAACTGCCTATTCCAAAGATTGCAATTTGTAGTCATTGGTTTCTGTTGTTTTTAGACATAGATGGTGTCGATTTGCAAGGTTGGGTACTGGATTATAGAGCTGCAATGTTGATTAGCACTAAATTAATTGTACTTGTGTGAGTTGGAGAGAGATCAAATTCAATTAGTAGAGACTTTTCTGGGGACCCCTATTGGAGAATAAATTATAGTGACCAAAATAGAAATTTTTTTGGTTTAGTGACCAAAATAGGAACTATTAAATAGTTTAGTGACTAATCTTGTAATTTACCCTTTTAAATAAGCAAGACAGGTGCTGACGTGGCTAAGTTCACTGACATGGCTAAGCCACGTCAGATCGCCGTTAACGGCGTTGGCGACAGTGACCAAATTGAAAGCAATTTAAAAGATTAGTGACCAAAATAGAAATTTTTTTTGTTTAGTGACCAAAATAGGAACTGGTGGATAGTTTAATGACTAATCTTGTAATTTACCCAAAAAAAATTAAGAAAAGAAATTTTAAGTAAAAAGAGTTAAATAATTAAATAAAAAGAAAGGGGCTAAAATAAACAAATCAAGCAAAGGAAGAGGCTAATGTATCAAGAGGGGTAGATTAAAAAAAAAAGCCCCATCATCAAAAACCCTTTCTTTTTATTGCCTATGGGCGTTGGTATCCCCTTGATTTCTCATCTCTCACTGTTAGCCGTTTCTCCATCTTGTTCTTCTTCCCACCGCCAAAAATTTTGGTTTCAGGTTTGTCCTTTTCTCTACTTCTTGATTCCTCTTCATTCTTTTTTTTTTCAATTTATTTTTTTATATCTCTAAGAAAAACTTTGAATAGATTAAAGTAGTTAGATCTCTTTTTTTGTTGTTTTTTTTAGTTTATGATTTGAAAGATATGTTTTTGATTATAGATGTTGGATGTATTTATGTATTTGATTAAATTAGGTGCATCCATGATTTAAGATGCATGAAAGCAATGTATTTATCACTTCTTGATTTCCTTTAATTTCTCTTTGTTTAGATTAAATTAGGTGTGCATCCTATATGTAGATTCATGAACGTTTAAGATTTAGATGTAATGATTTTATAATGTTATTATGAGCCTTCAATGTTAGTTTAGTGTTAATGTTTATATATTTTTTGTAGAGTTTTTTTTTATGAGTTTGCATTGGATTTTTTACTCATATCTTTATTGTTTTCAGGCAAGAGAAATATTTCAATATCAAGTAGCGCCATTGTAGTGTTATTCATTTTGCACCAACCAACAGTCCTCCAGGTTTTTTTTAAAATCCTTCATCTTGTTTATGTTGGTATATGTCACCATGTTATTACTCGTAGAATTTATTAATTTTTTCTCAGTGATCAACTATTGATGAAAGGAAAGAATAATTAATATAGAGAAATAAAATAAATCGAGGACTTATTTGATCTTAGAATATTGGCATCTATTATTTTTATGTAAATACCCTTATATGTTATTTGTAATATATAAATTTAGATATACAAGAAACTATGCACGCGTAAATCATATGAATGCAATCTCAATGACTTCATGTCACATGAGAGTGCCCTTGAATTGAAAGTTAGGAGGATCATGGTAAATCCTTCCCATGTCTCATTAATTATTTTTAATTCAAAGGTTGGAAACATCACAATTAATAATAAAGGATGTAGAGAAGATTACCATATATATCTAGGTGATGCCAAGGAAGGAGATTGATTACCATATATAATATGGTGTTATTAACCTATAAGTAAATGATTTCTTGTCTTAGTTAGTGTATATAAGAGTTAAATAGTTAAAAAAAAAAAGGTGACAATAATTTTTATGAGTTTCTTGTAAGTGTCGAAGATATAGTTAATATTTTTTCGTATCTCTCAGGATGGGGAGTGAGTGTTTGTTTGTAAATACTTGTAATGTTTTTTTTTTTTCTCACAAGAGTGATAATTTGTAGTGTCTTATGATAGATGAACTATATTCCTAATCATTCGATATCTAATATAATATGTTGACAAATGTTGTGGAGATATAATATTGGCATAAGTTTAATGTTGACAAATGCATATCATTTGGTTTCTGTTGTTTAATGTTCATCTTGTATTTTAAATTCACATATATATATTTTTTTCAATATGAAACAGATTATACGATGGATAAAAAATGGATGACAGCGTATAGATTGAGTGATGAATACAAAAAATGAGTGCATAATTTTCTTGAATTTGCATTCAACCATACAAAACTAGATGGTGTAATTCCTTGTCCTTGTGTTAAGTGCAATAATGCTTTGCTCAAAACTAGAGATGAGGTTGAAGAACATTTAATGGTGGATGGAATAATTAAAAGTTACACTCGTTGGTTGTATCATGGAGAGGTCATCATAGAAGGAAAAATTGATCATAAAGTGCAAGTTGATAAATTTGATGATATGTTTGGCATGATTTACGATGCAGCTGGACCAAAAGTCATGGATACCATAATGCAAGATTCTACTCACCAAAAGCATGATGATTACAATACTTTTGAACATGGTGAATGCTCGGATGAACCTTATAAAATTCCAAACCTTGGAAAGGAGGCTTCTAAATTTTTTAAGCTATTAGAAGATGCCCAACAAAAGCTATATCCCAATTGTGAGAATTTTACAAAGTTATCTTTTATTGTTAAACTATTTCAAATCAAGTGTCTATATAGCATTAGTGATAAAGCGATAACTAGCTTAATGCAACTATTTAAAGAAGCACTCCCTAGTGGTGAAACTCTACCCAAATCATTTTATGAAGCAAGAAAAATAATTAAGGATTTGGGTCTTGATTATGAGAAAATAGATACTTGCACAAATGATTGCATGTTATTTTGGAAGGAGAATGCAAAGCTTGATCAATGTTTGATGTGTGGGGAGTCCAGATGGAAATCAGATGACATTAGTAAGGGTGACAAAAATGTTGCAAAGAAAGTCCTACGCTATTTTCCTATAAAACCAAGATTACAAAGGTTATTTATGTCATCAAAGACAGCTTCCGATATGAGATGGCATCATGACCAACGTCCTAATGATGGTATTTTGAGACATCCTGCAGATTCTTTGGCATGAAAATCTTTTGATGAATCAAACATAGGATTTGCAAGAGAGCCTCGAAATGTGAGACTTGGATTATCAACCGATGGAATGAACCCTTTTGGTAACATGAGTGTCTCATATAGCACATGGCCTGTGATTGTTATAGTATATAATCTACCTCCGTGGATGTGTATGAAGCAACCATATTGCATGTTAACTTTGTTGATACATGGACCGAAAGCTCCTGGAAATGATATTGATGTTTATTTACAACCTTTAATAGATGAATTGAAAGATTTGTGGTATAATGGAGTCGATACCTATGATGCTTCAAAGAAAGAGAACTTCTGAATGCGTGCTGCAATTTTATGGACTATCAGTGACTTTCCGGCATATGCGTACTTGTTAGGGTGGAGCACAAAAGGTACGTTAGCTTGTCCTTCATGTAATAAAGATACTCCATCTTTCCGTCTTAAATATTGTCGTAAATTTTGTTACATGCATGCTCGTCGATTTTTGCCTCCAAATCATAAATGGCGTTCTAATAAGCATGCTTTTGATGGAACTGTTGAAAAATGTTGTGGCTCACATTTATTGTCTGGTGAAGATATCATAAATCAATTGCATAAGCTTCAACTTGTTGTATTTGGCAAAAATGTTATAAAACCAAAAATTGGTAAAAATAAGGATCATCTGAATTGGAAAAAGAAAAGTATATTTTTTGAGTTGCCTTATTGGGAAAATGTTTTGTTACGACATAATCTTGATGTTATGCATATTGAAAAAAATATTTGTGAAAATATTTTTGGTACCATATTGGATATAGAGGGGAAAACAAAAGATGGTTTGAATGCACGCCGTGATTTGAAAGAAATGGGTATTAGAAAAGATCTCCATCCATTTGAAAAAAATGGGAAATGGTATTATCCAGCTGCATGTTTTAATTTGTCTAATGAAGAGAAAGATAAAGTATGCAAGTTTTTAAAATTTATAAAAGTTCCAGATCGGTTTTCTTCAAACATATCTCGATGTGTGAGTTTGAAAGAACGCAAAATGTTTGGGCTTAAGAGTCATGATTGCCATATTCTTTTACAACAACTTTTTCCTTTGGCTATTCGCGGAATTGTTCCCGCTAATGTGTATGATGCTATTGTTGAGCTGGGTATATACTTTAGAGAGTTATGTTCTAAAGTGTTAACAATGGATTTGTTGGACCATCTTATTTTTCAAATTCCAATTATATTATGTAAGTTGGAGAAAATTTTTCCACCTTCATTTTTTGATATTATGGTGCACTTGGCAATTCATCTTGCAACTGAAGCTAAGCTTGGAGGTCCTGTACAATACCGATGGATGTATCCAATTGAGAGGTAATACTTAAAATTATTTATATTATTATTTTTTTTTAATCTTTTAATGTATTAATATTGGTTGAACAATTAATGAAAAGTTATGTGTTATAGGTTTCTTCGTAAATTAAAATGTTATGTTCGTAACAAAAGTCGACCAGAAGGCTCCATTGCATAAGGGTATATTGTTGAGGAAAGTCTTATCTTTTGCTCAAGATATTTACATGGTATTGAGTCCAAATTCAACCAAGTTTCAAGAAATTCTGATGGAGGTGATATTAATTTAGATGGGTTATCTGTGTTTGCACAAACGGGTTTTCCTTCATCGAAAGGCAAAGCTAAATGTCTAGATGAATATGAACGAAAGCAGGCCCAACTCTACATATTGAAAAATTGTGAAGAAGCTCAACCATTTTTATGGTATGAAACAGTTTTTTTTATTTGTGTTTATATACATACATATTTGTGTGTGAGTGTGTGTATGTTGATCCTTATATATTGTTATTATTTCTTATTTATATAATTTTTTTATTTTACAGTGAATATGAGCAAAGTGTGCATAATACCGATTTCTCTGATTGGTTTCATCATAGAGTATGTTTTGTTTATCATTAATTTTAATATTTTGTATATTAAAGTTCATATTATTTTTAAGAAAAACTAACTTTTTTTTTTTGTTTGGCATGTGAATTTCATAGGCTATACAATTGCATCGAGAAGGAAGTGCTTATATAAGTGATGAATTATTATCATTGGCTCGAGGTCCACTTTCTGGTGTTCAACAATTTATGGGATATGTCATAACTAGTTTTAGATTTCACACAAAGAAACTTGAAATAAAAAGAATAAACCAAAATAGTGGTGTTTTGGTAAAAGGAGTGATGGGTGCTAAGAGTGTAGATTATTTTGGTGTCCTCACTGAAATAGTAGAACTTCAATACTTAGGAGGGAAAAGAATTGTTCTGTTTAAATGTGATTGGTGGGATGTTGATAAAATTGGAAAGGGAGTCAAGATTGATAAGCATGGTTTTGTTAGTATCAATACTTCAAGGAAGTTAGTAACTGATGAGCCATTTGTCCTTGCATCTCAAGCAGAACAAGTTTTTTATGTTAAAGATGGTAGCAATCCTAATTGGGTTATTGTTTTAAAAAGTCAGTCTGAGAATTTTTTTGATTTACCATCGAAAGGTTTGAGAAGTGTTGATACAATGCATACTGATGAGGAAGCTTTTCAACAAAATGTATCACGTAGTTATCATGAATTTTCAATTTCAGTTGAAGAGGATGACAATTTGTTAAATTTGGGGAGAAATAATGTAAAGGCCTTTACTGTTGATGTTAATCTTATTGACGAATCTTTAGTAGAAGGAGAGATAGAATCTGATCCTAATACTGATGATGAAAATTTATTGCTATGAGTAAATTATAGCAAACTTGTCAACTAAAGGTATGAATTACTTTTTATCTTTTATCTTTTTAATTAATTAAAATATTTACTTTCTTCTTTCATTTGTTAATTTTTTCCCTATTTTTGTAGATAAAAAGGACGAAAGACTTGAACTGTCTTCTTGATGGAGCTTCGAAGAGATTAAAATAGAAATAATTATTATTTACCTTTTAGTAGTTTTTTTATTATTTATTTATTATTTGTATTTTTTTTTGCTAGCTATTTTCATGTATTTTTAATTTATGAATGGTGAGCTATGTCCAAATTTTATTTCATAAGAATGTTATTTAAAAAGATTCTACAAAATGAATGTTTGATTTTTTTTTTTTTAATAAAGAGTCAATTGTTGATTTGTTTTTCCTCTAAAAACTAAAAATATATTTTAGCTTTTTCAAGATGATAGAATGCATGAATAATACGAGTATAATGAGAATCTCACCATATAATTAGTAGTAATCATATTAATTTCTATTGCGTAATCTATATTTTATTAAACTTATTTCTTTCATTACAAATTTTTTATATTTTAATCTATTTTAAATATCTTTTTCATGCATCCTATTTATTACATATAGAATTTTAGATTTATTATTCCAAAACTTTTGCTATAAAGTGGGTATTGAATTTTTTTTACTAAAGGGATTTAATGTAATAATTGATTTTTTTATCACAATTTAAGTTATAAGTTGTGTTTATGTTTTTGCCACAGTTGTTTTTTCTTTGTAGCTCATTAACATATATATATTTAGCTATGGGTTATATATTATCAACTATAGCTACACAAATTGTATTCATAACAAATTAAATTTTGAAATAATTATTAGCTATATGTATATAATGTATGTAGCTGTAAATAAATAGTAGCCACAAAAATATTTTCATGGCTACTATCTAAACTTTAAAATCATTATTGCTATTTGTGGTTGAATAAAGTATGTTGCTATGCTAAATTACTGTGGTTAAAAAATAGTAGCTTAAAGGTTAGTTAGTGCCACAATATTAAAATATCAAAACAAATACTGTCTACTTGCTACGAATTAATAATATGTGAAACTAAAAATTTTAATCAAATTATAAAGAGCTATAAATGATGTTCTTTATAGCTACTATAGTATTCTAGCTTTAAAAATATCTTTTGCAGCTATGACATTGTAGCTATAAAGACATAATGTTGTAGTAACCCTTCAAGATGCATACAATCGAACAATCCTAATTTACCCTCTAGAGGTTTCCACTTCATTCTACAAGAGTCCACAAGGTCACATAAAACTTGGACTTAATTGGAAGGCTTTTTAGAAAACTCTACATCGTTCATGAGTTCTCTTGATGCTTTTAGTTAATAAGATAAAATATTTCGTATTTTATATTTTTCTTAGCTTGAAATTTTTGTTACTCTACTTCAACTTCAAAGAGTTTGATAACCATTGATAAACCTGCACCTAAGTTTAACCTTAGTGAATATCATGAACCATTGATAACCATATATTTAATTTTATTAATAAACTTCCCTTTTGTTGTTGTTGTTATTGTTGATGTTGTTATTATTGAAGGATGATCGATGTCGAACATCGTTCTTCGGACTCGCATTCTGCAGCCTCAAAACTAATGTATTCAAATGCACCTTCAGAAAAAACTTCAAAATTTTTCAAGCTGAATAACATTGCTTTTGTAGTACTCAAGTATGTTATAAAGTTCTTAAGTACTAAATTTATTCAAGTAGTTGTCTGAAATACCAAAAAAAAATAAAAAAACAAGTTATATACAACTTGACTGATTCCAGTGTTCTTATAAGGCTTCCCTCAAACTTGTTACAACACCGGAAAGATCATCGATGATCTGAAACTTGAATGCAAGCAAAAAAAGCCGATTGGTTTCATTCGACACGATAAGATCATCGATTCTAATTAATTGTTCTGAATACAATGCTCAAAATCAGCAGAACTTCAAGTGAGTATGAACTAAAAGATTATTAACTGCAACAACACACCTTTGACTTTGAGACATAATCTTGATGCATTAGAATGGACTGTTCAACTTCAATAACATTAACTTGGATTATTCTATCAAAGTGTTCAGCCAAACATATTTAATAATGACTACAAAAAAAGTGATTTTAGAAGTTTATTTCTTGTGAGAATATTTCATTTTATCAAGGCAGAAGAAGTTCAAATTAATGATTTTAGAAAGTTGAATTATCATTTTTAGTTTTACTTCTCTTTCCTTCAAGTGAGTTCATGACTGATTATAATTATATGTATTATATAACAACATGTAAGGATAATTTGGGGCTGTCTCAATATTTTAATATCTATATATTAAATTATTTTTTCTTTAATGTTTTTTACATGATCATTCTAAACATTCATGAAGTTATTGATTCCCTTAACAACAACTTGGTACTTAGTAATGGTCCATATGTAGTTTTTGTTTATCATATAGTGCCTTTTTAAATAAAAAAAAATCACTTAGATTATAAATTAAAATAACATTGATGCAATTTGTAATAATCCCTTACACACATTTAAGTTTTGAACACAAAAAACCCTCAACTGTTGCTTGCATATCATTTTATGATTTAGTACTCCTACTTAAAATTCTTAATAATATTTAACTAATTTTCAAAATAAATTTATACAATAACTCCAAAATTTTAATTCAATATCTCAAAAGCAATCATGCATATGTTCGGTCAATATAAATATATCTTTACCCAAGTTGAATTTAATAATGCAAAACAATCATCACGGTTTTTTTGATTAATCTAATCCAATTTTTCTTCCTTCATTAATTTATATGTAATTAAAATTTGTTAACTTAATAAATTGGGTTCAATTATATATATATATATATATTGAGAGAGAATGCAGATTACTGTTCAATAAGAATGTTGATTAAGAGCCGATAAATTATAATTAAGTATTTATTATTTATATGAATATTGTATAAACTATTATACATTTTTTTTTACTATGTTGCATTGTTTAGTTTTATTTGTCATAGTATCTAAATGAATTGTAACAATTGGATGTAAATTTAATAGCTAATTGTATACATTTGGAAAAGACACTTTGTCTGATATTGACAAAGTAAGGAGAGGAAGTTTACCTTAAATAAAGGTGAGGACAACACCCTTAAGATTTTCTCTATAAGTTAAAAGAGTGGCACCATGAAATTTCTCTATAAGTTAAAAGAGTGGACATGGAGATGGTTCTAATTGATAGCAATTTATGGTTGGATATAGATTGAAGAGCTAGCCATGCATCCTTAACCATGGTTAAGGACTTACAAGAACCTCATGAGGATTAGTCAACCATGATTTGTACATGCATGCATGCATGCATGCATGGTGGAGAATGAGCGGTTGAAAGAGAGGTTTTCTTTTTGTGGTACCACTATTTGTTTGGAAGGGAATGGAAGCTAGCTACTGTTTGGAATAAGATGCTTTGAACCATGCACCCACAACAATATTTTGTTGATTTGTTATCAAAATTAAACAAATAAACTTTGCATCTCTTGTTTTTATGTATATATATTTGCCATTTGTATATTGTTTTTATGTAAATTATTTATTATACTATTCCGGACAATGCCTAAAAAGACAGAAATAGAATGATTTAATTAACACAGGCTCTTTGCAATTTTTTGAGATTTATAATGAGTATTTAATTTTTTTTTTTCTTTTTTAGATATTTAACTACAACTATCAATGAATAATTAAGTTGTAAGTCTTTAATTTAATGTATTTGCCAGTCATAAATTTTTATGGAGTTTTATTTTACCAGTGTCTATATATCAATACAATAATTATTATAATATATTGATCGACTCTTGTGCTCATGAATGATTTCTTATTTTCTACATAAAGTATCCTTTTAAGTATTTCAAATAATTTTTTAAAGATCTACTCCATAAACAATATTGATCATATAAATCAAGCATTTGTTTTCATTAAGGATGCAAAGAAAAGAAGGGCAAATACTTAAATTCATTTTCCATATTTAGCTGTTTTAATATAGTCCATGTTTTGTTGTTTTGGTAACTCATCAATGTGAACAAAAGCATGTTTCTTTGAACATGTGTGACATTTCTTTGTTTACTCTATATTTATTGAGAATAAATTGATAAATAAAGAAATAAATAAATAAATCTGAAATAATGAAAGACACATGGGCGCATATTAATAAAATTTTAAAGATGGAAAAAAGGACAAACCTAGCTAGTTACTATTACTCACATATTTTTTGGTTTATTAACTTTAGCGTTTATGCTATCCAATAATGATCTTTTTGACTATCTTTTCCATGCTCTTTCCTATTATTGAATTTTAATTGCCTCTTAATTTCTGGCTCTATCTTTGTTGGTTTCTTCTTTATGATCTTTTATTTTATTTATTTGTTTGTTTATTTTGACAATGCAGAGTAACAATTACATATACAGAAAATTAAAAAAAAAAAAAAAAAAAATTAAAACAAAAACCACAATAAAAAACCAAATTCGGGCCTAAGTCAATTTGTGATCTTGCCCTCATATTGATGGTCCCTGCAAGAAACTTTTTGATTTATATAATGAAAAACAATTTTGTTTGAAATTTACCAATTGAAATTTGAATTAATTAATATTAATTAAAATTAAATATTTTAAAATAATGTTTTTGTAATTAGTGATAGCTAGCTGTTTTTTTATAATATTAATTATTTTCAAAAATAATTAAATTATTTTGAACAAAAAAGGTTGAAAAATCCTTCATCCTTGTTGTTTGGTATAAATATTGTGTTGAACTTGAACATCATACTTGCATGATTCACAAGAAAAAAAATGGTTCTTTTTTTTTTATTTTGTAAGGAAGGGATAAATATTATTCTATCTCAGAATATTTATATATTAAAAAAAAAACAAGTCTAGTGTGTTTAGTAGATGGAATTGTAATAAGTAGGATAACCTACTTTGAATCAATATTGCCATATAGGTGACTAAGAGTAGCTAACAAGACTTCACATCAATAGAACAGCCCATGCACAACACTTGTGTGATCAAGTGCATAGTTTTTGTGCCTTTGTCAATGTTAGCTGTGCATTTAGAAAGACAAACTTGACCTTATATACATCAAGTGCATAGTTTTGTAACTCTTGTCTATGTTTGTTATACATTTAGCAAGGCAAACTTGACCTTGAAGTCTATATATCATACAAGAAAACAACAAGTTGATATATTTAATTATATAGGGGTTAGGATATATATATATATATATATATATATATAAAAGAGAGCCTATTAAAGGGCATGAAGATGGTCTTCATTGAAAGCAATATTGAGTGGATTGAGATATGTTGAACATTGAAGGAGGTGTGGTATAGTCTAACCCTAATTAACCCAAAGAGTACTTAACCTTGGTTAAGGACTAAAGAACCACCTTTAATTATGCATGCATGGTTGAAGGTATGTGTATTATATATGAAGGCCTTGTGTAGGGCATGGAGATTATCTTCCTTGAAAGCAATGGTAGACGTGGATTGATATATATATGTTGAACATTGAAGGAGATGCGGCAGTCTAACCCTAACACAAAGAGTTCGCTATGGTTAAGGACTAAAGAACCATTTTTATGCATATGCATGGCATATATATATATATATATCTAAAGACTATGGTGTCCAAAATCAAAACATTACATAAAAGTATTACATTATCAATGTTAACCGTTGGATCTAAACATCCATAGAGTTTTATCTATGACTCAAGAATTGATCCTCTATATATATATTAGTCTTTAAAATCAAAGGACATTTGATGGTAGCCGTTAGATTTAATAATGGCTTATGGCTTTTTGTAAGGGTGATGTACAGAGTTTACTGTTAATTACTATGAACTGCTATATTATTGGATAGTGTTAAGCACTGTGATATTCTGTCAACTACTACTGGGTACTTGGTTACAAACAAACAGTGCCACTTAAGACTCTCCTAAAATTCATATATGTACACCATAGCCTAGTTAAGGGCATGGAGATGATCTTCATTGAGATCGAGCAATGGGTGGACCGAGAGATGATGTACGTAGTAGTTTAACCCTAACCTTGACATGGAAACCAAGGGTAGATGGGCTTCAGCCCCCCCAGTACCTCCACATATATATATATATATATATATATATATATATATATATATATATAATAAAGAGAGAGAGAAAAGAGAAAAAAACTACTAAAGATGTTGAACAAATAAATAAATAAATATATATATATATATAACCCTAACCCTAACCCTAACCCTAACCCATAAACTAGGCTATGGATTGATTTATTAAGAAAATCATTTATAATGTGATGATGCTATATGTTTGATTGATTAAGAAAGAGTGAGGTATGAACAAATGAAGAATGTTAGTAGTCGTAAATGAATATTTTCAACTTTTTTGATTGTTTAATTAAAGTCACAACATCCACTATTTTGTATCGAATAAATTTTATATACAAAAAGTTTTTGACATTTGCCCTCAAAAGCTACCACCTTGACCCAAAGAATTAATCATAGGTCAGGACTAATAAAGAACCATCTTTACGCATGCATGGCATATCTTATCACATATATATATATATAGCATGGGGGGTGTGTGTGTATATAAATTTGATAGAGATTAAATTTACTAATAAATATAAATTTAATAAGGAGTTCAAAAAATTAACTTATTAATAAATATAAATATATTTAATGATGTATGCATTGAAATATAAAAGTTTATTCATCTGCTTTTGTTAAGGTTTTATTTTTAATTTTTAGATATCTATTTTGTTAAATTTTATATTTTAATTGAGTTTGATTTAATCTTATGTTGTTATTATTGTATATTACTTTTTTTTTTAATTTTTATTACCATTATTATTTTTAAAATAATATCATGATTTTATTTTATGAATTTTTTATATTTATTATTATATCATTTGTAATCACATAAAAAATCTCCACGTGGCGATAAATGGGTTTTCTTCCCTTGGTATTCAATTCTCAATGGGGATGAAAGATCTATACCCTGAACGGAAGTTTGAGTGGAAGAAACTCTTTGTTCCACCTCATGGCTATTCCTATTAAAAAAAAAAAAGAATTTTTTTTAATCAGTTTTATGTACACATGATGAAATAATGCTAAATTATATATATATATATATATAGACTTCTATCCCTTCACCTTTTGATCCACCATTGGTGGCCTAGTTAAGGGCATGGCGATGATCTTCCTTGAAAGCAGTGGGTGGATTGAGAGAGATGTTCAACGTTGAAGGATAATATGGTGGTCTAAATCTAACCCCCAAAAAGTTAACCGTGGTTAAGGACTAAAGAACCATCTTTGTGCACGCATGATGCATGGTATACGTATATGTGTGTATATACGATGGCCTAGTTAAGGGCATGAATATGATCTTCATTGAAAGCAATGAGTGGATTGGGAGATGTTGAACCCTGAAGGAGAGGTGCTAGTCTAACCCTAACCCTAACCCAAAGAGTTAATTAACCATGGTTAAGGACTAAAGAACCATGTTAAACATGCATGGATGGTGATGGTCATTATCTTTTGCGCGGAAGAGAATGCTAGTAGCTGTATGGAATAGGATGGATCACCGCCTTCATTATAAAAAGGCATCCTAATTAACCCTTGAGCAATTTTCCTCTTCAATAAACTTAAATGTATATTTTAATAGTTGTAGGGGTTAATGGTGATGTCGGTTCAATAATAAGAAGAGATTAAAATCATAAAAAAATAAAATAAAATAATAGAATAAAAAACATAGTTTTTCATAAGGCCTTTTTTATTAAATAAATAGTATTTATTTTACAACATATTTTTAACAATTACTAAAAAATATTTTTAAAAAAATATAAATTCAATAAAGGAGCCTTGCAAACTAACAGCCTTTTGGCTAAGTATCCAAAATCCCTTGCCTCATGAGTGGTATAGCTTGTCTATTTTTATCAAAAAAAAAAAAAAAATTGTCCTATAAATTACTAATATATACAGGGTGATAATATATTATAAATAAAATATTTATTTTTATCTAACATGTATTTATTGACAACGATCACTTAATTTATTAGTACTAAATGATCTACGTTATCAAAAAAAAAAAAAATTATACTTTATAATTTTCTATTTTTTAAATTATCATTTTACCCCTAAAACATTATGTTTTCTCCCTTCAATTTCTTCCATAATTAACTTCACGAACCATCTGCAAACTCAAAGGCAGGATGAAATAGTAATTTGATATAAAATTATAACTAAATTAAAAACATTCCATTAAAAAAGAAATGTTTTCTGAAACGCAAGAACTCGAATATTACAAAAAAAAAAAAAAAATTGTTAAGTCCCATTTTTGCCCCCCTTTTTTTTATAATTAAATTATTTTATAAAAATAAATTAATGCACAAGCCAACGAGCCTGAGATGGGAAGAAAGCAGTCATATTTGACTCTTGATAGGGGTTTAGGGTTTTTTGGAAGTTTATGAACATGATGACGTGGACGTGGGACCCACAGATGTGGACTTAAATGCCCCTTCTTCTTCTTCTTCTTCTTTGATCATCATCCTCCCACCCAATCCCTGCCATCTTTGTCTTTCTATATCTTTTTTTTTTTTTTTTTTTTTGTTTTTCAACACTTCACATCTCCCATGGATCCCACCATAACACCATCACCCTCTTGTTTTATCAATTTTGTTTTTATTTTATTTTTTTAAATTGAAAAATAATTTAAAAATGTATATATCTTTTCATTATTTTAAAATATACATGTTTCCCGGCCGACATGACATTGGTTGAAATACTCCATTTTTAATCAATTTACTTGGTAGAAAGAAAATAAATAATAAATTTTTCAGCAGGAGTATAAATTTTTTTTTTTTTAACTTTTATTTAAAAAAGAGGTGTTTAAGTAATTTAATAAATAGATATTGATATTACTAAAAATTAATAGTATGTTAGTCTTATAAATAAATTTTTTTTTTTTTTTCATTATCAGAAGAAATATTTTCTTTGGCCGACATTGGTTGTGTCAAATATTTTAATGAAATATTTGTAATCAATCTATTCGGTAGAAAGAAAATGAGGCCTACCAGGGATGGTTGGTTCACCCACATATTAAGTATTTAATTAAAATAAATAAATATTAACTTTCAATTATTAAACTTTTTATTAGTATTAATTATTTAAAATATAAGTCTTTTCAAATCAAAATTTTAATTAGTACTGATTGACCCGGAGTTAGTATTTAAATAAATAAATAAATATTAAAATAGTTTTTTGATATTTTAAGAAATATATAAAAAAAGTTTTGGCAGGAAAATTTGACATAATAAAAATGTTTGGTTCACCCAGAAATTTAGCTATTTTGATAAATAAAGAATAAATATTATCAGTAATTATTTATTGTAATTTGAAATATTTAATTTCAACTAAATATTAACTGGGAATAAGTATGGTCTAATTCAAAATAATTTTTAAATCAAAATCAAAAAGTTTTTTCTTTTTTAAATAAACATTAGGGAATTAAATTAAGTAATTCAAATGTATTTTGTTTAATTTAAGTAATTAAAATTAAAATTTTATATTTAATTACGATTACTTTTTTCAAATTTTCCCATCAAATCCAAAGTGGGGTCCACCGAAAACAAAACAGATCACTGACGTACAACACGTGTGCTACCATCCAAGGATGAAAAAACAATAATTAAAAAACCCTCAAAATGCAAAATAGACCCTAAGAAAAGGGGGAAAAAATAAAGTAAGAGAGAAGGACTTCAAAAGAAGGACATAAAAATATATAAATAAATAAATAAAAACTCAGGAGTGAAAGTGAAAGAAGAGTGCAGTAGATAAAGACGTGTTACTTTTTTCATGGACTTTGAGAGTATCCAATCCCCACCTCTATACCTCTGCTTTTCTCTTTCGCTTTTTTCCTTTTCAGTCCCTGCTTTTCTTTGTTATTTATTTTTTTCGGGGCAGCTTTTTAGCTCCATTAAAAATATTTATCTGCAAAATCACCCTTCTATTTTATATGATAATAAAAAACATATTTTAATCATTCACCTTAAAATATAATGCAATGTAATCTTTTTTTATAGTCTCAATATTATTTTATATTAAAATAGATTATTTGTTTTTTTGACAAAATATAATAAGCTCAAAGCATTTGTGTGCCAATAGACCAGTGGCGTTTATATTTTTTATAAAGTAAAAATAACTTAAATTATGAATTTAAATCTTAAGATATTATAATTATCTACATGTGGAATTTCAAAAAAATAAAATAAAATAAAATAACCACTATGGATGGTAAACCCTAACAATATATTTTATGTGATATTTTGTTTAAATTACATTATATAATTTTAAAACTTTTAGGAAATATATAAAACTATATTAATATAAAAACAAATCTCTGCTTATCCTTGAAAGGAAATCCCACAATAATTATCTTAAATTTTTTTTTTTTTTTTAAAAAAGAGTGTGACACTGACTTAGATGCACAAAAAATGTTATTTATAATGAGATCTAAGTATGCCAAAGAAAATAATTATCAATTAAAAATGGTTGTTTTCTTTATTAAAGGAGTGAATCATGGGACACTAGAATTAATAGTGAGGGAATCCCATGTGACCATTCTTGTGCCTTTTTTTTTTTTTTTTTTTTTGGTTGTTTTGGTAAAAACCTAGTGCTCAAGTCCCATTGGCTATTTCTAGATTCTCATTACCATGGATCATCCTTTTGTTTGTCCAAGTGTTTATGGACTTAATAGTTAATTAATTAATCCATAATTTATTCATTTAATTAATTTGGTAGGTATAACTAGGGTTTCAAAACAGACATAGACTAAATACAAGAAATTTAATTAGGATAATTTATTTTGAGTAAAGAGTTCGGCCTTTAAAAAATAAAAATATTGCATTTAAGTTTGGACCGTAGTGCTCTGAAAATTGCAAGAGAAAAAAAAAACAAAAAAAAAAAAAAAAAATTGATGTTGAAAGAAAGGAAGTTGATATAAACCATTTCACATTTGAATTTTATATGAGTGCGCTAGGAAGCATCGACACGGCAAAATGGACACGGATATGCTGTAAACATGGTCGGATACCATATATGACACCCTCTAATACGATTGGACACCTCTCGACACATTTGAAAACAGCTGAACTAAGTTTTTGGTAGCAAAGTTTCACTTAATTTTGGGTTGCTGAGGTTCGGGTCAAAATCTTCGCCAACATGAGTATTTTACATTAAAAAAGTACATGTATAATACTTTTTATTACCGTGTCCTACTGTACCTATGTCATTAATTTTCAGAAATTGTTGTGTCGCCGTGTCCGTGTCATGTACCCGTATCCACTTCCATGCTTCATAGTGAGTGAGAAATGTAAAATTTTTTATATGGTTATTAGGTCATATTCAATAAAAAGGAACTTTGAATAATCAATTGATAATTGTTTATTTATTTAATTAATTCGGTAGGTGTAACTAGGGTTTCGAAATGGACCCTGATGGAATACGAACAATTTTACATGCATAATTTATTTTTGTGTGGTTTTATTTTATAAGAAGAGAAGTCTAATATTTAAAAAAAATTAATTATGGCAGATGATTTGAACCACAACACACTGGAAAATGTAAAAAAATAAATAAATAAAACCAATGATGAAATAAAACAACTTAACATTTCACATTTAAATTTCAAGTGGCGTTTGATTCAATGTAATTGTAAATATTGTGGATTTTTAATTACAGCGTTATTGGAAATACCTGAATTTTAAAATTCAGTGAAGTCAAATCTAGTGTTTGGTTAAATGAAAATACTATATTATAATATTTAATATTATTTTAATAATTTTAAGTGCATATTAATTACTTTAATTATCAAATTTAAATTCATTATCAATTTATTAAAATTTTATTATATTTTAAACTTTGAATTTAATTATTAACATAAAAAATTTGCATTTCTAAGATTTTCATCTCATTTTAACAATTTATTTAATATTTTTAATTGTTAAATAAATTGTTAAATTTATTATTAAAATTTATAAGTTTTTTACTATTCATATATTTTTAATAATATTTGTTTTTCTTAGTTGGTCACTTATATGTCACATGTGAGTGAGTAGAAAGACAAGGATTTCGTTTTATAACCAATTTGGACGTAAAACCAAATCTCTTATTAGATGTAATTCGAGTTACATGAGTTTTCCTTGGTTTTCAAAACCAAGTAACTCAAGTTACATATAATTAAAAATCCCTTGAAACAAACACTATCTTATATGAGCGGAATATCGAGATTTCGTATTCAATTAAAAAAACTTTGAATAATTTATTCTGCATAATTCTTTTTAATTATTTAGTGTTGTGAGTTAGATCAACAAATGAAATTAGTTATATTATAAAAGCTGAACAATATATATAAAAAAATTCTTCTTTGAATTTTTATGTCACTATATGTATATGTTTTAGCCCTGCAAAATTTTAAAACATAAATTTTAATTATATATAGAGCTCATAAAAAAAATCAAAATAAGCAAAAAGATAACAAAATTTTTATCTAAAAGTCTGATATTTTTGATATAAATGAATGCATACAAATAATTATACAATGTAATTATATACATAAGGGTAAATACGTAAATTTGTCAAATTATGAACAATTTAATAATATATATATTTTTTATTATATTTCAAGTTTGGCACATAAACATACGTCTCAAATTTTAATACACACTAGATATAATTATTTTTTCTTTAAAAAAAAATATTATGAAGAACATGACAAAGTTTTCTCATATCATTCAACAAAATCACATGGCATGATTCCATTCTAAAACTTACAATAAAATAAAATAAGGCAGTAGTTTATCAAATAAATAATAAATAATAAATAATAAATTATTGCATTTATTTTATTGCAAGAAAGGGATCATTCTAGGAATATCCTACAAAATGTTCTTACCTATATAAACCCCTTAAAAACCTGATAATTTGTTTATACACCCCCTCTACCTGATATCTGGCATTAAAATATATTATACATTATAAAAATATTAATTTTTAAATACTCAAAACATAATTTTATTTAAATTCCTAAAGTACCCTTGATAATGTTATTTTTTTATTTAAATGTAATGTACAAAAATAGCTTTTTTGTAGAAGTATATATATATATATGCTAACATATTGAGTTAATCACAATTAGAATTTTTAACATTATGTTAAATTATGGAAAACACTTTGAATTCTACTATATGATCATTATTAATTTGATATACATCCCATGAAAACTAAAAATTCACAATTTAATGACTAATTTATTTAAATTAATAATAATTATCGATACGAAAATAAAATAATATTAATATTACTGTATTATTTGGCCTCTTCTCGCTCTCTCCCACTCTCTCCAAACAAAAGAAAAGAAAGACACGGTGGAATGAAAATTTGTACAAAGTCCCCAGAAATGAAGAAAAAGGCTACATACACTTGGAATTTTACAAAATTTTCTTTTCTTTTTTTGTTTTGCAGAAAACCCCCTGGTTCTTCATAATATTATTATTACCCCCCTTGAAAACTCTCACATCATCATCTTCATCCTCATCTTCAAAGTCTTGAGTCCAAGTTCCATTCCGAGCAATACCAGTTGAGCATGGGCGCTTGCTCATCGGTGAAGATGCTACTGCACGGCTCCTCAAACCCTTGCTCCTCCTCCATCTTCATCAACTGGTGCTGATAATACAGTCCGGAAACCGGCGATACGGCTGCCGGCACCGGCGGGTAAGGGCTATTGTTCTCTTCGTTGATAACCGCGCTAGAATCACTGTCAGAGAAACCATCCTTGTAGATCAAGGTCGGATGAAGATCTTCATCGCCGGAAGGCTCTTCCTTGACGGACGAGAAGCTCTCCTCGCCGGCGAGCTTGGATTTCAACTCTTTGATCTGTTAGCCAATTCAAACATGAGAACAACGCACATCAAGTGTTCGACGAAATGCTTCAAATAGTTCAGTAGTTACCTCGGCGAGGAGGGACTCCTTGTGCTGGTGGAGGGCGTCGTAGTCGAGCTTGAGAGCGTCGTAGCTGGCGCGGAGAGCGGTGAAGTCGCGCTCGAGCTGCTTGGTTTTCCAGCGCGCGCGGCGGTTCTGGAACCAGACGGCAACTTGGCGGGGCTGGAGGCCGAGGTCTTGGGCGAGCCGGAGCTTGCGCTCCGGCTCAAGCTTGTTCTCCACTTCGAAGCTCTTCTCCAAAGCTCGCACCTGGTCGGTGCTCAGCCTCCGCTTCTTCTCCCCCCCGGCGTGCGCACCGCCAACGCCGCACATCTCGTCTTCCCCACAGTCCTCGTCTTCAAACCCATCTAAAATCGCCGGAAAGCCTACCAAAAAACCATCTTTGTTTTTTTATTCATTCATTCACGCATTTCATCAAACACAAGACGTGCGAAATCAAAAAGACTTAGTTTTGAGAATACAATCAGAGCTGGAAAGCCTCTTCATGGCTGGTTATCTTCAAAGAGATTGAGAGAGAGAGAGAGAGAGTCTGGTGTTGAGTTGGAGAAGAGACGGTGTGGATACGTATGAACTTAGAAGAGAATTGGGGACTCTGACAAGAAGAGCCATGAGAGGAGCTTTGTGGAGGGGCTCTCGGCCCCCTCCACCTCCGCTTCGCTCCTCTTCTCCTCAGCTTCAGACGCCATTAATTCAGCATAAACAAAGAGAAAGACAGAGAGAGAGAGAGAGAGAGAGAGAGAGAGAGAGAGAGAGAGAGAGATGAAGTTCAGTTCGCACTCTGAGGTTGAGGAGATGGTGGGAAAGTGAGAACAGAGTTAGCCGAGCGGAGAGGGTGGAGCAGAGGGTTATATATATATATAGAAATAGAAAAGAGCTTGGTTGGAGTTAGGGTTAGGGTTAGGGTTAGGGTTGTGAATGAAATGAAAATGAAAATGAAAATGAAATTGGGATGAAATATTGGCTTGCATGTTATGTTTTTATGTTTGCGAAGTTTAGTTTGGGATTTGTTTTTATTTTGTTTCTTTCATAAGGGCAAATCATGTCAAAAGATGCGCACATGAATTATTCATCTTCATTTTTTTAATTAAAAATATAAATAATTTATTTAAGAGATTTGTGCCAATAGATCAATTCTTTATCATTGGGTTTTTCAAATACTTTAGTAGCTCAAAAGTAATAATACTATGAAGAGTTAAATTCTTCTCATTTAAATTAAATAAATTTATTCTAATTAATATTAATAAAAAAATAAAGATTTTAAAATTAAAAAAAAAAATACATTCTTTTAGGTTTTTCATCTATTATATTCTGAAAAATCATACGCTTTAAATTTAAACTAATTCAAACAAAATGTGGAGACTAAAATAATCCCTCTTTTCATGAACCTTTTTTAACGTAAACTCAAGAGTATCTGTTTAAAGTGACCCACGTCTGCATAATTAAATTTTATTATTTTTAACACTAGTAAATTTATTAATATTAATAAATACATTGATTTTAAAAATTAATAAACTTGTTTAACAGCTCCCAAACACGATGATTGTGTTATTAAATTGTTATTTGTAAATTATTCGTTAAAAATTTATAAATTTATTATAAAACATTATTTTCATCAAAAATAAAATTAGAAATGTAATTTATTCGTAAAATGTTTTTGCAAAAATAAATAACCCACTATTATCCCATTCAAGACATACCAAATTAAAGCTTTAATTAACAATCATTTTATTTATTTATTCTTTACCAATTAATGTGTAATTAGCTTTGAAAAAAATAAATAAATAAAAAGGAATTTAATTGCCAATTGGTGGAGTGATAAGATTATTATTGTTAAATATTTATTTATTTTATTATTTGTAGCCGATCTTTTCCTTTATTTTAATCGGCGATCGGCCCGAGGAGATTTGTATGGTGTCAGCGGATCGCTAGCGAGTTTAGAAAATATAGAAAACTAAAAACAGTGCCCCTTCATTAAAGAAAAGGGTACAATATTAATTACTTTGTAAAATCCATGAATAGTAAACATTAGGTCGCTTTTATTTTTTGCGAGGAAGAGGAGGAGTGGATTAACTTCTTTCATTTCTGATGTTTTTTTTCTCTGAAATGATAAAATAACACTTCAGACTAAAGTGGGTTTTAACTTAGGTATATTTTATACTAAAGTGGAGAACTCACTTCCCTAACTTCCAAAGACTTTTCAGAAGTGACACTAATTATACCGAAATGAATACTAGAAATAGAAAAATGTACATTTCATGGAATAAACACTTCATGCAAAATGAACACATGAAATAGGGGTAGTTATATCACTTCCACCACTTTCCATATCTTCAGTAAAGTGGCACTTCCCTACTTTCTGACTTTCTCTCACTTACACCGAAATGAACCCCTTGTAGTAGTAAAAAAACTATAATAAACTGACACTGTAGGAGTCATCCATGTTTTTATTATTTCACTTATTAAAGTATTTTGATCCATCGGATAAATTAATCCTGACTGTTAATTTAATTTTTGAAAGATTATAAATATTTTTTATTATTGTATTTTGAATATATTGAGAAAAAGAAGAAATATAAAAATATATATAAGTGTGGGTATTTGGCATATATATTGTTTTATCCCATATTTTATATTATGAAAATAAATATATATATATATATATATATTTTATATTCAGAAAAAATTATTTGTTGTTTTTATAATAACTTAATCATTAATACCAACCCACATTAATTTGATTACAAATGATAATTCAAAATAAAGAATTTTTTTACATTTTCCCCAAAAATATTTTTATTATTATAAGTAAAAGAAATTTTGGATGACATGAAATTATGAAAATTTTGAAGAGATATATTTAAATACAGAAAATTGTTTTAATGTTAAAATTTAGATGGGGATTAGAACTGTAATAATTCAACATATTCTAAATTTATAAAATAATATTTTTTAAACGGGTCATTACTAACAAAAATTGTCAAACCAGATATACACCACTGATAAATTGTTTCTAGAAGAAAAAAATTAAAAAATAAAAAATAATTATTATGGATATGGAGAGTCTGATAGTGAGTTTCTAAAGTTCTTGGACAAATGTTTGTGGTAGAAAATGATGGAAGAAAGAGAAATAATGTTTATCATTTATTTATTTATATATTTATTTATTTATTAGTAATTGAAGTATAAGCTCCTTATAAGCCATCTAAAATTTAAAATGGTAATCCTATAATAAGTTGAATTATTCCAATTATTTTGGAAAGTATAATTTCATCCATGGCTAGCTTTTTTTTAATTATTAAAGGACAAATAAAAAAAATTGACAACTTTAAAATTTTTTATTTTTAATTTGTTTGGGAGTTGAAAACTTGAACAAATTATATATATATATTTTTTTTGTGAGATTGCTTTATATTTGTGTATTCCCATTAACAAATCTCTCTACAGTAAGTGTGGACCATAATTTTTTATTTTCAAAAAATTATATACAAGAGTTATTAAAATAAAATAAAAAAGCACAATTGAGACAAAAAAAATAAATACAACAAAAAAGACGGAAAACAAACTAAACCCTAAATAAAAATAAAAAAATAAAACAGTTTATTAAAAATGAACAACTAACATAATACATTAACAATGTGCAAAATAACAGTCAAAGCAAAACGAGTAAAACCCCAGAGGTTGCACTGAATCAACCGATAATTTACCAAACCTCCATCAATTTTATGTATTATTATTATTTTGCTTTCATTGCTGTGCTAGTGGTGTGCTTCTAACCTTTCATTTGAACAAAATTGTGATTTAACCAATTATTAACTCTTTTATTTTAAAAAGTATTTTTTTTTAATTTTGTTAAGGAGATCATTATGAATATCATTTTTTAAAGACTACTATAACGTTATGCAAAATAACAATATTATTTTTATTCAATTTTATTTAATTTTTAATTAAATTTTTAAAGTTTGGAAATAAAAAAAAAAGAGAATATTTATAAATAAAATGTTGAAACAAGCAAGAGAGAATAATGTATTGGTTGGCAACACATGTGTTGCAATTGACAAGAAAGGGACCCAAATGTGGTCCTAATGTGTTAACTAGGACAACACAAGGTGCCTTAAAATTGGGCACCTCCCTTCACATCATGTGTCCTTTTCAATCACAGTGGTAGGGTTGCAACCCAAGCTGGTGGTCATTGTTTTATTTATTTATTTATTTATTTATGGATAAACAAATAATTCCAATTTCTATATATTCAAAATATAATGGATATTCATCAATGACTTTTCATCAAAAATTTTAAACTCAATATATAATATATTAATTAATTCTATTTGTGCAAGAAGAAATAGGACATAAAGATAAACCAAGGAAAAAATTATATTATTTTCTAAAAATAAAAAAATGTTAGAACTATTTTAATTATAATATTTCTTAATTAATGCACATATATATATATATATATTCTCAAATAATAATACAATAATAAATCAAGTACATACATAAATGCAAAGAATTGCTTTTTCAAAAAATAAAAAATGCTCTATTTGAGCATATGAGTGTGAATGAAGAAACAAACATGTCATAAAAAATAAAAGAAAATTATTATAATAAATTAAGTTTTTTTTTTTTACAATATGGATAAGCACCCCAAACAGAATAATTATACAATTACTCAAGAACTTCTCTAATTATGAAATTACTTAATAGAAATTTCACTCTTAAACAAACAATAATTAAAATTATTCTCATAATTCACATCTAGTACAAAGTTTTTTTTTCCCTTCTCTCTCTCTCTCTCTCTCTCTCTCTCTCTTTTCAATTAATGAAAAAGTTTTGTTGGAGATATAGTTGGCAAACTTGAAAAAGTGGTTATATGACATTCAACTTTCTGGTTGCATGCATGCATGCATGCACTTCTCTAGTCATAGAAACTTTGCCATGTTTTACCTAAACCCTAATTTCCTTCATTCATGATGAACATTCAAAAGTTCATGTTTCTGGTGGCTTGCCCTTGATGCTATATATGCTCATGCATGTTAGGTAGTTCCTAAATCATAATTTTTGCTATCTATGAATAGGTTAAGGGTTTAGGGTTGAGTGAATGTTTTTTTTTTAATTCTAATGTGTTTCAAGAAAGATTACTTAGATTATGTATTAAGATTAAGATAATTAAATTATAAATAACTCATAATTAATTAACAACTTACAGTATCATTGTATAACCAGCAATAATTAGTGCTACTTGGTTGTGGAATAACTTGATTTGGAAAAAAATGGTATATTTTAAGTAATTAAATTTTCTAACTAAACATTAGAATATGATGTAGGGATGTCAATGAGCCCGGCACAGAGGGGAATCCGATTCCCTGCCCAATCGGGCCCCGGGTCAGGAATTTTTTTGGTGGTCGGGGCCGGGGAATATCCTCCCCACCCCACCCCGGCCCTGAAATATTAAATATTTAATTTAAATATCATATATATAATGTTATAAATATCTAAATAAAGTATTTATTTAATTAGCAAAATATTAATAATTAAGTGAACATTAGTATAAAAATTAAATAAAATCCTAAATAATAATCGAGGATTGGGACAGGAAAAAAATCCCAATATTTGGGTTAGGGGCCGAGGCTGGGGTTGGGGATGGGAGTGTAAAATTGGGGCCGGGCCTGGACCAGGGATTATATCCCTATGTTGACATCCCTAATTTGATGGAATATAATGACTATTTTTACAAAATTTATGTAATTAAAACCTTCAGTGATCAAAATTTTAATTTGTTTTTATTTAAGATAGATAAATAACATTTATTAAATAAGCAAGTCCATAAAAATAAAACAAATAATCAAGTCCATAAAAACAAGAAATCAAGTAGGCGTGGAACTCAATAATATAGAAACTGCACTCCCGAAAAATCAATCATAAAATAGAATTTGGGAAGGGATAAATTGCCGATAGAGGCCTATTAGCATTAGATCATTTGTGTATGATACTCATTTTCGAAGGACCTCATATTGAACCTTAAAAACATATGCAAGATGAGGGCATAAATACTTCTTGAGTTGCAATTGCATTCCATGTTTGTGCGTGCATATGACTTCTCTTAAACAAGAAAACCTCCAAAAAACTTTATGAAAACATAATCGATTTAATGAACATAAATACATTAAGGATATTAAAAAATGCATAATATAATAGGAAAACCCATGAAAAGGTTAATGATTACATTATTGTTAGGATTTGAAGGGGGAAGTGCTTTCTTGAATGAAATGATGAGCAACTTGAAGTTTTTAGTTTTTCTTCACTTTGATACACTGAAGCACTGAAATGTCTACATGATGATGATGACTATAATTTCTATTGGAAAAGAAGAATTCATAGGGAAATCCATGAGCTTATCATTTTGGAGCAGCATCATTATGTTTTTGGTCCTTTTTTTTTTTTTCCTTTCTTCTTCTTTCGTGTGTGGGGCTTTAACATTAACATAAAGTATGATTGATTTTTGGATAAAACAAATGCTTGTGTCTATCTAAAGCAAGTGCTTGTGGTGCATTGCATTGCATTGCATTGCATCAAACCGTTGAATAAGTACATCATAATTGAAAATATTATTTTAAAAGTATGAATAAATATTAGAAATATATGAGTGTAGTTGTACTTATATTAGAAATTTTTTGTAATATATGAATAAATAAATTTTGGATGATTCGTATAATTGTGAATAAGAGAAAATGAATAATAGTAACGAGAAACGTGATATCTTAAAATTATTACCTAAAATATAACTTCATAGAAAATGAATAATAGTAACGAGAAACGTGATATCTTAAAATTATTACCTAAAATATAACTTCATGAGAAACTCTGATTTATATAAATGATGTTATTTTTTGTGAAGAAAATAACTTTATTTGGATAGATTAAATTTTTTAATCTTATTTATTCTAATTGTGTGTGAAAGAGATCTGTGATAACTCTATTTTAAATTTTTATTAAACAAATTATTAATTAATATTGATGAATTATTAGGACCATGTAATTTTAATGTAAAAAATTTTAGTTTAATTACTTGAAGTAAAGTTTCATGAATGTTTTGCTTCATAAGATTAGGACTAATATGGACTTGCTTAAAAATCTTAGTGCTTAATTAAAAATTTTCTAGGCATTAATTTTTGTTGACTAAAAACTTAATCATAATAAATGAAATGATCATGAAAGCAAAGAATATACATTATTTAAATATGAGATTATGCAAGAACATTTATTTGCAAGAAAATCCTAAAACTTTGTCGGCTATATATGAACCTCCATCATTGTGAAAAAAATAAATCAAAAAGCCAAAATAAAAGAAAACTTTTTAAAAAACTATTTAATATACAATGATCTTATAAATAATAAGAATATACTCTGCTAAACTCTTTTAATTAAATATAATCATGACTCAGATTACCTAAATTGAACCCCTTAAATTCTGTTTTTTCTATATATATATGTTTGTGCTTGCATACACACACCAACGGATTAGAAACGAAAATAATCTTAAACATTATCGATTAAAAACTTAATCATAAGCGAAATAATGATATGTAAAATATCCTTTATGTATAAATATTTTGATATATCTTCTCTACTAAACATGATCATAACTCATAACACCGCCTAATTAAATTCATCTTATATTCTACACCAGAATACTAAAGTTTAAATCTTGATCCTTTATTAACTAACAACCCGTTTGGATGCAAGTAATCATCTCCCTTTAGAGGGGATGTTTACTAATCCCAATGGATACCCATGTTTGGGTATCCATTGGGCTGGCTTGATTACCTTTGAGAGGGGCTAAGAAGTCACTTGGGGAAGGTAATACTCATTACCCCCAGGTAATGGCCATTCCTATCTCCTGAAAAGTTCATATTGCCCCTTATTAATATTTTTCAGATCTTTTCTTTCTCTTTTCCTCTCCATCCAGCCAACCCTTTCTCCTCCTCCCATTTGAAGAATTTCACCAGCTGAGAATCCATGATTGACAAAGGAATGCGTTAATCTTGGAGGCTGCACAGATCAGCCATTATTGATCATCATCAACAGAGGAACTCGTGAATTTGTGAGGTCTGAACCTTCAGCGGCTTCAATCGTTTTCTCTACAGTGCTGCAAACATCAAGGTAATACTTGCATCATGATCCTTGTGCATCTTCCTGCATGTCTATTGAGCATGGCACCAAACATTTGACTGATGTTCTATGGAATTTTTTAACTTAGTTGCAAGATTCTTACTCATAAACAATGATCAGCTATGCAACTGCTAAATTACAAAATGAAAGAGATTGTATAATGAAATGCGTGGTCGAGTTTGACCGCTTCTATTTGGATGTTTAAGTTTTCATTTCCTACTTTAGAAAAAAAATAACTGAAAAAGGAAATTAAGGTTTAACTGGAATAGTGTACATGGACGAAATTTAATATTAGAATTTTACTTGGATGGGATTATGTTTTGTTTGATTGTATTTTGTGTTTTTTAATGAGTGTGTGAAACAAATTTGAACAAAATGAGATAATATTTCATATGAATTTTTTTAATTAAATGAATTATGATAATATGTAATTATAATATATAATTTAATATATAATTATAAAATGAATTATATATTTTAATATATAATTATAATGACTTATGAATTATGAATTATGAATTTTGTGTTTTGTTTGATTGTATTTTGTGTTCATATGGTTGTATTAATTGAATGATAAATACATAATTATAATATATAATTATAATGACTATAGTTAATTACATAATTTAATACATAATTATAATATATAATTATAACGTCTATAGTTAATTACATAATTTAATAATTAATTATAATGATTATATTTAATTTAAATATTAAAAATAAACCCATTTGTGAATTATAAACATTATTTTTATACCAAGGGTATAATAGTAATATTCTCATTCATTCTCTTCTAACTTTTTACATTCCCAATAAATTTCCTTCACAATCAAACAAAGTTTTAATTCCCATTTCCATTCCCATTCCGCATCCAAACGTTACCTAAATGAATTTGTTTCTAATTATTTCATATTATAAGAACTTGCAAGAACACACATATGTAGGGGTGTAATCGATCGAGTTCGAGCCGAGTAGTAGCGAGCTCGAGCTCGAGCTCGACTGAAAATTCGGTACTCGATACTCGGCTCGAACTCGACCGAGTATTCATTTTATAGCTCGAGCTCGACTCGATACACAATTCGTGCTACTCGAGCTCGCTCGATTAAGCTCGAAAATGATTATAAACATTATGCTCGAGCTCGAGCTCGAAAATTTTTTCCCTTATTTTCATTATATATATATATATATATATTACTACTCGATTAGGCTCGCGAGCACTCGAGCCAAGTATCTAGATACTCGAACTCGGCTCGTTCAATTACTCAAGCTACTCGAGCTCGAGCTCGACTCGACTATGACTGAGCTGAGTTCGAGTTTTCATCGAGTCGAGCCTAAGTAGCTTACGAGCAGATGTGTATCATTTACACCCCTACACATATGTAAGTGATGGTAAATGAAATGAAAAGAAAAGAAAAGGAAAGCAAAGAAGAAGGGAAAGAAGAAAATAAAAAAATAAAGTTAATGGTGGGCCCAAACTTTGGAGTCAGTGGTCTGGTCTGGTGTGCTTTCCAAGTTGGCAGTGGAATCCAAACAAAAGTTCACAGGCAGAACAAGAAAAGTTCTGTCCTCCCTTAATTGCAACCAAAACTTTTGGAATTGCATGCAAAGTCCTCCCACCCTTGCTTTCATGAAAATGAACCCCTTCCCACTTTCTTATTTCCTCCCTATATATATATATATATTAATTATATTTCTTATAAATCCTTCACATGAATAAATCAAATCAGGTCAAGTTCAAAGTTCTATACCATGTATATTTCAATATTTATAATAAAGCAGTTTGTAATTCATTAGCTCGCTGCTCAAAGATTAAGTTAATTCATTAGGCCACTACATTAAATAATATTTTACAAAGTGAAATCTTACGAAAATCTATTTACTTCTTTGTTTGTGTTTATTACTTATATTAATATTATGTAAAATATTATATATTTTTTAATGTTTGTATTATTAATACTGTTTGATTATTTATTATAGTGTCTAAATGAATTATAATCGTTAGATGTAAATCCAATGGTTATTATAAACTTACATAGATCTTAAATTTAGAAATGTCTCACATATATATATATATATATATATATATATATATATATATAATTCCCTAGCATTAAAAAAAAAAGTTCTAAGTTGAAAGTGGCAAGCGATTAGGGTTGTTGTCCTGTTGCATCTTTTATAGTTTATTATAGAGTGCTAAAGGAGTAAATATATTCATGAGGTTCTGTTTTTATTTTATTTATTTATTTTAAAAAATTATCATATTGTCCTGGTGATCATTGTAAAAGAAAAAATAATAACAATTAAAATAAAGTTTGGTTTGAGTATGCAAAAAGTGTCCATTATTAGTTTTGGAATTTGTCAAAGACTTTTAGGCTGTGTTTGATTGCTCAAATTTTCATGAGTTATTTTTCAGCCAAATATATAGGTTGTTTGTTTGCCCAAATTTTCCATGGATGTTGTCACGTAACCCTATTTTCTTTCAAAAAAAAAAGAAAAATTTTCCAACCCTCAACCCTAGGAAAACTTTTACGAAAAAATAGAAAGGGTTATATGCCAATCAAACGTCTATTTGTTCGTTTTCCATGGTCCATGTTGCCAATCAAATACAAATTTTAGATTTTTTTATTCTATTAACTTAAAAAAACTATGAACAATTCTCTTTTAACTTAATTTTTTTAAATTTCCCTTATATTTAAAAATAATTTTAATAATCATCACAAATTTTGACATCAATTAAGCAAAACCTCAATATTTTATATTTAAATAAATACTTAAATTTATGACTAAAGGATTGATCCAAATAATAGAAGCGCCAAATAACTTCAAATTTGAGCCTTTATATATATTAAAAAAAACTCGTTTTAAAAGAGATTAATTCTTTCAGAATTTTTTTTCTCTAAAGTTCCGCACAAGATAAACACCAATATATATATATATATATATATATATATATATATATAGGGATGAATAGGGGTATTTTAGACTCTAGAACCTCACAAGCCTTTTATTCACTTTGTATAGTGCATGGCATGAGCCTAAAAAGATGAGAAAAAAGTTTGAAGTACTATTTCAACCAAAAATCACTGCCTTCTTTGAAGATCCAAAGGACACACATTCATGCAAGTCCCAATCATGTGAATATATATATCATATATATAGAGAGAGAGAACCTTGAAAAAGGCCTTTGGGTGCTGAAAACTTTAGGAAAAGAGTCACCTTTTAAGCTTTAATTTTCCTGCTAAGACCTTGATCTCATTTTCATAGTTCACGGTGAAAACAAAAAAAAAAAAAAAAAAGGGTTTCGGAAGTGGACTTCACTTAACAGTAACCATGTCAATAAGGTTGTCTCTTGAGGATATGCATCCAATGCTCTCAAAGGAGATGATTATACAAGATGGAAAAGAAAAGCTACAAGATGGGACTCGGTGACAAATGAGTAAAATGCAAGTGTTTGATTGGTTCAATTGACGTTGAGTTAATGTTTGATATCAATGGCCAAAGTAGGAAACGCAACGGATAAAATATTCTATTAGATTCTCATGTGAAGGATCGTATTTCAAAAATTCCACCGAGCGGATAATGAGCAATTTTTTTTTTTTAGGTGTATGGGCGGTAAAAGTTGAGTCCCTCGTGCGTAAAGTGCCAAAAGACCCTAGTATGGCATAAGTTTGTAATCAATTTTGAGGCCATCGGATGGAGGTAGAGTATGGTGTTTTAATCTTTTCTTGCGTGCTTTGTTGCTTAAACTGTTTTAAAATAGTTGTGTTTCTAGTTTTGGCAGGTCGTTTTGGACTTAAAAACGTAGTTCCAAGGCAAGTACAACCATGCTCAAGACCGTGCTCTTTTGGGACGAGTGTAGCTCAACTTGTAAAGTGTACGAGCATAAACACTCTCGTGCTTACTACCATGCTTCAAGAGCACGGTGGTGCTAGGGGCAGAGAAACCGTGCTCTTCTCGCCCTGAGCCTCCTGCAAAGTGCACGAGAATAAGCACGCCCGTGCTTGCATCGGGATAAGTGTTTCTCACTCCTTTCAAAAGGAAGCAAGGCCTTGCTTTTGGCCGTGTACTCCTAGGGGCATTTAAAGTCCTGAACTGAGCCCTAATTCTCAAAGGTTTCTTCTTCTTCTTCTTCTTCTTCTTCTTCTTCTTCTTCTTTTTCCTCCATTTGTTCCCATTGCTTTGGATGAGAGATAGAGCCATTGCTTGACCTCCCTTTATCCTCTTGGTTGAAGATCATTTGAATGTGAGCTCTCCTTCTCCCTAATCTTCCACCTGGTGCGCGACATCTACATGGTGTGTTTCAGCATCGAACCAAGGAACCTTACTGCATTGCGATGGAGGTACGGAGTATCAGTAGATGAAGACACCTCTTATGAAGATTCCCATGCAATTCTTAAGCATATGGAGGCGATAAAGCAAAGGAACTGTCCTAGGTGATGCCAGAGTCGTTAAGTTGGGTTGATGTTTGTTTTGTGTTATGAGTTGTCTTGCCTTGACCCTTGCTGCTGTAGTGGTGTAGCTTGTGTTGGTTTGAGTGTTTCTTTTAGTTGTGTTTGTTATCTCTATTCTAGTTTGCCTAATGTATTTTGTGTGCTTGTGGTATCACTGGTAGTGATACCGTGCATGCGCATAGTCAGTGTTTTTGGACAGGGGTAAGCGATAGGGATGACAATTGTTCTTGTAGAACTAGTCAGTGTAGCATTCTTTTGAGTTGTTTTTCTTGTTCCTCCTGATGGAATTTTCGATGATGAAATTTTCTTTAAGGGGGGTAAAGTGTGGTGTTTCTGCTCTTCCGAGCATGTGCCGTTCTCTAAATAGTTTAGACAATAGTTGTGTGTTGAGCTTTGGTGCGTTTTTAGTCTTTTTGGACTTAAAATGCAGTTCCCAGGGCAAGCACGCCTGTGCTCTTGTGACCATGCTTTTGACCGCGTACTTCACGGGATGTTTTGAATTTTGTTTCCAACAACCTATAAAGTGTACGGGAGGAAGCACACCCAAGCTTCTGACCGTGCCTGTGAGAGCACGGTCGTGCTAGGGGCAGAGAAGCTGTGCTTTCTCGCCACGATCTTCCTCTAAAGTGCACGGGGATAAGTACGCTTGTGCTTCCTATTGTGCTTCGCTAGTGAAGCTCGCCCTGTTTTCCTGTAAAGTGCACGGGGTCGAAATGCTCGTGCTTTGTGCCTGTGCTTATGATTGCACGAGCAAAGAACTGAGAAGCACATCCGTGTTCAGCCTATGCTCGCTCATGGGTATTTAAAATATCCTGAACTTGAGCCCTAATCCTCCGATTTCTTTTCTTCTTCTTCTTCTTCCTACCTTTGTTCCCTTTGCTTTGGACGAGAGAAAACAGTCGTTACTTGATCTCTCTCTCTCTCCTTTGGCTGAAGATCTTTGAAGGTAAGCTCTCCCTCTTCCTCTTTCCCCTTGTTTCGTTTTGATTGGTTGATCATGCTAGCCCTAAGTCTTAGATCTTGAATGTTGGTTTGTTATTGATGAAATTGATGATTTGTTTGATTGTTTTCCTTCATTTTTCCTTATGTCATGAAGTGGATGTGAAGATCCACCCTTTATACTTTGTTGAAACTATCTCCCCTTGTTCTTGAAATCGGGTTACTGTAGTACCAAAAAATCCTTTGTAAAATTTTTAGTTTCTTGGTTGTATTGGGAGTCTATCTTTATAGAAATCCTTTGGAACCTTTAGAGTTCAAGTTCAGGCCATACCCAAGCCTTGTTAGAGTTTCTTAGCTTGAGGCATGAAGAAATTCATGCTTCCTTTTCTTCTTGTGTTTTCTCTTGGTTTTGAGACCTTGTGGCTTGTGGGTGTAGGGGTGAGAGCTCGACCTGAAGTAAGGAGTAGGTTGAGGAGTAACGCCGTTGAGAAGTTGTAAGTGGTTGAAATATTTTTGCATAGTCTTGATATGAGTAGTATAATGCTCCTTATATGCTTTACAGCTTAGTTTCATATTATATCGTGCTTTATTACCGATATTGAATTTATTAAAAAGAATTGAATACCTTGGGAAGTTTAGAAACTATCTATGTATTTTATTTAAACTTGGCCTTCCTATGTTCAAATATGTTTTATGATGGGTATATACTGGTGAGCATATGTATTTTATACTCCAAAAATGTGGAGAGATAGTGTTATTGAGATGCTCTTTTATGTGATTGATTTTGATATTAGCAGCAGGCTATAGCTCGACCCTGGACTTTAGTCTGACACTGCAGTTGGGGTCCCAATGGTCTGGCCTGATAAGAGGCGGTGTGGCTGACCCTAGATTTACTTTAGTTAAGAGGTGCACAGGGTCATTGACAAGGTTTTGGAGAGATACTCCCTATCTTCATGTTGAGAGACCAGGGTCACCATACACTGATCTCTGTGGCCAATGCAAAAAAATTCAGTATTTGTGGTTTTTCTTAAACGTCATGAAATTTTGGAAAACACCTTGCCAGTCCTGTATCTAGTCACGGCCATGACTAGATTGGGAATGATTTGAGGCCAATATATGTTGATTTGTATGAACATGTGTTAAAAGTTTCGATCTGTGGATTGCTTTGAGAAGTTATGTTTTAAAACCGATTATTTGGGATCTTCTATTTTATTATTAAAGGACTCGCCTTGATAACGGTATTGTTATATTTTTTAGACAAGTATGATTATGTATTATTTCTATTACTTTATTTGAGGCTATGTTGTTACTACTCACTGAGTAAGATATATGTATGTTACTCACCACTTTCTTTTCCCCCTCTCAGGTTGCGACGTTGGGGTTGGTTGTGCTGGGTAGACATTTTTCTAATTATGTTTCCCCATCTGTGTATGGGTGTGTCTTTGTGTTTTTAATTTTATTTGGTATGTCGAACTCATGGATCCACTAGATCGCATGCTTGTATTTGTAGTGGTATTTTATACTCCTTGTATTCCTATATCCCAGTGTATGGAAATACGGGCTTATTTGTGTTGTTGAAATTCTATTCCTGGTTTGAATTGCCTCAATTTATTTGCGAGTTGTTTATTAGGTCTTTTTAAGCCTTGCGACAACTCAAGTGCGGAGTGATGTGTGACCCTCTTCTAGTTGTCGCGGCGGTTGCCACGTGTACCCGAGTAGTCTAGTGATGTGTGACAAAGATAGTCAAACACTAAGGGAACATGGAAGACATGAGTTTATGGAGAAGTTGATGAAGAATCTTCATACCTACCAAAAGAAATGGCCCAATTATTATGGAGGTCATCTAGAGTAAGTCATCCTAATCCAAAGTATGCAAACGTTGCATTAATTGAAGAGAACTTTGTTGAAGAGCATGCAACCTATCAAGAGGTAGCCAAAAGTGTTTAGCATAATTAAACAATATCAGAGGAGGAAATGATACCCTCAAGCAAAACCATACATGGGACATGGGATTTGGTACCCAAACGAGGAGGAGTAAAGCCAATCCCATGCAAGTGGGTATACAAAGTGAGGACTAGAGCAGATGGATTAATTGAAAAGTACAAAGCCAGGCTAGTAGCACGAGGGTTCTCATAATAATATGGATTGGCTATGATGACATTTAGCAAAGTAGTAAATATAACAACAATGTGAATACTACTAGCTCTACTTGAAAATAAAGGATGGAAGATCTAGCACATGGGTGTAAATATCTAGCACATGGATCAACACAAGGAGTTGAGAATAAAGCTTATCTAATGTATATGTGTAAGCTCAAGAATGCATTTTACGGGTTGAAATAGGCTCCAAGGGCATGGGATGTGAAACTTGCAAAGTTTGTGGACTGAAGCTGTTAAACAAGTGAGGATTAGTGTTAATCCGGATGGTCAAAGCTGGTTGACCATTGTCCCAGCCCCACAGCTGGGCCCACTAACAGACCGGCCGCATCCCGATGGGGCTGGGGCGTGACAGAACAATATAAAAAATTCAAATAAATAATAATAATACATATTCCTAGAAAAATAAATTATTGAGCCAAAGATGACAATGGTACATTCCTAATAATTTTTATAAATAAACAAATATATAGGATGTGCAAATAGTTTGCCTATTTGGTTAATTGTGTCAAAGCATAATTTTTTATTTTTTCCCAAATTGTTTTGTTACTGAATTTAAAAAATTTCAGTTAAATTTTATATAATCTAGAATAATTATTAATTTAACATTTTATATTCCAAATTTTATATTATATATTATGAACATAATATCTAATAGGAACAATTTTGAAGGTGGCATTATTAAAATGCTTTTTTTTTTAAATTACAAAACTAATGTTTATGCCTTTTTCTTTTTCTTTTTAACTCATCCATAACACTTTTATATGACCTCAACTTTCTTTCATCATTTTTCACTTTTATATTCCAATTTTTCGTGATATTTCAAATATGTGCTATGGATGAATCTATTTTCAAACTCATTGCTTATTTTAAGTAAATATTTATTAAATAAAAAAATATTAGAGAAATAGGTTATTTTTAACAAATAACAAAGTATATGTTTTTGCATGTTAACACAAATAAAACTAATTTATTTAAAAAAATTGTCTATTTAACCACTGATTCAATTAAAAACCGCTTGTTCACATAGGTTTTTATTGGTCTCAATCATATTTATGATCCAATTAGATAACTAAATTGATTTCAACATCAACTCACTGATTTAATTAGTCTAGCCACCAATCCGATCGGGTTCCAATTTTTATTGGTCTCAGTTGCATTTATGGTCCAATTAGAAGACCAGATTGGTTCCAACACCGGCTCACCGATTCACTTAGTTAAACCACCAATCTAGTCCGATTCCGTTTTAAACAAAGAATCATATCCAATTTTGGTCATGTTAATTCTTTATGAACACCACCAAATATCAAAGGAAATAATGCTCCGTCTCAATCAAATCCAATAGCAAAATGCAATGTTCAAGAGGTATTTGGTTTTCAAGAGTGTTGTCTCAAGCCCAATAGATAGATAACATTGATTTAGAAAACTATAAATTAAAGTACAGAATGAAATGAACACAAGTTTATTAGGCTATTGGGTGTGTTTGGTTCGCCGAAGTGAAAGACCGAAATGATTGAAGTGGGAACTAATGTGACACAGCTTCCACTTGTTTGGTTCACCGAAATAGAAGCCGAAGTGGGGAAGTGACTACTCCCAAAACCTCCCACTTTATTCTTTGAATTCGGGATTTTTTTTCCGAGGTGGTATTTCGGTGTTCCACTGCATCCATTTTGTATGTTTTTATAAATATTTTATTATTTCTTTTTTTCTAATTTGTGTTATTTTTTATTTTTATTGTTTATTGTTTTATTTTTTAATTTTTTAATTTTTTTTTAAATTTTTAAATTTTTAATTTTTGCAACAAAATTAAGATTTTAATTTAAAAAAATTTACATTACATTAAATATAATAAATAATTTATTTATAAACCATATTTTTATTTTTTCACTCCTAACAAAGACAAAAAAAAATTTATAATTCATCACTTCCCTCAACTAAACACATGGAGCTAAAGACTTCCAAATAAAAATTTCATTTCAATAAAGTCACACTTACAGGCTTCTATCATTTCGGTGAACTATTTCTGAATCAAACACACGCTATATATAGTTGTTCCACAGTTTGCATCTTATTAATTTGAGTTAAAGATAGAATTATAGTTTGAGTACAGTTACTTACTTTGACCTTTTGTAAGACGAGTCTATTAATTTAAACCTTTGTCGCATCCTGTAGTCTTTGACTTTTCATTAAATATATGAATTTATTAATTGATTAGAGTCTGATGTTTTTGTTTTGGGGGTGGTGTGTTCACTAACCCATCAGCATGTATGAAATTTATTTACCGAGTGATTGTTCTTTTCTCATTATATTTGTGTGATTAATAAGGTTATTTTTTTCTCTAGTTATTTCTTTTACTCTTGCATCAGAGCTTATAACCGCATGTTATATGTTGTTCTTTTAATAACAATAACAATGAATGCCAAATAGAAATGAATTAATAGCTATTAATTTCTTTAAGATGAAGAGATATGATTACTTATGGTAGCAAAAAATTATAGTTATCACATCTATTTTAAGAAAACATATATAATTTAATTAAATAATCATGTATAAACTCCACTAAAAGAGAAAAATAAATATGAGCACAAAACTATCATTTATACTCACAAAAGTACATAAGAACCCTCTATAGATAGCCCGATGTCCACTTTCTCACCCACACCAGGATCCCTTACTTCGGTGCCTCATCCTAAATCTCAGAGCAAGATCTTTTATATAAACGTCTTAATGTATGAATATAGTGTCTCTCCCTTTTAGAATCTCCAAGGCCTTTTAACTTGGACACCTTCTAAACTTAGACGTTGCATCTCCAATTGTAAATGAGCTTGTAATGCGGCCCACTTGTTGATCTTGATAGAGTTCTAGCTCTCTTTATAACGCGACCTTATGATGCCTCCAACCTTCCCAATTGTGTTAATCTAAGTCGATGCAGTTGAATCCTTCAAATCACTACTTGCCAGCAATTAGCTTGCCTCTTCACATCCTATCAGCAATACCCTCTTCAAAGGCCGTACTTCACATGGCACATCTCCATCTCACTAAAAATAGCCTTTAAAGATATTCAAATCTTCTTTTCAAACTTGGTCTTCATTTATCTAAGTTTGGTCTTCACAATCTTCAAATATGATCTTCATTTATTCAAGTTTGATTCCTCAATCATCTTATACTATACTTGATCTCCAATTCATTCCAGTTTAGTTCTTCACAATCTTCCAATCTTGATCTTCATTCATCCGAGCTTAGTTTTTAATCTTCTCCATATATGACAGTGTTTTCAAATAGATTTACCTATAAATAGCTTCAATTTTTCCTCCAAATCTGAGTTTCAAGTTACCTTGCTAAATATTGTCTTGAGAATCTTGTTTGCTTGTTCTTGTCTTTTTTATTTTGAATCTTTATTTATCTTCGCACTAAACTAGACTTCAAATAATTTTGGTCTCAAACTAGTTGATCTCCTATGACTGATTCACTCGCCAAAGACCGATTATATCCTCCCTTAGATTTTTTTCACATGGTCATTACCCATACTCCAAGAGAGATCCTCCAAGTTGATGCATTTGCCAATAATAGCTCTTTCGAAGATATCTTCATGTCATCTTTTATCACATTATCATGGTAGCCACGTCATTATTAAACATGTTAAATGATGCCAACTATAGAGCCTAAAACCTAGCGATCTCAATATATATTGAGAGTGGGATAAAAATAAGTTTAATTTTGTCTAATAAAACATGACAAAATCGAGTTTTTAGTTCCATTCTAGTCACATAATGAACTCTTTCAAATTTGGGTATTATTCATTTTGACTTTATTAATTTTAGCTTATGAATTACATCATTTTGTTAATGTTGGGTTCTCATCTAAGTGGAGTCATAAATACATGTCCTAGGTAACATTAGTTTTTATGTTGAATAAGTGGATAGAAAAGCAATATATATATATATATAATATTTTGACAAACAGGCGACAAATGCCCCTTATTTAAAGGAAGTCAAAGCTCACAAGTGTGGAGTTAATCCTTCGAAACACCTAAGCCATCATCTTGCCTCGACACACTTGTGCCCCCATTTAAGAAAAGTCAGGGGCACACATTGTGTGGAGGTAATCCATCTACACATCTATAATCTCATCTTGTGTGGTTTTGATATCACTTGTCAAACATCTGCTAGAAAAGAACACTCTAAAGAATAGGAATTTATTGAAACTCCAAAAAAGTATTATAACCAACAAGAGATCAAAGAGCATGAATGCTTTGAAAACCTCCAACAACCTTCGCCATAAAGGGAATACATGAAAAAAAAAACAAGAACAAGAACGGGGAACAAAGAAACAAGATGATTTAGTCTTATGATGATCCCATCCTTCAGACCCAAGTTATTTATAACTCCTAGCTAACTCTGATGCCAAGTCGAACCCCAACATAGCCTCACATTACTTACCTCCCAATCATCCATGAGCTAAGTCACACTTACCACTTAGCCCTCCTTAATCCTTATACACTATAACAACTAATAGCCATTAGGGGTGGTTAATGTAAATTCACTTGATAGCCTTATACTTTATATTGTTGTAATTTCTTATATTACCCCTGTGCAATGTTAGTGACAATTATGATGACCAGGGTGAACTAATATAAATTGGTTGTGAACCCTTCCTTTATCTAGAGTATATGATTCTTTCTTCTATTCAGACAAAGCTTTTAACAATTCAAACATGCATCACTTCCCTCCCGTTTAATTAGTCCTTGTCCTCAACGATTCAAAGAACAAAATTGTGGTAATTTTTTCTATAAATAGTCATAGAATTCCTATGTTGCTTCTTTTGGAGAAGAATGAGACCACTGAACCAACAATTTGTCATTAGCTTTGTTAAACCTTTTAACCAAATGTCTGTTTAAGATAGCCACTAGCTTGTTTATTTCGTTTTCTACTACTTATATGAAATCTAGCCAAAATGTAGTAACTTCTTTATCAACCAATTTCTTCTTGAGTTGTGATATATAAATGACACTATGTATCTTGATACCATGAGGTAACCCTATTCAATAAGCTACTTTCTCAATTTTCTCTTCTATTGGATAGGGTCCAAAATACCTTGCTGATAATGTGTGAAACTCCCTCTGTGCTACATGAGTTTATTTATAAGGTTGTAACTTGATGTACACCAAATCACCCTACTAAAACTCCCTGTCTACTCTGTGTTTTTCTAGTTATTTATTTCATCCAATTTGTGGCCTTGAATAAATTCTCCTTTAGATATTTCAGTATCATTTCTCTAATCAATAAACTTCTCTAGTCAATTTCTTCTAATTGTAGCTCTATTACATTGTATCGTGTTTCCATCAGTTGCAACCACAATCACTAACGACCTATTAGTCGTTTCCGAAACAAATTTTTTTGTAGTTTAAAATTTAATGAGATTATGTGTGCTATAGTGGTCAACTAAAACGTGAATTTTATGTCCCATAACGGAGCCATAGTAATGAGTGTATAATATACACATTTTTCATAGGATAAATACATGCATTTTGCTAGTCTTCTTGCATGAAAATGCTATGTTAGATATTTTGTTTTTCCCTTTGCAAATAATCAAGTTTAGGACTAAAAGAATTAAAATCAAAGCGAAAGGAGCAAAAAATCAACATTTCATAGAGGAGCACGTCCCTTGCACGATCTTCCAGCTTAGAGGCGTCCTCGAGGCCGTGCTGATTATTGGAAACTATATCGTCATGAAGATTCAGGTCCCGAGTGCTGCCAGTAGTTTGCACGGATCATATACACCCAAAGCACAACCGTGCACTATCTTTTGCATGTAGTTAAAAGCCAGAATGTTAGAGTTTTTGGAGGACCTTTTGGTGAGAGTTTCTTTGGCTGTAGGGTTTGAAGCTGAGATCAAAGGAGGTCTTTCAAGGATGAGTTGATCCTGATTCTTCTGCCCATTGGGTACCATGTTAAATAGTGATGCTAACTCACATTCGGAGATTCCATCATCATCTAGGTGAAGTTTTGAGGGAGTTTTCCTATGTTTCTGTTCATGCCTCTAATTTTAGAGTGCTTCATTGTTTCTTATATAATGAGAGGCTAAACATTTGATGGTGTCTCGAATTTGTAAACCTTTAAATGAACTTGCAATTTGATTTCCCTATTTTATATATTGACTCATTGTTTGTTTTTGCTAATTATCTATGTTTTCTTCATGCTTGTGATTGCTTACTTAAGAGCTTCAATTATACTTGAATTGCATGATTAGGATTACAAAATTAGTTATGCTAGCTCATGACATAGATGGTAGGTGTTGAGTGCACTCTTAGAGATAGGGTATATGGTATTGACCTTTCTGGATTTGGCTAAATCTAATAGTAGAATTTACAGAGTACTAATATAATTACAGGAAGATTGGTGTCATTGTATTGGATTAGGTTTTGGTCACCTGGATCAAAGGGGTCATACTACTTTAGGAGTCTCCTAGGCCACAAACACTCAACATAGAGTCAATATATGCGATCTTTAGCATGGTAGTCTAAAAGGGATTAATATCAAAGGTATTGTAATCTCATATCAGTTTTAGTCTTAATTCGACATTGTATCAATCTTTGGAATTAGGGTTAGTAAACACCATTAGATTTCATGGGCTGGATAGTAGAAGATTAATCATTACCAGGAGTGTTAATCCATGATGACTTGACTACCCAACTTTTGGATATACTTAATACTTCTTACGACCAATGCACTTGTGTTACATACACAAGTACCGCATGACATAGACTTTAATATTATTACAATTAGCTAATGTGTGAATTCCTATAGTGTTTTGGCTTTTCCAAGCATGTGTCATTGTCTAAACTGTTTAGACAATAGTTGGGTCTTGACTCTTGATGCGTTTTTAGTCGTATTGAACTTAAAACGCAGTTCCCAGAGTAAGCACGACCGTGCTCTTCACCGTGCACATCATGGAATGTTTTGGATTTTATTCTCAGCAACCTGTAAAGTGCACATGGCAAAGCACGCCTGTGCTTCCGGTCGTGCTTGTGAATGCATGGTCATGCTAGGAACAGAGAAGCCGTGCTTTCTTTCCCCTCATTTCCTGTAAAGTGCATGGGCATAAGCACACCCGTGCTTCCCCAGTGAAGCTTACCATGTTTTCCTGTAAAATGCACGGGGGCGAAGCACGGCCATGCTTGTGAATGCACGGGCAGATAGCTGAGAAACACGCCCGTGTTCAGCCTATGTTCACCTAGGGGTATTTAAAAGGTCCTGAACTGGAGCCATAATCGCCCAATTTCTATTCTTCTTCTTCTTCTTCTTCCTACCATCGTTCCCTTTGTTTTGGAAGAGAGAAAACCGCTTTTCTTGACCTTCCTTTCTCTTTTGGGTTGAAAATCCTTGACGATAAGCTCTTCTTTTTCCTCTTTTCCCCTTGTTTCATGTTGATTGGATGAACATGCTAGCCTTAGGTTTTAGATCTTGAATCTTGGTTTGTTGTTGATGAATTTGTTTATTAATTTGATTGTTTTCCTTCATTCTTTCTTGTATTATGAGATGGTTGTAGAGATTTATCCTTTCTACCTTGATTAAATATTTTTCCCTTGATCTTGAAATCGGAGTTACTGTAGCACTGAGAAATCCATTGTTAAAACTTTGTATTCTTGATTGTTTGGAGAGTTGATATCTTTAGAAGTTCTTTGGAACTTTTAGGGGTAAGTTCAGGCTATACCCCAAGCATTGTTAGGGTTTTTTGGTTTGTAACATGGAGAAATTCATGCTTGCTTTTTTTTCTTGTTTTTTTTTTTTTTGGTTTTGAGCCTTGTGACTGTTGTTGGTTTAGGCGGTGAGAGCTCGGTCAGAGGCAAAGAGCCGGCGGAGGAGTAGTGCCATAGCAGAGTTGTTGAATTGATGATTTAATTGCTTGAAAAGGATTTTCATGTTTTGTATTCTAAAATCAAGACTCTTGACATTTATGCGGCGTGGTTGATCTAGCTGATTTTTCTACATCAGGTCGCGCATAAAGTCATGACTGGATGAGCATCAGGAGTTCGGAGTCACCACACGGCCTCGATGGGTCAACGCCAAGTACATGAGCGTCTTGGCGGCTCTGAACTTAGCCACATCCAAGCTAGAGTTTAGAGGGATTTCTAGACCACTCATCGATTGCCTGAGTTGGAAACCTCGTACTTTGGTAAAATAAGTTTTTATGCTTAACAAAAAGTGTTTTGATGATGTACATCGTGTATTATGATTTTAACTTGTAATTTGCTATTCATGAGTTATGCCATTTAAAACCTTATTTGAGCAAAGTAGTTTTGCAATGTTGTACATATTTTCTTTATATTTGTGTATATGTTGCTATAAATAAATAAATAAATATACACTGAAACGTTCTGGACTATATATATATATATATATATATATATATATATATATATATATATATATATATATATATATATATATATATGTATGTATGTATTTTTTCAAAAGCTTGTATTATTGTTTTATAGATTATTTTGTATTCTATGGAACTGTACTAACCCATTCACTGAGTGACTCTAGTTACTCACCCTCTCATTCCTTTCCACGCTCTAGCTAGTTGTGGTGGTACAGCCGACCGAAGTGCTGAGCATTCCCCAGCTTTTTATCTCCTTGTTTAATGTATGTTTCTTTTTTATCATACGCATTATATAAAGACATGGATCCACTACTGTATTTGACACTCTTATGCGTGGTTTGTCTGCGTTTCTATCTATTTGAAACTTTTGTCGTATTTATGACAAACATGTATTCAAGCTCTGGTTGAGTTGCTTCCTCGGTTTACTCTTGTATTCAATTCGGAATGATTTGAATTTGTGAACCCAGTTCAGGTCTATCATTCCCAGGCTATGGTTAGCTTTGCGGCGACTCGAGGGTTGAGTGACGTGGGTGTCCCTTCTTGAGTTGTCGTGGTAGTTGTCGCATGCCGGTCTTGCGGGATGGGACGTGACAATTCCAGCCAATACATTCAGGGATATCACCAAAGGTGTTGTCTCCTCATCCATGACCTCTACTTCAGTAGTAACCAATCCTTCTTTATCTTTTTCCATTTCCAAATATCATCTACATACACCTTCAGCATGTATAGCTGCTTCAACTTACATTTGTGATCCGTGAATACTTTTTATCACACACAAAACACAATCCCTTGTTTATTTTCTTTTCTAATTCCCTACTAGACAATTGTTTAAATGGTCTTACAATATTACTTCTCTAATTCCCAAATTTAACTGGCACTGAAGCACTTCTTGGACAATTCATATTGATTGTAGCTTGAAGGTTAAGTAACATAAAACGAACCTATTTCCATGGAGCAACTCGTGCATTAACACTCCAACTCCAAGAATTATGGGACATTGATCTCTAATATCAAAATTGATATCACCTACTACACATCCACTAGAAAAGAACAGCCTAAGGAATGGGAATTTATTAAATCTCTAAAAAGTATTACAACCAACAAGAGATTGGAGAATTGAACACTATAAAGATCCTTAGAAATCTTGGCCATCAAAGGAATAGAAGAAGAACAAGAACAATAGAAACAAAGATGGTTTGATCTTCAGATGATTTGTAACTCCTATCTGACTTGGATGTTAGGTAAGACGCTTGTATAGCCTCACACTATTTCCCTCCCAATCATCCATATGCTAAGTCACAATTACCACTTTAACCATCTTTGTACACAGTAACAACTAATAACTGCTAAGGATAATTGATGTAAGTTCACATGACAGCCTTACACCTCACTTTGTAATAATTTTCCTTGTAACCCCTGTGTAGTGTTAGTAACAACCATAACAACTACCTGAAATCAACTAATGTAAATTGGTTGTGAACGCTTTCTTTATTCAGAGTGCATGATTCTTTCTTCCATATGGACACAGCGCTTAATAATTCAAACCTACACCAGGGTTATGCGCTTCGATCGCAGGTTATCCCAAAATGAGCACCCTATGCAAAAGACTGTTAGGAAAGGGAAGTAGAGAAGAAATACAGATCTTTTCTTGATTTAGTGAATAATAGGAGTAATAATTGGCGCAGTAAAAACAACCGCACGAAACACACAACAATTTAACTTGGAAAACTCCTTCAATGCGATGGATAAAAACCACATGACCTCTCTGCGGTCCAAATGCAACGCTCCACTATGAAACAATAATGTTTACAACAACCATACACATTATTAGGCACATCACACCACACAAATAACCACAATAAAAGAGAAAAAAAACTTGGGTTGTGATTTTAGCAATAAAAGATGATCTTCATGACCTCCAAAACCGATCTCCACCATTCAGAATATATTTTCAGACGTCTTCTAAAAACTGACCAAAACTTAGCTAGATCAGACCACGAATTCTCTTCTGATCTTTGAGTTAGATCAAACTTGTCGGTGCAAAAATACAACCCCGAACAGTTTTCGTTCAAAGAGATTTAACATGAAAATTAGCCATCAAAATCCGATCTCCATCATTCAAAATGAAGAACAATGAAGTACGAACATGTCCACCAAAAATCAGCTCAATTGGACTACAAACAATGTGCTAATTTCTAAGTTGATGAAACTGGCTACAGAATAGAATCTTTGAAAAAAAATTCCCCTTCTCAAAGAGCTGTTAACGTGATTACTTGCATGAAAATTGCTGAAAACATTAATAAAAACCCCAATGCATTAACATAAGATGGTTCTCATAAAATTTGAGCTCTGGGCTTTCTCCGCATAGGAAGGGACCCCAAACCCAAGAGACCCTTGATAAATAAATAAATTTATTGTTTATGTATATTGTTATTAAAATCAAAATAAGCAAAATAAACTATGAACAGAATTTAAAAAATTCAACATATAAAGCCAGCTTCCAAGTGTTGTTTTTTGTTTTTTTTAAATAAAATACTATATCTCATATAATTATCTTTTCACTGTTTATTTTTAAAATTTTAAATTATGAAATTTTGTTTTTTTCTCCAAAAATATCTTTTTAAAATTTTATTTTAGTCAAATTAAAAAGTTATTTTAGACTAGCAATTTTGTCTCACATGATAAGATGGGATAAAAGTAGCTTTAGTTTTGTCTCATCAGACATGATAAATTCCTAATGGTAGTTCCTTCTTGTTTTGTTTGTGTTATCCTCCTTTCACACGTAGCTTTGGAGTTTGAGTTGCTTTTCTTTCTAACCTTAAAAGAAATAATAATAAAATAAAAACAATTTTAGTCTTAAAATTATACTTTGCTTTGTGTAACATTAATTTTTATTTTATTATTTTTTTAAAGTGGATAAAAGAAGGTGCGTATGAATGTTAAGTTAATATCTTAATAAATATATACTTTTATTTTATATCAGTTGATATTCAAATCTGTAATATTAAAAAGATAAACATTAACACAAAAAATTCACTGCATAATATGATTTTTTATAAAAAATGAATAAATCAAAACAAGTATATTTGCATGAGTTGATTAAAACAAACATATTTGCATAATGTTGAAATAACTGTGAATATATACTTTAAAATATTTAAAAAATAATGAAAAAATTGACAACCGACAAATTTAAAAATTTAATATATTTGAAGCAGACTTACAAATGTTGGTATCTTTATCTTTTTAAATAAAAGGATATTTCTCACATAATTATCTTTTCACTGTTTACTTTTAAAATTTTATATTGTGAAAGATTTCAAAATACCGTATGGAATCCATCGACTAAAATTAATAAAATATTACTGTTCTTAAAAAAATATTATCCAATTGACGTCTGAATCATATCAACCTTTTTGAATGACATTAAAAGTAATGAATATCTTAAGTTCATAGCCAGCAGCTACCAGAAGCAAAAGAGATATATATATGAGGCTTTTTGATTAAAATATTATATTTGTTTTTAATTAATTACTAAAATACGTATTTCCGTAATTATTTACGGAAATGCGTATTTTTTAATTTTTTAATAATTTTTTTTAAAAGTTAAGGGTTCCACCCGTTTTTTAATATTTAATATTTATTTTTTTAATAAATCAGGGTCCCATTAGTTTTTTATAATTAAATTTTTTTTTTTTTAAATTGTGGGTGCCGAGGGTTTTTAAATTAAAAGAAAATTTACATTTAACACCTTATCATTCCCATTAATTTTTCTTATAATTTGTTTAGTGGGGGTTGTTGGTTTGGGATGAATTATTGGTGACATATGGCACCTACTCTTTTTATAAGAGCCATTGGATGAAATTAATCTTAACCATCTATTTGTTAGGTGGAGGCCTATATAAACCCTCCAAATTCCTTTTGTAAAACCACACAAACATTTCTATAAGAAAAAATTATCAATATATTCGGATCTAACTGCATCCATCGCCATATGACTTGCATCTTCCGAAATACCGAGTTGGATCCATCGCCATATAACTCTCTATATTGATAATTTTTTTCTTATAGAAATGCTTGTGTGGTTTTACAAAAAAGATTTGGAGGGTTTATATAGGCCTCAACCTAACAAATGGATGTTTAAGATTAATTTCATCCAATGGCTCTTATGAAAAGAGTTTGTGCCATATGTCACCAATAATTCATCCCAAACCAACAACCCCCACTAAATAAATTATAAGAAAAATTAATGGGAATGGTAAGGTGTTAAATGTAAATTTTCTTTTAATTTAAAAACCCTCGGGACCCAGAGTTTAAAATTTTTTTTTTTAATTTTAAAAAACTAATGGGACCCTGATTTATTAAAAAAATAAAAGTTTAATATTAAAAAATTAATGGAACCCCTGATTTATTAAAAAAATAAATATTAAATATTAAAAAACTAGTGGGTCCCTTAACTTTTAAAAAAAATTATTAAAAAAATAAAAAAATGCGCATTTCCGTAATTTTAGTAATTAATTAAAAAAATACAATATTTTAATCAAAAAGCCTATATATGATAAGAAAAACATCTACTAAAAGATTAGTTTAAATCAAAATATTTTTTCGGGTCAGTTGCATCCGAGGGCTATTTAGTTAGCAGTAAATAGATTTATGGTGTAAGTGACTGTATTTTAACTTACATTATTGTTATTTGGTTTGTTGTAACTCAAAATACTCTTTTTCGTTTTTGGTTATTTGATTTGATGTAAAACAAAGAGTATACTCATCAGGTAAGTGAGATTGTGAGATTACTCTAATATATGTTAATATTACTACAATTATCATAATAATTAATTATTTATTTAAAGTATTTGAATGATAATTTTTTAAAAAAAATATTAAATATTTTAAATTTAATATTTTTTTAAATTTTATTACTTGAAAAATATTTTTATAATTAATTTTAAAAATAATTTATTTTATTAAATATTTTTATAATTAAATCTAAAATAGTATGGTAGTGAGTGAATGCCACTTATTTTACTGCATTTCAATTTACACTAAATTTTGATGTAAATTGAAATGCTGTAAAAGTCGCTGAAATGTAAGTCTCTTTACATGCAAGTGGCGTTTTTCCATTAAACCAAATAATCAGTTATATGTAAAATCACTTACATTACAACTAACTAAACAGACCCTTAACGTATAAGCACTAAATCTTCCGTGCATGTATTCATAATCTTTGAAAGAGTTAAATTATTTTAACCCACATAAAATGAGAACACCGGTGTTTAATTATTGACTTTCCATTTGTAAATGTCTCTGATAGGTAACTTACCTGCATTAATATAATATTATTAATTTAAAAATAAATAATATATGTTGGGCCAAAAACTCATTAAAAACTTGTTAAAGTGTCAATTTTATTTTAAAAATGAGATAAAAATAGTTTTAATTTTGCTAATGCATCTTCCACACAAATATTTGAGTTATTAATTTTTAACTTTAAAATAAAAAACATTAATTTTGGTTTATAAATAACATAATTTTGTTTATTTTGGCTCTTTATCATAAATGAAAGAATAATAAATGTGCTCCACTAATTGTGCAATATTAATGTTTATACGAGAAACAAATAAATTTGCATAAGATATGTGTAAAAACAAAATTTAAAAATTTAAAATATGTATCAATCTTCCAAATCTTGCTTTCATTAATTTTTTTTAAAAAGAAATATTTCTTATACCATGATTTTTTCACTCTTTCTTCAAAATTTAAATTGTAATTTTTTTTGCTTTTATTTTTTTTTACGATGTGAACAAAGCGTCATCACTCATACACCTATTAAATATTCGATTATATTTTAAAAAAAATTGAACCTTCAATTTTTTATGTAAAAAATAAATTTTCATTTATATTTTTAAAATAAGTTAAACCGATTTTCCGCTATAGGATTCATCTTATTGGGATGATTTTGTTTTTTTTTTCAAAATATTTAATAAAATAAAAATTTTAAATAAAAAATCTCTTATCGTACACGTGTCCAACGGTCCAGAACCACCGGTCACGTGCAATGTCGTCTCCCTGAAAATCTTGAATCGCCCCCACTCCCCTCTTTTTCTCTTCAACGCGCGCTCTCTTTCCGATGTCTCTTCCAAAGATCGCCAAGAAAAGCCACCTCCGTTGAGCTCCATTGATCTCTTTCATGGATTCCCTTCGTCTCCGATTCCCACTCCTCTTCGATCCCCCTCGCATGAATGCTCCTCTCCCTGTACCCGCTCCATTGCGCGCCTCCATTGGGTAAGGGTTTATGCACTTCAGTTCGTCTCAGTTCATTTTGATTGTTTTTGAATTTGTTATACTTTTTGAAGATGGGGTTGTTTTGGACTTATATGCAGTTATTGAGATCTTGGAATTGAATGTTCTTGAATTGAGTGTTGTGTTGTTGAGTTTGTTATTTATATATTATTTATTATTTTTTTGAAGCTGGAGTTGTTTGTGTCTTCTTTGTTGTTCTTGAGATCTTGGAATTGTTCTTGAATGTTCTTGAATTGATTGTGGTGTTTATTCAATTTGTTATCATTTTTTTTTGAAGTTGAAGTTAATTGGGTTCTCTTTATTGTTTTGTGATTTTGGAATTGAGGTCGACTGTTGTTGAATTGAGTGTCGTGTTTCTTGAAATTTTCATGCTTTTGATGGTGGAGTTGTCTCTATATTGTTCTTGAATTTGATAAGTTTGGCTCCCCTTATTGTTTTCGAGATCTTGGATTTGTTTGTTAGTTTTGTTATGTTCATTGAATTAGCCATGTATTTCTCTACTATTCTTCCTTCAGTGTTTATGTTAATGTTTGTTTTCACAGAATGAACTGGAAAATAGCTTTATTTGATGTTGTTAACTTAATTTGACTAAATATGCAGATTGAGATTAAGTAAGATTGAGGTGGCTTCCAGGTTTCAAAAATTTTTCATTAAGGCAAGTGCTTAACTTAGGAAATAGTCCTTGCTCTATATTAGTTGCCTTTGGTTTCTTAGCTTTCTGATTCTTGGGAAAATTGAACTTTTGGCGTAGGTCAGATGCAATCATCTTTTTATTAGAGGTGGAACTCCAAATGCTCACAACCAAAGTGTTGAGCATACTGTACTGGAGGTATATTGAATCTGTATGCTTATATGCAGAAGTTTATCTCTTCTTGTTATTATTTTGAAATCATCTATATTATCTTTGTGGTTTTCAAGGTTGTCAAAGGCGCACCTAAGGCGCAAGGCGCACGAGGCTCAAAGGCCTGCGCCTTTATACAGGTCAGGCGGGGCGCTGTTATGAAGGGGCGCACCTTTGAGTCTGGGCGCTTGTGAGCCTAGGTGCGCCTTCATAACATCAGCCCAAATTTGGTTATGTTTTTTATTTTTAGTTTAACTTCTAATTTTATCTACACATCTTGATGATTGAAAAATAAAAAGGGCCACATATAATCAAAGCCATTTAAAATTAGGGCAACCAACCACACTAACAGCCAAGTAGAATTCAAAGATCATGACGTGTGGTCTCCTCTTTGGGTTCTTCTCGACTGTCCGGTTGTTTCCCTTGCATTGCAGCTCCATTTCTGGTATACTGGAGCTTGGATTATATCATGTTAGCTTCTAGTTTTTATTGTACAAGTTAGGACTTGGATTAAATCATGTTATTGAATTTTGTATTGAACCTTTGAAAATTATTTTCCATGTTATTTTGTATGTTTTTTTGAGTCTTCTATGATATTAATCTTTAGGACATTCTAAAATTTTAAATCGTATAACATTACAATTATTTTTCAATTTTCTTTAGTGGTGTGCCTGATGTCAGTTGGGCGTGCGCATGTGCCTTGTGCTTAGGCCCCAGGTTCCTTTGCACCTAGATCTGCCTTACATTTCTGACAGCCTTGGTGGTCTTACAAGTACTTGAATTACATAATGTAATTGAATAAATTCAAAATATGAGAAATTGCGTACACTATATGAACCTTCATGAGTCAATTCCTCCATCCATCACCATATCAAGATGTTATCCTTGATTAATAAGATTCTAGAAGTTGGCTCTCTTGACCTCAATGGTCAATTGTCAAATGTTAATTAAGGAATTTCTTCATTTGATTGCCTGCTCCTAATGCACCATTGGGCAGATGCAATGATGGATTTTTTTTTTTGCCTTCCATAGACAAGCAAGTATTTTTACTTTTACAGGCTGAGAAATTTTATAAAGATGAAATCCCTTGTTGTAAGACTCATATGTGCCATTTATCAAATTCAAACCTTGAAGACATGTTCGCTTTGATGGAATCCAAATAATCATCACTTCAGGTGGAAACTTTATCATGCTTCTACACTAAGGTTATGCCATCCTTAATAGAGCTGATTTTTAGCTATTGGAACAGAAATCATATCTTTTTTTGTTTTTACTATGTTGTTTAAGAATACCATGCAAGAGGAAACTCCAAGTTTGGGGGCATATGGTTGATATATCTTCAGCACTTAATTATCTGAATGAATTAAATTAAAGAAGTTCACCTTTTACTAACTTGTATGAAAGTCACTGATGTGTTATGGTAATTGGGTGCTGTTTCACTAGAATTCTAGACTAGATGGCAAATCTGGACTTGCATCTCTACTTATCTAAAGAAGGATGTATGTGGCAACAGCGTCTAATATGAAATGATACCAAATGCTCCTGTATATCACTGATTTATTGCTGTCCTCCAGCCTCATGATGTGTGCTGATCATTCTCTTATTCTTTAATAAATAACAAATTGATCGAAGCAGAAGAGAATCCTAAAATATACTCTAGAATTAGTTTTCTTCTGAAAATGATTGTTGCCCTTGTCTGATGTTTGTCTTTGCCACTATTGAAAATTATATTCAATAGTTTTGGAAGATGATGTCCACTAATTCGCTCCTGTGTGTAGCTAAAGTATTCAAAATTATATTGGATTAAAAGACTATCTCTGATCATATTCTAAATTTATACTAATTTTTAAATTATATTAAATGAGTGTAAAGCCATGGTGAACACTATGGAAAATTAACTTTTAATAAGTTGTTCAGAGTTTGAACATTATGAGTAGTACATATGAAAGTGGCTGGTATAGGCGGAATGGGTAAGTGTGATATTTTGTGCATGGTACATTATAATATAAGTTTTTTTTGTTAGTGTTTAGAGTTTGAGTTCAGGTATTCATCACTCTTTTATCATAAGAACTTATATTTGTTTACAATATTTAATTTTAAGATTAATATTTTTAGGTTTTAAAAACTTGCTTTTGCCATTTAAGGGTCTTGATGATATTGGTCCCTGTTGCTGTGTAATCTTAGGAAAACATTTCTCCAATGCTTGAGATTGATCCTCCATTGAAGAGTTCTCCTGGTAAAGCTTTTCCTCTTGGAACATCTATTGTTGAACACGGGGTTAATTTTGCAATATTTTCTCAACATGCTACTTCGGTGACACTTTGCTTGTCAGTTCATGGGAGGTAATCCTTATCCAAGTTATGTACGTGTTTTGGTTATGATTTTTGTATGCAAGTTAGAACCTGATGCGGATAAGTTTTAATAATTACTAGAGGTTGATTTTATTTGATTATATGCACCAGGGGTAGCCTTAAGTATGTTAGATGGGTTAATTTTGCAATATTTTCTCAAAATGCTACTTTAGTGACAGTTTTTTTGTTATTCTGTGAGAGTATATCCTTAATATTTCTTATATGTGTTACAAAAGCATTGTATTTATGATTTTGATATGTAAATTAAAACTTGATGCAAATAATTTTGCATAAGTGCCAAAGGAAGAAATTAGATGTGATTATATGCAACATAGGTAGTATTAGATGCGTTAGAAGAAGAAATGGAGTAAGAACGAAGGACAAACTCAGTTTGCTATACATGATGGTTAATGTCAATGCAATATTGTGATTGAACACACATATCACCAGGGCGACCTTGGCCATTTGATTTAGATAGATTCTTCAATCCTTGAGGTGAAAAAAGTCATGAAAGAAGTTCTAATCAATTGTAGACATACACTAGATTAGAGAATTAAGTTGAAGATTTGTGAACAACAGGTCAGTTAGGCAATTGAGTCTTAGAATGTTTTGGTGACACTTAAAGAGGCTTAGAAAGAAGAAGTTTAAATTAAGATTTTGCATATACTGAAAGAAGTCACCTATGTTGAGTTTCTTTGTGAAAAACCACAACTGCATAAAAGAGACTCATCATTTGAGTACTTGGGCCCTATCCTTCTAAAGAACAGAAGTATGTCTTCGAGTGCTCTGAAAAAGCTTCAATGGGAGTTTATTTTCTGTTTCTTGTTTTTACTGTTGTTAAAGTGCTCTTGTGTCAAAGACGCTCAAATACTAGTCTTGAGATACAATGTGCTTTTGTCATCATGTGTTCAAGCAAAGATTTATGCGGTTCCAATAATGAGGGTTTATGCTACTCAACTGACTGTATCATTAGATGACTCATTGGCAAGATGATGAGTTATGTGCATGGGATTTGTTAGAGTGGTTTAAATGAGTAAATTAAAATAACAATAAACTGATAAAAATATTTCTTGATTATGCATTGATATATGAGACATCAACATAAACATATGCCCTCCATTTTCTTGGCTTTATGAAATAAGATAGATAGATAGTTGGTCTTAATGATTAATCTCAGTTGGAGTGAGGACAATTTGGACATTGCAACTAGTGTTGGGAAAATATCATTTACGCAATTAACTTTGTATGTAAATAATGAGTAAATTTGCTTATAGAGAGCAAGCCTTAATGAGATGCGCTAAGCACTGTCTTGTGGCTGATTTGGTCCTCCCCAGATGGCTCACGACGTCTCTCTATCTGTAGGGTACGACAACAGCTATGTTCCTCCAATTTCTGGCACTATCACTTGGAGTGAGACCTCAAAGAAATGCCCATAAAAACCAGTGAAAACTATAGAGGAGCAGTCAAAATGTCTATAGGTGTTAGCTATTCAACTAAGCAGAGGATGATCTACTCAGGTGCTCCATTTTTATGTATATATAGGAAGAAAGGAAGTAGAGGGCCCATGGGTATGCTAATGATCAGAATTATGACTGCAAGGTTTGTTGGGCTGAAAAGCAAAATAAATAACCAAAAATCATATAATAATGAATGCGATTCTAACAAATTCCCATTAATGTTTAATCATTGAATGCTGGGATGAAAATGAAAAAAACCAATGGAGGACAACCTTGGATGCTAATATCTTATTGTAGCAAAGGTGTCTGTAAGACTTGAACTTTCACTTCACACTGTTGTATTCCTTTGGTGAAGTCATAGTAAATTAAGTGTTCAACTATGTAGGTAAAAGCAGACTCAGAACTTCCCATGACCTGAATACTTTCATCAGAAGGTACTTTTAGATATAGCACCATCATAGCTACGAAAGAGTTCTTTCTGACAGTTCAATTTTGTTATGGTGAACTGTTATAATGTAAGCGAGTTGTTATCCACTCGATATTGATATTGACCATATTTCTATTTATGTTTTATATAATAAATTTGATATTAGATTTTGTTCCTTCTATGATTTTTTTGTTTCTTATGAAGTATTGGTGAAATGCAAAATACTGGATTATTACATGACTTCAGCAGCTATTAATTGATTTGCATTCACTCCATGTGTCCATTGCCTGTGGATCTATGATGCCTCACACTTTCTGATTCTTGGTATCTGTGAAAATTATTTTCCAGTGTACATAATGAAGAAGCTCATAATGGCATGACTGAAGTCAAATTGGATGCTCAAGTGAACAAGACAGGGGATATTTGGCATGTTTGTGTTGAGGTTGTGTTACCCAATTTTCCAATCTCTGTTCATATGAATTATCAATATGTGCTTCCTTTTCCTGCCAATGGGGCAATTTATCACTGTGACATCTCAAAAGTGTTGCTGTTCAATTAGCTGACATCTTAAGAGCATTCCCCACGAGTAGTGAGTTTGTAGCCACAGAAGATGGTTGCATCATGGTCTGATGGGACATTGTCTGTGGACAATATTAAATGCATTTAGTTTGGCCATTGTGCATTTAAAGCTCATATTTTATTTGGATGGCTCTGTTGTGGATAAATGGATTTTACTAACATTTGTTCTAACTGTAGAAAAATTTCATCTTGAAATGTCGCAAATAGAAGCATAGATTTCTGATTCTAAACTGTCACGATATCTTTTATTCCAATTTGTCATATTAAAAATTGGGATGGTGTTGTTTTACTATTTTTCCCCATACACATGAAATATATGTACTTTTGGCTGTCTTCTTTTACTTCTTCAACTTTTCACCTTTTGCCTGATAACTTCATTTTCCCTTTGAATTTAGGGTTTGCCTGATTCTGGTGTTCTTTATGGTTACCGTGTTGATGGCCTACGAGAATGGGATAAGGGACATCGGTTTGACAGCAACATTGTCCTTCTTGATCCTTATGCAAAGTTAGTTGTTGGTCGGAAAGTTTTTGGAGATGCCACAGACAAGGTGTCTCAGTTCTTGGGAACTTTTGACTTTTGTAGTTTGCCTTTTGACTGGGGGCCTGATTACAAACTTCCAAATATTCCTGAGGTATATTTTGCTAGTTTTGCAGTTTTAACTTAAAAAATATGTACCTTTTTTTTTTCTAAAAATGAGATTTATGCTGATTATGCAGCCAGATCTTGTCATATATGAAATGAATCTCCGCTCATTCACAGCTGATGAATCAAGTGGATTGGACTCGAGCATTCGTGGTAGCTATCTTGGCGTAATTGAAAAGGTGTGATAGCCTTGTTTCTTGCATGCCGGTCATTCTTAACTTTACCACTACATGTTTTGATTTATTGTGCCACACACAGCTAATTTAGATGATGACGTGTTAGGATGCATGAGGTTTCTGAAAGTAGTGCTTTTGAGTATGATGTGTGATATTATTTATGCAATTTGTTCATGTCTGCCCTTTCTTTTTTCACACATTTAGGTTGAAATTGCCAGCATTTTTTGAAAATACCAGAAAGTGCACTTGCATGCATTGCACATTCTATGAAAAACTAAATGTTTGTTTTCACAGAAACAACTGCATTTGATACCTATGGTGGCCAAGTGGCCAAAGGTCATGCATGGGTTTAACGTAATTCTCTTTATAGTAATTAATATGCTGAACATGATGAGGTATAATGATGTTTCTTTCAGATTCCTCATCTAGTGGAACTTGGGATTAATGCGGTGGAGCTCTTGCCAGTTTTTGAGTTTGATGAGTTGGAATTTAAGAGGTTTCCAAATCCTAGAGATCACATGGTATGTTTTACTTTCACCATTTTGGAATGCTTTGGTTCTGAGAAGTCATAACGGATGATACTGTCATACTTTTGTGTGTTTAAGTGCTGAATTATGTTCCACATGTTTGAGTGGAATTTCTTTTTATCATGATTTGTCAATGGCTTATTGTGGATATTTTTTATGGTCTTGTAATTTTCTGAACATGTAACCTGCTAGATTAACACATGGGGATATTCCACAATGAACTTTTTTGCTCCTATGAGTCGGTATGCTAGTGCTGGTAGTGGAGCTTTGGGTGCTTCTCAGGAGTTCAAGCAGATGGTGAAAGCTTTTCATAACGCTGGAATTGAGGTCTTAAGTTTCTGGATCCAAATGGGGCAAAAAGTTATTTGATTTTTCATGTTTTACTCAAGTTTTAGCTAAATACAGGTGATTTTGGATGTTGTTTATAACCATACAAATGAAGCTGATGATAAGCACCCCTATACCACTTCTTTTCGTGGCATTGACAATAAGGTAACAAATTTATTTTCACATTTCTATCTGACACTTAAAGATATAATGCTATCTCATTCATCTTCTCTACTAAATGTTCTTTCTTGGAGAATTTTAGAGTTTTCCCTTCTTTGTTTTTTGGCACTTAAAGATACTTTTGTAACAATAGTCTCAATCTCCCTTTGGTTAATTAACATAAATTTGCATCCTTTTCTCTTTAATAGGCCATTGATGGGTATTGGGTATGCAGAATTCTTCATAATACAAAATTGGTATGGTCACCCAAAATAATAAGAGCGTTTTATAGTCTACCATTTATACATGGCACTTGCTGATTAGTGAACCACATGCCATAGTAGATTTCTTTCAGAAGAGAAAACTGACTGCAAAGAACCATCACTTGAAATAAATATTTTCTCAGTCAAGTGCAGAGTTTTCTGTCAATACGATATCAAATACACCCATCACATGATTTTTTTTTTTTTTGGATAAATCCAGTACTCAGGGCTAATATATACTTTTTACTTTTTTTACTTATTTTATTGGAGTATGTTATGCAAACCACTACCATTGCAGTTTAATTGGGTTTGTTCATGAGAAACAATAAATGAAACCAATGCATGTCTCTATCAGGATTGTAGACTTATATGCTCTTTGTAAGAGTTTGCTCCTGACATTATGAGCTGCATCTTGCGAACATAGGCTGAAATCTTTTGTATCCAATATGATTACAATGCCTTGTCTGCTAGCCATGTATTGACATTTTATACTGTGCCTTAGCTTTCTTCGAAGAGGCCTGTGGCTGTTGGGTGTTTTCTCCACACTTCCCCACTCCCTACTGGTTCTTTGATAGGACTCAAAGGAAAACAATTGAAGATTTATTAACAATTGAATAAAGAACACCAAAGCATGGCTTAAAATTCAAGAGGAAGGCCAACCTCTCCAATACCTAACTACTAAGAACAAAAAGAATAAACCACGGTATAACCCCCAATGGCTTCTTAATTTCTTATTTATACTAAAACCCTAAAGCTAAATTACCAATCTACCCTTGACTGACTAGTTAAAAAATTTAAATGACTCTTTCCCATATTAATTTGGGCTTAATACAAATCTTTATGGTCCAGGGTGGTTTATTTTTAGTTGTTTTATTTATGTTATTTTGCTGCAGCCTGATTCCTCTTATTGTTTCTACAGGTTTATTACATGATGAATCTTGATAACAAAGCCGAATTGCTTGATTTCTCTGGCTGTGGTAATTCCGTGTTGCTTGTGAATTTTTGACTTCTTTTACTGTAGTTTCTTAGAGATACTTCCAATGTATACCTTCTTTGCCAAGTGGCTATGTTTTGAACATAAATGCTTTTTTCTTTTTAATTTTTGTTAACCCCATCAATTATTATTCAATGCATCAGCGGGTGATTTAATATGAAACCTAATATTTATTTTGATAGATAAACATACTTTCCATTGATTAACTAAACATGTATAAATTAGAGTATGAGCCAGAAGCATGGTATGGCCATGTTTTGGCAGTTAATTTACCATTTTTTTGGTTTTAGCGGCCTTTCTTTCCTGTGGTCTTCAAGCTATTATTTATGAATTTTTGTTATTCTAATGCTTTCATTTGGTGGTTACACAGGAAACACATTAAACTGCAACCATCCTGTTGTCATGGAACTTGTGCTTGACAGTTTGCGGCATTGGTATTATCGTATCCCATAACATTATTTTTGTTTCTAGCTTGTGACACATGCATTCCCAAGTTTTATCTGCAATGAAATTTATTTTTTATCTATTGCTTATAGTTTCCTCTGTTTTGATGTCTTATTTTCTTGTTATAGTATGATTTTTATGTTGTTGCCTATTTAAGGATTAAGGAATACCATGTGGATGGCTTCCGCTTTGATCTTGCCAGCGTTCTTTGTCGAGGAACTGATGGGACACCGCTAAATGCGCCTCCACTTATTAAGGTATCTTTTACTGGTGTTGCATGCTGCAATCATGTTATGTCATCATCTGTTTGAGTGAAAATCACTTGAGTTATTTATCTGGTCTAACTGTTTTGATCAGGTGATTTTCTGTTTGTGCCAATTTTTTAGAAATTGAAGGTGCAATAAACTAGTTTTCATTCAGAAAAATGGAATATATGTAATTTTTTTAATGGATAAACAGGCAATTGCTAAGGATCCTGCGTTATCAAGATGTAAAATAATTGCTGAACCATGGGACTGTGCTGGACTTTATCTAGTTGGAAGTTTTCCAAATTGGGACAGGTATGGCCTGCAGAAGTTGATTTGTCTTATGAGGCATAGAAGTTTAGCAGGTTTTCTTTCCATCTCAAGCTTTAGTTCTTACTGCTTTTTCCTTATGCATGTTGCATATGTGATGTTCAGATTGAATCTTGTAAACATGGGAACGGAAGCCATCATTCTTTCTGTTGATTATGATCTACATAACATTTTTCTTTATCTTTTCCCTCTTTGAGATAAGTTTGAAAGCCTGGAGGAATCTTTCGTCTCAGTTTTCTAGATCATCTCTTCAAACTTCTTCTGCCTGTCAAACTGTTTATATTCTACCATTGAGCTTCCTGTGAATCTTCCATGGTAACCTTGAACTTGAGAAAATTTGGTCAGAATGCAACCTTTTATCTCTATAATTCTTGGTTCAGTTACTTAGTACTATATTGATCTTATTCTCTTGTTCCATTAATGAACCAAAAAGATTGATTGTAGAGCTCTTCACAGGTTCATCAATGAAGACAGAGTCGGACCACATAAACATAACTAAACTCACTTTTAGGCTTAACTCAAACCTGAACAAATTTCAATGTCAGGCTTTCAGCAGATAATTTGACTTGATTCCCCACCAAGTGTATGCGTGGGGGTTTAATTTTTGAAAATTTCTCTCAACTATATCAAAACTTTAGTTGATGATGTAGATAATGTAGCCTTTTAAGTTAGGTCGAGACTTTAAGAGTCCTTTGTTGTTGCTTTTCATTCTGCAGAAGATGTAGAGTGGCTATTTTTGCTTGAACCTTCTGCTATTATTATTTCAGGTGGGCTGAATGGAATGGAAAATATCGTGATGATATCCGTCGGTTTATAAAGGTGATTCTTTCAGTTTGTTTGGTTGCTCTTCCTTCATTCTAGGAAAGCTATTTTCTTATTTGGTTTGTATCTATCATGTGATAAAATGTTTTTTGGCATTTATTTGGTTATTCTGTTCAACATTATCAGTTTGTTCTAAATATTGGCTATGGTAAATTAAAATGTTGGTATTTATAAGCTTTCTAACTTATTTCCTTTTTGCAGTTTAAAAGGATTTCTAAATGGTTTTTATATTTGTAGGGTGACCCTAGTATGAAGGGCACTTTTGCCACTAGGATATCTGGATCATCTGATCTATATCAGGTAAGGGTAATCATACGATTGGATATTCACTTTTGTAATATTTTTGTCTAACAATAGAAATTTTAGGACCCCTCCCTATGGTATGGTGTAAAAGATTTTAAAGGGCTTGGATTGTTCAATTAATTTGATCTAGCACATGTTTTGGAGCCTAAGTAGCTAAAAACATTTATCTTGCCTATATGTTATAAATGATAGTTTCAACCATGTTAATATTTATGCACATGCATCTTGAATCAATAAATTTGAGAAGGAATGTAGAAATTTAATAAGCAATCTAGATTTGTTGTTGCATTTAGGATAATAATCTCTCTCAAAGTCACACACGAACACACACCAGTAGGTCCATGGATGGTGAATAAATAGATTCTTTCTTCTTTTTGATGAACTTAGATATAATGAAGTTGCCCCCTATCTTTCATTCAATGTTTTTGTTAAATAAAGTAGTTTCTAGACCTATTTTTTATTCTTCTCAAAAAAGAATGATTATTCCTGTTGCTTACCTTCATGGAGATGAAAATGAATTTCTTTTTTTTTTTTTTGCTAAACAATCATTATCCTTTATGCAACTTTTTATTTTAAATGCAAACCAAACATGCTATTTATATAAGGTTAAGCTAATAGGATGAGAGACTTGGATTTATATATTCAAATCCATACTCAGATTAACTAATATGTGACTATTAGTTAGTCTAATATGCACTCCACTAGTCATGTTGCAAACAGCCAAATTAACCTAGCTCTGATACAATGTTAAATGCGAACCAAACTCAATTCAACTCAAAAGCTTTGGGTGGATAGGATGCGAGACCTAGACTTAAGCTGTTAGGCGCGAGGCAGTGTTGGTTGTTGTCCAATTACGCCACATCCTTGTTCTAGGATTTCTGTCTGTGTTTCAATTTCTTACAAGAAACATTCAAAATATCTGAAAAAAATTCTCAAAATCTTGTTTGTTAAAACCAGAGTAAATCTTTCATTTTTGTATCTTTATTGGTAGATTTATCCAGTTTTGGTTCTTGATCTATGATTTTTGGGCTTATTCTAAGAAAAATTAAAAAAAGGATTATTGGAGATTGAGGTGATGGCCCAAGTGTAGGTTCCATAATTATAGGCTACATCAACAATGGGTGTTGGAGTGGTGGTGAATTAGTTTCGGATAGTATCGTATTTTGCTTATGTGAAGCCGAATGCGATAGCTGCACAATTTTTTGATTTGTTTAGTCAATCCGGCATGTGGTGGTCGTATGCGTTTGCCATGATATTAGTACTAAGAGTTTGTTGGGCTATGTTAATGTCAAATATGGCAATCCTATTCATGCAACTAGGGTCTTGGAAGTTATGAACTTTACTCCTTTCATGTTGAGAAAGTTAAATAGTAGACGTTGATATGTGAAAGGAAAGAAGAAGACTACATAAGATGTAGCCAATGTTTATGGTAATCCACACTTCATACAACACCTCTTGATTATATAGACTTGCATGTTACTAAATACGGAATATTACTTAAATAATAATATCTAATATATAAAATATCATAAATAATAATAACTGTGATGATAGGAAAAATAGTTTGTATATCTCATTAAGAAAAGAGTACAAGGATATATATATAGAGAAATATTAGGATTTTGTGATAAGGGCCCAATATGGCCTATTAAGCCATCTAAACTATAACATAACTCTAACACTCCCCCTCAAGCTGAAGCATATATATCGAGCATGCTCAGATTGTTACATAGATTACTAAAGACTTTAACATTTAAACCCTTGGTGAAGATATCCGTCAGTTGCTCAGACGACTGGGTATATAGTGTAGAGATGACTCCCTTCAGTACTATATCATGAACATAGTGACAATCAACCTCTACATGCTTCGTACGCTCATGGAATGTTGGATTATTTGCAATGAAGATGGCGGCCTGGTTATAACACAACACATTAAGAGACCATTTTGAGTCTATCATAGACTTTCCTAATATATATGAAGGTGTCAAATATTTTTTTCTTCTTCCTTAAACTCTGATTGGAAGATAAATCATGATTTTGATAGGTTTTCAAGAGTGGCCGTAAAAAAGGATGATGCCAATATAGCCAACAGGTTATGATGACATAGAAAGACAAAAAGAAACTCACATGGCAACAAATTGATATTGACATGAATGAATCATCGCATTTTTTTTTAAAGAAGGCTGAGGAGAATCTAATAGAATGTTGTGCTAGAATTTTTGGATGTTGCTATGTTGAATATTTACAAAGTTGATGAGTCTTGATTTTGATGCAACCTAAAGTACAATAATATCTTAATCATAACTGGATCAGACCTGCCCAATACCATGTTGAGAAATAAAGTAGGAGATCACATGGTTCATGAGAGGATGGAGCTGTGAGTAGGAGACAATGAGATGAAAAAAGAAGGCAATATATTAGATAAGCCCAAATATTCTAGCTCCACATCATTGTACAGCACTTGGACTTGGACTCTTGATTATATAGACTTGTTTGTTAATAATAATAGTGATAGGCTTTCCTAGCATATCAATATTTTAAATACATTTCAACATTTTATAGCTTAGATGAAGTTTTTAAATCGTGAACGGATTGATCATTTCAATTGCTTTGTTATGTAAGACCATTGTAAATATTCTTCATGGTTTATATTCTTATTGTTATTAGGCTCTATATGTGTTACAATGGAATATTGGTTGCATAAACTTTACTCCTGGTGTTGGATGATTTCATCATCATAGGCTTTTTCTTGAAGTAAAATTGACTCGAACTAAAACCAAATATTGCAGAACTTTGTGAATTCTTACAAAAGTATTGACATGTATTTGTATTGCCTTATTTAGTGTTGGAAGTTGTATCTTGGATTCTTTGTGGGAAGCAAGCTATAATGTGGATCTAATTAGTGTCTCAGACAGATACAAGGTTATTGGAACTTGATATAGAGATGAAGCACGTGTCAAATGTTTTGGCTAAGTACAAATGTTTCAATGTAATTTTCCTTTTTCTTTGCTTGATCTTTGACCCACTTGTTCCAGTGGCAGAGTCGGGTTTAAACCAGTTAGGGCAAGGTACTAAGATCCTTATAAGCTAATAGACCTCTCCCATTGGATTTTTTTTTTCGTACATAAAAATTTAAACTTGAAACCACTTGCTAAGCTATCTAAGACTCTACCACTTGGACTGACAAATGTAATTTTCCTTCCTGAATAGTTGAATGATAGACATCTATTAGAGTTTGACAAGAGAATGTAGAACAAAACAATAATCATAAAGGATTTGTTCCCTCTTGTGACAAAAAGAGCTTCCTTACCTTGAAGATGTTGAATTATGATTCATGTCAACTACAACGAGAACACTAGTTTTTTTCTTGATCCTTGTTTTATAATTTCCACATAACGATATGAAATCCTGGTGTGATTGTCACAAATATTATTGCTTCAGTGAGTTGACCAGTGTTTCTTTGTGTCGCTTGCCTACTTGGGTGAAGCTAGAATTGTTTCATGGAGTAGTTACCGATCCATTTGTGGTATTGTAACAACTGCAGAGATAATTAGTAATATAGTATTTTTGTGTTAAGAAAACAACTATTGACTGTGTACAGTAAGGTGATAGCCATCTCACATTTGAGATCATGAATTATACATTGAAGAACATATGCAAGTTCAGAATGACAACTTCTAGCTTAAAGAGACATAACCTAGATGCATGCAGAGGCTAGGATTGGTTGAGCTCCCCTTGGAGTTGGTTGGGAGGCCTGGAGGACTGCTTATACACTGCATTATTAGAGGCGAAGAACTCAAATTTGATAGAGGCCTGTGATTTCCAGCTCCTCATATTGGCTTTGTTGCGCTAGTACATTAAAACAGTATGTTTGGTGTCTTCATTTTTGAAGCGAGGAATATGCCATTGAGGTTTATTTCTTTTACTAACATATGATGATTGCATTATGCCTGTAATTGAAAATTTTTATTGCATGTCCATGGTTATTTATTGACATTAGAAATCATTCAACAGGTGAATAAGAGGAAGCCTTATCATAGTGTCAACTTTGTCATTGCACACGATGGTTTTTCCTTGTATGATCTTGTTTCCTACAATAACAAGGTACCCAAAATATATGAAGTTTATGCTTATCCAAGTACTTGATAACTAAATGAGATAATCTATTTGTGGTTTGTCATTCAGCATAATGAGGCAAATGGAGAGGAAGGCAGGGATGGATGCAATGACAATTTTAGCTGGAATTGTGGTTTTGAAGGTAATGCTTCTATTTGGGTCTTAACTGGTTTTTTCACTGCCAAATTCTCTTGTGGCAGAGCAAAGTGCATAGGATTTCATTGCCTCATTCATACTTAGACCAAGTTATTCTTTAAAGTGCAGATTCAACTTTTCTAAAAACTAATCCGATTATGGTGGAAGGGCAAGTAATTGGATAGTGAAAATTATTATAAGAATGCTTTAATAATGTAAGTGTATGTGTATGTGTAATCTCTCTATAACCATTTGATATGGTGTTCAGTCTCATGGATTTTGCCCAATATATTTTCTTTTTCTATTACCAATAGGTGTAACACATTCCAATCTAGATGATTTTAGATGCCAAAAAAATTTTAGTTTTATTTTTGTTTGACTACTGGAGTCTTGTAAGCAAACTTTTCTTGATTCCAAATAGGATAGTTGCCGGATGTCAATGTTCTTTTGAACGTCCCATAGGTGGGTAGAGGCAGATATGCTAGATGATTTCATTGTTTTGACAAATTCATCCGTGATAATTCAGTTGTAGTTGCAGATATTAGACACAATTTAAACAAATCAACAATTCAAAAAATGAAACCTGGAAGAATAGTCTTTCTTGATTGCAATAGAAATGGAGGCTCTCTAAAATGAGGGAAGGACTAATCCAAAAGGCATTAGTATTCAAAGGATGTAAAATAGAGTAAAATCCAAATAGGTAACAGAACATTAATATCCTAGATTTGTTAACATATCATGCTGGTCTACTACCATAAACCTCTGAACCTTGTGTGTAATTTTTTTTTTTCGAGTTTTATAATTTTGATTTTTGCCTATTTGAAAATGTGTAGAATAGTTTTTAACTTATGTGCATGCTATGTAGTTTAAATATTGTTGAAGTGATTGAAACATTATTAGTCCTAATTCTGCTTTGGTAAAGGCCCAACCCTTAACTATGCTTTTGATTATGAAGAGTTACCAACAGTGTTCTTCACTGGCATTTGAGAATAAGATGTTTGCACCTGGTTAAGAGTACTTTTTATTGCAGATTTGAGTATGTGATGAGCAGTTTACTCTTCATCTGTATAAATAATTGATCAAAGTTGATCAAAGTTACTTTGTAGTATGAGAGTATCCTAGAAGCGGTAGCATAAGCCATTGGCCATTTATTTAGGAGTAATGGTCTGTTTTAAAAAGTGGGTTTTTGTTTGTTAGTTCTTTCTTTTTTCTTTTTCTCACATACCTGATCTACCTTCGTATTCTATGAAATCTCAAGGTTCCTATCTTTTCTTATATGTAGGAGAGACAGATGATGTTAATATCAATTCATTACGTGCACGACAAATGAAGAACTTTCATGTGGCACTAATGATTTCACAGGTAGCTCAATTCCTGTGTTGTTTCAAGTGATTATGCCTTATATTTTACTTTATTTTATTTTTTAGGGAAATTGGGTCGTTTGAAGTGATCTTAGTCATAAAGATGAGCTATTTTGACTTAAATCGATGTTTTTGTTATAGAATTGTTTTATGAGAATCAACTCCAGTTGTTTGTGTTATATACAGGAATATAATTCATGATTTTTGAGGGTAAATCATCTTACTGGTGTAAGAGGTGGTAGCTGTTTGGTAGGCTCTAGGTAGGGCTACCCATTTAAGGAAACCAAGAGGGAAGAATTGGGAATCACCAGTAACAAATGATCTGAGGGTTAACAAAATATGAAAAGTAGAATTAGAAAATAAGTTTTAGTTCCCCTTTAATAATTAGTTTACTTTCTGTTAGTGAATCACCATAAGAAAAGAGGATTGAATTAGGAGAGGATTAGTTTCCATCTTCATTAAGTTTTCTTTTTGAAATTCGATCATATTCTTCTTGATAAGGGTATGATTGAATTAGGAGAAATAAAAGTGTTGCAGATTGAGGATTAGGTTAGGTTATTGGAATACTAGAAACTCCCCATCCTTTTGCAGCTGGCAAGTGGTTGGTTTTACCTTGTAGCTAGTGGGATTTTTGTATATTTTGTAGCCGGGCCTGTTTGAAGTTGTTTCCTTTTCCTATTTAAATAAGCTATAATTTTTGGGGTTTATCATTGGTATCAAAGCCAATGATCTTCTGAACTTGTTCATCATGTCTCCAACCATCCCCACAATGTCTTTGGACAAGAAGGAGATAGATGAGAATGCCATGCAAATTCAGATTCTGATATAGCATATACACTAGTTGGTTCCGGCTGTCACATTTTATGGGCAGGTCTTAAGACTGTTTGGATGCTAAGATGTCTTAACTTAATTTAGATAATTTAGTTGTATCTTATAGGCCCTAAACCAGTAATTCGTTTACGGAAAGGTATATATTGAGGCTGCACATCACAGAGATGGATGATGCCAATTCTGAAGAACCATTCAGTTATAAGTGCTTTCAGAAGGACTTACAGAGATAATTCAACAAGATTGATTTCCTGTGGTTAAATTTAGGGGGACTGTGGAGTTAGTTTAGGTTCAGGCCACTTTCAGACTCCCAAATATGGGAATGTACAACTTGTGCATCTTGAGGGCAGTCACTAATTGGTTCAACAGCTTCCGCAACAACCCTTCCCAGCCATCACAACCATAGTTATCTGAAACGTGGTATGATCCGAGCTGCGAGATGGGTACACATACGAGAAACGATGCTTGTATTGTATCTAATACAGTGGTGGTAGGCTTAGTTGGTACAAATTAGTTCGAGTCAAGATACAATTGAAAATTACATCCAGTCGGTTATATAAAATACATACAAAATTATAAAACTTTAATGCTAATTTAGAAGGAAAAGATCTTAGATTACCAAATAGATCCAAAAGTTTATAACATTAAAACTAAAGTTCTAAAAGTAATTAAGTAACCTTTAAATAAGTAATTATATGTAATAAAATTCTATATTAGATAATAATTTAAAAACGTACAGCTGGATTTGAAAATAGATAGCAATTTTATCTCTAACAACTTTTAAAACCTAATAAATTGTAATGTTATCTATAACTTAAGTTTTAATAAAAAAAATTGTTAGATTTTTACAAAATCTATGATTAATTCATTTTTTTTATACACCCCTTTCACCGACTCAGATCGCATACCCACTCGATTGAGAACGAAAATGAACTTTGATTGGGTAGGAGTGATCTAGATTGATCAGTGGTTTTTATTTAATTATTTAAGAGGGGGTGGGAGAAAAGGGTTGTAAGCAAAATTTGGTAACTATAAGTCACAACCGAAGTTTGTATTCACCTTCACCTTGATGGCTAGTGCTACCTACAGTCCTATTTAATTTGCATCCTCTGGGACTTTTGGCATCCATTTGGCAATTCAGAACAATGAATACAAAGAATAATTACATTGATGACCCACTTGATTTCATGGTTGGGGAGAATTGACATAAATCAACACTCTATTCATAGGACATAAGCAGGGCTCTAAAGGAGCTGAGCTTCGCCATGTTCAAGCTTGGCTTGCTACTATTTTAACCGATCCCGAGCCAAGCTCAAGCTTATTTTAACTGAGCCTAAGCCAAGCTTGAGCCTACTTGGAGCTTCGTGAAATTCCAAGGCTTAGGCTCAAGCTTGGCTCATTAGCTCAATAACGGTTGGTCATTTATTTTATATATAACATATTATTATCAATATTAAAAAATATATTGTTTTTAAAATAATATTAAAACTTCTTATAATAAAAATCATAAATTAATCTTATTTTTTGCTTGAACTTACACAAAAAAGACTGTAATATTTTTGTAATGCACTATTGTCAATGGTCCCATAAATGAACATGTTAATATTGTTGCAAATGGGTCTATAAATGCTTTATATAAATGAGCTAGTTGATGATATTATAAATGAATCTCTTAATGATTTTCGTGGGCAGCCTTTAATGATATTATAAATGAGTTGTTTGCAAGCCTTAACGAGCCAACTTAACGGTGTTCAAGTTTGCCTTGTTTATCTTACGAGCTTAGAAATCGAGCTTGGGAATCGCTCATTTACCTTAATAAACAAGCCGAGCTTTCGAGCTTTTAATGAACACGCTGGTTCATTTACAGCTCTAGACATAAGGATGAAATCTAGTATCATGTGAGCTTGTAAGGCTTGTAGTCAGTTGAATGAGCGATATGCTTGGCTGTGGAAGAGGATGTGGCGGTAGATTCCTTGGTATCTTATCTTGAAAACCATAAGCGGAGTTCAACCTCGACATGAATGGGTGAGTTAGCCAATCAGATTGCTACCAAGACAAAAATAAAAAGGCCTGCAACAACATTCCTTTAATGCAAGAAGTAAAGCCATCACCAACGTTGCTTGTGTTTTTATTGCAACAAGAAATATGAGGTTTGCCATCAATGTGAAGTTATTGTGTGTCTCTTAGAAGGCGCAAGAGAACAGTGATTGTTATGACATAACAAGAGGAATGGAGCTCAGAATCAATTCAGGAGGATGGAAATCTTTCTTAATGCATCACTGAGACACAACTCAATAGCGATAATGTGTGTGCAAGGCACAATTATGGGCTAAGACATTTTTGTTCTTATTGATTTGGGCTCGACTTGTATACGAAGTATAGCTACCAATATCTATGGTTCCGGATTTTGCTGTGCAAGTTGGTAATGGAGACAACATAAGGTGTGGTGGTCTATGCAAGAAGATGCCTAGCAACTCCATGTGTTGACACTCCATGACTTCATTTGGTGTGGGAAATACTGGTCCTGTTCTAGCGGTGCGATGATTGGTTACGTTGGATCCTTTTAAGCTACTGGTATACCAGGCAAATGACCTTTGAATACAGGGGAGTTAATTATTTCTTTAAAAGGGAATCTCTACCTCATTAGGAGCCGATTCCACTCAAGATGGTGGAGAATTTAATTACCTGCATTGATGAGTGCCTCGGCCTTTGTGTGGAAGCTGTAACCAATCAAGGGACCAGGGATACACTCGATGATTGAATCTAACTACCGTTAGTTGAGTTCAGCTCTAATTTTAGGATGTACACTGGATGATCTGATCTAACTGCTACTTTTTGAGTTCAACTCTATTTGTAGATGATAGATAAAAGGTTTGAGAGAAGAGAAATGAATGATATTTCATTAGAGCAAACTAGCTCATATAAATACAAGAATGATGTACACATAAGTATGTATATACGTATAAATATAGTATACATGTACATGTATTATTATAACTCTAACACGCCCCCTCAAACTCACGATGTATTACACCATTTTGATTCGGACAATTCAACCATTTCAAAGCCAATTTCCAAATGAGACTAACAAATCTTATGGACAAAGTGGATTTCCAGGAAGGGAGTAATGATAGGCATCCAATTAGGTTTACTTATTTTAGGAAACCTAGTGGGAAGTGAAAATCACCGGCAAGCAATAATCTTTGGAGGACGCCTTATCAAATGTGGATAGTAGAGTTAGAAAAAAAAGGTTGTAGTTTCCCTTTTTCTGTTTGGTCTCCTTTTTGTTATTCAGTCAACATTCCTCCTAATAAGGAAATGATTGAATTAGGAGAAATAAAGTTGCTGCAGGCAAAGGGTTGGGGTAGCAATCAGAAAAGATATACTCATCATCTCGTAGCGAGATATTGTTTGGTTGCACCTTATTCCACATGGGATTTTTACAGATTTTGTAGTAAGATCTGTTCTATTTTTCTTTCCCTTCCTTTTCTAAAGAAGCTATAATTTCCAGATTTTGTCACTGCTCACATTCAAAAAAGTAGTCAGTTTCTAAGAAAACAAATTCTGGTATTCATAAATTGTTCTTTAGCAAAAATTCTCAAATGCTGTACATGATTTATAGCAATGACCTATCTCCGACCTCAATATTATTTTTTGTCATCTTTTAAGAAGATATTTTTCATATAATGAATTGAATTGAATGAACTCGCAAGTTTTGCTCAACAATATAGCTAGTATTTTCTTGTTCTTGCATTAATGTGCATATTTTACTTTGAACTATCAATAGGGCACACCAATGATGTTGATGGGAGATGAATATGGCCACACTCGTTATGGGAATAATAATAGCTATGGGCATGATACTTCCTTAAATCATTTTCAGTGGAAACAGGTAAGAAAGATTCAGTTCTATTTTTATTCTTACAACCTAACATATGGGAAATTATTATGTTATTCTTGAAAACAGTTGGAAGCTAAAAAGGGTAGCCACTTCAGATTTTTCTCAGAGATGATAAAGTTTCGTCACAACCATCCTATACTGAGGCATGACAGATTTCTTGGCAAAGTAATACCCCATTTTTATTGGGATCCTTTTACATTGATCAATTTTCTCTTTTGTTTTTGTTTACTTCACTGATTTATGGTTGATACCCTATTTCCGGATTGTTTATGTGATGAAAGTGAAAAATTTCAAAAAACTTCATTGACTGGGGACATGTCTTGGAACTAAATAATATTTGTTTCATTACTTGAAGTAGCTTTCGAGTATTCATCAGAAGAAAAGGGAAAAGAGTGAAGATGAAATTGGTTCGAGTTTGCTTGATTTAAATATCTGGAAATACAATTGTGTTATCTTTTTTTCATACGAATTCAAATGAAGTTTTATTATTTTTTTCTATTGTTTATAGATCCAAGGAGTCAACACAAAAATGAGAATGAATGTATAGGCTTGATACCTTGTTATATAACTCGTTCTTTAGAATTGCATTGGCTATCAAACATTTTATGGAACTAATAAATCTAATTTCTCACTGTATTAGTTGAGCGACGCTGAAAAAATGCATTAATACCTAAAATTACTTTGTACATCCAACGCTAGACCCTCAATTGTTGATTGTATTACAATAAAATCCATGGGGGGTCATCCACCTCCCAAAACTGAATCCACATTATCCGATCAGATATTACTAACTAGCCAGCTGTTATGATTATGCTACACAAATCATGGACACTGCATAGAAGGAATAGGTTTCCACAAATTTATCTAGAATTTGATCTAATGATGTAATGACTTCCAAGGGTATGAATTTAGTGTAAATTAACAGAAAGATGATTTCATTTTAGTTTTCCTTCTTAATTTGAACTCGGGGTAGCTGTTATTGCTTGCTTGTATTGTTCTATGGATTCGAAATTATCCTTTCCTTGTTAATTTGTGAAATGCAAGTTCTTCTGCAGAATGATATTACATGGCATGAAGACAACTGGGGTAACCCTGAAAGCAAATTCCTTGCATTTACGTAAGAACAGTAAGCCAATGCTTTTTTGTGTTTCAAGATAAGTGTTGCTCATAAGAGATATTACTGTAGGCTCCATGATGATAAATTTGGAAATGACATCTACTTGGCATTCAATGCGCATGACTACTTTGTCAAGGCTGCAATACCTGCGCCACCGCATAAAAAGCAATGGCACTGTGTGGTATGATGTCTTTTATGTTCTTTATTCATGCACTAAAAGGTTAATGCTTTTGTTGCACAATGAACTTCACTATGATTGTATCTTGAAAAGCATTTAATGGAAAGTTTTCATTTTTCAATTCAGTATGAAATGGATATTGTTTATTGCAATATGGAAAATTGAATCGTTTATTGATACAACTACATCAACGTTCAACAGTGTTTTTTTTTTTTTTATAGAGTGATAAATGAGTGCATCAAAGCCATACAGGATTACATTCTTTTCTTCGCAATTTTTATATGTGATGATCATTTAATTAAGTCGGTAGAATTTATGGAGTTTAAAATTAGATAATTAGAAACATGTTGAATATAGAGAAACACATTGAACTTCAAATTGTACTACCAGGAAAAAATGTTTAATCAGAATCTCATTGCAGTTATATTGAATGACAATCTCTCCATGGCCCTTGTTAAGGCTATCATGAAGTACAATGAGCACTCAAGATGTGAACTCATCTAATCAACAAACATTCTGCTGAGGGCCTACTTTTGTTCTCAGTGGTTATGTTTACTGTTAAAACTTTTTCTTTTTTTTTTTTTTAGCCTTGCCAGCATATTGAATGTCTTCAACTTGCAGCTCTATCCTTCATTTAGCCTTTCACTTGTTATTCTATTTTCCATTTACTCTGCTCTGATTATTGTTAGTCGTCTAGTATGACTCCATACTCTGCAGCATAACTTGCCTGCATGGGTTCTTATGGAAAATTGGAAGGGTAATTGGTGTGGCTATGATGCTATATGAATGGGCTTGTTGTGTTTGAGGCTTCCCATGGGCTACAATGGTCTTCTGTTGCTATTTTAGATACTTCCTGTTTTGTATTCAGATATTTTTATTATACAGGGATTTGCCTTAGGAAATTCAACCAGCCATTTTTTTTATATACAGCTACATGCCAATAGCAACTCCTACTGTAACTTTATGGTTTGCCTCCTGATTTACCGCCCGTAATCACTATCAGTGATGTGAACCTAATTTTAGTGTCAATAAAAAATTAGTAATTAGATGGTCATATGTGTAGCAAAGTCATGCGATCATGAATTCATCTTGCATTTCCTTAACAATTTGATTTGTTGCATTGCAGGTCGATACGAATCTTGAATCTCCTAATGATTTTGTTAGGGAAGGTGTACCATTCTCTAAAGATACATATAGTCTTGCCCCATATTCTTCTGTTCTTATGGAAGCAAAACCATAAAACCGGATCTCAAGGCTTCGGAGATCCTGCTCTAGAAGTCAAGTTCAGAATAAATTCTAAATTCTTATAAAGTTATGGAGATGAATCTTATTATTCCAATCTCAAGTTGACAGTGGAACTGCTTGAGAAACAGTTCCAGAATCAGCAGCAAAAGTGAGAGATCTTTACTTATTTATTTATTTTTTTATTGCATTTCATGTTTTAAGTAAATAAATAATGACTCAACAGAATATGCAAGTCACTGTGGTCCTCAACAACCTTGAACTCTCTTACTTTGTATAAATTTTATTTATCTGTCACTGTGCAAAATCTCTCACTTTTCTCCTCTCATGAAGCCACATCTTTAACTTTTGCCACCAAATTCAAGGCTGCCATTGTTCTTTCAATGATTGGAGTTGGAGGTACTGTTTCTTCTCCTCTCAATTCACTGTCATAAAATATATATGGATCTTTAAAGGCATATATGTCAGGCTGTGGACGCCAACTTGAGCATCTCTTTTGTTTGTGTGGTCCTGTTGTTTTGTTTCATTATTGAGCTCTGATTTCTTGTCTCTATGTTCCTCTTTTTCCTTTAATTCTTTTCACCCTAAATATGCAATGTTGCCTTCTGTTTTGGCAAATGTAATTTTTTCTTCATATATATTGCAGATTAAAACTCCATAAAACTGCTTCTGGTTTGAGTTTCTGTTGCAACTAACTCCTCGAGTGAACTTCTGTTAATTATTGATACTTTTATTTTTTACGCTTAAAATATTATAAGAAATAAACCCATTGGTGTTCTAATCTGTTTTGGAGATGAAAACTCATGCTTCTGTTTATACCCTTAAGGTTTGTAGTATTTGTATTCCATTCATAGGCAAGTATCTGATGTTTTTAGGGATGGACTTGAAAAACAGCCCTCAAGTATTGCGTGGGTGAAAGGCACCTCCTACATGGTACGGTTGTAGGTCCATGCTGGCTAAAGAGTTGGCAATTGGATTTAGTGTAAAGACACTTCCTGTAGGTGGGTAGGTTATTTTGGATATTATTTAAAACTTCAAATAATGTATCAGCGTTTGAGGGTGTATGCCTTTTTTTAAAAATGACTAATTTTGTGGACCATTAAAATGATATGTTTTGCGCTTGGTTTAATAAAAAGATTTACGTAGCTAATTCTAAATAGTTAAAATTAACTGTTTGTTAGTATCATATGCATAAAACAAATGATAGAAAAACATTTTAATGAAATGACTATATAGATGTATGCTCATTGTAAAAGGAGAATGTTGAAGATTAGGGTTTTGTTTTTTTGGGTTGTGGTCCATGGGCATATCTGATAAAAATTATATATATATATATATATATATATATATATATATAGGGACGGAACTAAGGGGGGCTAGGGGGGCTACCAGGGGCTTCAGCCCCTCCTCAGATATTTGTATTTTTTTATTTCACATGATTAACATGTTAATTTATTATGAATTATTATATTGTAATAATGAATCACATCTACTACTATAATCTATTAATATTAATATTCATCAATACTAACCTGTTAATAGCATTTATTCTCATTCTATAGAACCTGCAGCGTAAGCGTGGTTTTTCATATTAATATATATAAAGGGGGCCACTGGCAGTTGGGATTTTCAAATTTTGGATTGGTGGTTTATGCCAAATATAATAATGTTAAGTTTGACAACTGAAAAGCAAAATTGATGTGCCATGTAATTGGGTGGTGTCTTCTTTGAATGATGATGATAGTTCTTATAAGAGAAATCACCTTGCAACTTATTCATAAGCGCTTGCTTGGAAAGGAATTAGAAGTACTTTTCTCTTTTGATCAAGAAAACATTGCATAATATAGTTGGTGGCTAGATGATAATTACATTATATATTGATTATATCAGCAAACTTTTCACTATGGTCTTGCCTGTATTATTATTATTATTATTATTATTATTATTATTATTATTATTATTATTATTATTATTATTATTATTATTATTATTATTATTATTATTATTATTATTATTATTAATTTATATAATTAGCTTCAGAAATGCGTCAAGTTAGCTATATGTAGCTTGAGGATAATTTTCTAGTTATAATACTTTTTAAAAAAAATCTTTTCAAGTTTGTAATTGATCAATGACTCTCTCTAAAGAAAAAACAATACTAGCTCGTCTCAATCCATTGTTAATCTTATGCCAAGAGAGGGGCACGTTTTGTGTCCATCTCCTTGTTTTATACAGTAATATAAAGGTCAGAATCCAAGAGGACTCGTGTCATGCTAACATGTTTAATGGCCCATTTGCTGGAAGACATTGGAATACCACTGCCATCTAAATGGGTCCTTTGATAGAAATGGGCGTCTTTCTTTACCCTCTGAGAGGGAACTTGTCTCAAAGCAGATCAAATCCAAGTCTTTTGTGTGAAACTCGTCGTATGCAGTTACCTCCTCTGAGTAGCATGCGTCACACAGATGGTAGTTCCAGCTCGAGTGTGCATAGATAAACGTTTTATGTTTTATGTAATTGTTTTAATTAAATGTCACAATGTCGCACTATTTTGTATTGAAAACAATTGTTATGTAGACTAAATTTTTTTTTTATTTACATTTTACCTTCAGCCCCCTTATCAATTAATCCTGGTTCCGTCCCTGTATATATATATATATATATAAGTTAATAGTGACCACGTTGGTTCCCTGACCATAGAACAAATTAGGGTGTCTCCCTGGCCCCACTTTCATTAACCTACTTCCGACTGTGTTGCATCTTAACTTTGCTAGCCAATCTTTGGACTTTTTCCTTATATATATATATATATCCGTGTGGAAAACATATAGAACCAGATCGGCAACATCTACAATAATTATTTGGAATCAATTTTCTAAAATAGGAGAGTTGGTATTTTATTTTATTTTTCCAATTCAAAAGTTGATTTAACCCATTTTGTTCACATTTATTAAAAAAAGTATCTAGTTATTATTTTTATATAATTTAATTTTTTTAATAAAATTACTTGTATACCTCTATGGCATGCCATAATTCCATTAGCTTTATTAGTAAAATCATGTTTGTTTATATGTATATTGATTTTTGGCTTTTTTTATTTTTATTTTTTATTTTTCTCTTTTGTGATAAGGAGGGAGTGAGAAGTAATTTCCTTTTATATGTAAATTATTTTAATTAATTCTAAAGAGATACACAGACGAAGGCAAACATCTTTCTGTTTTAGGGTTGGTGTTTTTTTTGTCCACCTTATGTTTTCTAGATTTTAGTTACCAAAATAGCCTCGAGTTTTATGTCCATCCATTGTAAATTGTTGGATGTGTTTGTGAGTAGATTTAATTATATATATATTGTGAAATGAATTTCTACTCTGAAAACTTATGTGAAATTACTGAAAAGCCTCCAAGCCTTTAATTTTTAAAATTTTTATAAATGGTATTGTGGTTATTAAAAACTAGTCAAAAAATAAATGCAATTGTAACCATCTCTGGAATCAGGCTGTTGGCGTTTTGTTTAGTTTAAGGTTTGAATGCATCCTTTGGCTTGGCCTCATTTCTTTGAAAATTTTTATTTTTTTTAGGAATCTTATGTATAATATTCATATGTTCCTAGTTTACATCGATCATTTTTGTTTTTTTTGTGGATGTTTTTTAATCGCGACCGAATTGGAGGTTACATAATGGATTTTTCGGGGAAAATTATCTTAAAGGCATGAATTAATTTCATGTAGCATTTGTTTGGAAATTTATATTAAGTTTATATTTTACAAGTCTGCTCTCTTTCTAATTAATTTTATATTATTCATGATATCATTTTAAAACAAATATATATATATATATATATATATAGTATAGTGCAAACAAATATCTAGTGAGTAATTCATATTAATTGTTAATAATAAATTTATGTTATATATAGATGTATAAAATAGAAGATAAAAATCTTATCAACCCTGACTCTGACTAAAAGTATAAAAAGATGGTTCATAGAATAATTAAACGCAGATGACCTCTTAATCGCACAAACAAAATTATGATTACATTCATATATTATATAGGACTTAGTCAAAGGTCACAAATTTTATTCCTTTAATGAAACGCTCTTAATCTCACTAATAAAACCAATCAATCCGCCAAAACTTACACATCATACAACAAAAAATAAATTTAATTTTTCACTTAAATTCACTCGCCAATTTCCCCTTCCCAATGCCATCCAATGTACTAAATTATTTATCATTTTACCCAAAAATATATCTATATATACATTATAAATAAGGGAAAATTAATTATAAGTTCCTGTACGTTTGCAAACATCCCGATCAGTCCCTCTGACATTTGAATATCCCTGTTCATCCTTCCTTTTTAAATTACCTTCCTTTTCAGTCCCTCCGTCCAACTCCGTCAATAGCTTTTTTACATAATACCAACTTTGCCCCTTGGTTTTGGTGGGAAAGGTCCCGCCCTGTCTTGTCATCATTTTTGAAAGTGTTCAGCCAAAAGGGAAAAGCAGGCTTTTCAGCCAGCTTTTCTTTTATAATGCGTGCTTCTGCTAAGGAGGGTTCTATCCTTCGTCTTCTTCCCCGTCGTCTGCCAGAGTTTCTCTCTCTCCCACCAGTGTTCGAGCGGGTGTACTTGTTCATATTGAAGGCTGTGGTGAGAGGATGTTTTTTTCTTTTTCATTTTTGTTAGCGCCGAAGGTATGAATATTTGTGTGTCTGTAATGCATGGCAGTTTGAGGGTTTCGTGCATCGCGACTCAATGGACACCTATTGCGCAATAGCCAGATACAAGGGCGAGGGTCGAGTGCTGCAGTTCACTTTGTTAAGTTCATGGGAGTCGGTGCTGCAGGAGATATGTGAAAGATGGAGCCTCGAAATCGAGAGTGTTTGTGTGAAGTTTGTCACCCCGAATGCACATCGCACAGTCTGCCCCATAGAATGCGAGATTGATTTTCAGCGAATGTGTCGCGTTCACCATATGTTCAATTGCCATGCAGTCGATCTTATAGTCACATCAACCGACGATGACGATGCCGTCGAAGATGCCCCGGGCTCCTCCTTACTTTCGTAAACACTGCACCTTTTGTTGTGCATTCAAATGAAGCGATTACGTGCATTCAAAGCGGAGTGTTTGGAGTTTCCATTTAGCCTGTGTAGTTATCGTTTATATTTGTGCGTTTGTGTTTACCTTTTGGTGATTCTGTTTACTTTTAGGAGTTCCTGTTTATTGTTTGAAGTTTTTGTTTACTATTATCCGTTTACGTTTACTTTTAGAAGTTTCTGTTTACTTCCGGGAGTTCCGGTTTATTTTTTGGAGTTCTTGTTTACCATTGTAAGTTTCCGTTTACGTTTGGGCGTTCTCGTTTACTATTACGTTTGCATTTGGGATTCTCCATTAACCCGTCGCCGTTTACGTTATCCTTGTGTGCACCAGGAGCAGGGATTCAATTTCGGAAAGCCTACCGGTTAGCCGGCACATAATGTCGTCCCAACCGAATGCGTCGGGTGCCCTATCTATGGCTGAAGACCAACCTGCCGGTGCACGTCTCGAAGTCGGGCAACGCTTTTGCGATGGTGATCATTTCAAAGACACGCTGCGAAGTGTCGCCATAAACCGGAACTTTAACTTTATCTTCGTCAAGAACGATAAGCAGAGGGTAACTGTCCAATGTGCATCCGCTGGTTGCCAATGGCGTGTCCACGCATCGAAGCTTGGGAACCAAGAGACGTTTATGATCAAGACAATGTGCTCAGCACATACATGCGGCGGAGGTATCGGCACCACCTCTCACCCGAAAGCTTCTAAAAAATGGGTAAGCGCGCAGGTCATGCAGAGGCTGAAGGATCGCCCTCTCTACAGGGCCGTCGATATTCAACGTGATATAATGCGCGAGCATGGCGTTCACTTGTCTTACAAGCAAGCTTGGTTGGGGAAAGAGGTCGCCCGGGGTGTTCTCCACGGTAGTGAAGTCGCCGCCTACGACCTCCTCGGATGGTATGCCGGGAAAGTTTTAGAGACGAATCCTGGGAGCGTGGTTACAGTGGACCATGAGGGCGATCGTTTTACACGGGCCTTTTTTGCATTTAACGCGTGCGTTGTGGGTTTCCAGAGTGGTTGCAGGCCCTTGCTCTTCATCGACGGACGCACTTGCTAGGGAAATACGGAGGCACCTTGCTTGGTGCAACGGGGAAGGATGCCAACGACGGTTTCTTTCACGTTGCATTCGCCATTGTTGACAACGAGACGGATGCGAACTGGACTTGGTTTCTTTCCAAGCTTGGTGATGTGTTGTATGGGGACGATCACTAGACGAAGATCATAACATTTATTTCAGATAGGTCGAAGGGTCTCATTAACGCAGTCGGTAAGGTTTTCCCCTCATCCCCGCACGCGTACTGCCTCAGGCACCTGGAGGCAAATTTTATGAAGGCAAACGTCGGCGTCGGGAAGGCATTAAAAGAGTTATGCTGGTCCATCATTGTTAGGATTGCATTTGCGTGCACGGAGAGGGAGTTCAATGACGCGATGGACGACCTTCTCAACGCATCCCCACATACTCATCTGTGGCTAATCCAGAAATCCGACATCACGCATTGGGCGAATTACATGTTCAAGGGCGAAAGATAGGGGGAGATGTATTCAAACGTCGCAGAATCGTTCAATGCATGGATTAAGGAGGCAAGACATCTTCCTGTGACGAATATGGTTGATTCCATCCGGTAATAATTCGTCTAGATCCCTCCGTTCGGTTTACTTGTTAGCGTTTCTGTTTACTTCCACTGGCTCTCGCTTAGTTCTCCTATTTCCAGTTTACTTCTGTGAGTTTCGGTTTAGTTTGTCTGCTTTCCACGTAGTTGTTGTTGTTTCCGTTTACGTTTACGGGTTTTCGTTTAGATTGCCAGTTTCCCATTTACTTATGTGAGACATGGTTTACTTTTTCTAGTTTCCGTTTACGTATCCTTGTTCCCATTTACGTGTGTGGGTTTCCGTTTACTTTTTGACGTTCCCGTTTACGTTTTTGACTTTTAGATTTTTCATTGCTTTTGTTATTATTCTTGTTTACCTTTCATCGACGACGTCCGGTTAACTGACTACCCTCTTACACCAGCTTCAAGCTCATGAACATGCTGTGTAATCGGCGTGAACAATCTCGGCGGTGGGAGACCTATCTGTGCCCTGACATACACAGCAAGATCGAAGAAGTGGTGGAACAAAGTCGTACACTACTTGTTGGGAGATCAACAGGCGACTGCTTCGAAGTAGTCGAACGGAATAGCTTCTCCGTCAACCTGTCCGCAAGGACGTGCTCGTGCCGACGGTAGCAGATATACGGGATCCCGTGTAAGCACGCCTGCGCGCTATAATGCAAACCGATGCAAACGTTCACAGATATGTTGACAGTTACTTCACCGCTGACACGTACCGGACGTCTTACTCGGAAGCAATTTTCCCTGTCCCCGACAATGACAGACCAACAGATGACTCTCGTCCGTTGGCCATCCGGCCACCACTCACGAAGAGGCAACCAGGGCGCCCAAAAAGGAAAAGAATCGAATCGCAACACACTTCTGTACGTGAGTTCAGGTGCAGCAGGTGTAGCGAGGTTGGTCACAATCGGCGGTCGTGCAGCGCACCCATCGCGGATTGAGACCCCCCCTTACATAATCGACACTTTGATGTAATCAGAAAAGACAAGCTGCAAAAGGAAACTCATGAATATAAACCGAGACCCTTTGATGTAAACAAAAACACTGAAATGTAAATGGAAACCTTTTGATGTAGACACTAAAATGTAACCCGGAACTCTTCGATGTAAACGGAAACCCTTGATTGTAAACAGAAACGCCATTGTGTAAAGGACAACACTGGGATACAAACGGAAAGTGAGATTTTTTCAGAGGTTTTTTCTCCTCAAATTAAATCCAATGAGTGTTAAGAAACTCAAGTGAGCTTTTTTACCAACCCTTGTCAAATTCAATGAATCTCAAGAGATTTCAATATGAGCTATAGAGAATGTGCAGGAGGGAATTTTTTGTATCAATTTTCATCAACTGCAATGAAATGTAAACGGATACAATGAAATGTAAACGGATACAATGAGATGTAAACGGAGACGCTGAAATGTAAACCGAAACTCTACTATGTAAACGGATACAATGAAATGTAAATGGATACAATGAAATGTAAATGGAGACTCTGAAATGTAAACCGAAACTCTACTATATAAACGGAAACCCTGTATTGTAAATAGAAACGGCACTGTGTAAAGGAAAACAATGGGATGTAATTGAAAATATATTTACATTCGCAATGTATGTACAGCAAATAAACACACTTGTATGAACGAATATCAATTACATCATCTCTGTTTGCCATCTTCTTTCCCCCTTGCGATGCCGTCCATGACGATACGGGTTGCGTACTGCAGACGCAGAAGTGGCACGTCGGAGTGAGGCAGACTAAGACTCTCCCCGTTGAGGAGTTGTTCGATGAACCGCATTGTGTAAAGGCAGCAGTCCATGCTGTCGGGTTTCTGCCGTGGGCAATCGCGGACGTGCACAAGAGGGTAACTTGCCGTCCCGGTGTCGCCTACCTCAACATCCAGACAGCGGTCGAATAGTTCCCTCTGTTCGTGGCGCGTAAAAAAAAAAGGAAAGAGAAGGAGACGTGTGAGTGTCGTCGTCCGACGTTTTTTAAAAAAAAGGAAACAAATACAGACAAGAGAAGGAGACGTAAGACCCTACCATGGCCTTCGCGTCGGCGTCGTATGTGCGGCTCTGCGCAGAGGTGTAGTGCAGATATTGCTTCACCTCTTTGTCGAGTACAATGAGGTGGAAATGTGTGTTGAATATTCTGGGGAGCAGAATAATTTCCACCTCGTTGAAATTTGCGGTGCCCGCCTCGACCAACGTAAGCGCCACCTCGGCACTATGTTCCGTCTGTGACATGAGAAGCGCCAGCGGTCGGGTGACAAGACACCTCGTCTTTTGTAGGGGAGGGGCGTTCGCTTGCATGATTCCATGATCATGACACACCAAACGTCCGAGCACATCATCGAGCACGACGGCCCCCTCCACCAAGGTGTACAAGTGGTCTCCCGGTCGTGAAGGAGAGGTCGTTCTTCCAGACGATGGTCCTAAACGCGGCATCGCGAGTATTAGAGGGCAACACTAAAAAGTAAACGGGAAGGAGAAAAGGTAAACAGAAACGCATGTAATGTAAACGAAAACACACAAAATGTAAACGACACGTCCGTATTCTAAACGGTAAAACTAAAACGTAAATGAAAACGCCAAAACCTAAACGGAACCATATATAATCTAAACCGGAACCTAGAAACATAAACGGAAACATGTAAACAATACACGGAAACTATACATGGTAAAGGAAAACTTCCGAAAGTAAGCTGGGAACAATATATTATGTAAACCACAACGCATAGAAGGAAACGAAAACGCATTGCACTCACCTGTCAATTTTACAGTTGAGGTACATTCCCATTGCCGCCTGCTCCACCTGACTCAGGCGATGAAATGCAGTCGGCCGTTTATTTTTGGGGAGAAAGGCAGTCTTGACGGATTCTGACCCTTGTTTCTCAATGACTGCCACTGTGTCAACGTCGACAATAAGCTGACACGGTTTCTTGCTGGGAGTGGCTTCCTCAGCCGCTGGGGGGGGGGGGATGTCGTGGACCTTCTTCCACAATGGTGCCCGCACTGACGTCTGCGCGCGCCGTCGGGGGCCGCGGTGGGGCTGTCTCTTCCGATGGGGCGAGCTGCGGTGGAGCCGCCTCTACCGCAGTGGGGAGATCAGCTGGGGGTTCATCTGTGGCGGTGGCCGCTCCTTCGTCAAGGGTGGTTGACCGCCGTTGAGCCTCCTCTTCCGCCGTGGGGGGTGGGGTTGGAGACTGCGCGGCAGCGGTGGACGGAGTCGCATTTTCTTCGTCCATGCCGTCCACATAAGAGGATGGCCTCTCGGCGTTGTCGGATGCCACCGCCGGTCTCTCAACGTCTAAGGCCGGGATAACGATCTTACCTTTCATATCGGTCAAAGACGCTATGATGCTGTCGACGTCAACCGCATCGGAGCCATCATTGCCGGATGAGGTCACCGGTGGACTTCGTCTGCAGTCCAGCTTCGGTCCGCCCTTACGGCACCAGAGAGGTCGTCTTCTGGCTTGCAACAGTTATGGCGCTCTCCGGGACGCCAACGGGCTGCTGTTCTCCTCGCCGGGAGACACGCCTAGAAAAGCGTCGAGTGGCGACCTTCTTCGCCGGGTGTGCGATTACCGGAGATGGCATCGAACCGGACTCCGCTGTGGGATCTCCCGAAGATGGTGCAACGATGCGAAGGCGTCCTTCGATCACATCCACCCGGGAAGCCAGACGCTGGACGTCACGCGACAATGTCTCGATGGCCTGCTGTAGCCGGGTGGCTACATCGTCATCAATTGCCATCGAGGGGGACACCCATTCCACGCGACGAACACGAGTGCGACGGGGGGAGATACTACGTCGATCCGGTGACCGACCACGTTTTGTTGGACGCACCACCGGTGGCTCGGCTGGCACCAAAGCCAACGTTTGTTGTCCGGGATCGTCGACGGTCAGCTCGGAAAACTGTCAACAAGAGAGTAGAAAATTCAGAAAGATAAATGGGAACATAAAAGATAAACAGGAACAATAAAATCATACACAGGAACGTCTGATCGCAAACAACAGCGCTTAAAAAGTAAACGGGAACACCAAAAAGTAAATCGAAACTCTATAACCTAAACGGAAACGTTGAAATATAAAGGAAATCTCGCCATTATAAATGAGAACTTGGAAAACATAAATGGGAACGTCGGAGGCTAAACGGGAACATTTGAAAGTAAACGGAAACAGAGACTTCATACCTCTTTCTCACCGATGGATGAGAGTAGCTTTTCCAGCGACGCTTGTTTCCTAAAACTTCCCTCCCCGTAACACAAAATCCGGGGAGTCTTCCCAACCCGGGCCCTCTGCCCTGTTCCAGTGACCTCGTAGAACCAGAGGATGAGGGCGATGGTGCACCTGCGCATGTATCCCGTTTCAATATGCTCCCCCCTAGCTCTTGACTGCACGCGGGTGGCCGTCTTGGGGAGGTCTTCCATGATCCACCTGTGAGTGGCCTCCGCCCACGCGTACCTGCGTAGCGAGGAGAGGTTGGAAGCATAGTCGACCAGCCATGGCGGGACTGACATGGTGGTGTTCGGGAACAACACCGTCCCCATGAGGTAGACCACCAGCAGCTTCACAAAGTTGACCTCCTCTCCCTTTGTCCGGACCATTCTGAGAAGAGACGCCTTCATAGCATCTCGGGTCCTTTCGAAGCCCTTGGACATGCATTTCTCTTCGAAATCAGACGGTGTTCTGTTTTTCTTGAACCGTACCAGATCCCCGTCTGCCCGGAGTCCCATGATAATGGCAACATCTTCCGGTCGGAAGCTCACCAGGCTCACCCCTATTCTGAACATTTTCATCTCGTGGTCGTATCGCTGCAATATGGCATCAAGCAACCCCCTCTCCTGCAGCAACGCCTCCACCTCCATGAGATGGCCGAATGGTGTCCTCCTCACCATCTCCAGCTGCCGTTGTGACATGCGCTGCCTCAGTTGGGCCAGAGTATCCACGACGGGCGCAAGGTAGCATCTGCCGTTCACTGGGTTGGACGCCATATCTGCGTTACATACAACAGCGCTCAACCAAAAATGCCTGAAATCTAAAGAGAAACCTTAAACTGTAAACGAAAACTCCACAATATAAACAACAACCGCTCCTCCAACACTGAACCACCGTTACAAAGCACAAAACCCTCAACTACAACCGACGGGAAGGGAATAAAACCATACTAATCTTACCAGATAATAGTGTGTCGGGATTAACTGCAATCGGATGGTCGTTGCGCCGCCGGTCTGGGAGCTACAGGGTTCGTTCTGTCTGTCGCTTTGGTATGAGAGAAGGTGAAAAGAAGGTGAAAAGAAGCCAAACAGAACATCATAAACCCTGGAATGTCTCGGAACACGCACCGCCGTACTCGCGCCCATAATCGCGTTAATGTAGGGGTATAACCGTCAATCCATTGAAGCTTTAACGGTGTTATCCCATGCAGGGACCAGGATGGAAATCATCCCAAAAAGGAGGGATGTTTTGTTCATACTGAAAAGTGCATGGTTGGTCTGTGAATATATGAAATTTAGAGGGTTTTTTTGTTCATTATCTGTATAAATAATTAGTTATAATAACTAAATTAAATATGAATTAATTAATCTAAATACTAAATTATAATTAATAAAATAAATTGTAATTAAAAGCGAACTATTTAATTTAAATATTTAATTATAGTAATTAAGGAGAATAATAATTAATATGAATTATTTTAAATTAAACTTTTTATTATAATAATTATTTTCAATGATAATATTCAAAATATTTGATAAATAAAAAATTATTTATTATTAAATGTGACTCACTATTTTATACATTAATACCCGTTATTTGTATTAAGAACATAAAAGTAATTTTGTCGTATCCCCTCCTATTTCTTTCATTTTCAATGAAAAATTCATCCTTAAATCAAATGCTTCTACGTGTATTTTGGAAGTTCGATCCTAGGTTCTCTCTCTAACGAGCGCAAAAGATCTAGTATCTATAGGTCATTATATATAAATATTTACAATAATTATTAGATTTAAACTAAGTGAAAATACCGAACAGTGCAAATATTAAAAAGATATATATTATTTTATATAATATTTATTTAAATAATAGACACTTGATTATCATCTAATTAATTTTAATTAAAAATTTTATTTAAAAAATAATATATGTATTTATCTAAATGATTTATTGTCATGTAAAAAATATATATATCTCCGAAAAAATAAGTAAGCTAGTTGGTTACCACTACACTAACCCACTCTTAAACCTAAACCCTGACACATGGCAACCATCCAGCCCATCAACCCAATAAAATCACGTCACCTAGCGCCCCTCAACCTAGTTGCTCGCCACTACACCAGTTACCAATTATCCTCCACCCACTAACCTAAACCTGACACGTGTCAATCGTATAGCCAATCCAGCTCCCCAGCCCACCCCACCTCACCAATAAAACCCCGCCACGTATCGACTTTATTCCAAACCACCTCCCTCTCATTCCAACGGATTTCTCCACCGCTCTATATAAAACCCCCCAAATCCCTCTCCTCTCTCACCCCAAAACCCTCTCTCTCTCGCTTTCGCTCTTACTCTCTCTCAGAGCTTCCAATGGCGATCGCCGGCCCGATCCTCGCGCTGGCTCTTGCGGTCCTCTCCGTTACGGCCCTCGCTCAGGCCCCCGGACACGCTCCCACTCCGGCCCCCACCGTTTCTCCGCCATCTCCGACGCCCACTCCATCCCCGGCTCCATCGACGACTCCCCCATCATCTACTCCCTCTCCCGCTTCTGCTCCTCCTTCTCCTCCTACTCCGGGCTCCCCGATCCCCAACTCCCCCATCTCCCCACCAACTCCTTCTCCTCCTAACGCTGCTGCTCCTTTCTCCGCCTCTTTCTTCGCCGTCGCCGCCGCGGTAGCTGCCGTCGCCAGCTTCGTTTTCTAGACGGCGAGATCTATTTCTTTGATATTTATTATTGTTGTTTTTTTTTTAGTTTATTTTTATTTTTATTTTTTTGAATTTTTCATTGAGTTTTTGCTTTTTTTTGGTAGCCTTTTGTGAGTGTGTTTGGTGTTCCAGCGAACATCCTACTGTAATATTATCGCCCTCATTTGTTTTCCCTATTGTACCCCTGGTTTGCGTGCTTTTGTTATATTGGAGTGGAAGGGTAAAATGGAAAAGAAAATAATTCGTTTCATGTGATAGGCATGCAGTCGGGAGTGATCTGGGACGTCCATTAGGTACACGTGGCAAACAGTCAGGAGTTCGTAGAGATGCAAGGCGTGCCTGGTTTTTAGGAATTTGAGCCCTTTTTTTATTTAATTTTATAAATTAAAAACTCCATTGACATTAATTTGTCAACTCTTTAAAATGTAAATTAGTATTATGATTTTGGTGGCACTGTATTATTTTAAAAACACTTGGGAAAATATCAATTAAATTGAAATTCATAAAACTGTTTACTTTCATTTTTCAAGTATAAAGAATTTTTATTTGAACTTATTTTACGCTGATCTGATAATCACAACCAAATGCTTCGTTTGTACTTTTTAGTTTCTTGAAATTTGAATTTAAGTAATAAAATATTGTAGCTTAATAAAGAAGTCGTTTTAATTTATTTTTTCATGAAAATTTAAAATTTTATATTGTTCATTATTGTAGATACTTATGATTAATCTGAGGGATTATGAACGAGTAGAAGAACTTTTTTTATTTATCTAATTTAAATTTTTTTAATAAAATTAAATTTTTAAAAATAAATATTGTCTTTGTATTTTATAAAGATAATAATTTTTTTAAAAAATTTCAAATATTTCAGAATGAAGGAAGTAATACCCATGTAACTTTGCAGCGTAAATAGTCTTTGCATTTAATTTTTTTAATGTCATTTTTCTATAGTAAAAAAATTCTTAAAAAATTATATTTATATATATATATATATATATCTTCATTAATAACAAATTAATGACAACTTGAGGGAGTCTTTGTTGAGATTATTAGTCAATTGTTCATATGACTACCGGTCTATGTAAACAAATAAAAAGACATTTTCATATATAGATATAATGAACAATGACTTATTTAGAAGACGGCTGATAGTTTAATTTTTTTTTATATTTCTAGTTTCAATTATGATCATAATTGTAATTTATGAAGAAAAAATTAAGGTAATATTCTCTTAATAGCAAGTTAGATATAAATGAGTGCATGCTACCATGTTGTGCCAAAATATTTTCTAATATATTTCACTTTTACTATCAGCATTTGATTTAGTTGAAAAAAAAAAAAAGCAAATTGATTCATAATTCCTCACAGGAATGAAACTGGTTTGGATCATTGTACATATAATTATTATTTGGACGTTTTTTGATAAATTAAAAAAATAGAAAGTGAGAGAGGATTCGATGCATTTTCTTTTTTTCTTTTTTTTTCATATTTTTATCAATTATCTCTCATTATAGAAGATAAACACTTAATGCTGAAATGTTGCCGAAGTTAATGAATGTTGATAGATGCCGGCTTTTGAAGATGACCTACTATTTCTATTTATAAGTTCTTTCTTTTTTTTAAAAAAAAAAAATCATACTTATTAAATCATATAAGTAAATGTTTTTATTTGGTTTAAAAAGAATTAAAAATTCTATATCTAAATTTAATCAATTAAGCAAGTCTTTTAATAAAGACTGAGGAGAAAAATACTGAAAAATCTTGATACCAAAACAAATATTTATTTATTTATTTACTTATTTATTATTCTTTTATCTTTATCATTTAAAATAAAAACAAAATAAATTAGGGTCTTCATAAATCAAAAACAAATCCACCTTGTTTATTTATCTCGTATGTGTCTTCATGTTTGTTTAGATAACACCACAAAAATACAAATAAAAAGGCCATACTATTAAAAACAAGGCCCATACTTAAATATTTTTATTAGTATTAATTTTTAATTTTCTGATTCATTGTACAAAGCCATGGGCCAATATATATATATATATATATATATAGAATTTACATCCTCTACGAACGTCCATAGATAAAAAATCTATGGATGTCCAATTATTAGTCGTTGAATCTTGATCCAACGGCCGACATTGATTACTATACATCATTGTTCCAAATAGTAACTATTGTACATTTACTGTAATTACTACTGTTCATCAATGTTAATCGTTGGATCAAGATCCAATAGCTAATGATGGACATCTATAGAGTTCTTATCTATGGACGTCCATAGAGAATTGATCCTCATATATATATATATATATATATATATATATATATATATATATATACAAATTTAACATTAATCTAGTTATTTAAATCTAAATAAAATAAGAAAAATAAATAAATTCAAGAGAAGGGCCACACTATTTCACATCAAACAAAATTAAGAAACTCTTTCATTTCATTCCTTACAATTGCCTATTTAAATGGACATAACCAACATGTAATGTTTACCTTTGATTATTTAATTATTATATCTCATGAATAAATTTCCAAACAATCCTTTTATGCATAATTGTAATTCTAAATTTCATGTGAATGCTAAGATAATAGAAGGGTAAATTTATTAGCCTACCTCTAAAAAGTGATTAATTGCTAACATATCTTGATCAAATCATATTTTCTTTAAATACTCTTGCCATACACCTTCAAATTAAAAAGTCAACATTCAAATTCAATGAAAATTAATTAATCTTTTATTTCTTTTTATTTCTATAATGAATGAGATCGAAAGATAAAATGTATTTACAAAGACTCAAATCTCTCGTTATGCAAGATGAGAGAACTCGGTATACTTAAAAACTAACAGTCAAATCTCTCGTTGTGTAAGATGAGGGAATTCGGTATACTTAAAAAGCTTAGCACTGTCCAAACATATGGCTTGTCCACATTGATAAAAACATATAATTTAATATAGGGACATTTATTGTAGCTATTGGATTTACATTCAACGGTTATGATTCATTTAAAAAGATTAACAAACAGTGTCAAACAATATTAAATAGTGTAAAATATTAAAAAATATATATATACAATAATTTATACAATATTCATATAAATTATAGCCACTCCAACAACTCTTAAACAATATTACTAATGAACGGTAATCTATGTACTTACTTAGACGATTTATTATATATAGTAGAAGTTCTTTACTAGGAGTTTTTACCCGAGCGACTCAAGTATTTAGATACCACATGAACTAATTAATTCCAAATAGTGATAAAAATGATTTACAAAAATTATCTTTTTCTTTCAGAAATATTGTTATCAGAAAATCTCTAATTATTTCATTAAAATAATTATTTCAGAGCCTCCAAATCAAATGCACATCATGTCCTGATCACCAAATCTCTAATTAGGTAAAAAGCCAAATTGATTATGAAGACTAATTTGAGAGGCCAAAAGCAAGCCTCTCTGCTTGTCATTACTTACTTTTTGACTAAACTCTTTGCAAACCATAAAGTTGATTGATCCTCTTATCCAATTTTTTTTTTTTTTAATTTATTGGTATTTTTTTTATCATCCGTATAACTTTGGAAATAAGGATTAATTTCCACTCAAATAATGAGTATCACTTTGTAAACTCATGTCTAAAGAGACAGATAGGTTATTTTATAGTAGTTAATTCTATGAAAAGTAATGGCATTAGAAAAAAATAATAATTATAATGAAGATAATAATTCTAACATATCATCTCCCACAAATTTTTCATCATCTAATTATCTTAAATCTAAAAAATATTTTACTATTTATCTAATTATCTTAATTCAATATTTTGCATGGCATTAGAATTTGTAACGGAGGCTTTAAAAACACACAATCATGTATCACAATAAGGCTGTGTTTGATTGGAAACATGAAAAATGGATGAAAAAGAAAATTTTTCATGAAAATTTTTTTCACGTGGAAAATGAAAAATAGCCTTTTGATTGGCATTATTTTCTAGCTAGAAAATCAAAATTTTTTCTTGTAAAATGAAAAAATTAGCTCTCCCGTGTTATTTTTTCACATAACCCTTTACATCCATGGTGGAGGCAGAAAAAGTTTTCCCTTATTTTGATGGAAAATAGGGTCATGTGACAATTTGAACAAACAAACAATCTATTTAGCTAGAAAATTATCCGTGAAAAAATTTTTCAGTGAAAAAAAGTGCAATCAAACACAACCTTAAATAAATGATAAAGTATAATTAACTTTCATGCAAAAATCAAGAGTTCGATTCTCTTCCAACGTGAATTAGAACATCATTGAAAATTTTATGGAATATACATATGAAACAAATGCACCTCTCTGAAGACACAAGAAAAATTTCTGAGATTATCAAATCAAAAACAAATGTTTGGCTTTCATCTATTGGCAAAGCAAAAGCAATTACTTCTTTATTCTCCATGAAAACATTACAGAAACAGTCATATTACCAACACTTCATTGAAGTGTCATATTACACACACCAACATAAGCAGCAGCAGCAGCAGCAACAAAGTAAAACACACCATAATTATTAATATATAAGAACTCAAAGAAAGAGGGAGAATATATATATATATATATATATATATATATATATATATATATATATATATATATATATAACAACAATTAAACATTATCTCCATCTTTGAGTCCAATTAGACATTGAAACTACAAAGCTCAAAGGACATGAGCAAGAAGCTTGATGAGAAACCAGGTGGCAAAGCCTACAAAGAAGAAGAGATGAAGGGCGGCCGGAGGAAGAACTCCGGCAGGCGAGTAACTGTCCCAAGTGGAAGGGGTGTCGGTGGCGTCTTCGACGGGGACGGCGAGCTTCATGCCTTGGCTGCAGTAGCCGGGGACGCCGCAGATGAAGTGGTGCCGGCCGGAAGAACCGAGTTCAACTCCGGTGTTGCCGCTGCTGTCGGAGTTTATCACGTTGCTTTGGTTGTGCAGCTCCGATAGTCATTTGAGCTCACCTCGTCCACATTATGCAACCCGAAGCATAGTTGAACACTATATATTAACACGAATATTTAGTGGATATATAGACAATAAATCATAAATTATTTGGGTAAGTACGTAGATTTCTGTTTATTAAAAATGTTGATTGTGAGTCGTTGGATCATTATATAGTGGCTATTATTTATATATATATATATACTGTATAAGTATTATATATTTTTTAACAGTTTGCATTGTTCAATACTCACTGTTTGTCATTGTGCCTAAGTTAATTGTAACCGTCGGATATAAATCTAATGGCTATTGTAAACGTTATTTGAAATCTAGAGACGTCTCTATATGATGGTTCTCATATATATATATATATATATATATATATATATATGTGATAGATGAGTTCTAGTAAGTAGGTGTTCATGAGTTAATAAGCTATTAGGGTTTTCGGAACGATGTAACAATTATTTGAGAGAGATGAAAGTTGAGTTATTATCCCTTGATAGTTGATACTATAGGTCAATTTTGGATGCACTTATATATATACACACACATATTATTGATTTGTTTATTTTTTATTAGTGCTTCGAAGAGAACCCCAAAATTTATAGTTCATAGAAATAACACTAAAATTATTTATTTTATAACATAAATACCCTTTTCTTTAAAAAAAAAAATACTTATCTCGTAAATCAAATATTTTTTTAAATAAAAAAAAATTTGAATCCAATCCTACCTAAAAAACTAACTCTAATAAAAGAAAATTGAAATTCTCATACAAGTCTAATTATAACTGTATAATAATCTAAATAAAGTAACTATCATTTAATATCTATATATATAATGTCAAAACTTCTCAAAGGGAACCCTGAATACAAGAACAACATATTGAAAGAAGAACAATGAAAGTTAAGAACATAAATTTATAGATATTATACATATATAAGTTATACATATGATCATGATCATAAATCAAGAGAATATATTTTTGAGAAAGATAAAAGAGAACAAACCAAGGATGTCACCAACAACAAAGGCTTTATCTCCAGCCCATAAAGAATAATCAACTCCTGTATTCCATCCATCTGAATCACCAACAGTGTAAACTGTTGCTGATCCCCATGTCACACAACCACACATGATCACCATAATTATTGCCAAGTATTTACAAGTAGCACTCACCACCATTTTTTTTTATCACTAGAATTGATAGAAAAATAAAAAGAGGTGTATATGCACAGTAGAAGAGAAGGCATAAGAGTTGTATTTATAGCTAGAGATACAAGAAGAGATGAAGAAGATGAAGAGGGATATTCAGAAGTAAGGAAAATTAGTTTACACTCCATAAATATTCCATTTAAAGTGATTTAATTTTTGTTTTGTTTGTGAGTAATAAATATTGTCTTTGATAATGCTTGTCCTCTATGGCTTTTAGGTCTCTTTTATGCTTGTCCTTTGTAGCTTTTAGGTTGTGGGTTTGTTTAATGTTCTTGGGAAGTAGTGAGATAAATTTTTGGATAAAGGAATTTATTCTATGGTAATAAATTAAGTAGATATAAAAGTTGTTATTCTGAAATAAATGTGAGAATTTATTTTTATTTTAGATAGAAAAATAAAAAGAATGTCTTGGAGTTTTACCAATCATTTTTTTTTTTACTTTGTTTTAAAATTTTGTTTTAATATTTGTTTGGACCAAGTAACCATTAATTTATCTTTGTTAATGTGCATAAATAATTGACATACACTGATGAAGTGCTAAATAAATGAATAAATAAATAGATATTAAGTGTGGAGTGGTGTCTGGTGTATAGGATATGTTCATGCAAATCTCATTCTCATGAATTGAAGGAATATAATTCTCTTATTCAATGGTAATTTATAACTATTAGGTATGAAACTCAGTAACATGCAATTAATGAATATTAAAGAAGAAACCATAGAAAAATTATACATTATATATATATATATGTGTGGAACATCCCAATGTAAAGAAGACTTTCTTGATTTATTCCTTATCAGGCAATCTATGGTGAAATATATGTAACAAAAAGAATCATTAAAATTATCCACATTTACTAATATGATTTTCTCTTATGTAATAAATTTCCTACCCAAAAATCTTGAACTCTTTTAGAAACCTTAATATATTCAAAAAAACCAAAAGGTACGTCTGAAATAATTTTCAATTAGATTAAATAATTTCCTAAGACAAAAAGAACTTAATGCAAATTTTAGCTTTATACTTGACTTCGACCATGATCTCTTGGAACTCTTTAAAGATGGATAGGGGCTAACTTTGGCCCAGCCAGGTTCGGCAAAACTTGTTGTTTAACTGAACCAGCGAACAAAGCCGGAAACCCGTAATGGATCATAAATGTAACTGGTCTAGGTTATGGGTTGGCTGTTACCAACCCGATGTCTTAGCTGGTTGACCCGCCGAGTCTCCCGAATCAACAATTAGCCTACTGTTTAGGAGCTAAAGCCCTAACCACTTGGGCTACTTTTCTTTGTTAGCAAGTTATTGGGGAAAATTATATATAATCTCAATAATTACATGATATTGGCATTACTTAAAACCAATGTTCTCAAACTTGCCTTGGGAGTGCAACCTAGGAAGGCTCCTGGGTCACAGATTATTGGTCGAGATATGGTTGACTTGATCATGAATATAATATAGAAGTTTATAATTTTAATTGTATATAAATATATAAGATGTATTATAAATTACTAAAAATTTGAAAAACAATAATGTAAAAATTCAACAAACAAATAATCTTTCTTATAATTTATAAATACCGTCTTGATATCATAAATAAAATCTGACAAACATGTTATAATAATCTAATATAATTTAAAATACAAATTCAAGCAAAACATAATATTAAAAATAAAATAAATTTACACATAAGCTGCAAGTCGACCCGATTCAATATGGTCAACCAGGTCAACTGAGTTAAGTCTTTGTGCAGGGTTTTATATAACCCGATCCACTGGTATGACCGGGTCCTGTTGAACCGTGTTGAACAAGCCTGGCCAATTTAGATTTCAAACCATTGCTTAAAACAAAGTTTCCGATTCATTATGAATGTGCATAGATGTGAATCTCAATCTTCTTGCACAATGGCCGGATGATAAAAACTCATACCATATTCTTTTGATTAATTGTAAATTATATTTTTGCTTGTTTTATGATGGGAAACTCTGAAGCTAGTGGCTTCTTCATTGACAATATAATAAAAACAATAACAACAACACCGAGAGTTCGAGACATAACAAAAGCTAAAACAAACCCTAATTGTGATGAAGAGTCAAGTGTGTGACAACTTCAATTCAAAGTAAAACAACCATTTGAATTTTAAGTGCAAACCTTTCATTTTTTTTAAATTATTTTAAATTATTTTGATTTTTTTTGTATAGTATTTGGATCCAAAAGCAAAAGGGAAAGTAAAAGAAGGAAAGAGAATGAAAAGCAGGGGAAATTAAGGAAAAGGAAAGGAAGGATTGAACTCTCTTTGGATAATCAAATTTTAAGGAGATAAATAAAAAGATAGTTGTTTAGCAAATCTCATTTGGTAAAAGAGGGCAAATGAAAGGAAAAGATTTTCAATGAATATAATTGATCAATTATGTCCTTATTATTACATAAAAATTTACTTATTTATATTCGAACACATGCATTATCAGTATCTCAAAAACAATTCACAGTTTGAGTAGGTAAATATTGAAATTATTATTATTATTATTATTATTATTATTATTATTATTATTATTATTATGTAAGAATCTCATTTTTAAACCAGATGATTGGTGTTGTGTAAACACTCGATTATAACAAAATTAGATTGAAACAAAATGGAAGAATAATCTTATAAAGTGATGGTAGGTAATTAATTAAAAATATTGAGGGAATCAAAATTTTTTAAAAATTATAAATTTCTTTTGAAAGTTCACCCTCTTTTGGCACCACATATGGGAGATTTGTAAAAAGGGTTTCAAAGGGTTGGAGTTAACCTTCCTTTGCCTTCATTAAATAAAAAAAAAAAAAATCTAAACAAGGAAATTGCTCACTTTCAGCTCCATTTCTTTTATTTTCCTCATGAGCCTTCAATCCAAATATAACATTAAATTCTTTTGATTTATTAAGAATTATTTTTAATTTTTTGTTTTTAAATGAAAATTTCAATTTTTGATTTGGATTTTTTTTTTATTTATTCATTGTTTGCGTGAACAAAGGATAGAGGAGGTTAAGGTTGGATTTGTTCAGGCGGTGAAATTTTTTTAGTTTAAATTATTATAAAATAAAATTAAACATAATAATAAATGTTAAAAAAACCCATCATGTCAAACAAACCTGGATCTGGTGGGCTCAAACTCGACCCGCCGGACCAAACTGATCCTACGGATCAGTACTATGGATCGAAGCAGTTAAGAGTCAGTTAAATGCCAATTTGGACCCATCGAGTTGGCCCTGTAAACCCTGTTAACCAGCCCATGCCCATCTATGGAACTCTTAAACTCTTATTCGAAAAACAACTTTTGTTTACTTGATTTATTACTTGACCCAATTTATACTCAACTTTCTCAAAATGCAAGTCTTGTTTGAAGGAGATAATGAACATAACAAGATCAACAAAGATTGATCCTCATCATTTATCTTGGGCTTGATTTTTTTCAGATCATTAATAAAGTAATATGAACCTTGATTAATATGCCTTTAATTCTAGCAACTAGCTATGGATTTTGGCAATTATAATTCTCCAACTATTTCTTATCTAAGAGAAGCGCATCTAGAATGTCATTAGCGAGGTACTAAATCAAAGAGAGAATCTTCTCATTAATTTATTTCTACTCATCACAGTTATATACAAATTCAGTTTCTTCCCAAACAATGCATCTTTCAATCCATTTTGCACCAAGATGGCAAGCATCTGAATTTGGTAAGTTAGAATTTATGTTATTGCCAAACTTGTCAATGCGAGACTCAACCTCACTCATCTCCAATTAAGGTGTGTTTTGCTTGAGGGGGTTTGAAACTCCATATATTTCGAGTTACAAGATTCGCATAAAATCTCTTACTTTAGTAGTGGGATTTAAATATTAGGTAAATATAAATCCAGTTGACCCACTTTTAAGTGGATTTTAGAATACACTCCAATTGAAACTCCATGTATTTTGAGTTACAAGATTCTCATAAAATCTTTTACTTTATTAGTGGGATTTAAAGATAAGGCCAATATAAATCCAATTGACCCACTTTTAAGTGGATTTTAGAATACACCCAATTTGGGTGTATTCCAAAAACTGGGATTTGAAATACTTAATGTGAGATATGTGACTATTACTTGGGTAAGTTTTAGACAATGCACCAAACTATAATTTTTTTCATTTTGCGGGTCCAAACTTTAATTTGATTCAAAGTAATTATTCAATTTCAATATTGTATTGCCGAGTGAACACCCGAGGGATTCAGGTCTATTTCTGATGATGTAGATGCCTAAAACTTTCTGTCAGTATATACATGGCACGCTGTCTGCCCAGCTAATAATTTAATGTCACTCACTGATAGAGGATTTCCGACATCTATATCATCAAAAATAGGCTAGAATCCTTCAAGTGACTACCCAACAAAACAAAATTGAAGTTGAATAATCATTTTGATTCAAATTGAAATTTAGAAACCAATACGAAAGAAAATAATAATTTAGTGCTCTACCAAAACAATTATCCATCATTTCAGGCACCCATTTTTCTTTCCTTATGATATTTTTAAAAATTGTTTTATTATATTCAAATTAGTTGTATATTTTAATTGTAAAATATAATTTTTTTAGAAAAATATTTATTTTATATGTAATCAAAATTTGAAATGTTTGCTTTAAATTTTCTTTGAAATTATCTGTATTATATCTCAAAATAACATCATTTTCATAATTTAGATCTTTTTTGAATTTTTTTAATTCAACATCACTTCATGGTAAATGTTTCAAATACTTTTACATCATAATGTTCTCCTTTTGTGAAGTGCATACATCATGTGGTTCAAAATTTCATTTTGATCATTTGTATCAGAAATTTATTAAAATTTTTGAAGAAAATATGATTAAATAATTAATTATAAAAGAATTTTACAACAAATTATTTGATATATGTTTTTAAGTAGTCTAAGACATTGAAAATACATATGACTATATTTATATAATGTTTAATAATTAGATAAATTAATTTTCTTGTCATGGAATAATAATTTATGGCATATATTATATTTAAAATGAATATTAAACATATAAAGCAAATTAATGCAACAAAAACATAATATATTAAGTTAACCAAATATATCGGTAATTGTTTACCTTATAATTAACAAAATGTAATGGTGCATTTTATAATTAATAAAAATGGTGACAATATACCAAATCTAGATTTACAAATTCTTTCAACCAAACATGAAATTTTATAATCCAACATTCCAAATATATCTAATCAAACAATGAATTTCACTTTGAAATTCACTGTATTCCAAATATCAGATTTACAAATATATTGTAATCCGAAATCCATTGTTTTTTAACTACATTTAACCAAATGCCATCTAAATCGATCGCAAAAAACATAAGGCAATGATATCAATTTATTACAAAATAAATTCACAAACACCAAAGATTAAAGGAGAGGAAGAGAAAATTTACATAAAAGACGTAGAATAACCACATGACCTTTTAAATTAATTTCTTACAGAGTAACCCTATGGTGGAGAGCCATAAAACATCTTACTAAAAGCTCTAATTAACCTTAATCACACTTCCACCATAACCCTAGTTAATTTCAAATGCTTTTCTTATTCAAATTTAGGTGGTGTTCGGTTGATAGCAATTTTAAATGCAGTGAATTTCTAATTACAGTGTACGTAACTGAAAATACTTGGATTTTAAAATTCAATTAAGTCAAATCTAGTGTTCGATTAGATTTATATGAAAATATTGTATTATAAAATTTAATATTATTTCAATAATTTTAAATACATATCATTTACTTTAACTATTAAATTTAAATTTCTTAGTAAACTTATTAAAATTTTATTTTATTTTATTTTAAAATTTTGAATTTACTTATTAACCCCACAAAAAGTGCATTTCTAAGATTTTCATCTATTTTTAACAAGTTATTTTGTAGTTTTAATTATACTACTGATTAGTTTAACAATTAATTTTATTATTAAATAAATTATTAAATTTATTCTTAGAATTTATAAATTTCCTATTATTCATAAATGTTTGAATATATTTGTTTTTTCCTTAGTTGGTCACAAACAGGTCACATCTGAGGTAGTAAAAAGATAACGGATTTGGGTTTAAAATCAAATCCTTTATTGGATGTAATATGAGTTACATGAGCTTTTAAAATCCTGTGAACCAAACACTGAATTTTAAAAAATCAAGTAACTCAAATTACATGTAACTCCAAAATCCTCTAAACAAACTCTACCTAAGAATATCCCTACCACTGCTAAAATTACATTATGACTTTGAATAGATTTTTTGGTTGCATTGAACAAATTGGGTGACCACCATGTCCTAAAACTAGTGTGATATGAGTGAAAGAAAATTAGTTTTGATTAGTAATTATTTTTTTATAAATGGTCATGGCAATTAATATGTTGTCCAAAATTATAATGATTAAAATTTATTAATCATAATGGTCAATTAAGGTAAGATCTAGTAACTTATTATTTTATATTTATTTTCCATCTGCGTTCGTTCGGGTCCTTATTTAACAAATTAGGTCTTACGGTTGCCAGAGTAGGATGGAGCCGTCAACATGATAGAGCAACTTCGGTCATTGGCAAAGAAGAACAATTTTTATTTTAATTTTCTTTTATCTTGTTAAATTTGAGTCAGTTTTTATATTTTGTGAGTTGAAGGAGATCAGTAAGGTAACATCGATCATTGACAAACAAGGTATAAATTTTTTCCTTTTATGATTCTTATTTTTTTTCGGCTTTGCTTTTCATTTGAGTCATGATTTTAACATTTTAGTACTTACGATTTGTAGATCATATAATTCTTTTATATTGTTATTGCCATCTTGATTTTTATATTTATTTTCTTGTATTGATATTATTATTGTTCTTTATGTTTATGGTTTTATTCTTTTTATTTTTCTTCAATATTTCATATAGGTCTTAGGTAGCCAGATCAACCAAAAAAAAAAAAAAAAAACCATTTTAATTGTGATTCTTAAATGCTTAGAGTTTCTTTTTGAATTGATCTTGAATGTTCCTTTCATGTTTTAACTTTGGCATTTTTTTTATTCTTTATTTTTATTTCATAGTTGCATAATTACTGATTGGTCATTATATTTCATTGCTAGATTAAAAGTTTGGAGATTGATTTTATCCATGAAACTTGCTTTGTTTAGATTGATAAATCAAAGTTTGGTATTTCTCTTTTATAATTTTATTTTTGATTTTCTTCTTCCCTTGGATAATAATTTTGTGTAGCAGAACTTGGGACCTTGAAAGTTGGAGAAAGCCACCAAGGTGATACAAATAACATTGGTTGCTTATAAAAAAGGTATGAAATTTTTTTTAATGTATTTTATTTTTTATTTTTTAGTGCCTTCTGATTGCTTGTGTTTATGATTTTTTTTCCTTTATTTCTTTCACTTGAGTTATTGCTTTGAGTATTAGGTGCTAGGGATATCTTGTATTTTTTTTTCTTTTTCTTTTTCTTTCTTTTTGTATTGAGATTATTTCTTGTTAGGCTTGTATATGGTTTACAAGTTTTCATAGTTTTTCTTTAATTATTTTATTTAATAGTTAGTATTTTATCTTCAAATGATATTGTTAAATCAATGGATTAGTTTTTAAAATATTTAGAACTTTAGCATTGTTAATCCTTAGACTGAATATTCTATACTAATTGAGTCTCACATATATATATATATATATATATATATATATATATATATATATATTGTGTATTAAGCTTATTATTATTTTTATCCATTTATGATTTGTAAGATTTCTATGTTTTACATCAATTGCTTTATTTAATAGTTATGAACATTGGAATATTGGATCCGGAGGTTTCAATTAGAATTTTTTTCTTATGTTTTAGGGTTTATTATTGCATCAATTGGATCTCTTATTTTCATGTTTGGGACTTTGTTATTTTTTTTTTCTATCCTTAAGTGATTATTTATTGCCTCTTTTGCTTGGATTGGAAATTGGAAAAAGATTTTATTTAAGAAGATTATAATGTTTATATTAATTTTCTATGGCAATATTTATTTTTTATAATTTTCTTCACTTTATTTCACCATTTTAGCATCAAATCGTAGTATCCTGAGAGTTGGAGGAAGTGATTTTAGTGATATAATGATGTGGATCACTAACAAAACAAGTATCGATTTCTCATTTATGATTGTAGTCATTTTACTCTTTTGTTTGAGTGATAGTTTTGGATATTAGTTATTCGGCTTGTTAGATTGAGATATCTATTTCATTTCTTGTCATAGACATCGTTTTTTTTCTTTGTTTGTGCATTCAGATGATTAATTAGGTTTTGTTTGGGTAATACAAAATTATAGCATAATCCGTATAATATGTCATAATTTAACATTTTATGAAAATTATGGCATATTAGTTGTTTTGGTACTTAATTTATATTATAGAATTACTATATAATATATGTATTATAATTTATAACATAAAAAATATTCCACTAAGGTAAAATATTTTCTTATTGTAAAGTGTGTGGAATATTTATGTAATAATATTTTATTTTATTAACCAAACACTCATTCTGTAAAAACAAAATATACCACAATTTTTTTAATAATCGCTTGCACCTCCTCCATAATAAAATTATGCCGTATTTCTTTTATTTTTTAACCAAACAATGCCTTAAATTTAGTTTGTAATTAGTTGTCATGCATGTCTCCCACTTAGGTTGAAAATTGAGGAATGATTATTTCATAGTTTTATTATTGATGGTTAGATATCATGCCTCTTACCTAGATTGGAAATTGGGCAATTATTTTTCATGGAAGAAGCTTGTAATGTTAAAATTGATAAATAGAAGGTTGCAATACTTAGATCAATATATAAAATATTGGAGTTATCATTTTTTTTTTCTTCTAATTTTCTTCATTTTAATAATTGTTTTAAGAATAAAATTAGCAAATTCAAGAAACAATAAAATAAAAAAAATTAAAACATAAAAAAGTTAAATAACTTTAATAATAACTTTCCAAAATCTCTGGTGTGGGCAAGTTGATTAGTAGAAATGTCACTAAGATGTTGTCATTTTTTATTTTTAGATTTATTTTGATATATATTATTTTTATTATTTTTATTTTTCTTTCTTTTTAAGGCATTGCTTCTTTCTTGGAGTCATGGAAGAAGGTGAAGGAGCTCATCAGCATGATGCAATGACATTGATCTACAACAATGAAGGTATCAATTTGTTTTCTTTATGATTTTATTATTATTCCTTGTTTTTTTTTCCCTTTTCAGTCTGATATGAAAATTTAATTATTTTAAATATCAGTGCATGATATTTTTGTTTGGGTTCTCTAATTAACTTCTTTTAATAGTTTTAATCGCTTTCTTTGATAGTCATAATATTAAATCTGTACTCAATTTTATTTCTAATTTTTAATTATTTTAGTTTGTTCTAATTTTTTTTTTCTACTTTTTAATTATTTTTAACTATTTCCTTTTCGGTTTAGATTTTAAACAAATTATATTTTTAGAGGGATTTTTTCTACAAATCCCTTTATTTTTTTAATAAATTAGTATCTATGGTGAAAATATATATATATATATATATATATATATATATATATATTAAAATTTTTAATAAATTATTATTTGGTCTCTTTTAGCTGATTTTGATCCCATTTAGTTAATTTTTACTAGTCCTACTATAATTTACAGTGATTTGTTTAATTTTTTAGAATTCACCTTTATTGAGCAGAATGTTTATATTCTTGTCAACAAAATAGATTCGAACTTCAACTCACTCAGAGTGAAGGCATATAAGTGTTAATATAATAACTTTACATCTGTGCATGTTTACGTTTGTGCACATCTTTAACACATGACTTATTGATATTGTAGGAAAAAAAATCAAATGATTTTAAACCATGTAAAAAACAAATATTAGATTGTGACTATGATTAGAATTAATTTGGAATAATAAAAAAAAAATTAATGCTATATAAAAGAAAAATTCTATTGAGACCATATTTATGATTTTTTAATGTCTGAATTTTAATTTCCCAAACACAACCAAATAATTAGTTTTCACAAAATCAGTGGAGTCTCACTGCCCACCAAACTCTTTCTAAACCCCACTCCCTTCCAATCCTTAATCTTCCCAACAACTCCACCCACAGTAATCTATGCGCTTCCATCCTATCCACCGTCCAAAGATCATTGAGATCCGTATTTATACAAATCTCAACGCAGCCCATTTAAGACTCCCTCGAGATAGGCAATTTTACGAATCTGGAGGCAGATGATCAGCTGCATCGCACGTGCCTCATCGTCTTCTTGATTCCCGTCAAAAGCTTCTCTTTATCGCTCGAGTTCCCAATTCTCTCTCTCTCGCTCTTGTGTTTCTCTCTCCCGCGCTTTGAAGCTCTTTGTTCTCTTTTGCTAGGGTTTTCCGATGCCATGAGAGGTGCTTGTCAAAGCCCTAGCCAGTGGAATCCACGGCAACGAGGGGAGTGGAGGAGCTTCACGATCCGTCTCATCTCCGAGGGGCGCGCATCGAGACCGCTCACCCATGGCGCCATCTCGAATCTCGTTGCTTCTCTTCCCTCTAAGCCGGACGCTTTTTGCATCAATTCCACCGGATGCCTCGCCTGCGAGCTGTTCTTCTACCAGTGGTGTGACACACTCGACGCCGTTGCTCACCTTTGGTCTCTTCGTCTCGCCGGTTCCCACAGCCTCCTCCCTGTTCTTGAGTCCTCGTTCTCTGTTCCTTCTGATAAGATCGAGCTGGAAGCGCGCCTTAAGTCTGTTTTCGCTGCACATGCTCGGAAGCTTCTTGATTCCGATGTTGTGCTGAAGTGTGAGAAGAAAATATTGGACTTGAAGGAGGATATCGCTAAGCTGGTTTTGAGGTTGAAGAGGCGTAATATTCTCAGGATTTATAATGAATTGAGGGCGAAGCAGAAGGATCTTGAAGAGGAGTTGGCGCAGGTGAAGTGCCGGCTTGTGGAATTCCGTGCGGCGGTGAAATGTGTTCTGGTTTATCTTGGGGAGGAGGCTGAGAATTTATTGATTGAGAAGGAGGAGGTGGATGGTTTGGTTGGGTTGTTTAAGTTTGGTACGGAGTTTGATTGGCGCCAGATTCATTGTGTTTTGCAGAGGGAGTGCCGGAGGCTGCAGGATGGGCTGCCAATATATGGATGTCGGACTGCAATTCTGAGAACTATCAACTTAAATCAGGTAATAGTTACTTGTATTAAATGTTTGGTCTTTAAATTCTGTTCTTTTATTAATGGGATTTTGTTTTTATCTCTTTTTTAATATGTGATGTTCACTGGGCTAATGCTTGACAAATGAACTTGCGTTTAGCGTCTTTTCTCCACTCTGGCTAGGATGCCTATGTTGGTAAACTTGTAAAAGAGAGAATTTTGATGGATCATGTTCTTCAGATGACTGCAGCTGCGAAATATGGTGTTTTGTAATATTGCTTGGGGGATAAACAATTGGATGGTTTGTGTTGGGAAGTGTTGCTGATGTCTCGCTCAATAACTTTGTCCTGTGAATTCACATTAGGAAGGACAAGAAGAAAGGTGTGGAGTGGACTTAGGGATGCCAAAATGGGGATGTAGTTGGGGAGGAATTTGAATATCTGTAAGTTGTAGACAGGACTAGTGTTATTCGTTGAATGGTGTCCCTGGTTAGTAAAACACCACTTTATGCAATTGTCCTGGTAATGAGTGATTCTTCTATCCATCAGTCCATCTACTTCTTCCATTTCGTTTTACGTGTGGAATCCATATCTTCGTCTGTTTTCATCACTGATAATTCTACTGCCATTCACATTAGACCCTGCATAGCTTTGATAGCACTTTAGAGTTGCTATTGGTTTTTTGCTTTTTGCAGTTCTTCATGATGATCTTTTTCTTGAATTAGATTTCCTGTGTCTTATTTCTCCCATTCCTGGATGGGCTATTGTTGCTTCTTTCTCTGGTGTTCCCATTTCTTTTGAGTGATATTTTTTGTATTTTTGTTGATGAGACTATGCTCAGTTTGATTATATTGCATGATTTTAATCTGGTTATGGGATGCTATTGTGGGTACTATAGAGAAATTGTAAATGAAGGGACAGAAGAATGAAAAAGCGTCATGCTTCCATATTTTTCCTTTCTTAGATTCAATTTATGTAAACTTTGGAGTTGCTTAGGGAGGTAAGATCTAACACTTGAGTTTCCTTAAATGTATTACTGCATGTTGAGTCAGGAACTAATACCAAGTCTGTGTGACATGTGTTTTTTTTTTATATTTTTTTATTCTGTTTATTTAACATTTTGTTTTGTTTTGTTTTGTATTTATTTATTTATTTTTTTGTTGTTGAGGTTTACATTGGACTTGAACCATTAATATCAGATTTGAACTTTGTGGAAGAGTTTGTAATGCTATCATTTATCTGCTTATCAATATAGCTTCAATTATTTCTTAGAAATTTTTGTGCTGATATTTTCAGGTTTACTGAGTCGTGTTTGCATATGACCTGAATATACTAGAGATTTTTGTAAAGATCATGCTTTTGAAGTCTGGTGAATATATTGTTTTATTTTAGATCGTGGGTAACCATCCATATCTTCTTTTTCTCAGAAATGCGGACAAGCCATTCTGTGTTTTTTTTTTAGCGCCAGCACTTTTGAATTTTTGACCTCTACTTGGAAAGGAAGTGTTTCACCAACTGTAGGATGAGTTAGTTGATAGTAACCAGCCATATTGTACACCTTCTTACTGCTGTTGTTTGTTGTGAATGATTGTTGTTCTTGTAGGATAATTCCATGTGCTGCACATGCTAGTCGCTTTCTTCTGGGCTGGCCTATTATCTGTCCTTCAAGCTTATAGTACTCACGTGCCTGTTCTTGTTTGTATTTGATCTCAATTCATTGAAAGATTTTGAAAACTTTATTATGCTTTGCTCTCAAAATGGATATGCTTCATTTTTCTTATCTTGAAATAAGTCAAGTTCATACATCTTTGTAGGTTACCATATTGATTGGGGAGACTGGGTCCGGAAAGAGTACACAGTTGGTTCAGTTTCTTGCTGATGCAGGATTGGCTGCTGATGGCTCAGTTGTATGCACACAGCCACGAAGAATTGCTGCCTTGTCCCTAGGCCGCCGGGTTAGAGATGAGAGCCATGGGTGTTATGTGGATAACTTCGTGACAACTTATCCCACATATGTATCTTCTCAATTATTTGGCTCAAAGGTAATTTATATGACAGATTATTGTCTCCTGCAGCATTGTATGGGTAATATGAGCTTGTCAGGCATATCATGTATCATTGTTGATGAAGCACATGAAAGAAGCTTGAACACTGATCTTCTTTTAGCTTTGGTTAAGAAACAGCTACTTGATAGGTCTGATTTAAGGCTTGTCATTATGTCTGCTACAGCTGATGCAAATAAGCTTGCAAAGTACTTTTATGGTTGTTCTACCATTAATGTGAAGGGCAGAAACTTCCCTGTTGAAATCAAATATATTCCTGATGTGACTTCTGCAACTTCTGCCACCACTCCTATTAATCATAATTCTAGTGGATTTGCTTCGCATGTTTCTGATGTTGTTAGGATGGCTAGATTTGTTCATAAAACTGAGGGAGATGGGGCTATTCTAGCTTTTTTGACTTCTCAAGTGGAGGTTGAATGGGCTTGTGAAAATTTTGTTGAGCCTACAGTAGTTGTGCTGCCATTGCATGGTAAACTTTCATTTGAAGAACAAAATCGTGTTTTTGAAAGCTACCCCGGAAGAAGAAAGATAATTTTTTCGACAAATGTAGCTGAGACATCCCTTACTATTCATGATGTTAAATATGTAATTGACTGTGGTATGGAAAAAGAGAGCAGATTTGAACCTAGTTCAGGTATGAATGTACTTAAAGTTTGCTGGATCAGCCAAAGCTCTGCTAATCAGAGAGCTGGCCGTGCTGGTCGAACTGGACCTGGCAAATGCTACAGACTTTACTCAGAGATTGATTTCCAGTCAATACGAATCCATCAGGAGCCGGAAATCTGTAAGGTTCATCTTGGTAGTGCTGTTTTGAGGATTCTTGCTCTGGGAATTCCAAAAGTGCAGGACTTTGACTTTGTTGATGCACCGAGCTCTGTGGCTATTGATAAAGCTGTGCAGAATCTTGTTCATTTAGATGCTATTACCTGTAGGAAAGGTAAATATGAACTTACTGATGTTGGTCGATATCTTCTTAAATTGGGCATTGAACCACGACTGGGGAAGATTATTCTTGATTGCTTTACATGTGGATTGAGGAAAGAGGGTCTGGTTCTTGCTGCTGTATTAACACATTCAAGTAATATGTTCTGCAGGGTAGGTAATGAAGAGGAAAAATATCGAGCTGACCGTCGAAAGCTGCCATTCTGCCACCATTATGGTGATCTATTCACATTGCTTTCTGTTTACAAGAAATGGGAAGATGAACATGAAAGTAAAAATAAGTGGTGTTGGAAGAACAGCATTAATGCAAAGTCCATGAGAAGGTGCCAAGATACAGTGCAGGAACTCGAACGTAGTCTTCGGCATGAGCTCAATGTCATCATTCCAAGTTACTGGTTGTGGAATCCAAGTAGAACTTCTGCGTATGATAAGTCACTAAAGTGGGTTATACTTTCATCGCTTGCTGAAAATGTAGCCATGTATTCTGGATATGATCGACTTGGGTATCAAGTAGCTTTATCAGGAGAGCATTTGCAACTTCATCCAGCATGTTCATTGTTAGCCTTCGGGCAGAAGCCAGATTGGGTAGTATTTCATGAAATTTTATCGTTGCCAAATCAGTATTTGGTATGTGTTACTGCTGTTGATCATGAGTGCTTCCATAAGATTCAGCCTCCTTTGTTTGACATCTCGCAATTGCGTAACAGAAAAATGCAGATGAGTCTAATCTCTGGAATTAGTAATAATGTTCTGAGAAGACTATGTGGTAAACAGACTCTTGATCTGCAGCACATTGTTTCTCGCCTTCGAAATCTTTGCATGGATGATCGGATTAGCATCGATGTTGATTTTGAGAAAGGAGAGCTCCAGTTGTTTGCATCAGCAAAAGATATGGAAGAAGTTTCTTCCACTGTAGGGGCTGCTCTTCTTTTTGAAAAGAAACTGTTAATGGATGAATGCATAGAGAAATGTTTATATCATACTGTAACTGGTAGTTCTCCCTCTTTGGCTTTATTTGGTTCAGGTGCTGAAATTAAGCATCTGGAGCTTGAAAACCGTTGTTTAGCAGTTGAAGTATCACATGCAAATGCTCATGATTTAGATGATAAGCAGCTACTTATGTTGGCTGACCAACTAGCTCCGGGAATAGCTAATTTTCATAAGCACATTGGAAGTGGCTCTGAGACTGAATTCGTGAGCAAGTGGGGCAAGATTGTTTTCGTTACTCCTGAAGCTGCAGAATATGCTGTATTAAAGCTCAATGAGGTAGACTTACTGGGGTCCATCCTACAAGTTGTACCTGCTAGCACAGGTGAACATTTGATGTTGCCATTTCCAGCAGTAAAAGTTAGGCTCTCTTGGCCACGCCGGCCAAGTAAGGGTGTCGCTCTTGTTAGTTGTGCACAGGAGAATGCTGCTTTCATTATTAATGACTGTTCTGGATTGGAGATTGGTGGAAAAATTATCAATTGTCAGCTCAGCACGAAGCATAGGAATTGCATTTTTGTTACAGGAATTTCTAAAGATGTTTCAGAATCAGAATTAAGTAATGCTCTCCGAAGTGCAACAAAAAGGACAATTATTGATGTTCACCTGTTGAGAGGAGAATCAGTCTCTGATTTACCAAATTCTACTTATGCAAAAGCTCTAACCAAGGAAATCGGTTCTTTTATGCCTAATAAACAACTTCATGCTGATAGTTTCCGAGTTGAGGTTTTTAACCCTGAAGTAAAGGATTATATGACGAAGGCTTTGATCACTTTTAACGGAAGTCTACATTTGGAGGCAGCAAAAGCGTTGGATCACATTCAAGGGAAGGTACTTCCAGGTTTTCTTTCTTGGCAGAAGATAGAGTGCCAGCAGATGTTCTACAGCACTCTTTCTTGTCCTGGTCGGGTCTATTTCGTTATTAAAAGAGAACTTGATTCTTTACTTCTAAACTTCAAGCTCCATAAAGGTATGTTCAAATTTGTCTTTTATATTAATTTGACTTTTAATTATGGAGTTTTGTCATTTTTTTTCATATATTGTATTTTAACTATGATCATGGTACTGATAGTTTTACTCCATGTTAGAACACTGTATTCTAACTGAAGTTTAGTCACCACTGATTTGAAATATGTCATTCTGAGTCAAGTCTGAGTTTATTTGTGCTACATGAGCACTTATTTCATCTAGAAAAATTTGGTTGTATTATAAATTTAAGATCTTGCTATATGTATTTCTGATTTACTGTCTCTCGGAATGATGACTGTTCACCTAACTAATGGAATCATAATGTTGAAGGGATATTATCCATTATAAGCAGCAATGTCTACATTGCTTCTTTATAATTGGACCTCTTGTTTGTTGGTTCATGAATTATCTACTGATTCAAATCCAACCTAGTTATTAAATGGGACAAATTTATTAACACAGTAGTTACCAGCATTGCCTAAATTATCTCTAATGGAATGAGATGGTTTTTCTTTTTAATTAACTCTTCCACTCGCTATTCTTGGCTATTGTTGTTTTTATTTCATTTAGATTAAATCCTTAACATTTTATGTGTTTTAAATTTCTGATGTTAACAGACTCTCTCTTCCCTTTCTCATATAATAGACTCATCCAAGAAAGTCTCTAACCAAATGTTCTTATGAGTTTTCAAAATGGTGACTTTCAGGAGTATTAAAACTGCCCATTCTGCTTCTTATAGATCATGTGAAAGTTGGTAAAGGGCTTTATCTACCTTTTGGAATGCTTATTGGTGTACATTGTAAATATATACTTTCTTCTGTTTTATGGCATTGGAGGCATCAAAGGTGCCAGACAGTGATATCTTTGTTTTTAATGAAACTGGAGGCTTGTGGACCATTTAGCTTTTCTAAATTGTTAGTCTATCATGACCATGTAGCTCCAGTCTTTACTGAATTACTTAACCTGTTGATCTTAATATATTATACTGATAATTTTTATAAATAATCACTACAAATATATTGCATATCATAGCATAACCATCACAAAATTGATTAAGTAGGTAATTGTCTTATTAAAAAGTCAGTAATATAATACTATAAATTAATTGGGCCTAGCTGAATAAATCTAGCTGAATAAATCTAGCAGGTTTTAATGTGTTGACTATCGACAGGTCAAAAAATTATCATCAGAGTATGCTGATCAGCTTGTTATTGCCTAGTTGATAATTGGTTAAATGAGTTTGCTGAATTGTTGCTGGAGCCAGTTTATGGAAAATATGCTCATATCAGTTCATGCATATGTTGGCAAAGTTAAACAAGATAACATATTTTCTCTTCCAACCGCATAGAACATCTTTGGAAGCTCCACTTATTTAATTTACAAAACCCTATTTTTGTTTTATGTGTAGTTGGTACCATTTTTTTTTTCTTTTTCTGTTCTTTTTTTTTTTGACAACTTAACCTTCTTGGGCCAGTGCATAACTTCTTTTATTTGACAGGCATGTTGATGTCTATGGCTGCTGGTACTTATCTCCATATCTATTAAGAATTAGGTTTTTTTTAAAGTTTAACGGAACAAAATTAGTAATGTCTTTGGATTGCTTCAGTCAAATAGTTTGAAATGAACTTACTTTGAATGTTTTATTTTCTGACATTAATATGAATGAAATTAAAATTTCATACTTATACTAAGTTCAAGCATATCTACAATTGGCCTTTGGCTGCTAAATTTTTTCTTCTGCATGATTTGTCTAAGTTCCATTAGTTGCTAGAAATTATAGAATCGAAACAATGCAAATTTTGTCTGTACTTCGGCGTGCTCTTCTTATATGAATATACCATTTTTCATTTGTATATAGGTAGAGAACTTTTAATTTTTCCTTCTTTTTTTTTACGAAAAATTAATTGCTTTATTCTGCATCTATCCAGCCACCTAAATATGAGATCTTGAGATCTTATTGTGTGCATTCCTAATATATTTGTGGTTTTACTGTGATGTTGACAATGCATGGAATCAACTCTGCATTAATTTGGTTTTTGGATAACATTTTTTCCATGTACAGGGGTTTACTTCGGTTTCTGGTTTTGGCAATAGTGGATGCTGTCAGCTATAGAAACTAAACCTGTTACTGTCTAATAAGGTCACTGGTATTGATATGATGGGCTACTTTCTTCAATTTGAATGCAGGTGTGTCATTTAAGATGAACCAAACTGAGAGTGGTGCATTTCGACTAAAAGTTTATGCTAATGCCACGAAAGTTGTTGCTGATTTGAGGAAGCCTCTGGAGCAATTGATGAGAGGCAAAACCATCCATCATCCAGGTTTAACTCCAAGTTTAATGCAGGTATGCTTATCTGGGATGGTGTCTCACTCATGGAAGGCAAGTAGTGAAAGGCAAAACTATCCATCATTTAACTCCAACTCTAATGCAGGTACTTCTTATGCGGGATGGTATCTCACTAATGAAAGCTGTGGAGCGAGAAACTAGGACCTGCATTCTGTATGACAGGCAAAACTTGACTGTGAAGGTGTTTGGTTCTCCAGAACCAGTAATTGAAGCTGAGAAGAAACTGATCAACTCACTGCTTTCCCTCAATGAAAACAAACAACTTGATATCCGTCTGCGTGGTGTCAACCTCCCACCTGGATTAATGAAAGAGGTGGTTCAAAGGTTTGGACCAGATCTTCAGGGGCTGGAGGAAAAGATACCTGGTGTTGATTTGGTTCTCAACACCCGGAAGCACACCCTCTCTGTCAGAGGAAGCAAAGAGCTGAAAAAGAAAGTAGAAGATGTAATTTCTGAAGTGATTCAGTATCTGGATACTGAAGGCCTAATGATTGAGCAGCTATCAGAAGAATCAGCATGCCCGATATGCTTGTGTGAACTGGAGGAACCATACAAACTTGAATCCTGTGGTCATGTGTTTTGCGAGGCATGCTTGATAGACCAGTTCGAGTCTGTGATAAAGTCCCATGATGGTTTCCCAATTTGCTGCACAAAAGAGGGCTGCAAGGAGCCCATATTGCTTGTGGACCTGAGGCATCTTCTATCGACTGACAAGCTGGAACAGCTGTTCAGAGCTTCTCTGGGTGCATATGTCACTGCCAGTCTGGGAACCTATCGGTTTTGCCCAACTCCTGACTGCCCGTCTGTCTACAGGGTTGCTCCCAAGGGGGCTGCTGCAGGGTCATTTGAGTGTCCCGTCTGCTCAATGGAGACCTGCACAAAGTGCCATCTTGAGTACCATCCCTTCATATCTTGTGAGATGTACATGGAATTCAAAGAGAACCCTGATCTATCTTTAGAAACTTGGCGCAAGGGGAAGGTGCAAGTGAAGGACTGTCCTTCCTGCCATCACACAATTGAAAAGATCGACGGATGCAACCACATTGAATGTCGATGTGGAAAGCATCTCTGCTGGGTGTGCTTGAAGTGTTTTTTTAGCAGTGCTGGGTGCTATGACCATATCAATTCTGAACATCCAACCATTGTTTGAGCCAGATATGAGCATAGCTACTAATCAACCTTTCTGTATACATGTGATATATATAGATATTCAATATATAGATATTCAATAGCAGTTAATATTTAGGATAGTCAAAAATAGCCTTGGTTGTAACTTCTGAAGGCATGAATTGACATTATAAGCTGATCATCATCTATACAGATTTGTAGATTTTCAAAAATAATTCAAGCTTGCAGTAGCTTCGTGTGGAAATTATCGCATGTTCTTTCTAGTGTAAACTTTCATTTCTGTACAAAGGTATGAATCAAAACAGGCAGCATCCGAATGCGAAGCCCACTCCAGCGATGCCGACGCACAAGGCTACGGTTAAGAACCAAGCAGTAAGCAGTATGTCTCCTTCCACTGGAATTTCATTGCTTCTATGTGACCTCTTGTTTAGCGTTGAGATCTCAATGTCAAGCAACTTCACCCACTGTCTATGAGCATAGAGCTTCATGGACTCCTTGAAGATCATGTCTGTCATCTGTTTGTTTCGTGCACTTTCCATTGATGTTTTTTTCTCCGCTTCTCTTGCTCGTGTTTGTGATAGTTGCAGAGCTCGTAGCAGGCCCGGGATTTCATTGTCCTCAAAGTGATCGTCCTTGCAGCTGCAATTCAGAAAAGCCGATAAAGAATTAACCACCTGACATGTGCTTCCTGATGATGAAGATTGAACGCTTACTTCTTATCAGGTATCTTGCCGGGCAGAGTTGTGCTGACGCTAATGCTTTCCTTCAACTTCTTATCGCAGTCCTCAAACTCAGTCGGCGAGAAGTACTTGACTGGCGGTGGAAGATCACAATTCTGCAGGAGACTCACCTGCAGCTGCTGCTGCTGCTGCGGCGGTGGTATCACTGCACTGAGAAACAACTCTTTTTCATAATTTTCAAACTGCCAATCCAGGAACCATTTCTTCGTATTCATCACCGTATTGTTTTTGCAGGAGAAGAGAGTAGTTTGATCAAGGAGTTAAAGCAAGAATTTAGATCAGAAATGGAAGGAATTGGTCTACTGATTTTTGGTGGTTGGTGTGGATAGTTGGAGATAGCGTGCAGTGCAAAGAGGTAATGGATTTCTTTTCTTTTCTTTTGCTTTCCTTCCGGGCATCTTCTTCTTTCTTATTTGTGTTAATTTTTTTTCCAAAGATACTTCAATCAATAGCTTTGCGTGCATCACCTACTTTGAATAATCCATGTTCTTTTCTTTGGTGCTTGTGTCTGTGTGTTTTTACGTATTGCCCCCCTGAGAATTGTTTTATTAACCTCACCAGCCAAACATCCAGTGATTATACTACCAAAATTGATCTGATTCTTAATTTTTTATAAAATATATATATATATATATATATATATATATATATATATATATATATATATATATATATATATATATATATATATATATAATATTCATTAAAATTAATTAGAAAAACACATTACTTCCGTTTCCTTTTTTCCAACTCAAATGGGCTCATAGTTTAATAATAATTGTTTAAAATTATTTCATCTTGGGTCTTCATTCTGTTGAGATCTTGGAGTAAATTGAAGTAAATTAAAGTAGTGTTTGATTCAAGAAATTTGTAATTACATGTAACTTAAGTTATTTGGTTTTGAAAATCATTGTTTGTTTTACAGGATTTAAAAAACTTATGTTACTTGAATTACATCTATCTAATAAGGGATTTGGTTTTACGTCCAAATTGATCGTAAAACGAAATCCCTTATCTTTTTGCTCGCTCAAATGTGACCTATATGTGATCAACTAAGGAAAAACAAATATTATTAAACATATATAAATAGTAAAAAACTTATAAATTTTAATAATAAATTTAATAATTTATTTAATAATTAAAAATATTAAATAAATGGTAAAAATTAGATGAAAATCTTAGAAATGCATTTTTTTGTGGGGTTAATAATTAAATTCAAAGTTTTAAAATATAATAAAATATTAATAAATTTATAATGAATTTAAATTTAATAATTAAAGTAATTAATATGCACTTAAAATTATTAAAATAATATTAAATATTATAATATAGTATTTTCAGATACATCAAACCAAATACTGGATTTGACTTTTATTAGAAATCCACTGCATTTAAAATTGCATTCAACCAAATGCCACCGAAGTTTATCTTTGATGTTTTTATAATGCTTTCAATTTAAATAATTTATTGGATGAATAATCTTAAATTAGGTTAATATAAGGGTGAGGATTATCGATGAAATCAATACTAAAAATATAATAATTATTTTGCTGACTCATTAACACAAAAATTCTCTGTAGAAAAATAATCGAAGATCCAATTCTGAACTTGTTGCCGAAAATAAACATCTATTTAAAACTTTGTGAAGCATATATTATAAAGATATTGTATTGTTTTTAATAAAATTATTTTATTAATGATTTATAAATATATGAAGCACTCGCTATCTATGCAAATTATTACATTATATTGTCTAGGAAAGAATTACAGGTAAGTTTATATATAGATTTTTTTTTAACACCAAAAAGAAATTATCAAGGATTCAAAGCTGACACAAATTAACTTCATTCATTGAAATTAATTAAAAAAAATGCAAAAGATAAAAAAATACAGCAAAAATGGTGGAAGAAAATTTTGTGAATTTATACACACAACAAGATGATGATGAGGTAAATTTCTTCTAATTCGATAGTTCTAAATTGGCATTATTCTCCTCGCCTATTTTTTGTTGCTCTATTTGCTTCTCCTCCGGAGAATCACGAAGAACCAAATTGATTTGCCTTCCCATCACTTTCTGCAGGACAAAAAAAACCTTTGATTCTTTAGTTTGAACACAGACACGGTATTTCAATTGATGATGAATACCTTTGCATTGAAAGAAGCTACTGCAGCCTCAGCTTCTTCTTTCGAAGCAAAAGACACAAATCCATAGCCGGCCGGTCTCCTCGGTTTGCTGTGGAAGATAACTTCAGCAGAAATCACATTGTAACTCGGCGCGAAGAGCTCTCGTAAATCTTTTGACCTCACTCTCCAAGCTAAGTTCCCTGCAAACACAGTGTGCTTCTCAACTGGTGTGGTTTCTGTCGGAATGTTCTTTACTGACCTTGCAAATTCGACTTTTATCACTCGGCCGTCTAAATTCTAGATCATTCAATGGTAACCCCAGATAAGAATATAAACAATAGAACAGCTTCGCTAAAAAAAAAAAATAAATAGTCGAATAGAGTTTGACAGTGAAGTACTACTAACATATGTATTGAGACTGTTTAGTGCTGTGATAGCATCTTCTTCGGAAGCCATTGTGATGAATGCCAATCCCCTGTTCCTCTCCCTATTGTACATCGACAGCTGGAAAAACCAAATTATTCAATGAATGAGAATGCTGCCATTTGATCACCTGTTTCTCATGCTATTATACAATAGAGAAAGAAGATCAACAATACCATTCTTCGAACATATAGCCGATTTCAAATGCATCTTTTTTAAAGCATACAACTCTATGTTTGTTGGCATTTGATCACCGATTATGATTTCCTACCAAATGATCAATTTAAATCCCATTGGTATGAGAAAAAGTTTTCACCAAGTTGTGACCAATCAACATTTCTTCGCTGCAGATTCACACACTCAAATATATATCCATACACATCTCTTCTATGAGTGAACATTTTGACTGAATAACCTCGATAGCATCTCTTCAGGAATTTTTTTTTGTAAGACTTAAGAATCAGGAGTAACCCTGCCATTGCCAGTCCTAGATCCAAAGTCCAGATGAGAAAAGAGGAGGGTGACTGTGTTTAAACAGCTAACAACCAGCGGTTGAAAATTTTTGAGAAAATGAGATGAACATGAATCTTGACTTGAGAATCAAGGGCCTTTACTCGTGTTATTAGGATCTATATAATATTCCTATCTATCAAACCCTAAACTGAAGGCACATGAATCGTCACAGATACCTCTCTTTCTTCCTGCAGTCAATCTAATTTATCTTGAATTTAAAAACTTTGCAAACTTTTCTTTGTGATCATGCTTGGGAAATTTTAATATTTACAGTAATATCTTTAACTTGATCTTATGATACAAAGATTCTAGTGTCAAATCATCTCAAAAATAAGAGTTGCAGAATTTGGAAATTGACAAAAAATAACTCCATGTTGGCATTGAAGGAATCCTTTCCAATGGTTATCGAGATTCAATTAATCTTGAGCACAAAAGATATTCACAGTAGTAGAGCAAGGATTCACTTAATATGATCACAGGCATTCTCCGTCAAGGTCTAGAATGGTAACTACTTCAGATCAAAATGGTTTTCATGGCACAACAGCAATAGTGTCAAGCAACATCTTTGCTCAAACTCGCCTCATTGGTGTGAGAATGACAAACTACATAAGAACTTCAAGAAAGACCTACAGAAAACCTCGAGGAAGAGGCCAGACCATCCTGATTGGCATTTGAAGGCTCATTTTTACAAATTTAAATACCAGAATTCAAGACAATATACAAACAAATTTCCATCAGGACTAATCTAAACTCGATTTAGTGCTCAGGCCTTGAAAAAAAAAAAAAAGGAAAATGTTTTTTAGAGTAATTTGTCAATGTTTTGAACAAAATCCAACACAAGGAAGAGGAGCAAGAAGAGACTACAACATGAACAGCATAGAATGCTTTTGGCACAGATTGTAAACCCAAAACCAAATAACCATCATATACTAATTTAAACCCCATTTCGGATAAATTTGTAATGTTTTGAACCAGATTCAACTCAAAGAAGAGAAACAGAAAAACAAGAATGGGAGCAAGAGTAAAACTTCGACAAGACAACATTGTCCTGCTTGTGGCAGAGATTTTAACCCTAAACCTTATTTTCCACCAGATTCTAATTTGGTGCCCAATTCATTGAAACTGATACCAAAAGGGACAGAATTTTTTGAAATAATTTCAACAGAAAGCACTCCAATTACCATCAAACACCAATCTAAGCTCCATTGAATATTCAACTCAAAGTGATACTCTAGAATTAAGTTTATCAACTTTTACCAACCAAATCCAACAGAAATCAGAGAAACAGCAGAAAAAACACTGCCATGCTGTTGGGATGGGCTGCAACCCTAAACCTCAATTGCCATCAAACACAATTCTAAGCTCAAATTAATACTCAATTCATTAAAAAGGAAACAAAAAATGTAGCAATCGAGAGATAAATTTATCAATTTTTATCAACTCCACGAACAAGCAGAGAAGCAGCATAATAAACAAGGGAAGCAAGAGAGAAACCTCCACATGAACAACGCTGCCATAGTTTTGAAAGAGAATTTAACTCTAAATCCCAATTACCATAAAGCACCAAACTAAGCTCAAATGAATACTCAATTCATTGAAAAGGAAACAAAAAATTGGCATTCCAGAGATAAATTTATCAACTTTTATAAGAAAAAGCGGAGAAGCAGCAGGAGAAAAACAAGGGGAGCAAGAGTGGGACCTCAACATCAAGAACAGTGCCATACTTTTGGAAGAGATTGGCAATGTCCTCAACAGTGGAGGTCCAAGGGATATTCTGGGCAATCAGTCTCTTCCGAGGTTTCAGAGAGGTCTCCAAAGGACCCTCTGAAGGCACTGTTGGTGCTGCAGCTGAGCTGGAGGATAGAGCAACAATGGAGAAGAAAGGTCGGTGCTTCCGAGCAATGGAGAGAAGGATGGCAGGGTAGGGTTTGGGTTGAGAAGTTAATGGGAGGAAAGGAGAAGGATTTGAGAGGAGAGAAGGGGGAGAGGAAAGCTTGAAGAGAAGAAACGCCATGCTGAGGTTGGAGCTGCTTCATGCGCCAAGATTATTTATTTATTTATTTATTTATTATTTTATGGGAATGATAGAAATTTATCCACAAGATTTTTCATTTTTGGGAATATAATGAATGTTAGAGGTTTTCTAATTACCCCCTCAAAAGATGCTGAATTTGTTTTGTTTTGTTTTTTTTTTATTTTTTGCCGAAATGGCTTAATCATGTGTCAAAGATATGTATAGATATAGAGCGTAACTGACTGTAAGTTAAATAAACATCTCTATTTTCATTGTGCATGGATTTGAGATTTAATCTCTGTTTTTTTTTTTTTTAAATGAAGCACTCTACATAAAAACAGCGAGTATTAATATATCAAGAGACTATTAATAAAATACTGAATTTTATACCATTCTTTTTTATGAAATAAAAAAATAATTTTTATAATATAATTGTGAATAAAATACAAGTAGAATTGAACTTTTTATTTAGAAAAGAAACTATTTGTTTATATATATATATAGCAACTAACATTTCATGACCACATTAAACACAATCAACAAATATGGTGGTCCCTTTTTATTGAATCATAGTATACACATTAATATATATATATATATATATATATATATATATTAAAATTTATAATAAGTATTTCTATTTTCTTATAACAAAGTACCACAAATTCAATTTTCACTTGTATCTCATCCATAATATCTTGTTTCTCTTTTCAATCAAAGGCTGCATCAATTCTTCCACCTCTTCCTTAATTTTATCAACCTATCAAACAAAAATAAATCAAAATATTTCAACATTAATTTTATCTTAAAATATATTCAACTTGCTTGCTTTATCTTCGGACTTGTTAGTTATCTTAATCATCAAGTATTTTTCCTTAAATTCTATCAACTTACAAACTAAGCTAATGTAATTTCATATATATATATATATATATATATATATAACTTACCTTGTGTATGAATACTTCAATATTTTTTGCATTTTTTTCAACTTCTTCGCCAAACAAACTTCTCCACTACCAAAACCTCTTGTTTCAAGTTCCCCTCCGGCAAAGCTCCGGCGATATCTGAAGCTACTTTCTTTGCCTCTTTGGTCACCTTCTCAAAGCTCCGGTGAAATGCATATTGCTTGAGATTGAAATATATTAGATGTGAGCAATACCAAGAGTCCTTAGTTGTGCGTGTGTGGATTTTCACAAAACAAAAAGTAAGAAAGCGGATAGAGTGAAAATGAAGATGTTAGAAAAAGTATGAGGGGCAAAAGTGGACGGAGAGAATGAGTAAAAGAAGAGAGAATGTTTGGTAGGTGGGATAATTATGGTATGATATAATATTTTCACATAATTATATCATAATGGCTGTTTGGATATCTAATTTGTTATAATTTGATAATTATAACATAAAAAAATATTCCACTTAGAGTGGAATATTTTTTTATTTTGAAATATGTGACTTTTTCTCATTATAAAGTGTATGAAATATTTATATGATATTTTTTTTATTTTGTTAACCAAACGCTCATTATATAATAATAAAATATGTCATAATTTCTGTAATAATTACTTACATTTCCTACGTAATAAAATTATGTCAATTTTTTTTATTTTATAAGCAAATATCAAGCATTTTCTCTTAAAATGACATTACTATGGGAGACTCAATTTCTCAAATTAAAAAAAAATTGATTCCCTCACTATATTGGGAAAATGAAATTCCCATGAGAATGCAATGTGAAATTATTTATCTTACTCAAAATACCATTAGCATTTTATCAAATTTATTCTGTAGTTTTAATATGTATGAAAGTTAATTGATTATTATTTATATGGAAGGTTAATGTATATAAATGTTGCAATCTTGTATTTGGGAAATTTTGGATTAATATATTCAAATGTTGCAAACTTGTGTTTGGGAAATTTGAGATTAATGTATATAAATGGAGCGTATGCATACAGAAGAGTAATAAACTATTATTTCAATATTAAAAATTCTTAATATGTTATTAATATATATAATAATAAGGGTATTTTTCATTATGCAAAACAATTTTCAAAAATGTCAAAGCACGCCAAGCATAGAAATATTATTTTTCTATCAATTTAATTAGAATTTTCAATATAAATTAAACATATAAACGTTATATTTTTTTCATTGTAACATTCCCATTATAAAACATCAAACGTCCCCTATAATATTAAACTTTTTAAGGGTGAAGAAAAGAAGGGACGACAACCGTTGAATTACCATCTAATGGTTCTAGAGGGATGTGCCTAAATTTAAAATCTATGTATATACCTATGATATTTTCAAGGGCTGTTTGGTTCGGAAGTGATCTGCCGAAGTGGGGGAAGTCTGGAAATAGTACTTTGATGGAAGTGAACAATTCAGGTGGAAGTAGTCACTTCAGTCTGTTTGGTTGAACTGGAAAACGTAACTTCCGGGAGTACTTCCTGTGTTTGGATGGTGAAAGTGGGAATCTGGAAAATCTGACTTCGTCCCTTCTTGGTCTTTGGTAACACCGAAGTGGGGATATGGTCACCACTTCAGTGTAGAGGTAGAGTTACCCCTTCCATTTGGAAACTTATACATTTAAAACAACATTGATTAATTAATATTGTGAATAGCTCGTTATTAGCAATTTGCATTAACTAATTATTGCGCTCATTTAATTATTGCTTTCCATCTAATAGTTTATTTTCACTTAATAAAATGCTCATTTTCATGTACAATTGGAACTTGATTAACATATTACCAAACTTAAACTATTAACGAATGGGTTAGCAATTTTATTAACAAGAATATCGACTTGATTAATTAAATTAAACATTTCCCCGATATATTCACTTCTCATGTAAAAGTGGCATCCATTACTTCATTGACATCTTGATTAATGTATCAAACTAGTTACTTAATTAACATGGAATGAGTTAATCACCTCATTAAAAATATTTATTAGTAACTTTATTGAATACTTCACCTGTATTACTTACGCCATTGTATCAATTATGAACAAATGAAAGCATCGCACTGTATCAAATATCACTTGATTAGTTCTATCATCCCAATACTACAACATCAATATTAAAGAAAACATTACATTCCAAACTTCACAACTTACCATTCATAAAAACCAGAGTTCACAACATGTTTATTTGTGGTTACTCCAAAATTACAGAGAGACATACATTCTTTCTAACAAGTTGCTCTATTGGCCATAGACCCAATAAATCCATACATGGCATGACTCACATACATAAGACATCATGCAGAATTACAAAAAATGTGCTTTATCCTTCCTGAATTCCAGAGATGGCCACGTAACAGCCTCAGCCTTAGCAAGAGAGAATTTCAATTTTTTGAAGACAGCACCAGATATCTGCACTTATCAGGAATAATCTGCAAGTTGGACAATCAAGAAGAAGAAGCACACAATTAACAATGCAATTATGTAAAATAAACAATTCTACTCAGTTAGAAACTGACAAGGAACTGCATCATCAGACATACTATAGAATTATGAAAATAGTTGAACACAAGACATTACAAATGATAAATTCTGTCAGTTTTATATATTACAAAAGCAAATACATAAACAAATGAATCATACATACAAACTGAAATTTGTGGATGTTCTAAGTAATCAGAAAAAATTTAAAAGGCAAAGTCTCAAAACATATCCAAAATGCATTCCAGGGTTTTCAAAGTGATCAGAAATAGTAACAACTTACTTTCAGGCATTCAGTAAATCATAATCCAAACATCAAAAAAGCATAAAAGTATAAAATGAATACATGTAAATGTTGCCAAACAATCAGAACAATTACGAAGAGTTGAAATTTTCACCTTCCTTTTCAGATAACAATAAAGTACCTTGTCTCAAACTTTAATTTCCATAGTTTCCAATCACATTGCTGTTTTTTCCCCATTAAATAAAGCCAGACAAGAATATTGAACTTAGTAAGCATACACATTTGGGAATAAGAAAAGGCTTAACACATCACATGGTTCCTTAGGTGTTCTAAGTACATTAGGTTTCCTTATGCAATTGCACTTATTAGTATTCTTTTTCTATTAAGAAGAATCTTCATTTCAAAGTGGAGTATTATCACAGAATGCTTAAAAGAAATGAGAAAAAAACTTTTGATGATAGAAAGATCATAGAAGCAACTACATATATTCACGAGAAACAAATCAGACTCAAGTTAAAAAAGTCAGACCAACATATCCATGGAAAAAAAAATTTAGGCAGAACTATATAATAGAGCTAAACAACAGACATAGTGGAGCATATAGACTTGTTGTTTTTGTAGTTATAATCAATGACAAGTTCCAATTAGTAATTGAAACATATTAAAGTAATTTAACTAAAAAAATGCAGCTAACTATTAACTAAAGTGCAAATGATCTCTGCTCAACAAAATGACAAGGTAAAATGAACACAATTCAAATCTAACACACAGTGCACATGATTATCATGTGTCACCTCTACTGATCTGTAGCTTCAATGTAAATCAGAAGCACAAAACAGATACAGGGGATGTTAAATGTGTTGTGTTTGTCATATAATTAAATCAGAATTACATGCACAAATTTGATATGAAATTAAGCATAGCAAACAAATACATGCGCAAACTTGATATGAAATAAATTGGGAGAGCAGAGATCTACACTCACCGAAATCCTGAAAGCGTACAAAAACTAGGAGAATAGAGATCTACACCAAGGATGAATCATGTTTGGAGATTTGAACAAAAATAGGGAAATTAGCTGAGAAATTACAGGAAATCATAAGCAAAATTTCCAAGTAAAAACGGAACTAGAGAACACATAATCGAGTAGATCCGGTGGAGAAGTAGGTACCCAAATACAACGGCAAAGAAGAGCAGACAAGAGTGTTCCTGTGCTTTTCAATGAAGAAAAAATCAACAAAGTAGTTCCTGCGCTTTGGATTGAAGAAGAAATCAACAAAGAAATTTGAGAAATCATGAAATCTTACAGAAAAAGGAACGAAATAACACACAACGCAGTAGATCCGGTTGGGGGGGGGGGACAGATCGGCCAAAACAAAGTACTTCCTGTGCTTTGCCGAAGAAAAAACGAAGAAATTAGTTGAAAAATCATGAAATCTTTAGGAAAAAAGGGACGATAGAGCACACAACCTAGTAGATCCGGGGGAGGGGGGGAGCAGATCGCCCAAAACCCCGGGAATTGTAACGGAGAAAACCTACTCAAACCGACGAGATGTCGAGCATGGAGGAGTTCGCCACGGGAAACACTAGCGCCTGAGAGGAATAGCAGTTTACGAGACCGGGATGAGCTGGGCTTCTTCTAGCATTCGCAGGTCACTAACGAAGACGCGGGGGAGGCCACGACGGCGAAGGACCCTAGAACGAAGGAACTCGGGACTTCTCTAGATGGTCACCATATGCGTCACGTGAAGAGTGCGTGCACGGGGATCAGACTGAGGAAGTAGTGGCTTCGGAGCTTTTCATACCTAAGTCAAATGGGGAAGTGGGGTGCATAGGAAATGGGCACTTCACCACTTCGGGGTGTACTTCAGTGAACCAAACGACCGAAAGTGGGGCTGAACTCCCCACTTCAGTCACTTCAGCCTTCATCGTGTTCATTTGGGCGTAAGTGGGCAGAAGTGGAGGGAAGTGGACTGACTTCCTCCACTTCTGATGTTCTTTTTCTCTGAAGTGAGGAAGTGACCACTTCCCCCACTTCAGACTGAAACGGTATTTTTTTCACCGAAGTGAGGGAAATGAGCTTTTTATAAAGCTCACTTCCTCCATTTTCAAAGACCCTTCAGAAGTTACACCACTTATACCAAAATGAAATGAACATTTCATGAAAGAAACACTTCCTGGAAAATGAACACAAGAAGTGGAGGAAGTCATATCACTTCCACCACTTCAAAGGTTACTTCTCCTACTTCTTGACTTCCTCCCACTTACGCATAAATGAACACGTTATGTGAAACAAACATAAGTCTCTATGTACATTTGAATTATACTCAAATTTTTTTTATAAAAAAGTTAACATTATTTTGTATCGTGAATTATTATAATAATAAAGGCCGAGATTTGGTTACCCAAATCCAACCAACCATTTCCAAATGGATCAGTTTTTAATCAGAATCATGAATAGAATTTTTTTTAAAAAATAGATAGAAAATAGAAATATGAACCAGGAGGATCTCCGTCAGAAAAATTTAACTTTTTTTTTTCATAATAAAATCTACATATGTTTAATTGGGTTTCTAATCACATTTTATTTTTTATTTTTTTTAATAATGTGACAAACCATCCTACACGTACAACTTTTATTATTAAAACCTTAATCATATATCAGAAGAGAGTTTAATTTTTGCTCTCCCATAAGAGTAAGAGATTTTTAAATACTATTATATTACACTATATTATTAATAAGATTTTAAATTACTTGATTAGTTCCTCTTTCCTACACACTTGTAGGAAAAAATAATTAAAAATTAAATACAATTGTTCTAAATATTAACCGTCTTGTTTATCTATATTGCCAATGTAAGTTCTCAATGTTAAATAGTAATTAAATCCAAGACGGTCCACAATGCAAGATATAAATGATTTGTTTTTTATTAATAATAAAAAATTTATCTGATATTGGTACCAATCATTTGCATAAAATGTACATGTCATGCAGAGGTTTGAATTTCAACTCGCACATAAAGATGATACAAATATGTTAAGTTAATAATTTCATATCTGCGCACACCTTAATTCATGGCTTGTTCACATTTTGTTTAAAAAAAAATAAGAAAGATTATAGAGATAATATTTTTATATCAACCATCCCAGATAAATTTAATTCAAACTCTTAATTAACACAAATATTCTAGAAAATTTTTCAGTCTAAAGTTTTGGTCAAAGTGGATTTTAATTTTTAAAATAAATAAAATAGATTTCTATTTTTTTATTTAATATGACAGCAAGCTAATAAGGGTAAAATACATATTTTATATTTTACAGGCCAAAGGGCAAAACTAGGAAAAATTAAATAAAGAAATTGATTTAAATTAAAAAATGAATATTGGAAATTTACTAACATTTGTTTTTGGAATATTTAAAATTTTTTAATATATAAATATACGAAGTGGTTTGCCTACTTTTGTTTTTTTTGTTTTTTTTCCAAAACAAAGTTTCTTTGGTTGGAATAGAACAAGAGTTTTTTTTGTTGTGGTTCACTTGCGTTGACTAGTTGAACAAACTTTTGCATTTAAGCCCATTAAAATATTGTTGGCTTTTTTTTCATGAACCCCCTTATGAAACATAAAAGTTGGAAATTACTTGTTTATCACCAGAAGAACCTTCGTTGAGCGGTGGGTATCATGGGACTTGCCAATTGACTGGACTTTAATGGTCTGTATTCCTTTCTTTTAATCTAATCTGATTACAAATACTATATAAGTGCTCTCATTTAGTGGTCTTCTACTTAAACAAAATAAGTTTGTTATTTTTATTTTATCACTTCAAAATTTTTTTAATAAAAAATTTACCGGAGGGTCATAAATTCTAAAACCCCATACAACTCTTAAAATAGTCCATTTAAAAATATTTTTTTAATATATAGATAACAAGATCTTATTTTAAAAAGATTAGGGACGTAAATGTGAACAGCATCTACAAACACAAATACTTTTAATTTTACCTAGGTTTTGAAATTTGATTTTTAAAACCTCTTCAAAATAAACATTTTATATAAAAAATCCGTTATTAATAAATTAAAAGACAGTTGGTTAAAAAATTATATTTATATTTTGAATTTAGACTTTAATTTTATTTCTATTCTTATAATTTTTTCCCCATAAAGAATAAATTTTTTTTTTAAAATATTTATATTTATATAAATAAATACGAAAATTCACTCCAAACAGTCAAACCAACAAAAAGGGTAAATCTTGAAATTAAAATTATACGAGGGTCTTTTTCATAAAATAGGGACACAATCAAAGACTTCATCTTTACGCTTCCCTCCATCCTCCTGGAAAAAAGTCTTCACTCTTTGTTTTCTTCACCTTCTCCCATCCAGCATCTCCGATGGCTCTCCGCCGTCGGATTCTCCATCCCATCTCCGTTAACGGCTCTCAATCGGCAGATTATATCATCTATTGCGTTATCAGTCCCTGCCCTCCACCGCCGGAACCTTCGCCGGACTCGATCCCGATCGACGTCTCTCACCCCAACCACCATCTGGCCAACCTCCTCATCGCCGGCTGCTCCCTCCTGGGCGCCGCCCTCCTGATCTTTTTTGCCCTCTTCTTCACTATCCACAGCCGCCGCCGTCGCCGCGTCACCACACCTTCTCCTCCCTCTGATGGACCCCCTTCCCCGATCGCCGACCCCATCGACCATCACGTCTGGCACATACGAACCGTCGGCCTCGACGCCGCCACCATCGCATCCATCTCCATCGTTCGATTCAAGCCCGGTGAGGGCTTGATCGATGGCTCAGACTGTGCCGTCTGCCTCGCTGAGTTCCGCGACGGCGAGGATCTCCGGCTTCTCCCCAAGTGCTCCCACGCTTTCCATCTCCCTTGCATCGATACCTGGCTCCGATCCCGCGTCTCCTGCCCGCTCTGCCGTGCTCCTATCGTCACCTCTAAGGACGTCCCTGCTCATGCGTCTGAATCTACGGGGTTGGAACTGAGCCTTGGAGACAGTTCAGAGAGCGTGGATGGTGAGAGGATGATGGCAATTGAGGAAGGAGATGGAGAACGGATGATTGAGATCGCCATCGGGTCTTGCTCTCAGGGATCGAGCTCTGAAAATAGGGTTCCGGAGGATTGGCAACCAGTTAGGAGGTCTGTTTCCCTGGATGCTTCCTCCCTGGGTGCTTTGCTGGCCAGAGGTGAGCCTGAAGAGAAGAAAGATGATAACTTTGAGGAAGAAACCAATAACAAGAAAAGGGGAAAGCAGGGGAGCGACATGAAAATGGAAATTGTGAAGACCCGGATGGTGAGGATAGGAAGGTCTCAGTCAAGCAGTGGAAGATGGTTCCATCTGTCAAGAGGGAAGGTTGCGCCTACCACTGTTCTCCCTTTGTGATGGTGGAGATCACCTGCTGCTCTGTCTGCAAAAGTATAGCTTGGAGGGAAGGTAAAAATGTGATCTTTCCTTTATATGATTGATGACTAAACCTTAAAGCATATAACCTTGAATATATATAAAAAAAAAAAAAAACAGTTTTGAGCTCTATATACATACAGTTCTGTTACATGGATAAATGATCCTATGTTCTGAATATCTGTATGTATTTAGCACTTGTATTAATAAAGAAGTTCATAGTATCTGAAGATATGTGGGTTTGATTCTCTTGCTACTTTTGGTTTCCTGTTTAATACGGTGATTGGTGTTCCTTGCATTGATAATTGGAGAAAAAGTTATCTTCTTGCTTTATTTTTCAGTTGTATATTTATGGCGCATTTGTTGGTGGATGATTGTTATGAATTGCAGTTGCTTTACAGTTTTTATATAATCTGCAAGCTGGGTTTTCTTGTTTATGAGCAATATCTGAGGCTAGAATGAGGAATGCTGTCAAAATCTGGGTTTCTTTTATAGTGCATGGCATCATTTGATGATTACCAAGTGTTTTTTGGAGTAATAGCAGAACAATAATCCTCGCTGTCACTTTCGAACCATTTTAAGATTTTGGTCTGTTGATGTCCTCTATGCTCTTTGCTTATTTGGATGGGGAATGTGTTAGAATATTCGTTTGTGCAAGTCTTCAAGAGAATTTATCTTCTGAAAATGAATGTGTTCTGGAAATCTGGTGCATGTGCTGCAATTGAGACGATATAGTACATACTTAAATTTAATTTGGATTTTGGTGTGTTGGTTCTTGGTTGATTTTAAAAATATTACGAATAGCCCCTAATCACGCTTTGTTTGCTTGTAATGTTCATCTTTCTCATTAGCATAATGATACTGGGTAAATAATACATAATTTTTCCAATGTAAATGTTTCACATAGTAAACATTGTTTTTGGATTCAATTTTGGTTTATTTGAAAAATATTTGTTTATTATTTCTGATTGTGGGTTCATTTTATTTGTGATGTTCAGCAAAGTATTCATTTTGTTAGAACTGATCATAATTAATGGATTCTTGCTTATTGGTGATGTCTTTCAATCATGGCTGGAAAGAAACAAATGAAGGTGTGAGCAAATTCAATCGATTGGAATTAGTGGCAATTAATATGGTGTTCTATGTCTGATCCATCTGAGAGCTGTTGTTAAAAATCAGTAGTTCATTTTCTTGCCCTTATTGCTTTAGAAGTTGGCATTGGCGGCATGAACGGTAAATCCATGATGTGTGTTGTCTTCCAAAGCGTTTCTGATCTTACTGGTGCAAAATAGATAGTGCTGTCTAATTTGCCTTACCAGTTTAGTTGATGCTCATTGTGTGATATTAATTTTGTCTCTAACTTGCATTATTGCAGGGTGATTCCTCTAGCTTTCTGTAGGAAATGCTTCTAATGTGTTTTCTAACAATATTGGTTTACGCCTTTACGGGTTGCAAGTTGTGATCTCATGTTAATGAAGAATTAGTAGCATAGCATCTTGTCCTTTATTGAAGTGAAGAGCCTTATGGTTTGTAATTTGTCACTATTTGAGCCATTAAATGTGACTTTGGTTTGTAATTTGTCACTATTGGAGCCGTTAATGTGACCTTGATACAAACTCTAATATTAACTCCTGTTTTAACCAGGGTAGGTTTACTATTTGTGCAATTGAAACTTTTAACCACTCCCAGACACATTGGTTTCATTACAAACCATGTGAATTAAAATTTGAAATTGTCCTTACCTTTTGGTTCCAATATCTATGTTCCTTTTGCAATGAGTACCATATATATTTTCTGCCGCATGCTCTCTCTACTTTGTTAGGAGCAATTAAGCATCCTATTTACTATAATCCTAAAGAAATATTTTGGAATTTCAAGTTCACTTTTTAAGCTATTGCTTTCTTTAGTTATTGTTTTCTTTTTTTGGATTTGTGGCAGGTAATATATATGCGTATATATTGAATTGTTAGGTGGTCAATGGGGCCATCTAGTGTACAATTGTGAAGGTTCACTATACTTTCTAATTCACTATAAATAGGAACAAACTTGTGGAGAGACCTGCTTCCTTTGAATATGCACTCTTCATGCAATTTCCTTGTATGAATTTGTTATCTGTTATGCCAATAATGTTTGCTGACGCAGAAATTGAATGCCTGTATTGTTAATTACATGTCTGGGTTAAAAATAATTTTCATCCAAATATGCTATTTTTTTTTTTTGACAAATGTGGATAAGCTATATATGAAAAGCGGGCACATGCTAGAAGTTGAGCCCTATAATACCTATGCCATCCAACGGTGTAAGTTGGGTTCAAATTCATCTCCTTAGTAAGATGAGCCCAGAGACCAAATGGTCGTTGGCTCCAAATATACTATTTTTGACAAGTAGAGATAAATCTCATTGGATGTTGCATATTTGTTTGCAAATGCCGTCTTGCATACATTTTTGTTCATTAGTTATAAAATGCTAATATGCATTTTCCTCTTCATTGTTGGAAAATGTATTCCCTTTCAACCTTGTGACTTTTGGAACTTAGGAGAATGAGAAGTTAAAAGGTCATGCCAATCAGGCCTTATAGAGGCTACTGCTGCATCAGCAAATTTGGGTTGAGTTTTTTCAAGTTGTTTCAGACCTTCCTTTTCTTGTCTTCATTTTAGTTTTTGTCTCTTGGTTACTTCTTTGTTTCTGAAGTTTTTTTAATCAATAAATAGCTTTTAGCCCTTTTTTTTGGAACAAGAAAAAAAATGTTACATATGAAAACCATTTGGATGCAAAGTTTTCATCAGTCAGTTGGGGAGATTCCTGTCTGGATGGAAGAGGGATAAGGAAAGAGAACATATAGAATGGCTGGCAAGTCTTGCAGCGACAGTGTTCCAACTTTGGGGAATTTGATGAAGTTTGGGTTGGCTGGCTTGTTCAAGTGTGATGCTGAAGAGTTTAACGGTTGTATCAAGTCGCCAGTCCTGATGCACTGCTTCATGAAACACCGTAGACAATATGCCCGTGCAATCGAGCATAATGAAGGCTTAGCATCAAGGCTTTGATTTCAGCATGTCAAGAGGTTAAGTTGATCTCCAAATGAGCAAAAGAGAACATATGAATAGAGGTGATAACAAAATGGAAACGAGAGTATGTTGAGGTGAGTAGAGAATAGGGATTCCAGTGATTGATCTGAATTGATATAGTTATTCTCTTTATATTTGTATCATGAATCATTGATTGTAATATTAATACTATTTTTGGCTGTGAAAACTACGGACAACATCTTTCGGTATACCTCAACTCATTTGTACTCTGGATAAGTAACAATCATATGGAAAATACATTCTACTATGAATTTCAATCAAGCTAAATGTAACGGTGTTTGCTTGCAAGTTGTTTGTATGCTTGGTTCTTATATTGATTAATTATTACCTATTAGTTTCTTTTAATAACTTAATGCGATACGACATATACATTATTGATTTTCTTCCATAATGTTTTGGATTTATTGCATGAGAAAACATTAGTTTATGAAGAAATTGTCATTGTTCTTGTTAAGACTCGCATTGAAGCATTCACATGAATAGCTGTCATGCAATCTTTTTTTTTTTATTCTCAGATGTAATTTTAAAATGTCTATTTTCATGTTCAATTATTGAGTCTTAAATGCTACGTAACCACATTAGTGCCATATCACAGCGGGTGTTGTGCAGTGTCTTGACTAATGAATGGTACATGCATTCAAGATTATTTTAATCAACTGCTTAATTGACTTTAAAATAATGAAATGATGCTCTTCTTTCCGTAATAGTACCATCCAATTGGAGTTAAAGCATATACCTTTACTGCAAATGTTGCTTTCTTGGAAATTGCTTCATCAATTGTAACTGTGAAAAATCTTTGTAGAAAACATGAGTTTCTTCTTCTGATTGCAGGACAACTAGCCAGTGCTCATATGAGCATAAGAGCAGCAGATTATAATCTGCACGAATGCTTCAATTATATATATTGTTTTATCTGATTGTTAATACTATGGAGAATGAGTGGATAAATGTTGTTTAGTTTTCATGTGGCACTAAGATTTAATGCAACATTGTTACTCTTGTAATTTCTAAATTACTGCATGCTCTAAATATTTTTATGTTCCAAATTTTGAATGCTGTAATGTTCTGTTAATGATTGGTTTTAGGCAGTTTTTTTTTAAGTTCATTGATGCATTGATTGTTTCTGCAGGTTGTCTGAGACTGCATCATCATATACTTTCTAGAATTATTGTTAGCCTGAACTTGAAAAACTCATACAAACAAATAATCGCCACAATTACAAGCTTTTCTCATCCATTCAAGACCTTGCACATTATTATGGCCATCTACTACATATAAGTTAATGCATATAGAAATTCTGCAGATTCTGTTTAACTTGGTGCAATGAGATGCTTATTCATGCAATGTTTCTCTTGAGAATGATCTTATTCCTTATTTTTGCTTCTTATATTTTCTGTTGAAGAGATTCAGGAAAACAACTAACTTGTTGTTTGAGTTATGACAACAGCTGATGCATCAGAAATTACAGCTGCAAACTGCAAGGACAGAAGATTGAACTGATATAAGATCAGAAAGGTATCTAACTTTCTCCCCCTTACTCACTGTCATTTCATGAAGCACTAGACTTTTGTAATCCACTTTGGATTTTCTTTTGGTGAGTGGATTCTCCTGTAACACCATCCCAACAGGGTCAAAACAAAACCAAGCTTTGATTCACCAACTCCATTTGTTTTTGCAACTAGTTTGGTTGTTGATTCCAGAAGTGGGTGTGCTTATTTCTACTAGATGTCTATTACTAGGAACTCACATTAATTGATTAGTCACATAATCAATTCCTCAGAATGTCGGCAAAGTAAGTTAGACAAATAATCAGGTAGTTGCCTAATTAATCAACAAGTTTTAGTTGATATATCATTATCCGACATTGATTGGGAGAGCATTTGCTTTTCATTCTTTGTCTCAAATATGAACATCCATCTTCTCAAAACAGTATCTCCAAAATTCTCTATCTATTTTGCTAGTTTTGCTTTCCCCAAGTGAAATTGTGCATTCACACATTGAATAACATCAGACAAGTTTTCGCAATCAAGTTTGACTTCTTTCCCTTTTATGCAGCTTTGTTTTTAATTATCATGGGGGATGAATTCAGGCAAGGACTAACTTGTTTATTAGTTTTGTTTTGTTTATAGGGGACCATAAGTTAAGCCTTGAGCAACAACAATTTAACAGGCTGTTAAAAGATGCTGTCTCCACTTCAGTCTTGTCTTCTGCTCATGCTCTGGTTATTCTCTGCAGAGTCTAATATGACTCAACAGGTTGATTTCTGTCAAAGTTATTATTCACTTTTTTATTCATGTCTTGTTGGTCCACAAAATCAAAGTATTTTACTGATTTGGTTTCAAGTGCTGCATGATTCTGATGAATAATAAGATGGGTTGAAAGATTCCTTTTACCTTTAGAAGATAGACACATAGTTCATTCTGGGAATTACTGAGTTCTCTGATTTTATTATTCTGTTCATTCTGCAGGGGGCCACTTATATATAGAAAATTAGGCATCCTCAAGCTATCTCTTAGATCAATTATGGCTTCTTTTTTGGGACAAGTGAGTCACAAGAACTACTGTTTCTTCTTTTGCCTTGTTGCTCATGTTTTCTCATTTCCTGTCCATTGAATCCAGCACTGACTAAACTCTGTCTAGCATCAATCAAGATGCTTTTACTTTTAATCACTTCCAGATAAGAAAAAAAAAAAAAAAAAAATGAAAAAAAGAAAAACTCTTATTTGGAATACAAGATTTTTTTTGTTCTTCTTCAGCAGAAAAAAACTTATACAACATAAACAATAAAAATAGCATCACATCTCAGCTTGTTCATGAACCTCTGCCACCAAATGATGAACTGCAGTTGCTATATCATCCACCGTCCCACACTGGCACTCCTCCTCTACCTACACAAAAATCCAAACATTAACATCAAAAGCTTCAAACATGCAATCTTAATTTTCAGTAAAAAAACATGTTCAAAAGCTAAATTGAATACCTTGAGACTGAAACAATACAACACAAAATGCTCAACAGCAGTGACATTGAGATGAAGAGTGGAAAGGCAAAGATTATGCAGACCCACAATGAGTTTCACCAGTTGCTTTGGCCTTCTCTTTGCAAGGATTTTAATATTAGCATGTCCTTCAACCATGGTCACCTCAATGTCAGCGCTGGCCGACCGTCTCTCGGCCGTCGTCTCATTACTAATCCCCGAACTCGTCGCCGTGGCGTTGCCGGTGCTGCATTCAGCGTTGCAAGAAGATGCGGAGGAGTACTGAGGGAATGTGAAGTGATCAGCAAACGGAGGAGTACTGGAACCATTGAAATCTCCATTGTTGCACCTCTGCTTGATCAGCTTCTGTGCTTCTAGTGATTGCTGCAGTTGCTCTAATTCCTTCACAAAGTTTATCGCTCCTCCGATTATCGACGCTTGATCTCCCTATCAATTCATCCACAACAAACCACAAGACAATAATGTTCTTCATTAAGTACTAACTCCAAAAAAGATTTAACAACATGAGGGCATCTATATTATATATATATATTATATATATATATATATGTACTCTTTGGACAAAGGAAGGTGGCATGAGACGGCGGAGAGCGGCGAGGTACTCGTTCATCTGTTTCCGGCGGTTGCGCTCGACGGCAATGTGAGTCATTCTTTGGTTCTCAACCTCTTCTTTGTTCTTGAAACTTCGAATGCGCCGCCTTTTCCTCTGCTGCTGCTTGCCGGTGAGTAGTTCATGACTGCTCACAGGAAGATGATGACAGTGTTTCTTGATAGACGTCTCAGGAGATAAAGAGACCAGATGCAAGTCTTCAGCTTCTGGCAACAATGGTGAGGACCAAGAAGCTGAAGAAGAGTGATCCCAATCAGCTTGCATGGCATTGAGGACTCCGGCGTCCTCTCCGGCATTATCGCCAAAGTTATAGTTATTTGAGAAGTCCCTGGCGTTGTGAGGGAATGGAAGGTCATGTGGGAAAACCACTGCTTCCAAAGCCATGGAGAGGACTGAGGAGAAGGATGAAGATGATGATGAGATGGGGGTTTTATAGTGGGGTTTAACAAAGAGACCAAAAAAAAAAACAATACAAGGGTTGCCACGTGAGGGAGAGCTTGTGGTTGTGGTGGGAGAGAGAGCAAAGAGGTTAACATGCATCATGGCCTTGGTTTTGTAGCCTTATGTGTGTCCCTCTCTGGATGCAATTTTTAACTGAAATATTTCAAGGGCTTTATTTATTAAGCCCGAAACTAAACTTCTTATTCAGGGTAAAACACCACTGGCCTTCTGATCTATTGGTACCAGATCTTTTATGTATGTATGGTATTTGTTTTGGAGTAGACCGGATATTAAATCTTAAAACGTACTACTCAAAATTAGGGTATATGTACTTATTGAGTTTGCTTCGTATCTGTGCATGTCTCTGATTTTTCTTTAATAAAAGCGTATGTTTGTCACTTCTTATTTGCCAATTTTTTTTTTTTAAGAAGCGCAAGATTGAAATAAATTCACATGAGATATTAAAGGTCATGTGAAAAAATAGATCCTTATCAGCAAATGTTTTTGTTTTTCTTAAACAAGAATCTGAATTGAAAATTATTTGCTTAAATGACCCGATACTTTACTACTTGAATCCATCCATTGCTGGTAATTTTAATATGTTTTTTTTTTTTTTGAAGTTGAAGACTCAATTATTTTTTACTTTTAGTAGACATCTCAAAATTTTAATTTTTTAAATCTATTAACTATATGAGTTAAAAACAAAATAGTTTCTTATTTATAATAAATTAAACAAATCACATTTCTAATAATTTTAGTTTTCTTTTTCAATTTATATAGACTGCTAACCACGAGGTTAATAAAGTAATTTTCATTCTAATTAATTTTGTGTGGTATTAGATTTTCAAGGTCCGGGCTTCGATTCGGGTCTAAGTTGTTCAAGCCCGGGTATTGAAAACCCTAGCTATTTTCAATTTTTTCTTTTTTCTTTTCTATTTGGTCATAATTTGATGAAGTTGCAAGGACTTAAATGTGAAGAAGAGGCAGAGAATCTATGCACTCTGCTAGTCATTGTTTAGAGGACAGCATGACCTATACAGTGCTTGATGCATGTGAAAACCAGCCCTTCCCTAAACTTTTTAGGGTTTATTTCTTTTCTCAATTTTGTTTTCAATATATATATATGATTTATTTTTTATTCATTTTAATTTATTTTCTAGATTATTTTATGTTCAGAGTGAGAGTGAAAAATGAGTTATTTTAAGTTAATGTAACTGATATTTCTTTGTAGTTATCTATTTTTGATAATCTTTTATTGAGACACGCTTGCAGTCTATTTATAAAAAAAACAAAATAAAGTGAAATTTGGATTAAAAAAATTCTAAGGAGGCTATTTTAGGGATAAAACTATTTAAGTTTGTATATTTGGTGTTGGCCATAATTTGATTTAAGTAATTTTTAAATATTTAATATGGTCATAAAATGCTAAAATGAATAAACGATAAGATACAAGAGTCAAATTTAATGATTTTGAGGTTTTATAAATCATTAGATGATAATTTTTTTATTTACGATATAAATTGAAATACACAATGAATTACAAGTGACTCAGAAATTATTATTAAATTCAAACCATTGGAAAAAAGAAAATGGTTTGAAATCAACATGAGTATAAACACATAGACTTGTGAAAATTAATCGAGCATTTCTAATTCAAAAGCGGCCAATTATTAATAAGTCTTCAACATTTTTCTTTTTATAAATAGGTTATAAATGGTCTCCCTCATTTAAGAGATTGTCTGAAAAACAAGTATGTACCAAGGTGCACCAGTTATGGTAGTTTATGGATCTATTAAAAAAATTCTTTGTCATGCAACTCTGGAATAGTGAAATCTCTCCCACAAACAACTCACATAAAGTCTCAGTAAATAATACAGATAAACAATATTTGGGGGTCCAAATGTACACTCTTACCCTCCTGCCATGCTGTTTTATGGCTATCCAATAGTTGACTCAATATCTTTTTCTCAGTAGACAGATTCTGTTTATCAAAATAAAAATAATAAAAAATATTTATATTATAATAAGTGAAAATTAGTCTCCGGAAAGAGAAAATTTTCAAGTAATTATATTAAAATATGCCAATTTTTTAGCATTTTCATTTTCTTTCAAGTGCTTCTTAAAATAAGTTACTTAATTTTGCGTTCTCACAAATTGCCTAAAAAAAAATGCTTGACTTACAAAAATTTCAAAAAACATTTCAACACAAAATAAAATAAAAACAATAAATTTATTTTTTTATACGATATATATATTTATCGACATAAAAAAAAAGAAATAAAAACTGAAATCATTCTCTTGGGAGAGTAAAGATCAGTCCAAAAGAAAAAAAAAAGACCCTAATACTTCAAAAGTCCTCACCATTTTAGGACATGTACTCTTAATTTGTCTTTAGTTGTGGTTTTATTAATGTTAATGCTTCTACTCAGAAGCATTAATTATTTTATTAATTGATTGCATAAATCAGCGGCGGAGGCAATGGTTTTCTTCTCAAAGATCTCATTCTCTAATTTGGAGTTTAATTATAATTTATATTAAATACTAATACTAGTACACATTTAACTTATATATGATAATAATCTTTTTTGTCATTAATACAGTGTTCAGTTAATTAAAAACAAAAAAGATTATATAAGAAGTGCAAGTTGGTGGCTGTCATGTATAGTGATTAATAGTATAATCACATGCTAACAAATTGGATTAGTACTTAATGATATCCTTTTGTTCTTCTTATAAGATTCCAATCAGGGATTACTATACATGCAACGTAATCAACAGTGTCAGTGGCCCAGGGTTTTTCTAATTACTTTAGGATTAATTTTTAATTACAATGATAAAGTGATTTTGTGATAATTTTGTTTTGTATGATTGCCGATTATTTATTCGTTTATTCCCATCGGGTCCTCTACATAAAGTGTTTATATATTTTTTTTAGCAGGCTGGTTTGAATCTCAACTCATATATAATATATCAAACAATTTTATATAACCATGAGACCAAATGTTTAACAAGTATTTCTATTGTAACATTATTTCATCTGATATGTGTTTTTAAAAAAAAATAATTTACAATATTTGTTATTCGTTATGTTTATAAAAAATTGCTTTTTATAACTTTGGAAAACCTAAACCCTAGATGCAATTATTTTCTCTATCATTAGGGCATATTTTATTATTTAAAAACACACAAGTTTATGGAACCTTAAAGTCAAATGTAGTATTAAGTGCCGCTAAAATATTATAAAAAATTATAATATATTATTATTTTTAAAAATATAAAATAAATCATATGTTAAAAACATGCATGGGTTTAGAGTTATTATCAGCTTAACAAATCTATATCTTTCACTTTGTGCGAGGAGAGGTTTACATCTGTTTTTTATTTTTATAAAAATATAAATATCTTATTTAACTGAACCACTTTCAGTAGAGCAACAAGTGATTTACATTAATTTTTTTAAATAATAAATGTATATATTTCCCACTTTATATTTATTAAAAATATTTTATATTCTTTCTCTTGGTTACTTCCAATGGGCCACTTGCACCTCCGTACAGATACAAAAAGTACATGAGATGTGTGAGTGTGTCTGTTCGTTTGTTTTGCATTGGGAATTGGTGCTTGTAGCTTTTGCTGACTGTTTTTTTTATGGTTTAATCACTAGTTTAATTTTTTTTACTTTTCTCACTCTTCTCTTTTGGTCGCTCTACTAAAAAATAGTCTGATTGGATCCCTATATTTCATCAGTCGGAAGAATCAAGTCCATTTCCGTTTGGGCGTAGACATAACTGTTAAATTTCAGTGACGTGACTTAATTGAGCTTTAAATATTTTAAAAAAATAATAAAAAAAATTAAAAATTCAATTGATTATTGGATCCGGGTGCCCACCCGAGTCTGACAATCTTTTTTCCAATTTGGAGACCTAAATCTTATCTCCACCGTCGTCCCACTTCACCGGCCGGCGGTTCGACGAAATCCCCAGACGTCGAGGATGGCTCCTCACACGCTGCCAACCTCCGCAGGGGGAAATTAGAGCTTGCTCGGTCGCCCTATCCCCCATCTCCAGCTCCCAACTTCAACTATAGTGCCATAGTGGTAGCTCGCCAGCGATTCAGCATAACATCTATCATTGATTTCAATCTCATCAAAAGAAGAATTTTTTCCATCATAAAAAAGCAACTTAACAACCAGAATAAGACCTAAAAGAAATCAAGAATCAAATAGAGCAGGGTAAAGAATTACTGCTAACTAATATCTTAGATGTAAACCTCTACTGAAAGAGATGTGCCACTCCACCAAAAGGAGCACAAGCGATCTGCCTACCGATAACCAGAACCCACATCCCTGAAAACCTCTTTCAAACGCTATACTTGGAATCAGAAGAACAATTGGATAAGGAAAAGCATATAGCTTTTTCTAGTGCATGGTAGAAGAAACCAATGGATAATGTTACTTTAAACGATGCCCACAATCAATCCAATCCACACATGAACATAAAAGAAGGGTCAAAATATATTGCAGAATTAAGTGGCGTTGGTTCCCTATCTACAAGGCAATATCATACATCAAAGATGGAAACCCTACAAGCTATTGATTCGAAACCCTAGATGAAGGCAAACGTCAGAGAAAGACCAGATCACGCCCGATCGATCGCCGCACAACCATCACGTAGCTGGTTCAAGAACTGGTGAACTTGGTGACGGCCTTGGTACCTTCGGACATGGCATGCTTGGCGAGCTCTCTAGGGAGGACGAGGCAGATAAAGGTCTGGATCTTGTGGGATGTGATGGTGGGCTTCTTGTTGTAACAAGTAAGACAGAAGCCTCCTATGCGAGCTTCTCGAAGATTTCGTCGGACCGCCGACCGGTGAAGTGGGACGACGGTGGAGATGAGATTTAGGTCTCCAAATCGGGAAAGATTATCGGACTCGGGTGGGCACCCGGATCCGATAATCAATTGAATTTTTAATTGTTTTTTTATTAATTTTTTAAATATTTAAACCTTAATTAAGCCACGTCACTGGAATTTAACAGTTCCATCTACGCCCAAACGGAAATGGATTTGATTCTCCTGACTGATGAAGTATAGAGATCCAATCAGACCATTTTCTCGTAGAGGGACCAAAAGGAAAGAGAGAGAAAAGTAAAGGGAGTAAACTAGTGATTAAACCTTTTTTGATAATACGTATAGTCCTCACCTCACATGTTTGATTCATAAATAATAATAATAATAATAATAATAATAATAATAATAATAATAATAATAATAAATAATTTAAAAATAATTCTCTTTAATGTACTCAATTTTTTAGGGATTTCTTTTTAACTTTATACATTTTTCAAACCTACAAACTAAATTAAAAAAAAAAAACCAATAGACTCTGGGTCTATTAGCACAGAGTTTCTTGTATTTATTTCAGGGAGGACCCTAAATCGAATTCCAAAGCTTTCATAAAATGAGGGTATAGACATACTCCACATTTGTGCGGGTTTCTAATAGATGCTTGTTGCATTTCGTCTAAAAAAAATTAAGAAGAAACACGGGTGAATCAATTTCTTTTTAATTTTGTAAAATAAAATATGTTTCACATATATACCATATATGTCTTGAATTTAAAATTAAAAATATGTTTTAGTAGTGAGGGTTTGTGCTGATGATAAGTCTTATCTCAAAAAATACATAAATTGATTTTTTTTTTCTTGAAATCAAATTTATGCAATAATTTTAAAGACATTTACAATAGTTTTATTATACAAAATTTTATAACTCAATTGTATCTTTTCAAAGTTCTCATTACTTTATAATCAATAATAATTATATGTAAAAATTTGTTATAAAAGCGATCGATATACTTCTTCAATTATCATATCTATATACATGAGCATAAAAAAAAGGTCCTAATTGTGATTGCTTATATATATATATATATATATGGGGGCATGAAATCTTAAAAAAAAAAAGTTTAACTAGCCTAAAAATAGAACTCTAAGTATGGATATTAATTAAGATGGTGCTAAACTTATGGAATGTGACATTGCTACATGATTGGATTCCTTTTAATGCATGTACTACAATATGAATATTGTACATGATTCCACGTTGCATGTCCCACAGTGCCAACCATGCATGATCTAGAAAAGGTACATATTCACAAGGAAAAAAAACACACACATATAAAGAAAGGAAAAGAAATGGGACAAAAGGGAGGAGCATATAAGATATTAAAACAATGGGCCAAATGAAAAATCTCATGAGTGTTTCTTGTTGTTATTGTTGATTGGAGCCATCCATCCCTTGATCCATCCAAAATGTTTGCATCTTGTCATCCATGATTGGACCTTGGAAAGCTTTGGGCATGGCCAATGGGGGGAATAATTTTGGTACTAGTGCTTTTCTTGAGATTTTAAAAGTTTGAAACACTACCAACCTCTGCTTTCCATTATTATGATCATCCTAGCTAGACATGTTTGTTTTGGTGTTTTGGATGAGAGGAAAATGGAAAAACAAAAAGAAAGATTTCTTATGTTATTCATTGATGAGACTTTTCTAGATGGACTTTGCTTAACATTTTCATTGAATCTTACTTTATGTATATATTTGAGGTAATGACAAATTCCATTAAAAAGGTAGGGACATATAATAACAAAATTGATTTTATAGGGTTATATTAGTAATTACATGGCAAACTCACCCATTAATTAAATTATGAAGACAAAAGTTTTTTTTTTTTTTTTTTTTGAAAGCTTTGGTAAATGTATTTACTTCACTTCTCTAGCAATCATTGGTTACAGTGTGGATGTTTAACCAACCAAATGATATTATTTCATTCAAGTCATTGGTAATGTTTGATTCTACAAAATCTATGTCTGTTTGATATGTGAATATTACAAATATAGATATACAAAAATTTAAAGTACAACATAATACACTTTGTTTTTGTCATTTGCATATAAAGTAGGAGTATATAAATAAATGACTAGTAAATACAACACAAGTTGATCATAATTATTTTTTTTTGCATCTAGAAATCTACGGTACAAAAGTGTGATTGAGAAACAACAAAACTAGAAGACATAATTGCCCCTAGTTAAAATAGAAAACTACAATAACCCCTCAAAAATAGAGGAGGATGAAATGTTTCTTAGAATTTTTTCTCTATATGGTTTGATTAATAGTTTTTATTAGTTAATTATAAACTAATATTTGTTGTATTATGTCATGAAAACAAACATAAAATAGTAAAAAAAGATATCAAACTAATTTTGCAAATTTTTATATGTGCAAGTTGATTAGGTTGATATGTAGTAAAGTATATGAGAGCACCAACCAAATATTTATAACAAGTGGGATCAAAGAGAAACTCACCATCATTTGTACCAATATTTTAATAAAGCTTGAATCACAATCCAAATTTTAGACAAAGATGAGCATGTAGATTAGAGATATACTTATGTTTAATAATAGATATACCCTTATTGTGAGTAAGGCTTTTTTAAGGTGATGAAAATATTGAAGGGAAATAAGATCTTAATTTTATCTCATCTTGATGTTGTAAATGAGTTTTTAATTAGTATATAGTGTCAATCATGACTCATAATTACAATATAGTTTATCAAGTAGAAATGACTTGTAAGAAAGAGAACAATATCCCCATATTTTTCATATTTTGAAGAGAATGAAGCTCTTCAACCAGGGTGGTTTGCCATTCATGATTTCACCATGTCTTTTGAGAGGAGTGTGGTTGATGGTGAACATAAATTAATGGTAAGAAAAGAAGAGAATTATGAAAACCAACTATGGGTGGTAAATTACCCATAATGAATAGAGGTATGGGAACCAAGAGGGTTTATATCTTAAGAAGAATAGAACTTAACATTAATTTGCTTAAGAGATGTATAAGATGTAAGTCACAATTGCATATATGAAGCAGCTGTAGAAGTAGAGGGATGAGTAAGCAAAAAACAAAAAAAATTTAGAAATAAAAGAAACTGGAACAAAAGAGAAAAAACTAAAAGAAAAAAAAACGAGAAATGGATAGTGTTGTGGAAGATGAAAGAGTGTCATTTATAGAGGGAAAATGAATAAAGGATATATTTTCAGAACTAACAAAATATTAAATAATAGTTTTATGAAGGTGACATTTTAAAAAATTCGCAATGTTTTAGTTAAGAGATTAAAAATCCTTATGGTCAGAATTATACCCAAAGAAGATACCATGAGATATTAAAATGCGAAACTTGGTAAAATTACAAATGGATAATTTTTTTTAGAAAAAATATATTACCTAACACCTCAAATTGAAACATATATAAAAGATATACGAGAATGAGTAATATAATCTAAATGATGATACGTAATATTTGACTGTACACAAAAGCTCACATATATATAACATAAAGAAGATAGTGAAATGAAAGTTGAAAAGTGTAAGTGATATGAGCCACAGATTCTGTGATTAGCCTCATTCACTTTTATCAAAATATCGATTTTGAGTAGTGGAAAAAACAAGATAAAAGAAACAAAAATAGTAAAAGTTATTAATTGATTAACAAAAATAAAATTCATAAATAAAGAACAAATTATAAATTATAAGAATATCAGATTGACTAGAATAATCTAACAGTACCAAAAAGCCAAAGTAGATGGACTGTGACTGTTAGAATTATTAGGCATAAACATATGATGAGAAAGTAAAAAAAAAAAAAATGCAACAAACATCATATGATTGGAGAGGCACTATAATCAAACATCAGTAGCAGCAGGTCTATAAAGAAATAAATGAACCTACAAAGGAACAGTCAAATATTTGAGTTATGTATTCAAACTAAAGAGTAAATTTGAGGGAAAGCAGAGGAGTGTGTGTGAAGGTTGTTAAATTAGCCCCAAACATCTTTGTTTCATGTCATTGTTGATTAGCATAAATCTTGTTTCACATCATTAAGACTCTTATGATTTGTTTGGTTGGGCACTATTGAATAGTGAAAACTGAAAAGAAGAAGCTCTAATCTTCTTTGTTTGATGTGATTCCTGATTCACACCAAATGTTGTTCTGCTTCATGTAGGTTTGTGTATGTATGATTTGTTTGTTTGTTTTCCAATTCTATGTAGTTTGGGCATTGTATAATGGTGAAATGGATAAACCCTAATCTTCTTTGTTTGTGAGATTCCTGATTGACATAAACTGTATTTTACATCATCATGAAGAGTGTTAATGATTTGTATTTTTCAAGTATATATAATTTGAGCATTGTTTGATGGTGGAAGGATTAACCCTAATGTTATGTGTTTGATGTGATTCCTGGTTTTCATATATTTCTACAGGTGATGGCTTTACTTTTTGTTTGTTTTGTGGCTTTATTCTTCTCAGTTTTGGACAAAACAAGAGCAATTGAAGCCTTTGAGTGTGGCCATTCCTGGATATGATGTTGCTTCCTTGTGAGTGCTTACACCCGCAAGGTATTTGATGAAATGCCGCTGACAAACATATAATTTGTAAGTTTTGCTTGCTTGAAAGGTTTTTGTGTTGTCTTTTTCTTTCTAAAGAACAGTTTTGAGTAGAAAATAACCAAATTTTCGATTTTATTCGAGGAGAAAAAGATAACCCAGTTTTTATTAGAATAATTTTCAATAACTATTAATAATTTGTGAAGGATTTAATGAAGCTGTTGCATTTCAACACCAGAATGATGTTTTTTCCCTCTTTTTCATGTGTCATGTTCAACCTTGTTCTATTTGAAGATTTTCTAGGTTGCTTTTGAATTAGTCTACTTGTATTTTGAACTCATGCAAGATTTATTATATTAGTTTTTTTTAAAAAACTGTTAATTTCTAATGTGCTTGTTTGGTTATGTAGACTGGGGATCATCTTAAAAGTGCATCTCTCTAAGTTTGGATGTCATGGGTAAACTTTCAGCTGAGCATATGATGCTTGTTCTTTATTTTTCCATTTATTGTAGCTTCTGTTTGCCATCTCTGAGTAGGAAGAACTTCTGAAATTCTTTGGCTGCATTGAATTTGTGCTCATTAACATTGGTGCTGCATATATCATGTTCTGAAGTTAGATAAACATTTGGCTAGTGTATACATGTGTAAACAACCACAATGTTTAGGAACTCTTATACTCATTCTTCTCAGAATGCAGCAAAAGAAAAAAGAAAAAAAGGAATTGAGTTCCACATAACTTTAGAGCCATTGATCAAAAATCATAATGTACACTCTCTTAGCAATTTGTCCAAAAAAAAAGTATCCAAGAAAAAGCACCACTAGAAACCCAAAATAAGACAATGGAAGGGCAGTCAATCCCATAACCGTTCCAACGGCAGTAAATGGGATAAGAATGGCTAAAGCAGAAACCAAGCCTGTTGACAAAATGACAAGACTTGATGCCATGTCCTGCACAAATGGGATCCTTTCAGTCCTGATCATGTGGATAATAAGTGACTGCATGATGAGGCCCTCAACAAACCAAGCTGAACGGAAGAATGTAGATGCTGAATTTGTGTTTGCACCATAGTAAAACCAGAGAAACAATAAGTTAATGATGTCAAATATAGAGCAAACCACCCCATTCCATATCATGAACAAAGGCAATTTCTTAGATGACCAGTGCTGAGGGGCCTTCAAATATCTTTCTTCCATTTTGTCCCAAGGGATTGCAATGTGGCTAAGGCTGTATAAGAAATTTTGTATAAGTAACTGACGAGGACTCAATGGCTCAAACTGTAGGACTATAGTTGCAATGAGGAGTGAAATGATACTGCCAACATTTGCAACCAAAGACATCTTAATGTACTTCATTATGTTTCCATATGTTAACCTGCCAAGTTCCACACCAGATACAAGAACATTCAGCTCTTTCTTGAGTAGAATAATGTCTGCTAAGTCCTTGGCTGCTGATGCTCCAGAGTCTACTGAGACTCCAACATCTGCTGCGTCCAAAGCTAGGGAGTCATTAATTCCATCACCCAAGTAACCGACAACATGATTTCCTTGTGTTTGCAGTGACTTCACCACTTGTTGCTTCTGTAAAGGAGAAAGTCTAGCAAGAATGGTAGCTCTTTGGATAGTCTCATGGAACTCGTAGTTGTCAAGAAGTTCAAGTTCTGGACCAGTGATGACATGTCTTGTCTTGATACCAACTTCTTCACATACCTTTTTGGCCAAGGTGAGTGAGTCACCGGTTAATACTTTTGCCTTAACCCCTTTTTCTGCTAATCCCCAAAGAGCCTGCTTGGCTGAGTCTTTTGGTGGGTCAAAGAAAGATATAAGGCCAAGGAAAACCATGTCTGCTTCAATTCTTGTCTTATCGGTGACTGTAACGCCAGTTTTCTGCAAGAACAAAACATCTGCTTTCAACTTAATATATTTGTGTTTTCTTTGACCAATTGATTTATGATCAGGGTTTATTTAGGATTTTTGCACTCTGCTAAAGTTGTAAACTATGATTTCATCTGTCATCCTTGATTAACATTTTATCGGAAACGTCTTTTTTTAGATATGTATATTTAGATAGATTAAATTTGCTCTTCAATTGAAGCCTAAATCCATATTTTAGGGTATCATGTAGTATGTCTTTATGTTCATGTTTCTATCTGTCAAGTTAGTTTTTCTTCATACTGCATGTATTTGTTTACTTATCAATAAGTTTATTGTCTGGTCGTTTAGTGCTGCATTTTGATTTGAATAAAAATCAAGAAAACCTAAAGCAAACCTGTGTTATGTTTCTTATTGCTACCCCAAGAACTCGCAGTCCATCATTACATAATGTTGTGCTCATTTGAAGAATCCTTGTTCTGTCTTCCATGGTCAGAGGTGGCGTTGAATCTCCATCAATGATGTCAATGGAGTTGCAGATGTTTAGAACTTCTTCAACCGCTCCTTTTGTTATTATGTATCTTGTGTTGTGGCAATTTTCCTCATCTATGGAATCTGAACATGTTTCGGCAATAACTGTCACTCTTCTCCTGGTAAAATCAAAAGGTATTTCGTTGACTTTCTTCCACATGGATGATTGAAATCTGTATCCTCTAGTGTAAACATATGCAAGAATTGCATCATCAATTGGACCTTTCAGCTCAGCTTGGAAGAAAGAATTCAGAAACGCATACTTTAGAACTTTCTGTTTGGGAAATCCCCAGCCATCAAGATGATGAACCATTATAGCCCGATCCATTGTGAGAGTTCCTGTCTTATCAATACATATTATGTTCCTGCAATAAATTTAGAGTCCAATCTAAATTAATGGGATCTGTGTTGTTTAATTTCAGTTATGATTCAACAAGCATGATAAAGCTTATCTAGCATTGATAGAAGTATGTACTTTGGACTTACATCGCGCCCATGCTTCGAATTGCTGATAAGCTCTTAACTATGCAGCTGCATTTAGCCATTGCAATAGATCCTTTCGCAAGACTTGTATTTACAGTCAGTGGAAGCATCTGTGGAGTCAATGCCACTGCCACAGATATTCCAAATATGATACTCTCACTCCAATTATGAGATGAATAATAATCCGAAATCACTATAACTGGAACAACCACTACCATTATGCTTATAAGTGCATATGATACACACCAAATACCCTTTTCGAAAGCATCAAGCTGTTTCTTTTTTTGAAGAGTAGAAAAGATCGTGCTCAGGTAAGTATTAGAACCTGTGGATATTACCAATCCAGTGCCACCCCCGGACACTACACTTGTTCCCTGCGATGCATATGTTTCTTCTTGTTAAGAATCATGAGAACCGTCTAATGAATGAACAAGGAATTTGCTGGTTACCATTAAACATATATTCTTTAGATCTAGTAAAGGAGTGGTTCTATCTTCTTTAGTATCGGCTACTTTTTCAATTGTTCCTGACTCTCCTGTTAATGAAGATTGACTGTTCAAGAAACAGAGTAAATGGCTAGGTTCAGCATTATCAGTATATAGTGAGTTATTTAACATTATGGTCATACCTTACAATTAGATCTTTGGATGTCAATAACCTTATGTCACCAGGAAAGAGATCTCCGGGGCCAAAAATTAGAATATCGCCGGGAACTATGTCTCTTTGATCAATTTGAACTGTCAATTCTGTCTGAACAACTCTGCCGGCACATCTCTGAACTTTGATGGGGGACTTTAGAAGTTCCGAAAGCTGCCTAGCAGCTCTTGAGCTTCCATATTCCTGCATGTGTTTTTCATTTGAGATCACAGAGAAATGTAGCTCTGCAATATGAATTAATGGCTGAGTTTTAGATTCTTTTTGTAGTAATTTACCTGGCTCAATCCAACTCCTACACTGATAAACACTAGCATGAGCATAATGCTTCCATTGGCTAAATCTTGTGTTATGTACGACAGAGTTGACATAACTATTAGGATGATATTGAAAGGATGTAAGAAAGCTTTGCAGAAGAGCTGCCACCAACTTGGGGAAACAAGATCGAGGGGAATGTTTGGGCCGCCTTCATTCAGTCTTTTCTCTGCTTCCTTGAAACTCAACCCTGCTAATTGGTAAAACTCACGCCATGTTATTGGTTTCTAAATTTTCCATCTTTCTTATTCAGTTAATACATTGCAATCTTCAGATGCACATAGATTTTAAATCTAAATCTGAATGTTTTATTATGTTTCTATTGCTTTCTCTGTGATTTGGATGTTGGTTTTTCTTAAACTTGCCACAAAAATGTGATTCCGGCATTCATGTTATTATATCAAAACCGAACGCATTCTATTCCCGTGAGTATACTATAGGCTTGTGGCTTACATTTGACAAAGTTTTACTGTAAAATGTCGTAATCCTATTGAATCAGTGGTCTCACACATGTAAAGCAATAGCTAAAGTAATCTTTATTTTTTTGTTTGATTGGTGTTGTTAGACATAATGTTGGATTTCTCAATACCTTTTGTTGCATTATTGAAGCTTTTCACTTGGTAAAGCAATAAGATGTGTTTAGGATGACTAAGAAAACTCAATCTTTTTTCAGTGGATGAATTATTTTGGATACCTTTTGCATGAAAATTGAGTTGTTGCTGCCAAATTATGTGAATTATTGAAGCTTGTTCTTTGTCATTGTCTCGTTAATTCTGCTTTCCAATAAAACTGAAAATTTTGAATGATTTCTCTTATTGTCTAAATCCAAATGATCGGCAATATCCGGTCTAAAATGCTTTGTTTTGGTCTTACTGATTTCGTATTTTACAGTGAATTTACCTCTTTCTGTAGACCTGACATACTCGAAAACCAAGTCCTTATCAGCTTGAGCCAAAGTGTATATCCATGAGTGCACTTTCTCTTCGGCTTCTGATCGTCCTCCACCGCCATCATTCTTTTCTGCAGAATTCCAACAAAAATATGTATATATAAAAACTCGAACAAATCTCTGCAATGAACAATGAAATGTAAATGTCTGCTTACTTTTTGCAATGAACTTCCTCAAAAAACCAAAGACCGAAATCCTATTCGACTCATTCGGGTTATGGTGTCGCTTAAGAAATGTTTCCTGAATTGCAATTGTTGTTGGTAAACTCATGAGATCTGTGTTTCCAAAATGTGCTCAGAAAGATGATTGTGTCATTGTATGAACAATGTTTGATTGATCATATCTTAATCTCAACAACCAAACATGGCTTCTTTGACTGTTTGGTATGTTGTATGGATTTGCACCTTGACCTAACATTATTTGAGGAAATTTAGAAAAAAACTGTTAATAGGGAAATGTGCTTAGAAGTTCTTACCAATTTTTTTTTTCATTTTAGTTCAATTTATATATGATTGTAATTCAAAGTGTGATGATTATTTTGAAGAAGCCTTGTTTGGTTATCTATCTTGTACATATGTTAATGTTACATAAATTTTGATCTTGTGTGTTCCCCCTTGAAAATATCAATTATGCAGAGGAAATTACTGGTATAGCCTCAGAGAAATTATATTTGTTTATATATTTCTTTTTGGTTGGAAATCTATTGATCTTTGTTTTTTGTTTTTATTTATTTATTTTTTGTGTTGTTCTACTTCTGAGATAAATGAAGATAAAAAGATAAATAATAATTTAGTATTTTCATGAAATTATTAACATTTGGCTGGAGGAACATAAGAGCAACTGTGGAACTTAGAAAGGTATATAAAAGATTTTCTACTTTTGCAAGGGTAAGCAAAGTAAAAATCCTATATATATATATATATATATATATATATGACAAACTACTTTATATATACATATATTTCAATAAGAATTGAATTCTTTCTTGGAAAATTTTATGAAAATTGATTTTTATTTATCCATTTATTTTTGTTGATGTATGCGCTTCAATTAGCCTTATTCTTTTAATATTATAGAAATGTATTTTGGAAAAATAAATAAATTATGTGGTGATCTAAAAGTTATGTTATATGATTTTTTTTAATTTTGCAACTATTTTATTTCTTTTTCCATAACTTTAATGTGTTGATTTCATAATAAGCTAACGATCTTTTAATCTATTGGTATAATGTTCTTGCGTAAGGTATTCATATTCTTGTCCAGGAGGTGGGTTTAAACCTTAACTCATATAGAGTGAGGGAACAAGTATGTTATGATATTAACTTCATTCTTGTACACACTTATGACACTTATCCCTATTTTATCAAATAATAATAATAATAATAATAATAATAATAATAATAATAATAATAATAATCATAAATTTTATAATAAGATGCAATATGATTTTCATTGTTATATGTGGCACAATTTTAGCCCTTAAGGAAAAGAAAACAAATACTTGCAGGGGTGCAGAGACATGTATGTATATGAATTAGTAATTAATGATAGCACCAAGTCAGATTTCACCCTTTTTCAAATCAAATGCCTATCAAATCATAAGTTGCCGTCAACGGCCTTTTGGTCAATTGGCACTTGGGTCCCCCGTGAGGACGCCTCGCAAGTGGCGAGAGTTCGAATCCTTGGGGTGAGGGTGCATGTCTGAGAGCTGTGAGCACGAACTGTGGGTGGTCCCAGCGCCCATGTGTGCGCGGGTCTCACAGGCCGCAGTCGAGGCATGTGCACGTCCCTGTCTTAGTTTAGCGGGCCCATTAGGGGTTTCGTTCTTCTTGACAAAAAATCATAAGTTGCCACATTTGATTTTTTTTAAAATTTTTTTTTCATCTGAACCCCAAATCTAAACTCAGTAAATGGTATCCGGAAGTATTACCTAAATCTTGTTTAGGATTTAGAACGTAAGATTTAAGGGCCGTTTGGTTCACAGTAATGATATATTACCACGGTAATGAGATTACCATAGTAATGAGATTAGGAATGTTATATGCATGTTGTGATAATGTGTGATTACTATGTTTGGTTGAGAACTTATATTACTGGTAATATTTCATTACCATATTTGGTTAGTTATGGTAATAATCTCAGTAATATGTCAAATTTACCCAAATACCTCTACATATAAAATTATGAAAAATTAAATTTAAAGTATTTAGATAACTAAATAATTAAATTATAATATCAAAAATTATTTATTTCATATTTTTCTAAAATATGTTGGTATTTAAAATTTTGAGCAAATTTAACCTAATTTCAACATTTTTATTATTTGGACACTAATTTATATATAAAGCCCATTTAATAAAGCAAAAACCAATGATTTAAAAACCGGACCGGACCGGCCAATTCAACTGGTTCAACTGGGAACCGGGTGGCAAACTGGTCCGATTAGTCACACTAAATAGTAAGCAACCGGACCGGCCGGTTCAACCGGTAAACCGGTGAACTAGTTGGACCGGATCGGTTTATTTATTTTAAAATTAAACACTTACACAAGGTTTAAAAACAAAAAAAAAACAGCGATTAAAATTAAATCATTAAAGTTAAACAAATCCAACAAAAAAAATTTCAATTTTATTTAATTCTTTATTTTTGAATATTTGTTTTATGATTGTATTCTTGTATATTTATACTTTGAAAATTTCAATTTTACGTAGAGTTGACACTTTTTTGTTTTTTTTAATTTCCTTATTTTTTAAATTAGTTTTTACTTATTTTTTTAATTTATTTAATTTTTCAAAATTTATTTATTTGAAAAATATTAAATCCGGTTGAATCTCCCGGTTCGATCGGTTCAACCGGTTGGACCACGAATTGGTTGCCTACCCGGGTCAACAACTGGTCCAGTTATTAAAACATTGGCAAAAACAATTAAAAATGGTCTTACATATTAACTGGTAAGTAGAAGTACATAATACATCCATTAAGGACAAAGTTAAACTAGGGTTTGGGTATAAGAAATAATTACACTGAATGTCTGGGGGTATAATTGGGAAAAAAATTTCTGGATTACCACCTATTTTGGTGGTAATCAGATTACCACCTTATCTGGTAATATGTTACTATTGTTAATCTCGCATTACCATTAACATTACCATTGCTACAATAAACAAACATGGTAATCTAACCAAATTATCCCCAGATTCCTGATAATGTTTTCACATTACCGCTAACCAAACCGGCCCTTAGGGTTTGGGTTTTAAAATTTTGAGTATTGAGTATTACAATATTTAGTTTAAGATTTAGAATTATTTTTGTTTTTTGTTTTACTCACTTCTTCATTTTTAACTTATACTAAATCATCCAACTTCTACTTTATTATTATTTACGAAGTAGATATTTTGAAATTAAAATTTTATTTCATAATTAAACAATGTACTTAATTAATTAATTAATTAATTTAATCTTGAAATTAAAAGCAGAGCATCCTTGAAAAGATCTTCATTATATATATATATATATATATATATATATATATATTAATATTATGTCTATCATACAAATAAGCACTAAATGATAGAAAATATTAAAAATAAAATAATATAAAATAAAATATTCAAAGTAACTTACGAGCAATTCGGCTCAGGCCTGAAACAACTCGTTGACAGCAGCGCTGCTTTCTCCTCTTCCTTCCTTGTTGATCACCTGCCATTTTCACACCAATTTTTTTTTTAATTATAAGTTTTTAAAAAAATAAAAGAATTTCAATGTTCTAACATTTTATTGCTTGACAAATGTCTTTCCAGAGTATTCTATTATAATATTTATTATATTTATTTATATTTATTGTTGAAAGTCAAAGTACATAGTTGACATGCATGACATTCCAAAGTCTCTGAAATTATATAAAAGTCATTGATAAAATTCTATATTCAACAACTCTTCACTATTGACATTCTGTAAATAGCACTTTTACCCCTATGTTGTTTATATATATCAAAAATGTATAAACATATTTTATTAGAAAACAAAAAATTACCACTTATGGAAACTTTGAATATGTTTTTAATTTTTTGTAAAAACAAAAAAAATGAATTATAAAAACTTCTTATTTTCACATGCCAATTCTTTAATTTATGATATAATTATATATATAAAGTAAAAAAAAAAAGAATTGAGTAACTATAACTTAGGGCATGTTTGGTTAGCTGTGGAAGTAATTGTAAATACCTGTAATATAAGTGGTTTTACATGTAATTGATTATTTGGTTTAATTTAAAATCTCTATATGTAAGGGGACTTATATCCCATTCACTTTTTACAACACTTCAATTTACATCAAAATTTACTATGAGTTGAAATGCAGTAAATTAAGTGATATCCACACCACCGTATTATCTTAGATATAATTATAAAAATATTTGATAAAGTAAATTAATTTGAAATTAATTATTAAGTAATAAAATTTAAAAAAATATTACATTTAAAATATTTAAGTTTTTTTTTAAAAGTTTTTATATTTAAAATAATTTAGATAAATAAATAAATAAAATATGTGTATCTATTTATGTGTTATTTATGTATATTGTAGAGGGTGTGTTCTTTAGTGTTAGCTTTGTAATTGCACATGCCAAATGTTATATTGTAGATGCTGGAAATTAAATATTGTAACGTGTTAAATGAATGTTGATGACTATTATATAATATGTTAATTTAATCAAATTTTGTTGCATATGTAATAACATGATTATAAAAATAGTTATTTATGTTTTATTTAATTTAATATTGTATTTTAAAATACTAATTTCTATTTAATTTATATAAAAAATATTTTTATGGCATATAGTTGAATTATATTATATTTTTTAAATTTAATAAATCACCCTTGAATTAATTTATTTTTTAAAATTAGTATTAATCCTAAATAATGAGAAGTTAACGTAATTAATAGTTTTTAAGGATAAAATTGAAGTGTAGTATATAATTAAAAGATTTCATAAATAATATTAAATAACTTGTGTTATTAATATCTGATAGAGGTAATTTTATCATTTCACTTGCATGGAAATTATACCCCTCAATTTACATCAAACCAAACAAAGAAAAACAAATACAGTATTTCAAGTTACAATAAACCAAACAGCTATGATGTAAGTTAAAATACGATATTTCTACTTATACTGTAATTTTACTTACATGTAAATTTACTTACAGACAACCAAACAATCCCTTAATAGAGTAAGGAAGTAACATATGTTAATTTCAAAAGTTTTAAAAAATAATACAAAAAAAAACTAGGGTTTTGATAACTAATATAACCAAACACATAATCTTTTTAAAACCTCCAAACCCTAATTATTCTACCTAATCTCCTCTATAATTGACAGGTGGAAACACTAATCTCATAAAAGATATTTCATGTATATATGTTTCTTTCTCGCTCCATGTGATGGCAAATGTTATTTTCAAATTGGTCTAATTGAATAATCATGGGGTACTGTTAATGTAGAGACAAAATTATAATTTTTTGAAAAAACTAAGCATCAAATATTAATATAAAAATTGATACATGTGGATTTGGGAAAAAACAAATGAAGACATATATATATATATATATAATGAGAGAAAACAATATGATTATGTAATTGCTAGTGTTGAGAATTATGTTGATAGCAAACTTAATACATTAACTTGAAATAAATTATGTATAAATATGGATTTATAGTTAAAAATATTTATATTGTATTTTAATATCTAGAATTAATTTCAAAATACAAATATTTATACGTATTTTATGAATGTATAAAATAGTTTCAAGTAGTCACTAGGATGTTGCATATTAAGTTTATAGACTTTAAAAGACAAGTAATTTTGAGAACTTTATGATATTGGAACAACTTTCTCAATGCTGTCCTTCAACAAACAAAGATATGCATGGGACTTTTAAAATATAAAACATTCAACACATGACTTTTTTTTTTTATTTTTTTTATTTTTTTTATTTTATAGTCTATGTCAAGATGACCAACATTAATTATTCTTATTATTATATATGTGTGGCTTTGGTTTTAATTTTATTTTATAATAGTTTCATTGAATGGAGAAATGTGATAATTAAGGGAGTGGCATCAATTTCTTTGACATATATCCAAGAACAAATTTGAAGAGCTTCTAGACTTGCCTCCATTAAACTTTTTCCTACTTTTTAATACCTCATAAATACAAAGACTTCAAAAATACAAGTGCATATATATGGTCATAACAATGATACTTTAAAAATGTGAAATGATAAATTATAAAAATTAAAATTTCAATATCTTTTACTTCACTTAGTCAATACGAACAATTTTGGGTTATTTTATGAGTTTAAACACATAAATCGGCTTTTGAGGAGATACGTTTATTTTTCTGTCATTTTATATCTACCATATCACTGGAAATCTAATTTTATATATAGTTCTAAAGAATTTTTTTTAAAGATAGCACAAAATATAAAAATCCACACACACACATAGATATATAATATGTGTGTGAATTTTAAAATTTATGCTACCCTTAAAAAAATTTTGAAATGTGTCCTTGGATAAAAATAATTCTTCAAAGGTTTATATGGTCATTTCCACTCATGAATTTATGCCAAAACAGGAAGCTTTTTAATGAATAGAAAAAAAAAGAAAAAAGAGAACCATTGAGACCAAACACCATCTAATGTCATCTTTGTGTTTCCAAAGCAATATATAGAGTGAATAATATTCATGTCCCCACTCCAATTCATCACGAGGGCAATTTGGACAATTGATAATATTGTTTTATATACAAAATAAAAATTCATGCAAAACATTGGTTTTTGCTGAAATTTATTGTCATCCAATTCTCAAGTGCAATTCTACATTAATTCTTATCAATAAAATTGAATATTTTTTACTACATAAATCAAACAAATTAATTACAAATGCAAATCAGAGTAATATATACAAATAAATAATTTATGTTGTTAATTAGAGTGATTAGATCATACATGACACAACATTATTTGAAAATCAAAATCAATTTCTAATTTTATTTATTTATTTAATAAATGTCCCTTTCTTCATTATAGCACTTTGCTGATCTCTAATCACAAGAAGTCAATATTTGAGGTTCTAAGCAGTTGAATTATATATATATATATATATATATATATATTAAATTTATTGAATAATAATGATTAAAAAAGTGTATTTTTTTTTGCTTCACATGATTAAAATAGGAATTAAAAAAAATAAAATAAAACAAGTAATTTGTGTGTAACATAGCTAATGAGAGCTTGATCATAGCTTGACCTTTGATATTTAACTTTCAGTATTATTAATTAATGCATAAATAAAATTTCATCATCTCAAGTGAATAAAGATGTGTTTTTATAAAGAGAAAGAATGGAAAAACAAGTAAAATAGAATAGGTACCCATAGTGCATATATATATATATATATGTGTGACTTTTGATTAATTAAAATTTTAAAAATCAAAGACCAACTAAAAGTATTAATGTGACTCTATTAAGAACTAAAATATAAATTTTTTATGGTAATCATTGCTACAATAAAATGTTTAAATAAAATTTTGATAAATCCGGTTCCATTCGGGTGAAAGAGATGGCTAGTGAATAATAGTCTAGAGAGTCTAGAGCATGGATAAGGCATTGGCATATTATTTATACTTCAAACTACCTTGCTTGCATTGATGGAGAACTTATATAAAGCAAATTCAAGGAAACAAAAACATTAAATAAAAGTAGAAAAATAGGTTAAAAGAGACAAAAGTATTTAAAAGAAGGGAAAAATCAATATTTTTTTATTATCAAAATCTCTCAATATAATTACGTATTGAAAATTTTCAACATCCTTTTAATTAGTAATATTTTTTTTAAATAATCATTATAATTACATTCCAGTTTAATAGCCTTCCTTATGAATTTCAAAACCCACGACAGGTGTGTTAATATATTAACTTAATATTTGTGCAAGTTTTTAATTAAAATATTTACACTAATTAAAACTCTTAAAATTGAAATTTAAGAAAGGAACAAGCTAACAATTTTATATTAAGAAGAAGTTAAAATTCTAAGTTTTTATGTCAAATATAAAGTTTGAATATTCAAAAAATAAAAAATAATTAGGGAATTATCATAGACGGCACTTGAGAATACCTAGTCAAAGTTAACCTATTTACCAAAGAAAAAGAACAAATCCTCAGATGTTAGGGATGATACCACCAATACAAATTTAATTCTCCTCGATCTGGTCTTTAATTTTAATCAAATATGTGGTTTACCTATTTTTTGTAAAAAGTATTTAATTATAATCACTAATTAATTTGATAATACGTGGAAAAATACAACAAATTACCATTGAAACCATAATAAACATGCCATCCAATATCTTGTTTTATAAAAATTCTTATATTTAGTAATACAAATTTGTTTACCTGATATTTATTGATTTCAAAAAAATTATTTTCAACTGACCTTCAATTATTTGACTAATTAAATTGTCGGAAAGGTTGAATTGTTTCACCGGAGCAGTAACAAACTAGAAGATTTAAAACATAAATTTTTTTAAAAAATAAAATAATTTAGAAGCTTCGCCATTTACAGCAAAGGTCATTTGACTCTCCATTCAGCCTCCATGTTCTAGAAGCTCTAGACCTCCAGCTGTCTTTCTTGACCCCAAATTAACCATCTTAATAAAACTAATTAATTAATTAATTAATTAATGGATTAGTAATAATAATAATGATAATTTTGTGACATTCCCTCGCACGTGCCCCACCCTCTTCTATCACGTGCTGCACTCCCTCGCAGCCCTCTTTTGACTCTCTCCCCTTCTGCTTATATCTATTAACACACCATCCTCTCTCTCCGTCTCTCTCCTCTTCATCCATCCGTCCGTTCACCATGGCGACGAATCCAAGCCGTACGATTCCGATGTATCTTCTACTCCACCTCCTCCTCCTCGCCGCCGGCGTCGCCGGGCAGGCGGGGGCAAACTCCAGCAACCCAACGCGCTACACCAACACCTTCAACCCATCCATGGCGATCATCATCGTCGTCCTCATCAGCGCCTTCTTCTGTCTTGGCTTCTTCTCGATCTACATCCGCCAGTGCGGCGGCGGCGGACTTGGCTCCATCGCCGGCGTCGCAACTGCCACCGGCGGGCTCTCTCGTCGCGGCAACGCCCAACGCGGCCTCGACCCGGAGGTCCTCCTTACCTTCCCGACCTTCGTCTACTCCGAGGTCAAGGATCACAAGATCGGCAAGGGTTCTCTCGAGTGCGCTGTTTGTTTGAGCGAATTCGAGGACGATGAATCCATCCGTCTTCTTTCCAAATGCGACCATGTTTTCCATTCCGATTGCATCGATGCTTGGCTTGCGGCGCATGTCACCTGCCCCGTTTGCCGATCCAATCTCGTTCCCGGCTCCGATCCCGAGCCTTCCGATGCCCCCGTCACCGCTGCGGCCACTGCAGCTCCAGACGCGCCGCCGGAGCACGTCGCCATCGCGGTGGATGGAAATGGAGATCAAGCAAGCGATGATCACCGGGAGGAACTAGCTGAGCTGGGGAGGATCGGCAGCGAACGGCGCGCGGCGCAAGCGCTGAGATCGAAGTCGGTGGCACGGCCAATTCGGTTCCCGAGATCCCACTCAACTGGGCACTCGCTTCTCCGGCGACCCGGAGAGAACCTCGATCGGTTCACTCTACGCCTCCCCGAGCACGTGCGGCGGGAGATGGTTGTCACTGGGCTTCAACAGACCACGAGCAGCCTCGCCTTCCCTGGCGGCGGCGAAGCCAGCGCTCGCCGAGGATACCGCGCCGGCGAGGGGAGTAGCCGAGCCGGTCGGAGCATTCGGCTTGGCCGGTCTGATCGCTGGCCTTCGGTTCTCGCCCGGACTTTGTCGGCGCGTTTCACGTCATGGGGAAACGGGAGACGGGGAGGTGACGGTGAAGGCTCCGTTAAAAAGGGTGACGGGGAAGGTTCCCGTTCGGGTTCCGTTAAATTGAGGATGCCGTCCGTTAGGGTTCAGTTTGAGTGCTTAGGTGGCAGCGTTCGGCCTGGTGGGGACCATGAACCGGGTGAGTCGCAGACCCAGCCGCTGAGCCGGGTTTAATTAAGCCAACTCTATGAGTCAAAAGTGGTGACGTGGCGTGGTATCGACCAATAGATTCGCGGTGGTGTACATAGCTACGATTACAATGGTAAAGAGAGTTTCGTGTTTTTTTTTTTGGGTTTTTCTTGAACACATCTTGGCCGTTGGATTGGTTCATATGGTCTGATGAATGGTGGATATAAATGGAAAACCATTTAGTCTAACTTTGTTTTTTTTTGAAGGAATTTTTTTATTTAATTATTATGTTGTGATAACAGAAGAATAAGTTTTTCCTTTGTGTCTTTTTTTTTAAACTGGTGTTTTTATAATGTGGTTGTTATATTTGCTATCTTTTGAAAATTTCAAAGAATTATTTAATTATGTTTTCTTGTTTTATTATCTGTCATAGCATCATTTATTTTATTGTTTATATTTTTATTCAATTAATTCAATTTAATTTTTCGTATAAAGACAATCAAATGACAGAAATTTATTTGTAGGATTTTCATAAGCACGGTTTATTATACGGGTATTTTTAACTATACTTATTTACCTTGTTATATTTCAATGGAATGAAAGGTAAATTAAGTAAAGACCCCTATAAATTTATTTATTTATTTTCTATTTTATAGTTCATATTTATATGCGAAATAGCTTCTCTTGTTTTGCATTTTGCAGAGATAAGGTTGAAATCATTATTTTTTTCAAAGAAAATAAAAAATAGCATTGCTATTTATACTAGACTTTTATATAGGAAAATAAAATGGCAAGTAACTCAATTTACTTGACAAAATTGTAACAAACCTTGAAAAAAGAATGACATTATATTAAATAAATATTTTCTTAGAAAGTGTTTTTTTTTTTAAATATAGTGAAAAAATGACATCTAAAAGTATGTGCAGAAACTGATTGTCTGATTTATGTGTACTCACTCAGAAGAAGACATTACTCACATGAGGATTAGACTATAATCTAAACCCACCTCTTTGATAGAATGCTTTTTTTTTTTTGTAAATTAATTTTTTTAAAAATATAAATTTAACTGATTTACATGTATCTCCCTAACAATATGGTAACTTTTGGAAGATGATTGTTCACATCAATAATAGAGCAAGGTTTGCATCGGTATAAATAGTTAGACATCAAGGAATTTACTTAAGCTTCAAAGCTTACTACTTTCTACATAATCATTCATAGTATTCATATATTGAGGAAATGTTTCACCAACAATAGTGGTTGGTGTATAATGTCCTTTTGGTTGTACATTTTCACCAATGAACCAACCCATTAATTTTTCAACATTTATCCATATATATATATACTTACTCTTCAATTATATGGTGGATGTAAAAGAGATCTAGGTAAATAGATCTAAAATATATTTAATTCTTTGACCATATATAATATAGAGTGATGTAAAAAGAAAAAAAAAAAATTAATATAGCCCAATTTTACATAGTTAAAATTAACAACTTCCAGTTGTTGTTATCATCATCATCATCATCATCATCATCATCCATGTCCTTAATTATAAAAAAATTAACCACCGCAAGACTACAATTACTCCACTCCAAAACTACAACCACCGTCCATAATTCAGAATAAAAAAAATACATCAATACTCACCAATTAGGGAATCAAGAAAAAAATAAACATTAATCAGTAATGTTTGTTAGGTAGTTCATAACTTCAATTATTAAATTAAGACAAACAAACACATGCATGAGAGGCTCCACCATCTCCAATCAAACATTTTTCCTTTTCATTCATCCACCCTCAAGTCATGGAAACTCAAGTTCCTCTTCCAATTACTAATCATACCATCAAGGAGCTCTGTGAGTCTCAAGCCTTCTCCTCCTCCATCCCTTCCTACTACCATGCTTTCCGAAACCCCGATGAAGAACTCCGGCCGGAGGATTTCATCGACGAAGAGATTCCGATCATCGACTTCTCACTACTCGTCGGAGGAACAGCGATGGAAAGAGCTGAGGTTATCCACCACCTTTGCATGGCTTGTCGTGAATGGGGCTTCTTCATGGTGATATACAAAAACTCACTATTTTGACATTAATTGAAGTTAAATTTTTTTTCCTAATTTATATAATTTATTTAAATATTGACTCTTCGTGTTTTATTTTCATAATGTTCAAAAAACTGTAATTTCAACATATTTTTCAATTTAAAATAAATTTTAAAATTTTTTGTCAAGAAGACAAAAATCTCTGATGGGCTTGCTAAACTAAAACAAGGGTATAGGCAATCTTCGACTACGGTTTGTGGGGTCCGCGCACACGTGGGTGCTGGGACCATCCACAGTTCGTACTTATAGTTCTCAGATGTGCACTTTCACCTAGTAGATTCGAAAAGGAACTCACAGTTCGTACAGCTTAAAATATTTCTACATACATACTCTGACCTCAAATTCTTGTGAGTTATGAAGGTTGGTAACAATCATGTGTCTTGAGTGATGACTATGTTAAACATTGAGGAAGTCCAAGATTATATTGAGAAAAATACCTGAATCATATTAAACGTTTTAAAAATATATTCATGGAGGAGCCAATGTCGATGTCTGTGTATATCTATGTAAATATCACAGAGGTAAAAATGGCCTTTTTAAATAGAATTTTTGTTTTTTTTTTTTTTTTTACCAAAAGAGTAATTTTCCAAATAATAAGTTTTTTTATTTGTGTAAATATGATTTTTGTAAAGCACTGTATAATATATATATAGTTCCATTTGCGGAAATATATAACAGTTGGCATTGTTTGTCAAAATTAATTATTGTTTAGGTTGTGAACCATGGAATGCCAAAGAGATTAATGGATGACATGCTTGATGGTTTTGAGAAATTTTTCAATCAAAGTGAAGAAGAGAAGAATGAATACCTTGGCAAGCATGTACTTGATCCAATTAGATTTGGTACTAGCTTCAATACTTCTGTGGACAAAATTAGGCATTGGAGAGACTATCTCAAAATGTTTGTGAATCCGGAGTTTCACTCTCCTGCCAAACCTTCAGGTTTCAGGTAATTAACCAAAAAACTTTATGTTTAGAATTATCTATTCAATTTGTCATAAATTGATTTGATGATTAAATTATAGTGTATTTATATTAATTTCATAGTCATTTGTATAGATATATTTATATGTCTACCTATAATAATCTTGCGCTTTTTAGTAAGATGGTAGCGTTTAGTTTTTTATAGGTCAAAATTCAAAAAATATAGGTTTTTTCATAAACCATAAAAGATACATCTTGTTTGGTGAGTGAATACATAAGGCTTTTTTTTTTTCCAAAATGAATTTTTTCAATGTGATAATTAAATTGTTATATATATATAGATGACCCGTCATCTAGGAACGTTTTTAGATTTAAAATTTAGGGTTGTTATAATAGCTATTGGATTTATATTCAACGGTTAGGCACATTAATAAATAGTGTAAGTACTGTATAATATTCTTATAAATAATAGCTATTTGTTAATAATCCAACAACTCTCAATTAACACATTCCTAATGAACAGTATATATGTATATCTATATATTACTGTTTAAGTAAAAAGGAAAGAAATGAGAAACAACAAAAAGGTGGAGTTGAGTTGTAACAATTAAACTCTAAAACTACATTGTCATTTAATTTAGATCATAATATTTACACATAATTTTTACGATGAAAACTTCATTGGCAATACTTTGAGATGCAATATATTAAGATACCAAAAGCCAAATATTTACAAATGATAAAAGAAAATATTATTTATATTTCTAATAGAAATACACTATTCGAGTATGGTGCACACACAAGAGAGATGTGCAAAGAGTTGCTCAAAGCAATATGGGAGAGCCTAGAACTCAAGACCAAAGACATTGAAGCAGCCTTAGAACTTGACTCTTGCTTCCAAATCATAGCTGGAAACTTCTATCCTCCATGCCCACAACCGGAACTTGCACTTGGCATTCCACCACACTCAGATCATGGCCTTCTCACCATACTACTCCAAAATGGAATTGATGGCCTCCAAGTGAAGCACAAGGGCAAATGGGTCCATGTCAAGCCTCTCCCAAACTCATTCCTTTGCAACACAGGGGATCAGATGGAGGTAATACGTTTATTGAGCTTTTATTTGATCATCTAGATATATGTATATATATTAGTATATTATATCATATGTATCTCTAATATATGTATCTCTAATGTTACAGATAGTGAGTAATGGAAGGTACAAGAGTGTGCTTCACAGAGCTGAGGTGAATGGAAAGAGTACAAGAATGTCCATTGCCAGTTTAATAGGGCCATCACATGAGGCCATTGTTGCACCAGCACCACAACTAGTGGAACATGATCATCACTTGGCATTCAATGGCATGAGATATAAAGATTTCATGGAGCAACAACAAGCCAACCCACTCAAGGAAAAGTCTATTTTGGATCTACTCAGATTGAGGGATGATTAATTAATGAGTTTTGGAGAAGTTCTTAATTTGGTTCTTAAGTTTATATATTTGAGTTCATGTTTGTGTGTGTAATTTGTAATTAATAATGTCAAAACATGGACTTCAATTAAATATGGATTATTAGAGTGTACTCGATGTTAAAACTCATTAATATACTTGGCACACCTTAATTGGCACACTTTGTCACTCCCACTTAACACACTCTACTTGGCGCAGAAGTAGTAAAACAATCATGCCTATTTATGGGCTTATGATCATATTCAAATATCTTAATAGAATAGTGATTTGATTTTGACTAATAGTTGAATTTAACTTATCCAAAAATGATAATCACTACTTTAATTAATAAATTTATCCAAACTGAGAGCTGATTGTTTATAATCAAACTATAATCCTAGTTCAACACATATTAATCATTATATAAATAAATAGTTATGAACTTATTTTTATCATAATCTCCCACATAATTAGATTGAAGAAAAACAAATGGAGACATTGATCATGAAAAAGAGTAAAAGAGAACTAGAGTATGAAAAGCTTATCTAGTTTTTGGGTCTTTGATGGCTAACCTCAAATAGTTAAGGTTAACAGTTTGTTGTCGCTTTCGTCGTCTTTAGTTATAAAAATAAAGACAGCATAAATGCTACTCCTCATGTTAGAATAACATATATCAATATTAACCAAGGGAATCATTTCAACAAAAAAAAAATGAACAGTAACATAATTTGTTTGGATAATAACTTCAATTATTGAGACCCAAACAAACACAATTTTTATCCTCTGTGTAATGTATAAATGATTGATTTCTTATTTCTAATCATGAAAATCTGATATGTATTTGGGGTTTTCCTAATAGTAAACATAAACATGAAGCATATAGAAGATTCACAAGAATAACTCAAATGATCAATATGATTAAAAATGGAAATCAATTTCAAATCATCTCGAGGTTCAATGGTCTAAGACATCAACAAAAGTTTAGCCTCTCATATTACAAGAACCCATAATCAAACCCAAAACTAGAGACATTAATGAAAACATATAAAGAACTCACTCAATGCCTCTCTCTAGTAGATGATGGAATCTTCAAGATAAGAGTTGATATTGCCGTTAGATCTAGTATTTAATGGATTGAAGAAGCAGTGTCAACTCGTCTTGGATCAGCAACTTTGGACCTCCACTTAAAACCTTAGCCTTCAATGAAGCTTTCACTAAAAGTTCCCCCAAATAAGTAGAGTGCTCTTCCCCCTTTTAATCTCTGAAAACAAGCAAAGCACATCCGCACGTGCTAATCATTATGCACACTTGGGGTTCATAATTTAACAAAAGGAGTTAAAACCAAGAATTATCAAGCATTAATCAAGGCCTAAGGATGCCGGTGCTTATGAAAGTATGCTATACTCTAGACTCTCTGACAGTGATTAGTTTAGGTTGAATTTCTAATTTTCTACCCAGCTATAGTACTACTACACGATTGCTACAAAATTCAAGAAAATATACCTCATCATTTTTCTCCATTTGACTCTGACAATCAATCTTTTTGTCCCAATTACCTAAATACCTGCTTATTCAACATTGAATACCCACCAATGTAGAAATATAGAAGAAATTATGCTAAAAGACAAGCTAAATGCATGAGTTTATAATATGCAATATACAAATTTTATGCACTCATCATGTACTTTTTAAAAAAAGATGATTTCTATATGCATATGTATGTAAATATCACGAAGGTAAAATTGGCCTTTCTAATAACTATTTTTTAGTTTTTTTACTAGAAGAGTAATTTTGCATATAATAAATGTTTTTATTTGGGTAAAGATGACATTTGTAAACTATTATTTGTGGAAATATATAATACGGCGCTTGTGTATTAAACCACAAGAGTATGGACCTTATGATGTAGTAAAGTAAATTTGGGGATATGATGGTTGAATCCACATGGACCGATGCTCCTAGTACAAATTATTCCTCTATCATCTAGCCATGAAGTTGAGTGGTGTTTGCCAAATCCTAATTTAATAAAACAAATAGTCAAGGTGAAAGAATGCCAAATTTAATTAAGGTGAGATCAGGGAGATTAGATTGTTCCTTGGATATATTCCTCATGGGGTTGACAACCTTGCATTCACTGTACACTTTACTATTTGGTCAGCATATACACTAAAGATCTTGCAAACGACACAAGGCTGGATACAGCTAGAGATCTTGCAATGCACCACTTGCTGATTTACCGAAGTTAATCTGTACATGTGTTAAAACATTGATGATGCATATCACGTGTAAACGTAGCTCAATACACAAGAAATGTAGATTTTAAACAATCATGTCTCAAATTAAACATTGACATGTAGAAATGGATGTATATAGCTAAAAGTAAGCGCTTACATCATAAAATAAACGTGAACATGTTGTAATAAACATAAAGATTAAATTTTAAGAAAGTGACCGGGAGAAAACATGTTGACAAACACTATATCTCTATAAATATCTATAAAAAAAATCTGAAAAACCTTGTGCATTGAAATCAATGCAAACATGTCCATTATTCTAGGATTTCTATGGTGGGAATTCTTTCTTTTCCCCTGCGGGAATCGCTTCCACTTCTGGCGATACTCTCCATTAGTATTCGTGCTATGTAACGTAGACATAGGATAGCCACATTGGTTTGTGGTAGATAGAGCTTCTGGCCTTGGAGGATATGTTCGACAAAACGCATTGTGAAGAGAAAACATTCAAGGTTGCCCTCGTTTTTTCTGTGGGTAGTTGTGGAAGGAGGGAACGGTGGCTTACTCTTTTGACAAGCTTTTTCATATGCTTCTAGATGAAGGAGGTGATACCAAGAGGGACTTCGAGCTGTCTCCCTCATTAGGTTGAGTCGGTGCATCTTGTGCCTTAACCTGCCCTCTAGGGCCTCCATCTAGGGTCTATAAACTGCTAAACTCTATAGGCAAACCCTCAAATCCTTGTGATAACCTAGTCGCAATGTCATTGTCGATTGCTCTCCTCTGGGAACCACCAACGGAGGAATGGTGACAGGTACGTACTACAAGGGGATTGCTAGGTTATAATAGAGGCCGATCATGCTTTCTTGAGGTTTTCTTCTCTACTTTGCATCGAGAAATAGGCTTAATGACTAGTGGAATTGTGCGGCGGCTTGCCTTAACAAGGGTTGCTTTCTCATTACCAGCACGGACAAGCTCGGAATACTGTTAAGGGTAAAGGGAAATATGTTAAGTGACAATGTCTCAAAGTAAACCAAATAAAAGAATTATAAATGCTAATACAGAAGGATAAGCGGAAAAGTACAAAAATAAACTGTAACATGAGAAAATAAGTGGTATTATTACATATAAACTAGATTAATAAACTGAAACATTTGCACATAAATGATATTTGGATAATGGACTCAAAAAACTAAATATCTCTTTACCCTTGAGAGAAGGGACTGAGGGTAGCTCGCTTCCTAAAACTGTTCTCCCATGATATAGTATCAATGGAGTCCTCGCAATATGCATCTTTTTCTTGTTATCTGTCACCTCGTAAAACCATATATTTAATGCCACGACACAACCTCAGGTAGCTTGTATGTGTCTTCTTTCCACTACACGTTTCTTGCACTTGAGAAGCCATCTGCCGGATCTCCTCCATAAGCCACCGGTGTATGGCCTCCGCCCATGCATATCGTCCTAGTCCAGGTAGGTCCTTGACGTAGTCAATTATCTAGTTGGGTATGGAATAAGATGTGTTCAAGAACAACATGTTTCCCAGGGATATATAGCATCAAGAGCCTCACAAAGTCTCCTCTTATCCCTTTTTCTGAACAATCTCAAGAAGAATTTTTTCTTGATGGCATCCCTGTCTTTCATAAGTTTTGATAGATATTTTGCTTCGAAGTATGATTGTGCTTTCTTCTTCTTGAATACCACCGCATCCCCATCATAGTGGATACCAAGCACGATAGTTGCATCTTGAAACTCAGCAAGCTCTCACCAATCCTAAGTTTTGGATTGTGGAGGAAAGGGTTTAATAGTTAAAACACAGTCAATCTGCATATAACAACAAACACACAACTGATTTTCACTTTTGGAGTCACATCATATAATCAAATATAAGTGGGTGTTATTGCAAACATGCCATCCAATAACCCACGGGTGCTTGAAACCGTAATTTCACAATTAGAACCCTTAACAACTAGGTCAGGGTAAAATCATAAATGAGAATGTAAAATCTTATATCTCAAAACGTACCCTTGAACACATGCAAACTCTAAAAAAATAGAAAACAACATTAAAACCCTAGATCTTATTCTTTGGTATCCCAACCTCTATATTTTTCCACCTTAGAGCAAGACTTTCGTTGCTTTAGGAATGAAGAGATGGTGTTAGGAAGATATAAAGTGTACTGTAGGAGGTCTTCAGCAATTTGGCTATCGCAAGGCTTTTAGTGTCAAACTTTTCAACCTCTTTCCAACCTTTGATGACATAACAATGAGTGGAGGTCATTTTTGCCAAAACACATTGAGATAAACTGCGTTGGTTGATTGATGCGTTCAAAATAATGTCGTAAAAAAAGAGACTTATAATAGAAACCGAAACTAACAAGGAAAGTTTTGTGAATAATTGAATTTGAGAGAGACGCGCGTTTTGTTCATTTTTTGGAAAAGAAGATATGATAATAGGTATTAAGTACAAATTTTCTTACCAGAAAAAAAATTTTCTTCAAAAAACATTTTCTGGTCATTTTCTGAAAGGATGATATGACAATAGGTATTAAGTACAAATTTTCTTACCAGAAAAAACGTTTTCTTAAAAAAAATTTAATTGGCGTATATATGTCTCACCTATGATGTTGTGACTTTGAGAAGATAATTGTTCTCATCAATAATGGAAGAAGCTTTGTATCTGTACAAATAGTTGGTTAGATACTCAAGAGAAAATTGCTCCAATCAAAGATACATATCTTTAGAGCTGTACATTTGAATTATTTTCATAGTTGTAATATTTGTACTCTTTCCTTTTAGGCTCCTTTTTGTTAGCAATTAGTTCCTACTATTTAAGGTAATTAGTCTATACTTGTATGTTAAATATCTCATATTATTTCCTTTCGCATGTAATGAAAAACCTATTCTATTTTCTTCTCCGAAGTAATTTCTTCATTGATTTGTTTTCTTCATGGTATCAAGAGCAAGGAGTGATTAATCACTTTTGCTAAAATACTCGATCAGTTGATTGAGTTTTAAAGTTTTGAAGATTTATTTTGGTGAAGAAAATAATATTGGAAATCTACAACAATGGCAACGCCGACTGATTCCATCGTCCCCAACCCTCAGCTTAACCTTATCAAAGATCCGTTGCATCTCGCAAATTCGGATCACCCAGGTATGACCTTAACCAGTGCACTTTTTAATGGATCGAATTTTATCGGATGGAGTAGATCGATTCAAATGGCTTGGGTGCTAAACTAAAGTTAGGGTTCATTGACGGTTCTTGTCAAAAAACAGCGATTACATATCAGAATTTGCAGAGGTGGATAAGGTGTGATTACATGGTGACTTGTTGGATTCTTAATTCAGTGGTGACTGAATTTTCTCAAGGCTTTTTGTTTGCCAAGTCTGCTTATGATTTATGGTGTGATGTTAAGGAGAGATTTGGACAAAGTAATGCTCCCTTAATCTATCAAATCCAGAGAGATTTGAATCAAATAACACAGGGAAACCAAAATGTGGCTACCTATTATTCCAAATTGAAAAGATGTTGGGATGAATTAAATAATCTCAATGGGATACTTGTGTGCAGTTGTGGGCATATGGAGAAGTGTGCATGTGGTGTCATGGAAAAATTCATGGAGTTGGAAATGAAGAACAAGTTGATGGAATTTCTAATGAGATTGAATGATGATTATGAATTGGTTAGGAACCATATCCTCTCTATGGATCCTTTACCTTCTATCAATAGAGCATATTATCTGGTGCAACAGGTTGAGACACAAAAGCAAGTAACACACTTTGTTCCAAAATCATCTGCTTTCTTTGCCGACACTGTGGGGAAGAGAACTCAAAGTAACCAAAGAAACATCAAAACTACCAAAACAGGGGATAAGAAATTTTGCACTCATTGTCGAAGCGATGAACATACTATTGATCATTGTTTTGAGATCATAGGTTATCCCGATTGGTATAAAGGCAGGAAGAAGAAGAACATGGGAACTAGAGTGGCTGCTCATGTTGAAGTTGAAGATCAAGGTGGCACACCTTTGAATTTTGGAGTGGCAGAAGGATCAGGAAAGGCTGGGGTTGATCAACATCTTGTTACTGCTGTTTGTGAACAAATGATGAAGATTTTTAAAGGAAAAAATCATGTGGGAGAGACTTGTGAAGTGGGGAATACTTCAAACAATTTTGCTGGTACTTCTTTTTATAAAGACATTGCACTTTCTTGCTTTAGTCACGCATATCAAGATTGTGAATGGACAGTAGATATAGGGCTTTAAATCACATGCCCCCACATTTGTCTCTTTTTCATTCCATTCAACTTTTACCTCACCCTATACCCATAAAACTTCCTGATGCTACCACCAAATTAGTAAGGTACATTGGACATATTTTTCTTCAACCTAACCTGGTTCTTACCAATGTCTTTTATGTACCTGATTTTAAGTTTAACCTTTTATATGTTGGACAAATGCTCAAAACTTCAAATTTTACTGCTTTATTCTTACCTAACAAATGTGTTTTTCAGGACCCATCTAATGCCTTAGTAATTGCTGAAGGAATTTGGTCCAATGGTGTACAAATTCAAGTCTCTTGCCAAGACAAGCCGAGTTTATGCTTCTGTTGATGCTAATAAGTCTAGTGGTATAGTGTTTTCTGCAAATTTGGCTTTGCATTCTCAGCTTGATTTACATATTTTACATTCAAGAATTGGTCATTCTTCTGTTTCAAAACTCATTCATTTGGATCATTGTAAACAATTAGTTCACAAGGTTTTCTTTTGCGATGTTTGTTCATTGGCTAAACATCATCGGTTGCAGTTTCCAAAGCATACTACACAAGTATCACTTCCTTTTGAACTACTTCATGTTGATTTATGGGGGCCTTATAGAACACTTGATTTATCAGGTGCAAGATATTTTTTCACAATTGTGGATGACAAAACTAGAGGCACCTGGACATATCTTCTTCCTAATAAAACTCATGTTTGTTCTACTTTTATTTCCTTTCTCAAATTTGTCAAAAATCATTTTCATGCTAGGCCGAAACAAATTTGATCCGATAATGGTACCGAAATAGTCAAACATGAGTGTAGTGCTTATTTTCTCAAAAAGGGTATTATACATCAAAATAGCATGCCCTATACTCCTCAACAAAATGGGGTTGTTGAACGGAAATACCGTGATCTTCTTGATACTGCTAGAGCCCTTAGGATTCATGCTCATCTTCTTAAGCATTTTTGGGGAGATTGTATTTTAACAGCCACTTATCTCATTAATCGCATGCCCATGTATGTTTTAGGTTGGAAAACTCCCTTTGAGGCCCTTCATGGCCATAAACCATCTTATGATCATTTAAGAGTCATGGGTTGCTTGTACTTTGCCCAAATTACTAGACCGAATTATGATAAAATGTCTCCTAGATCTAAACGATGTATCTTCATGGGTTATCCTTCAAATAAAAAAGGATATAAATTATTTGATTTGGAAAACCATTCCATTCTTTATAGTGGAGATATCACCTTCAAAGAACAACTTTTTCCTTTTAATCCGTCTCATCTTAAGGCTTGTGATATGCCTACATCTGCTTCCCCTACTCTACCTACTCTTACTTTTGAAGACATGGCCTATGGTTCTTGTCATTTCCCATCAGAACCCTTGTCTTCTTTTCCAAACTTTATTGAAAATGCAACATCTAACTCACTACTTGTTGATTCTAGTAGTCTTCCACATGATGATGCTCCTACCACGGGCCATACCCCTATTTCTCTTGTTCCTTTTTCTTCTTCAAATGATGACAACCAAGGTAATTCACATATCTCTCCTCCATCACCTTCTACCACGCTGCCTTCTCCCTCTCTTGAGTCGTCTCCTTCTTCCTTTTCACACACTCCACCACTTGCACTTAGGAGATCTCAGAGGTAGAAAACTCATCCCGTATGGCTTGATGATTTTGTTGGTGCAGTCGAAAAGGCTAAATGCCCTTCTATTACTGATTCTTCTCCTTCCATTATTTGTTACCCATTATTAACACCTCATAGTCTTTCTACTTACCCTCAAGACTATGTGAGTTTTTTAGCCCATGTATTTTCTATCCAAGAACTTTCTTGTTATGCACAAGCTAAACAAGACCCAGGGTGGGGAGCTGCAATGGACAAGGAGCTTGCTGCTCTTGAGAAGAATGAGACTTGGGAATTGGTGCAATTGCCACAAGGTCAAAAAGCCATTCACTCCAAATGGGTTTACAAGGTTAAAATTAATCCTGATGGCAGTGTGGAACGATTGAAGGCCCGGTTGGTTGTGAAGGGGTATAATCAGAAGGAGGGACTTGATTGCAAACACACATTTAGTCATGTTGCTAAATTAGCCACGGTTAGGGTTCTTATTGCTCTCGCCATTGCTCATCGATGGCCTATGCATCAACTCGACATCAATAATGCCTTCTTGCATTGCTATATTGATGAAGAGATTTATATGTATCCACCTGAAGGTTATTCAGTTCCTACACCTGGATTGGTATGTTGATTGAAGCGCTCACTTTACGGTTTAAAGCAACCTTCTCGCCAATGGAATCAAGAATTTACTCGTTTCTTGTTGAGCCTTGGTTATATTCAATCGAAGCATGATTACTCTTTTTTTGTTAAGCATGATGGTGTACATATTACCATGGCACTTGTCTATGTGGACGATGTTCTTCTCACAGGTAATTTTCCTGCAGAAATTACTCATACCAAAGCTGCTTTGGATTATCAGTTTACTATTAAAGACTTGGGGCTTGCCAAGTACTTTCTTGGCATTGAAATATGCACGACTGATCAAGGCACAATGCTTCACCAACGCAAATATGTTTATGATATTCTTACTGATTCTGGTGTTACTGGAGCTAAACCAGCTCGGCTCCCTCTCCCTCAAGGACTTAAACTCAGCCTCCAGGAGGGGGCGCCCTTGTCAGATAGTGAGAGCTATCAACGTCTCATTGGTCGCTTGCTATATCCCAGTATGACTCGACCTGATATTTCGTATGCGGTTCAACACCTTAGTCAATTTATTTCTGCTCCTAAAGAACCCCATATGGCTACTGCTATGCATGTTCTTCGCTATCTAAAAGGGACTTTTTCCAAAGGTTTGTTCTATCCCTTTCAACAGTCTTTAAAAATCACTGGTTTTACTAACAGTGATTGGGCTGGCTGCTTGATGACTCGACGGTCTCTAACTGGATATTGTATTTTCATGGGCCATTCTCTTGTTTCTTGGAAGAGAAAATTGCTCCAATCAAAGATGCATATCTTCAGAGCTGTACATTTGAATTATTTTCATAGTTGTAATATTTGTACTCTTTCCTTTTAGGTTCTTTTTTGTTAGCAATTAGTTGCTACTTTTTAGGGTAATTAGTCTATACTTGTATGTTAAATATCTCATATTGTTTCCTTTCGCATGTAATGAAAAACCTATTCTATTTTCTTCTCGGACGTAATTTCTTCATTGATTTATTTTCTTCAGATACTAAGGAATTTAGTAGCCTAACTAATTTTTATATAATTATTCACCTTATGTTTGGTTCGCAGAATGGGAATGAGAGGTAAATGAGAATGAGAATGAGGAATGGGATAGTAATGAAAGGATGAGTATTGAAATGAAAACTTTGTTTAGATGGGAGGGTAATAAGATGGTAGTTTATTGGGAATAGGAAAAATAAAATTATAAAATGCTATAAAATTACTTTTATGCCGTTATTCTAAAAAAATAGATATTTTACGTATATTAAAGTGATAAGTATGTATTTATGTTTATTAAAAAAATATTTTAAATATTCTTATTTTAAATATTATAATTAAATATCTAAACTCGCCATCCCACGTGTTTCAATTCAATTATCACGATATACTACTCAAATTAAATAAATTATTTCTAATACATTTGTATCATTATTTGATTTTAATTAGTAAAAATAGATATCTAAATTAATTATTTTATTTTTATCCTCAGTTAATTGTTTATTAGTTACTTTTCTAAAACAAAATAATTTTATTTATAATTATCATAATTAAAACTAGGGAGAATATTTGAAAGAGTTGAATTTCGTAGTCGGTTTCCATTTTTAACTTGTTGATTGCCTATAGTATGTGATTATTAGACTCATGAATTAAATTCACTATCTGATTACAGAGCATGCACAGCTATAGACATTGCCGCAATTTTATATCTAATCAAGTAATCCTATAGAGTTGGCATGAGAATAGAAGACTTAACAAGTATGCTAAAAATATTCATTACATAGCAGGAATTTCACTATGTGATTACAAAGTATGCTAAAAACATTACATAACAAGTGAATGAAATATACAATTTGACAACTTGCAAAATGAATGAAAATAAACAATTTGATAATTACATAGCAAATGAATGAAACAAACATAGAGATCTAGAAAAACAATTGTGAGCATAAAAATCTAAGAGACTTCAAGACATGCTGATTATGAAAAATAAACAACAAATAGTGAGCATAAAATTGTGCCAAATAGTCTGACACTAGTTATTTGAGAATATTAAACATACATGGACATTAAAGTTCACAACCTAAAGTATTTATAAATAAAAAAGAAGTAAGCCATGATATATAGAAGCCTATGCTCCATGGGTTTAAGCATTACTAGAGACTGATATTGTCACCGAAAGTGGGTTTAAGCCTTACCAGACAGCATATCTTGCAAAGCATAGATCAAAAGTGAGTCATGCATTATTAACATGACATATTTACAAAGGTAATACATAGCATTTTGACCAAGATAGTTTACACACTTGGTGACCAAAAAAGACATTCTTGCCATGAGTATTCGCCAAAAATGTAGCCTCTTGTCATTTGGAAAATCCCAAAATGCTTTCCGTTGATCTTCATTGTTTGCCAAAACCTGTAACATGAATATTGCTTCATCGTTGATAAGTCCATCAATGGCGAGAAACACTTCACGTTGTAATTTTTTTTGTCTTCAAATTCTGCACAAGAAGTTTCATTGTGGGATGCCATCTCAACATTGCAAGCAATAGATTCAACTTTGCAGATTGGAGCATCTACTACTGCTTTGAAATCTGGACCAACCATACCAATAAAAGACATGAAAATTTTCAGAATTTTGCTCCATCATTGGATTCTCAGTAAGACTTTTCCTTGAGGCTCTGCTATCAGATGGCATAGGGGATGGGGAGTTAGTCTGCTCTTTCGATGGCTCTTGCGTGTGCATGAAGAAATCGTAAAAGGGAATTTGAGATAGGCAGGCATCCTCCTCCAATATAATATTAACTTCATTTTTATATTGTGTAAAACCGCCTCTTTAATTAAAAAAAATCTGTTTTAATTTTTAAAATTTTAAAAATCTCTTAGCCTTATCCCTTCTAACAGAGATTCGGGAGAAAAATCTCGTAACCTACGAGAGATTTTTCCCGAGCCCTAGCCTCGCCGTCTTGGTTTTCGTGAAGTGCCGGCGACAAGAAGAAGGAGAGGATCTCACGACAATTTTCCTTTCTTTCTCCCTAGTTCTTGGAGGTAAGCGATCTTCTTCTTTGATCTAGGGTTTGATGAGTCAATGTCTTGTGGTTCTTGATTGTGGTGAGTAATGTATACTTTTCTGCATGCCAATGTTTGGTTTTTGTGCATGGATCTGTAATTTCTGGTGGTTTATAATGTGCCAAAACATTGACTTAAAATAGTTGGTGAAGTTGTAGATCGATGGAGATATAATCCTGTTATTGGTAAAGTTGAAACCTCTTTGACTGCAACATAGATTCGTCTCTATGATTAGCTTGGTCACATAAAAAAATTCTTTATGAAATTTTGCCGGCAGTGTTAGTTAGATGCATTGGATAGAGTACTGATCTTCTACTGCCACCAAGTTATGACCAACTTTTTCCTAGAAAAAAAAAAAAAAAAAAAAAAAATTCTGCAGTGCCTCCTTGAGCCACATTAGCAGGAAACCGCTAGAGCTGTATGAGACTGGCCTTTGTCATTTCACACCCCATGGCTTTCATATTTTATTCATGTATTGGAAAGGAACCATAATCTGACTTTTCTCTGACAAGTATCAATTACCGGTTTCCATTGAATGCATAATAATGGATCCTGATCCCAAAAACTCTAAAGCTTTAGAATCGACATGAGTGATCAAATGAAATAAAGCTGCTACATAAGGACTTGTTCGTGGGGATAACATAAATGTAACCCAACTGAGGCACTGTCAAATGTCCCTTGGAGCTAGAGCCAAAGTAGTTCCTAATGTCAGTGTTATTATGCCTCTCAAGACATGAGATTCAATAGGTAAGTCGACTATAAAATGAAGATTATTTGTATTTATCTTCTTTCACCAAGTGCATTTGTCTGTCAAGTTTTCCAAATATTTGAGATAAGTGGCATGATAATGATATCTGATTTTCTATGTATGTCAGTAATCAAATGCAATACGAGTGTTAGTGATATATATATTTGTGGGTTTTGGTTGGTGTTAGGGTGGTTGTTATCGTAAGGAGTAATACATTGTGGATTCTGATATTGGCTCGCATAGTAGGTGTTAGAGCCTGAATCATGTTTGTGATTAAGTTTGGAATCTAAGGTTAGTGCAATGTTCTTGTTATAGGATCTGTGCTTGAATCTTGATTTTGTGTCCGAGGGGGGTTCTGTAGCTCGGAGTTATTTTCCAGGTAAGTAAACCACGTATATACCTTATATTTGTATTTATATAAAATTTTTGATTTCTGAAATTATTTATATAATTATTTAATTATTTGGGTTTTATTGTGAAATAAATTTTCACAATATTATATTTAATTGTTTTGTGTTAAAATGTTAAGCCTAAAATTATATTCAAATTTATTGATTATTTATGTATTTATTTATTTATTTATTTATTATTTATTTATTTATTCAATTGATTTGAATATTTTATTCGAATATTGAATAATTATTGTTGACAGTGATTTTAGAAACAACATATTTTGACATAGCAAATTATAGTCCCCAACTAACTTTGCAACAATCCTGTCATTGGGGGGTTAAACACTGACCATGTCGACATGTATTTCTGATTCTGATAAGAAACTATAGTTTCGCACCGTTCCGTCGGTGGAGAATAACGGCTTCTGATAATCTGGCTCGGGTCACCGAGGGTAAATAAATGAACTATGATAATCTGGCTCGGGTCGCCGAGGGTAAATAAATGACTTCTGTGTTTTGTTTTTGGCATTAGTTATTGGGGGACATATATACCTGTTCATTGAAAACTTTGTTTGCCTGAAATGTTTTGATACCTGGGTTTCGTTTTGTTGATATGTATTGTACAACATTACTTTAAGTACATCTTTGAAACCCTCGAATTTTGTGACCTTATATTACTATTGGCTTTTAGTGGTTGCTTACTGGGCTATTTAGCTCATAAATTGTTGTTCTGTTTCTTTTCAGATCAAGATTAGGTGTGTGGTGGCTAGCTTAGCAGGGATTGTTGAGTGAGCACCAGGTGCCTAACAGGAGATTAGTTTTGTTTAATAAATCTGTTATTTGTCAAAACCTTTAGTATTCTTTGAATTTGGGTTGTAAACCAATTATTGTTTGTTTCTCTAATTATTTAGTTTTGTTTGGAATTTAGTGTATTATTTTGGATTTGTATTTGAGAGACAGGTATTGAGGCTTTGTGTGTCCACTTGGTCTCGGCCTTGTGGGCATACGGCCGTTTGTCAACGCGTCGAGTCCGGCGAGCCGGGTTCGGGGCGTGACAAATCTAAGTGGTATCAGAGCTCTCAGTTAATTTGATCCTAGTATTCCAAACATAACCTTCTGATTTAGAGTGTTAAGCGATCTGACTTTAGTTTAGCACAAAATCCTTAAAGGTTAGTTAGTTTGACATAATCATCTTGTTTGTTTGACTCCGTTTGGGTTACCTCGCAGAATGCCGCCCCGTAGAGCTGTTCGCCGGAGCGTTGCAGAATTATTGGGACAGGCATCGGCTGCCAGAGAAGTCCCAGCTGAAGAGGCCATGGAAGTCCCTGCTGAAGGGGGATCGAGTTCAGTGGGTAACCAAGAAGTTCTATTAGAGTTGATGCGGGAAGTGGTAGGGTTGGTGCGTGAGCAGAGGCAACAGCAAGCACCAGCACCGCCCCCACCACCTCCTCCTCCAGTGTTAGAACCAAAGGAGAAAACTGTGATGGAATTCAAGAGATCCGGTCCGCCACCGTTCGAGGGAACTACCAATCCTGATGATGTGGAAGTTTGGGTAGAAGAAATGGAGAAGGCATTCGCAGGAATGAAGTGCACAGAGGAAGAAAAGCTCAGGTTTGGGGTGTACATGCTTAAGGGCCCGGCAAATCACTGGCACCAAGGAGAGCTTCGCGTTCGTCAGGGGCAAGAATTCGAATCTTGGGAGAAATTGAGGGAAGCCCTCTTCTGCAAGTACTTCACCAGAGACAAGATGGTTCAATTTGAGAGGAAGTTCATAAATCTGACCCAGGGAAATATGACAGTTGATGAGTATGAGATGGAGTTTGACAGACTTTCGAGGTATGCTCCAAAGCTGGTAGATGATGATGAGAGCAGGGCTCGGCGTTTTGAGGGAGGTTTACAGGCACATATTCGTAGGGGTCTGGCCGCTTTGCACTTGACCAGTTATGCTGAGGTAGTGAGTCGTGCCAGGTCCTTGGATACTGTTTGGGGTGACACTAGAGATCAGAGCAGGAAGTTTCAGAGAAAGAGGGATAGAAGTTTTGACAACCAGAAGAACCGTCAGTTTGGAAGTGGAGGTAAGCCTAGGTTGGAGGCAGGACAGGGTGCATCTCAGACTGTCAGCAGTCCACCAGCGCAGCGATCTCGAGGGTCAGCATATGTTCCTTTTCGTTCTAGCCAGAGATGTGCTACTTGTCGAGGTGCACATGCGACCGCCGATTGCAGGCGCACTACTGGGGCTTGTTTCAGATGTGGCAGTTTGGAGCATCGTATTGCCGGATGTCCGCAGCTGTCTTCTGGAGCACAGAGGACACCTAGTGTGCAGGATTCGAGGTTGGTGTCAGCACCTAAGCCTCAAGCATCGTCGGGTCAGCGTGCTGGGAAGGAAGTAGCTAGTGAGCAGCCGACTTCCTCCACTCTGCAGAAGGCAGGAAGGCCAAAGACCCAGGGGCGTGTTTATGCGATGACTCAGGAGGATGCACATGCCTTTAATGCAGTGGTCTCAGGTACCATATCAGTTTATTCTGTTTATGCTTGCGCCTTATTTGATTCTGGAGCTACACACTCGTTTATCTCGTCTGCATTTGTTCGTAAGCATGCTTTACCTGCTATAGCTGTGGATTATGATTTGTGTGTTGCCACCCCTCTGGGAGTTGAGGTTGTTTTGGATAGAGTCTGTGAAAATTGTCCGATCTCTATTGCTGGTCATGAGTTACTAGCTTGTTTGCATGTTATGAGCATGAGTGACTATGATATTATTTTGGGAATGGATTTCCTGTCTGTTTATCATGCGGTAGTTGATTGTCATGCAAAGAGAGTAGTCTTTAAAATCCCTGGAGAAGCAGAATTCACCTTTCGTGGGAGTGAGTCTGCATCCCCGCCTCGTGTGATTTCCGCCTTGCAAGCTCGGAAATTACTCTTGAGTGGGTGCTCAGGGTTCCTTGCAACAGTAGTTGAGGAAAAACTAGAAGGGCCAGTGTTAGAGGACATTCCTGTGGTCAGGGAGTTTTCTGATGTTTTTCCCAAAGATCTTCCGGGTTTACCTCCAGACAGAGAAGTGGAGTTTGTTGTTGATTTGATTCCAGGAACTAGCCCTATCTCTAAAGCTCCTTACAGAATGGCACCTGCTGAATTGAAAGAACTGAAGAAGCAACTTGAAGAACTTTTGGAGAAGGGTTTTGTTCGACCTAGTGTTTCGCCTTGGGGTGCTCCAGTGTTATTTGTCAAGAAAAAAGATGGCACTTTGCGGTTGTGCATCGACTACCGAGAGCTGAACAAGGTGACGGTGAAGAACAGATATCCACTACCTCGGATTGATGACCTTTTCGATCAGTTGCAAGGTTCTCAGGTATTTTCTAAGATTGATCTTCGATCGGGGTACCATCAGTTGAAGATCAAGCCAGAAGATGTGCCGAAATCTGCTTTTCGTACTCGTTATGGGCATTATGAGTTTATGGTGATGCCTTTCGGGTTGACGAATGCCCCAGCTGCTTTTATGGATTTGATGAATCGAACCTTCCAGCCTTTCTTGGATCAGTTCGTGGTGGTGTTCATTGATGATATTCTGGTGTACTCGAAGAGCCGAGAAGAGCATGAGGAACATTTGAGGATTGTGCTAGGTATCTTGAGAGAGAAGAAGCTGTTTGCAAAATTCTCTAAGTGTGAGTTCTGGTTGGACAGGGTAGCCTTCCTTGGTCATGTGATAACCAAGGATGGAATTTCTGTTGATCCCAAGAAGATAGAGGCAGTTGTTGAGTGGAAGAGGCCTACCTGTGTGACAGAGATTCGCAGTTTTCTGGGGCTAGCTGGTTATTACAGACGGTTTGTGGAAGGGTTTTCGGCATTGGCAGCACCGTTGACTAAACTCACCAGGAAAGGAGCAAGTTTTCAGTGGTCAGATCAGTGTGAGCAGAGTTTCCAAGAGTTGAAACGTCGATTAGTGTCAGCTCCCATTCTCACACTTCCATCTCCTGGTGGAGGGTTTGTAATTTACAGTGATGCTTGCAAGACTGGTTTGGGGTGTGTTCTAATGCAGAATGGTCATGTGGTGGCATACGCCTCACAGCAGTTAAAGCCTTTTGAGGTAAATTATCCCACTCATGATTTGGAGCTAGCTGCAGTGATTTTTGCTTTGAAAATTTGGAGGCATTACCTGTACGGAGAGGCTTGTGAAGTATTCACAGATCACAAGAGCCTTAAGTACATTTTAACTCAAAAGGAGCTGAATATGAGACAGAGGAGATGGTTGGAGTTGCTGAAGGATTATGATTTGACTATCAGTTATCATCCTGGGAAGGCAAATGTGGTGGCTGATGCACTTAGCAGGAAGTCTTTTGGTAGTGCCGCTGCATTGATTAATTCCCAAAAGCCAATCCTTGAGGATATGAGGAGGTTGGAACTACAGGTGATCTTGCAGGGAGTAGGTGGATCTTTGGCAAGTTTAGTGGTGCGACCTACTTTGTTGGAAAGAATTAAAGCAGCACAAGGGGAAGACAGCTATGTCCAGAAGATTCGACAGGAAATAGAAATTGGCACTCAAGTTCAGTTCAGGATCCATCAGGATGGTTCAGTGAGGTTTGGAGATCGAATTTGTGTTCCGGATGTTTCAGTGTTAAAGAAAGAAATCATGGAAGAAGCTCATTACACCAGTTATTCTGTTCACCCAGGCAGCACTAAGATGTACAGGGATCTGAGGGGTACTTTCTGGTGGAATAATATGAAGCGGGAGATTGCGCAGTTTGTGGCGCAGTGTTTGACCTGTCAGCAGGTTAAGGTGGAGCATCAGAGACCCGCAGGACTTCTTCAGCCACTTCCGATTCCTGAGTGGAAGTGGGAGAACATCGCGATGGATTTTGTGTTGGGTTTTCCTAGAACTGTCAAGGGTTTTGACAGTGTGTGGGTAGTGATTGACAGATTAACCAAGTCTGCGCATTTCTTGGCTGTTAAGACTGGCATGTCTTTGGAGAAGTTAGCAGAGTTATACATTGAGCAGATCGTGAGACTCCATGGAGTTCCAGTGTCGATTGTGTCAGATCGGGACACCAGATTTGTGGCTCACTTCTGGAAAAGTTTGCACAAGGCTTTAGGTACTAAATTGACTTTCAGCACAGCTTTTCACCCGCAGACAGATGGGCAGTCCGAGAGAACGATTCAGATCCTAGAGGATATGCTTCGAGCTTGTATGTTGGATTTTGGGGGTTCTTGGGATCGACACTTGCCTTTGATAGAGTTTGCTTATAATAATAGCTATCAGGCAAGTATTCAGATGGCTCCTTATGAAGCACTTTATGGCAGAAGGTGCAGGTCACCTATTTGTTGGGATGACGTGGGAGAGAGGAGATTGTTAGGGCCTGAGATTGTGCAGTTGACAGTGGAGAAAGTCAGTCTGATCAGGGATCGACTACGAGCAGCTCAGAGTAGACAGAAAAGTTATGCAGATAATAGAAGAAGAAGTTTAGAGTTTCAGATTGGTGATCATGTGTTCTTGCGAGTGGCTCCAACTAAAGGAGTTATTCGTTTTGGTGTTAAAGGGAAGCTTAGCCCTCGTTTTATCGGTCCATTTGAGATTTTGGATCGCATTGGTGAGGTGGCTTATCGGCTTGCATTACCGCCTTCGCTATCTCGAGTGCATGATGTGTTCCATGTCTCTATGCTGAAGAGGTTTATTTCGAATCCTGATCATGTGATACAGTTCTCCGACTTTCAGCTTAATAGTGATATGACATATGAGGAACGCCCTATTAAGATTGTTGATTTCAAGGAGCAAGTACTAAGGAGACGGATCATCCCTTATGTCAAAGTTCACTGGAGCAATCACTCAGAGCGTGAAGCAACTTGGGAGTTGGAATCGGAGATGCGAGAGAAGTACCCGTATCTCTTCTGATGATCAGGTGAGAGTTTAGAGGACTAAACTCCTTTTTAGGGGGGGTGAGTTTGTAAAACCGCCTCTTTAATTAAAAAAAATCTGTTTTAATTTTTAAAATTTTAAAAATCTCTTAGCCTTATCCCTTCTAACAGAGATTCGGGAGAAAAATCTCGTAACCTACGAGAGATTTTTCCCGAGCCCTAGCCTCGCCGTCTTGGTTTTCGTGAAGTGCCGGCGACAAGAAGAAGGAGAGGATCTCACGACAATTTTCCTTTCTTTCTCCCTAGTTCTTGGAGGTAAGCGATCTTCTTCTTTGATCTAGGGTTTGATGAGTCAATGTCTTGTGGTTCTTGATTGTGGTGAGTAATGTATACTTTTCTGCATGCCAATGTTTGGTTTTTGTGCATGGATCTGTAATTTCTGGTGGTTTATAATGTACCAAAACATTGACTTAAAATAGTTGGTGAAGTTGTAGATCGATGGAGATATAATCCTGTTATTGGTAAAGTTGAAACCTCTTTGACTGCAACATAGATTCGTCTGTATGATTAGCTTGGTCACATAAAAAAATTCTTTATGAAATTTTGCCGGCAGTGTTAGTTAGATGCATTGGATAGAGTACTGATCTTCTACTGCCACCAAGTTATGACCAACTTTTTCCTAGAAAAAAAAAAAAAAAAAAAAAAATTCTGCAGTGCCTCCTTGAGCCACATTAGCAGGAAACCGCTAGAGCTGTATGAGACTGGCCTTTGTCATTTCACACCCCATGGCTTTCATATTTTATTCATGTATTGGAAAGGAACCATAATCTGACTTTTCTCTGACAAGTATCAATTACCGGTTTCCATTGAATGCATAATAATGGATCCTGATCCCAAAAACTCTAAAGCTTTAGAATCGACATGAGTGATCAAATGAAATAAAGCTGCTACATAAGGACTTGTTCGTGGGGATAACATAAATGTAACCCAACTGAGGCACTGTCAAATGTCCCTTGGAGCTAGAGCCAAAGTAGTTCCTAATGTCAGTGTTATTATGCCTCTCAAGACATGAGATTCAATAGGTAAGCTGACTATAAAATGAAGATTATTTGTATTTATCTTCTTTCACCAGTGCATTTGTCTGTCAAGTTTTCCAAATATTTGAGATAAGTGGCATGATAATGATATCTGATTTTCTATGTATGTCAGTAATCAAATGCAATACGAGTGTTAGTGATATATATATTTGTGGGTTTTGGTTGGTGTTAGGGTGGTTGTTATCGTAAGGAGTAATACATTGTGGATTCTGATATTGGCTCGCATAGTAGGTGTTAGAGCCTGAATCATGTTTGTGATTAAGTTTGGAATCTAAGGTTAGTGCAATGTTCTTGTTATAGGATCTGTGCTTGAATCTTGATTTTGTGTCCGAGGGGGGTTCTGTAGCTCGGAGTTATTTTCCAGGTAAGTAAACCACGTATATACCTTATATTTGTATTTATATAAAATTTTTGATTTCTGAAATTATTTATATAATTATTTAATTATTTGGGATTTATTGTGAAATAAATTTTCACAATATTATATTTAATTGTTTTGTGTTAAAATGTTAAGCCTAAAATTATATTCAAATTTATTGATTATTTATGTATTTATTTATTTATTTATTTATTATTTATTTATTTATTCAATTGATTTGAATATTTTATTCGAATATTGAATAATTATTGTTGACAGTGATTTTAGAAACAACATATTTTGACATAGCAAATTATAGTCCCCAACTAACTTTGCAACAACCCTGTCATTGGGGGGTTAAACACTGACCATGTCGACATGTATTTCTGATTCTGATAAGAAACTATAGTTTCGCACCGTTCCGTCGGTGGAGAATAACGGCTTCTGATAATCTGGCTCGGGTCACCGAGGGTAAATAAATGAACTATGATAATCTGGCTCGGGTCGCCGAGGGTAAATAAATGACTTCTGTGTTTTGTTTTTGGCATTAGTTATTGGGGGACATATATACCTGTTCATTGAAAACTTTGTTTGCCTGAAATGTTTTGATACCTGGGTTTCGTTTTGTTGATATGTATTGTACAACATTACTTTAAGTACATCTTTGAAACCCTCGAATTTTGTGACCTTATATTACTATTGGCTTTTAGTGGTTGCTTACTGGGCTATTTAGCTCATAAATTGTTGTTCTGTTTCTTTTCAGATCAAGATTAGGTGTGTGGTGGCTAGCTTAGCAGGGATTGTTGAGTGAGCACCAGGTGCCTAACAGGAGATTAGTTTTGTTTAATAAATCTGTTATTTGTCAAAACCTTTAGTATTCTTTGAATTTGGGTTGTAAACCAATTATTGTTTGTTTCTCTAATTATTTAGTTTTGTTTGGAATTTAGTGTATTATTTTGGATTTGTATTTGAGAGACAGGTATTGAGGCTTTGTGTGTCCACTTGGTCTCGGCCTTGTGGGCATACGGCCGTTTGTCAACGCGTCGAGTCCGGCGAGCCAGGTTCGGGGCGTGACATATTGGCTTGCATCGCTTCTGATGTCGTGCACACTACCTCCAAATGCCCTATCCTTTGTGAAGACTGGGGCAAGTTTATTGAAAAATAGAAAAGATTTGCCAGATAATCCAGCTGCTTTCTTGTGAGCCTATATTGTATTACAAAAGAAAATTAATCATATTAGGAACAAGTAGATCTCATTAAAAAAAAATATTAAATATCTTTATTCCTACCTTCACATTTTCATCATAAGCACTTTTCACGCAAAGAATAGTGCTACTTTCATAATTCCAGTCAAAATCACTCATGAGTAGAATATCAGATATGTTTGCAGTTTTAGTTCTAAAAGCTTCACGCGAGATTCAATATTTGGTATGGCTTTTAGCATGGTTTATGGGATTATTTCTTTTATCATCTTTTCTAATTGAAGAGATACCTGCCTCGAAACCCATTTCCAATCCACGACAATAGATCCATAGAAAGTTCAACCAATGCATCAATTATGGCTTTATCTTCCTCGAGGGTCCAATAAAGTTTGTTTTGTCCTTTACCCCTTTGTGTGACTCTGTGTCCATGCAAAAGAGAAAAACAAAGGTAAAGAAATAACACAATGCTAAAACACAAGACTATCAAATAAGAATTCGAGGATAGAACTATAAAGTGCTTCAAGGATATTTGGTATACACATGTATGATATTGATATTAAAATGTGCCACTGCAAAAGAATAAAATAATAAAATAATAAAAAAGAAAAATAAGAAAAAAAAGAAATAACAAATTCAAACAGAAGAGCAATATATAAAGGCATCCACTATATAGATATCATATAACAAAGTAACTTAAGTTCGAATTGAGACCATTCATCTATTAGTTCAGTGACTTGTAATGTTATTTGTATAATATTGCATCTTGTTCTCCAAGGGCAAAGCATCAATTTAATCATGGGCAGGATGTTTTGTCATCTCTTTTCTAAAATGAAATTGTGTAGCAAAGAATATGTGTGAATAAAACATCATTGGATCGGTATGTTAAAGAAATTTGTACTTGTTAGAATTTTCCAACAAATTTTTAGTAGACCAAATATCCTCTCAATTATATTTCTAGCACTAGTATATGTGTCCCGTCTAATGCTCCAAGATAATTCTATGTTAGGGAAAAAAATTGTTACTTTATAACTCATCAACGCAACCTCAAAATACTTGAAGGAAACAAAGAAACAATGAAAAATCTACAAACTTAAGGTATCACCTTATCATTTGAACATGCAAGGACTAGTTCAAGTTTCTTTAGCAAAACACTTCCGTGTAGAATAATAGACTTTAAAACGCATGAAAATGTCACCTATGGAAAGTTAAATTTGATTATTATTTTTTTGACATGGTGTGCCATAATGTTTGTAAACATTGCCACCATCTCCTCAACCATTGACATTTCTTGTGTCTCGTTAACACCAATGATGATGAGCAATTGATTTAAAGTATAAAACAATGATGATTCATGTGTAGTTCATCAATGCATTTGTTGTCGCTTTCATAAACCACCTTATTCAAGTATTCATATTGCTGGTGACACTAAACTGATATTGACTCAATCTCATGTTGGATCATTCTACTTCTATTGTCATGTTTGCCTTCTTGCACATGCGATACTAATGACATTTGGAATGTAAAAATAGCACATACACATTATAAAATACAGTCGGATTTCATCAACCTTGTCTATATCTAAAATAACAATTATGTATGTCAATTTCACCAAGGTTTTTACAACCTAAAACTATAAATATATATAGACATAAAATTAGAATATCAGTCAATAATGATGTAAAATTAAATACTGACAACATTATGGTCTATAAGCAATGGCCAATAGTGTTTCTAAGTATGAACAGATGCACTGCATCATTCAGCGCTAGTATTTGTCCATGTGAATCTTGACTTGTTAGCTGGACAGGACTGTTAACAAATATGAATTGCTCTATGGAGATGCCGCCTGTAGAGACAACATAGATTTTTATTTTCTTTAGATAAAACTATAGAAATTTCCATTAATTTTCTAATTTTAGTTGGAAGTTTAGGAATTGCATTTGATAAAGATTTTACAAATCCAGTACAGATTTGAGTCTTATTTTTAAACTTTTATTGTTTATTGAAAAATTATGTTGCCAAACAAATGAGGAAGATCAATTAAGTTGAACATCTGCATAAACTTCTCCAAACATAACCTTATGAACCATCTTTAGCTTGTAATAGAAGTGTCAATCTTTCATAATGAATTCCAAAATTTAATTAACTTTCTTATTAAGAACATGCAAATCATGGAATCTTTAGGCATAGTCAAATTAACCAAAGAAAAACAAAAAAAGATTTGATTTTTGAAATGATTAGTTACAAAGTATTCAAATTATTTATGCAGATGAAACAAAAATTTCCTTCTATAAAGAAACAAGTTTGAAATTTAAGAATATAATGAATCAATTAACCTATCTAAAAACATCAAAGAAATCTCAAAGTCTTAACAATCCAACCAATCAATCACACAAAAAACTCAAACCATTAGAAACAAAATTTAGATTCAAAACCCAAACATTTGTTGGCTAAAAGCCAATTATATATATATATATATATATGTTAGATAGGGACCCACCACCCTAACTTCTCCATAACAGCTGTTGAGGGGAAGGTTTAGTATGAGTATATAAGCTAGAGGGAACTCACTCCGACAGGCGATGTGGGACTAATAGACCTAGTTAACCATGCCTTCCCAACAATATATATATATATATATATATATATATATATATATATATATATATATATATCACGCACGCAATGCTACTCGTTAAAAAGGGCTATTCATTTCTGCTACTCTAGCATGAGCTTGGTCATATATTTTTGGAAGCCAAAATCCCAAACTGCATTTGAAACACTCAATAACCAAACTGCAGTTGCAACACCCTAATGCAAATAAGATACAATTGCATAAGCTTTATAAAAACTAAGTAAACCAACTGAAGTTGCTGTTAGATGTACTATACATATATTTATACGTACTCTTTTCTTGTATACATATACATCTACAGTACCGTATAAGGTACTATATTTTCCTATATGTACATCATCATCATTATTGAGAAATGACAAGATGAATTATTCCTAACATGGTATCAGAGCTATAGATCCCTCCGGCAATCGACGCCGGCCATCTCTCTCCGGCTGTCCGGCTGCAGTCATCTCCTTCTCGCTCGTTTTCCCGACAGCCTCACTCCTTCTTCTGGTTCCTCTCCTCGCCGCTCCCTGTCTCCTCTAATTCCTGGCAGTCTCCTCAGACCGCAGCCAGCCTCTCTGTCTCTCCTTTTTCCTCACCGGCCAGTCCCTCTCTCATCTCCCCGGCAGCCATCAGATCCGCCGCAGCTCCCCCTCACCGGCCTCATTCCCCGCAACCCCACCCCCCACACCGCCTCCTCCCCACGCAGGCCCCACCCCCCACACCGCCTCCTCCCCCGCAGGCCCCCCACCGGCCATCATCGGCTCCTTCCCCCGCAGCCCTAACCTCCCTACCGGTTCCTCCCCCGCAGCCCCAACCTCCCCACCGGCTCCTCTCCTGCAGCCCCAAACCCCCCCCACCGGCTCCTCCACCCGCAGCCCCCCTCCACCGGTCTCCTCCCCCGCAGCTCCCCCCCACCGATCTCCTCCCCGCAGCCCCCCACCAATCTTCGACTCCGCCGCAGCCTCTCTCCTCCACCGGCCTCCTCCCCCGTAGCCCCCCCCATCGGCCTCCTCCCCCGCAGCCCCCCCCACCTTCTCTCCCGCCTCCCCCCCTCCTACCTCTCACCGGCCTCCGCCCCGCAGCTCCCCTCTCTTTCGGCTGCTTCTTCTTCTCCTCCGGCGAACCTCGGTCAATGTGCCGGTCCAAGTTCCCACACATGGCTTTTCTTTCTCCATTATAAGATGCTGTCTGGAATCTTGTTTTGATTCCAGACAAGCACATTCATATATATATATATATATTAAAAAAAAAAAAAGTCCCGGGCTTTCGACTTCGCAATTTTCAACATCGGAATTCCCAAAATCAAAGCAGACCGTCATGTATCACTCTTGTGGTATACTGGGCCACTTTCAACATAATTGTGGGACAAAGCAACGTGGACTTCAGCATGCTCCTCCCCCTTCTACCACAACTTCCAATCCTCTTCAGCATTTATCTTCTCTGGACTCTCCTGCTCCATTATCTTTTGCAGATCAACATTTGATAGCGATGTTCCGTCAGTTCCAGCAGTCCTATTTGGCAGACCCATCTACTGGCCATGAGATTTCGACTCAGGTCTCTTCATCTACTTCAGGTAGCTCCTGTCCTCTTTGGCTTCTTGACTCTGGTGCTTCTCTCCACATGACCCATGATGCTACTTATCTTCATCATTCTAATTCATCACCTCTTGTCCCTCATGTTCGCATTGCTGATGGTACACTCCTTCCTGTTTCCTCTACCGGCCATCTTTCATCAAGTGCTTTCTCTGTTCCTTCTGTTTCTTATGTTCCTTCATTATCTATGAATCTTATGTCTGTTAGCCAGCTTACTGATTATGATTGTGAAGTTATTTTTGACCGTACCTCTTGTCGTGTGCAGGATCGTAGTGGGAATGTAATTGGAATGGGTCGTCGTCATAATGGAGTTTATGTGCTCGATTCCCTTCGTCTTACATCTCTAGGTACATCTTTTCCTCACTGTAATGCGGCTGTTATATCTCATCATTTATGGCATCATCGTCTTGGTCACTTATCTTCCTCCCGTATGTCCTCTCTTGTTCGTCATGGAGTCTTAGGGTCTGTCTCCTCTCCTTCTGATGTTGTCTGTTTTGGTTGTAAACTTGGCAAACAACTACAACGTCCTTATCCTCCTAGTGTTTCTCAGACTACTGCTCCCTTTGAACTCATACACTCTGATGTATGGGGTCCCGCTCCCTTTGTTTCTAAAGGAGGTAATCGTTATTATGTTATTTTTATTGATGACTACACCCGCTTCACTTGGATTTATTTCATGCATCATCGTAGTCAGTTATTATCTATTTATCGCTCCTTTTCTACTATGATACACACACAATTTTCATCACCTATCAAAACCTTTCGATCTGACTCTGGCGGCGAGTATACTTCTCAAGCCTTTCGTGCCTTATTATCCTCTGAAGGCACCTTACCTCAGTTATCCTGCCCTAGAGCTCATTCTCAGAATAGCGTTGCTGAGCATAAACACCATCATATATTAGAGACAGCCCGTGCTCTTCTTCTAGGTGCTTTTCTTCCCCCTCACTTTTGGGCTGATGCAGTAAGCACTGCTGTTTATCTTATTAATCTACAACCCTCCTCTCATCTTCATGGTCGTAGCCCAGGTGAGTGTCTCCATGGGACTCCTCCTCACTATGACCATCTCCGTGCCTTTGGATGTCGTTGTTTCGTTCTACTTTCACCCCGGGAACGGACCAAACTCACTGCCCAGTCCATTTCTTGTGTTTTTCTTGGGTATAGTCTTGAGCATAAAGGTTACCGTTGCTATGATCCCATTACTCAGCGTATTCGTATTTCTCGTGATGTCACATTTGATGAGTCCACTCCATTCTATGCCTCTCCATCCTCCACTTCCTCTCCCTCTCCCTCCGTTCCTCTGTCTTTTCTTTTTCCTACACCCTCCAGTCCAGGTCTTCCTCCCATACCTATACCTCACACCCCTGACCCTTCTCCTGATCATCTCTCTCATTTATCTCCTCCTTTATCTATTGAGTCTCCTATAGTATCCTCCCCTTCCTCCTCTCTTCCTCTTGCTCATCCTCCTATACGTTTTACGTATCAACGTCGGGAACCCATAGCACCTCCATCTCAACCGGTCTCCTCTGATACATCTCCCACTGCTGATCCATCACCTGAGGTATCCTCTCATTCTTACTCTCTTCGTGATCGCTCTACTTTACATCCTCCTAATCGCTATGCTTCTGTTAGCACCAGTGTTTCAGATGTCTTTGAGCCAGGTACCTACAGCGAAGCAGTACAGTTGCCTGAGTGGCAGAATGCCATGGCCGAGGAACTTGATGCATTATCTCGGACTCATACATGGGATCTAGTTCCTCTTCCTTCCCATGCTGTTCCCATCACCTGCCGTTGGATTTACCGGGTTAAAACCCGATCTGACGGGTCTCTTGAGCGCTATAAAGCGCGTCTAGTTGCTCGAGGTTTTCAGCAGGAGCATGGTCGTGATTATGAGGAGACTTTTGCCCCTGTTGCTCACATGCATACTGTTCGTACCTTAGTTGCTGTTGCTGCTGTTCGTGGATGGGTTCTTCATCAGCTTGATGTGAAGAACGCGTTTCTTCACGGTGACTTGAAAGAGGAAGTATACATGACTCCTCCCCCTGGTCTTCGTGTTCCTACTGGAATGGTTTGTCGTCTTCGCCGTGCACTTTATGGTCTCAAACAGGCTCCACGAGCCTGGTTTGAGCGTTTCAGCACCGTAGTTGAGGCTGCTGGCTTCACTGCCAGCATACATGATCCCGCTGTCTTTGTTCATTCTTCATCTCGGGGTCGAACCATTCTTCTTCTCTATGTGGATGATATGATTCTTACTGGTGATGACTCTGCTCACATTGCTTTTGTGAAGCAGAAATTGTGTGAGACTTTTCTGATGACTGATTTGGGACCACTTCACTACTTTCTTGGCATCGATATCACCTCTCATTCGGATGGCTACCGGCTCTCTCAGCAGCGTTACACTCTCGATCTTCTTGCTCGTTCAGGTTTGACTGATACCCGTACTGCTGCCACGCCGATGGAGCTCCATTTGCAGCTCCGTGCTACTGATGGGATCCCCTTATTAGATCCTTCTCGCTATCGACATCTTGTGGGCAGTTTGGTTTACTTGTCTGTCACTCGACCTGATATTTCTCATGCTGTTCATATTCTCAGTCAATTTGTAGCAGCCCCGACTTCTGTTCACTATGCTCACCTTCTACGAGTGTTGCGTTATCTTCGTGGCACTGCCTCTCGTGGTTTGTTCTATCCTCACCACTCCACTCTACAGCTACAGGCTTACTCTGATGCTACCTGGGCTAGTTCTCCTGATGATAGGGTTTCTGTCACTGGTTACTGTATTTTTCTTGGGTCATCTCTCATTGTTTGGAAGACCAAGAAACAGCATACTGTTGCTAAGTCCAGTACTGAGGCTGAAGTCCGTGCTCTGGCTTCCACTGTTCAGGAGGTACTCTGGCTTCGGTCGATTCTACAAGATTTTGGCGTATCTATTTCTTCTTCAACTCCTATTCATTGTGACAGTACTGGAGCTCTTCAGATTGTTACAGATCCGGTTAAGCACGAGTTAACCAAACATATTGGTGTCGATGCCCACTTCACTCGATGTCATGTACGTGCCCAGGCAGTGTCTCTTCATTATCTCCCCACCGAGATCCAGGTGGCAGATTTTTTTACCAAGGCACAGACACGTGATCATCATCGTTTTATGCTATCCAAACTCAAGACTTTTGATCCGCCTTGAGTTTGAGGGGGGTGTTAGATGTACTATACATATATTTATACGTACTCTTTTCTTGTATACATATACATCTACAGTACCGTATAAGGTACTATATTTTCCTATATGTACATCATCATCATTATTGAGAAATGACAAGATGAATTATTCCTAACAGTTGCAACTCAAAAAATTTGACAAATCAGAAAGCATAAATCAAGTTCATTTAACAACAAGAAAACTCTGATTTTCGCCGCATATCTGGAATTAAACCCAACATGATTTATAAAAAAGATCCAAGGTGAAAGGAAACGCATGGTTCTTTACAGAAACCAGCAACAAGATTTAGCTATATACAGCATAATATAGCAAACAAGAACTCTTGAAGCACATAAGCAAAAACTATTTTGGCACAAATGTGATCCTTCCTGTGGAACCAAATTTCTTGCTTTATCTTGAAAGGAAAAAGATCATCCAAAGTAACAAACTTCAATGAAACCAAACATCAATTATGATTGCAAAAAGTATTTCCAAACCAAATCCAAATGGAAAGAAATGGCACCTATTTGTGTAGAGGAGAAGAATTTGTAGCCGATGAGAAATAAAAAGACTTGAAAAATGTTGGCATTTGTTGAGGGGGTACATATGTAATTTATGAGAAATGGTTATTATCACCACCTTGAGCAGAATGGTAATTACAAATGTTTTGAAACCTGACCCAGGAGTGATTTTGGAAGGCTCGTGGGCCATGGGTCAATTGCTATATCGTGATTGAACTAAGGTTGGCCCCACCATAAGTAATACATATATACTTTTATAATTTTAATTAAATATAAATATATAATATGTACTATAAATTGTTAAGAGTTTTTAAAACAATGATACAAAGTATAACAAACAAATAATTTTTTTTTATAATTTATAAGTACCAACAAATAGCTGGAAGTCAGTAACCTTGACAAGCCTAATGTTTTTAATATCATATAACAAATTATTATGATTTATAAGCATGATGATTAGCACGTATATAAATGTATAAAATCATAAGCATATATTTGATGATTTTATTAAAAGCATAATGTATAATGTAAACCTAGATATAAGAGTGATTCAGATTAACCCGATTCAATTCTCAAAAATTTAGTATTAATTGATATTTAATTAAATTATAGCATATAAATATTTATGTTTAATTTGTTTCAGAATTAAGAGGAGCATGAATTTTTATTTTAAAAATTAGGAAAATACAAAATTTTATTTTAAAACAAAATCATACAAAAACAATAGCATGCTTTATTTAGTTTGAACTCAAGACAGAACAAAGTTTTGTTATAAAATAAAGTTATGTAATAAAACATATGCTTTCTTTAGAATTTGAACAGAAGACCTCGCCTTTGCTAAAAAAAAAAACCACTAACCACTTGAGCTCTGAGAGGTCCAATAATGAAAAATCTAGAAAAATTAAAATAATATTTATTGTTTATGAATGATAAGAGGTCCAAACCCAGTGACCAAATGGGATCCGGTCAAACCGGGTTCAACCGGCTAGATTAAATCGGGTTTCAAAATAGATCAATGACTTTATGTAATGTTTACCAACAATAGTATCGGATGGTTTATAATGTCCTTCGGATAAATTTTTTAGTGGAACACCAAACTATGTACCATTTTCATTTTGTGATCCAAACTTCAATTTGAATCACAATAGTTATCCAACTTCAATTCTGTTTCACCAAATAGTTATCAATAGCTGATATGATGTAGATGCCAGAAATGCTTTGTCAATAGCTGATATGAAATTGCCCACTAAGCGGACAACGTGTCATATATGTGTTTTTAAATCATTAAAACTAGATTAAAATTTTTCAGTTGATCACACGATAAGATAAAATTGAAACTATGTAATTACTTTGATTCAATTTAAAATTTAGACCCTAAGTTAAAAAAAAACTCATAGTTTGCAGCTATGCCAAAATATGTACCCTATGTCATTGTTTAGCCAACAGTGAACACTTGTGCTCTAAATGAGCTAGGTTGTGCATGTGCACAAATTAACTAACCCATTAGTTTTTCATTCATCCAATCGTGAATAAGGTTATGACCATCAATTTTTCATTTAATTGTCATGTCACAAACAAACACATGCATGGTGTAGGGAAAAAGTTACAGAAAATTATTAAATAATTTAAAATACAGAAAAAAAAATGGACAATTGGCCTGGGATTAAGCACGTGTATGCGCTGCCCTAATACTGATATAGCCTCCCCCTTCGTGCAGGTATGGACGACTCCTCTCTAAGTATTAGGGTACACTAACCCACGAATCACGAATCATTCACCAGCAACTTAGCATATTTAGTTCTGGCAGTGCACAAGTGTTCACCACCCAAGGTTTCAAGAAGATTAAGTTTGAGAGAAGGAGGAGGAGAATGTGTATTGGATAGAGGGATGGTTGCCCCTTATAAACTAGTGAAGCCATGAAAATTCCTCTCCCTTTCCAATGTGATACTAAAGTTTGTATAGACACAAAGTTTAAACATGGTTGGGTGTTCATTTGGGTTGGGCTTGGGCCTTAGCCCAGCCCATATCCAACAATCCCCCGCAACACCCATAACCTAAGCAAATCAAAGAGAAGCAAGAAGTAAAAGGAAAATCAAAAGAAATGTCAAGGAGAGTAACACGAGTAGATACAAAGAGAACCTTGGGTTTTCATAAGATCAAGTTGAAGTGTCTTTACCAGACTTGAACTTTACCTTTTCAACAAGGTTTTCAACTGATGGGGAAAGTAGTGAACTATGTCTTGAACTACAACCCTTTGAATAAGAAGTCAACTTTGTTGAAGATCTTATGTGACACTTGAGCTAATTGGGGTTGGCGCATTATTGGTCTTGCGCTCGATACCATTTTATAGAGATTGTTAGAGAGTTAGCCCATTGGCTTTCATAGCTGCGGCTTGACAACTATCTCCACATAGGTGAGATTTCCAGAGATATCTGTAGTGTAATATCTTGCTTTACCAGCCATTGATCTTATTAAAAGCAGAGCTCAACCTTAAACCACTACATGAGAGCACACATCATAGGAATGGGGTAATGAAATACATATCTCAAATATGCATAGGGTGCTCTCATAGTCAACCAATCAATATCTTCCCTTTGAACTTCTATCCTGGGATCTCCATTCATAGAAATAGGGTCACTATTGTTATTGACCTTTATGGGCTAAACACCATTCCCCTCGACACCTCGGTTATCATTTGTCTCGATAACCCTTTAGTCAGGCAATCAACTAGATTTAGCTCCGACTTTATGTAATCAATGCTCACAACGTTGTGCTTCAAATGTCTCCAAATTGACTTGTGGCGGATCCGCATGTGCCTACTCATTTCATCGTTAGTACTTTCATGCTTACACAATTCAATAGCATATTTAGAATCATAGTGTATAGCAATAGGAGGAATAGGAGAAGACACAACTGGAATTTCAGGAAGTAAATTTCTAATCCATTCAGCCTCTGTACATGTAGAATCAAGCGCAATCAATTCAGCTTCCATGGTGCTCTTAGCATTGAGCTTCTGCTAGCAGATTTCCATTGGACAGCTCCTCCTTCAAGTAGGAATACTTGGTCTGAGGTTAATTTAAGATCCACTGTGTCAGATATCCAGTTGGCATTTGTGTATCCCTCAACCACACTAGGGAATCGAGTATACCTCAGTCCCAAAGACATAGTACATTTTTGGAATTCGAGAACCCTCTCAAGAACAGTCCAGTGTTTTTGATTAGGGTTACTGGTATAGCTACTTAGTCTAGAAACAGAATATGTAATGTCATGTCGGGTTCTGTTTGACAAATACATTAATGATCCTATGATATGAGCATAGAGATCCTGACTCACATATTAACCTTTATTTTTCTTAAGGTGTATACTAGGATCAAAGGGTGTAGCAGCAGGTTTGCAACCCAGATATCCATATTTCTCTAACACTTTCTTAGTGTATTGAGATTAATATAAGGCCATATGCTGATTTAGTAAGCTTGATTCCTAGGATAACATTGGCTTCAACGAGATATTTCATATCAAACTTACTACTCAGGAACTTCTTGACATCACAAACAAGATCAAGATCAGAAGCAAATATCAACAGATCATCAACATACAAGCACACAATAACATATATGCCATTTACCAATTTACTGTAAACACGCCTGTCATAGTTGTTTACAACAAATCTATAAGAGATGATTATAGAGTCAAACTTAGCATGCCACTGCTTAGGGGCTTGCTTTAGTCCATAAAGAGATTTTACAAGTTTGCAAACCTTATGCTTTTGTCTGGGGACAACAAAGCCTTCAGGCTGCTCCATGTAAATTTTTTCCTGTAAATCACCATTTACGACGGCAGTCTTTACATTCATCTGATGGATTTCAAGACTAAAAGCAAAGGCAAGTGCTATAAGGATTCTAATGGTGGTAGTGTGAGCTACTAGTGAATAGGTGTCAAAATAATCAAGTCACTCTTTCTGTTTAAACCCTTTTGCAACTAACCTGGCATTGAACTTTTTAATGGATCCATCAGGTCTCAACTTTTTCCTAAAGACCCATTTACAGTCGAAAGGTTTACTTCCAGGAGGCAAGGAAGCAAGTATCTAGGTATGGTTACTCATGATTGAGTGATACTCATCATCTACAGTTCTTTCCAGAATACTAAACCAGCAGAAGCCATAGCCTCCTGATAAGTAGTAGGGGTATCCTCAATCATAAAGGTGACAAAATCATCACTTAGGTTCCTTTCCACTCTTCCTCTCTTGCTTCTTCTAGGTTCCTGTACTGGAATAGGAGCCATGCCAAAAGTGGAGCTGGAGGTTAAAGGTACAGAAGGAGTGTGACTAAAGACTGATCTCAGAGGGAGGATATTCTAAAAAAAGACGGCATGTCTAGCTTCAATGATGGTGTTCCTAGCGATTTCACTCACCTCTGAGTTAATGACTAGAAATCTCCCAACATTGCTATCTAGGTCATACCCTATAAACACTGCACCTAAGGTTTTGGGACCTATCTTCCTGGTTCTAATATCAAGAATCTTTACCTTAGCTAGACACCCCCACACTTTGAAGTAATTGAGCTGTGGGGCTCTTCTTTTCCAAAGTTCATAGGGTGTCGTGATGCGATCTTTAAATGGAATCCTATTCAGGATAAAGCAAGTTGAGAGCAAAGCCTTCCACCATAAGTTCTGGGGTACACCAGAACTTAATAGCATGGCATTCACCATGTCCATTAATGTCCTATTTTTCCTTTCAGCAACCCCATTGGACTCAGGAGTGTAAGGAGCAGTAAGCTTATGCGCAATCTCATTCTGTTCACAGAATGAAGTCATAGCATTTGAAGTATACTCTCCACCTCCATCACATCTAAGAACCTTAATGGTCTTGCCTAGCTGGTTCTCAGCTTCGGTTTTGAAAATCATGAATTTTCTAAGAGCTTCATCTTTGGATTTGATCAGCTATGTATAAAAGAATCTGGAATGATCATTGATAAAAGTAATGAAGTAGCGGTTTCCAGCTCTGGTAGGAGGTCTACAAGAATCACGAGATATCACTTGTGGATCAACTCAAGAAGATCAGAATTTTTGATGATATGTTGGAAATATTTCTTTAGTAATTTGGGTTGAACACAGATCTGACATTTAGAACCTTGATCAAATTTGGATTTAGGAATCAGTTTAATGTTCATCAACCTTCTAATAGTTCCAAAGTTCACATAACCCAATCTTCAATGACAAATGTCACAAGACTCAACATTCAATACTACAGATGAAGAAGAAGAAGAATCAGAACTTTCATTAAAAGATAAATCAGAAGGTTTATATACATTGAGTTTGAACAAATCACCAGATACAAAATCTTTACCAATAAAAAGATTACTTCTAGAGATTACAAGGCAATTTGACTTAACTACAATCTTGTAACCAGACTGAATCAAAAGAGAACCATCGATAAGATTTTTCCTAATGTCGGGTACGTGCTGAATGTTTAACAAGGTGAGGACCGTTCTAGAAGTCATCTTCAAATCAATTCGTTATCTGCTTAACACGTGTGCCACTAATCCGTTTCCAAGAGTCACAGATCCTCCACTTGAGACCTGATAAGTGGAGAATCAGAAGCGTTAAGCACAAATGTGGACGTCCAGAATCAAGAAACCACTCTAGGTGTTAACAAGTTAAATTGACAGAAGGAATGAAGGAAATTGACCTAAAGAAAGGCCTAGAGGAAGGTTCACCCATCTCAAGCACATTTACTTGCGATTTGGGTAGACCAGAAGTTTTCTTGACAAGTTCAGTCTTGTGGGAGAAGCAGCCACGAGCAACATGGTTTGTCCTACCACAAACAAAACAATGTGTAGGATTTTTCTCATAAGTTTTAGGAGCAAAAAATTTGGGTTGCTTAGAGTTTTGAGGACGTGAGTGGGTTGGTATTGAAGAGACTTTAGTATTTGTTCTTCCAAAGCTTCACTAAACCTTAAAATTTTTGGTTTGTTTAATCCTTGTGAAGTAGGGTTAATTATATATTAGGACAATCATGTGCATATAACTATTTGTATAGATTTGAGTACGCTCATAAATAAACTTAGAAAGTTAAATTATGAAAATTTGACTGTTTTGAAATCACTATTATCAAGTTGTCACTCTTGATTTGTTAAGAAAGTTTAAAAAAATATGAAGAAAGTGAAGAAGGATGAAAGCAGAGGGCTGAAAATAGGTAAACAAAAAGAAATTGTATTATATTTATCAATAAATCAAAATACACTTTTTTGGTTGGGAGAAATATAATTTTTTATTGTTTAAGTTTTTGTGACATATTTTGCGATGAGATTAGGTTGTTGCAAATAATGTGTCACAAAATGCTTTATTTATGATAATAACTCTTTCACTCAAAATTGTGCGATACATTTTGCTACATTCACAAAAGATTTTTTTTTTTTGCGACATACTTTGATAATGTAATCTGACGTTTTTGTTTTTTGTTGCAAATTGTTACAAAATGTGTCACAAATTTTCTACACTTTTATGTGTCGCAAATACAGGTTTTTCTTGTAATATAGGGTCATTGAAAACTATAACTGTATATTCTCATAATAAATTTTTAAATTTAACACCATTTTAAATTTTTATACCGGAGTTATGATCAAGGACGAAACTAAGGGGGGGCTAGCAGGGGCCCCCCCCCTCTCAGCCAGTATATATATATACACACACACACACACACTATTAGTTTTTATATATTAATATATATTAATAGTAAGAAACTGGATATTATGAAAAACATTAATGATAATTGTTGATAACATTCGATTATAATAGTTATCTTTTTTTTATCATACATATTATTTAAGTAAACATAAATATGATAAAAATATAAAGAAAACCTCATCAATATCCATTTGCAGATTTCATGACATTTGTATTTTTTTATTCCACATGATTAACATGTTAATTTATTATGAATTATTATATTGTAATAATGAATCACATCTACTGTAATCTATTAATATTAATATTCATCAATACTAACCCATTAATAGCATTTATTCTCATTCTATAGAACCTGCAGCGTGAGCGTGGTTTTTCATACTAATATATATAAAGGGGGCCATTGGTAGTTGGGATTATCAAATTTTGGATTGGTGGTTCATGCCAAATATAATAATGTTAAGTTTGGCAATTGAAAAGCAAAATTGATGTACCATGTAATTGGGTGGTGTCTTTTTTCTTTGAATGATGATGATAGTTCTTATAAGAGAAATCACCTTGCAACTTATTCAGAAGCGCTTGGTTGGAGAGGAATTAGAAGTCCTCTTCTCCTTTGATCAAGAAAACATTGCATAATATAGTTGGTGGCTAGATGATAATTACATTATATATTGATTATATCAGCAAACTTTTCACTAGGGTCTTGCCTGTATTATTATTATTATTAATTTATATAATTAGCTTCAGAAATGCGTCAAGTTAGCTGTATGTAGCTTGAGGATAATTTTTTAGTTAAAATACTTTTCAAAAAAAAAATCTTTTCAAGTTTGTAATTGATCAATGACTCTTTCTAAAGAAAAAACAATACTAGCTCGTCTCAATCCATTGTTAATGTTATACCAAGAGAGGGGCACGTTTTGTATCCATCTCCTTGTTTTACACATTAATATAAAGGCCAGAATCCAAGAGGACTCGTGTCCTGTTAACATATTTAATGCCCCATTTGCTGGAAGACATTGGAATACCACTGCCATCTAAATAGGTCCTTTGATAGAAATGAACGTCTTTCTTTGCCCTCTGGGAGGGAACTTGTCTCAAAGTAGAGAAGCAAGTTAAATCCAAGTCTTTTGTGTGAAACTCGTCGTATACAGTTACCTCCTCTGAGTAGCATGCGTTACACAGATGGTAGCTATAGTTCGAGTGTGCATAGATAAACGTTTTATGTTTTATATAATTGTTTTAATTAAATATCACAATGTCGCGCGCACTATTTTGTATCGAAAACAATTATTATGTAGACTAATTTTTTTTTATTTACATGTTACCTTCAACCCCCCTATCAATTAATCCTGGTTCCGTCCCTGGCTATGATCAACTTCTTAAAAATATAAAATGATAACCATCCATACAATAAATTCAAAAACTAAAATGATTTTGCTCCGTAGATAAATTTGACTCGATTTGAAAAAACTCAATATTGCATGAATTATCGAAGCAACAAAAACTTATCATGGTAGAAATTCACTGTTAGAGTTTAACGAAAACACAAGAGCGATAAGAAAAGAATTGCTCTTGAGTGTCAATTTTACCAACTTACATGATCAACAAATTGAAGTAACAATATATATACATGATCATTTGTTTTGCTGGACCATCAATGAACTTGACCACATTTAGTGGAGCATTAATAACACTGCATGGTGGATTTCATGGAAAGCTAACTGATCATGCATCCACTGAAGCACCTGTCTGTCTGCCACAATTAGTGGAGCATTAACAACATTGTGTGGCAGTTTTTATTTTTAGAAGCTGTTTGGTAGAGGGGTTTTAAAAAACCCCCTCTATAATGGTTAAAATTTTTTTTCTTCCAAACATTAGAACCGGTTAAAAAAATCCTTTCTAATTTAAATTAATAAAAAAATTAAATCTCTCTCTCCATCCACTCACTCACACACTAGGACCCTCTCTCTCTCTCTCTCTCTCTCTCGTTTCCGCGAGCTCCATCCGCCGCCCCTCGCTCTCGTTTCTCTTTCATCCGCCGCCGCTCCACCGCCGCTCCGTCGCAACTCTCTCTCGTTTCTTTTTTATCCGCCGCCGCTCCACCGCCGTTCCGCCGCCACTCTCTCCCTCCCCCCTCTCTCTCTCTCTCTCCCTCTCTCTCACTGAGCTCCTAAAACTCGCGGAGCGCTCGACGTTCCACTCCCTTCTCTTGATCGGCTTCAAGATCACTGAGCTCTCCACCAAGCGCCTACGTCACCGACATGTGCTTCTAGGTATTTAAGAAAAAGTGATGATGATTTCGCTTTAGGGCTCTAATTTGATCGATCGATACTGATTTTGTTTTTTGGATTAATGGTTATTCAAGGTCATGGTGGTGTGTGAGCATTGATCCGGAGACTTTGGGTTGAATCCCATTTATGCTTATCTTTGCAAAGAATAGCTGATGGAGTCCGTTTATGGTTTCTTTAAATGAGGGTATATTGATATGCATATGTAAAAATATATTTAATCACATTTTTGGGAGATAATGATGGAGTTCACCTTACATTAGTTTGGACACACAAAATCCTTTTGAGAATGTTAATTTGCATTAGATGTTTTTTTTGCTGAATTTATTGAATACAAAATAAAAAAAAAATTTACAGTTTCACAAGGCTGGACAGTGGAAATTTTTTTTTCTCTCAAGCATCAATCCTTCATTTATAAACCGCTGACTCTCTTAGTGGTTCTGTTCTTTGTATGTTTCACCAGGTTCTGGCTTGTTGAAGAGAAAAGGTTTTAAAGGATCATTTGCAGAGGTAGGATCTTCTGCTAAGGTTGTCTTATGTTGCATGGATAAGTCCTCTCATATGATCTTGACATTTGACTGTAATAAATAATAAATTGTATTTTTTCCATTCTTCTCTGTTCTGGTTACCAAATCCTATTAATGATGTGGTATTTGTCGTTTCTATTATCAGTCTTTTGCTGTGTTTTCTGGAGTTCATAGTCTTGTTGTCTGCTTCCTGAAGCGGCTTCGAGGGAAAGATGATGGTATGACATTGTTTTCCTCTGGAGCTTTCTTTTCGTTAAGCCTACTTGTTCTTATTGGTGTTTTTGTTATAGTTATTAATGCAGGTGTGGCTGGTTGCTGCACTGGCCTTGCTTTGAGCTTTCCAGGTGATCACCATTTACTAAACCTCCTGATGTGAACCAGGATGGTTACTTCTTGCATTTAGTTCTTCTGAACAGAATTGTTGCATTATCTAAATGATGAGATTATTACCAAGCATGTGGCATGAACTGCTGTGCAAGTAGATTGGAAACTTTTACCAGGTGAGGGTGCTATGTTCAGTTGTGGCATGATGTGATAGATCCATTTAGATGCTACCTGTTGGTTTTAGTATAGTCTATATTATACACTTTGTTTCCTGCTATAGTTACTTGAACAGTCTAATCCTGTCATTTGTGTAGTTGTGGCAAATGTGTGCACAGCTGGCTAGTTGATTTGAGCATAGATTTAAGGTTAATATTATCTGATACATATTAGTGATTGAGAAAGTTGCTTTAGTGTACCTTGTTTGTGTTCAGTGTTTAGTAGGGTAGGCAAAATCCTAGGCACAAAATTGTCATGGACCAAGTCCAGTGTGGGAAGGGTTTTTACAGCTATGATAATTTCAAGAACCCATTACAGTTAGATGAATTTTGAATTTGAAAACCCAACTCGAAGAAAATTCTGTTCTTGCTTGTAGCTTCTTCACTGTATAGATACATTTCAATTTTTAGCCATGCAATTTGTGAGATATAATGTTGGTTACTCAAAGGGCATAAGTCATAGAAACTAATCTTTATATGGGAAAACATCAACAAGAGATATTGACTCAACTCAATTTATTTAGAATGACAATATGTAAGTTGCAATTGAAATCTTGCTTTAAAATTCGTCGAAGCAGTGTTACAATATTAGAGACACAACCAATTGATTGAAATATAGCAAAGTTTATTTGGCTGCCTAGCTCAGAATTTTACATGCTGTGAGATTCTTAGCCGTTGTGATTGAACTTTAGACTCAATTAGCATGTCTTTTCTTGTTGGGTACTTTTAAACACACAACTTTGCATGATTTCTCATTTTAATTTCTATGATGACTATTGCTTCTTCAGGTGCTCCATCTCATGCTTTTCCCAATTTGATATAAATGCCACATGTCATTCTTGATACAACAAGACTTGGTCTTAGAAAGAAAATGTTTTTCTTGTACCTTTTTTTGTGCTTTATTCATTGTAAATGGCAGGAACTTTGGTTCCTCGTAAGTATCTATAAGGAATTAAATCATGAACTAAGAAATGACAACCATCACTTTTGCTACAATGCACAATATTGACCAGAGAATAAATGAAGAGCAAATATGTGTTATCTTATTGCTGCTATGTATAACAGCAATGGGCTCATGATGCCTCTGCCTCTCAATCTTAAAATCGGTCATCAGCAGCTTATAATTTTATAAAACTGAGCTATATGCTGATGAGCATTTGCGCTGCTTTCACTATTTCACTTACACCATGTTAACATAATCATCATTAGAGTACAACAGCTAGCTAGCTGCCAATTGCAGTGGTAATAGTTTTACCAGTGATTTGAGGGTGCATTTCTATTTTGGATCCATGCATAGACATAAACTTAAATGACCATCTGGTACTAAGTTTTTGTTATACTTGTTTTGATGAAATCGATATGAACCATAGATGTATATCTATTTGACTTCTTTTCTGAACACTTTAATCAATATTTTGCATATTGATATTGTTTTTAAAAACTAGGCATTCTTTTGTTTTCAGTTATCTGAAAAGCCTCATCAATTTAACCTTATTTTCTTGCCCAGGTGCACCCCAGACTTTACAGCAGAGCTGCCTGACTTTAGGAGTATTTTCATGCATCATGGATGGTATGAATAAGCAGCAGACTGCTCTCGCACAATCATGGATGGAAATTTTCTTGTCATTAGGTTCATTGAAGTTTTCTTGTTTCTTGCTATGTGCTGGGCGTGATAAATTTGTGCATGTCTTTGTATCATTTCAGAATCGTCGGGACCTGTCTTGTAAAAATAAATTTTCTCAGTGATTAATGACATTTCTAGGATTTGCTTCTCTTTTTAAATGTGTGTGTGTTGTGTGCTTGTGTTTTAAGAAATGGGATGCATGATTAAGCATGCATACATGGATGTGTATTGAAATATAATTTTTAATTTTTAATTTTTTTTAATTGTGTTAGAGGTGGTTATAACCGCCTTTAAGAGGCGGTTATATACGCCTCTATAGCTAATAATTTTAATTTTCAAATTATTAGCTATAGAGGCGGTTATAACCGCCTCTACCACTTATAAGTTATAGAGGCGGTTATAACCACCTCTATAGTTAATAATTTTAAGTTTCACTAATTGTTTATGACAAGAGAATGAAACATTATTAGCTATAGAGGCGGTTATAACCGCCTCTATAACTTAACATTTTCGAGACGGTCATAACCGCCTCTAAATTTGGAATAAAAAACCGTCTACATATTTAAAGCTTACCCCGACGGTTGTTAAAAACCGGCTCTAAAGTGTAGAGCCGGCTTGATACGAGCCGGGTTAGAGGCAGTTCAAAAAACCAACACTAAAGCTATAGAGGCGGTTAAAACCGCCTCTGTAGATTTTGAAAACCGCCTCTAAATCCCTTTTGTGGTGTAGTGATGATCAATCTACTCAAGCAACAGTTTGCTTCAGCTTTATTTTGAGCCACAACTTACTTTCTCTTATCATGTTTTTATTTGTCACATTTTAGAAGTTTTTTTTTTAATTTTTTATATGTTTATTTAGAAAATCTATAAAATAATAAGTAGATTTTCTTTCAAAAGTTATCTTATATATATATATAATGTACTTTTATAATTTTCAATAAATTATGTGCAATTAGATTTACTATTTCTACACTTTTCAATAAAGGCAATCTTGAAAAGTTAATATGTTTTATTTTATATATTTGACATTATCAATTAATTTTAACTAATTTTTCTTAATTCATGTGAATTGTAGTTAAATTAGACAAGTAAAAATCCGAAAAGGGTAATTATGTATTTGTTTTTTTAAGATGAAACAAGTTTTTTATTGATCTCGAATTTCTATTATCTTTTAATATATATATATATATATATATATACACACCTTTACAAGTTGAATATAAATGTGTCATCATAAACGAAATATCTCTTAAGTTTTATTTACTTTATTCTACCATCTGCTAATAAGTTTTTTTAAAAATAAATTGCGTATTGCCCATGGCACATGATTTGTTTCAATATGTGTGTGTGTGTATATATATATTAAAAAAAATAAATAAATACAAACAACCTTAGCCAGACGTCCTTTCTTTTATGTATTTTAATTATTTTGAAACATTCAAACACATTGTCTGTCTCCCTTATTGAAGTCTATAAATCTATCTCAATTTTGTAGAACATATTGTCTGTCTCTCTCTCTCATTGTAATGTAAGAAAACTTTGGTATAGGACAACACTTCTTCTTCTTCTTCTTCTTCTTCTTCTTCTCTCTCACTCTCTCAAATAACAAGGAAAGAAGTGTTCTTTCTCACACCCAAAGAAGGAAGAAGGAAGAAGGAAGAAGGAAAGGCACCATAGAACGTAGTGAGGATTGAAGGAGCTCTAATTATTAATCAATATCAACTTTTTAAAGGTACCATTTATTGTTCTTTTGATCAATTCCTTTTGCATTCTAATATAAGTTATTTTTTATATAATGTGGATATGCATCCTAGGAGTCTACTATACGTTTCACAGAGTGGAACCTTCAACTTGTCAAATATCTCTAATTAATTTTTATTAAAAATAAATTTAATTTCTTACCTATATGAAGATTTTATACATATATCCTACAAATATTGTGGGATAATATTAATAATAATACTTTTTCCCCCGGTGTTAATGCAAGAAAGTTTTTGGTTTTAGATAATATTATAATTATCTATATACCTCGTGGAATACGGAATATATAATTCTTGCAGGAAATTAAATATATTAATTTCATATTGACTTCCATATGATTTGCTTGTCTTTTATAAGCATTTCTATGAGATTAAATTATTCTAGAAGACAAATATAACGTAGAATACAAAGAAATATAAATATTTCATTAAATTATAGAGTTGTGTTATATGGCACCATTGGCATCTACTTCTCTTGTAAAAACAGAACATGGATAACAGTTAATCACATGGTATATGAATAGTTATTTATATATTGAATATAAAATGTAAAGGACTTTCTTTGATTTTCTTTACCACAAAAGAGTGAGATGCTCTTATACTTTTATGTTTTTCAAAACATCAAGATCTTATCCTTTGAAAATAACCGAAAATAAAGCACTTGTTAGTATAGTAGTACGACAAAGTAGGTTTTCTTAAGTTTATTTCTCATTAAAATGTGATAAATAAATTCCATTTTCCTTCGATTTCCAAGGTCGTATAATCATCTTGCATGTATTTATATTTTTTATCTAATATTTAATCAAAACACAAGACATGCATATGTATGACATCGTTTTTTTTTTAAATGATCAATAACATGTAAACCTTAGATTTATACCGTTATACAATTTTGTACCTTTTTGCAAGCAGATAAAATACATATAAGTTGAACAAATTCATATATATAGTTTATTAAGGAGCAAAATACGATTGAAATGCCAATCACATTTATAGTTTATTAGCATTGAGTCCTTATGTGCATGTACGAAGATTAGAGATCAAATCTTCTCCGTTTTGACAGAGTGAGGGCTCATGCTTTATATAGAAAATCAGTGCACAACCCTAGCTCATGGCTTCTCATATTTGTCAAAAAGATAAAAAAATAAATTTAAAATTTTTAACCTTAAACTCAATGCATTTCATTCACAAGCTCAACTCAAATAAACTTGTGTTCCACTCTTACAGCAAAACTTCAAAGAAAAGAAACAATGGAAGCATCTACAGTGCAACAAAACAACAACAAGAACTATAGCAACAACAGCAATAATAGCAAGAATGAAGCCATGAGCAAAACCCTAAAGAGAGCACTCATCATCATCAACTGCTTTCTCTTAGCCCTAGGTAACACCGGTGGCCCTCTACTTTCCCGTCTCTACTTCCAACATGGTGGTCAACGGCAATGGCTCTCAAGCTTTCTCCAAACCACCGGCTTTCCAATCATCTTCATCCCCCTCATTATCTCTTATTACTATCGCCGAAACAGAGATACGTTTGCCAAACCATACTTCATCACTCCTCGCATATTCATGGCATGTGTAGTCTTCGGCCTCCTCACAGGCCTTAGTTCCTTCCTCTATGCCTATGGTCTTGACTTTCTCCCAGTCTCAACATCAGCGTTACTAATTTCAACACAACTTGCTTTCACTGCAGTTTTTGCTTTCCTTATAGTGAAGCAAAAGTTCACACCATTCTCAATCAATGCAGTGGCACTGCTTACAGTGGGAGCAGTGATATTAGGATTGCATGGGAGCAAAGACAGGCCAACAAATGTTACAAGAGGGAAGTATTTCATGGGGTTCTTTTTAACTATTGGGTCTGCAGCATTGTATGGCTTTGTTTTACCTATGATTGAGCTGACATATTTGAAAGCTAAGCAAACTATCACTTACACACTTGTGATGGAGATGCAGCTTGTCATGGGCTTTTTTGCCACTGCCTTTTGCACTGTTGGCATGTTAATCAATGGCGACTTCCAGGTTAGATTATAAAAAATCTCTCTCTTTCTCTAGTTCTCTTTCTATAAATAAATCTAACTAAAATTACATCACAGGCCATCCCAAAGGAAGCAAGTAATTATGGGTTAGGACCAATGAGGTACTATACTGTGCTAGTATGGCAAGCAATCTTCTGGCAATTCTTTTTCTTGGGAGCAGTAGGAGTGATCTTTTGTGTGCACGCATTGCTTGCCGGAATCATTATTGCCATTTTCATACCAGTGATTGAAGTTTTTGGAGTCATTTTTTTCCATGAAGATTTTAGTAGTGAGAAAGGTGTTGCCTTAGCACTCTCTCTATGGGGTTTGGCTTCTTATTCTTATGGCGAGTATTGTGAGGCAAAGGAGAAGGAGAAGGAAGCAGTTAGACAGGCTATGGACATAGAGTTTTAAATCAGTGAATGGAATGCTTAATTAGAGCAATATATGTATAAGTTTAAGTTGTGAAACAATATATATATATATATATATATACTGTTTTTTTGAGTGTTGTTGAGTTTGAGTTTGATAATTAATCTCTTGTGGAAGTATATTGTCTTCTTTCGTGTCACATTGATGCATGATTTGATTGGTTTTGTTCTGATTGTTATCATGTGAGTATGAATACCAGAGATGGAAATAGAAGTTGGATGCAGCTTATCCCACACTAGTTGATAACATTTTGTTCTGTTGTTCTCGTAATTAATTACATGCATGAGAATGTGTCGATAAATTATAGGCATGTCTATAGTTTTGCCACGCCCCTCGCCCAAAGCATCGACAAATGGTTGCATACTTATAAGAGTGATACTAAGCACCTATGTATGGCCTCATAACCTATCTCACACTAGAGGATAACATCTAATAGAAATACAGATTTTCTAGAGCAAAACATATGAATTGCAAAGGTTTCACTAACAAAGTTAGGTATAATAATTATTTAAAAATGTACAATTCCAAATCCACAAAAAAGAATAACTTATTAACTTGTTAAATCTAGACGGCGACTTACTCAATGACCCCGCTAAACTGCCAACCAAGTAACCCTACTTTTGAACTGAAAAAGAGGGAAACTATAGAAGTCACAAAAATTCAGAATAAAAATCATTGGTAGGTCTGATTTTCAGAATAGAATTCACAAAAATTCAGAACAAACAACTACCAAATTAAATACAATTTAGAAATAAAACAAAATGGATCAACAAAGTCTGATTTTCTGATAAACATAGTATAGGTCTTATAATTCACTATGATCAAAACAGAATATTAGAGGTCATTTGTTTAAGTAATTCGATGATCCGAGTTAGAATTTTAGAGTTCTTTTGTTTACCCCCGGTGGCTTGAGCCAGAATATCAGAGGTTGTTATTTTTCACCGAAGAAACGGAGCAAAACCAGTCTCTTAACAGAATTAAATCTTAACATGGTCAGTGTTTAACCTCCAATGACAATGTTAGTGCATAATTAATTAGAGACTAAATGTTTATGTCAAAATATTTAATGCCCACAAAACTACAAAAAATCAAAATTTAGGCTGTGGAAATATAGAGTAATTTGTGGAGAAGAAGTAATAACATATGCATAATTCTATCTTTTTAATATTAAAATAAAGTAGTTATTCTCAATCTAAACATGAAAAAAATTTGTAACATTCCCAAATAATTGAAAAACATAAAACAATTCAGAAAAATATAATTACCAGGAAAGGAATAAAAACTAAATAATTCAAAAAATAAAATAATCAGAAACTTAATAAATAATAAATAATTCAGAAAAATATAATAATCAGATTTTTAATAAATAAATAATTGAATTCCAATAGTGTTTTATATTACTGCATTTAGTTGAGTAGCAACCCCAATTCTTTGAAAAAAGTAGCAGTCCAATAGTGTTTTACATTACTGCATTTTGAATTACAGCCAATTTGGCCTAATTCAAAAATGCAGCAAAACCTTATAAATCTGTAATTTGAATTATGGCAACTTTGCATTTATACGTAATCAAACAGTCCATGTTATCATTTTACCTGTAAATCAAACTACATCACACCTACTTACGGGTAACCAAACGGCCTCTAAATGGTAATTTAGAAAGTCTAGAAAACCAAAATTAGGTGTATACATATACTGGTGTCTATATGTGGTTGCTTACTTGATTAAAGTGAGTAATCCAATTCTGACACAAACTCAAGATTATTTGAGCAGGTCTTAAATTTGAAAAATAAAACTTATTAAATTAGTAATAATTTAAGTTTACAAAATTTAGGGCTATGCAAGAAATATTTCAAGACACCTATGATGCTACAAAGTTTAAAGGGTTAATAAGGAAGGGTATTGCAAAAAGAGACTTCAGAAATGTATAAATGCAAAAACAAATCAAATTATTATTCTTTTTCCCCAAATCGTGATTTTTTTAATAGTATAATACCAATTATCAAATCTAAAGAACATATAAACTATTCCAACACGCACATTGAGGACTAAAACAGGTATAATTTTTTCTGTCGTTCTTCAAATCACAAAATGCTTTCATTTGAGAAAACTAAACAAATAAGGCTATGACATATCCAAAATTCATACGATTAGAATACTATTAAATTTATAGCATCCATTTGAATATACCTCTATTTCTGCAAACCAGTAAAATTAGATATTTTAACATACATATCTCTCAGTATATCTCCTCAAATAATGTAGTTAATTTAGAAATGAACAACTGTCAATTATCTTCAGGTTATGCACAAAACACTATTTGACATAGCTACACCAATATATATCTCTTAAACTATAGATGTGTAAAATCTAAATTATGTAGGTAGTCATCTGACGTCAAACTCTACAGCTTTTTTATTTTACCCTCTTTCAAATTTTGAGTCAGAAATTATGGACCCCACACTCTACTTTTTTTATTATTACTATTATTAGGATTATTACTATTATGTAGTTTGTTTTTCTAAATATTTCTTGAGATTCTTCCTTATGTCCTTAATAAATATCTTGATGCAGTCCTATAAATCCTTGATTACTGCTACCATCACAATTAAATTTATGATCGTGGTTTTTAGGAAGCCAATGTTCTAGTTTTCATTTACGGATTTGTTTAGTTGGAGAGGTGTTGTCGGAGAGGCTTGAGAAACCTTCATCTGGAACTCATATATAGGCTTGTGTGAGGTGGGTGATTTTAGATTTTATTTGTTTAGCTTGACATGAGAAATCTTGTTTTGTTTAACGTTTAGTTCTTATTATGGTGCATAGTTTATAATGAGGATTTTTTTAGAGTTTGACATTAATTACATACCTGCAAAATATCAAATTTTATACCATTATTGTAGTTTACAATATACATCCTATTTGGTCTCGGCCTTGTAAGAACGCGGCCGTTTGTCGAAGCTTCAAACTGGGGGTGTGACAATAATACTTCAAATCGAAGAGACAGTTTTGCCTTTTCAGAAATAAAAACTCTGAAACTAACCATCCTTACAATGTGACAACTAATGAGACAAGGAAATTAAATTTCTAACACAGAGCCTTAACAACATGCACAAAGATTAAATAGCACTATGCATTATGATTATATATATATATATATATGCATATATAACCAAGATACACTAACGGTGAGCAAACTCAATCCTAGGTTTAATTCAGTTTAATATTCCAATTAATCCAAATTGTAATTAATTTTGATAAGAGTAAAATCTATTCAAATTTATGTATATCATTGTTGGTGTTGAGAAGCAGTGAATTGGAAAGCTTTTTTGCAACTTGAAGTTATGCTGTCTACTAATGAAAAAATTAGTGATTGTAATTGAAATTCTCGTATGTTTAGATTTTATTGTAATGAACTAAATTTTTAAAAAGATATGATTAGTATAGATGGTAGCAAGTGAGGTATTATTCACTTCATTAATTAAAAATACAGACTGGAAGATGACAGAATTTATTCACACGTGGACAAAGGTGGAGATTTACTAAGTGAACCTCTAATTTAACAAACCTAATAAAAAACTGAAATTTTCAAAATAAGAAAAATAATTAAAGTAGTATAAATTTGATATCTAGCTAAATTTTAATGTTGAAAACTAAGAGACCATTAATGTTCTTCAAGCGTTTGATATCTAAGTAAATATTTTTTAAGTGGTGAACTAATTCCTCTATTAAATCATTGATATTAACGGATTGTCATAAGTTTGATATTCAGCTTTGTTCTCAAGTGTTAAAATTTTTCTATTAAATCAATGATATTAAATATTTGATCGGCACTATCTAATTAGTCTTTTGTAACTAGCATCTGAGGTCCTTTGACAAGTTTCTATCAGTAATACAAGGGGTCCATATGTCTAATAGTTCAACTAATATTTAGTAGCTCATATAGAAAATGATTACTTTGGTTGTTGTATGTGAAAACTTGTTCCTAGTTAGTTTAGGCCTTCGCATACTCATCGGAATCGACAATCTTCTCTATGCCCGCGGTTTCCCCTACCTTCCTGTTTCAACATCTTCTATCTTGATATCTACTTAGTTAGAGTTTATATGTAGCAGTGTTTGCATTTTTTTTATAGTAAAGCACAAATTCACTGCTTGTTCTATTAAAGGTGTGCCTTTGCTTAGCTTTGGAGCACTGATACTCGGATTGAGTTCAAATGGAGAGTACTTTGAATTGTTCTTCATGACACTTGGTGCTGTTATTTTTTATGCTTTTGTTCTTCCAGTGGGTTGAAATCACTTATTCAAAGGCAAAGTAGGCAATCACTTATACTCTTGTTATGGAAATGCCACTTATTGTGGGACTCTTTACCACTGTCTTTTGTACAGTTGGTATGTTCATTGCCAAGGATTTTATGTAGGTTCTTTGTATCTCTTTCTTTTTCTCTCTTATTTATATCTAAGTGGAGTGGAATACGATTTAATTAATTTTGAAAGATACTGTACAATTGAAATTGTTGGGTATGTGGAGCCTTGATTAGGATTATTCTTTTCTCATAAATAACTCTGCTAGATCATCTGACTTCTGTTTCTGGATTAATTAAAACCACACTTTCTGCATTTGTGCTGCCCGAACTCCCACTATTTCCTGCAAGATCCACTTCTTAAATATCTTCCAACATCATATTTTCTTTTTCATTATGTTTCCCTATAGCCTCAGATTTCATTGCGAGTCTATTTTTATACATCACATTCTCATTGAAAGTGACATATTTGCTTCTAATGATTTTCCTACTCAACTCATCCCAAAAGCAGTAGCACATGTCATTTGACCCATAGCTAAGAAAAACACACTTCCTTGCCTTTGGATCAAGCGTGTCTCTATCAGAATATTTAATAAGAACATAGGAAACATATCCAAATACCTTCAAGTGTGAAAGAGATACTTCTTTGCTGTGCCACTCCTCCTTAGGAATCTTAAACCCCAAAGAAATTGAGGGTCCACAATTAATGAGATAAGCTGCTGCACTTACTGAATCTGCCCAGAACATCTTCGGCAACCCTACATAAAGTTGCATAGTCTTTATCCTATCATTCAAACTTTTATTCATTCTTCAAGAAAAATTGTTTTGTTGTGGTGTCTCAGGAATAGTTTTCAGCATCCTTATTCCATTTTCAGCACAGTAATCTATAAATTCAACATTACTGTACTCACCACTATTATCATATTTCAAACACTTAATTTTTTACCTTGTTTCATTCTTACCAGCAACTTTTCACTTCTTGAAGATAGAAAAAACATTAGACTTATGTTTCAAGAAGTTAATCCATACCTTTCTAGTGGAATCATCAATGAAGGTAACATAAAGAGCAATCCTCTCACTGAGGTAACTAATGTTAGCCCATATACATCTATATCAATTTGCTCCAGATTTTCAACCTTCGGTTTCTTTTGTGATTTTGCAAGAGTAACATTTTTCTGCTTCTCGAGCAGACATTGTTCACATAAATATACTTCCACACTCTTTAAATATAGAATCTTCTCTTTTGAATCTAGTATCTTCATACCCTTCTCACTCATGTGACCAAATCTTTGGTGCCACAGAATTGAAGGATCATCTCCATTAATAATTGCATTAGCTTCATCTGACGCTAATTAAACCATATATAGAGTCCTCCTTTTCCAGCTATGAGTAATGACAAGATTTTCTTTGATTATTTTCTACCTGCCGTTTCCAAACATAACACGATATTACTGATCATATAACAGTCCCACAGAGATCAACATTCTCTTGAGACTACGGATATATCTCACATCCTTCAGATTTATGTCTCCCATGCCTGCAATCTCCAAACTCTCATCATCAGTAAGGCGTACTTTACCAAAATTTTCACTCCTGAAATTTAGCATCATATCCTTACAAGGAGAAGGAGGGAACGAAGCATTGGAATCCATAATCAAGAATTCGATCAGACATTTAATGCAGCAAACTAATGCATCATCTACCTCTTCTGTTGTTGCATTAATAGGCTTCTTCTTTTTTTCTGTGAACTAAGTGAGCCGTACACTGATTTCTAAAGTAACCCGTCTTATGGCAATTCTGCCATATTACAGCCTTATGATTTCTTGATTGGCCCCTCTTTTTCAACTTCGATCTACCAGGCCACCGATTCTGCCCTTTTTCAAGTTTTCTGGCTCAGCTTTTTGTATTCAACAAGGAACCTGATGACTTTCCTAAAGTTCTCCTACAAATATCCTCTCCAAAGATTAAATCCCGAATCCCTTCAAAGGTCAATTTACTAGTTCCTGATGAACTACTAACGGTTGTGACCGTCTCTGAATAACTCTCAGGTAACGAGTTTAACAACAACAAAGCTTGCACATCATCATCCAATTTAATATTTATCGAGACCAATTTTGTCATGATAGAGTTAAATTCATTCACATGATTTGTGACAGATGCACCTTCTTTCATCCTTGTATTAACCAATTTGTGGATCAGGAATACCTTGCTCGAAGCAAATGGCTTTTCGTACACATTCGATAATGCCTTTAGTAAACCGGGAGAAGTTGTCTCCTTGATAACATAGTATGTGACGTTTTTAGCCAATGTCAATCAGATCACACCAAGAGCTTGGAGATCTAATAATTCCCAGTGTTTCTCACTCATCTGATTTGGCTTTTGCTTTGACAGAGGTTTATGTAGCTTCTTCTGATACGGATAATCTTCGATATGCATCCTCCAATACTCGAAGTCGCAATGGTCGAATTTGTTGATCTTTACTTTCCCTTCATCAGTCATCGCTCCCACTCACGTCACAACTTATAGCTTTGGTACCATACTACAACATTTATAGCCACAATTTCATAACAGTAAAAGATATTTTTGTAGCTAGAATACTACAATAGCCATAGACAAAGTCATTTGTAGTTTTTTATAATTTGATTAAAACTTTTAGTTTTAGAGATTATTAATTCGTAGCATGTAGTCCATATTTGTTTTGATATTTTAATGTTGTGGCACTAATTGACCTTTGAGCTACTATTTTTAGCCATAATAATATATTATAGCAAGAAACTTTATTTAGCCACAAATATAGATTGCTTGTAGCAATAATGATTTTAAAGTTTAGATAGCAGCCAAGATAATAAAATTGTGGCTACTATTAATTTACAGCTACAAAAATTATATCCGTATGGCAAATAATTATTTCCAAATTTAATTTGTTAAGAATATAGCATTCGTAGCTATAATTGATAATATATATTCCATTGCAAAATATATACATGTTAACGAGCTACAAAGAAAAAATGAAACTGTCGAAAAACATGAACACAAGTTATAATTTAAATTGAGATAAAAAATAAATTATTACATTAAATCCTTTTAGGTAAAAAAATTCAATACCCACTTTATAGCAAAATTTTAGGAATAATAAATGTAAAATACTGTGGCCCTATTTGTTTAGCTGTAACTAGTTGTAAGTTGATGAAATCTAAGTGATTTTACATATAACTGATTGTTTAATTTGATGTAAAAGCTCCTCTTAAATGTAAGTGAACTTATATCTCACATACTTTTACAGTATTTCAACATACATCAAAATTTGCCGTAAGTTGAAATGTACTAAAGTAAGTAGTATCTACTCACCACCACGTTATCTTAGATATAATTATAAAAATATTTAATAAATTAAATTATCTTTAAAATTAATTATAAAATTATGTTTAAATAATAAAATTTAAAAAATATTAAATTTAAATAATGTAAATTATTATTATGGAAAGTATTAAATAATTAGAAGTAATATTAACATAATTAGTAGTATTAACATGATTATAAAAAAATTTATGTATGTTTTATTTAATTTAATATTGTTTTTTAAAATACCAATTTCTGTCTAATTTATATCGAAGAAATATTTTTATGGTATACAATTGAATTATATTACATTTTGAAATTTAAAAATCACCATTGAATTAATTAATTTTTTAAATTAGTATTAATCCTAAATAATAAGTGTTAATATAATTAATTGTTTTTAGGGATAAAATTTAAGCATAGTATAAAATTAAAAACTTTTATAAATAATATTAAATAACTAGTGTTTACAATATATGATAGAAGTAATCTTACCATGTCACTTACATGGTAATTATATCCATCAACTTATATCAAACCAAACAAAGAAAAAACAAATACGATATTTCAAGTTACAACAAACCAAGTGCTATGATATAAGTTAAAATACAATATTTTCACTTACACTGTAATTTCATTTACATGTAAATTCACTTACAGACAAACGAAACGGCCCCTATATGTAATAAATAGGATGGATGAAAAGATATTTAAAATAGATTAAAATCTAAAAAAGACTTGCAGTGAAAGAGAAAAACTTCAATAAAATATATATTATGTAATAGAAATTAATATGATAAATACTAATTATATGGTAAGATTCTCTTTATATTTATATTGTTCATGCCTTCCATCACCGTAAAAAAATTTATAATCTATTTTTAGTTTTTGGTGAAAAACAAATCAATAATAGACTCTTTATTCCAAAAAATAAGGCGAACATTCATTTCGTAGAATTCCTTGGAATAACTTTCTTATGAAATACAATTTGGACATAGTTCACCCTTCGTAAATTAAAATACATGAAAAATAGCTAGCAAACAAAAATAACAAATAATAAATAAATATTAAAAAAACTACTAAAAAATAAATAATAATTATTTTTATTTTAATCTCTTCAGAAACTCCGTAAAAAACATGGCTCGAGTCTTTCTTCTTTTTAATCTACATATTACTTCTTAACTACATTTGTTTTTAAATGAGATCTACACCATATCCAATGCTATAAAACATTTGAAGTAATTTTAAAATTTATATAAATTTTTTCATTAAATTGATGGTTTGGAAAATTTTAGAAGAGCATGGAAAATTCAAATGAAGTTAATCCAAGTTCCTACATCACCATCGCTAGTGGACAATTTCACTTATACGTGGTGTTTAACTATTTGATAAGTGGAGTCTTGATTAATATTTATCTTTTGAGGCCCAAGTCCATATCGGAATTTTGACTGGGTTTATATTTTCCCATAAATATCCCAGTTATCTTCTCTCTATAAATATCCTTCAAATATCCTATTATCTTTTTCCTACAAATAGTCATGTAATTGTAAATCCTAATGCTGTGAGTGAAATAAATTGGTATTAGTGCAGCCATGGATGTAGATTTTCAAGATCAAACCACGTAAAATTCTTGTGTCTTCTTCTGTGTGTGTACTTTCTCTTCTTGTCATTGCTCTGATTGCCCGATTCTCAACAAGTGGCTATAAATCCAGAATCTTGTTAAATACAACATTCTGTATTTACAGCATTAGAAACAATTATAGTAAAAGGTACAAAATCATATAGCTAAACACTTTAGTTTTGAAAATAAATCGCGTAGCAAGAAATGCCATAGCTAAATGTTAGCTGCATATTTTATGACTTTTGTAGCTGAGAATCAATATATTTTGCTACAGTTTTCACTCACAGCATTAGGGTTTACAATTGCAGGGTTATTTGTAAGGAAAAGATAACAGGATATCTATAGAATATTTATAGAGAGAAAATAGCTAGGATATTTATTTGAAACAATAAACCCTAATCAAAATTTTCATATGGCATTGGGCTTGAAAAGATAAACACTAATTAAAACTCCACATACCCAATGGATTAAATTTTTGGTAGGTCACTAAGGTTTAGACTTGCTTCATTAAGGTTACCATGTTTCAATTTGTATCAAAAAGGTTATTAACATTCGATTTTGTTTCTCCGGCAGGTTTCCCGCGAGTAACCACATCCATCCCGCTAACGTGGCTACCGAAAAAAGCATAGCCAGCATTACTGTGCCACGTAACCTGGTTGCCACATCACCCAATATTCAACGTAATGGTTTTTTATTTGCCACATCATCTAAGTGAGAACAAATGCAACCCTAACCCTAATCCATTTAATCCCATCTCTTTCTCCCTAATCCGCTTCTCTTATCCCATCTTTTGTTCTTCGAAACGCTAGGGCAACATCGTGAACTCGGGCAACATCGCGAACAAGGCCTACCATCAGCATCTGCTCTCACATAATGGGATTTGTGCCACATTAGCATCTTCTTCTTCTCCCCATTGTTTGCCCTAGCTCAAACATGAACATGGAGCACGATGGGTCCCCGACAACGAGTGGAGCTCCAACAATGTTAAAGAGTGGATGAATGGTGTCATTAGAGGATAATGGAGCTCCGATTGAAGCTTCAGGGCTTGGTTTTTTTTTTTATTTGTGTTTTTTAATAAAAAATTGCGAAATGGAGCAACATAATTTTAGTGGTGTATTATTTAGGTTTATTTCTCATTTGAACTGATGTATTTGTTAATTGTAAGAGAGGAGTGCTAGGTTGTAGGATTTTTTTTTCATTATTTCAGTATATTGTTAATTGTTAATTGGTGGTATGGATTCTATGGAATGGGTGTTTGTAATCTTTCAGTAAAGAGTATTACAATGGGGGCTAGTGTCCTGGCATATCAGGTGTTTGTTGATATGCCAAGCTGGAGGATTAGTTCAGTTTGTAAAAATTCTAAAACCAACTATATAAGATAATGAATACTGAGAAGAATGTATTACCAAATGTATTACGTCAGCTTGTGGCCTTAAGCCATCAACCAAGTTCTCATTTAATTGATAATCAAAGGGATCTGCATTATTGTGTCATGACTCAAAGCATCGTCTTGGTCATTGGTTTATATTTGAGAAGGTGGTGTACGTTAACAAAAAAGTAGACTGGAAGATGACTGAAGATGACTGAATGCTAGTGTTCTTTATGTGATATTGTTATGTCCCTTGTAAGTAGTTTTACTATCACCTCTGCTGTGAAACTAGGTTACTAAAATTTCTTAATCATCTGCATTATTATTATCTCTCTTGGCTATATGTCTTAATGTGCAGTATCAATTAACTGGAACCATAACAGGGCTTCAAATCAATAGCCGCCTTATATTGGCCATGAGAAGTCACCACTTTGACAGGGAAATAAATCCTTTTTATCTGAGCTTCTATATCTGAATGGAATTCAAAAATAATTGTTTGAAAGCACCTGTATAATTGAATAAATTGTTAATAAATTCTGGACGGGATAGGAGTGCATACATACATTTTATTTATATATAACTATAACAACTGGTCTTCTTTATTACAATTATTCTACATATATAGGTATATATATAATTTCTTACATGGCTTGCAAATTTAGTTTTACTTGTAAGGCTTTGGACTTCAGAGTCTTTTGTATTCGCAAAACTGCCCCTCACTCTTGGCTGGCTGCCTTAGGCTTTCCTGTAGGCATACTGCACCAAAAACAAAAACCAAGAACAACCCACCTTTTGTTACTTGTTTTAACATTCCAATTTGGAAACCTAATGACACACAAGACATGGACATCTTCTAGGCAACAACAATTAACAAATTTGTCACTTCATGCACCTTGATTTTCCTGCTAAAATTTCTCTTGCTCTTCTTCTCCCAGAATCTGAGAAGCTTCCAACTTCTTTCTTTATTGTTTGTTACTATGGTTGTGCTACTGCTACTGCCACCACCATCTGAGTGATTGTCACTGCCAGCAGTGAGACTTCAACTGGAACATGTGATTGACGGTATTAGTGAATCCACCTGAGAATGAGACCTCAACATAGGAACTGAAGGACTCTCCTCTGTTTTTGTATCAAAATAAAAAATTCGAATAATAAATTTGTCTTCTCAAGTTTGTAAATTTCATTTTAGATATAAAAAATAATCCTTTGCTGTCAGGAATAGTACCTACTGGTGGTAACAAAATATCCAGTTAAGTACATCCCTAGGTCTCCATAAGTTGTATACCTGAATCCAAACATACTACACAAACACCAAACCATATTCATTCCACACAAAATTACAAAAACTAGAGCCACCCAGTCAAATTCCTGGGGGAAGCCAAACCCTTCTCCTTTTGCCAACATCCCCCTCCTTTGCCTTATCTTGATATTTTTTACCTTTTCCTCCAGGTTTTACCTGCTCCCTTCTATGTTCAGTTGTGCTTTCACCTGCTCCTTGTTAGTTGTTGTAATTAGCCCCCATCCTTATGCCTAGTTTTGTCCTCCTCAGCATAGTCCCACAATTAGGAATTGTGTTGCCAGGGAGAATTTCTTCAGGCGTGTGGATTAACTGCCATTGAGGGGGAACATTAAGAATATATGCAATGGTGTAAGTAAACCTTGCATAATTGAATGACATTTACTTGTAACATAGGTTCTTGGGGGATTTCTTCATGTCGTGTGCCTTCCTCTACCTCTGTGCATTGATTTCGATAATGAACCTAATACCAATACAATAAGCCAAGCTGTTAGCACTGCTTAAAATAATTATTATATACTACATTTCTCACTAAATTTCCTGGTGCCCTATTTTGTCTTGGAGGTAATCATTTGCTTCACCATCTCTAGTTGCTTGCATTTGTTTTTGATGACCTTATAGTGTACGCAGTGCAGAAAGAAATGTTTCAGTGGGTAATACATGCCCGAACATAGTGAACACATACCTTAAATGGATCAACAAAATACCTGTTGACCTACTTGGACTTGTATGTCAACATACACATTACCATCCGGTTGCTTTTGTTGATGGGTACCTGACTCTGCACTGTCCATATTACCTTGCCATTAAAAATCAATTCACACTTAAAAATAGAAAAACACCCAGAAGATGGCGTACAAATCAAACCATAGTAGTGTTACATATAAACGAAGACTATATCTGTTTGCCATGGTATCTTCTATTATGGCCTTTTGCTCCACAAACTCCACAAGTAACTTTGCCCCCTTTGTTGGCCATCTTTCCCTTATTGAACCCATTGTTATCCTCACCATCTGTCCTCCTCCTTAATAATGTCTTCCTTCCTCTCTTTTGTTCACGGGCAGAGGTGGTATCATGGGTTCTTGTTCACTTTTGGGCCAGAATTCCCTGCTGTGTGTGGGGTTTGAGGTGTGCTCATAAGTATCTAGATATATATATTAACACTGTAACACTCATAGAGGAAATTTTCTGGTTTATCCATGTTGTAATATATTACTGACACTGCATGACTGCAAGGCACACCAGTGAGCTGCCAAACCCTACAAGAACAACTTCTATCCTCTTTGTCAACAATGAACTGCCCTCGGGACCTAAAACTTGATAAGTAGCCCCCCCTGACCAAGTTGTAGTATAAAAACAACTCATTTGCTTGCATTTCTCTAACTTTTTTAAAATTCTAGGGCAATGGGAGGATTTCCAATTCTTCGCAGCATCCCTCGTCTTTTGTATTGTACTCATAAGCTGGGTTCTGATCATCTCATTCATTGTCACTATTTCTTTTGTCTTTGCCTCGAGAATTTGGCCATTAAAGCACTCACATAAATTGTTCAATAACATGTCACACTTAAATTTCTCATGGAAGTGTGCCCTAGACCAATGTTTTGGATCTATATTCTTCAAGTAATGAAAGGCTCCTTCAGACATCCTAGATAGAATATTCATTTCCTTTTCAAATGCAGCCAGGTAAGTGGCCTAGGCATATCTCCATACCTGATCTTTGAGAGCCTTTCCCCGAAAGTTTTTCCTATAGTTGGTGTAGGAGGTGCCTAACAAAAAACCTGTGCTCACTTTCAGGAAACAACTCATCTATTGCATTAATTAAACCCTAATTTTGGCACACCATCCCCATAGTAAAATCCAGAAAAGAACATACAAAGCAATTTTTTAGCAATGAATCAATGCACAGATCGTCTAGTATCAACAATGAGCAAACCAGTGGGTGAAAAATAATACAAGGGTTGGTAGCATTTATACATACCTTTGTCGATCACTCATGAAAGCTCAGTGTTTACTATTTGAGATCATTAGGTCTTCTAATAATAGCTGCAGGAACCACACCCAATTCTCCCTATTTTGTTTATTCACCACAGACTAAGCAACAGGGTAAATGGAGTTGTTAGCATCTATACTAACTGCAGTTAGTAGTTGAGCCCCCATATAAACCTTTCAAAAAACACCCATCTACAGAGACAATTCTTCCGCACCCTACCAAAAACCCACGTCTAAGAGGGGACAAACACACATACATAGCCTCAAATATTCCCTGCTCACATCTGAACTTAATTATTGACTCAGGATGGGTCCGAAGGAGCTCTAATCTGTAATCATATAGACTGAGCATCTGTGTTTTCTCATCACCATCTATTTCCCTAAGGTACACATGCAAACATACACCAATGAAGAAATACACAAGTAAGATGACTAAGAACAATGAATAAATTCCATACATGGTTAACTTATATCCTACTTTAAGTGACAATATAGTTACCTCCAGGCAATACATTTGGCTCTATATGCTGTCAATCTTGTTATTTGGACCTCCTGGTTGGTTTTCACAGCCTGTACAATCCCAGCCAGCTTCCATGTAGGGTCACTTCTGAATTGCTCCATGTATCTTTTCGCTATCCAACAAGCATTCACATGTCTGTTTTAATGTTCTCTCCCACATTCATGATTCAAAACCCTAGATTTTATTTGAACTGTTATCCCATCCTTTGTCATTAGAGAGGCCCACAAGTAGAAAGGACAAGCTTTTGCACAGTAAGCCTTGCATCTAGTCTTTGTGTTGGGTCTGAAGTTCATAACATATCTATTCTTAATACTATAATTTTTTACAGCCTCTTTGAATTGTTTGAAATCTCTAAATTTCATGCCTATCTGGAAGTGAGGGTTTCTCATGTCAGTTTCCTCATTAAACTCTGAATATTTTGGCTTTACAGGTGCAACTCCCTCTGAATCAGTTGATGAGCATGATTGTAGATCATCAGATATCGCATGGTCAGATATATCTGCACAGTGAGATCCCATTTCTGGTTGTTGTCCATGCACAGTTACTAAAGCTGTAGACATGCTTTTTCTTTCCAATACATCATCATCTGAACTTTCATCAAAGTTATAATCCGAGTCATCAATCTCCACTTCGTCACCCGCCTTTTTCCTGCCAGTTACTTCCCTTGTCAATATGTCCTCCAAGTCTTCTTCTTCTTCAGTCTCCTGAACTTCGGGTGCACCACCAACATCACCTGTATCACACCAATCTGCACTAGGAATCTCCTCCTTCTCCCCTACATCTATACGGGCAAGATGATTTTTCATGCAATCCACAGACGTCGCCATTGTAAGAGCATCCAAGTCTGTGGCAATTTCCTTAAAACTTCCATTAGCAGTACTTCTATCCCACCACCATATGCTACAATTTTCCACATCTATGTTCAACTACTTCGCTATGTTAAGGATTTCAATCTTTGATATTTGATCTTCACACACAAAATCTACACTGCCATCCTCTTTTCACCATTGACCATGCAATGCATCTGATTTGTAAATAATTCTGCATCTGGCACTAAAATAGAATCCAACAAATAAGAACCTAGGTTTTTAACTTACATGCTAAAGTCCAACATACTAAAGCACAGTGGTTTTTCTTTATACTACCAATCTATGAAACATAAAACTGCCAATGACTTAAAAATCAGAAACCCTAATTTCATATTGTTCACTAAGAGTACAGAATGGCATTTATAAAGTCACAACTATAATTAAACAACACAATTATAGTCACAATTATAAAGAAAGCTATAAACATTACAATTGAGTTAGAACAAAATTCCATATGTATATTTTTAAATCGAAAAGGGCCATCTTATTCAGTGGGCTGTGAGTAGTTGCTGGAATCTTCAAATAATAGTCATCTAGGTGGAACACCTCTATTTTCGTCTAGGTAATCATTTTTATTTATTGCTTTGGTTGGTGTGTTTTCTCTACATACAAAATAAAGCTCAGAAATATGTCGTAAACTTTATATACTGAATCATTAATTTTAGATGCTATCTCTTCTCTCGGTGAATATTTTCCTAAAAATAGTACAAACTTGACACTATGGAAACAAATTAAATAAGGCTAACTATAAGAATGCTAATTAGAAAAACCAATATAAACCTAACAAGTATTGATGACATCCTAATGGTTGACTCTTGTCTCATTGCACCAAAAGGCAAAAAAAGCTTCCCATGGCTCTTTCCTAAGCAGACAAATCCCATCAAACACAATCCCTGCCAATAATTATAATCATTCATGCATAAACATTGAAAACAAAACTGGAGAGTGGCAAAATATTTCGAATAAAATAATGTTCACTCTAATTAACATTCAATGTTTTCATATGATTGGGAACATATAATTAACACTTAGGAACTTGTAATAAGCTTAGTTGAATGTTTTTTCTATAGCAATAGTTCTCACTGTTTTCTCTTCTTGTTGTTTTCTGAAATGTAGAAACCCACACACAGAAATGTATTTTAAAATAGAAACCCTAGTTTCATATAATTGAACCAGGATGTGGACATACACAATTAAATAAAACCCACAAACCAGAATCTTCAGCAACAACAGAAAAGAAAGTCTAAATTTGAAACCTGAAATCTTGAAGTTATAGGAAAGGGAAAAACATTATCATACTAGTAGAAACCCTAGTTTCATATTATTGAACAAGAAGGGAGAACTCATCACAAAAGAAAAAACAGAAATTATAATAAAGCACATGATTCAAGAGGTTTTCACATTGGAACTTAGGTTCGTGTTCTCCAAGTCATAGTGCAATGTTCTCTGTACCAAAGGTATGAAGTTACTGGACAAGACCAGGCCTCAACACCAGTGGCAAGTCGAACCAGTGACTTTATATGAACTATAAACCATCATTCCAGAAAGAAAAAGCAGAATGGAAACAATGAACAAAAATGCCATAACATGTACACAATTGAATTAAACCATAACATAGAAGATAACTGAACAGAAAAGACCAACATAACGTACAAAAATTAAATTGCAAGGACAACTACACAATTAAATTAAGTACACAAACCATAATCTTTAGCAACAACAAAAAAGAAAGTCTAAGCCTTAAACATGAAATCCTCAAGTTATATGGAAAGGAAAAAACATTATCAGACTAGTGGCAGTGCTATTTTAAAACAGACAACAAACCACTAACAATGTTAGTAGAAACCCTAGTTACATATTATTCAACAAGAACAGAGAACTCATCACAAAAGAAAAAACAGAAATTATAATAAAGCACATGATTCAAGGGGTTTTCACATTGGAACTTAGGTTCGTGTTCTCCAAGTCAAAGTGCAGTTCTCTGTACCAAAGGTATGAAGTTACTAGACTAGGCCAGGCCTCAACACCAGTGGCAAGTCGAACCAGTGACTTTATATGAACTATAAACCATCGTTCCAAACTACCATATAGCAGCAAGATAAATGTTAGTACATGTATATTTGTTGTGGCATCTTTATAACCTACAAATATGATGATGTGCTTAAAATGAATTAGAATTAAGTACTAAATGCACATTCTGAGAAAAACTAATCCATGGTAATAGATAATGCATGCCATGTGGAGCCTTATTTTTTTAGTCCATGCTAAGAAGCATGAACACTAATTTAGTTTGCTGAAACAATTATCATTTAACTATAAATTTGTACAACGTAAATTGAATGGATATAATAAGCTAGTAACCGCTTCACAAGAATATCAACTTCTGTACATATCCATCAAAGTACTTTGACCACAACCATCCTAAATTCCCAAACAACAACCCTTCAAAGCCACATCATATCGCTACACACTCTTTCCTTCCATTGAAATGAATCCTAAATTCCCCCAGGAAACTTTCTATCATTTGTATTCATTATTAGATTAATGCCAAGGACGAGTAAAAAAAAAAAAACGTCTGATTACCTTATCATATTAGTGCTAAAATAAGTCAGTATTAATATGTTTATAGATAAAGCTAAAATTTAAATTAAATTTGATTGATTAGAGGATTGGCCCACAGGAAGAGACAAATATGAATATACGATAATAATTCATTCAAACAGAATGGGTTGGTATAATATTATTATTAATAAAGAATACCATTTTCATATAGACAAACAAGTTTTGGAAATTAATACTACTTAGAAATAAAACACTCCTAAATTCAAATTAAACACAAATGTAAAATAACAAAGTTTAAATCATCATTATACTCAATATAGCAGAAACCTTGAAAGTATAGGAATTTCATACTAAAAATAAATAAGTAAATAAAAAACTCTTACAATATTAGGGTGCTTCCCCTTGAGGAAGGCGAACCTCCCAATCAATTGACATCCCTTACTAGTTGTCCTTGCACTTCCTTACCTACATGATAAAATAAACAAAAACTTAATTGTTGCTTGTGAAGCTGCACAGGTTAAGAGAATAATATGGGAGAAGAAGAGATGGGAGAATAACGGTCGAGTAAAACACACCGGAAAACTTTCCCGAAGAGGGTGATGGTCAGCCTAGCTCACGATGTTGGCCGACTTGACGAAGTTGCCATAGATTACAAGAAAGGTTAGGATCTGCGAGAAGAAATCAAAGGGTTAGGGTTTGCGATGAAAGATCTGAGGTTGCCCTAGTTTGCAAGAAGAATCTAAGGGTTGTAGAAGGGAGAAGAGATCTGAGAGCGTTTCCAGGGTCAAACGGTGGGAGAACACAAGCGACGGCCGCTCGAGTTTGAGAGCGGTTCGAAGATCATGAGATGGGAGAAGACAAGCGGCGGCCCCTCGGGTTTGGGGATAGAAAAGATTAGGCTTAGGGTAAACTCTAACTAAGGTGTTGAGGTGGCAAAATTACCTTACGTGGAATATTGGGTGATGTGGCAACTTGGTTACGTGGCACCGTAATGCTGACTGTGCTTTTTCCGGTAACCACATCTGCGGGATGGATGTGGTTACTCGCATGTAACCTGCCGGAGAAACAAAATCAAATGTTAGTAACATTTTTTATACAAAATCGAATGTTAGTAACTTAATAAAACAAGTCTAAACCTTATTGATCTACTAAAAATTTAATCCCATACCCAACACTTAGATGCCATGTATAAGTGAAATTGTCCACTAGCGATGGTGATGTAGGAATTGGGAAATTAACTTCATTTGAATTTTCCATGCTCTTTATCAACTAAAATTTTCCAAACCATCAATCTAAAGAAAACATTTATATAAATTTTAAAACTACTTCAAATGTTTTTTAGCATTGAATATGGTGTAGTTCTTATTTAAAAAAAAAACTTAAACTAAGCCAATAAAATCAATAATTATCTAGATTTTTGACATGTGCAAAGGTTTATCTTCAAAAATTTGTTTTCAATGATTTACTTTTTTTTATAAAATCCACATCACACCATATTCTATATATGTGAGAAAATTTGCACTTATCTCATGCCTAGTACTATATATATAAACTACTGTTGATCTTAATGATATTAATTAATCACATAATAATGAATGGTTGGACGTGAATTTAATCATACACTTAAAAGGTATGTCATAATCAATTAAGAAAAAATCAAAGAGGACATCAAAAGCATTAAAGATCAAACACTGAGAAAGGGACATTAATTAAAGATTATTCATTTTCTTCCCAAGAAGTTATCAAGGACCACTAAATATTTGAGTGGAGCAAGTTAGCTCAAGTGGCCATATCCCATAAGTAGTGAAAAATAGATGCAGCGTGTCAAATCCGTAAAGAATTGGAAAATAATAGTGTGAACTATTCTCCTATTATTTAGTCTACAGTGCTGAGATCTTAATGGTGAAGCAGTGAGAGTGAGAAGAAAAATCAATGACGATAGCAACTAGGGAGACATTGAAAGCGAGAAGAGGTGTTTCGGGAATAGACCTCCCCGAGGGTTATGTTCAAGTTCTAAACAAGCTTTGCACTAGAATATCAGGTTAACAAAGTTCCTAAATCATACTGCCTTTTTCCTCAAGGTGATTAATAACTAGTCCCATATGGTGTTGATACAGAGTACCCTACAATTAGAGTGACTTCGTTGAACTTTATCTTGGGACAACACCTGTTTAGGGGATAGATAATCTTTTTCACGAAGCGATTATCCCTAATCTCATATGAAGTGAGATTGGAATCCCTTCACCAACCCACTTCGTACGATTGGATTAGGCAAGGAATCCTAATGTTAACCCTCTTGGAAGAACCACTGCGAAAAAAAGTTAATCCTTAAACACCCTATCTGTAGTTGGGCTCGTGTTCTCTAGTAATCATGGTCTTCGTATACATAGTGGATCTCTCAATCGTTACTCGTATACATCTCACAAGAATTCTCAGCTCTTGGTATGATAGGGTTCAAGACATTGAAAATGCATTATTGAATCCGAAATATGAAAATGCAATATATTAATCAATGAAAGATTATAGGTCTACAATCAATGTCATCAAAATAATAACCCTAGGTTCACCTATGCCTAAGATATCAAGGAATTTAGTTCTCTATTAATGGAGAGCAATCATATAATCCTAGGAAGATAAAACAAATAATGAAGGACATAAGCACTCCATTGTTCTTCTCCAAAGGGATTGATGATGGATGCCTCGAGTCTTTTAATGATACCAACGAAGGTACCCCTTATTGGTTTCCACTCTACCCTAGACCCCTTTAGCAATGCTCTAATCTTGCATCCAAAATTGGAAGAGAACCACTGCAATCCTTCTCAACTATTCCTAATGTTAGAAAATATCACAATTCTACAAAATTCATTGGCTTGCAGAAGCAAAATAAAATTGCGATATGAACTAGTAGAGTTGACGAATACCTTATTATGTAATTCTGATTATGAATACCATATGTGCACAAACTGTTCATTCTTGTATCCCAACCGAGTCAGAGCCATGAATAATGCCAAACTCACAAAACTCGATCATATGCTAATAACTATAGTAGAGTAAGATTACCAAACTCCCCTTCGTGACCCACATGATTAATTTGATTGCTTTGGCTAAGGTCTTCTAATCTCACTTACTTGTGATTGCATAGGATCCTTATTGGTTTACTTTCGAAATAACAAATTCCATTTTGGTGATCACTCACAACCATTACTCACCCAACATAGCCACATTTCTAAGTTGGCCCTACCAAAGGGTAATTTGGGCCTAACTACTCTGATAACCGACTATACATCACAAGCACATTGTGATCATGATACCTAAAGTCGAAGGTCCACTCATAAAATCATAATCAACAATCCCAATCGTTGGCAATCAAAGATAAAACCATGTGATTGGATTGTAACGGGTTATGTCTGAATACAACATTCCCATTGATATATCTATGACACATGCTCCCACTATCCCATAATATTCGAATGGCACTCTTTGTCAAAACATATTTCATACAAATCATCAATTGTTAATGTCCAATTAAAGATTATTTGGTTTGTGAACTACTTAAATGTATAAGTACTAAACATTTCTAGTGCCTTTATAATTATCTCATAATGAGCAGAATGTTTAACTTAGCACACATGGATTATATTGTTCAAAATTTAGTAAAATGCCAATATAAATTTTATATAATAATAAAAATAAATGCCTATTAATACTAATAAAAACATATACTATAAATGAGATACCCTATTACAAATATTCTCGTTGATATTCGAGGGCGTACAACCAACAATCTCCCACTTGCACTCAATGCTAACCATTACGGTATCAAATACCCATCTTTCCAAGATCTCTTTCCATCATGGTCTATAATAGTGGCTAGATAAGTGGGCCGACTAAGTTATCCAGCATGGTCTCTTCCAACGATCTCTCAAATGATATGATACCATTGCTCGATATGTCAGGATTTGTTGTGAGACTATAGTTCCTTAGCCTGTGCTATGGCTCTATTTTTGTCACAATAAAGTGCTAACATGAGGTCCACACTTGGAACCAATTTAAAATCTGTTCAGAACTTCTTAATCCAAACAAGGTCTATGATAGCCTCCAAGGCAGCCGCACATCCAGGCTTATCAGTGGAATCTGTAGTGGTACCTTGCTTAGAACCCTTCCAGCTCACTAGTCTACTAACAAGAGTGAATATAAACCCTAAAGAGGATTTCTGGTCATCAACATCAGATTGAAAGTTTGAGTTTGAGCTACCATCCACCCTTAACTCTCCATGTCCACAAATTGGAAGCATATCTTCAGTCCTTCTCAAGTACTTCAGAATATACTTCATAACTATCCCATTTTACTTCCCCGAGTTAGCATGAAACTGACTCATGATACTAACAGTGTGCACAATGTCCAGTTTTGTACTCAACATCGCATACATTAAACTGTCAACAGCGTAGGCATAACTTACTATGCTCATATGCATCTGTTATCCTCATCGTGGGGACTCATGGACTTGCAGAGATGTAGTCCATGCTTCACAAGCCCTTTACTTAGAGAAAATCATACATCAATTTTGGATGGAGAACTCTAAGTAAAAGGGTTAGGATAGCTCCATTATCCTATTCGATCTATTACTATAAATACAAATTCTAAGGATATTGGTGGCATTTCCCAAGTCTTTCATGGAGAATATCCTTGAGATTTGATGCTTTAACCGAAGTTAACATGCCTAGAATGATATTTTGCTCTCACCACCTTCTGGTAGAGACAAGGTTTATCTTCATTCTTGATAAAACTAGAACTTTATCAAAACATAGTTTCCAATTGCAAAAAACTTGCTTAAGTCTGTAAATGGACCTATTAAGCTTTCGTACCTTATGAGAATCAGCTATGGACATAAGACCCTTAGGCTGTTCCATATAAATGTCCTTCTCTAGGTATCCATTGAGGAACGAAGTCTTCATATATATCTATCAGATTTCATAACATGGATGGAGGTGCAGTAGAAATATTAGACCCAACATTGTATCTGATTAACTCTAAATTGAGGACTATCCTCAAATTCCTCATCCAATCTGCGTAATAGGGCCCAATAAAGACATTTTTCACAAGCAAAATGGTAAATGGGTTATTATTCACATCAAGAAATAAACTACAAGAAAATAAAATAAAACCATATTAGTCCATTTATATTATACTCAAGTTATATCAAGGTCTTTAAATAAAACTTGGCTCCCACTACTTTTCAGAGTTCTACACTCCCACTGTAGAAATCGGAAATCTTCGTTGGTAGAATGTTGTGGTGAGTGATTGTGTTCTTTACTAAATTCAGTGGAACTTAACCCATACAGTATCATTATACCACTAGATCAATAAAGTGACATCCCATGGCAAACTATCCCATAGGCAGTCCAATCAATCTTGGCCCATAGTTCACCAAGCCTCAACCCATACAGTTTAATTGGCCTGTGAACTATCTAAGTCAAACCCACAAACTTCTGTTAATCTAACAATTGAATCCCAACCCCTCAACCCATACAGTATAATTGGGGAGAAATTTGTTTCAACTGATGGCAATTAATGCACTAAAGGTTATTAAAATTACAAGCCAATGCAAGACCCCCTCAAATAGGGATGATGTCAAGCACCACTCATAACTTTAATAACCTAAAGCTTGGCGAAGAGCTAGGACATCCTATACCACACAACCTAGTGTTTTTCATTTGGGAGAATTTGTCTATTTTATATTAGTTAGGTCTCACATTCATATCATACATATGAGCGAAAATATCACATACACATTCATCCAACATGTCAAATGCATATGTCATGAACCCTAAAACTAACACAAGTCAGTGGGCCAATTTAAAAAATAAAATCCTAATCTATTACATGGCTTTGCACTCTTTACAAAACATGTAAATAAAATTTCACACCGGGCTTCTTGCTCCATATTTTGTTGGACCATTTTGTTGCTTGATTATTTCTCCTCCAATTTATTACAAAAAATATATTCTGGATACAATCTACTTTTTGTAAATTTAAAAGAAATTACAACAGACTCAAACTGATCGATTTAAATCTACAATAAAATACAGCTTTAAACTAGCCCAAAATACTGAAAATAAAATAAAATGACCGAACATTCATGATTGTATGCCATACATTCATTCAACATATCAAAAGAATTAGAATAATTGCATATTACATTGGTGTAATTCAAAATTTATTTAAAATAAAAATTTAATAAATAAAATAACAAATAAAAACATAATGTATATCAACACACGTTGCGCCGCACTGCCCACGTAGCTCACCGTGCAGCACTACGGAGTGTTGCGAAACATAATATGTATTTATCTATTTATTTATTTATTTATTCACTTTTATTTTATTTTTCAGATCTAAATTTTATTTCAAAAAATTAATGTAACCTAAATCTAGAAATCTAGAAAATCATGCATAAAATCTAATTTTATCATATGTTCCTTCTAAATTATACACATCAATATAATATATGTTTTGATCCAATTTTTATCAAATCAACTAGTCTGGCTATGATACCACTTTTTGAAAATATCATAAAATTTTACAAAAGTTTATTGGCTTGCAAAAACAAAATAAAATTACGATATTAAATAGTTGATTTGATGAATACCCTAATATTTAATTATAATAAAGATTTGAAAAATACCAAAAGATGTTTCAAATCTTTTTTTGATATATTAAACTTGTTTCTTGGATCGTCCTAGATCTTCTATCTTCGAACAAATGTCACACGCCTCTAGATCATACGCCGCAATTTAGAAACAACATTTTTTTCTTCCGAAACAGCGGCTAGGGTTAGAAAAGAAAGTTAGGTTGGGGAACTATATTCACAAGAGAATAGAATTGTTTTTCACACCCCATTGGGTTGGATAGGAGCCATATTTAAAAAGACTTACCAAAATATATAATAAACACCATTTTATAATGGTGTTCTAATAGAAATATGGTTATAGAGACATCATAGATGATGATTATTATGGAATCCTGATAGAAATATGAGTTCTAAAACAATTAAAATAACTTTTATCTTCAAGTCCTTGTAATTTTAATTAATTGTTCGATCTAACCAAACTTTTATTAAAATTCAAACTTAAGACAAAAATCTAACCCAATTAACAATTATACTTCTTCAAATGAAGTAAAATTTTAAATTGATAATTTTACCCTTATACTTATAGCTAGATTGATTTTCCTTTAAGTGTAACTCTCTAGGTTCATCCCGATTGGCAATAGGAGGATACCAAAGGATGTGGGTGACATCTAGCTAGCCCTGTAACCTTACGTTGTACCCCAATTGAACACGAATATATAGATTATTACAAACTTTTCCGATTACGATTACCATATATGTATAAACTTTTCGTTCTTATATCCTAACCGAATGAGAGCCCTAAATAATGCCAAACTCAGTAAACTTGATAATATGCTAATAATTATAGTAGAGTAAGATTACCAAACTCCCCTTCGTGTCCCACATGATTAGTTGGATTGCCTTGGCCAATGTCTTCTAATCTCACTTACATCTGATTGGATAGGATTCAAACTTGTTTACTTCTGAGAGAATGAAGTGTTTTTTGGTGATCACTCATAATTGCTATTTGCCCGACATAGCCCCATTTCGAGGTTGGCCCTACTAACAGATAAATTGGGCCTAACTACTCTAATAACATACTATACGTCATAAGCACATTGTGATCATGATACCCTAGATGAAAGGTCTACTCATAAGAATATAATCAATAATCTCAATCATTGTCAGTAAAAGAGTAAAACCCATGTCCGAATACACCAATTCTATCGATGTATCTATGACACATGCTCCCACTATCCCATAGTGTTCGACTGGCACTTTTTGTCAAAATATATGTCATATAAATCATCAATATTTAATATCTAATTGATGATTATTTGATTTGCAAACTACTTAAGGTACAATACTAAACTCTTCTAGTGCTTTTCTCATTATCTCATAATAGATAGAAGGTTTAACTTAGTACACATGGACTATAATGTTCAAAACTTATTAAAATACCAATATAAGTTTTATATGTACATCAAAATAAATGCCTATTAATAGTAATAAAAATATATAATATAAATTAGATACTCTAATACAAATATCTTTGTTGGCATTTGGGAGCATACTCTCAACACCCAAATCTCTGCCATCAAAAGATCTATGAAAAACCCTCTATAAAATATTTTATACTCTATTCCTTACTGCTTGCTTATAGACAGAAGGATAAGACCATAACCACCAGGAGCCAAAAGGTCGTGTGCTTTATTGGAACCTTACGGCCTTAAGTCCGCCTTGTAAAGTCTTTAATCTGGGTGTTATAGTCCAGCCTATGGCCATAAGTGCTGGTCTGTAATCTTCATTGTTTGGTGCTTGTGACCCCCCATACGGATGTAAGTCCTATCATATGCTCCTCCGTCTAAACCTTATGCCCTGGCTTATGAGCATAAGTCATGCTTGTAATTTGTTTGGACTTTATGCTCTTGCTCATGGGCATAAGCATTTCTATAAGCACTTCTATTTAAGACTTACCAACTGTAATTAGGCCGTAAGGTGTCTTGATTGGGTTGTTCTTTTGTTTTTGTGCTGAAAGAGTTCTCTCTTGGTATGTTTGCTCACGAATTCCTTTATTTGACTTGTTCGTGCTCATTATGCTCTTTGCCATAACTTAAAATTAACGAAACATAGATTAAGTACTGTTTTCTACATTATTAAAAAAATACATGTGGAATGAGTGTACAAATTAATATGGAAATATATGGGTACATACACCTGTCAATCCTGATAAACAAATAAATTTTCATTTAAAATTAGTAAGTTTTTAATCTTTTCATTAATATCTTAGAACTCTATAAATTATAAAATTTGTGTGGCATTTCGTTAAATTTTTAGTTCTTCTCGACATTATATAATTATATCATCATGCATGTCATGTTGAGTAGCTGTAAAAGGTAAAATGAATTATATATATATTATTTATGTGATACCCTCACAGTCCATGAAAGAAACTGAGTTTTAATGATTGATAATGATTACGATTTAATTAAACTTTTTTAATCTAAGTCTGTCTTATTCCCTCTCCTATTTCTCTTTCATCAATGGGCTCATTAGCTTATGTGCAAGCTCATTCAGTATTCAATGAACTCATATGTGAAAGCTGACTCCCTATTCAATAATCGCATGCATACCCTAAAAGTTTATTAGAGAGAGAAGCAGGAAAAATAATAGAAAAATAGGAATAATTAAAATATGAATCTAAAATCAATAAGTGATTATGTGAAATAAGTTTTGAAAAACTAAGGTTGTCAAAGATATTGAAGTTGTTAAAAAGAGACAAATCTCTAGATTTCTAAATCATTTTATGCCAAATGAAGGATGTGAATTTTAGAGCATTATAGGTATTAGTGTATACTTAACCAAAACGTGAAATAAAAAAAATGAGTACTTTGTTTATGACGTCTTAGTTTTATTACGGAAGCGACAACAGAAAGTGATAGGAATAAAATGGAAAAACAAATAAATTTGTGACATGAAATATATTCTAATATAACAATTTGTAATATAGCAATGGAGACATTATTCCTTCATTAATTAAAAATACTCATTGTTAGAAAAGAAAATAAAGAACCATCAATATTCTCCAAGGGTGTGAGTTTGATATCTAACTAAAATATTTTTTTTTCCTTGTTGAATTTTCTCTATTAAATCATTGATATTAAATAATTTTCATATTTAAGTTTGATATTCAGATAAGTTTTCAAGTGCTAAAATTCTTTTATTAAATCAATACCATTAAATATTAGATCGGCACTATTTAGTTAGTCTTTTGTAACCACTATCTAATGTCAGTAGTAATACAGGGACACATAAACCTAATAGTTCAACTAATATTTAGTAGCTCATATAGAAAATAATTACTATTGTAGTTGTATGTGAAATTAAAAACAATATTAATTTTGACAAAAGAGGAAGGTTTGATCCATATCTTATATGTCCCTTATATTAAACTAATAGAAAGATGAAGCGGTTGTACTCAAATTAAAATTTTTCTTTTTAGAAGTGAAATTTTAACTTAGAATAACATATATAATATCTTTTATACATTCGAAGTTGTTAGAGTTATGTTATAGTTTAGATGGGTTAGTGGGCCATATTCAACCCATATATACCACAAAACCCTAATATTTCTCTATATATATCCTTGTACACTTTTCTTAATGAGATATACAAACTATTTTTCCTATTATCACATGGTACCAGTGCACTGGGTTAAACACTAGTGGCCGCCACCGCCACCTCTACTGCCAACCCCCCGTTCAGTTAGTCTATGGGCATCTAGTGATGTTCCTCAGCCCTCACCAGTGATGCCCTTATCTCGTTGCGGAAGGATTTGTCTCTTTGTCATTACCCGAATAAAGTTGCGGTCATCGCCTATCTTTCCATGCATACTCCTTCTTGAACTGCAAAACCAGGTGAACGGTTTTATTCTAAGTTCTAAAAGAATGCATGATCTTGCTGCTGTTTATGCTCGGGTGCTTCGCGTGTCTTCTAAATCCACATCTTCACTACACGTGTCTTCTGATCAGTCCACCTTCTTAGCTTCTCGTGGGCATAGTAAAGGCTTCTTTGATGGTGGTCGAGGAGCCAGCCTTAGTGATTCTCAGGGTAGGTTTGTGTGTACGTACTATCGACGGACAGACCACACTGAGAATTGTTGTTGGGATACACATGGTCTCCTGGAAGTGGCCAATAATAGTACTGAGGTGGCCGATCCGTCACCCACTTCTGATGCTGAACAATTAGTCACTATCTCTCAAGCTAACTTTGCGTGGTTCCAGCAGCTACAGGGCACAGCTTCTCAAGCCCCAGTCTCTTCTCCTGTTTCCTCATATAATGATTTTCTTGCTTCCAGGGATAGTTTGTGGATTACTGACTCCATGACCTTCTCTCACATGACAGGTACAAAATATTTTTTTTCAAAATCTTTCTCCATTTATTTTTGTTCTATGGCAATTGCCGATGGATGATAGTGCTTAGTGTCTGGAAAGGGAGTTGTGCATCCTTCCTCTCAGCTTAGACTAAATGATATTCTTTTTGTACTTGAATTTCTTGTCAACTTGCTATCCGTTTCCTCTATCACCAAATAATTGAATTGTAGTGTGAACTTGTTCCCTTTTCACTGTATTTTTTTAGGATCAGCAAATGGGGAAGAGGATTGGTTTGGGCGTAATCGTGGTTGACAGCGTGTATACGATGATGGGTGATGATATTACTCGTGGTTTGGCAGCTTCCGTTTCTAACCCTAGGTCATCACTCATATGGCACTGCAAATTGGGTTATCCTTCTCTTAGTCATCTTCAGCAGACTTTGCCTTGGACTAAGGTCGAGTCATTTCCGTGTGAGTCATGTCAGTTGGGTAAACATCATCGTGCTACCTTTATACATTCTACTCTAGTGTCTAGTTGGTCATTATTTGATTTAGTTCCTTGTGATGTTTGGGGACCTTCTAAGGTAGCGTCTATTTCTGGTCATCGTTACTATGTTGTGTTTGTTGATTAATTTTCCGAGTGTCATGGGTATATTTGTTAAAAAATCGTCGTCTATTGTTGATGTCCTTAAAAAAAATTCATTTTGGAAGTAAAAATCAGTTTTCACTGTTCTCAAATGTCTTCGCACCGATAATTTTTTAGAATTTGTATCATCACATCTTGGATGTTGTGCACACTCTTTTGGTGGAGCGTACTATTCTTATGTATTTGAGGTTTGATGCTATCTTAACTGCAGTATATCTTATTAATCGTATGCCTTCTGCACTCCTAGGGGAGAGGTTCCTCTATGTCGTCTTCTACCTGATATTGAGTTGTTTCACTTGTCCCTCATGTTTTTGGTTGTGTTGGTTTTGTTTAGGATTTAACTCCTAATTTGGATAAGTTCTGCCCGCACACGCTTAAATGTGTCTTTGCTGGATATTCCAGCACCTAACGTGGATACCGTTTGTATCACCCGACTAGTCGGAAGTACTTTGTATCTATGGATGTCACATTTTTTGAGTCATAATCCTTTTTTTCAAGACTCGGTTTCTCACGATATGTAGACTACGTCGTCTAATATTGTTCTCCCCATCCCTGTTTTAGTCCCTCCGCCTGTGCCTATGCCTAGTGTAACACCTCCTCTAGTGGATACAGATGATGGCCGTTTTGGACAGGTTTATCATCACTGCCAACATGTACCACCACCAGATCTGCCCCCTCCCATCATATCCCCGGACCATGTAGATCCATCTCTTGATCTTCCCATTGCCTTTCGCAAAGGTATTCGTTTTTGTACCAAACATCCCATCTCACTATTTGTTTCTTATGATAATCTTCACCCGTCCTTCCACACCTCTGCTCTTTCCTTGTCTGCTGAGTCAATTCCCAAGAACTACCAGGATGCGCATCTGCTTCCCTAATGGCAGACAACAATGGATGAGGAAATGGAAGCCTTGAGATCTCGTGGTACATGGGAGCTTGTGCCTCGCCCTGCTGATGCCATGTATCACTTGCCGATGGGTCTTCTCTGTCAAGCATAAAGCTGATGGTATAGTTAATCGCTCCAAAGACCGGTTGGTGGCTCGTGGTTTTACTCAGACTTATATGGTGTAAATTATGCAGAGACCTTTTCACCAGTTGCTCGTGGGTACTCTATCTACTAAATGTGAAGAATGCCTTTCTCTATGGAGACTTAGTTGGGGCAGTGTTTATGGAGCAACCTCCGGGGTATGTTGCTCAGGGCGAAAATCTAGTCTGCCAGCTCAAGAAAGTGATCTATAGTCTAAAACAAAGTCCTCGTGCATGGTTTGAAAAGTTTAGTGTAATAGCAGTTGCAAATGGTTTTCACAGGTGCAATGTGGATCACTTTGTGTTATATATGAACACTTTATCTTGGATGTGTTGTACTTGCGGTATATGTCGATGACATCTTGTTGATGGGTAGTGATCGTCAGGGCATTCAAAGAACTAAAGAGCACTTAATGAAGCATTTCGTTACACGAGACATGGGACGACCTAGATACTTTCTTGGTATTGGGTTTGCATATGCCAAAGGAAAGATGACGCTCTCACACTGGAAATATGTGTTAGACTTACTAGAAGAGACTAGTTTATTGGGTTGCAAACCAGAGAGTACACCTATTGAGCAGTCACCACCCTTCTTGGAAAAATCTTCCCCATCTCTCAAAGATTCGGGTCAATACAGACGTCTGATTGGTAAGCTCATTTATCTAACAGTTACTAGTCCTGATATATCTTACATAGTTGCACTCATGAGTCAGTTTATGCATGAGCCACGAGAAGTTCACTAGCATGGTGCTCTGAGGGTTCTTGCGTATGTTAAGAGAGCTCCCGGCAAAGGTTTTCTCTACAAGAATTATGGTTACCTCGACATTGCAGCCTATTCTGACTCTAGTTATGCAGGTGATAGAGGAGACAGAAAGTCTATGTCAGACTTCTGTACGTATGTCAGTGGAAACCATGTTACTTGACGAAGCAAGAAGCAAAATGTGGTTTCAAAATCCAGTGTCGAAGCAGAGTACAAATCGATGGCATCCACAGCTTGTGAGATGGTTTGGGTGCAATCTCTTCTATCGGAGATCGGATTCCCCATCACGATACCTACGCAGATGTTGTGTGATAACCAGGCCGCCATCTTCATTGCAAATAATCCAATATTCCATGAGCGTACCAACCATTTGGAGGTTGATTGGCACTATGTTCGTGATATGGTACGAAGGGAGTCATCTCTACGCCATATACCCAGTTGTTTGAGCAACTAGCGGATATCTTCACCAAGGGTTTAAATGTTAAAGTCTTTAGTGATCTATGTAACAAGCTAGGCATGCTCGATATACATGCACGATAATTGTTGCTTACAAATCTAGCTCATACATATGATTTAAATTGTTTGTCATAACACAAAAATTCCACATTCACACTATCAAACAAAATTTTGACAAACGGTTCCTTCTCTTGGAAACTAGTAATTAAAGGACTTTGCAAGTGGGAATGCAAGGAGAATGATTGATAAACACTCTTAAAATACCATCTAAAGCAGGGTACCAATAATTGGATATATTAAGTTACCAAAAAACCTTTCCAATATATCTTAACCAGTAATTATCATATATATACTATTTGTATATATTTTAACATCACAGATGTTTATCCCCACACACAAAATATAAAAAAAAATGAGAATCAAAACCGTGACAAATATCCAGACCTATCCATTCATATCATAATAACTAATATCCTTAGGGACTGGAAACTGCCCATTCCTTGTATTAGGGAAAGTTTATAGTGCCATTAATATTAAGTCCTTGTATATGATATCATCAGTGGTACAATATTTGCTTCTTTCTCAACCTTATGAGAGATATACTCACGTTCCTATATCCTTAGGCTCCATGCCTTCTCGACTCAAATAAGATTACGTTCCATTCTCATGGCAAAACTTCAAAGAAGGACATCAATGGAAGCATCTACAACGCAAAAAAACGAAAACAACAACTTCAACAACACAAACAACAACAATAATAGTACGAATGGAGACATGAGCGAAACAATAAAGAGAACACTCATCATCATCGATTGCTTCCTCTTAGTCTTAGGTAACACCAGTGGAACTCTACATCCACGTCTCTACTTCCAATATGGCGGTCAATATCAATGGCTCTCAAGCTTTCACTGCATTTTTCGCATTCTTTATAGTTAAGCAAAAGTTCACACCATTCTCAATCAATGCAGTGGTGTTGCTAACAGTGGAAGCAGTGTTATTAGGGTTCAATGGGGGCAAAGATAGGCTAACAAATGTTACAAGAGGGAAGTGTTTTATGGGATTCCTTTTAACTCTTAGAGCTGCAACATTGTATGCCTTTGTTCTACCTATGATTGGGCTCACATACTTGAAGGGTAAGCAAGCTATCACTCACACTCTTGTCATGGAGATGTAGCTTGTCATGGGTTTCTTTGCCACTATCTTTTGCTCTGTTGGCATGTTAATCAATGGCGACTTCCAGGTTAGATTATATAAATATCACTCTCTTTCTTTAGCTTTCTCTCTATACATAAATCAAGCTAAAATTATATCATAGGCCATCTCAAAGGAAGCAAGTAATTATGGGTTAGGACCAGTGAGGTACTATAATTAATGTGCTAGTATGGCAAGCAATATTCTGGCAATTCTTCTTGTTGGGAGCGGTAGGAGTGATCTTTTGCATGCACTCAATGCTTGCAGGAATCATTATTACTGTTTTCATTCAAGCGATTGAAGTTTTCGGAGTCATCTTTCATGAAAACTTCAGCAATGAGAAAGATGTTGCTCTAGCACTCTCTTTATGAAGGTTGGCTTCAAATTCTTATGGTGAATATTGTGAGTCAAAGTAGAAGAAAGCTGCTAGAAGGGCCAAGGAGATGGAACCTCAAACCATTGAATTTGGAATGCTTAATTAAAGCAATATATTTATTAGTTGTGAACTATATGTATATATATATATATAGAGTTTGTTTTTGTATTGTTTATTTAGTTAATTAATCTCTTGTGGAAGAATGTTTTCTTTTTAAGTTTCCTGGAAGGTACACGCATGGTTTGATATGTTTTGTTTTGATTGTTGTCCTGCGAGTAGTATGAATATATATTGTTTAGTAAACCAATGCCCGGTCTTAGTGAAAATGGGACCTCAAGTAAAATCATGATAACTGTTTTTCAAAAATTATTTTTATTAAATAATAAATTAGATAATAAAAAGAAAAAAATACAAATCATAATTAATAATTATGATAAAAAAATATTAATCTTAAAGATTTGAGATTCTTTAATATTTTTGTTTAATTACTTTCGTAGATTTTTATCATTCCGTCTTTATTTTCCATTTAAAAAATAGAAAATGGCAGATATATTACAGGATGATTCTAGCTTCTCAATATTAAAAAAATAATAAGAATTTCCATATTATATATGATCTCTAACAGTCCATGTTCTTCATTAATATCTATATCGATCAATCATATTCTCTCTTTTACTAAGAAAGTTTTTTCAAAAAAAAAAAAAGAAGTAATGAACCAGTCAATACATTTGATGGTATTCTAAAATAAAATTCAGAATTACAAAGAAAGAAAACTGAACAGCATTTTGAATGAGAGATAATTATAATCTAGCAATATTTCTTTTGCTCCTGTCTTTCAGTAGAGGATGATTAACTGCTCCATATATGTTCAATTTTCCATGTTCATCCGATCATAAAAGTTGCATAATTACATAAGTATATTACTTATTATGATAGTTTATAAGTAATATAATATATTTACTTAACTTATATGAATATATTATAACTATATATTATGTAAATCATGTTTATTATATACTCTTGTCATTAAAAACAAAATTGAGAGAACAAACCATTCAAAGCCAAAAAGCACCCCGGCGGTCCAAACCCTTAACCAATTTCCTCTCAACGAACAACACCGGAAACAATAATGGCGAAGTTAGAGTCCTACTGTAAAACCCACTTTTTAATAGCCGTCAGATTATCTTTTTAAGATATTTTTTTTCAAATTTTAAACCACCCAACCTTATCGCTTGTAAAGCCATCTTTTAATCACAGCCCTTAGATTAGATTTTTAATTCTTTATTTTATTTAAAACTTTAAAGCTTCCGAACCTTATCCCTATAACCATTAGATCGTGGGAGAAGGCCTCGGAACTCACGAGAGAATTTCACCCGAGACCTAGCCCGCATCCTTCTTGCTTAGTTTTGTGAAGTGCCAGTGATGACGAAGAGAAAGAGAGGATTCATGCCAATTTTTGTTATTTTCTTTTTGAGGTAAGCATCCGCTTATTCGGATTTAGGGTTTTGATTGTGTGTTGTTTGATCTCCATAAATAGCCGTGTTTTTATTTTATTCGTTTATTTTGATTTCCAAGTATAGAAATGCATAGCATGTTTTGTCTTTCCAGCGTGATTAGGGATTTTTCCAGGAAAGTAAACCTAGATTTTATTTCAGCAAAAATTTCAGATTTTATATAATTGTGGTTGTAAAAATATGACCCTATTGGTGTATTCCCTGCAAAACCTGATAATTGACAGTCGTAATAGATAACTTTAGAAGTTGAATCGAGCAAAGTGATCAATACGAAAGTTATAGGGTTTGATATTAACTAAGGGGGCGTTTGGAAGGATGGATATTGAGGGATGGGGATGGGATATCCAGCCAAAACATGTTTGGTTTTCTGGATGAACATGGATGGGGATGGCCCCCATCCCTAAAAATGGGATGAGCGGCGTCCCACCGGTTTGGTGGGATGCCGCTCATCCCGTGAACCTCATCCCTCTCTTCATCCTTCTTCAACCCGTGATAAGCTTTCTATTGAATCTGAGCTTTTCTTCTCGCCTCTTCACGAGCTTTATAATTCCCAATCCGAGCTTTCTTCTCACCTCTTCAGGAGCTTCTTCAACGGCGAAACCCTAGACTGCGATTCGATAAACCGTTGCTTTTAAGCTTTTGATTCGTCTCTTTGGTGACATCTCTCTGATCGAAGTCTCGCTTCAAAAAGGAGTCTTGGAGGGATTTGAAATCCCAGTGCTGATCTGGAGCCTTTTTCTCCCATCCACGGCCATACGATACTCCGGTAACCTTTTATTTTCGATTTGAAATTCTTCTGATCACATCCTGTTTTAAGGAGCAGATATACCAATAATTATTGATTTATTTAGTTTGATTTTAATTTCAGTTAAAGTTAAAGTTAAAGCAGTGTTTCCTCTGATCAGATCTTGTTAAAGTTAAAGATTGGAAAGATTGTGTGGTATGAACCGTTGGAGCTTTTCTTTTTTATTTTTTCGTAAGATAATGTTTGTTAGGGAAATTAAGAACTTAAAGCAGCCTTGATGTGGTTACATGATCAGAATTGGATTGTTTAAGTTTGTTAAGTTTCTCAACCGATTTGGTTACATGATCTGTCATAATGTTTATGTATGATGAAACCTGTTACAACATAAGTGTTTTCTTTGTTTTGTTTGGAGATTATAGATTACAATTTTGCCAAACCTTGTTCTTGATTGACAGAGTCAAATTATCGCTATGAATTAGTTGTATGTTCTTGGCTTTCTCTTTGCTTCCTCTCCGATTTGTATATATTAAAGATAACCTTTTTTCCTGAAATCTTAAGAAAAACAATATCTTCCCATCATGTTGTTCTATCATGCCAATTGTTAATACTTATGTCAACATTTAAGGACAAGCCTCACACCAAACAAAAGGATTAAAGACTTGAGTAGACTCCATCTAAAAGTGTCACCGGCCCACAAAGAAAGTGGTGGAACAGAGTTGGTGAATGAAAACAAAACTCCTTTTTGTATTTGATTTGCGTGTATGCATCTGCAGTATTTGTTCCTTGAATTTTTCTCATTTGCATATCAATCTCTTTACAGATGCTTTGTGTTGTTGATTGTGAAAAAAACTATTTGATCTCATCCCTTAGCATTTCATAATTCTCACTATTTTTGTGGAAGAATAAGAAATAAAGATGCTTGGTTCTTACACTGTCCTGTATGCTTACTACTCTTGGATCACTGATAGTACAGAATTGTAGTTTTTATAAACTTTAGGCTTAATGCTTTGAGTTACTGATCTTTCATTATTTTCAAACTCTGAATTTGTCATTTCTCAATAAGGTGTGGTGGGGGATGACCAAGTTCAAGGCAAAAAATTCAAATCCTTTCTTAATTTACACTAGTGGGGTCTTTCATCAGGAAATAAACTAGTCACATGATTTAGAGTTAGATAGTGCAAGCTATATTGTCATTATCGAGTTAAAATAAAGCTTTTGTAATTTGACAAGTATTAATTTGGCTAACGATTGCATGAAAGTAATTTATGCTGTTGGGGAGTCTTTTTTTGGAGTCTTATCTAAACATGTATATCTCTCGGATAGAAAGGAGAAAGGAGAATGATTTCCTATAGTTAGTTGTTTTTTTAATTATTCTTTCATGTGTATTTTCATCGGATTAAATGTCTTAATAATGTGATGCTGATGTTTGACTTTCAACTTCCCATTTCCCTGGTAGATGTACAATTCATGAAATTTTTGCATGACGAAATGAGTATGCCTCATAAAAAGATGAACATTTTTCCAATTGATCGGTATGCTAAGCACTTGCAAAATGAAATTGCATTACTTAAATTCCACTTTTGATTGACTCTATGCACAATTAAATTCCACTACTCCTGCCATAAAAGCACATGTTTGAATATTTATTGGATATTCAATTGTCGATTATTTTTTATTTGTCAATTAGGTGATTTTTCATGGATTGGAATAAAAGAAAAACCAAACGAAAATTACGCGAGGTCGCAGTAATTGCAGCCACAATTATGGGAATTATCGTGACACATATAAGTAAGCGTAGATTATGCCATGCACCCAATTCCCGTAGAGGTTTGGATAGAGAGAATTATCTTGACCGGCTGTTAAATGGTGATGACACAACATGTATTAACATGGTCAGAATGAATAAGTTCACTTTCTTCAGCCTGTGCTCATTACTACGATCTCGTGGACTACTCAGAGATTCAATAAATGTCAACGTGGAAGAAAAATTGCTGATGTTCTTGCATATTGTTGGCCACAACCAAATAAATAGAGTCATCGGACACAATTTTCTTAGGTCTGGTGAAACTGTTAGCAGATATTTCAATCTTGTCTTACATGCCATTGGACAATTACAACAAGAGTATATCGGACCTCCATCAAGTGCTTTGTCGACCTACATTGCACAACGTTCAAGATTTTTTCCATACTTTAAGGTACATAATTGTATTTACATGTTTACTAAAAATATAGAACAAACGTATTTTAAGAATGACCCAACAAACTTACGTGTACTTAGGATTGTATTGGAGCCCTTGACGGCACACATATACATGCGAGTGTTCCAGTAGACATGGTTGCATTTTTTCGTAGTAGAAAAGGTTATCCAACACAAAATGTGCTCGCCGCAGTAGACTTTGATATTAACTTCACTTATGTGCTTGCTGGTTGGGAGGGGTCTGCACATGACTCGATGGTTTTACGTGATGCTTTAGAAAGACCCAATGGTCTTAAAGTGCCACAAGGTATATGTTGGTAGTTATTTATTGATTAATATACAAAACATAAATTGTTATGATAGTATATAACATAATCATATATCATTTTGTATCCAGGAAAATATTTCCTCGTCGACGCAGGATATGCTACAAGACCTGGGTTTCTAGCACCTTTTAGAGGTGTTAGATATCACTTGAAGGAATTCGGGTCACGTATTCCTGAAAACCCTAAAGAGTTGTTTAACCATAGGCATTCGTCAGCGCGGACTTCAGTTGAGCGTGCCTTTGGGTCTTTGAAAAGTCGGTTTAAGATTCTCACATCTAGGCCCTTCTTTCCATATAGTACCCAAGTTGACCTAGTGATTGCATGTTGCATTATTCACAATATTATTATCAGACAGGGTGGTGATAGATTAATACCATCAGAGGAGGAGTGGGAACAAGAGATAAGAGTTCATACCTCGAGGAGAGGGCAACGTGAAGATGTTAGAGAATGGTTGGACAAAAGGGATCAAATAATGCATGATATGTGGAACAATAGATAAACTTATTTATTTTGGATATGTAATGTTATTTTCTTATGTTTACTATATATTGTAGTTTGATGTTGAATTGATGTTCTTTTCACATGCCGTGGATTCTTATGCTTTGTTGCTTGATGTTGAACGATTGATATAGTTGCTATGAATGAATTCTTAGGACTAAGTGTTCTATATTTTCATTGCTATATAAAAGTATGTATATGAATGTGTGATTGCAATGTAACAGGAAAAAATGGAAGTTGGTAGTCATTCATCAAGCAGCAGGAAAAATGTTGGTAATATGCGATGGAGACCGAGTGAGAGCAAGTTTTTCTTGCAATTTATGGCAACACAGGTGGAAAATGGTCTGAAGTGTGATAAGACATTCAAACCACAAGCAATTCATGCAGCCATACGTGCCTTGAAAGAGAACTTTGGTAAAGACTGCACGGAGTCTAACATACATAACCATCTCCGAACATTAAAGCGCAGATGGGCTATAATTAGAAGACTTCGAGAAATGAGTGGCATGGGTTGGGATGAAGAAAAAAAGAAAATAATTATGGGTGAGGAGGAGTACATGACATATCTGATGGTATGCTGTTTATGTCTTACAATTTTGTTTATATTTCGCTAACATTTATGGTAATATTTTATTGTTTTCTTATCAGAGTCATCCGAATGAAGAACCATATATAAATAAACCCATTGAAGAGTACGATTTGCTCGAAGTTGTTTGTGGCAATGATCATGCAACAGGGCGATTTGCTCGCGATAGTATTGGGACACCTCCAACTGATGGTGGTGTACCAAACTTTTCGCAAGATAATTTTAATATTGGACTGACACCAGAGGATCTTGCACATGGACAATTTGACAGTAACTACGGGTTTGAGACTCCCTCATCGACACCAAATAACTCGCAAGAGCGGACTTCACAAGAAGCACAAACAAGAAAGAAAGGTAAAAAAAGAGATGCTAGTGCTGATTCTGTCTTGGCACAAACTGTAGGTTCAAAAATGGATAGACTTGCACTTGCAATTGAGGAGCATAACCCAGTCACTCTTACCACGAAGCTAAGTGAAGCATGCATGAAGCTTACTGAAGTTGGTTACTCAACAAGAGATGTGGCCAAAGTTTATTCATATTATGCAGATAGTGAGACAAGAACAGTCAAATTCTTGGGTGCTCCAGATATTCTCCGCCAGTATATGGCAGAGGAACTTGTAGGGCCACCAGGACAAAATGTTTAGTTTGGGATGTGTTTTACATGTGTTTATTCATATTTATGCATGTGGTTTGCTTGGGGTTAATCGTTTGTATTTTTTAGTTTTGAACTAAGATACTATGTCTAGAATGTTTTTTGTAACTTGGTTGTAAACTTATAGCTTCACTTATGGTGTTGGATGTGTTATTAGTGTGTAATGCTATCAAATTAGAACTATATTTGGAGGTTTTTTGAATTCTTGTAATGCTAATGTTTTCATTGTCTTAAACCATAATCATTTCTTCATTAGGTACATTTGTGTTGATTCAATCTTTTTAATTACATTATGATGTTGTTAATTACTATAGTTTAAATATTTATGTCAATATTGGAAACTAATTAAATTCAACTCGAAAAGTCAAGTTAAATAATAATTAGCTATATTATTCATTAATAACCCTTTCAAAAATATTTCAAGTTAAATAAAACAAATACATCTATTAATATCCGTTATTTAAATCATACACCTACTTAACATATTTACAAAATAAAATTTTCTAATCATCCAATATAATTGAATTTAATTACACAATTTAAAAATATTTAGAAAATTATTTATTACAAAAAGGGGTAACTTCACCCCCTTCATGGATAAGGTTATCGTACCACACCCATATCCATCCAACCAAACATTCAAATATGGATATCCAAAACTTTACACATCTTTATCCCTCCAACCAAACACCAAATAATCTCTATCCTTACTATTAAATCCCTCCAACCAAACACTTAACCATGGATATTCCCATCCATAGATATCCCCCATCTATAGATCCCAATATCCCACTATCCAAACGCCCCCTAAGTAGCTGCAAAATATCCGATTTGATAGATTTGTAATTTATGAGATACAATCATATTAGTGCAGCTACGTCAAAAAGTATTCTGTGCAGAACATGGAGTTTGATTAATATTTTTGATGGTGTTAAAGGTTGAATCAGGCAAGATGCAAAATACGAAAGTTGTTCCTGATTGAATTAAATATCTACTCCTAAAAGATCATGTCATTGGAGAATGTATTCGGAGAGATATGCATGTTAAAAGTGTAGTATAAGATTTTACTGATTTCTAGAAATAGATGGGTCTTCAAATTGATGCTATAAATTCAATAATATTCTAATCAATGCGAATTTGGGATATGTCATAGCCTTCTCTGTCTAGTTTTTGTTAAAAAAAGAATTTTATGATTTGAAGGATGTTAGACAAAGTTATGCATATTTTAGTCCCTATTGGTCATGTTGGAATAGTCCATATCTCCCTTAGACTTGATAATTGATATTATACCCTTGAAAGAATCCAAATTTAGAAAATAAGATCTTGACCCTTTTTGCATTTATACCCTTCTGAAAACTTCTTTTGCATTACCCTTGCTCATTAGCCACATGTGTCTATATATATATACCCACACATATATATATAGTTGTGGGTTTGATTTTAGCGTACTCATGGGGTAAGTAATGCATTGTGCATTCTGGTGTTGCTAGCACAATTAGTATTTAGAGCCTCGATCATGTTTAAATAGTGGTCAATATTTGTTCGTAAGTTTGGAATTTAAGACAAGTGTGATGTTCATGTTTAGGGATTTTGCCCGAATCTTGATTTTGATGTCTGAGTGGATCCTATAGCTTGGGGATATTGTTCCAGGTAAGTAAACCACATATAAATTTTGTATAAGTATATATTTTTCAATATTTGCTAAATTACTATTTTGATTATTTCTTGTATTATTTTTTAGTAATTATATTTTTCAATAATTTATTGATTCAAGTTTTTCATAAACTATGTATATTATATATTTTGAGTTATATAAATTTATTTTACAACCTGCTCGTTAAGTTATTTGATTTGAGAATAATTGGCTTATTTTGATATACGGAAAATGGGATCATGCGAATCTTAATATTTTTGTTTAGCATATTATTCTGTTTTCACTCAGTTTGAACCTTGTTATTCTGTTGTTTGTGAACATCGACTATTTTGATTTATAAATCATAGTCCCCAATTAACTTTGCAATAACCCTGTCATTGGGGGTTAAACACTGACCGTGTCGACATGAATTCTGATTCTGATAAGAAACTATAGTTTCGCACCGTTCCGTCGGTGGAGAATAACGGCTTATGATATTCTGGCTCGGGTCACCGAGGGTAAACAAATGAACTATGATATTCTGGCTCGGGTCACCGAGGGTAAACAAATGACCTCTGATATTTTGTTTTTGGCATTAGTTATTTGGGGGATATATACTTGTTCATCTGAAAATTTTGTTTACCTGAAATGTTCTATTGTCTGGATATTTATTTTTGATATTCATTATATAATGTTACTTTTAAGTACGTTTCTGAAATATTCTTAAGTCTGGGTTTTGGTTTTGATGATTATTGTAGAACACCATGTGCAAGTACGTTTTTGAAACTATTGAATTTTTGTGATCCCTATTTTACTATTGGTTTTTAGTGGTTGCTTACTGGGCTGTTTAGCTCATAAATAGTTGTTCTATCTTTTTCAGATCAAGGGTAGGTGTGTGGTGACTAGCTTAGCGGGGACCGTTGAGTGATCACCAGGTGGCTAGCAGAAGTTTAGTTTTCTGTTAATAAGTCTGTTGTCTGTTAAGACCTTTAGTATTCTGTGAATCTTGGTTGTAAATCCGATTATTTTTCGTTTCTCTAATTCTTTAGTTTTGATTGGAATTAGTATATTATTATGATTTATATTTGAGAGACAGGTATTGAGGCCTTGTGTGCCCACTTGGTCTCGGTCTTGTGGGTATACGGCCGTTTGTCAACGCGTCGAGTCCGGCGAGCCGGGTTCGGGGCGTGACACCTACAGTCTCCATTGAGTAGGACTTATAATATTTTACTACAACATTATCCACACATGAATTCAAACTATATATAGTTAATGAATTTATTATTTACTTAATTAGTACCTAATAAATTTTATGTATATATATTTACAAGTGAACACACAAGGTATATATTGAAGTGCCGTTTTTTCTACCAAAATTCAGATTCATGCCTAGTAATTAATAAATTAATAAAATTAAACAACATCTATACATGTGATTTATTTTTTTAATTTTTTGATAAATATTAATTATAGTGAGCAATGGAAGGTACAAGAGTGTGTTTCACAGAGCTGAGGTGAATGGAAAGAGTACAAGAATGTCCATTGCCAGATTAAAAGGGCCATCACTAAAGGTCTCAACTAGTGGAACATGATCATCGCTTGGCAGTGAAGGGCCGGAGATATAAAGATTTCATGGAGCAATAACAAGCCAACCCACTCAAGGAAAAGTCTATTTTGGATCTTCGAAGATTGAGGGATGATTAACGAGTTCTGGGGAAGCATGTAATTTGGTTTCAAGTTTATTTTTGAGTGCATGTTAAAATATTTGGACTTCAATTAATTAGGAATTATTAGAGGTACAAAATCGTAAGATTGCAAAATTGTGGAATTCAGCTTTAAGTTGATTGGTATTCGTAGATGAGAACAGAATATATAATTGAAAAGTTTATATATATATATTATTGAAGATATAATTGTTTTTTATACTATTATTATTATATAAGAAGTCATTACTCACATTGCAGCTAATTTGATTGTAATGTTATTTTCAAATTAGAAAAAGTTTTTCAAAAAAGGTGATGAGCTGGAATCCGAAGCCAAGATAAGACTTGTAGCCTAAGTATCATCGATGAAACATAGTACCAATAATTAGTCTGGTATAGTGCATCTGATCAATCCCACACTTGAAAAAGTAGGGACAAAGATGGTGATGAAACATGCTTGGAATAATTTTCTTATCTTCTAATCAACAAATCATATCAAATTAAAAGAAAATTAAAGTAAAAAAAGAGTTAATAAGTTGGTCTCACATGAGACCCTATCAAATATAATTAAAAAAAATATTTATATTTTAAAAAATCACTTCTTTTAGCAATAGTTGGACTACATGCAACACATTTCTATATATTAGGATTAAAGGATTAAGAAAATTACTAACTTAAAAGAGGAATTATATAAATTAAGAAATATGTGCTATTTTTTTTTTTTCAATTCAAGCCCGAATAAAGTGATATAATTAAATATTTGTGATGGGTTAAGGAGTGTAATTATTATGTGATGCATATGCAAATTAATACCAGATAAATTAAATTTTCCATTTGATTAGGAGCAAAATGGAATAAAATGTAATTATAATAATTACAATGGTCATTGTCCCCACACTACACCAATTTACCCTTTTAGAAGCCCATAATTAGAGGGGTTTTAACTTAACCGGTTCTAAAAAAAACAAATAGCATTAAAGCCAAAATTTTAGAGCCGGTTTTAAATAACCGGTTTTAAAAATAAAACTATCATTTAAAAAAGCTTAATTCTCTTTCTCTCTCTCTCTCTCTCTCGTTTCCCTTTCACCCTCTTTGAAGATGAGCTCCATCGCCGCCGCTCACTCGCTTTGAAGACAAGCTCCACCGCCGCCTCTCTCAGACGAGCTCCATCGCCACTGCCACACCACCGGAAGCCAACATCTCTCTCTTTGAAGATGAGCTAGACCTAACCATCGCCGGAGTTGGGGTTGCATCGCTGCTGTGCCAATGGCCTTTTCCTACACCGGAATGAGGTTGTCCATCGCCGGATCCTCTTAATAGAACGTTAGGTATGCATGATTTCATTGTTCTTCCAGTTTGACTCTCAGATTTGGGAATTTGTGGGTTGTTGAAACTATTGGATATTTAGAAAGTTTTTTTGCAACCGGTCTTGAGATTTGAAGTTATTGGTGTTGTTTCTCTCTTTGCTTGTTTCATGTTTAATTGGTTCCTTCCTCTAGTGCATGAACACTTAAGGACACTGGCTTATAGATTAGAAATCGGCATTTAGGTAATTTGCGAAAGGTTTTTAAGCTTAGACAAAAATGTAAGATGCTATTTACTCACATTAGATGCCCATCTCAAAATGGGTATTATTCGAATGGGTAATCGTACTAACTTCAATGTATTATATGAATAGTTTTCTGAAGTATGATCGTAAGTGGTTGTTTGTTAAGTAAACCGAAGATCAAACATTACAGCTGACCTTACTTGATGAGATGAAAGCCGGATAGATATTTATCCGGACATATAAAGGACGGCAAGGTGTTTACTATTCATGATAATATTGTACTTGTTATAGTTAACTTGAATAGATTGGGGACGCCAGCTAGAACCACCCGGAGGTATATTTCTTAGTGCTGATTAGGTTGATACCTTTTATCAATTCCTTTGTTTGAGATTTATTAAATTGTTCTGTTCTTTTAAAGTAGATTATTGAGAAATACAATTATACTTTGTGACTTACTTGCTTGTTGACTTAGAATCAATATATGGGTCTCTTCTTTCAATTGGTAACTGACTTGCACCAACTTTTCTATTTGTTATTCAACCTTGACTGAATTCCAAAAGCTAGAGCTTGTAGAAAAGCTCTTAAGGGACATGTTAGCACCTTTAACCTTACATCGGTGGTGTTTACTCTGTTTGAGCACATGATTTCTAAGCGGATGCGCTGGTTGCAACTCCATAAAATAGAAGTATATGTTAAACATGATACTATTTCAGCTTGTAGATTTGCTTAATTATTAGGATGAAGTTTCACTTACATCCGCCAAATTATACACTAATGTATCAATTTACTTCTTAGGAAAGTTTACAATTAAATCATGGACAATAACTTAATATGTTTCTTTTGGTTGCTGAATTGCATTTGGTTCTCTGGCGATAACTTGATTGAATTCAAAACTAGAGTAATCCATTAGACAAAATTGTCACCTCTTTTTTGGGTTAAGAGACCAAAATGAATATGGATTTTTGATATTGTTCAAGAAGCAATTGTGAACTTTCATGAATATATATATTGTAGTTGAGAGAAAGCAACATTTCCTTTTGTCAATGTTCCATAACATTGGATTTGTTATCCTTTTCTTTTCTTTTCTTCTCTTTTTGGTGTTATCATCTGATAGTCTGAAATGATCATTCAAGGGAAAACGACATTCAAAGAAAATACGATTCTCTTTGATAAATTAACGAGATAATTATTATATGATTTGGAAGAAGCTTGATCTTGTTTTGGATGGACAAGGATAGCATAATATGTTGTCACTTGAAGTCTTCATCCTCATTACTTGTGAAATATTCAATGTTAGTCACTGCTTTCTTTAAGGTTCTTTTCCAAAAAAGAAATATGTACTTTGCATAGTTTGGTGATCTAATTGCTAGTAAGGTAACTTAACTGATTTAAGTATAGAGGAAGAAAAATTCTACTCTTGGTCTCCATATAAATCAGAAGGTTAAAGCCTTCTATTTGGGTTAATGACAATTGATCCATCTATGCCAATTAATTTGTAAACCATTAATGAACATTCCCAAAACCTGGTTAAGATATGAGAAAATAGGCGGATCTTATAGGCAAGGTTGAAAATCATGGCCTGGTGTATATATGAATCCAAATTTGTCAACATAAACTATGTAAAAATATGCAAGTCATGGGGATAACTCCAAGGGATTTGTGCCATGGAGAATCCAATGTAGGCCATTCAAGGGAAATGCTATTACTGTAGGTTGAAAGTGAGGGACCTTGTCTCTATCTTAGAAGGGAAATTTTATCTAATGTATGACTTTTCCTTGTGACTGATTTCAACCTTTCATCTTCCAAAAGACCAAATTAAAACTCATGTAACCAATAAATAAATTGTGAATGTCATTTTAAATAACTTTACATTTACACACCATAACACTGATTTCAACCTTTCATCTTCCAAAAGATCTACCTTTGTAACCAATCATATCATGAGGCCGATCCAACGTGTCACAAATGAGCCTTTACTGCGGGTATGTGGTTGGTGCGGGTGGCTTTAACGGGTCGGATTTGGACTAGAATCCGATAGGTTATTTTGCATTCCTACCCTCAAAAATCTGGATAATTGCATCAAGACCCCTATATTACAAAAATAAAATAAATTAACTGTTTTCTTTCTTTCTTGTTTTGTCATTCCCGAACATCGTGTAATGAATGCAAACATTGCACTTGATATTTTGGTTCATGTTTTTGAATTGAATGCAAAGTTTTCAAGCGATTAAAACAGTGAGTGATCATTGAATTCAAATTTTCGAACATGATCCATAGATTTCACCGATGATAAAACTTTCCTCGTTAAATTTCTCTTTGCGAAGCATTCACTGCATGCATTGTCATTCATGGCTGTGGCCTGTACTTCTTTTCTTGAATTTTGATTTGAAATTTTTGAATACTATATTAATGGCAATAAAATGTTTATCGCTCCCCGCAGATAATTTGTGCTCGCTTTTGCATCGCGTTTGGTTCTTCTTTTTTAACTATCTTCATCCAATTCACTTGTTTTTGTCCATGTGAATACTATATTTTCACAAGTGACTACTGGTATCCCTTTATTCATTTTCTTTTGTCCATGTGATGTGTCTTTCTCTTGAGGAAAATTGAGATTATGTATTATTAGTTCCATTATAAAATACTAGCATCCATTAAAAGACAAAATTGCCTTCACTTTTCAAAGTTATTAATATACCTTTGCAGTCCATATATGTAACCATTATTTATCTTTTTTGCACATGAGCAATATGCTTGAACATCCAACATACTATGCCTTGTTCTTGAGTTTCTTAACTTTTTTCTTTTGCACAAGTCTTTACCACCAAGCATCATGTGCTACCTAGTGGTCTTTTTGATTTATGGTAAATGAAGAAGAAAAGAAAATAAGCAGCATTGTTTTTTTTTTTTTGATTAGGTGTAAGATGGATAAGAGAAAGAAAATGTTTAGACAAGGCCCCGGGGTGCAGATGGAGATGATTCTTCCAGATAGAGCTTATGCTTTTTTCTCCCACACACACAAGGCCCAGACAGAAAACATGCCTCTTTTAGACAAGGTAATTCACCACTCATTCCGCACGTAATTTTTTTTGGGATATCAATCCATCTTATTTATTTATTTTGGATTGTGTAATCTGTAGGTGCTCGCATGAACGTGTTTCATTATTCGACTATGAGCTTATTGTCGATGATGATGGAAAGAGGTTGATTGCATTTGGGATGTTTGCTTTGGTAGAGCTGGATTGATCGATTTTTTGCATGGGCTAGGACAACGTGAGTCCCGATAGATGTGATGTTATTTATGTTTTTTTTAATTCTCCTTTTCCTTTTTGTGGTCATTTGGTTTTAAATTGTGACCTTTTGAATCAATTTCATTGATAGCCGATTGATGTTCTCGGTTTTCTACATGTCCGATAGTTTTCAAAGTTTGCTTCTCATCCTTGAGTATAGAATTTTGCACTCGAGCTTATATTTTCTTTTTTTGGACTCCGGGTTACTTAAGTCTTGGGTACTCAACGCCTTTTTTATCTCTTGGTGCATCTCACATGTATTCTTCTCTTGCTGCTGCCAAGGCTGCTGTTATTGCTGTTGGTGAAGAAATAGCCACCCAGGGGCTTCCATCTAGAATATCTCCTCTTGTCTTTGTATTAACTGGTTCCGGAAATGGTATCTTTCTATCCGTTAAATACTGACATTACATCTTTTGGCTGTCTTTATTTTACTTTATGCTTGTATGACGCAACTACGTAACTGTTGAAATTGTCTTAGAAACATCAATTGAAAACTCACTAATGGACATGAGCACCGAAAAGTCCAAACAAAAGGGCCTCTTGCTAGCTCAATACTGCGCTGTTTTGGTGCATTTCTTTTTCTTCCTTTTTTTTTTATGTTTTTTGTTTTTTGCTTCTCTGTTCAATCTTATGGTTGTCAAAATCATTTTCTTTCATGCTATTGCGATGCATATTTGAGAATATATTCTGTCAAGGATTTGTGCCCATTCTTTTTTCTTACAATGTCTTATATTATCTTTTTAGGCTTCTCGACATTTTGGAGATATCCTATCTCGGTTTATTGGTACGTTAGCCTCAAGTAAGAACATTGCTGATTTGCCGTCACACACCGCAAAGAGCTTGCATAGCTCATGGACATTATATGAATATATTCCCCGAATGAGAAATTCATCTTCAATGTAAGCTTCTTTTTCTCCTATCCATTAAAAGAAATAATAGGGATATCTATGCTGAAATTATTGTAGATCATAGCATATAGCATTAGTTTGATGTGTGGCGGTACCTCTTTTTTTTTGTGATTTCAAGTGATCCGGAGCTTATATTCCTCTCTGATGGAGCTAGCAAAGGTGTCATGCAGATATTAAATACCATTATCGGAAATAACAAAGATAGTGTATGAGACTCAGCTACAATTACTTTGGATAAATCAGGCTTTCTTCCAAGTTATTGAAGTCGATTTAGCTCAATGATGTTCATGGATGCAAGTCATATATAAAAATCAATTTTCTCAGTGATTAATGACATTTCTAGGATTTGCTTCTCTTTTTAAATGTGTGTTGTGTGCTTGTGTTTTAAGAAATGGGATGCATGATTAAGCATGCATAGATGTGTATTGAAATATAATTTTTAATTTAATTTTTTTTAAATTGTTTTAGAGATTATAGAGGCGGTTATAACCGCCTCTATAGCTAATAATGTTTCATTTTCTTATTATTGTTTTAGAGACGGTTATAACCGCCTCTAGAATTTATAAATTGTAAAGGCGGTTATAACCGCCTCTAAAACAATTAGTGAAAATTAAAAATTATCAGCTATAGAGGCGGTTATAACCGCCTCTACCGCTTTTAAGTTATAGAGACGGTTATAACCACCTCTATAGTTAATAATTTTTAAGTTTCACTAATTGTTTTAGAGGCGGTTATAACCGCCTCTACAGTTTATAAATTCTAGAGGCGGTTATAACCGCCTCTAAAACAATAACAAGAGAATGAAACATTATTAGCTATAGAGGCGGTTATAACCGCCTCTATAACTTAATATTTTCGAGACGGTCATAACCGCCTCTAAATTTGAAATAAAAAACCGCCTACATATTTAAAGCTTACCCCGACGGTTGTTAAAAACCGGCTCTAAAGTGTAGAGCCGGCTTGATACGAGGGGGGTTAGAGGCGGTTCAAAAAACCAACACTAAAGCTATAGAGGCGGTTAAAACCGCCTCTGTAGGTTTTGAAAACCGCCTCTAAATCCCTTTTGTGGTGTAGTGCCAGTTCATAGGTAATTTTTCAGAAAGCTTTCTCCATCCCCATAAAAAAGAATGAGACCTCTCCGGAACTGCAAAAGCATAAAGAACTGGAAAATCGTAACGCACATCAAATCCTTGCCTGTGAATTCAGGTAAGTTTCGGCATATTTCAATGTATGTTCTCTTAATTCATCATAGATTTATGATTGTTAGAGTTTTAGGAATTTTTAGATTGTTTTAGATTTTTATTAGATCTAGTAAAATTTTTCAAATTAATCTGTTAATATTTTTGTTCGTGTCTACTGAAATAATTCTATATCTGTTGTATTCCTTTCAGGTATATATGTTGGCGTTTTATTTGGAAATATTTGAATAGTAGGGTTTCGATCTTCCCATGATAATTATTTGTGAATAATTTTGATACTAAAACCGTATTTGTGACATATATATTTGCGGCGGATAAAAGTGTCATAAATTTGTGACACAGTTTGCAACAATTTGCGACACAAAAACTAAAACGTCACATTACATATAAAAATGTGTCACAAACAAAAGACCATTTGTGAACATTGCAAAATGTGTCACAGAATTTCCGGGCCATGAGTAAGTATCATAAATAAAACATGTAATTTAATTTAAGACGCATTTCGGGACACATTATTTGCAATAATAATAGTAAAATTAAAATTTTTTTTGAAAATTAACAAAAGGAAGAGGGCTAAAACAACGTCCACCGACAGTGAGAGAGAACAAAAATCAGGTAGACATCAAAGTGAAGCTTGGGGATTAGTTTTCATTATATGTCCAACAAAAGACAAAAATATGTATGGTATTTGAATCTCAGATCCCACCCATAATTTAATGGGACTACTTAGAATATTGCATGAATTATCCAAGAATCGAATGTAGTATAAAAAATAATACATCATAATTATATATCTAATAGCACAATGAAAAACTTATCATGGTTGAAATTCACTGTTAGCTCTTGAGTGTCATCAATTTTACCAACTTACATGATCATCAAATTGCAGTAACAATATACATTGTGTGTGTATATATATATTAAAAAAATAAATAAATACAAACAACCTTAGCCAGACGTCCTTTCTTTTATGTATTTTAATTATTTTTAAACATTCAAACACATTGTCTGTCTCCCTTATTGAAGCCTATAAATCTATCTCAATTTTGTAGAACATAATGTCTGTCTCTCTCTCTCATTGTAATGTAAGAGAAGTTTGATATAGGACAGCACTTCTCCTTCTTCTTCTTCTTCTTCTTCTTCTTCTCTCTCACTCTCTCAAATAACAAGGAAAGAAGTGTTCTTTCTCACACCCAAAAGAAGGAAAGGTACCATTATATATGTTATTTTTTATATAATGTGGATATGCATTCTAGGAGTCTACTATATGTTTTACCGAGTGGAACCTTCAACTTGTCAAATATCTCTTATTAATTTTTATTAAAAATAAATTTAATTTCTTATAGATATGAAGATTTTATAAAAAAAATATATCCTATAAATATTGTGGGATAATATTAATAATAATAACAATAATTTTTTGCCTCCGTGCTGATGCAAGAATGTTTTTGGTTTTGGATAATATTATAAGCATCTATATACCTCGTGGTATACGGAATATATAATTTTTGCAAGAGATTGAATATATTAATTTCATATTGATTTCCATATGATTTGCTTGTCTTTGATAAGCACTTTTTATTAGATTAAATTATTCTAAAAGAAAAATATAACGAATATAACGTAGAATACAAAGAAATACAAATATTTCATCAAATTATAGAGTTGTGTTATATGGCACCATTAGCATCTACTTCTCTCGTAAAGAAGAACATAGGATAACAGTTATGTGGTTCAAAAAGAGTGATAAAATTTAACGAACTTTCCTTTGATTTTCTTTACCACAAAAAGAGTGAGATGCTCTTATAATTTTATGTGGTTCAAAACATCAAAACCTTTTCCTTTGAAAATGACCAAAAATAAAGCTCTTGTTAGTAGTACGACAAAGTAGGATTTCTTCAGTTTGTTTCTCATTAAAATGTGATAGATAAATTCCATTTGCCTTCTATTTCCAATGTCCTATAATCATCTTGCATGTATTTATATTTTTTATTTAATATTTAATCAAAATACAAGGCATGCATATGTATGACATCATTTACTTAATAACCTATAAAATTTAGATTTATACAATTCCACAATTTTGTACCTTTTCACAAGCAGATAAAATACATATAAGTTGAACAAATTCATATAGTTTATTAAGAAGCAAAATATGATTGAAATGCCAATCACATTTATAGTTTATTAGCATTGGGTCCCTATGTGTATGGACGAAGACTAGCGATTAAATCTTCTCCATTGTGACAGGGTGAGGGCTCATGGTTTATTTAGAAAATCTGTGTGCATCCTTAGCTCGTGGCTTCTTATATTTGTCAAAAAGATAAAAAAAGAAATTTTATAATTTTTAATATTAAACTCAATGCATTTCATTTTATTCATAGACTCAACTCAGATAAACTTGTGTTCCACTCTCACAGCAAAACTTCAAAAAAGTCAAACAATGGAAGCATCTGCAATGCAACAAAACAACAACGAGAACTATAGCAACAACAACAACAACAATAGCAAGAATGAAGACATGAGCAAAACTCTAAAGAAAACGCTCATCATCATCAGTTGCTTTCTTTTAGCCTTAGGTGACACCGGTGGCCCTATACTTTCCCGTCTCTACTTCCAACATGGTGGTCAACGGCAATGGCTCTCAAGCTTCCTCCAAACCGCCTGCTTTCCAGTCATCTTCATCCCCCTCATTATCTCCTATTACTATCGCCGAAACAGAGATTCGTTTGCCAAACCATACTTCATCACTCCTCGCATATTCATGGCATGTGTAGTCCTCGGCCTCCTCACCGGCCTAAGTGGCTTCCTCTATGCCTATGGTCTTGACTTTCTCCCGGTCTCAACATCAGCATTACTAATTTCAACACAACTTGCTTTCACTGCAGTTTTTGCTTTTCTTATAGTGAAGCAAAAGTTCACACCATTCTCAATCAATGCAGTGGCACTGCTTATAGTGGGAGCAGTGCTATTAGGATTGCATGGGAGCAAAGACAGACCAACAAATGTTACAAGAGAGAAGTATTTCATGGGGTTCTTTTTAACTATTGGGGCTGCAGCATTGTATGGCTTTGTGTTACCTATGATTGAGCTCACATATTTGAAAGCTAAGCAGGCTATCACTTACACACTTGTGATGGAGATACAGTTTGTCATGGGTTTCTCTGCCACTGTCTTTTGCACTATTGGTATGTTAATCAAAGGCGACTTCCAGGTTAGATTTTATAAAATCTCTCTCTTTCTCTAGCTCTCTCTATAAATAAATCTAACTAAACTTATGTCATAGGCCATCCCAAAGGAAGCAAGTACTTATGGGTTAGGACCAGTAAGGTACTATACAGTGCTTGTATGGCAAGCAATATTCTGGCAATTCTTCCTCTTAGGAGCAGTGGGCGTGGTTTTCTGCGTGAACGCATTGCTTGCCGGAATCATTATCGCCGTTTTCATACCAGTGGTTGAAGTTTTGGGAGTCATTTTCTTTCATGAAGACTTTAGTAGTGAGAAAGGTGTTGCTTTAGCACTCTCTCTATGGGGCTTGGCATCTTATTCTTATGGCGAGTATTGTGAGGCAAAGGAGAAGAAGAAGGAAGCAGTTAGACAGGCTAAGGACATAGAGTCTTAAACTATTGAAGTTAGAATGCTTAATTAAAGCAATATATGTATAAGTTGTGAAACAATATATATAGTTTTTGTTTGAGTATTGTTGAGTTTGAGTTTGATAATTAATCTCTTGTGGAAGGATATTGTCTTCTTAATTTCCTTCTAACGTTGATGTATGATTTGATACGTTTTGTGCTGATTGTTATCATGTGGTTATGAATAACAGAGAAGGAAATTGAAGTTGCATGCAGCTTATACAATGTTGTTCTCCTAATTGATTACATGCATGAGAATGTGTCGATAAATTATAGGCATGTCTATAGTTTTGTGACGCCCCAAACACGAAGCGTCGACAAATGGTAGCATACTTACTAGGCCGATACTAAGTAGATATGCAAGGCCTCAAAACTTATCTAAACTGGAGGATAATATCTAACATAAATACAGATTTTCTAGAGTAAAAAGAACCCATAACATACAGATTAGAAAAGTTTCACTAACAAAGTTTGGAATAATTCTCATTTAAAAATATATAATTCCAATTCCACAAGAAAGAAGAACTTATTTGCTAAATCCAGACGCCGACTTGCTCAATGACTTAACGAAACTACCAACCAAGTAACCTACTTTTGATTTGAAATAAAAAGAGAGAACAAATTTAATGATCTTGAGAGGCCCGTAAGAAACCACTAAAAACATTTGGGATCATATATAAGTCATAAAAATTGAAAATAAAATCATTGGTATGATATAATTGAACATCTACTAAATTAAATACAATTTAGAAACAAAACAAAATGGTTTAACAAAGTCTAATTTTCAGATAAATGTAGTATAGGTCTCAAATTCACTATGGTCAAAATAAAATATTAGAGTTATTTGTTTGAACTTGATGACCCTAGTTAGAATTTCAGAATTCATTTGTTTAGCCTCGGTGACTTGAGCAAGAATATCAGAGGCAGTTAATTTTTACCAACGAAACGGTGCAAAACTAGTCCCTTGACATAAGTACATGTCAACATAGTCAGTGTTTAAACCCCAATGACAATGTTGGTGCATAGTTAATTGGAGAATAATTTTTATGTCAAAATATGTAATGTCGACAAAACTACAAAAAATCATAATTTAGGTTGAGGAAATATAGACTAATTTGTGGAGCAGATGTAATAACATGCACATGATCCCATCTTTTTAATATTAAAAAAACCAGTTATTCTCAATCAACACTTAAAAAACAATTTTGTAACATTTTTCAAATAATTGAAAATATAAAAAATTCAGAAAAATTCAATTACCCAGAAAATATAATAATCAGAAATTTAATAAGTAATAAATAATTCAGTAATATATAATAATAAAATTTTTAATAAATAAATAATTGAATTTATTCGAAATGGTAATTTAGAAAGTGTAGAAAAACAAAAATAGTTGTATACATATGCTAGAATTAATATGTTGTTCCTTACCTGACTAACGAGAGAAATCTAATTCTGAAACCAACTTAAGGTGCTTGAGCCAGTCATAAATTTAGGAAATAAAACCTATTAAATTGCCAATAATAAAAATTTACAAACTTTAGATGTAATACAAGAAATATTTCAAGACAATCATCATGCAATCAAGTTTAAGAGGCTAATAAGGAAGGGTATTGCAAAAAGAAATTTTAGAATGGTATAAATGCAGAAAAAAAAGTCAACCTATTATTCTTTTTCCCAAAATCCGGATTTTTTCATGAGTATAATACCAATTATCAAATCTAAAGGACATATAAACTATTCCAACATAAATATTGAGGACTAAAATCGACATAACTTTATCTATGATTCCTCAAATCACAAAATTCATTCTTTTGATAAAACTAAACAAATAAGGCTATGACATATCCAAAATTTACACTCATTAGAATACTATTAAATTTATAGCATCCATTTGAATATCTCTTTATTTCTACAAAGCAGTAAAATTAGATATTTTTAACATGCATATCTTTCAGCATATATCCTTAAATAACATAGTTAATTAAAAAAATGAAAAACTTCCTTATTTTGCGCATTGAAATAAATGACAAAACAAGAAGAATGTGAATCAATCTTCAGGTTATGCACAGAATATTATTCGACATGGCTACACCAACGCTCATCTCTAAACACATTCTTTGACAAACACATGGCATGCACATATATAGTTTAGAATTAATCATCCAGTTATGCTCTCTCACCTAATAAGTACAAAAAAAATTGGGTAATCACCTCTGAAAACTCTTCTTTACAACTTAACTGTCACGCCTCGAATCAGGCTCATCAGACTTGATGCGTCGACAAACGACCGCATACCCACAAGGAGGAAACCCTGTGGGCACACAAGGCCTCAATACCTGTCTCTCAAGTATAAAACATAACAACACACTAATATCCAAACAAAACCAAAGAATTTATGGAATAAATAAAGAGGTTCACAACTAAGGTTCACAGACAACAAAAACGAAATGCTCAAATTCTTAAAGAGATAATAAATTTATTAAACCCAATAGAACTATCTCATGCTAACCACCTGGTGATCACCCAACGGTCCCCCTAAGATTGTCATCACACACTTACTCTGGATCTGAAAATGATAACGCAACTATTTATGAGCTTAAAAGCCCAGTAAGCAACCACTAAAAACAACAATAATATAGGGATCACAAAAAAATATAACTCAATGCTTTCAAAAACGTACTTAAAAGTTATGTTATACAATAAATATCAAAAATAAAACATAGACATAAGAACGTTTCAGACAGACATAAATTTTCCATATAAACATGTATATATGTCCACCAAATAACTAATGCCAAAAACAAAATAACAGAATTCATTTATTTACCCTCGGCGACCCTAGCCAGATTATCAGAGTTCATTTATTTACCCTCGGCGACCTGAGCCAGATTATCAGAGTTCATTTATTTACCCTCGGTGAATCGAGCCAGATTATCAGAGGCCATTATTCTCCAACGACAGAATAGTGCGAAACTATAGTTTCTTATCAGAATCAGAGTTCATGTGGACATGGTCAGTGTTTAACCCTCAATGACAGGGTTATTGCAAAGTTAGTTGGGGACTACAAGTTATTACGTCAAAATATGTCGGGTTCAAAATCAGTGTTAACACAAAAATAATGAAATTCGATGATCCCATTTTTTTTCTAATAAACATAACTCAGATTAATTCAAAAATGTAATGCTAATATGTGAAAATAATAATTAAAGTATAATATTCAATAACTAAATAAATACGTAATTAATTAAAATATTCAAATCGATTAAATAAATAAAAATTACATAAATAAATAAATATATGCATAAATGATCAATAAGTTTGAAAATATTAATATGCATAATATCTTAAACCCAAAACAATTATATATAATATCATGAAAATTTATTGACAATAAAATCCAAAATAATTAAATAATTATGTAAATTATTTTCAGAAGTCAAAAATTTATATATATACAAATATACGGGTTTATACGTGGTTTACTAACTTGAAAAAATATCCCAAGCTATAGGACCCACTCGGACACCAAAATTAGGATTCGGGCACAGACCCTATAACATGAACATAATACTTGCCTTAGATTCAAAAAACTTAAACAGAATTATTAACCACTGGTTAACTAGGATCAAGGCTCTAAACACTAACTATGCTAGCAACACCAAAATGCACAATGTATTACTTTTTACCCTAACAAGCACCCTAAAATCAAACCCACAATTATATATATATAGACACATGTGGAAACACATGCATATGGTAGTGGCGGATATTATAAGTATATATACACACACATGTGGATATACATACATATACATATGGATATTATATATATATACACACACACACACACAGAACAGAGAAACATAGCGGACAGAGCAACATTTCAAAGAAATGGAGCGGTTTTTCTTTTAATGCTGAAGAATTTGAAAGCAAAGTAAGGCCTAGCTTGAATGGAGACAGGAAGTGTGAGAATATCACACGAATTGATTCCAAATGAAACAGAAGATCAAAGACCAACAAATAGGAGTAACCATTCCATGAAATTCAACACCACAGCAATGTAATTATATCCCAAAAAAGTCAGAAACACTTCACAGGGCAAACAATGAATTAATATATCAGCAACACCCAAGCCTACCAAAAACAACAAAACCGATAAAGAAACACAAAAAATAATATTACTAACAATAGAGATCGGAAACCAAACCCTAACGCCAAAATATAAAAGCATAACAGATCTATCCGAAAACCAATATTCTCCTCCTCCGATCAAACAACAAACAATCAAACCCTATATCCGAATAAGTGGATGCTTACCTCAAAGAAATAGGGGAAAAATATCTGGCGGTGGGGATAAAAGGAAATTAAATTTAAAAAAGAAAATCTGATGGCTGAGGGTGGGTTTTACAAACTCACCTCCCCTAAAAAGGAGTTTAGTCCTCTAAACTCTTACCTAATCAATAGAAAGAAAACAGGTATTTCTCTCACATCTCTGATTCAAATTTCAAAGTTGTCTCGCGTTATGAGTGATTGCTCCATTGAACTACGCCACATCGCCAACGCGTTCCAAGATCTCAAATGGACCGATAAATCGAGGGTAAGCTTCCATCTAGCACTGGCCCTCCTAGGCGGTGATGCAGACTCACTCTTGTGAAAGGTGAACTCTACTTCTCTAGGGATTTCAAAGACTACTCTATTGGCATGACAATCAACTACAACATAGTAAACAAACAGGAAATCCATTCCAAAATGATATCATAATCACTCATGCTCATAACATGCAAACCAGCTAGCAACTCATGACCAGCACTACTAATCAGACAATTCTCACAGGCTCTATCAAGAACAATGTCAACTCCCAAAGGGGTGGCAACACACAAATCATAAGCCACAGCTAAAACAGGCAAGGCATTCTTACGAATAAATGCAGACGAGATAAACGAATGCGTAGCTCCAGAATCAAATATTGCGCAATTGTATACAAAATAAACTGATAAAATACATTACACCATCGCATCAGAGGCTTGTGCATCCTCCTGAGTCATCGCATAAGCACGCCTTTGGGTCATCGGCCTTCCTGCCTTATGCAAAGTTGAGGAAGTCGGTTGCTCACTAGCTACTTCTTTCCCAGCACGCTGACCCGCCAATGCTTGAGGCTTAGGTGCTAACACATACCTCGAATCCTGCACACTAGTTGTTCTTTGCACTCCAGAAGATAGCTGTGGACACCCGGCAATACGATGCTCCAAACTGCCACACCTGAAACAAGTCCCAGTAGTACGCCTGCAATCTGCGGTCGCATGTACACCTCCACAAGTAGCACATCTCTGGCCAAAACGTGAAGGAACATATGTCAACCCTCGAGATCGCTGCGCAGGTGCACTGTTGACAGTCTGAGATGAGCCTTGTCTTGCCTCCAACCCAGGCTTTCCTTCACTTCCAAACTGACGGTTCTTCTGATCGTCAAAACTTCTATCCCTCTTCCTCTGAAACTTCCTGCTCTAATCTCTAGTGTCACCCCAAATAGTATCCAAAGATCTGGCACGACTCACGACCTCAGCATAACTGGTTAGGTGCAAAGCGGCCAAACTCCTACGAATATGCCCCTGCAAGCCTCCCTCAAAGAGTCTGTCAATCTCCATCTCATACTCATCAATAGTCATAATTCCCTTAGTCAGATTAATGAATTTTCACTCAAACTGAACCATCTTGTCTCTAGTGAAGTATTTGTAGAAGAGCGCTTCCTTTAATTCCTCCCATGATTCAAACTCTAACCCCTGACGAACGCGAAGCTCTCCTTGGTGCCAGTGATTCGCCGGACCCTTGAGCATGTGCACACCAAACCTGAGCTTTTCTTCTTCTGTGCACTTCATTCCTGCAAACGCCTTCTCCATTTCCTCTACCCAAACTTCCACTTTATCAGGATTGGTAGTGCCCTCGAACGGTGGTGGACGAGATCTTTTGAATTCCATCACAGTTTTCTCTTTTGGCGGTGGGGGCGGTGTTGGTGCTTGGTGTTACCTCTGTTCACGTACCAACCCTACCACTTCTCTCATCAACTCTCACAGAACTTCTTGGTTACCCACCGAATTCGTCCCCCATTCAGCAGGAACTTCCATGGGCTCTTCAGGAGGCACTTAACTGGTAGCAGATGCTTGTCCCAACAATTCGGCAACGCTCCTACTAACGGTTCTACGAGGTGGCATTCTGCAAGGTTAACCTAATTGGAGTCAAACAAACAAAATGACTCCGTCAACTAACTAGCCTATAAGGATTTTATGCCAAACTAAAGTTAGATCGCCTTAACACTCTAAATAAGAAGGTTTTGTTTGGAATACTAAGATCAAAATTAACTGAGAGCTCTTATACCACTTAGATTTGTCACGCTCTGAACCTGTTTCACCAGACTCGATGCGTCGACAAACGGAGAGCTCTGATACACTTTTTATTATTCTTGATTATCTAGTTTATCTTGTAATTCTCTTATGAGATCCTACCTTATCTAGGATTATTATTATTATCTAGTTATTTTTTAAAAAAAATTCAAGAAACCTTCCTTATCTCTTTAATAATTTCTTGATTCAGTCTTTAAATTATTGATCACTCCTCCCACGCCATGAAATTTATGATCGTGGTATTTAGGGAAAACAAGGTTTTAGTTTAAATTTCAGATTGTTTAGTTGGAGAGATGTTAGCAGTCAAGCATGAGAAACCCCATCAAAAACTTATTTATCGGTTTGTGTGAGGTAAGTAAACCACGTATATACTGTATATTTGTATATATAAAATTGTTTATTTCTGAAAATAATTTACATAATTATTTAATTATTTTCGGTTTTATTGTGAATAAATTTTTTATGATATTATATCTAATTGTTTTGCGTTTCAGATGTTATGCATATTATTATTTTAAAATAGATTGATTATTTATGCATATATTTATTTTTTTGTTAATTATTTAATTGATTTGAATATTTTATTCACTTATGTATTTATTCCGTTATTGAATAATTATATTTTAAATATTGTTGTCACATATTGGCTTTACTATTTTGAAATAATTAGAGTTATGCTCATTGGAAAATGAGATCACTGAATTTCATTATTTTTGTGTCGACACTGATTTTGATATCGACATATTTTGACATAGCAACTTATAGTCCCCAATTAACTTTGCAATACCCTGTCATTGGGGGTTAAACACTGACCATGTCGACATGAATTCTGACTCTGATAAGAAACTATGGTTTCGCACCGTTCCGTCGGTGGAGAATAACAGCCTCTGATAATCTGGCTCGGGTCACCGAGGGTAAATAAATGAATTCTGATAATCTGGCTCGAGTCGTCGAGGGTAAATAAATGAATTCTGTGTTTTGTTTTTGGCATTAGTTATTTGGGGGACATATATACTCAGGATTTGAACTTTTATATTTGTCGGAAGTCTGGTGGATTTTGATGATTTTTGTACAACATCGCATATGAGCATGTTTTTGAAACTATTGAGTTTTTATGATCCCAAGATTATTGTTTCTAGTGGTTGCTTACTGGGCTGTTTAGCTCATCAGTAGTTGCTCTATTCTTTTCAGGTCAGGAGTAAGTGTTTGGTGACTACTTAGCGAGGACCATTGAGTGATCACCAGGTGGCTAACAGGAGATTAGTTTTCTATTTAATAAGTCTGATGTCTGTCAAGACCTTTAGTATTCTTTGAATCTTGGTTGTAAACCTGATTATTTTCTTTTCTTGAATTCTTTGGTTTGTTTGGAATTAGTATTTTGTTATGATTTATATTTGAGAGACAGGTATTGAGGCCTTGTATGCCCATTTGGTCTCGGTCTTGTGGGTATACTGTCGTTTGTCGACGCATCGAGTCCGGTGAACTGGGTTCGGGGCGTGACACCACTCCTTGAAATTCACCACCAAAGCAGCATAATTACAACCCAAAAAAGTCAGAAACACTTTACAGGGCAAACAATGAATTAATATATCAGCACCACCCAAACCTACCAAAAACAACAAAACCTATAAAAAACACGAAAAATAATATTACTAACAATAGAGATCGGAAACCAAACCCTAACGCCAAAATATAAAAGCATAACAGATCTATCCGAAAACCAATATTCTACTCCTCCGATCAAACAACAAACAATTAAACCCTAGATCCGAATAAGTGGATGCTTACCTCAAAGAAACAGGGGAAAAAATGCTGGTGGTGTGATCCTTCCCTCCTTGTTGTCGATACCTCCCGAAACCAAGAAAAGACGAGGCTAGATCTCGCGTGAAAACCTCGCGTTGGTTCCGAGGTTTTCTCCCCACGATCTCTTTGTTATATAAATAAGATCAGGAGATTTTAAAATTTAAAAAAAAAATCCGATGGCTGAGGGTGGGTTTTACATTGACGTTTTGTTGTTTACTAATGAAAAAATTAGTGATTGTAATTGAAATTCTCGTATGTTTAGATTTTATTGAAATGAACTAAATTTTAAAAAAATATAATTAGTATAGATGGTAGCAATTGAGGTATTATTCACTTCATTTATTAAAATACAGATTGTAAGATGCAAAAATTTATTCACGCGTGGAATACCATTTTTTTTTTTTTTTTGAATGATGTGAGCGCACATAATAATTTACATGTTTGTAAAAAAATCTCCTTCTATTACATATTTTGAGTACGTAGACAAAGGTGTAGATTTACTAAGTGAACCTCTAATTTAAGAAACCTAATAAAAATGTGAAATTTTCAAAATGAGAAAAATAAGTTAAAATACTATCAGTTTGATATCTAACAAAACTTTAATGATGAAAATAAGAGACCATTGATGTATTCCAAGCGTTTGATATCTAGGTCAATATTTTTTAAGTGGTGAACTAATTCCTCTATCAAATCATTTTGATATTAGCGGATTAATTGTCATATGCAAGTTTGATATTCAGCTAAATCTTCAAGTGTTAAAATTTTTATATTAAATAAATGCTATTAAATACTTGATCGGCACTATCTAATTAGTCTTTTGTAACAATTATCGGAGGACCTTTGACAAGTTTCCATCAGTAATACATGGGGTCCACATGTCTAATAGAGTTCACCTAATACTTAGTAGCTCATATAGAAAATGATTACTTTGGTTGATGTATGTGAAAACTTGTTCCTAGTTAGTTTAGGCGTTGGCATACTCATTGGAATCCACAATCTTCTCTATGCCTCAGTTTCTCCACTAAAAGTGTGCAAATTTGTGACACATTTTGCAGCAACAAAAAATTGTGATAAAAAACACCAAAAATGTTGCACTGCGAATCAAAATGCATTGTAAAAAATGACCATGTGTGAGCATTGCAAACTATGTCACAATATTTTGGATCCAAGACCATGCTCACAAAATGTTACAAAGTGTTGTAAATTTACAACATATTTTGCTTGCGGTTCAAAAGTGTCGTTTATTTGGAATGATTTGTGAAATGGTTTGCAATATATTCAAGTAAATATCATAAATAAGGCATGTAATTTGATTTGTGATGCATTTCATGATACACTGTTTGTAACAACTTATTTTCATCGCAAAATGTGCCACAAAATTTAACAATAAAGAATTATGGCAACCAAATAAATAAGGCTATGACATATCCAAACTTCACACATATTATAATATTATTACATTTATAGCATCCATTTGAATATCCCTCTATTTCTGCAAACCAGTAAAATAAGATATTTTAACATGCATATCTCTTAGCATATATCCTCAAATAATATAGTTAATTAAAAAATGAATAATCTCCTTATTTTGTGCGATTCAACCTCGAAAACAATGAAAATAATGTCAATCAATCTTTAGGTTATGCACAGAACACTATTTGACATAGCTGCACTAATATATATCTCTTGAACTATAGATGTATAAAATCTGAAATTTTGCATGTAGTTATCTGACGTGAAACTCTACAACTTTTTATTTTACCCTCTTTCAAATTTTGAGTAAAAAATTGGGGACCCCACACTTTACTATTATTATTACTACTATTATTAGGATTATTACTATTACGCAGTTTGTTTTTTCAATTATCTCTTGAGATCCTTTTTTATGTCCTTAATAAATATCTTGAATCAGTCCTATAAATCCTTGATCATTGCTACTCTCACAATTAAATTTCTGATCGTGGTATTTAAAGAAGCCAATGTTTTAGTTTTTATTTATAGATTTGTTTAGTTGGAGAGGTGTTGGCGACGAGGCTTGAGAAACCTCCATTGGGAACTCATATATCGGCGTGTGTGAGGTGGGTGACTTTAGATTTTATTTAGTTAGCTTGATATGAGAAATCTTAATTTATTTAACATTTAGTTTTTATTATGGTACATAGTTTGTAATGGGGATTCTTTTCGAGTTTGACATCAACTAAGTACCTACAAAATTTCAGATTTTATACAATTATAGTTTACAAGATATATCACAATAAGTGTAATTATGTAAAAAAAATATTCTCAATTGAATTTGAAGATTGACTGGCATAATTTATGATTTTAAAGGTTGAATCAAGCAAACTGAAAGGTAATAAAGTTGTAGCACTTGAAATTAGTGTAGTTCTGTAAAATAATATTCTTTGTAGAAGCTAAAGATTGACCGGCATAATCAACGATTTTAGAGGTTGAATCTAGCAAAGTAAAAAATAAGAAAGTTGTAGGGTTCGATGTCAAATAACTTCGTGTAAAATTTTAGTTTAATACATGTCACACCCCGAACCCGGCTCACCGGACTCGATGCGTCGACAAACAGGCGTATACCCACGAGGCCGAGACCAAGTGTTCACACAAGGCCTCAATACCTGTCTCTCAGATATAAATCATAGCAGCACACTAATTTCAACCAAAACCAAAAATTCAAGAATGGAAATAATCAAGTTTACAACTAAGATCCAAAGAAGACTAAAGGTGCAAAACTCAAGGTCTTAAACAAATAAAAGATTTATTAAACACCAAGGGAAGACAATCTTCATACTAACCACCTGGTGCTCACTCAACAATCCCCGCTAAGCTAGTCACCACACACCTACTCCTGATCTAAAAAAGATAGAGCAACTACTTATGAGCTAAATAGCCCAATAAGCAACCACTGAAAACAATAATATAGGGATCACAAAAATTCAATGATTTCCAAAAACGTACTTAAATGTGATGTTGTACAATAATTATCAAAATCAAAACCCAGACTTCAAAATATTTCAAAAACATACTTAAAAGTAACGTTATATAATAAATATCAAAAATAAAACCCAGACATAAGAACGTTTCAGACACACATAAATTTTCCATATAAACATGCATATATGTCTCCCAAATAACTAATGTCAAAAACAAAATAACAGAATTCATTTACTTACTCTCGGCGACCTGAACCAGATTATCAGAGGCCATTATTCTCCACCGACAGAACGGTGCGAAACTATAGTTTCTTATTAGAATCAGTGTCAACCCAAAATAATGAAATTCGGTGATCTCATTTTCTAATGAGCATAACTCAAACTATTTCAAATCAATTAAATAAATAACAATTAGATAAATCATTAAATAAATAAATATATGCATAAATGATCAATAAGTTTGAAAATATTAATATGCATAATATCTTAAACTCAAAACAATTAAATATAATATCATAAAAATTTATTCGCAATAAAATCCAAAATAATTAAATAATTATGTGAATTAATTTCGGAAATCTGAAATTTTATATATACAATATACGGTATATGCGTGGTTTACTTACTTGGAACAATGTCCCTAAGCTATAGGATCCCCGCAGACACTCAAAATTAGGATTCGAGCAAAAACCCTAAACATGAACATCACACTTGTCTTAAATTCCAAACTTACAAACAAATATTGACCACTGGTTAAACATGATCGAGGCTCTAAATACTAACTATGCTAGCAACACCGGAATGCAAAATGTATTACTTACCCCACAAGTACACTAAAATCAACCCACAACTCTATATATATATATCTGTGTGTGTGTGTGTGTGTGTGTGTGTGTGTATAGACACATGTGGCTAATGAGCAAGGGTAATGCAAAAGAAGTTTTCAGAAGGGTATAAATGCAAAAATGGTCAAGATCTAATTTTCAAGCGTATAATATAAATTTGGATTCTTTCTAGCGTACAATATAAATTATCAAGTCTAATGGAGATATCAACTATTTCAACATAGCCAATAAGGACTAAAACATGCATAACTTTGTCTAACATTCTCCAAATCACAAAATTCTTTCTTTAACGAAAACTAGATAGACAAGGCTATGATATATCCAAAATTCGCATTGATCAGAAAACTATTAAAGTTATAGCATCCATTTGAATGTTCATCTATTTCTGCAAATCAGTAAAATCAGATATCACTCTTTTAACATGCATATCACTTGGAATACATCCTAAAATAACATGATCGTTTAGGAGTAGATAGTTAATCGAAAAAAGAACAACTTTTGTATTTCGCACTTGTCCTGATTCAACCTTTAAAACCATTACCAATATTAATCAATCTTCAAGTTCTGTACAGAATACTATTTGATGCAGCTACACTATTATAGCTGTATCTCGTAAAATACAGATGTTTAAAATCTGAACTTTTGCAGGTAATTAGTTGATATCGAACCCTATAACTTTTGTATTTTTCACGTTCGATTCAATCTCTAAAGGCATGTATTATAGCCTTCAATTTTCAGGTTTTGCAAATAATACACTAATAGGGTTATATTTTTAAAACCACAATTTTATAAAATCTGAAACTTTTGCAGAAATAAAATTTAGGGTTACTTACACATTCCTAATGCATGAACTTTATATTTTTCTCAAAATTATGAAATTGTCACCCTCATTGAGCATATATAATGGCGTTCAATCCTCTCACTCTTCATATTGGACTTAAGGTTCACAAATAATACATGAGAACCAACTACTCTACAAACATTGCAGTCAATTTCCAATTGTTGATCATTTCCTATAAGCAACTGCAAAAGAACGTCCACACAATTAATCCTTCAATGAAGCAAGTAGCACAGTACCCATTTAATGAAGCCTCCTAAGCATTACCTTAAAAAAAAAACCTGTAGATGAACTACACCAATGCATCCTGACTTTTAATTATCGCAGGTCCATGAATCAAACACAATAGCAATGCATTTCTATACTTGGAATCAAAAGAAACGAATAAAATAAAAATACGGCTATTATGGAGATCAAACAACACACAATCGAAACCCTAGATCCGAATAAACGGATGCTTACCTCACAAGAGTAGCGAACACAAAAAAATAGATGAGATCTTTTCCTTCTCGTCGTCGCGTGCAGTTCACGAAGACTAAGAAAAAAAGATGTGGGGCTAGGTCTTGGGTGAAATTCTCTTGTGTATTCCGAGGCCTTCTCCCTACGATCTATTGTTACGGGGAGTTAAAATTTAAAATTAAAAAAAAAAGATAAAACCAATTTTAAAAGAAATCTGACGGTTGAGATTTAAAGGGTGGGTTTTACAAATCACCCCCCCCTCCCCCCCCCCCTAAAGAGGAGTTTAGTCCTATAAACTCTCACCTGATCGTCAAAAAAGGTATATGCATGCCCATATGCCACGTCACCAAGGCGTTCCAAGATCTCAAATGGACCGATAAATCAAGGGCTAAACTTCGCTTTAACACTAAAACGGATAACTCCTAGTTTTTCTTGAACTACTGATGCAAGGAATCCCGAGTATCCACTAAGTAGTTTTCGAGCTTGTGAGATGGAAATCACATGAGGCTGTGATGTAGAGTCACTCACGTGAAAAGGTAGCTCTGCTTCTTCAAGGATTTTAAAGACTATACTCGTGCATGACAATCAATTACAGTATGGTAAATGCACAAAAACTCCAATCCCAAAATGAGATCATAATCACTCATGACCAGTAATACTAATCGGACAATTTTCACAGCCTCTAACAAGAAACACAACACATGCTAAAGGGTGGCAACACACAAATCAGAATCGATAGGTATAACACGCAATGCATGCCTAGGAGACTAAGTGGGCACACAAGGCCTCAATACCTGTCTCTCAGATATAAATCATAGCAGCATACTAATTTCAACCAAAACCAAAAAAATCAAGAACGGAAATAATCAGGTTTACAACTACGATCCAAAGAAGACTAAAGGTGCAAAACTCAAGGTCTTAAACAAATAACAGATTTATTAAACACCAAGGGAAGACTATCCTCATACTAACCACCTGGTGCTCACTCAACGATCCCCGCTAAGCTAGTCACCACACACCTACTCCTGATCTGAAAAAGATACAGCAACTACTTATGAGCTAAATAGCGCAGTAAGCAACCACTAAAAACAATAATATAGGGATCACAAAAATTCAATGATTTCCAAAAACGTACTTAAATGTGATGTTGTACAATAATTATCAAAATCAAAACCCATACTTCAAAATATTTCAGAAAGGTACTTAAAAGTAAAGTTATATAATAAATATTAAAAATAAAAACCAGACATAAGAACGTTTCAGACACACATAAATTTTTCTTATAAACATGCATATATCTCCCCCAAATAACTAATGCCAAAAACAAACTAACAGAATTCATTATTTAGCCTCGGCAACCCGAGCCAGATTATCAGAGTTCATTTATTTACCTTCGGTGACCTGAGCCAGATTATCAGAAACAGTTATTCTCCACCGACGGAACGGTGCGAAACTATAGTTTTTTATTAGAATCAGAGTTCATGTCGACATGGTCAGTGTTTAACCCCCAATGACAGGGTTATTGCAAAGTTAATTGGGGACTGCAATTTGCTATGTCAAAATATGTCGGGTTCCAAATCAGTGTCAACCCAAAATAATGAAATTCGGTGATATCATTTTCTAATGAGCATAACTCAAACTATTTCAAATCAATTAAATAAATAACAATTAGATAAATCATTAAATAAATAAATATATGCATAAATGATCAATAAGTTTGAAAATATTAATATGCATAATATCTTAAACTCAAAACAATTAAATATAACATCATGAAAATTTATTCCCAATAAAATCCAAAATAATTAAATAATTATGTGAATTAATTTCGGAAATCTGAAATTTTATATATATAATATACGGTATATGTGTGGTTTACTTACTTGGAACAATGTCCCTAAGCTATAGGATCCCCGCAGACACTCAAAATTAGGATTCGAGCAAAAACCCTAAACATGAACATCACACTTGTCTTAAATTCCAAACTTACAAACAAATATTGACCACTGGTTAAACATGATCGAAGCTCTAAACACTAACTATGCTAGCAACACCGGAATGCAAAATGTATTACTTACCCCACAAGTACATTAAAATCAAACCCACAACTCTATATATGTGTGTGTGTGTGTGTATAGACACATGTGGCTAATGAGCAAAGGCAATGCAAATGAAGTTTTCAGAAGGATATAAATGCAAAAAGGGTCAAGATCTTATTTTCTAAATTCGGATTCTTTCAAAGGTATAATATAAATTATCAAGTCTAATGGAGATATGAACTATTTCAACATGAGCAATAGGGACTAAAATATGCATAACTTTGTCTAACATCCTTCAAATCACAAAATTCTTTATTTAACGAAAACTAGACAGACAAGGCTATGACATATCCAAAATTCGCATTGAGCGGAATACTAGTAAATTTATAGCATCAATTTGAATTTTCATCTATTTCTTCAAATCAGTAAAATCATATACGACCCTTTTAACATGCATGTCTCTTGGAATACATCCTAAAATAACATGATCGTTTAGGAGTAGATAGTTAATCGAAAAAGAAACAACTTTTGTATTTTGCATTTGGCCTGATTCAACCTTTAAAACTATCAACAATATTAATCAATCTTCAAGTTCTGTAAAGAATACTATTTGATGCAACTACACTAATATGGCCGTATCTCGTAAAATACAGATGTTTAAAATCTAAACGTTTGAAGGTAATTAGTTGATATCGAACCCTATAATGTTTGTATTTTTCATGTTGCTCGATTCAATCTCTAAAGGCATGTATTATGGCCGTCAATTTTCAGGTTTTGCAAATAATACACTAATATGGTTATATTTTTAAAACCACAATTTTATAAAATCTGAATTTTTTGCAGCAATAAAATCAAGGGTTACTTACGCATTCCTAATGTATGAACTGTCCATTTTTCTCCAAGTTATGAAATTGTCACCCTCATTGAGTATATATAATGGCGTTCAATCCTCTTGCTCTTCATTTTGGACTTAAGATTCACAAATAATACAAGAGAACCAACTACTCTACAAACATTACAGTCAATTTCCAATTGTTGATCATTTCCTATAAGTAACTGCAAAAGAACTTCCACACAATTAATCCTTCAATGAAGCAAGTAGCACAGTACCCATCTTATGAAGTCTCCTGAGCATTACCTTAAAAAGAAAACTGTGTAGATGAACTACATAATGCATCCTGATTTTTAATTATCGCAGATCCATGAATCAAACACAATAGCAATGCATTTCTATACTTGAAATCAAAACAAACGAATAAAAATAAAACGCGGCTATTATGGAGATCAAACAACACACAATCGAAACCCTAGATCCAAATAAGTTGATGCTTACCTCACAAGAATCGTGAACACAAAAGAAATAGATGAGATCTTTTCCTTCTCGTCGTCGCCTGCAGTTCACGAAGACTAAGAAAAAAAAATGTGGGGCTAGGTCTCTGGTGAAATTCTCTCGTGAGTTCCGAGGCCTTCTCCCTACGATCTATTGTTACGGAGATAAGATCGGGAGATTTTAAAATTTAAAATTAAAAAATGAAAAGATAAAACCAATTTAAAAAAAATCGGACAGTTGAGATTTAAAGGGTTAGTTTTACAATACATCTGTATTTTATGGGATACAACCATATTAGTCTAGCTATGGCAAATAGAATTCTATGTAGAACTTGAAGATTGATTGACATTTTTCATGATTTTAGAGGTTGAATCTATCAAGCTTTAAAATGAGGAAGTTGTTCGGTTTTGGATTAAATATCTATTCCTAAAATATCATGTTATTTGTGGATATATGTTGAGAGATATGCATGTTAAAAGGGTCATGTCTAATTTTACTGGTTTGTAAAAATAGATGAGCTTTCAAATGGCTGCTATAAATTTAATATTATTCTAATTAGTGTGAATTTTGGATATGTCGTAGCCTCATTTGTCTAATTTTCTTAGAAGAAAGAATTTTGTGATTTGGAGAATGATAGATAAAGTTATGCTGGTTTTAGTCCTTAATGGTCATGCTAAAATAGTTCACGGCCCTTTAATTTTGATAATTGATATTATATATTTTTGAAAGAATCTGAATTTTGAAAATACAATAATAGCTGAACACTTTTTGCATTTATACCGATCTGAAATCTCTTTTTACAATTGCCTTGCTTATTAGTTCTCAACCTTCGTAGCATCTTTGGTTTCTTGAAATCTTTCTTGCGTATCCAGTGAAATTTTGTAAATTTATATTTAAGTGATTTAATAAGTTTTTTTTTCTCAAATTTATGGAGTAAATTTTTTGGTAGGTTACCCATCTTTGGACTTGTTTCAAAAAGGTGTCCCACTTTTAATTTGTATCAAATAGGTGTCTAAAGTTATGTTTTGGTTTCACGGGCAGGTCACCCAGACGAAATCCGGTGACTTATGCTGATGTGGAGGCTGAAGGAGTAGTTTCTTGGCCACCTGGTTCCAACTAGGCAACATGGCACACACTGGGTTCCACCCATTAAAAGAGCCAGCTATCATTGTTGCCACGCGTCAAAGAAGCCCTTTCGCAGGAAACCCAAGTTTGGACAAGCCTTGTCTTGCCCTGGAGGAGACGGTGGAGACGAAGTCGAGGATGTTGTCCGAATTGTGAAGTGGGTCGAGGAACGTTATCGGCTGAAGCTCAGCGATCTCCCTTGCTAGGATGGCGGTTAACTGGGAGATACGGCGCGAGGGTGAGGAAGCACCGGCTTACTGTGAGTGCTTTTTTTTAATAAAAGCTTCTTGTTACTAGTGCTGTGTTTCCCACCCATCAGTTCTCTACCTCAATGGGAATGGTTTGCTGCACTGAGACTGAAGATGGAGGTCCTAGTATCACTGGCCTCCCCGTCACCCTCATCATACCTCTCGTGGTTATGCTTCTCTGCTATAAGCCACGCCGCCGTGGAGTTTGTGTCATGCATCACCATTGATCAAGCCCCAAACTATCAATCCATCTATCTATCTATTATTCTATTTCAATTTGTTTCTCCTTTCTTCTTTGTTGTAAAATACTATGTATCTATGTGTCTGATTATTAACTAGTCTTCTGTTTAGAAGTTTTGTTGCTTGATTGTTTCAGTGGTGAGAAATTGTGGAATTCTTCTTTCTTTCTTTCTTTCTTTCTTTCTTTCTATTTTTTTTTAATGGTTAAGCTCTGTTCTTAATCATAAGAATAAATTATTTATTAGTGAATTGTATTCTGTGGTATTCCTTTCTAATGTAATCCATGAAGATATGATACTCTGACAGGATCAAGCTCCGTTTCATTCTTTTGTTCTTTTGGATGAAAAGGAAAGAATGTGAAATATTAGGGCTGGTGTACCCATGTGGCTGCTGGGTGATGTGGATTTGCTGTCGTGGCAAAGAAACAACTCTCTCAGCCTCCACATCAGCATAAGTCACCGGATTTCGTCTGGGTGACCTGCCGGTGAAACCAAAACATAACTTTAGATACCTTTTTGATACAAATTAAAGGTGTGATACCTTTTTGAAAAAAGTCTAAAGATCGGTAACCTACCAAAAAATTTACTCCAAATTTAAGACATGCCCAAAAGCCTTGAGTTGGTGTCAAAATTGAATTTCTCGCATTAGTCGTAAGTAAACCACATAAATTATAGTATAAGTATATCTTTTCACACTTACTATAGTTTGATTATTTTTTTATTATTTTTAATAGTTATATTTTTCTGAGTAATTTGATTTATTAAATTATTATTATTATATTCTTGTAAATTTTTAAATATTTACTGAATTCCTGGCTATTTATTTATTCATTCAGGTTTTCTATAAACTATATAGGTTATATATACTGAGTTATATAAACTAGTTTATTATTATTTATTTTACAATATATTTGCTAAGTTATTTGATATGAAAATAGTTAGCTTATTTTGATATACGGAAAGTGAAACCATACAAATGTTAACATTTTTACTTGGTGGGTTATTGTGTTTTGTCTTAGTCTAAACCTTGATATTCGCTGTTGTTTGCAAACATTAACTATTTTGATATAGAAATCTAAGTCTCCAATTAACTATGCACTAACCCTATCATTAGGGGTTAAAACATTGACCATGCCGACTTGTAGTGAAATATAAGGCTACAGGCAAATAGAATGAAAAGGAAATGTCATGTTGGAAAATATTCAAAAAGCTGATCTTGCAGGAAATAGTGGGAGTTCAGAGAGTACAAATGAAAAAGATGTGGTTTGGACTCCCCAGAAGCAGAAGTCAAAAGATTTAGTAGAGTTTTGTGATCTCTACATAGATATTCTCCTTCAACAAACTATTTGCTTTTGACTGAGGATGGTGAGTCTCTATGTTATTCTGAAGCAATGCAGATGAATGATTCAGCTCAGTGGGAGTTGGCTATGAAAGAGGAAATACATTCTCTTAAAGAGAATAAGACTTGCCATTGATTTCCATTGCCAATAAATACCAAACTAAATGATTTTTTATAACTTGTTAGGTTGTTGTTCACTTAAGAAATTAAAGCAAAAAGACACTATCATTTAGATTTAGAAATAGAGGTTGTTGTTTTTGTGCCAAATGGCTTTTAAAGGTTGGTTAAATCCTTTTAAAAAGCAATTTGTTTGTTTAAACCTAAAATGAGTTTTGAAATGCTGTTTATACTGTTTAATTATGTAAGTATTTAATTGAGAATTGGGTCGGATACAGTAACATTATCACAAATATTTTGACTATAAAAAACATTAAATAAAAATTTCATAAAAAACGTTTTACAACGGATTAATGATTTTAATATCATTGTGTTAAGCCGTACAAACATTAGATGAGTTAGAGAAATCTAGCTAGTTATTTCCATTTCTAATTGCTGATGTATGTTCTCAATAAATGAAAAAGACATATAGAAAAATGAATTGGTTGGCTTCATAATTAATGAAACTTTCTAGTTTTAATGATTAGTTTAATTTTGAGGCATCCATCTCGCTGCAAGACAAATAAATGTCATCAAATAAATGCCATCTCGCTGTACTTCTCAATGAAATGACAGCCAACTGAAGATCTCATGGTCCTTTGAATATTAAAGTCACATTTAGAATTGACTTGGGCCATTGACTTGGGCCATTAGTTGGAAGCCAAGTCATATAAATAACTAAAACATAAAATAGTACAGAAAATTTGAGATTAATCAACCAAATAAAACATAATGAATTTCCTTTTGTCCTCACTTATTCATACATTCCTTTCATTTTGTTATGGCCATCTAGTATGCCTTCATTATTAATAGAATAATAATTGCTAATATTTTATGTCTATTGAAGATATAATATCATTACATAATGTACATGCCAAATATTAGTCTCTTGCAAAGAAAACAAATGCATCATTATTAGTGTTTGTTCAGCTATTTAATAACAAATGAACCATATATGTTTATTCATTATTTGTTAATTAATGCATGATTGAGTGAACTTCTTATGGGAAGAACACATGCACCATTAGGATTTATTCGAACTGATAACTAATCAACCATGCATGTATATATTTATTCATTATTTGTTACTTAATGCATGAATGAATGAACTTTTCCACCACACATCAACAATAGTCACCAGAATTTTTTTGATGGTATTTATCCCGGTGACTAAGGTTTTCACCTTCATCTTCTTCCATGAAGAGTTCAATAGTGAAAAGGGTGTTTCCCTAGCACTCACTCTATGGGGTTTTTCTTCTTATTGCTATGGAGAGTTGAAAGCAAACAAGAAGAAGAAGAAGAAGAAACAAATAGCGGCGGAAGCAGCAGCAGCTTGTAGTTTTAGAGGTAGAATTACCAAAAACTACTTAATTTGAACTCTAGCTTGTTAAGTGTTCATTTAATTAGGGCTTTTAGCCTAACGTTTTAATTTTGTTTAATTTGTTCCTTTTTCTTAGCAAATGATTTCTCAATTAAAACAGTGTGTGTGAAGCTTAATTTGGTTACTGTTATATATCTAGTGTTGAAGATGCATGACAATTGTTGGCAAATTATAAGGATATTGTTTTAGTTAAGTCTAGCATAATAAATGTACAAAACAAGTATGATGCTTTGCTTTTAAGTTTTCCCTTGAAAAATAGTACTGCACAAAAAAGATATAACTAATTCAGAATGTAATTCCACACGTTAAATTTGAGAATAATTAGGTATGATATAATCACTAATTATTAAAGAAGGAAAATTTACTTTAATTAAGCGACATTACCAACTCCAAGTTCAACCACTTGATCTTCTCTTTCTCCAACCACTTGATCATGAGTTACATCCTTTCGCTTAGACTCAAGATAATCACCATAAGAGTAAGAAGCCATCCCCCACAAGGAAAGCACAAGGGCCACACCTTTCTCACTGCTAAACGGTTCATGGTAGAAGATGACTCCCAGGACCTGAGTGATAGGGATGCACATAGCAATGATGATGGCTGCAAGCAATGTGTGCACATAGAAGATCACTCCCACTGCTCCCAAGAAGAAGAATTGCCAAAATATTGATGCCCATATGAGCACTACGTAGTATCTCACTGGTCCTAACTCATATTGCCTCGCTTCTTCTGGGATAGCCTGAATATATATATATATATATATATATATATATATATATATATATATATATATATATATTCACATGAGAGTTTTCATGAATGTTAAAATATTTATGAGGAAAATAAACATCATCACTCGCTAATTAGGGTACAATAAAAGGCTATCAAGAACAAAAGGCTGCCTAAAACACCTAAAAATCAGTTCAGACTGCTTTATCCTAGTGGATCACATGCTTGAAAGTGACATCACTGGCTCAAAACTTTTCCCATTTTCAAAGGAGATAACATAACAAACAAAACCAAACAAAATAAAATAAAATAAAAATCCGACCTGAAAGTCATGGTTGATAAGCATGCCAACTGCACAGAAGAGAGTGGCAAAGAAACCCATGACAAACTGCACCTCCATAACAAGAGTGTAAGAAACAACCTGCTTAGCTTTCATATAAGTGAGCTCTATCAAAGGAAGCACAAGACCATACAAAGCAGCAGTTCCAAGTGTCAAGGAAAACCCCATGAAGTACTTGCCATTTGTAACATTTGCTGGTCTATCCCTGTTTCCATGTGACCCTAATATAACTGATCCAATAGTTAGCATTGCAACTGCATTAACTGAAAACGGTGAGAACTTTTGCTTGACTATAAGAAATGCAAAGATTGAAGTGAATATAAGGTGAGAAGTGAGGAGTAATGCCGAAGTGGAGACTGGAAGGAAGGAGAGGCCGTAGGCGTAGAGGAAGTCATCAAGGCCGGTGAGAAGGCCGAGAACGGCGCAAGACATGAAGAGTTTTGGAGTAGTGTAGTGAGTCCGTGTGGAAGGGTTGGAGCTGCGACGACGGTAGTAGGAGATAATTAGAGGGATTAGGAGGATTGGAAAGCCAGCAGTTTCGAGGAAGCTGAGAAGCCATTGCCGATGACCACCGTGGTTGAAGTAGAGCCGGGAAAGGCAAGGGCCACCAGTGTTGCCGAGCATGAGAAGGAGGCAGTTGAGGATTGTTAGAGTTTTTCTTAGACTTTTGTTCATGTGGCTCTTGTTGTCTTTGTTTGCTGGTTGTATGGATTGTGTGTCCATGGTGATCACTCTCTCTTTCTATTTCGTTATGAGGGTGGGATAAACTGTGAATCGTAATGCAGATATACGCTTAAAAATATGACGTAATATCATCTATTTTTAAAAAATATATATATATGACATTTTATGTAGTCCTTTCTCTCTAGGCCCACAGATAAGAAAATATTTTTATTTTTTTTAAAATTAAATATAATATAGTTTTAAAATCATTGTTATATATAGCCCAAATCCAAATTGCAATATATATGGATTGGTTTATTTTCAATTTTTTTTTAACAATCTGAACAAACAATCCCACATATATATTTTTTATTACTATATTTCTATCATATATTGGGAGGATTTTTTATAATCAATTTTTATATTATAGCCAAATATTTTTACCATTCCTGCACATATGAGTACCTTATTTCATTAAAAATGAAAAAAAAATCTTTTCCAAATCAAGCTCCCAAAAAATATAATCACTTGTTAGTCTGATCATAGACTAATTCTCAAGTCACATTAGATGGTAATTAAGTCAAAATAATACAGTAGGGGTTTTTGTGTTAGTTTGTGTGATGTGACCATGTTGCCATGTATTGCCATGTATTGCCATGTATGAAGGAATCCAGATAAAAGGTGATCACATTAGATGGTAATTGAGTCAAAATAAAACAGTTGTGGAGTTGTATTTTTGCGCATGTTTTGGGGCCACTGCCCCACTATGTTGACCACAATGTTAGATGCCACGTATAAGCGAAATTGTCCACTAGCAATGGCGAAGTAGGAACATGGAAATTAACTTCATTTGAATTTTCCATGCACTTTCTTTAACTAAAATTTTCCAAACCATCAATTTAAAGAAAAAATTTATATAAATTATAAAATTACTTCGAATGTTTTATAATTAACATTGAATATGGTGTAGGTCTCATTTTAAAAAAAAAAAATGTAAACTAACCCAACAAAATCTATAATGCATCCAGATTTTTGACATGTACAAAGGTTTTTATCTTGAGAAATTTGTTTTCAATGATTTACAATTTTGTTTTTGATAAAATCCACATCACACCATATTATATATATGCGAGAAAATTTGCACCTATTCTATACCTTGTACTATATATATATTAAAACTATTGTTGATATTAATGATATAATTAATCACATAATAATGAATGGTTGGACGTAGAATTTTTATCATACACTTAACGTTATGTCACAATCAATTAAGAAAAATCAAAGAGGACATAGGAAGCATTAAAGATCAAACACTGAGAAAGGGACATTAATGAAAGATTATTCATTTTCTTCCCAAGAAGTTATCAAGGACCACTAAATATTTGAGTGGAACAAGTTAGCTCAAGGGGACATCTGGTATAATAAGTGGTGGGTGCATAGTGTTGAATCATAAAGAAGTAGGAAATAATAATGTGAATTATTGTCCTATTATTTAGTCTACAATGCTGAGATTTTAATGGTGAAGTAGGGCCGGTTTTAGAGAAAATGGAGCCCTAGACAAAATTATAAAAAAACATTAATTATTTTTATTAAATAATTAATTGCATAATAAAAATAAAAAAATATGAATTACTATTAATAATTATGATAAATAAATATTAACCTAGAAAAAGATATGGAGATATCCCTCTAGTCCTTTATTTAATTACATGCAATAAATAAAAAAAATCAATTAAAGTTCACTTTTCTGTCCTTTTGAGATGCAAAATTATTAATTAAATTTTGATATTCGAGTAATGAATTTGAAAATAACTTGCAACAAAAACGAAATACTTTATCTAATTTATTGAATAAACTAGCTATTTTCTATCATGTCTTTCTCCATTTAGCAATTTTCAAGTGTAATGTACAATAGAAAAATGTCAAAAATTCTTATCTTTCGGAAAATCTGCATTACTAGTTATATCTCTAATAGGTTCCTTTTCAACAATTAAATCTCTCAAGTTAAAATTAACAATCTTCCAATTTCCAGGATCATATAAATCTAATTCTATTTGTGAAGATATTTCATTTTGGCATTCATTATTTTCGATATGAAATGTTTTTTTTTTTTCATTCTTTTCATTAGAAATTGAAGGACTCTCAATATTTTCACTATTGTAAAGATTTTGTTCTTTGTTTGCTTAGATCTTGTTACATTATGAATTAATTAAGATAAATTTTATAATTTAAAAAAATTTAAATTTCAAGATGATAACTATGTGGATAGATATTAGATAATAATAAATAAAATTTTTAAATATAATTAAAAAACAATTGTGGGGTCCTATTATAACAATAAATTTATTGGGTATTAATCATAAATTAAATTTTATAATTCAAAAACAGGTAAAATTTCATGAGATAAGATAATAATAATTTTAAATATATATTTTTAAAAAAAATCTAGGGGCCCTAGGCATAGGCCTTGGTCGCCTATGCCTAGGGCCAGGCTTGCGGTGAAGCAACGAGATTGTGAAGGAAAATGAATCGACGATAGCAACTACGGAAACATTGAAAACAAGAAGAGGTGTTCCTGAAGTAGACCTCCGCTAGTGTTATGTTCAAGTCTAGACAAGCTTTACACTAGAATATCGCATTCAATTTGGACCAACAGAGTTCCTAAATCATACCTCCTCCTTTCTCAAGGTGAGTAATAACTAGTCCCATACGGTGCTAATATAGAGTACCCTACTACTACAGTGCACTCAATAAACTTTATGCGGGGATACCACCTGTTTAGGAGATACATAATCTTTCTCTCAAAGAGATTATCCCTTCTCTCATATGAAGCAAGATTGGAGTCTCTTCACAAACTTACTCTGTATGATTGCATTACGCAAGGAACCCTAATGTTAACCCACTTAGAAGAACCACAGGGAATAAAGTTAATCCTAAAGCATCCTATCTCTAGTTGGGCTCGTGTTCCCCTGTAATCATGGTCTGCATATACATGGTAGATCTCTCAATCGTCACTTGCGTATATCTCACAAAAACTCGCAGCTCTTGCTATGATAGAGTTTAAAACATTGAAAACACATGATCAAATCCGAAATATGAAAGTGCAATATATTAATCAATAAAAGATTACAGGTCTACAACTAATGGCATCAAAATAATAACCCTAGGTTCACCTACGCCTAAGACACAAAGGAGTCTAGTTCTCCATTAATGGAGAGCAGTCATATAATCCTAGCAAAAGATAAAACAAATAATGAAAGACATAAGATCATAATTAGATTGTAACTTGTGTCAAAGATAAAATCCATGTGATTAGATTGTAACTAGTGTTGTCCGAATATGTAAAACCACCTCTTTATTTAAAAAAAAAAATTTGAATTTGTATTTTTAAAAATCAGTTTTACTTTTAAAATTTAAACTCTCCTAGCCTTATCCCTTCTAACAGAGAGATCCGAGAAAGAAAAAAAAAACTCCGAGACCTAGCATCGCTCTTTCTTCTTGGTTTTCATGAAGTGCCGGTGACGACGCGGAATAGGAGAGGATTTCACGTCGGGTTTTTCTTTCCTACTTCTTGAGGTAAGCATCATGTTTCTCGGATCTAGGTCTATTTGATCATTATTGTGAGTCTTTTCCTAATTCATTGACATTAAAGCTCCCTATGGATTTTAGATAAACCATGTTTTGTTTTCGTTGGGATTTTCCTGATCTGTGATGAAGATTAGTAGCAATGTGTTTTCAATGCAATCATTGCAAAGAGTATGTAGTTTGTGATCAAGGTGGAATCTTGGTAAGTGTTTTTCTAAACATATGGATTGGGCCTTAGGTTTTTGTCTTATGCTAGTGTTGATTGTGTTAGATCTATAATGCTAGAGTTGGTGAATTTCAGAGAAGTTAGCAAAAGAAGTTGTTTGTGTGCTTTACATATCAAATTTCGCGTCATGTTGCTGATGTTATATCTACCAACCCCATGGTTTAGTATATCGTAATGGTTAAAAGGTTTAAGAATCGAGGTTTTGTTTGGCCATCTAGGTACGCATGTTATAATGCTTCCAGTGGTATGCAGGTGGAAATCATTTTGGTGACATTTGTAGAAACCCTATGAAGCTTTGACTGTGGATGCAATTGTTTTAGTTCTTTAAGTACAGATTGATATATGTATAGACTGTTAGATAAATTAGCCTTGTGTGAAATGTAGTGGACGTCACTATATCACACAGCCACCCACACACAAGTATAATCAAAGTATTGCTCTGATTACACGCATAGCCACATATACATATATATATATATATATATATATATATATATATATATATATATATATATATATATCAAAGTGTGCTTTGTCTGTCACTATCACACACACAGAGACACACACACAATATATATAATTATGGGTTGGTTTTAGGGTATTTGTAGGGTAAGGAATTAAATATAGTGTGCATCCCATGGTTTGCTTGTATAATTAATGGTTAGAATCTTGATCATGGTTAACCAGAGATTAATGTTTGTCTTGAATTTTGGAATCTAAGGCAAGTGCAATGTTCTTGTTATAGGACCTGTGCCTGAATCTTGATTTTTGTGTCCGAGTGGGTTCTGTAGCTCGGGGTTATTTTCCAGGTAAGTAAACCACGTATATACATTATATTTGTATTTATATAAAATTTTTGATTTCTGAAATTATTTACATAATTATTTAATTATTTTGGATTTTATTGTGGAATAAATTTTCACGATATGATATTTAATTGTTTTGGGTTAAAATGTTAAGCATATTATTATATTCAAATTTATTGATTATTTATGTACTTATTTATTTATTTATTATTTATTTATTTATTCAATTGATTTGAATATTTTATTCAATTATGTATTTATTCAATTATTGAATAATTATTGTTGACAGTGATTTTAGAATCGATATATTTTTGACATAGCAAATTATAATCCCCAACTAACTTTGCAATAACCCTGTCATTGGGGGTTTAACACTGACCATGTCGACATGTATTTCTGATTCTGATAAGAAACTATAGTTTCGCACCGTTCCGTCGGTGGAGAATAACGGCCTCTGATAATCTGGCTCGGGTCACCGAGGGTAAATAAATGAACTCTGATAATCTGGCTCGGTTCACCGAGGGTAAATAAATGAATTCTGTGTTTTGTTTTTGGCATTAGTTATTTGGGGGACATATATACCTATTCATTGAAAACTTTGTTTGCCTGAAATGTTTTGATGTCTGGGTTTCATTTTGTTGATATGTATTGTATAACATTACTTTAAGTACATCTTTGAAACTATCGAGTTTTGTGACCCCTATATTAATATTGGCTTTTAGTGGTTGCTTATTGGGCTATTTAGCTCATAAATTGTTCTATTTCTTTTCAGATCAAGAGTAGGTGTGTGGTGTGGCGAGCTTAGCAGGGACTGTTGAGTGAGCACCAGGTGCCTAGCAGGAGATTAGTTTTGTTTAATAAACCTGTTATCTGTCGAGACCGTTAGCATTCTTTGAATTTGGGTTGTAAACTGATTATTGTTTGTTTCTCTACTTATTCAGTTTTGTTTGGAATTTAGTGTATTGTTTTCATTGGTATTTGAGAGACAGGTATTGAGGCCTTGTGTGTCCACTTGGTCTCGGCTTTGTGGGCATACGGCCGTTTATCAACGCGTCGAGTCCGGCGAACCGGGTTCGGGGTGTGACATAATACACCATTCCCATTAGTGTATCTATGATACATGCTCCCACTATCCCATAATATTCAACTAGAACGTTTTGTCAAAAGATATGTCATACAAATCATTAAATCTTTAATGTTCAATTAAAAATTATTTGATTTGTGATTTACTAAAGTTTACAAGTACTAAACTCTTCTAGTGCCTTTATCATTATCTCATAATGAGTAAAAGGTTTAACTTAGCACACATAGATTATATTGTTCAAAAGGTATTAAAATGCTAATATAAGTTTTATCTGAATATCAAAATAAATGCCTATTAATAGTAATAAAAATATATAATGTAAATGAGATGCTTTAATACAAATATCCTCGTTGATATTCGAGGGCATACTACCACCAATCTCCTACTTGCACTCAACGTCAACCACTACAGTATCCAACACCCATCTTCTCAAGATGTCGTTCTAGCATGGTCTGTGATAATGGCTAAATAAATGAGCCGACTAAATTTTTCGTTGAAGCTATGTGATACAACTGCTAGATATTTCTGGATTTGTTGTGGGACTTTAGTTCCTTAGCCTGTGCTACGGCTCTATTTTGGTCACAATAAAGTGCTAACATGAGCTCCACACTTGGAACCAATTTAAAATCTATTAAGAGCTTCTTAATCCAAATAGGGTCCATAAGAGCCTCCGAGATAGCCACACATCTAGCCTTATTAGTGGAATCCGTAGTGGTACCTTGCTTGGAACCTTTTTAGCTCACTACTCTACCAACAAGAGTGAATATATACCCTAAAGTGGATTTCTGGTCATCAACATTAGATTGAAAGTCTGTGTTTATGTTACAATCCACTCTTAACTCTCTATTTCCACAAATTGGAAGCATATCTTCAGTCATTCTTAAGTATTTCAGAATATACTTCACAACTATCCCATTCTACTTCCCCAAGTTGTCATGAAACTGACTAATGACATTGACAGAGTGCATAATGTCCAGTTTCGTACACAACATCGCATACATTAAACTATCAACCGAAAGGCATAAGGGACCATGCTCATCTCCTTTTTGTCATCCTCACCCTGAGGACTCATGAACTTGGAGAGATGTACACCATGGTTTACAGGTAGAAGCCCAGAGTTCTCCATCTCAAAATTGATTTATGATTTTCTCTAAGTAAAGGGCTTGGGATAGCTCCATTTTCCTATTCGATCTATTCCTATATATACAAATTCCTAGGATATTGGTGGCTTGTCCCAAGTCTTTCATGGAGAAGTTGTTTTAACCGAAGTTAACATGCCTATATTATTCCCTATGAGTACAATACCATCTACACACGACACCAAGAATGATATTTTGCTCCCACTACCTTATGGTAGACACAAGGTTCATCTTCATTCTTGCTAATTCTTGCTAAAGCTAGAACTTTATCAAAACAAAGATTCCAACAGCAGAAAACTTGCTTAAGTCCGTAAATGGACCTATTAAGCTTCCGTACCTTATGAGAATTAGCTACAAAAGTAAGACCTTTAGGTTATTCCATATAGATGTCTTCCTCTAGGTATTCATTCAAGAATGAAGTCTTCATATCCATTTGTCAGATTTCATAACTTGGATGGAGGTGCAATAGAAATATTAGACTGAATAATGTATCTGATTAGCTCTAAATTGAGGACTATCCTCAAATTCTTGAGCCAATTTACATAATTGGGCCCGATAAAGACATTTTTCACAAGAAAAATGGTAAACAAGTTATTAGTCATATCAAGAAATAAATTGTAAAAAAATAAAATAAAACAATATCATTAGTCCATTTATATTATACTTAAGTTATATTAAGGTCTTTAAATAAAACTTTGCTCCCACTACTTTTTTGGAAGCCTACACTCCCATTGTAGAAACCGGAAATCTTTGTAGGTAGGATTTTGTAGTGAGTGATTTTGCTCTTTACTAAATTCAGTGGAACTTAATCCATACGTATAATTATACCACTAGATCAATAAATGGGCCCACCAACTAAAATAGTGGATTAGGTTGGCCTTTTGAAGGCCCGTTTAATTGTGGGCCTAAATGGGCCAACCCGTTTGGGTCTTGGGTTTGGGAAGGGTGGGCCTGTTTTAGGCTGGCTAGCCCGCATCCTTAATATATAAATAAATTAAAAAAATAAAAAATTAATTACAAAAGGAAAACACCTGAAGCAAGATAAATACATGTTTATAGAGAGGTTTCCATGCAAAAGTAACATAAAAATTAATAAAAAAGTAATAATTAAAAAGGATAGAGAAGAAAAAGATTTTAATGATGTGATGGTTGATGAATTATAATTAATTTATTTACTGTATGTCTTAAAAAGAGAGGAAGATTGGAAACATTTTAATGGGAGTTTTTATTTTATGTTTTCTTTTATTTTGTTAATTTTTTATATATTATATAGCGAGGTTATGTTAAATATATTAATATGTGAGAACAATGAAATATAATATTTTTTTATTATTTATATTTCTTTTGGGCTTGCTCGCCCAGCCAATAACCCAAAGTGGGTTGGGTTGGGTTGGGTTAGCATTTTGTCAGCCTGTCATTTTGGCAGGTCGACCTGCTTTGGCCGTCAAATGATGGATTTTGGCCAACCGCAGGCCGACCCGCTCCGCTAGCCCAACTTGACAACTCTAGTATGCTGTGCATTCATTCATCACATCAAAATATTAAAATAATTGTATATTACGTTGGTGTAGTTTCAAATTTATTTAAAATAAAATTTAATAAACAAAATAACAAATAAAAATAAATAAATATATAATGCATTTCAGTACACGTTGTGCAGCAACGCACACTTGGCCCAACGGAGTGCTGCGAAACATAATATCTATTTATTTATTCATTTATTCCCTTTTTTTTTTTTTTTTAGATCTAAATTTTATTTCGATAAATTAATGAAACCTAAATTTAGAAATCTAGAAAATCATGCGTAAAATCTAATTTTATCATATATTCTTTCTAAATTATAAATACCAATGTAATATATGTTTTGACGAAATATTTATAAAATCAACTAGCCTGACTCTAATATCACTATCCTACACAAATTCATTGGCATGCGAAAGCAAAATAAAATTACCATATTAACTAGTTGATTTGATGAATAACCTGATTTTTAATTTTAATTAAGATTTGAAAAATACCGATGTTTCGAATTTTTTCTTTGATGTGTTAAATATGATCCTCTGATCATCCTATAGATCTTCTATCGTGGAACAAAGGTTTGACGCCTCTAGATCACACACCGTAATCCAGAAGCAATCTCTTTTTTATCTCCAAAATAGTGGCTAGGGTTAAAAAAGAAAGAGAGAATGGGGAACTATTCTCACAAAATAATAGAATTGTTTTTCACACCTCATTGGGTTAGATTGAAGTCATATTTAAAGAATATTCGTAAAATATGATAAACATCATTTTATTATGGTATCCTAGTAGAAATATGATTATAGAGACTTCATAGAAGATGATAAACATTATCTTGCTATGGAGTTCTAATAGAAATATAAATCCTAAAGCAATTAAAATAACTTTTGTCTTTAAGTCCTTGTAATTTTAATTAATTATTCAATCTAATCAAACTTTGATTAAAATTCAAATTTAAGACAAAGACTAACACAATTTATAATTGTACTTCTTCCAATGAAGTAAAATTGTAAATTGATAATTTTACCCCTATACTCATAACGATACAGATTTTGAATTCCTTTAAGGTGACTTTCTATGTTCAGCCCAATGGGCAATAGGAGGATACCAAAGGAAGTGGGTGACACCTGGCCATCCCCATGGCCTTATATCGTAGCCCAATCGAACACGAATAAATAAATCATTACGAACCTTTCCGATTATGATTACCATATATGTATAAACCTTTCGTTCTTGTATCCTAACCGAATGAGGGTCATAAATAATATCAAACACGCTAAACTTAATCATATGCTAATAACTATAGTAGAGTAAGATTACCAAACTCCCCTTCGTGTCCCACATGATTAGTTTGATTGCCTTAGCCAAGATCTTTTAATCTCACTTAATTATATGTGATTGTATAGGATTCTAACTAGTTTACTTCCGAGAGAATGAATTTCTTTTAGTGTTCACTCACAATTGCTAATTGCCCAACATAGGCACAATTCGAGGTTGGTTTCACATAAAGGTAAATTGGGCCTAACTATCGTAATAACATATTATATGTGTAAGCACATTGTGATCATGATACCTCATGTCAAAGGTTTACTCATAAGATCACAATCAACAATCCCAATCATTGATAATCGAGTAAAACCCATGTGATTGGATTGTAACTAATCATGTCTGAATACATCAATCCTATCAATGTATGTATGACACATGCTCCCACTATCCAATAATGTTCGACTGACACTTTTTGTCAAAACAAATGTCATACAAATCATCAATCTTTAATGTCCAATTAAAGATTATTTGATTTGCAAACCACTTATGGTACAATACTAAACACTTCTAGTGCCTTTCTCATTAACTTATAATGAGTAGAAGGTTTACCTTAGCACACATGGACTATATTGTTAAAAAATTATTAAGATACTAATATAAGTTTTATATGTACATCAGAATAAATGCCTATTAGTAGTAATAAAAGCATATAACATAAATCGGATACCCTAATACAAATATCCTTGTTGCATCCAAGGGCATACTCTCAACACCTAAACCTCGGCCATCAAAAGATCCATGGAAAACCCTTTATAAAATCTTTTATACTCTATTTCTTACTGCCTTCTTACAGCCATAAGAACAAGGCCATAACCACTAGGAGACAAAAGGTCTCGTGCTTTAGGGGTACCTTACAGCCTTAAGTCCGGTTTGTAAAATCTTTTATCTGGGTGTTATAGTCCAGCCTACAACCATAAGCGCTGGACCGTAAGCTTCACTGTTTGGTGCTTGTGATCCCCCATACAGACGTGAGTCTTGTCTGTATACTCCTCTGTCTAAACCTTATGCCCTAGCTTACGGGTGTAAGTCTTGCTAGTAAGCCCTATTGTCTGAACTTTATGCACTTGCTCACGGGCATATAAACATTTCCGTAAGCCCTTCTCTTTAAGACTTACAACCATAATTAGGCCGTAAGGTGTCTTGATCCGGCTGTTCTCTTGTTTTTGTGCCAAGAGAGTTATTTCTTTGGTCTGTTTCCTCAAGAATTCTTTCATTTGGCTTGTTGGTGCTCATTATGTTTTGCCCATAACCTAAAATTAAGAAAACATGGATTAAGTACCATTTCTACATTAATTACTGATTTAAATACATGTGGAATGAGTATACAAAATAATAGGGAAATATATTCATACATACATTTATCAATGCTGACAAACAAATAAAATTTCATTTAAAATTAGGAGCTTTTTAATCTTTTCATTAATATCTTGGAACTCCATAAATTATAAAATTTGTGTGTGTGTGTGTATATATATATATATATATAAACTCATATTGATCAGTACATGTTCAACTTATTTAACTGTATGGCATTTCGTTAAATTTGTTATTCTTCTCGACATTATGATGAGATTCTTGTATCATCCTGTCATGTTAAGTAGTAGTAAAAAGTAAAATGAATTAAAATATAAAATTGAATATGTTTAAAATGGAGAGGTGGAAATACATAGATTTCTACTTATTAAAGTTTCTAATGATATATGTATAATTTTTGTGATACCCCAACAGTCCATTAAAAGAAATTGAGTTTTAATAATTGGCAATGATTAAAACTTAATTAAAATTTTTTAAATAATTTTTTAATCTAAGTCTGTCTTTCTCATTCTCTCTCATTTTCCTCTTTCATCAATGAGCTCATAAGATTATTTGCAAGCTCACTCAGTATTCAAGGAACTTATTTGTGACTCAAGCATCTAGCTAGCTGTAAGGGTTGATGACTTTACACTTGGTCAGCGGGCATACAGTATCACATAGACCAAGCCACGAGGGCGCACAGCTGCGTGGATTTGGTAGCGCGCGCAGGTGGCGCGGCGCTTGTGTTGTGTCGGGACCAAGGGCGGGTGAAATACCCCGCATGATCATAGGCTGAGACTGTGAGGCGCGCGCGCGCTGGACCGTGGGTGTGCGCGTGGCCGATGAGCGCGTGGGGCAGGCGCGCCCCTTACCAAGAGTCAAGTGTCGCAGGACTTCATCATGTAGAGTGTTGGATCTCTAGCAAGTCTAGGCGGGGCGGGACACTTGATCAGGCCGGTTGACCGAGAGCTGATTCCGGATCTGACAAGCCTTTAAGCAGGCGTATGCAAGTAGGCACGTGGCCGGGAGCGTTGCCGAGCAAGGGGCGAGGATAGCACGCGGTATTACCGCGCGTAACCGGTACTACTGCGCGCTGTGACCAAGGGTGGCTGGTTAAAGCTACAGTCGAGTCAGAGGACACTGCAAGCTAAGTGAAGTCAGGGAATTCACGCCAGACCTGTATTGGGCATGGGGCTCAATCAACTTTAGATTTGGGGTAGCTCTTGTATTAGGGTCAAATGAGTCTTTGGGAGAAGACAATGCCCCTTGGTGTTGGTTTTGGCCATGGTTGTAAACATTTCTCAATCTAAGAGAGTTTTATGTTTTTCTCTCTCAAAATGGGTTTCATTGTGTCGTGTCTCTCGTACCGAGGGGTTTTCCGGATTTGCTTGCTTCTTCTTATTTTCGCTGTGCATTGTAATGTAAACAGGATCACTAACTGTTCTTGCAATGAAAGGCTGACCTGTCGCTATGGTGCATGTCAGGTGCCGCACGGCCGAAGGTGATCGGTTGAGGCCGTGACACTAGCCAGGATGTAAAATCGCATGCAAACCCTAAAAGTTTATTAGAAAGAGAAGCATGAAAAATAATAGAAAAATAAGAATAATTAAAATATGAATCTAAAATCAACAAGTGATTATGTGAAATAAACTTTGAAAAACTAAGGTTGTCAAAGATATTGAAGTTGTTATGCCAAATGAAGGATGTGAATTCTAGAGCATTATAGGTATTAGTACATATTTAACTAAAAAGTGAAATAAAAAAAATAAGTACTTTGTTTATGATGTCTTAGTTTTATTACCGGACTGGCTACAGACAGGGATAGGAATAAAATGGAAAAACAAATAAATTTGTGACATGAAATATATTCTAATATAACAATTTGTAATATAGCAATGGAGGTATTATTCGCTTCATTAATTAAAAATACTCATTGTTAGATAAGAAAATAAAGAACCATCAATATTCTCCATGGGCGTGAGTTTGATATCTAACTAAAGTTTTTTTTTCTTGATGAATTTTCTCTATTAAATCATTTTCATATGTAAGTTTGATATTCAGCTAAGTTTTCAAGTGCTAAAATTCTTTTATTAAATCAATACAATTAAATATTAGCTCGGTACTATTTAATTAGTCTTTTGTAACTACTATCTGAGGTCCTCTCATGAGTATTCTATCAGTAATACGGGGGACCCATAAGCCTAATAGTTCAACAAATATTTAGTAGCTCATATAGAAAATAATTACTATTGTAGTTGTATTGGAAATTAAAAAAATATTAATTTTGACAAAAAAAATAAAGGTTTGATACATATATTTTATGTCCCTTATATTAAACTAATAAGAAGATGGAGCAGTTGTACTCAAATTAAAAATCATTTTTTTTTACAGTTGTTGAAGTGAAATTTTAACTTGGAATGACATATATAATATCTTTTCTACATTGGAACTATTTATCAAATAGTTAGTCAATTGTTGCTTTCAAAGCTAGCTGATGCATATGATTTAAATTGTTTGTCATAACACTAAAATTCCACATTCACACTATCAAAACAAAATCTTGACAAACGGTTCCTTCTCTTGGAAACTAGTAATTAAAGGACTTTGCAAGTGGGAATGCAAGGAGAATGATTGATAACCACTCTAAAAATATCATCTAAAGCAGGGCATCAATTATTGGATTCTTAAGTTACCAAAAAACACTTCCAATATCTTAACCAGTAATTATCATATATATACTATTTATATATATTCTAACATCAAATATGTTTATCCCCACACACAAAATATTAAAAAAAAATGAGAATCAAAACCACGACAAATATCCAGACCTATCCAATCATATCATAATAACTAATATCCTTAGGGACTGGAAACTCTGCCCATTCCTTGTATTAGGGAAAGTTCATAGTACCATTAATATTAAATCCATGCATATGATATCATTAGTAGTACCATATTTGCTTCTTTCTCAACCTTATGAGAGATATATGTAGTTTTCTATATCCTTAGCCTCCATGCATTCTCAACCCAAATAAACTTATGTTCCATTCTCACGGCAAAACTTCAAAGAAGGAAAACAATGGATGCATCTACAACGCAACAAAACTTCAACAACAAAAACAACAGCAACAATAATAGTAAGAATGAAGACATGAGCAAAACCGTAAAGAGAACACTCATCATCGTCAATTGCTTTCTCTTAGCCTTAGGTACCACCGCTGGTCCTCTGCTTTCACGTCTCTACTTCCAATATGGCGGACAACGGCAATGGTTCTCAAGCTTCCTCCAAACCGCAGGGTGCCCAATCATCTTCATCCCCATTATTATCTCCTATTACTATCGTCGAAACAAAGATTCTTTTGCCAAACCATATTTTATCACTCGTCGCCTATTCATGGCATGTGTCATTCTCGGTCTCCTCACAGGCCTTGATGACTTCCTTTATGCCTATGGCCTTGCCTTTCTCCCAGTCTCAACATCGGCATTACTTATCTCAACACAACTTGCTTTCACTGCATTTTTCGCGTTCTTTATAGTGAAGCAAAAGTTCACACCATTCTCAATCAATGCAGTGGCATTGCTAACAGTGGGAGCAGTATTATTAGGGTTGCATGGGAGCAAAGACAGGCAAGCAAATGTTACAAGAGAGAAGTATTTCATGGGATTCTTTTTAACTCTTGGGGCTGCAGCATTGTATGGCTTCGTTCTACCTATGATTGAGCTCACATACTTGAAGGGTAAGCAAGCTATCACTTACACTCTTGTCATGGAGATGCAGCTTGTCATGGGTTTCTTTGCGACTGTTTTTTGCACTGTTGGCATGTTAATCAATGGTGACTTCCAGGTTAGATTATATAAATATCACTCTCTTTCTTTAGCTTTCTCTCTTTACATAAATCTAACTAAAATTATATCATAGGTCATCCCAAAGGAAGCAAGTAATTATGGGTTAGGACCAGTGAGGTATTACACTGTGCTAGTATCGCAAGCAATATTCTGGCAATTTTTCTTCTTGGGAGCAGTAGGAGTGATTTTTTTCGTGCACGCATTGCTTGCCGGAATTATTATCGCTGTTTTCATACCAGTGATCGAAGTTTTCGGAGTGATCTTCTTCCATGAAAACTTTAGCAGTGAGAAGGGTGTTGCTCTAGCACTCTCTTTATGGGGTTTGGCTTCTTATTCCTACGGTGAATATTGTGAGTCAAAGGAAAAGAAAGCAGCTAGAAGGGCTAAGGACATGGAATCTCAAACCAATGAAGTTGGAATGCTTAATTAAAGGAATATATGCTTAATTAAAGGAATATATTTATTAGTTGCGAACTATATATAGATATATAGTGTTTGTTTTAGAATTGCCTATTTAGTTAATTAATCTCTTGTGGAAGGATATTTTCTTCTTAAGTTTTATGGAAGGCACATGGATATTTTGATGTGTTTTGTTTTGATTGTTGCAATGCGAGTATGAATATATATTTTTTTGTTAAACCAATGCTCAGTCTTAGTGAAAATAGGGCCTTAGGTGAAATCATAATAATTGTTTCTTAAAAAATATTTTTATTAAATAATAAATTAGATAATAAAAATAAAAAATACAACTCATAATAAATAAATATTAATCTTAAAAATTTGAGATTTTTTTAAAATTTTTATAATTACAGCAAAGATAGAATAACATTATTTGCGCAAATAATAGTAAACCAAATTTCAAATATAATTGTGAAAAAATAAATTGTGGGGCCTTAACCTATTATAAGAACAAATTTATTGCATATTAATAGGATTATAAATTAAGTTTTCTAGTTTGAAAAACAGTTTAAATTTTTTACATTAAAATTATGTGGTTTTAGAAAACTGTGGGGTCCTTTATTGGATATTGGTATTACCAAGCAAATTTATAGTTTTAAAAAATAACTAAAATTTTAAAGATTATAATTAAGTGGATAGGATGGTATTAACTGAACATTTTAAATATATGATTTATAAAAAGTAAATTATGGGGCACTAAAAATTTGTGGGAAATGCGGTTCCCATTCATGAACCACCGGTTCAGGTTCAGAAAAATCTTGAACAGGAACCTAGCCGCCTAAACAACGTTTTTGGTGGTTTGGTTTCGATTCCGGATGTTTGGTTTCATAGTTTCGAGTTGACCGTTCCTATGGTTTTTTTTTTTTTTTTTGAATTTCAATTTTTGTTAAACCAAATAATCCAATATTTCACATTAAAATGAACACCAATCGCAATAATTAAAGAAACAAAATACAATATTTTTATAAAAAATGCAAGAATTAATTTAATGCAATATTTTATTAAAAAATAAATGTATTAATTCAAAATAATAATTTACAAAAAAAAATATAATTGGGGAAGAAATAAAAAAAATAAATGGCTTGAACTTAATTTTATTAAGTTGCCTAAGTATCCTCTCGAGGAATTGAGGAATCATAGCTCACGTAGATCTTTTATTTTTATTATACATATTTCCAATATTTCCAAGATGGCTAATTGTCTGTTTCATCGTCAGAGGAGTTGGAACTGGAAGCCGCCATTGTTGTTGTACGAGAACCATCATTTACCCACTCGTCCGATGATAATTAATGTATAATATCATCTTGACTTCATAATCTAGCTCTTTTCCAATCTGAAACAAGTTTGTGTTTCCAATGATTTTGAAGCTAACCTAGATCGTCTTTCATCTAAAATGTTATCTCCATTACTAAATGGTTGTTTAACTGTGACAGTTGAGGTGGGAACTACAAAGAGTTGTTTAGCAATCTTGGTTAACCACATGGCTTTTTTCATTGGTTTTTTAAATTGTTGAACCGCCGGTTCAACGGTTTTTGAATTTTAGAACCTGAACCCAATCTTGGCTCAAGTTTTGGTTTCAAGCTGATTACGATTTTGCTAGTTCTGGGCCCCTTTTTTTTGGGTTCCGGTTCCAGTTCGATCCATGGTTTCTACTCAGAATGGCCACGTCTATCCCTAGGTGGTGTAGGAGAAGGAAAGCCTAATATTGTTTCACTAATATTTAGTATGTGTGATTGAATTGAGCTATGTGATAGATGAGATAAGAGAATAGAATGAATTCATTAGAGCAAGGTAGCCCACATAAATACAAGAATGGTGTACACATGAGTGTGTATATACATATAAATACAATATACATGTATATGCATTATTATAACTCTAACACATTCCCTCAAATTCATGGTGGATCATGAACAGAGAGTTTTCCAATCAGAAACGGAAACCGAGAGACAGTGTGAGCCTTGGTGAAAAGATCAGCAATCTGTTGTGTAGAGGCGACATAAGGACGAAGAATACTGCCAACAAGGTAATGATGATGAACCAAGTGAATAGCAACCTTAAGATGTTTTGTACACTCATAGAACATAGGATTTGCAGCGATTTTGATGGCACTCTAGTTATCACAGTATATAGGAGTGGGGGCAGAGATAGATACACCAAAGTCCATCAAAATCTGATGTAACCAAAGAACTTAGTAGTAGAGGACATAGCACCATACTCAGCCTCAGCAGTGGAAAGAGCAACAATTGATTATTTCTTCCTTTTCCAAGAGATAAGAGAAACTCCAAGGAGAACAAAGAAACCAGTAGTAGATTATCGATCGGAAGCATCACTTGCCTAATCAGCATCACAATAGGCCCGCAACTGAAGAGGAGACGTGGTAGAAAAAAATAGAGATCGAGATATAGTGCCACGAAGATAATAAAGAACTCGTAAAAGGGCAGCGTAATGAGTAGAGCGAGGTGCACCCACAAACTGACCAAGAACACAAACAACATATGCAATATTAGGCCTAGTAATGGTGAGGTAGACTAGTGCCCCGACAAGTACACGATAGCGAGTAGGATCAGGTAGAGACTCATTATTAGAAAAGGAGAGTCGATGATGCAACTCAATAGAAGTAGAGGCAGTACGTAGATCAGTGATATTAGCACATAAAAAAAATCAGAAATGTACTTCTATTGAGACACCAAGTAACCTCGAAGAGAATAAACAACTTCAAGACCAAGAAAGTAATGAAGCGGGCCAAGATCTTTCATCTGAAACTCGGTGTGTGACCACTGTTTCAAAGAAAGAATAGTATTAGCATCATCACTAGTAATAACCATGTCGTCAACATAAAGAAGGAGAATAGTAAGGCCTCAAGATGTCTGTCATGTGAATGGGCATAATCATGGGCACTTAGTGAAACCAAGAGCAAGAACCACACTGCGAAAATGCTCAAACCAAGCACGAGGAGCCTGTTTGAGTCTATAGATAGCTCGCCGAAGATGACAGACATACTGAGAAGGATGAGAGAAACTAGGAGGAGTCATATAGACGTCTTCAGAAATATCCCCATGTAAGAAGGCATTAGTCACATCTAACTGATGAAGTGGCCAATGATGAGCAGCAGCAATAGCGAAAAGAAGACGAACAGTAGTCAACTTGGCCACAGGAGCAAATGTCTCCTCATGATCGATACCATACTGCTGAGTAAAGCCACAAGAAACAAGACGTGTTTTATGGCTCTCAATGGTACCATCGTCTCGGGTCTTAACTCGCTAGACCCACCGACAACTGATAGGAATAATACCAGATGGAAGCGGAACAAGATCTCATGTATGCATACGTTAAAATGCATCAAGTTCCTCTGTCATAGCCTGTTGCAACTGGGGATGATTTACAGCCTCATGATAAGATTGCGGCTTGGAATACGAGTGAATAGTAGCAAAAAAGGCGTGGAAATCAGGAGCGTAGGTAGAGGAGAGAGAAAGGGCATACTGAGTAGGAGGACAACAAGGACGGTCTGGGTAACGATGGGAAATAGCAGCAACATCTTCAGGAGAGGGTGGGTCAGCGAAGAGAGGAGGCGAATCACCAGATCCATCAATGTACCCAGAGGAAGGGGAAGGAGAAACAGAGGAAGTATCTGTGGAGATGTCGGGAGAAGGCATAAAATTAACAGTGGTAGTGGAACTCGGAAAAACTATGGAGGGGAGAAAAGAAGATGGACGATCGGAAGACTGAAGAAAGGAAGGGAGGAAGATGAGAAATAATGGGTATCTTCAAGAAATGTGACGTGACTTGGAATACGAAAACGGTGAGAATGAGGATCATAGCAATGATAGCTCTTGTGTTCAGAGCTACAGCCAAGAAAAATGCATATTGTAGAACGGGGAGAAAGTTTGTGCTGCTAGACGGTAGGCAAAAGAATAAAACATTTTCAATATTTTTTAACAATCTGAACAAATAATCCCACATGCATAGTTATTTAATACTATACTTCAATCCTGTATTGGGAGAAATCTTAATAATCAATGTTTTATATTAGAGTCAAATTTCATTATTGCAGTGATGAGGCCCTATAGATAAAAAAAAAAAAATCTTCTCCAAATCAAGCTCCAAAAAATAGATATAATCACTCGTTAGACTGATCACATAATAATTCTTAAGTCACATTAGATGGTAATTAACTTTTATGAAGCCAAAATAAAACAGTAGAGGTATTTGTGCTAGTTTGTGTCATGTGATCATGTTGGCATATATGAAGGAATCAAGATAAAAGGTCACAGTTGTGGGCTAGCATTTTTTGTGCATAATTTGGGGTTACTGGTCCATTATGTTGACTAAGATGCGCTTCAGATGCCTAGTATAAGCGAATATAGAGCACTAGTGATGGTGAAGTGGGAACTTAGAAATTAACTTCATTTAAATTTTCCATTGGCTTTATCAATAAGTTTCCAAACAATCAATTTAAAAAACAAATATACATAAAATTTTAAAACTATTTCAAATGTTTTTATAACATTGAATATGGTTTAGATCTCATTGTTCCACATCCACTTAATCCTCATATGTTGGATTTTTTTTTTCATTGAGGCAGTCTTTTTTTGTGCATTAAGAAGATGGGTACCAAATCCAAAAACATGTTGGATATGGAGGTTGATTATTCAGTAACTATTAAAAAATCACTACAACATTATACTTTTACTATGTTCATTTAAAGTATAAAGGATTAATAACAATTCTCAAAACATACCCATTTTATTATAGAGTCGAGAAAATATCAATTGATAAAAATCCTCTCACGTATGGAAAAGAATCAATTTAGGTATCTATATTTTTGACATATGCAATGGTTTATCTCAAGAAGTTTGTTTTGAATGATTTACAATTTTTTGCTTTTTGTTTTTTGGTTTTTTGATAAAATCCCCATCACACCATATTTTATGTGGGAAAATTTGGGCCTATCTCATACCTTGTACTATATATATACATATATAAACTAGTGTTGATCATTGATGATATTAATTAATCACATAATAATGAATGGTTGGACTGGAATTTTATCATACACTGAATGTTATCTCACAATCAATCAAGAAACACCGAAGAGGACATAGGAAGCATTAATAGATTACACACTGAGATACGGACATTAATTCAAGATCATTCATGTTCTACCCACAAAGTTTTCAAGGACCACTTAATTAATAAATGAGTGGAGCGAGCAAGTTGGCTCAAGTGGCATGAGCTGTCACTTTTGACAACGTGTCCATTAATTCGATGTTATATTCATAATTCAAAGTTCAATTATTAATGTTGGGCACCTGTGTGGGGGTGGTTTGTGTAAGAGGAGGGTGTGTAAGTGAGAGGAAGCCAAGTGGGGTAAGTGCCGCTTTTTTGAAATGATGTAAAGTGGTGAAAGTGGTATAACTTTCATTACTTTTTTTTGTTCATTTTACGGTGTATATTTCATAAAATGCTCATTTTTCTACTTCAGATGTTTATTTCGATATAAATGGTGTCATTTCTGAAGGTTCTTTGGAAGTGGGGGAAGTGAGCTTTATGAAGGACCCACTTCCCTCATTTCGATGTAAAAAATACTGCTATTGGTTTTAACCAAAACCCACTTCCGTCTGAAGTGGGAAAAATGGCTACTTCTCCACTTCATAAAAAAAGAACATCAATAGTAGAGAAAGTCAGTCCACTTCCCCCACTTCTCTTTACTTTTGACGAAATGAACACGCTCTTTAAATCTATGTATTTTTTCTTTTTTGAATATGTACCCTTTCAAAATTTATAATTGTTTCATATGTCAAAACGAAATTCTAATATATATATTCTTTTAGGACTTTGTATATATACATAGTTTTTATTAATGATTAAAATCATTTTTTTAATCTTTATAACTTTTTCAGATTTATTCTTGTATTTTATATAATTATGTTCAATATTATTGTTATATTTTATAGTTTTATTTTTTAAATGCACGAATTTGACATTGATGTGGGGCCAACGCAAATGGACATGTCGCATAAGTAGTAAAGTATGCAATGGATGCAGGGTGTCAAATCTGTAAGGAACTAGGAAATATTAATGTGCATTATGGTCCTATTATCTAACCTACAATGTTGAGATCTTAATGGTGAAGCAGTTAGAGTGAAAAGAAAAATCAATCAATGACAGCAACTAGGGAGACATTCAATGCAAGAAGAGGTGTTCCGGGCATTGACCTCTCCTAGGGTTATGTTCAACTTCTAGACAAGCTTTGCACTCAAATATCACATTCAATTCGAACCAAGAGAGTTCCTAAATTATGCTTCCCCTTTTCTCAAGGGAGTAATAACTAGTCTCATATGGTGTTCATATAGACAACCCTACGACTAGAGTGCACTCACTGAACTTTGTCCAGGGACAACACTGGTTTAGGAGATTGATAATTCTTCTCTCAAAGTTATTATCCCCAATCTCATACAAAGCAAGATTGGAATCTCCTGACAAACCCACTCCCTATAATTGCACTACGCAAGGAACCCTAATGTTTACCCACTCGGAAGAAACACGGGGAAAATGTTAATCCCAAAAAACCCTAACTCTTGGCGAACTCTTGTTCCGTTGCAATCATAGTCTCATATACATTGTGGATCTCTCAATCGTCACTCCCATATATCCCACAAGAATTCTCTGCTCTAGCTACGATAGAGTTCAAGACAATGAAAATGCACAATTGAATTTGAAATATGAAAATGCAGTATATTAATGGATGAAAGATTACAGGTTTACAACCAATGTCATCAAAATAATAACCCTAAGTTCACCTACTCTTGAAAGACCAAGGCGTTTAGTTCTCCATTAATGGAGAACAAACAATGCTAGGAAGATAAAACAAATAATGAAAGAGATAAGCACTCTCCTATTTTTCTCTTTAGGGAATTGATGGTGGATGCCTTGAGTCATCCAACGATGCCACCAAAGGTAACCATAGGTGGCTTCTAATCCATCCTAGACCCCTTTTGCAATGCTCCAATGTCACGTCCAAAGCCAACGAAGGACCACTGCACTCTTTGTGCCCTCTTCCTTAAGCTCGACCATCAGAGGATCCCTAAAAAATTCTAAATAAAATCTTTTATGTCCTATTCCTTAAGGATTGTTTACAACATAAGAACAAGGCCATAACCACCTAGAAACAAAAGGTCTCTTGCTTTATGGGCACCTTATAGCCATAGGTCCCTCTTGTAAGGTCTTTTGTCTGGGTGTTACAGTCAAGTCTACTGCCATAAACATTGGATCGTAAGCTTCACAGTACGGTACTTGTGACCCCCCATACGAGCATGAGTCTGTCTGTATGCTCCTCTGTCTGAACATTACGCCCAAGCTTACGGGTGTAAGGACTCCCAGTAAGCCCTTCTGTTTGGACTTTATGCTTTTACTTACGGGCATAAATATGCCCGTAGGTGTTCAAAATATCGCAAAATTCTATAAAAATTCAGCAGCATACGGAAGCAAAATAAAATTGTGATATTAACTAGTTGATTTGATAAATACACTATATTTAATTTTAATTTTTAAATTAAGATTTAAAAAATACTTTTGGACATTTCAAATATTTTCTTTGATGTACCAAATTCTTTCTTCGGATCGTGCAAGATCTTCTAGCATCAAACAAAGGTCCCATTGCTTTAAACCACACGCTACTGTCTAGAAATAGCTTACACATCATCTCTGTAACAGTGGTTAAGGTTAGAAAAGAAGAGAGGGATTTGAGAACTATTTTCATAAGAGAGAAAATTTGTTTTCACACTCTGATTTGGTTTGAAAAGAGTCATATTTATAGGGACTTCACAAAATATGATAAAGATCATCTTATTATGAAGTTCTAATAGAAATAGGATTATGGGGACTTCATAGAAGATGATAAATATTATCCTTTTATAGAGTCTTAATAGAAATATGAGTTCTAGACCAATTAAAACAACTTTAGTCTTCAATTCGTTGTAATTTTAATTAATTATTCGATCTAATTGAACTTTGATTAAAATTCAAATTTAAAACAAAAATCTAACCAAATTTACAATTATTCGTCATCCAATGATATGCTCATAACGAGACTTATTTTGAATTCTTTTAAGCGTGACTATTTATGTTCGTACCAATTGCTAATGGGAGGATACCAAAGGACTTCGGTGATATCTAGCCAGTCCTAAGGCCTGCGTTGTAGCCTAATAGAACACGAATGAAAAGATCATTATGAACCATTTGGATTATGATTACCATATGTGTATAAATCCTTCGTTCTTAACCGAGTGAGAGCCATTAATAATGTTAAGCTCACTAAACTCGATCATCTACTAATAAAAATAATAGAGTAAGATAACTAAACTCCCTTTGGTGTCTCATACGATTAGTTTGATTGCCTTAGCCAAGATCTTCTAATCTGACTTGCATGTGACCACATAAGATAGTAGCCCGTTTACTTCTAAAAGAATAAATTTTTTTTTCTGACCACTCACAACTGCTACTTACCTGCCCGACATAGCCGCATTTCGAGGTTGCCCCTACCAAAGGGTAAACTGGGCCAAACTACTCTAATGGCATCACTACAAGAGAAACAGGAATTTGGCACGGCAGATTTGGCACGGTTTTGGGTCTAAAAACCGTGACAAATTGATTTTGGCACGGTTTTTGGCACGGAATATCAATCGTGCCTATAGCATGCGTGACAAATATAATTTGTCACGGTATAGAAAAACCGTGACAAATCTTGTCACGCTTTTATAGACCGTGACAATGTTTGTCACGGTTTTTGGAACGGTTATATTTGTCACGGTTTTTGGCACGGTTATATTTGTCACGGTTTTTGGCACGGTTAGCTTTTTCACGGGTTTTGGAACGGTTAGCTTTTTCACGGGTTTTGGAACGGTTATATTTGTCACGGTTTTTGGCACGGTTAGCGTTGTCACGGTTTTTGGCACGGTTAGCTTTGGCACGGTTTTTGGCACGGTTAGCGTTGTCACGGTTTTTGGCACGGTTAGCTTTGGCACGGTTTTTGGCACGGTTTTTGTGTGCCACGAAGTTGTGACGTCTTTTTGGAACGGTTTTATTTGTCACGGTTTTTGGAACAGTATGTTTGGCACGGTTTTTGGCACGGTCGGACGCTATTTTGCACGATTTTTGTCACAAACGTTGTCATGGTTTTATAATTTACATAATTTTTTGGCACGGAATTTGGCACGGAATTTAGCACGGAATTCGGCATACTTTTATTTATTTCATGAAAAATTAAATTTTATTTTCCTAAATGATGGTATATTCAATTAATATCACAACCTACATTAATTTAGCAAAATATATTATGCAGCATTTGTAAAATAAACATAAACGTTATTACAATTATCCTAATCCTGGGCTACATCATCCAACAAAATACCACAAAATTGTAACCCTCTGCATCATCCTAGTCCCGGCGTACATCATCCTCAAATTCGTCAAGAGAATTATCTGTAGACGGCGATGCCCGAACTCTCTTCAACATTGGAGAGTGATCATCGACATGCGTTTGAGACTCTCCTGTTGGTGCTCGAGGGGCATGTGGTGCACGAGCAGTAGTAGGCATGCTAGAGAGGTCAATACCTTGTACCCGAAGTGCAGCAAGCAATGATGATTCAAATAACTCACGTCGAGCCAACTCAGCATCAGCCTCAGCGCGAGATCTAGCAAGCTCCTCCTGCAACTCTTTAACTTTGTTGCGGAGTTGTTCAGTTGATTCGGCAGGCCCCGAGCGTGGCTTGTAATTGGATGAGGACATTTGCCTAACAATGTTGCCTTTTCCTACAACTCTGTTACGACTTCCAATAGCTATCTCATCCCATAGTTCATCTTGATTGATAGAATCCTCATCTACGCCTTGACTGCATTTGTCTACAATAGCTTTCTCAAATTGTTCCTGCATTTCAAGTAAGCTTCCTTTCAAAATGATTATATAAATATTATCTAAAATCAAAGAGAATTTAAACTCAAAATATTCACATTAATATTTATGAACAATGTATTAATATCCCAATTTATTCAAACAACCTTCTTATTTGTCATCATACAAACTAGACAAATACTTGATATATATATAATAAAAATGCCAATCTGGGGTTACATATCTCATATATGAATGTAATATCATAAGTTTCAAATATAAAAGCAAGGAAAACTCCTATCCTTAATCTTAACATAAAATAAGTATAACTTAAGCCTATAACAACATGCAACTCTTATCAATACATCTTTTTTAGCAGTTTCTCTTAAAAAGTGAATTGTTAAATGTGAAACAATTCAAATAATATCATTTAGACTAATCAAACATAGCTTTTGTTTCAACATGAAAGCACTAAATTGTAAATTGACAAATATAAAGCCCAAAGAAGAGCTTGTACAGTTAGGAAGGATTAGCACCAAGGGTTCAAGTTTTTTTTTTACAGTAGATCAACTTTCAGACAATCACCAATCTCACTTTTTAGACATAAATCCAAAAGTTAAACTCATAGTCTTGGAATATGAAGGCTCATATAGACTCTAAGAAGCAAAGAAGGTAAATCTCAAATATAAAGATATCGCAAACAAATCTCTATACAGTCTTCATACTTGAAGTCACATGAAATTTGAGCTATATCCTAGTGGCTAATATTCAAAGGACCTTAAATATAACAACAAAATACAAATTAAATATTACGTCAACATGTGAAATAAAATAAGATCCTTCTCCATCACATTCCTAACTAAATTCTTTGATAAAAAAACATACATCAATATAGATATGTTTATCTACATCCATATAAGATTTAAGACAAGTCAAATATTTTGTTCTTAACAGCAAAAGCACACTATTGTTCTACTTGTAAATTTCCTTACGTGGTATAGCATTTTAACAATCATTAGCTTAATTGATTTTTTGAAAATATATCTCAATGAACCATGCCACATTAAAATGTAATTTATAAACTTTTCATCTTTTAGCTCTAATATTGTTTTATTTTGAAAAAATATATTATACGTACAACAATTTCTGTGGCACGCCCAGCCTCAAGTGTGCCATCTTTCCTTCCATGAGTCCGGATGAAACATTCTTTAGGTGTTGGCTCTCTACCCAATTCCTCCGCCTAAAAAACAACATAGTAAATAAATATTAAATAGTCAAATGCAGCAATTATAACTGTATTTAAATGGATAAGAGACATTACCAGTCTAAGGCGGTGCACAGCAGTACTAACAGATCCACCACGATAAATAACGGTGGAGGAGCTTCCAATTTCTGTCCTATTTTGCTTGTTCTTTTCACTTATTCTCTTAAACTCCTCTGACTCCCAATACCTCTGCAAACCCTCCCAAACTACAGGAGCCATCCATGGAAATGGAGCCTTATACAAATTATGTGCAAGATATAAATTTTTTTTCAGCCACTCACTAGCTTCATGGCTGAAATGTCGTAACACTGACGACTCATGCTGTGGCTCCCATGTATAAATGCCCTTAAAAGAATAATAACAAAGGTAATGTTTTATTATAATTAATATGTATACTTAAAAGATATTGGACCACTTAATAATTAAATGATACTTACCTTAAAAGCAATGAATATCCTTTGCCTCACATCTTTGGGCACTTTTCCCCATCCAGTCCATGCCTCTTTATAGTGACCTTTCACCAATTCATGTATTGCTCTCTTAACTTCGTAATCTCTAAATAAAAGAGTGATATAAAACAAATTTAATTAAATCTTAGAAATCCTATATTAGATAAATTATATACAAAATTATAAAATTGTTATAACAGGAAATGCAACTCACACAATTAAACTATCCGGGGTGATCAACCAGGGGGGTCCTGTGCCCTCAGACCCATTGGATGGCACTTCCATTGGCTGGGAGTAGTCATCAGATGCATGGGCAGAAGTCTCTCCAAGTGGAATTGGGGGAGGTTGCTCTACTGGTATAGCTGGTGGAAATTGCGTTATCGGTGATGAGGGAGTTATTGTTGTTGTTGGTTGAATGCTTGGATGTATACAAGGAGGCATTCCCAAATCCGTCACAGTATTTGGTATTGATGCAGAGATGTCACCGGATCTTTGATGAATATTCGGGGTGGATTGACCCCGTCCTGATGTGGAACGGCCACCATGGCCCGATTTCGATCGACCACCAGATTGACGTCCAGACCGACCCCGTCCTAAGAGATAAGCATATACAAAAATATAAATGGTAGAAAATCCAAGACTCTTCATTTTATATCCATGCCATCTTACTTAATGGAAAATACATATATTTATTGACATAATCATTGTGTTAACAAAATAAATCTGAAATCAATTTTCAAAAAAAGTAAGATTAAGATAACTGAAAATTCATACCCGATGTTGTCCTAGAATCTTGATAACGATCCATCACGCTTCAAGTGAAATAATCAACCCACCTACATTGAGACACAAATGAGAACATAAATTGTAAAACTATTTATCCCATTAAAATCATGGATGAAATTCTCACAACAAGATTACATAGCAAGTTTTTATTCAAAATAAAATAAAACCACCGACTTGATAAAAATAAGATGTTCATGTTAAAAGGAAATACAAAAGAAGAGTTTGTCAAAATAGTGCGTAGTTTGTTAAAAGTCATCATCATCATCATCATCATCATCATCAATTGGTTCGTTTTCTTCATTTTCTGTTAGCGCATTTTCTTTGTCTTCCTCCGTTTCACCTTCCGAAGTAGGTTGCAGATCAGACAAGTCAACAATAAGTTGTATGCCTTGTGGGTCAAACAAAGGAGGAATTTCTTCCATATTACTAACGCCAGTTGTAGACTGGATTTCCTCCATTTGAAATGCAGATGCATCTTTTTCTGGCCAACTTGTCTCAACCATTCCCCTAGATTTTATCTGACACACAGCCAACCAATCAACTTTGTTTTTCTTCATGCTCGGGTATGCAACATAATTCACTTGAGTTGCTTGTTGGGCCAACACAAATGGATCATACTTTTGATAGAACTTTTTACAATTAATATCAACCAACTTGTATAGAGGGTGAACCTTGGTGCCATTTAATGGGTCAAACCATGTACACTCAAAAAGTACTATATGATTCCATCTGCTACCATGGTACTCAAGTTGCACTACATCTTCGAGTAAACCATAAAAATCACAAGATGAATCCTCCGAATCGCTTCCTCTTACACAAATACCACTATTCATGGTGGTCTTCCCCGTTCCATGTGTGACAGTATGGAAGTTGTAGCCATTAATGAAATATCCAGGCCATGTCGTTGCTTTCTTTGATGGACCCCAAGCCAAACTCCGTAAGAGAGGATCGGTTACTTGATTAACTTCATTTTCCACCTAAATCCCAAAAAATGTTAATGAAAATTTTCATTATTTCTTAGTACAATTTAAACATGTATGCATCATTACTCACAAAATTTTCAAACCATTTTGCGAAATGCTTATCAACTGCCTTATCGATGGCATCAGATGGGTTCCCTTCCAAGTAGGTGACAAATATCCTAAGAATGTCCATTCAAACAAGAAATACTCATATATCAAAATTAGATCTTGAACAGGTACATATTATAAAATTATATTTCTCATTATTGAATAATAACTTACTTGTAATATGGATATACTTCTGGACAATTTCGTAGCACATAAGTATGTGCTACATGTAACTCATCTTCAGATAACCACCTAATGTTTTGACGACCTTGGCCTCTACCGGTATAATTGAATATCGAGAAAGGTGGAAAAATGTCATTGCTACAACCCTCATCATTTCGTCGCGGTCTCCTCCTTCTACACGGTATGTGCGGCTCAAAGTAATGCTCTGCAAAAATGTTGATTTCTTGAGCAATATATGCTTGGCAAATTGAACCCTCGATGTGTGCTTTATTCTTTACTGTTTTCTTTAATTCTTTGAGAAACCTACACGTATAAAAATATTAGAACCCTATATAAATTACAAAAAGAAGGAATTGAAGACACCAGAATTAAGAAATGGCGTGTATTACCTCTCGAAGGGGTACATCCATCTATATTGAACAGGACCTCCAATCCTAACTTCATAGGGCAAATGAATAATGAGATGTTCCATGGAATCAAAAAAAGCTGGTGGAAATATCTTTTCCAAGTTACATAAAATCACTGCAACCTTTTCCTCTAACTCAGAAATTTTACCAATATCAACTTGAGTAGAACATATTGTGCGAAATAACAAACTTAATTCTGTCAATGAATTCCAAACAAATGATGGCAATAATTCTCTAAAGGCAATCGGAATGAGCCTTTGCATAAAGACGTGGCAGTCGTGACTCTTCATGCCAATCATTTTCAATTCATTCATGTCAACACACCTTCCAAGATTAGAAGCATAACCATCTGGAAACCTTAAATCTTGAATCCATGCACAAATGACCCTCTTCTGTTCTTTTGTCAAGGTATAAACTGCTTTAGGAATAGTTCGACCTGAAAAGTTTGAAGGAACTGCTATCTCTTTACGGTCACAAAGAATGTCAACATCTTTTCTTGCATTAATATTATCCTTACTCTTCCCTTTCACATCCATAATTGTGAAAAACACATTGTCGAAGACATTTTTTTCTATATGCATCACATCAAGATTATGTCGGATCAAATTATTTTTCCAGTAGGGCAAATCCCAAAAAATACTTCTTTTGGTCCACTTATGTGTTGCTCCATACCCTGGAGGTGTGTTAACCGGGTCCTCCATTGCTGTTGGAAATAGCATAACCTGATTAAAAATTTCCTCACCTGACAATCTTTGTGGTGAAGTATTTTTTACCAATCGACCACGTATGAAAGATTTCTTGTCCTTGCGGTATACATGATTTCATGGTAAGAACATCCGATGACAATCAAAATAACTTGTCTTCCGACCATGTTGCAGATGAAAAGCATTAGACTTCTCCATACAAATTGGACATCCCAAAACCCCGGCAGTACTCCAACCAGATAGCATCCCGTATGCAGGAAAATCATTAATTGTCCACAAAAGCGCAGCTTTCATGAGAAAATACTCATTTCTTGAAACATCGTAAGTCATTTCACCAATTTCCCACAAATTATTCAACTCCTCAATTAAAGGTTGCAAAAATACATCTATATTCTTTTTCGGATTCTTAGGCCCTGGACAAATTAGTGACAAGAACATATAAGGTCTTTTCATGCACATTCCTGGTGGAAGGTTGTAAGGGGTTACAACCACTGGCCAACAAGAATATGTTCTCCCAAACTGCCCATGCGGTGCAAAACCATCAGCACACAAACCCAAACGAACATTACGAGGTTCTTTAGCGAAATTGGGATAAATTCCATCAAAATGCTTCCATGCTTCACCATCAGATGGATGATGCATTACTCCCTCGTTTCTTTCATGAGTAGCATGCCAAGTCATGTGCCTTGCTGTAGCACTAGAAGCATATAACCTCTGCAATCTTGGAGTTAATGGTAAATATCTTAATATTGCTTGCGCAATCTTTTTATGCCTGCCATTAGCAAGTACCTTGCGTCGACCCTTTATCTGTTTATACCTCGGCTCATTGCAGAACTTGCATGAAATGTGCATATCATCGTGTTTCCAATATAGCATACAACCATTTTTGCAAGCATCAATTTTAATCACCGGCAGCCCCAATTCATTCATAGTTTTCCTGTGATGGTAATAATCTATTGGCATTGTATTATCTGAAGGAAGAACCTCTCTAATTGCAGTAATCATAGTATTAAAATCAGCCTCAGACATATTGGCATCAGACTTGATAGATAACATTCTAGCAACAAAAGACAATTGAGAGTGATTCTCACAACCTTCATACAAAGGTTGATCAGCATCTTTTAACACATCAAAAAATCTATCAGACAATTGACTTCTCTCAGCCCCCTGAAACCTGGAAAGTGGCTCATCTAATGGTGGTTGTACGCTTGGACCTGCTTCATTGTTGCTGTAATATGGATCCCGTGGCGGAACATGAGAACGGAAACAATCGTATACCATCCTTTGATCCCAAGTCATTTGCCCATAGTCACCCCAATGTGTGTCTTGTTCCACAACACGATCCTGAACATCATTTTGCTCCTCACTAGTGTGGAACAATTCTTCTCCATGACAAGTCCAATTCCAATAACATTGTTTGAACCCACGGCGATATAAATGTGTAACAACATCATTTGGGTGAACAAACCGTGTATTTTTGCACTTGAAACAAGGACACCTAATATTTTCTCCATTCTTATATGAGTCATCTTGAGTAATGGCGAATTGGATAAATTCATCCACCCCGGCAATAAATTCGTCAGTCAATCCTTTTCGCCCAGGTAGATTTCGATTATACATCCACTGTCTTGACAACATTTTTCTCCTACAACCACTACTTTTAATTAAGTATTAGGCACAATTGGAGAGTTCTCATACTATACATATTAATACATATGTGCGTAAATAATTTTAAAAGCATGTAAAACAATAGACAATATATACATGCATGAATAAATATTAAATATAACAAGAGATCAGTTTGTTTATTTATTTTATCATGTATTAATCTAAAGAGCTTACATGTCAGGTGAAAATTGAGAACAACAAATTCATAATCTCAACAAATAATTACCAGTGGCAACTAGTTAGCCCAAAATTCACTGCCAACTTGTTACTTCGGAATGGAAACATTAGCATTGAGGGTAATTGCTTTATGGTCCCCTGTGTCTTGCACTAATTCATTTCAGGTGGGTCCCATGCATTTGGAAATTGGAATGGGTTTCTCTTATTACTTCCTCAGAAAATTCAAATTTAATTATTGCTCCCTTATTACTGAAACATAAATAAATAAAGGGATTTTTTCTTTACATAGATGTCTCTGTAAGAATCTGAAATTATACATTTTTAATCTTAATTCCTAGATATCCCTTTCTTGGAACAATTCCATCACCTGAAATTACATATAGCTACTGGTTTCACTACTCTTTGGTCTACTTGAATCGGATGAAGAGAATAAAAGATCATATTGAGAAGTTATTAATGAGTATACATGTGTCCCTTCATCTGCTTTAGGCTAACTGCAAATGTTTTCATCTATGACTGACTGCACTGGCTATCTAATGCACATAGCATAATGTATTGCACATATCTCTTATGACGTTTGATTCAATATTTTCCTTCTGGGTAACAGGCAATAAGGTTGAACTTATATGCAGATACTAATCTGCTTTAGACTAAACGCAAATGTTGTTAATCTATGACTGATTGCACTGATTATCTAATGCACATAGCATCATGTACTTCACATATCTCTTCATATGCAATCTCTGTATGAATATATATCTAAGGAAAAAAAAAACCTTACAAGAAATGGGTTATAGCTAATGTTAGAAAAGATAAGGGGCTGGAGAAAAATTGGAAAAGAAGAATTGATGATAGATCTATGAGCAGGTGAACTCATGGTTTAAAAAGAGCTTCAGCAACTGGTCCTGGGAGCTAAAAGCCACTAATAAACCTTTGTCCTGTTACCAAGCACTAATCCAATGTTTAATACTAATCACCAATTCCCACTAGTGGTTTTCATTATTGTGAAGCCTCATGCTAAACTTAGATTAGGTGCTAATTGTATAAAAGAAAACCTGGAAGTATATAAATATTCAGAAATATTGGTTCTGGTGCCACAATGCCACAGAACAAACAGAAACATTGGTTTAATGTACAAATAAATGAAATTGCTTTCTAAGGTAAGATTGCATATGAAGAGCATATCAATAACAGTGAAGGAGAACAAAAGGTGAGAGTAACACTATCAAATAGATGTGCTCAAATGTCTGTTGATAAATTCATACCTGAGATAGAGAAAATATAAAATGCACGAATAAGAAGACAAAAAAAGCATTCAATATCTCTCAAATAAGTCATGCATCATGTTGTTTGTGTTAAAGCTATTATAGGAAAATTCAATTGAATTTAGATTTTCAGAAAAAATAACAAAAGGACTAGGTGCAATTTTGGTACAAGCAATACAGTGTATAGAATAGTAATAAAAACAGAAAAAGCTGAATTGGAGATTATGCAAAACAAAAGTATATAAATACAATTCTAGTTCTTCTTTTCAAGCTCCCAGAGAAGAAACCTTATGCAGATTAGTGTCAAATATATATCACTGCTGACATCCAAGAGAGAACGACATCTACCATCTTTGGATAAAATCAAAGAAAGCAATGCAGTAAAAAAAAAACAAACCTTGGATTGGAGCGGCCTTCGTTTTCTCTCCCTCTCTCCGTTCCTATAAAAAACCAAAGCTTGGCAATTGCTCAAAAAATAGAGATCACCTGTTTCAGTATCAGTTCAAACAGCAGATCACACACAAAAGTAAGAAAATAAAAGAACAATGCAAGTAAAAGATCTAAAGCACACCATAACACCACCATATCCACAAGCCCAATCCTCAAAAAATCAAAGAAAGCAATGCAGTAAAAAAAAAAACCAAACCTTGGATTGGAGCGGCCTTCGTTTTCTCTCCCTCTCTCCGTTCCTATAAAAAACCAAAGCTTGGCAATTGCTCAAAAAACAGAGATCACCTGTTTCAGTATCAGTTCAAACAACAGATCACACACAAAAGTAAGAAAATAAAATAACAATGCAAGTAAAAGATCTAAAGCACGCCATAACACCACCATATCCACAGCCCAATCCTGAAAAAATCAAAGAAAGCAATGCAGTAAAAAAAAAACCAAACCTTGGATTGGAGCGGCCTTCGTTTTCCACCTACAATGAACCCAACAACTTTCTTCACTATAGGATGGAAATAACCAACCACAGCTCCACAAATTGCAATACTGCAATTCAAAAATCAAAACACACAAGCATCCAATTCCACCTACAATGAAACTTCAAAACAAAAAGGTTGGATCTTTATCAACGCAAGAACTCGAAAAAATAAAGATCAAATCTTTACAAGTGAAACAAAAAAAATACAACCTCCAAGAACCAAAATCAACCCAGAGCACAAGATTTCCGGCGAAGATTACAGGGAAAACGGGGATGAAAGAAGAGAAAGGTGGAAACTTTAAAGGGGAATAGGGGAGAAAAATTACCTTTTCTTCAAAAGAATAGGGCCTAAGGAGCGGCAGGAGAGGAGAGGAAGAGGCCGTGCGGTGATGATAAGAGTCAAGACTAGGAAGAGAAAAGACGGGGAGAATAAGAAGAATAGCAAATAGCTTAACAAGGGGCACGCCGAGCTCCCCCTTTTCTCTCTGCCTTTGCTTGCCATTCTTTGGCCATTTAGTGGAGAGGAGCCTCACGTGCTCTCTGCGTGACATCAATTTCTGTTCATTTTTTCTCAATTTAAACCAAACTTTATAAATAATCGAAACAGGTCGGCCTGACCCATCAATCTAATTGTGGCTTAAAACCCTAAAGCTAATACCACTCGGAGATCAAACAAAACCGGATAAAACTTCAAATCATAAGTTAAAACAAGAACTCCAAACTCTCAAAACCAAAGATACAATTATTTCATATAATTGAAATATTTTAATGTGATTAAATTTAAAATATTATTATTTAATACGATTTTATTAATATAATATTTTGAAATAATAATAATTTATTTTTTAAGATTATATCTCTTTTTGGCTTTTATTTTTTAAACTAAAAATTAATAATTTTAAAATTTAATATATATATATATATATATATATATATATATATATATATATATATAATGCTAATACATAAAAATTATTGTTTAAAAAAATAATAAATAAAGTTATTTGTCACGGTTATTGGCACGGCATTGGGCATGCCGTGCCAAATAGTTTTTTTTGGCACGGTTTTAGGCACGGTTTTGCAATAGCCGTGCCAAATACCGTGCCAAATACCGTGCCAAAATAATAAATTTTCAAATATTTTATAAAAATAGATTATAATTCGAATTATATCATAAAAAACTAGTTTTTTTAAGTTTTTTTTTTATCTCACAATCTCTAATTCAATTAAAATTTATAATTAATTAATATAATGAAATCATGGATGCATGGGATGGTTGCACTAATCTCTAACTTTTCATTTAGTTAATAAATTTTTTACAAAATTTACAAAAAATAAAAAAATGCGATACAGTTAATATAAATTTATGATATTAGTTAACTTTTTATACTAATGTCCATTTAATTATTATGTAATTTGGTAATTAAAACAATACGTGGGCTTTTACTTTTTGTTCGATTTTTATTTAGATTCTTCATATTTATAACGTATATATATATATATATATATATATATATATATATATAATTTCAATTATTTACTACTTTGGATAAAATACTCAAATAGTTATTAGTTTTTAATGTTTTACTTGATAAAATATTCACTAGGTTATTTGGATTATGTTGATTTTAACTAGATAGAGATGTTTCATATGCACTACGCCTAATTTTATATTTTTGATATTTATATTTATTTGTTATTAAGTTAATCACAATATTAGTGAGTGTGCAAATATAATTTTTTAATAAAAAAATAAAAATTATGGCAATGATTTTGACAAAGCATGTCCAAAACCGTACCAATAACCGTGACAACTATTCTAATTTGTCACGGTTATTGGCACGGCATCGGGCATGCCGTGCCAAATAGTTTTCTTTGGCACGGTTTTAGGCACGGTTTTGAAATAGCCGTCCCAAATACCGTGCCAAACTAATAAATTTTCAAATATTTTATAAAAATAGATTATAATTCAAATTATTTAATAAAAAACTAGTTTTTTTTGAGTTTTTTTTTATCTCACAAGCACTAATTCAATTAAAATTTATAATTAATTAATATAATGAAATCATGGATGCATGGGATCGTTGCACTAATCTCTAACTTTTCATTTAGTTAATAAATTTTTTACAAAATTTACAAAAAATAAAAAATGCGATACAGTCAATATAAATTTATGATATTAGTTAACTTTTTATACTAATGTCCATTTAATTATTATGTGATTTGGTAATTAAATAAATACGTGGGCTTTTACTTTTTGTTCGATTTTTATTTAGACATTTCATCTTTATAACGTATATATATAAAATTTAAATTATTTACTATTTTGGATAAAATACTCAAATAGTTATTAGTTTTTAATGTTTTACTTGATAAAATATTCACTAGGTTATTTGGATTATGTTCATTTTAACTAGATGGAGATGTTCATATGCATCAATCCTAATTTTATATTTTTGCTATTTATAGGTATTTGTTATTGAGTTAATCACAATATTTGTGCGTGTGCAAATATAATTTTTTAATAAAAAAATAAAATTTATGGCAATGATTTTGACAAAGCATGTCCAAAACCGTGCCAATAACCGTGACAACTATTCTTATTTGTCACGGTTATTGGCACGGCATCGGGCATGCCGTGCCAAATGCCGTGCCAAATAGTTTTCTTTAGCACGGTTTTAGGCACCGTTTTGAAATAGCCGTCCCAAATACAGTGCCAAACTAATAATTTTCAAATATTTTAATGTGATTAAATTTAAAATATTATTATTTAATACGATTTTATTAATATAATATTTTGAAATAATAATAATTTATTTTTTAAGATTATATCTCTTTTTGGCTTTTATTTTTTAAACTAAAAATTAATAATTTTAAAATTTAATATCTATATATATATATAATGCTAATACATAAACATTATTGTTTAAAAAATAATAAATAAAGTTATTTGTCACGGTTATTGGCACGGCATCGGGCATGCCGTGCCAAATGCCGTGCCAAATAGTTTTCTTTGGCGCGGTTGTAGGCACGGTTTTGAAATAGGCGTGCCAAAATACCGTGCCAAAATAATAAATTTTCAAATATTTTATAAAAATAGATTATAATTCGAATTATATCATAAAAAACTAGTTTTTTTAAAGTTTTTTTTTTATCTCACAATCTCTAATTCAATTAAAATTTATAATTAATTAATATAATGAAATCATGGATGCATGGGATGGTTGCATTAATCTCTAACTTTTGATTTAGTTAATAAATTTTTTACAAAATTTACAAAAAATAAAAAAATGCGATACAGTTAATATAAATTTATGATATTAGTTAACTTTTTATACTAATGTCCATTTAATTATTATGTAATTTGGTAATTAAAACAATACGTGGGCTTTTACTTTTTGTTTGATTTTTATTTAGATTCGTCATATTTATAACGTATATATATATATATATATATATATATATATATATATATATATATATATATATATATATATATATATATATATATAATTTCAATTATTTACTACTTTGGATAAAATACTCAAATAGTTATTAGTTTTTAATGTTTTACTTGATAAAATATTCACTAGGTTATGTGGATTATGTTCATTTTAACTAGATGGAGATGTTTCATATGCACTACGCCTAATTTTATATTTTTGATATTTATATTTATTTGTTATTAAGTTAATCACAATATTAGTGCGTGTGCAAATATAATTTTTTAATAAAAAAATAAAAATTATGGCAATGATTTTGACAAAGCATGTCCAAAACCGTGCCAATAACCGTGACAACTATTCTTATTTGTCACGGTTATTGGCACGGCATCAGCATGCCGTGCCAAATGCCATGCCAAATAGTTTTCTTTGGCACGGTTTTAGGCACGGTTTTGAAATAGCCGTCCCAAATACAGTGCCAAACTAATAATTTTCAAATATTTTAATGTGATTAAATTTAAAATATTATTATTTAATACGATTTTATTAATATAATATTTTGAAATAATAATAATTTATTTTTTAAGATTATATCTGTTTTTGGCTTTTATTTTTTAAACTAAAAATTAATAATTTTAAAATTTAATATATATATATATATATAATGCTAATACATAAACATTATTGTTTAAAAAATAATAAATAAAGTTATTTGTCACGGTTATTGGCACGGCATCGGGCATGCCGTGCCAAATGCCGTGCCAAATAGTTTTCTTTGGCACGGTTGTAGGCACGGTTTTGAAATAGCCGTGCCAAAATAATAAATTTTCAAATATTTTATAAAAATAGATTATAATTCGAATTATATCATAAAAAACTAGTTTTTTTAAAGTTTTTTTTTATCTCACAATCTCTAATTCAATTAAAATTTATAATTAATTAATATAATGAAATCATGGATGCATGGGATGGTTGCACTAATCTCTAACTTTTGATTTAGTTAATAAATTTTTTACAAAATTTACAAAAAATAAAAAAATGCGATACAGTTAATATAAATTTATGATATTAGTTAACTTTTTATACTAATGTCCATTTAATTTTTACGTAATTTGGTAATTAAATAAATACGTGGGCTTTTACTTTTTGTTCGATTTTTATTTAGACATTTCATATTTATAACGTGTATATATATATATAATTTAAATTATTTACTATTTTGGATAAAATACTCAAATAGTTATTAGTTTTTAATGTTTTACTTGATGAAATATTCACTAGTTTATTTGGATTATGTTCATTTTAACTAGATGGAGATGTTTCATATGCATCAATCCTAATTTTATATTTTTGATATTTATTTTTATTTGTTATTGAGTTAATCACAATATTTGTGCGTGTGCAAATATAATTTTTTAATAAAAAATAAAAATTCTGGCAATGATTTTGACAAAGCATGTACAAAACCGTGCCAATAACCGTGGCAACTATTCTAATTTGTCACGGTTATTGGCACGGCATCGGGCATGCCGTGCCAAATGCCGTGCCAAATAGTTTTCTTTGGCACGGTTTTAGGCACGGTTTTGAAATAGCCGTGCCAAATACCGTGCCAAATACCGTGCCAAAATAATAAATTTTCAAATATTTTATAAGAATAGATTATAATTCGAATTATATCATAAAAAACTAGTTTTTTTTAAGTTTTTTTTTTTATCTCACAATCTCTAATTCAATTAAAATTTATAATTAATTAATATAATGAAATCATGGATGCATGGGATGGTTGCACTAATTAATTAATATAATGAAATCATGGATACAATTAATATAAGTTTATGATATTAGTTAATTTTTATACTAATGTCCATTTAATTATTATTTAATTTTCTAATTAAATAAATATGTGGGCTTTTACTTTTTATCCGATTTTTATTTAGACATTTCATATATATATATATATATATATATATATATATATATATATATATATATTTAATTTTTTACTGTTTTCGGTAAAATATTTAAACAGTTATTAGTTTTTAATGTTTTACTTGATAAAATATTCACTAGTTTATTTGGATTATGTTCACTTTAAATAGATGAAGATGTTTCGTATGCATCCATGCTAATTAATATTTTGATGTTTATATTTATTTGCTATTGAATTAATCATAATATTTGTGCATATACAAATATAATTTTTTATTAAAAAATAAAAATTTTATATTTTTTTAATTTTTTTAGATTCTTGTAATATTACTAAAAGAAAATTTTGTGTTGGTTTATTTTGTCACTGTATTTGTCATGGTTTTAATTGTGAAAATATTTGTTTTTGTATTTATCACGGTTTTTGCCACGGTTTGTAAGTACCGTGCTAACAACCGTGACAAATTTGTCACCAATATTGGCACGGAATGAGTGACCGTGACAATACTTGTCACGGGTTTTTTCTTCCGTGCCAATTATTGTCCCAATTTTGTTTCCGTGCCAATTTCCGTGAAAAATATGTCACAGTTTTTTTGGCCGTGCCAATTTCCGTGAAAAATTTGGCACTGTTTGAATTCCGTGACAAAATTACTGTGCCAAAATCCTGTTTTTCTTGTAGTGCATATTATATGTCACAAGCACATTGTTGTTATGATACCGCAATTCACAAATCCGCTCATCAGATCATAATCAACAATCCCAATCATTGATAGTCAAAGAGTAAAACCCATGTGATTGGATTGTAACGAGTCATGTTTGAATACACTAGTCGCATCGATGTATTGATGACACATGCTCTCATTATCCCATATTGTTTGACTGACACTCTTTGTAAAAATATATATTATACAAATCATCAATTTTTAATGCCCAATTAATGATTCTTTGATTTGTCAACTACTTAATGTATGAGTACCAAACTCTTCTAGTGCTCTTCTCATTAACCCATAATGGATAAAAGGTTTAACTTGACACACATGGATAATATTGTTCAAAACTTATTAAAATGTTAACATAAGTTTTATATGAACATCATAATAAGTGCCTATTATTAATAATTAAAAGCATATCATACAAATAGAATGTGCTGATACAAATATCCCCATTGGCATTCAAGAGCATTCTCCCAACAATCTCTACTAGCACTTAATACCAACCACTATAGTATCTCACACCCATCTTCTGAAGATGTTATTTTAGCACAATTTATGATAGTGGCTTGGTAAGTGGGTCAGCTAAGTTATCCATTAAAGCTATTTTTTGCATGGTTACATCGCCTCTTCCAAGTATCTCTTGAATGATGTGATATCACTGTTCGATATTTTTGGATTTGTTGTGAGACCTTGGGTCCTTAGATTACACAATGGCTCTATTGTTGTCATATTAAAGCGGCTATGAAAGCTCCACAATTGGACAAGAACTTCCTGATCAAAATATCCTCTTTAGCAGTTTTTGAGGCAGCCACATATTCAACCTTAGTAGTGGAATCTGAAGTGATACTTTGCTTGGAACTCTTCCAACTCACTGCTCCATCACTGAGGGCGAATATGAACCCTGAAATGGATTTTCTATCATCAACATCTGATTTAAAGCCTGAATCGTGCAACAATCCACTCTTAACTCTCCATTCCCATGGAATAGAAGCATATCTTTAGTCCTTCTCAAATACCTTAGAATACACTTCATAGCTATCCAATGTTCCTTACCCGGGTTAGCTCGAAACCTACTTACTACGCTAATCGCGTATGTAATGTCCGGTCAAGTACACAACATAGTACAAATGAAATTGCCAATTACAGAGGCATAAGGTACCATGCTCATCTCTTTTCTGTTTTCCTCACCCTGAGGACTCATGCACTTGAAGAGATGCATTCCACCCTTTATAGGTAGAAGCCCTTTTTTAAAGTTTTCCATCCCAAATCGCTTCAGGATTTTCTCTAAGTAAATGGCTTGGGATAGCCCCATCATCTTATTCAATTTATCCCTATAAATACAAAGTTCAATGATATATGTGGCTTCTCCCAAGTCTTTCATGAAGAATGTGCTTGAGAGCCAAGCTTTGAAGAAAGTCAACATGCCTATATGATTCCTACGAGTAGAATGTCATCCATATACAATACTAAGAATGATATCTTGCTCTTATTAACCTTTTGTAGACACATGGTTTATCTTCATTCTTAATGAAGCCAAAAGCTTTAACAGACTTCATAAAAATGAAGATTCCAATTCTTTGGAGGCATGCTTAAGTCCGTAAATAGATGTATTAAGCTTACATACCTAATGAGAATCAGCTTTGGACATGAAACCCTTGGGTTGTTCAATGAAGATATCCACCTCAAGGTATCTATTCAGGAATGCGGTCTTTATATCCATCTGTCGATTTCATAATCCGAGCATGTGGCTATCGCGAGCATGATTCCGATGGATTTGATCATAGCTACTGGTGAGAAGGTTTCCTCACGAGTCATTGCCCTCCTTTTGACTATATTGTTTCGCCACTAGTCTGGCCTTATAGTTATCTACCTTTCCATCATGACCAATCCTTCTCTTGTAGATCCACTTTCACCCAATAGGAACCATTCCTTCAAGACAATCCACAAAAGTCCCAACTTGGTTCGAATACATTGAATCCATCTCCCCTTACATATCTTGCCACCTAGTAGAGTCCACATATATCATTGCTTGATCACAAGTGGAGAGATCATCTTCATGATTCCCCTCTGTGATACAATGCAAATTATGCTCTCCCTGTAGCAGTTAACCATATCTCTCATGCAGTCAAGATACCTTATTAGAGCATTGCAACGTTAGTTATGTCACAATAGGTTCAGCTCATTGTTCCTGAACAGTAGATTCTTTAGATATTTTGTCATGTTCTTCTAGAACAATCATCCTATCTACTCCACCTTCTTGAATGAAGTCATCTTCCAAGAAGTAGGCTAGCAAAGCTATGATAATCTGATGATCATCGTGCAAGTAGAAGAGGTATCTTTTTCCTTTCTTTTATTGTCAGATGATCTAATTTAAGTACTTCAATAAAATATTGATTATAAGCTCTCTATGTTTCTACATATTTTTCCCCTACTTGCAACCAACACCATTTTTCGAAAGGTATTTTTTTATGAATAGGTAATTGACAATAAGGGTGATCAGAAATTATCTTCCCATAATGTCTTCTTAATCTAGTTACTGGTTCTACTTAGGGATGCAAGTGGGGCGGGGAATCCCCGTTCCCCGCGGGGACCCGCCCCGGCGGGGCGGGGATTCCCCGAAATAACCCCCCCGCGGGGCGGGGAATGGGGGAAAATCCCTCCCCGCATCGCGGGGCGGGGCGGGGGCGGGGAGGGCATTCCCCGCCCCGTGGGGATCCCCGCCCCGCTCCCCGCGGGGAATCCCCTTGCTCCCTGCGGGGAATCCCCGTGGGGATCCCCGCCCTGTGCCCCGCAGGGAATCCCCGAATTTTAATTATATATATATATATATTAAAAATGACTCATATGATTATTTATTTATTTGTTTTAAAATTCAATATGAATATATAATAAAATTATAATGACCAAATATTTAGGTTTTAAAAAAATATATAGTTTTGGTTTGCATTAAAAATATTTTAGATTTTTAGTAAAACTAGTGTTACTCCTATGTAAATATGTAATGTACGAATATAATTATATGAAAAAATATTTTAAAATTTTAATTAATTTATTTATTTCCTATAAAAATTAATAAAATTGGCGGGGGGCGGGGATTCCCCGGCCCCGTGGGGATCCCCGCGGGGGAGTGAGTGGGGCAAACATCTCCCCCGCGGGGAATTTGCAGGCGGGGAATCCCCGCCCCGTGGGAAGCGGGGATGGGGATGGGGATCTCATTCCCCGCCCCGCCCCGCCCCACTTGCATCCCTAGTTCTACTACAGGCGAATCTTAAAGACTTTTCATTTAAAAATAACAAGATTCAATTTGGTCAAAACGATATTCTAAAGTATTTCTTATATCTTTCCAATAACGAATTTCATTTCTTTCTTTTAAAAGAATTTCCCTTTTTTTAGGAGCTTGTGCTTTTGCTAATTTGTCAGTAAAATATTCTCTCTTTTCTATTTGTCTTTCAACAAAAAGTCGAGCTCTAAGTATCCAGTAATATTTTTGTCTTTTAATTTGATTTATAAGATTATAATTTTTATCCAAATTCTTCCCATATTGTTTTCTTAAATCTATGAGTGTTTGCAAATGTTTTGGATATAACAAATGCTTCATTTTTATTCAGTTAATTGTTCTTTTTCAGGCTGAAGTTCTTCAATTGCTAAATGCCTATTATACCTAGTAATTCTAAAACTAAATCTACCATCTTGATACTCAAAATATTCTGTTTTTTCTGGTTTTAATATTGGTTGAAAGAAAGATGTAATAGACCATTCTTGACCTGCTAATGTTTCCGAGTCATAATATTTAGCAAAGAATGGCTCTAATTCCTTTACTTCCTAGAATATTTGTAATATTTTCATTTCTATCTATTTTTAAAGTATGTTTGATAATAGTATTTTTTGAAATTTGTCCAGTAAAGACTTTGGTAATTGAAATATTTGGTTTTAAGCTAACAATGTTGTAACCCTTTGTTTTAATAACTAATTTAATAAAATAACATAACGTACTAAGGCAAACTGTATAATCTGGTGTTAAATAAACAAGTTCAAAATTATTATTCATGTCTGCTTCCATAATACCAATAGGAGATTTTGACATAGAATCCATATGTTTGGCATCAACTAAGCTAGCCATGACCTTTGTTCCTAAACCTTTTCTATGCATTCCTCAATTCGTAATGAAAACATACCTAATTGCATAACAATATATCCAGATTTACATAATTTATCATAAGTTTCATTTGTAAGCAAATCTAATACTAGTGATTCGTCATTTGGACAACATATTTGAACTTCATCATAATGTTTGTACAATTTATTTTGAAAGTGAAATAATCCATGTTTAAATAATTGTTCTCCAGAAATAAGAGATAAATTTGAATCATGTAATCTTTCAGCTTGTTGTTCTGTTGAAAGTACTCACTCAATTCTATTAAGTTGTCGCGTTCCAAATAATGAGAACCAACGAATATGACTTTTTGTTTTAACTATTTGGATAGAATTTCCCGATGAGGATGATCCTTCCATTCTTAATTTGTTTGTAAAAATTTCTTAGGAAATCTAAATCTATATTCAGGAGGTTGAGCTAATTCCTCATTTGTCCATACTGGAAAGAGCACCTGAATATCTTTCATAAATCTACATAATTCATTAATATCTTATGTTTGAGAAGATTGTACTTCTTTTGGTTTGTCTAACAGTTTTTTAATAAAATCTATATTTGAGAGTATTGATTCAAATTTAATAAGATGTTGTTCTATTCTTGTAATTTTCTTGAACATTACTTCTATTTGCTTCAGAAGTCTATCTTCTATTAACCTAAGCCTTTCTTCCATTTAATCAAGAAAATATATATATATCTCTACTAAGAAATTTCATAGGCTTTTTGAATTAATTCATAATTGTTAATAAAGCTAATATTATGATTTTTTTTATAGTAATTATGATAAGAAAAACATAAAATAATATCATATTTACTTTTTTTTAAACTATTTTTTCCGTAGGAATATAATAAATTCCTAATTCTATGGTACTCCCACAGGAATAGAATACATAGGTTTTGGGTACGATTCCCAAATTACAACAAAAGTTTGAGAGAAAAATACAAGAGAGGACTTCAGGGATATTTCTTGATCGTTCTAGGAAGGAAAAGGTTTTTGAATAATTATTCTTTGTTAGATCCATCTTATACTAATCATACTCTTTCAAGATTAACTGCAAGAAAAATAGTAGAGAATTGATTTCTCTTCTAATAAAGCCTTGCCAAGTCCAGTTCGGGTATGCTTTCTAAGGAGTAGTAGAGTAAAATCTCTTAACTAGCATTTCCCATTTTCCCATTTTCTCGGGTACCTTTTCGGTATTTTCTCGGCTTCAAAGATCAAGTATACTATTTCCAGAGGGGAACCTGCATCATGGAGTGCCTTTTTTGAATAAGAAAACATTACACTTTACAATCTTCTATGAAGATAACACATTAAAGAATAGATTAAAATATGATTTATCATTAAAGAAAAATTATCACCAAAGCTTACCTCATTCGTCCTAGCAAACCAAGGAGTAACCCCTAAAAGGGGTTTGCCCCAGAAGGGTTGTCATATTCCTGCAAAACAAACAAGGATTGAACAAGGCTCTGATACCAAATAGGGGGTTGCACTAGGTAATCGAAGTTATAGAGTGTTAGGTCAGAGGAGCGAAGCAAAATGAAACTTAAAGAAAACTTGTATTTACTCAAAATGGTGGATCTCGCAATCGATGATCCTTACAAACAAGACTGAGGGTCCTCATATAGACACGTAATGGACCCTTATCGATTTATAAAGAATTCTCCGGTGGGGGATGACTCAGACAAACACTCATGGGAATCCTAATAATTCACCATGCTTGATGTGACTTGGAGCAAGGAATAAAGTAAAGTTATTAAATAGTGGGCATGTTAGCCTACCTTGAACTTGACAACTTTGCTTCTTCTCCACTCACTTATGCATTTATCTGTCATTTCTATCATATTTTGATATTCTGTTGAATAATTAATTTTGTAAATATTTAATAATTCCCTGGCTATTGTTCGTAACAAATTTTCAATAAAATTTGTAATATCAATATTGTCTAAAGTATGTAATATTCTTTCTATGGTATTTATGGCATTTGACCTCCATCTATCTAAGAGTTCAGGCCATTTTTGACGATGAACTGCACAAAGAATTAACATACTACCATTATTATTTTATTTAGGCATATTTCGAATAACTTCTAGAGGATCAGCTTTTGCTTTTCCTTTCCTAGATGTTTTTTTTTAAATTGAAGCCAGTTATCGTTAAAATGTAAACCTTATTAGAAAATAGAACTTTAGAAGATATATCTTGTTTATTACAAAAATATGAGAAATTCCTATATTTAGATCGTTCAGCTTTTACTATAACTAAACAAATATATAAAAAGAAGTATCATTGGTTAATAGAAGTAGAGAGATATATTACTACTAAATATGAGTTAAGTAGATATCGTAATGAATCAATGTCGAGAGCCCTAGAACAAGAAGAGAAGAAAAGACAAGACAGTAATTCTCTAGAATCTCCAAGCAAAGAAAGAAAGTTTGAAAAACAACCTAGCTAGTTTTAGTAGAATTCAGGAAAAGACAGTACGTCCTCTAGTAAAATGGCGAATTCATGATATCTCTTTCCTAGAAAAATGGAAAAAAGAATTACTACTTGAATATGAGATAATAGAATCTTGTTATACACAAGATGATCCGATACTACACTGATCTGGAATTAGAGTTACTTACCCTAAACCCCAAATCATGGGGACCCTTTGTGGTGGTTGGAGAGTAGGTCCCATTCTCCTCCAGTCTGTGATTAGATTACATGCTCTCCACAGCTATAATTTGTGAATTAAATTTGTGTTGTTGAGGATGGTTGTAACTCGTCGGATATCAACTATTTCTTAAGCTGGTCGGTGATGATGTAAAATAGTAATTTTAATAAAATATCTAGCCTCATCTGGATAACCGGCATGGAAGGCTGGTAGGATTGAATTAATCTCCAAGTTCATGTAACCTTGGCCTGTTTCTATTGTCTTGAACTTTTTTCTTAGAATGTAACAAAGCTGATGATAGGGTTCTAGTGCTATTACCTAAGAAAGGTCTGTTAAAATAAGTCTGGCTATGAAACTATGTTGAAAGAGTTTTATTAGTTTCATAAACACTTCATTGATCACCAAGTCTTTCCATGTTAAAAGGTCTATTGAGCAATGAAATATTGTGAATCCTTCATGGCATCTATCGGTGGGGTCTTGATGTTGTTCACTCTTGAAAGAAACTCCTGAGAAAGCTAAGCTCGACTAAGGTAGCTCTAGGATAGCCATCCTTTGGAGCTGTTCTTGCTCCTGACTAATTCCTATTGTTGATAACAGAGAACCTTCTGATAAATTAGCTGTTTAACCTCTAAAATTTCCTCAAGGAAAACCTCTAAAGTTTTGAGCTTTTCCTTTCAATTAGAGATAGTTAACTGTTGCATCTCTTCTTTTGCTTGGTGGACTTTTTCAAAAGCCTCAGAAAGCTTTTGTAGTTCTTCTCCCTTGATTATTAATTCTGTCGGAAGGGTTTTGAGACGTCTCTTTTTTCTACTAGGAAGTCAACAGTTTGTGGTTTAACGGGAATTGGTATTTTTGAAGAGGGTGGTAAAGGAACTTTTTGTTGGCTAACTTCATCATTTATTTTATGAAAGAAATTAACTCACTAGTGAAATAACGGTAGTAAGGCCTTTGGATCATGACGGCTTGCGCGAAGGTTGTCTATTAGCGCATGTTGGTCCATAGTGGGTTTAAACATAAAGGGTGAGTTTGGCGGAAAAATTGGAAGATTTAACATAGGGTTAGTTGGGAAGGTTGTTATTGTGGCGGAGTTTGCAAAGGTCTTTCCTTTTCCTACCATCGTTTCTGGTTTATGAGTTTTCAACTAAGAAGAGAATAAGAGATTTTAGGTAAGAAGCAACATAATGTATCACCTACTATTTATAAGAAAATATATGGCTGAGGTGTCCAAGCTTTCTCGATAATGCAAAGCGCGAATGGTTCTATTGGTATTGTAGCCACAATTGGCATAATTTATATAAAATAAAATTTAATAAATAAAATAACAAATAAAATAAATAAGTAAATAAATAAAATGAAATAAATAAAAAATATAATGGAATAAATAAAATTAATAATATCATATTTTATTTATTTATTTATTTTAATTTTCACATTTAAATTTTAATAAATAAATTAATAGAACTTTAATTCAAAAATCACTACAGGAAAAAATGTTATTTGCGACATTTTGTTTTTGACACAAGAACTCCAAAATGTGTCGTAGAATGCAATTTGCGACACACAAATTTGTCGAGTCTCATATGTCGCAAAAATTTTGAGATATTTTAGAACAATGTGTCACAAAATTTGTGATGCGACGCTAGAAGGTCGCCAAATTCGTCACAATTCATAGTCTAATGAGACAATATTTGCAATTAGATTTGGAACGATATATGACACTAGTTTGCAACAGATTGCGTGTCTTGCAAATTGTATTGCTAATGTGCAAATTGTGTTGCAATTGTCTGAGATTTTTTACAACAAACTGTGAACCTCATTTTGTTTGTTGTAAATTGTGTCACAAATTAATTATTGATAAGATTTAAAACTATAACACAATTTGCACTTATTTGTAACAATTTTTGGAAAATTTGTTGCAAGCCTATTTTAATTCCTAATTTACAATACTTTGCAACATATATTGCAATAAATTTTATAATATTTTTTAAGACAAACATTACAATATAAAAGCATCTAATACAATAATTCAATACAAAATATAATAGTCTAAACATTTAGTATGCCAATAGAAAGATATAGAAGTATCCAATATAATAATCCAAAATAGCACATTTATTTTGTTGCAATTTCATCGACACCTTCATCTTGATTGGGCTGAAAGCTGCGGCTGTTCAACATCTTCTGAAGGATGAGGGACATGAGAAACAAACTCTCCAGTCCTAACAGTAACATGTGAAGTACGAAGAACTTTCTCAAGGCTTGCGTGAATACTTCGAGATTCTAAGAGATAAAGTATGTACTAGTTTTGTTGCTTCTGCTCCTCGTATGCTTTCTCTAAATATTTGGTATTTTGTTTTTGTTCCTTATATGCTTTCTCTAAAAATTTTAGCTTACTCATAACCTCTGGAGGAATAAAAAAAATAGATAGCTGAGAAGTAGAGACAGACTGATGTGATTGGCAACGTGAGTACTCAGACCAGGTTATCTCTTCATCAAGGATGCGCATGCCATGGAACCTTTTTTTTCAATACTCCAAATAGGTCCCTCCATAGCTTATCATCATCACTTTGCATCCCTTGGCCTTCTCGAGCTAATATGTTTTGGCGAGCCTTGACAAATTTTTCCTACAAAACATAAAGTTAATTGTTATTTATATGTTGCGACAAAATATTATTATTAATTCAGAGCGGAATTTAATTTACACATACGTGAGTTAATTGAGCCCCCTACTCATTCTAACTCCTATCTTCTTTTCGATAAATATCTATTAAAGCCAACACCATAGATATCTTCCTACCCAATTTGGTTTCCCAAAAATATAAATAAATATAGTTAGTTATCACAAAATTTAATGTATATAATGAAAAAATAGGAAACTAACTAGCATATCTCTGCATTCAATCATGGAGATAGAACCACCATGATAAACTGTGGTGAATCTCTTTGCATTCAAATGACGACTTTTTTTTATTCTTCTCGCTATATTTCTTATATTTTTTATCATTCAAAATCAATAGCAACTACTCCCAAACATTGTCTGATCTATTCAGGTCTCTTTTGTTTGTCTTGTGCGCGACCAAGATTTCTACGCAACCATTCAGCAGTCTTTTTAGTAAACATTTTTTCCATTTCTCCAACATCATTCGGTTGCCAAGTAAAGTGGGGCTATAATACATAATTAAACTTATGTATTAGTTACAAAATTAAAAAAATAACTAAAAAGATATATACCCGAAACTGTTGGCAATAACATAGGTTGCTATCATCACCCACTTATTTTTACTTGTTCTAAGATGCAGACTAGTACTTCTTTATAATCCTTTTAATAATGCCAAACGCATATTGTTTATTGAAAATATAAAACAGTAATCATATTAAGGTTTAATTATATCATTTGAGCCTATAATAAAAATAAAGATAAATAATAATAATAATAATAATAATAATAATAATAATAATAATAATAATTGGAAGACAACACATGTACACCTCTCTCTCATTTGAAGGCTATTTATAGAGTTAAATTGTAAGAACATTTCAACCATTAATGAAGATGCATTACAAGTATATTAATTAAACTACCAGTACATGCTTGCGATAGTTTCATTAATTGTGCTCATTCTTAGTGCATCCATGCACCGTTAGACATTTATATATATATATATATATATATACAGACATGTGTGTCACATGTTTATATAAAGGTAAAATTCCCGGAAGAGTCCCTCTATTGTCCTAGGTGTGCCCTTTTAGTCCCTATATTATAAAGTGAGCCTTTTAAGTCCCTCTATTATTTTGATTGAGAAATTTCAGTCCACCCGCTAACAGCCGTTACTAGTGCCGTCTATGGGTGCTGACGTGGAACCACGTGGCACGCGACTGGGCTTACGTGGCCATCTCCATCTTCGGTAAAATTCCCGAAACAGTCCCTCTATTGTCCTAGGTGTGCCCTTTTAGTCCCTATATTATAAAGTGAGCCTTTTAAGTCCCTATATTATTTTGATAAAGTTGTGTATTTTCTTTACTCTGAACATTGTTTGCTCTATATGTTTTCTTTCAATAAATCACAAATGAATTTGTTTTTCTTGAGCATTTTATGTTGGTTGAGTTCTGTATGTTTGCAGTAAATTTATTTGTTCTTCGATTAACCAACTAGCAATTATTTGTGCAGGTCGTTTTTTAGGAGATAATTGCTAGTTGGTTAATCGAAAAACAAATAAATTTATTGCAAACATACAGAACTCAACCAACATAAAATGCTCAAGAAAAAAAAATTCATTTGTGATTTATTGAAAGAAAACATATAAAGCAAACGATGTTCAAAGAAAAGAAAATATACAACTTTATCAAAATAATATAGGGACTTAAAAGGCTCACTTTATAATATAGGGACTAAAAGAGCACAACTAGGACAATAGAGGGACTGTTCCGGGAATTTTACGGAAGATGGAGATGGCCACGTAAGCCCAGTCGCGTGCCACGTGGCTCCACGTCAGCACCCATAGACGGCACTGGTAACGGCTGTTAGTGGGTGGACTGAAATTTCTCAATCAAAATAATAGAGGGACTTAAAAGGCTCACTTTATAATATAGGGATTAAAAATGCACACCTAGGACAATATAGGGACTGTTCCGGGAATTTTACCTTATATAAATGGAATGGATTGTGAGGAGGGAAAGGTAGGACACGCACTTTAGTTCTTTAATATATACTCATAAAGAAGTGGACCTGCATGCAAAGAAGTTCTGTTTGACTCCACTCAAATAGGAATTATAAACACTAGTCAGTATTTCTCATCTCATTATCTCATTATAATTGCGAGGACCATCATCATTCCAACTACCTATATTCTCCTTCCTTCCGTGAATTCCAGATGTACACTTTTCTAAATTAATGCATCAACATGTTAGTGTTGAAATATTTTAATATATATATAATAAAACTTGGAAAATAAATATATTTTTGCATGAGTATTTAATTTGTCTTTTATTAGTTGGCCTGTACCGCTTGAGAAGCATGCTATCTCATGACCACTGGGGCATGCATGCGTCTTGTTTTTGCACTCATGCACTCATTACTCGAGCCTCCGGGGACTTTGAAAAACCGGTTAGATAATGTATCGATCCAAATCATTATTAAGATAATCACATCATTCTTTAACCTAAGTTTGATAAGCAACGATTTGATTCAAGTTGAAGCGGTCATTAAGTTTTGAAATATTGTTCAAATATTGGACGGGAGAAGAGTATGGGAATAAACATGATAAAGGCACAAAATAATAATTTAGAGTGGCCATGCATAGCAGGCAAAGGATTACTAACGAATGAGGATCTAGCAAATTCGTACTTTGCTTGGATATTTTTTAGCCTTACGATTTGATATATGCTAGTCCTTTTTCATGCTTACGGCCATTAGTTGGTTGTCTAATGAGATAAAATGGGAAACTGTTTAGGAATTCCGGTACTGAATTTAAAGCCTAGAATGTCAGAATTTTGACCAAAGGCATGCTAATAATAGGCCAATTCTCAGTTGTAGAATTAAACTTTTTCCAGTTAAAATAATGTCGAAGCATTATTCTCTGGATGTAAGAGAACATTATAAATAAAATCGAACTTTCTAAGCCCTAAAAGATAAAGCAGACATTCTGTCCTACGCATTATTCAATGTCAAGCAATTTGTGAAGGATAACTTTTTCCAGTTGTATGCAGTTACCTCCTCTAAAGACTTTCTAGCGTAGTGTAAGAAACAAAATCTACTTGGCTTTCATATAAGTGAGCTCTATCAAAGGAAGCACAAGACCATACAAAGCAGCAGCTCCAAGTGTCAAGGAAAGCCCCATTAAGTACTTCCCATTTGTAACATTTGCTGGTCTATCCCTGTTCCCATGTGACCCTAATATAACTGATCCAATAGTGCAACTGCATTAACTGAAAACGGTGAGAACTTTTGCTTGACCATAAGAAATGCAAAGATGGAAGTGAAGATTAGGTGAGAAGTGAGGAGTAATGCCGTAGTGAAGACTGGAAGGAAGTGTTGGGACGTAGTGGTTAACATGGTCCATAGTCCCACATCGTCTGTAGGTGCATATGCCTTCTATTTCACATACCCATACTAAATCTTCCCCTTGACAGCTGTTATGGAGAAGTTAGGGTAGTGGGTCCCTATCTAACATGGTATCAGAGCCTAGGTATCTGGGACTGTGCTATGGCTAAGATATTGGGTACCACATCCGCTGTGGGCCCAATTGGGACGCAGTGGTTAACATGGTCTATAGTCACACATCGCCTGTGGATGCAGATGCCTTCTAGTTCACATACCCATACTAAACCTTTCCTTTGACAACGATTATGGAGAAATTAGGGTGGTGTGTCCCTATCTAACAGGAAGGAGAGGTCTTAGGCGTAGAGGAAGTCATCAAGGTGGATGAGAAGGCCTACAATGATGCAAGAGATGAAGATTTGTCGAGTAGTGAAGTAAGTCCGTGTTGAAGGGTTGGAGCTGCGTCGATGGTAGTAGGAGATGGTTAAAGGGATTAGGAGGATTGGAAGGCGAGAAGCCATTATTGATGACCACCATGGTTCAAGTAGAGCCCGGAAAGGCAGGGGCCACCAGTGTTGCTGAGCATGAGAAGGAGACAGTTGAGGATTGTTAGAGTTTTTCTTAGACTTTTGTTCATGTGGCTCTTGTTGTTTTTGTTTGCAGGTTGTATGGATTGTGTGTCCATGGTGATCACTCTCTGCTTCTCTTTGTTTGTGAGGATTGGATTAAATTTAAATTTTAATGAGGAAATGCACTTAAAAATATGCGTAATACAATATGTTTAAAAAATAAGAGGTTGAATACCCTAATTGGTCCCTTTATTTGTCACAATATGCCCTTTTAGTCCTTTTACTTTAATTTGGTCCCGATTAGTCCCTCTACTGTCAATTTGAGGTAAATCAAGTCCAACAACTGACCGATGTTAGTTTGTCCGTCTGGGTTTGCTAACGTGGTTTTATAATGGAGGGACTAATCGGGGCCAAATTAAAGTAAAGAGAGTAAAAGGGCATATTGTGACAAATAAAGGGACCAATTAGGGTAGATTGTGACACATAAAAGGACCAATTAGGGTATTCTACCAATCCATTATAAAGCCACATCAACAAACTCAGACGGACAACCTAACGTCGCTTAGCTGTTGGACTTGATTTGCCTCAAATTGACAGTAAAGGGACTAATCAGGGTCAAATTAAAGTAAAAGGACTAAAAGGGCAGATTGTGACAAATAAAGGGACCAATTAGGGTATTCTACCAAAATAAGACGAAAATTTATGTAGTCGTGTCACTCTACATGCCCGCAAATAAGAAAAAAAAATTTTTTTTCTTCAAATTAAAAAATAATGTAATTTTAAATTATTGTTATATATAACCCAAAACCAAATTGCAATATACTTCAAAGTTTTTCACAATGTTCACAAACAATCCCACTTGCACATTTTTTATTACAATACTTCATTCATGTATTGGGAGAGATTTTACGTACTCATCAATTTTTTATATTAGAGTCGAATATTTCACCGTTCCATTATTGCAGTGATGACCCCCTTATTTCATTATTGATGAAAAAAAATAGTGACAATCACTCGGTAGTCCTGATCACAGAATAATTCTCAACTCACAGCCTCACACTAGTTGTTGATCAACTTTCATGAAGTCAAAGTGAAACAGTGGAGGTATTTGTGCTAGATCGTGTGATGCGGTCTTCTCGGCAAAGGAATCAAGATAAAACGCGACAGCAGTGGACTTGCATTTTGGGTTACTCGCCCACTATGTTGATTTTAGATGCCGTTCCAGATGGCAACCATAAGCCAAAATTGTCCACTAGTGATGGTGACGTGGGAACTTGGAAATTAACTTCATTTAAAATTTTCATTGTCTTTGTCAACTAAAAGTTTCCAAACCATCAATTTATAAAGAAAAAATATATATATAATTGTGAGACTACTTCATATGTGTTTATAACATTGAATATGGTTTAGATCTCATTGTTCAACATCCACTTAATCCTTAAATATTGGTTTTTTTTCATTGAGACAATGTTAATTTTTAGTGCATTACAAAAAGAGTACCAAATCAGAATACATGTTAGAAATGGAGGTTGATTACTCAAAAAAGATTAAAAAATCACTATAACTTTATACTTTTGACTATGTTCATTTAAAGTATTAAAGATTAAAAACAATTCTCAAAACATACCCCTTTTATTATAGAGTCAAGAAAATATCAATTGATAAAAATCCCCACGTGTATGAAAAGAATTCAACAGCTTAACTGTTCAAAACATGATTTCTAAGTAATACGAGCAGATAAAATCTTCAACACATTTAAACACAATTCAAAAACATTGGTTGACCTCAAATAACTCTCGAGATAATTGTGGCCGAGACTAGATATAGCACTATCAAAATGTTTTAAAATCTAGAATTTTGCCTCCTTGGAGTTGGCCATCGCGAGATTCCTGTGTGGTGATCTTAAGTCTCTCACATAAATGAAAGTATCACCCTTTCTGAACTCTGTCAATGACTTTATGCACCTCTCGCAGTGCCGAACCAAAGTCTAGGGTCAGGTCGTGGCCCGTAGTCACCATCAAAATCGATTACATAACTATAAAAATTTTCAATTTCCAACTCAAGAAATCTAGCGCACAATGGCTAAATAAAAAATTTCATCAAACCATATACACTTGGAATGTAAATATATATGCATACAAACATGCTTCTTTCTAAATAAATACATATAAGTATTGTATGTTTTTGCAAAATATAGTCATAAATTTCATGTGTTCAAATAAATAAATATATATATATATATAATTCATTCTTTATAAAGAGAATGAAATACAATTTAATATAAAAAATAAGGTATAAAACATATAGAGAAATACAATATTACTCTTATTAAATGTATGCAAATACTAATCAACCACTCACAGAACAAGTTGTCTCGTCTTGAGACAAGTTCAATGATAGCCAATCTCCTTTCCCTTTGAAGATATTTCGCTACATAGACACAAGCAGAAACCCCAAGAAACAATTAAAACAATAGTGAAAACTAGCGTTATAGGGCAAAACGATGTCATTTTCGACCAAGAAAAACCCTAAATTTAAGTAAAAGTGACATCAATAAGTTCTAAACATGAGTAACTACATATTGGGCTAAGGAAATAAGGAAAATGATGAAAATTTTCTGGTGCTACAATAACCGTGTTGGTGCTAGAGTAACCATTAGATTTGCAAAAATAACTCCGGCCAAAAATAGGAAGTTTTCACCAAGATTTACAAAGAAAGTTTTTACAAAGAAACATACCAATATACTGACAAGAACAAGGGCTTCATTTATGTCCAAACAACCCAAGATTTCTTACTAATTTCAAAAGTTTTAATTTAAGTTTCTAAACAAAGAGGAACAAGGCAAAACATGGAAAATTTTAAAATAAAATTTATCTAATGGGTATACATTACTCTAGAAGAAGATCAGAAAAGGTTTTAGGTGTCAAAGGAGTGACAATCGACCGTCAACAGAATTTTGAAAGGATGAAGGTGTCGGTGCAGAAAGAAAGAAGAAAATAGAAGAAGGAGAAGTTGGTTTTCTTCTTTTTTTTTTTTTTTTTTTTGACAAGGCAAAATTTACTTTTTTTGCCCTTCTAACAAAAGAATGAAAAACAAAGGGTCCAAATAACCGAATTGCCTCTCCGTTTTTGAAGAGGCCACTACATGATCATGCAAGAATGCCACTAATGCTAAAAGACTAATTTACCCCTAATGCACGCACTAATGCCCGAGGATACCCAGATCCATCCCAAGACTGGGTACAACATTCTCCCCTCCTAAAAGAAATTTTGCCCTCAAAATTTTCTTCCTGAGGAATAAGAAAAACAACTCTAAGGTATGCTACACTGACTAGTTTTACAAGAACAAAGTCATCCTTCGTTAACTGATGCTCCGTTTCTTCATCGCAGTGTGGTAAAGTCCCTTGGTTCGATATGGTAGTGCTCTATTAGATGTTTCTCAACTCAGATATGATGATTATGCTGAAGCCTTTGGGGTTCATGCTCGTCACCACGTGAGTGTGGCACTAAAACATGTACTCGAACTCGCTCCTGTGTTACAGGTTCCAGGCTGGGTTCATCTATGGGTGTGAAGATTGAGATTCTTTGTGATACCTCCTAAGCTAAACCTTGCTTATCAACAGTAGTGGTAGCAGCCGAAACAACAGTCGCAATAGCCGCTGCTTCTTCCTCTCGTAGTTGCTCTTCAAAGAAATAGTTTGTTCAGATGCTAGGACTCTCACAATGACATGAAGAAGTGACATGCTCTCCAAGTGACTGGTGAAGATAGGACACGTCTTTGGTCTTGCCTTAATTTAAAAGAAAGCCTATATAGGGATGACATGTAGCCTACAGCTCCCTTTGCAAAAAAAATGGTCAAAGCATCTGCTAGGTCACATCGCATTATTGAGCTTCCATGCCGTGAACAACATCCATGAACTTTTATCATTGAGGCACACATCCCAAAGCTAGTGTTGAAGCATTGAAAATCTCCTCGATCCTTCCACCCACGTTCAACTCCACACCTCCCAAACGCATGCTATTTGAGGCTTGGAGTTGTCAAACCAAGCATGCAAACTACCGTGCCAAGTCTCTACCTTAGTTAGAAAGCCTAAAAGCATCTATAGGATGAATACATCACCCCCTTGACACTAAACACTTTGAGTTAGTGTCACTAGATGCTAGGGGCTCAAGAAACTAACCTAGACTCACCTTCTAGATGCACTAAAACAACAAGTTAGACTCTAATTGGATCCTCTTGCTGCCATAGAAGAAAGTTCAAAGTCTAAAGGGGACGTTACCCTATCGGCATGACATACGAAAGCAGTACTAACAAAAGACCTGTGCATCATGCTGAAAAATGGATGTAATACATGTAATCACATTGGCTCTGCCCTCTGCTTTCCTACCAAATCAGCATGTACTCTTGTTGCTTCTGGTCACGATGAAATCAGATGTAGTTTTCTTAATCAAACTCTTGTAGAAAATCCTACCAAGTTAAAGGCATACATGCACAATCCTTGAGGGTTTCCTACTAAATCCTCGCTCTGTTTTCCAGAAGTTTGACCACAACTTTAGTTTCACCTCATCTTCTATGCCCATGTCTTCAAAAGTAGCAAGCACCCTCTCTACCCATTCTATGGCAGCGATGGCATTACTTGAACCATCAAAAGTATTACATCCCAACTATCGTGCTTTCTTCAGTAACTTAGACAAAACTAAGCTCTACCTGAACTTGTTGTCCTCTATTGGGGCTTCCTAGACTAAAAGAATCGGAGGTGGTGGTGGCACAAGTTTAGCATGGGGCTATCCCCTAAACAAACTCCAATACCCCAGGAAGTCACAGTATTCCTGGTATGTTTGCTGATGGTCTTGGCCATCCCACTATGGCTTAAAGCCTTAGAGAGCTTTAAGTGGTGGTGTTAATCCTAACAAGTGGAGTATGAGGCACGGGGCCTAGGGCTCCCGGGAGCATGTACTGATGATGCCACCTGCAGGCTCATGTCCTAAACCAGCCTCCTCTCTAGGTGGTATAGGAGGCTGGACATCAGTGGGTCCCTCACTAGGGGCATCCACTCCCCGTCATGTATGTGGATGTTATGCTTGGCATTTCTAATTAAAAAGAACAAAGAAAACAAGTTTTAGACTTAACTCCTATATACATTTATACTAAATGCCAATCACTAATTGGATTCACTAGGTTTTAGAGAAATAAACATGTTTACGAATTGGATTAAGATCAACCTAAACCGCTAGCTCTGATACCAAGCAAATTATCACGCCCCGACAATAAGGAGAGGGTCCCACATCGCCCCACATCTGAGTCACCATAAGGCTCAACATTAACACGCTATCACAACTTACTAGCTAGAAGAAAGGAGACAAACTCGACAATAAAAGTATAGTAGGATTCCCTACACTGGGGACCCTAGATACAGGAAACATCAACAGAAATACAAGTCATAGTTTCAAAATATTACAAATAAACATAGCAACACACTCACAAGAACAAAGTTTTTTATTTAAGCCCAAACAACCCAAGGATTTTTAAGAATTTCAAAAGTTTTAATTCAAGTTTCTAAACAAAGAAAAAAATAAAAAAATGGAAAAATTCGAAATGAAATCCATCTAAAGGGTATATCTTACTCTTGAAAAAGATCAAAGAATGTTTTAGGTGTCAAAGGAGTGAAGATCGGCCATCAACAGATTTTTGAAAGGATGAAGTGTCTGTGGAGAAGAGAAGAAAAAAGAAGAAGGAGAAGGCAAGTTGGTTTTCTCCTTCTTGTGTTTTTTTTTTAAAAGCAAAATTACTCTTTTTCCCTCCTAATAAAAAATGAATAACAAAGGGTCTAAGTGATAAAATTGCCCCCCGGTTTTTGGTTAGATTTCTGGCAAAAGCCACTGCGCAAGCATACAAGAATGCCAGTAGTGCTAAAAGATCAATTTACCCCTAATGCATGCACTAACGCTGAGGACACTAGGGTTTATCCAAGGACCCGGTACAACAACAAATACCCACAATGTTATTAAAAGTTTCCACTTTAATAGATGAGATATACCATTATATCACATATAATAGTACAACATGTGGCAACCAATAATAAATACAAAATCACATTTTATCGCATTAATTGTGAACTATTTTATATTGCAAGGAAGATAGACAATCATGTCTCATTCAATAATTAATATTATTAATTCGATTTCTATGCAATGCGACTTATGTATCACCAAACACGAATAAAACAACATCCATAATTACGCATGCAATGAAATAAATTATTTTATTATTATTAAATAATAATTAGAATTGGCATTGTAGAGCATACTAGTTTTACAGTTTCTCAGTCATTTCCTTCTTTGATGATGGCTTTTGTCTTGTTGAAATACTTATCAATAATGATTTAACAGTTACATAGCCAAGCCATTTATTTCATTTTACCATGGTTTTTTGAATTTTCTAGGGTGCTTTTTGTATAATAGTTTCTAAATTATATATATATATATATATCACCCTAAATGAAGCCAATAAACTTATCTCAATTTTATGAAGCATATTGCCCCTCTCTCGCTCTCTTTTTGATATAGGACAGCACTTCTTCTTTTGCCACCCACTCTCTCAAATAATAAGGAAAGAAGTGTTTATTCTCACACCCAAAGAAGGAAGAAGGAAAGGCACTACAGAAGGTAGTGAGGATTGAAGAAGGAGCTTTAGTTAATAATCACAATCAAGTTTGTTGAGGTACCATTCATTGTTCTTTTGATCTTTCCTTTTATCTTTCATCACATTTAAAACTTTTTTTTTTTTTTTTTTTGTTCTTTTGCATCTTAATTTGTATATTGGCGAATGAATAGTCCAAAGTTTTTTTCCAAGGTTTTTTATATACCATTTAAAACTAGTTTTCATAAATCGTATCCACCGTTACTTATTAATTATTATGCGGTGATGATGAACAAGGTGTTAATGTTAATAATCAACTAATTAAAAAAGTATTGATATATAATATATGTAATCTTTTTTAAAATAATGTGGATATACACCCCATGCCTCAACCGTATGTTTTTAGAAAGTGGAACCTTCAACCTCTCAAATATCTCTTACTACTTTTTTATTAAAAATAAATGTATTTTTTGGATAAATGAGAATTCTATGCATATATCCTATAAATATTATGAGATAATATTAATAACAATGTTTTTGCCTCGGGTATTGATATATGTAAGAACGTTTATGGTTTTGGATAAAATTATAATTTATTTATATATCTCGAGGTGTATAGATAATTATAGTTTTTTGCAAGAAATTAATTATAATAATAAAATGTTAATTTGTTGATATTGTTTGTCCATTTTCATAATCCTATATATTGGCTTTCCTATGATTAATTTGCTTGGTTTTGATAAGCACTTTTTATGGGATTAAATTATTCTAAAAGACAAACATGTGTGTGTGTGTGTATATATATACATATATAACGTAGAATACAAAGAAATATAAATATTTTATCAAATTATAGAGTTGTGTTATCTGGCACCATTGGCATATACTTCTCTCTAGAGATGAACATGGGATAACAATTTTATATAATGAATATAAAATTAAAAAAAATTCTTTGATTTTCTTGACCACAAAAAGAGTGGGATGCTCTGTCAATTTTATGTGGTTGGGCGCAGTACGACGAAGTGGGTTTCTTACGTTGGAGTCTAATTAATATGTGATAATTAAGTTCCATTTTCCTGAACTTTTAAGTTCTAAATTTCAAGACAATTAATGGTGAGATTACTCTTGAAAGCAAGACGCTATTGCTTATTCTCTTCTTATATATAGGAATAAAAATTATAATTACATATTTGCCCTTATACAACTTAGGGTTTCATATGACACTTTTTTAGCTTTCTCTTAACACCAATAAAAAAAACTACTTATTTGGACTGTTTTACATTTATATGACAGTCTCACTGTCTTATTTAGTAGTGGTTTTGGACATCTTAGAAAAAAATAATTATTTTTTTTAAATTTGATTAAAAATGAAATATAAAATATAACAATGTTTCTTTAATTATTTTTATATATAAGTTTTGTTTTTGAAGAGTTATATTTATAAATGTTTTTTAAATGAATTTTATAACTAATATATAAAAAGAAGCTTACAAAATGAGTTTTATTAAAAAAAATTTAAAAACAAAAAATAAAAATAATTCGTAACAAATTAAAAGAATTTGAAACAACTCAATTTAAAAAACAAATCAATTAAAGAATATGCACTTAATTTGTTTCTTTATTGAATTAAGTTGATAGCGTATCTTCTTCGCTATAAAAGAAATTAAAGCATATGTAGTTCTCTTACTTTTAATCATAGTTGCCACCTATTTACTTATTTGATCACCATTAAGATATGCCTCAGTCTTAATATATAAAACATTTGTTGTTTCCCTTATATTTTTAGTTGCAATATTTAATATATGTTGTAACAATTAAAACACAAAAAGTATATTTTATAACTACTAAAAAAATGTGGCATAATAAATATATTATTTGCCACCATTCAAGGTGTGTAGGTTTATATCCATGTTGATGTTAACTCCGAATTGGAAGGTAATGTTTGAGTGATACGAGTGTTTTGATAACTATATATATATATATATATATATATATATATATATTACACATTCTCAAGTAATTAGGGTGCGTTTGGATGGGGGTAATGGAATGAAGGGGATGAATTAATGAAAAAGGGGGGAAAGGAATGGGTAGGGGATGGTAATGAAAAAGGTGTTTGGTTAGAGGGGTAATTCATTCGGAATGGGAAAAGTAAAAAATGGAATTGTGTTAATATTACCTTTTTACCCCATGCATAAAGAAATAGTATTTATTTTTAATAATCATTATTTACAAAAATAATGAAAACATAAGTATATATTTTACTATTACTGATAAATATTTAATTAAAAATTAATTTTAAAGTCTTATTAATTTGATTCTGTACTTATAATTTTAATTAATTACAAATAATATTTATTTCAAATAATTAATATTTATAAAATAATGAAAAAATGTGAATAGTTATTATTATTAATTAATATTTAATTAAAAATTAATTTCAAATAACTATTAAATGTCATTACGTACTTATATTTTTTTCATTAATCACAAATAATATTTATTTCAAATTATTATTATTTATAAAATAATGAAAACAAAAATATTTATTTTATTATTATTAATTAATATTTAATTAAAAATTAATTTCAAATAACTATTAAATGTTATTACGTACTTATATTTTTTAATTAATCACAAATGATATTTATTTCAAATAGTTATTATTTATAAAATAATGAAAACAAAAATATTTATTTTATTATTATTAATTAATATTTAATTAAAAATTAATTTCAAATAACTATTAAATGTTATTATGTACTTATATTTTTTAATTAATCACAAATGATATTTATTTCAAATAGTTATTATTTATAAAATAATGAAAACAAAAATATTTATTTTATTATTATTAATTAATATTTAATTAAAATTTAATTTCAAATAACTATTAAATGTTATTATGTACTTATACTTTTTTAATTAATCACAAATGATATTTATTTCAAATAGTTATTATTTATAAAATAATGAAAACAAATATATTTATTTTATTATTATTAATTAATATTTAATTAAAATTTAATTTCAAATAACTATTAAATGTTATTATGTACTTATACTTTTTTAATTAATCACAAATGATATTTATTTCAAATAGTTATTATTTATAAAATAATGAAAACAAATATATTTATTTTATTATTATTAATTAATATTTAATTAAAAAGTAATTTCAAATAACTATCAAATGTCATTACGTACTTATACTTTTTTTAATTAATCACAAATGATATTTATTTCAAATAATTATTATTTATAAAATAATGAAAACAAAAATATTTATTTTATTATTATTAAGCAATATTTAATTAAAATTAATTTCAAATAACTATTACTTTATATAGTGTCATTTTGAAGCTTAATAAAGGCATAAAGGTCTTTTAATAGGGGGAATGATGGCTCATTACTCTGGGAGGTGTAATGGTGACCCCCTGGTAATGATTACCTCCCAAAAAACAAAAACAAACATAGGTATGGGAATTAGGGGGTAATGATTACCTTGGGGTAACCATTATTTTGGGAATGAAGAAGTAATGCCTTCGAATCTCATATGGAACATATTTTTCAAAAAACTTTCATACAAAATAATTAAAATAAAAAGTTAAATCAGCCAAATAACGGGGAAAATATTAGCATGTAATCAAGAGATCTTTCTATTGTTTATTTTGAGAAAACATAGTCTTTCACCCTAACCACAGTTTGATTTTGGTAAAAATTATAAAAAAATAGTAAAATATTATTAAAGATAGAAAATTTTACAAATTGATAAAACTATTTTCAAAATTTTCAAAAAATAGAAAATTTTTAAAAATTTTGAAAAATAAATTCAAAATATTGAACACAAAAAAATAATTAAGTATATGATAATTTAAAAGAGTAATTTTTATGTTTATATTTATATATATTTATTTCATTAAATAATTTATCAAACTTTAGAAGAATAAGATATATTCCAAAACAAATTTACTTTAGGTATAAATCTATACGTATGTCCTTATATACCAAAAATATTTGAAGTTATAATTTATTTATCTTGATTATGTTTTGATTTATCTTATTAATTTTACCAATACTCATTGTTGTATAATTAGATAAAACATTTATTAAAATTAACATGTATAAATGTAAACATAAAATGAACTCCTTTTAGGTTGTCATCTACTATAATTATATTTTATGCTATATATTTTGAAAATTTTATAATATTTTAATCATTTTTCTTATTTCTTTTGAAAATTTTAGTAATATTTTTAATAATGTTTAAATTTAAAAAAAAATTAATAACATTTCAATTACTTTTATCTTTTGTAATTTTTGTAACACTTTAATAATTTTTGTAATTTTTGAATTTTAGTTTATTCATGTGCAAAGTCATGTCAGCTCAATAGACCAGAAAATGTAACAGCCGTTAGAGTGAGGGATTACTTTTTCCCAAAATACATAGCAGAAGAAAGAACCTCTTACACAAAAAATATCATGTGGGCTTAAAAGAACACTTTGACTATAATACAGGGACTAATTTGGGTATTACACCACCAAAATATAATTGAAATACGGATGGTATTCATAGCCTATTGGGTCTGTGTCCTCTACAAGTGCATAGGTGAAGAGTAGTAGCCGAATCTTCTCCTCTTAGATATGGAGAATGTTGGTGGTTTATTTAGAAAAACTACTCATACCCCTAACACATGACTTGCCACATTTGTTTAAAAAAAATTGATATCTTAGGATTTTAACTTTAAACTACATGCATTCATTTTATTCACAAGCTCAACTCAAATAAACTTATGTTCGATTCTCACAGCAAAACTTCAAGGGAAAAAACAATGGAAGCATCTACAATCCAACAAAACGACAACAACAACAACTATAATAGCAAGAATGAAGACATGAGCAAAACCTTAAAGAGAACCCTGATCATCTTCAACTGCTTTCTCTTAGCCTTAGGTAACACCGGTGGCCCTTTACTTTCCCGTCTCTATTACCAACATGGTGGTCACCGGCAATGGCTCTTAAGCTTCCTCCAAGCCGCCGGTTGGCCAATCATCTTCATCCCCATCATTATCTCCTATTACTATCGGCGAAATACCGATTCTTTCGCCAAACGGTACTTCATCACTCGTCGCATTTTCATGGCATGTGTAGTCCTTGGCCTCCTCCTTGGTCTCGATAACTTCCTCTACTCTTATGGACTTGCCTTTCTCCCGGTCTCAACATCGGCAATACTAAACTCAACACAACTTTCATTCACTGCATTTTTTGCATTCCTTATAGTTAAGCAAAAGTTCACACCATTCTCAATCAATTCAGTGGCATTGCTAACAGTGGGAGCAGTGTTATTAGGCTTGCATGGGAGCACAGACAGACCAGAAAATGTTACAAGAGGGAAGTATTTCATGGGGTTCTTTTTAACTCTTGGGGCTGCAGCATTATATGGTTTTATTTTACCTATGATTCAGCTCACATACTTGAAAGGTAAGCAGGTTATCACTTACACTCTTGTCATGGAGATGCAGCTTGTCATGGGTTTCTTTACCACTTTATTTTGCACTGTTGGCATGTTAGTCAATGGTGACTTCCAGGTTAGATTACATAAATATCACCCTCTTTCTTTAGCCCTCTCTCTCTCTCTCTCTCTCTCTATATATATATATATATATATATATAACTAAAATTATATCACAGGCCATCTCAAAGGAAGCAAGTAATTATGGGTTAGGACCAGTGAGGTACTATATTGTTCTTGTATGGCAAGCAACATTCTGGCAGTTCTTCCTCTTGGGAGCAGCGGGAGTGGTCTTTTGCGTGCACTCATTACTTGCCGGAATCATTATAACTGGTTTTTTACCAGTAATTGAAGTTTTCGGAGTCATCTTCTTCCATGAAGATTTTAGTAGTGAGAAAGGTGTTGCTCTAGCACTCTCTTTTTTGGGTTTGGCTTCTTATTCTTATGGTGAATATTGTGAGTCAAAAGAGAAGAAAGCAACCGTGTGAATCTATATATATATATATATATATATATATACACACACACAATATATACACAATATATATGTCTCTGTGTGTATGTATGGAATTTCTTCAGCTAATTAATCTCTTGTAGAAGGATATTGTCTTCTTAGCTTTCTTGGAAGCTACATGCATGGTTTGATGTATTATGTTTTGATTGTTGTCATGTGAGTAATTAAGAATATATGTTCTTTTGCAAACCAATGTCCGATCTTGGTGAAAATGGTTCTTTATGTAAAATCATGATAATTTTTTAAAATTATTTTTTAAATAATAAATTAGATAATAAAATAAAAAATACACATCATAATTAATAATTATGACAAATAAATATTAATCTTAAAGATTTGAGTTTTTTTAAAAATGTTTTGTTTAATTACTTGTCACACATCAAAGATAGGATAATATTCTGTGAAAAAATAATAGTAAATTAAAATTTTAAATATAATTTTTAAAAAATGAATTGTGGGGCTCTAATCCTACTATAGGAACAAATTTATTACATATTCATATTATCATAAATTAAGTTTTACCTTTTTAAAATTTCTTAAAATTTTTAAAATCATAATTATGCAATAGCTAAGATAATAGTAAATTAAAATTTTAAATATAATTTTAAAAAATAAACTATCGGGTTTCAGAAAACTGGGGATCCTTTATTTGATATTGATATTAAAAAAGCAAATGTATAGTTTCAAAAAATAATTAAAATTTTTATGATTATCATTATGTGAATATGATAATATTAAATAAAAATTTTAAATATGATTTTATAAAAATTTTAATATGTGTATCTTTTTCTGTAAAACCCATATTATTTTTATCATTTTATTCCCTTTTTTTTTGTTGGTCACTTCTCTCTCAAGTCATAGGAGGCAGGTAAAGAAGCTGCTTTCAGGCCCAAATCTCCTCCAATTGGGTCATGCCAAAAAAAAAGTTATTTTTAAAAACTTAAGGTCATGAAAATTACAACTTTGAATTGGGATAGAGATTTTGAATTTTAAAGTTTTATGACAATTACGTGTTGTTCTAGTTCAATCTTTACCATAATTTCAGGATTAGCACTGCATTAGGTGATTTTTACTCCGTTAAGTTATAAACCATAATCAAAAGAATTCCATAATCTAATTATTTATTTATAAAGAACTTTATCATAATATTTTGGTTTCGTTTTTATGAAAATATCTTGTTTGAGGGAAAATGAATCAATATAACATTATTTAATTTTATATATCATCACCCATCATGAAATGAATAATAAGATTACCACATTCACCTAAATTGAAATTTTTTTTCCATTATTTGTTGAAGAAGAATTGTAAAAGAAGAAAATGAAGTTAGATGAAATGCTGCTTACACATCTTTAGTTGGACATATTATTATTCGAATCATCAATTTGTGAATTATTAACAGGTTATTAAAAATATATATTTGTGAATCTTTGATTTGCCAAAAATATTGGCAATGTCGATATGTTTGTATGTAACAAACTAATTTTGATGTTGAGTTGTGGGCACAATAACAGATTATGTGATATGTAAATCCCAGAATACAACTCGAATTATGTGTAGTGAAACCCAAAAAAATTAATTCCACTAAAATAATTTATTATTGAGCAATCTATAAAAGAGCCGAAAGAGAGAAGGAAAAACTTTTCACTTTGGATACATATGAAACATTTACATGTAAAAGTTTAAAAAAATTAATTGTAGGACATTATTTCTTATTGAGCGATCTAGAGTGAAGTGCAAAGAAATTAGAGACTCACAAAATTACCAACTCACTAATTTAATTTACCACACCCAAAGTTTGAACATATTAAAAACAAAAATTAAAATATCCAAATATATTCCAATATATTCAACAAACGAAGCGATAAACATAAAATAATTTGAAATCTAGATTAGGTTGCAAGAAAGGCATTTAATTTATTTGGTCAAAGGATTGTATATTTAGACTTGTTGGAGACTTCTCATGTTTGATCCAATTGTGATGCTTTTTATTTAGTTTTAATGATGACTTTGATCTCCAAGAGAGTTTTGGTTTTATTCTTTTCTAAATTATTGTAGGATGTTCATGTAAATAAAAGAAATTTAAGAGTGGAGGATATGGAAAAGAACTTGCAAGTGTGATAATTGGGTCAGTTTAATATATACTAACAAGTGGAAAGGCCAATCTAATGTTAAATTTGATTAGAAAAATTGGTAAGATGATTCTTTGTAATAAACACACCTTATTTAATAGCAGGACAAAAACACTTAAAAAATATGATATTAACCAATAAAACAAGCAAGAACACACACACACATATATAACTTACATATAACACTATATATATATATATATATATATATATATATATATATATATATATATGACAAAGAAACGCTAACACTGCGCAAACTCATAATCCTAGCTCTAATTTAGTTTAATATTATAACCAATCGAAATTGAGAGTAATTTTGATAAGAATAAAATCTGTTCAAATTTGTGTATGTCACTGTTGGTGTAGAGAAGCAATGAATTGGAAAGCTATTTTGCAACTTGATGTTAATGAAAAACTTTGGTGCTTGTAATTGAAATTCTCAAAATAGTAATTTCTTTACGTTTATATTTTATTATAATGAACTAAATAGTAAAAAGATATGATTAGTATATATGGATGGTAGATTGAGGTATTATTCACTTCATTAATTAAAAATATTCATTGTAAGTTTAAATTTCTTTTTAGTGTTGAACTTCCTCCATTAAATTATTGATATCAACTCATTTTCATATATAAGTTTGATATTCCGCTAAGTTTTCAAGTGCTAAAATTCTTCTATTAATTCAATGCTATTAAATATTAGGTATGCACTATCTAGTTAGTCTTTTTTTTTTTTTTTTTTTTCAAGAAGAACGAAACCCCTAATGGACCCGCTAAACTAAGACAGGGGTGTGCGCATGCCTCGATTGCGGCCTGTGGGGCCGCGCACACATGGGCGATGGTACCACCCACAGTTCATGCTCACAATTCTCAGACATGCACCCTCACCCCGAGGATTCGAACTCTCGCCACTTGCGAAGCGTCCTCACTGGGGACCCAAATGCCAATTGACCCAAAGGCCGTTGACTATCTAGTTAGTCTTTTGTAACTATTGTCTGACGTCCTATGCCGAGTTTTCCAGCAATACATGGGGTCCATTTGTCTAATAGTTCAACTAATATTTACTAGCTCATATAGAATATGATTACTTGTGTAGTTGTATGTGACATGAAAGAAAATATTTAATTTCGACAAAAAGTAAGGTTTGATCCATAAGTTGTGTATCGTATATTAAACTAATAGGAAGATGGCGCGGTTGTACTCAAATTAAAATTGATACCGTCTTTACTATTGTTTATGTGAAATTTTAACTTAGAATAACAGATATAATATCTTCTATACGTTTGGAACTATTTATCAACGTTGTAAAGAAAGTAAAACTCGAGAAATAAATTATGGATTCATTCTATCATTCAAGGAGCCATCTTGTACATATATAGAGAAGACAAAATATAAAAATAGTAAACTATGTAATTATAACGTAATTACAGCTATTACTAAATTATATCCCTAATTTTAGCTATATGATTTACTTTCTTTAACACTACTCATCAAGTTGGAGCATATACATCTAACATGCCCAACTTGTTACATATATTATCAATGTGTATTTTACATAGTGGTTTGGTTAGGATATCTGCAAGCTGAAGATTTGTCCAGACATGAACTAGTTGTATGCACAGAGGGGAGAAGTTGTGCCTATAACAAGATCTCGTACAATGTGGCAATTTACCTCGATACAGTTAGTCAGTTCATGAAAGACCTGATTCTTGGCAATATGCGTTGCTGCTTGATTGTCACAGTGCAACCTCATCAAACCATCATGTTCAACACCTAGCTCATTGAGCTAACGCTTTGTCCAAACCAGCTCATAGGAATTGTTTGCCATTACGTGATATTCTAACTCCGCATTGAACTAGGCTACAACAGTTTGTTTCTTCCTCTTCTAGAAAACAATGTTACTACCAAAAAAGATACAAAATCCAGTGGTGGATCTCTGACTTGTAGGACAGCATGTCCAATCTGCACGGTGAATCCTGCTATCCTCTCATGTCCATGGTTAGAGTAAATGAGCCCTTTTCCTTGGAGACCCCTTAAGATACCTAAGAATCCAAACAACAACATCATAGTGAGTAGTACAATGAGCCGACATGAACTGACTCACGACATTCATTGGATAAGAAATGTCAGGCCGAGTAATTGTCAGATAATTTAATTTACCAACCCATCTATGATGTCTCAGAGGATCCTCTAGTAATTCTCCATCTTCTTTCATAAGCTTGGTCTCAAAGATCATGGACGAATCAACACGTTTGCATCCAAGCAACCCGCTTTCTGTGAGCATATAGAGCGCATACTTCCTCTAACAAAGAAGAAGCTTGTCATGAGATCGTAATACCTCAATGCCGAGAAAGTACTTGAGCTTGCCAAGATTGGCAATCTGAAACTGCTTGCTTAAGAACTTCTTTAGCACCAAGATCCCATCGCCATCATCACCAGCAATGATGAGATCATCTACGTATGCAACCAAAATAATAGTCTTTACTTTCAAGTGTCTGTAAAAAACTGAGTGATCATTAGTACTTCTAGTCATACTAAAATGATCGAGAGGCTACGATAGACGACCAAACCATGCTCAAGGGGATTGCTTGAGGCCATACAGAGATTTTCATAGAAGATAGACTTTGGAGGCCTCCTCCAGAGCAACAAACCCAGGTGGTTGAGTCATATAGACCTCCTCTTCAAGGATGCCATGGAGAAATGCATTCTTGACATCGAGTTGGTGCAAGGGCCATTGGTGAGTGGTAGTGAGAGCTATACAGATTCGAACAGACGCCATTTTGGCAACAGAAGAAAATGTGTCATCATAGTCAAGACCATAGAACTGGGAGAGTAACCTTTGGCAACTAACGGAGCTTTAAGTTGGTGAAGTGACCCATCAGGGTGGACTTTAATAGTAAAGACCCACTTGCAACCAACAACATGTTTTCCAGGAGAGAGAGAGGACATAGATCTTATATCTCATTTTTCCACAGAGCAAACATTTCCTCCTGCATAGCACTAAACCACCCCTGATATTGTAGAGCCTCTGTTACATTCTTAAGAACTGAGCAATTATCAAGATGGGTAGTAAAAGCACGGTGATCGGCGGATAAGGCTGCAGATGTACATAAATGGTTAATAAGATATATGATACAAGGACAGTTGCGTGGTTCTTTATGAAGGGCAATGGGAAGATCAAGGTCAGATATGGGAGGTGGAGAGTTAAGAGCATGTGGAAGAGGTTCGACAGTTGCAGATGGTGTATGTAATGGTACAGGTGATGCATAAGTTTTATAATCCTGCATAGTCTGGATAGAGTTAATATCTACAGGGAGGTTCTTACCCCTTCGAGTGTATACCTGAGTAATAGTAGGTGTAGGAGGTGTCGGTGGCACATCACCGTTGGGAGTTGAAGAAGAACTGATTTCACTATCAAGGCATCTCAGAGGACAGGGATGACTCAGAGTTAAAAGGCGTACTAGACTCAAAGTATGGTACGTATTCCATAAAAATAACGTTAGAAGATATAACATACAACCTAAAAGTAGGACTGTAGCACTGATAACATTTTTGGGTACTAGAATACCCTACAAAGATGCATCGCAAGGACTTCGGATCAAGTTTTGTATGACCCGGTCACGTATCATAGGTAATCCTTCAATTATGGGGCACCAAAAACATGGTCACATAAGTCAGAAGGGTATGAACATGCTAATTTTAAAAGGAAAGATTCTAGATTTGAAGAGTGTGAAAGTAGGTTTTTGTGAACCGTGTCTGCTCGGGAAGCAGAAAAGGATTATCTTTGCAAAATCAAGGAAAACACCCAAGGTTGAGAAGCTGGAGCTAATTCATACAGATGTATACGGGCCAACATCAGTGGCCTCAATTGGAAGATCACGCTACTATATTTCCCTCATCGATGATTCCACTAGGATGGTATGTATTTACTTCTTAAAATATATGCCTGATGTTTTTGCTACCTTCAAGAAGTGGAAAGCTACTGTTGAGAATGAAACATGGTTAAAAATCAAGTGGTTGAAGTCTAATAACGGTGGTGAGTATAGTAGTGCTGAATTTATAGATTATTGTGCTGAAAATGGAATAAGGATGCTAAAAACTATTTCAGAGGCACCACAACAGAACTGTGTTGCCGAAAGAATGAATAGAAGCTTGAACGAGAGGGAAAAGAGTATGTGACTTCATACAGGATTGCAAAAGATGTTCTACGCAGATTCAGTAAGTGTAGCAGCTTATCTCATTAATTGAGGACCTTCAGTTCCTTTGGTTTTTAAGATTTCTGAGAAGGAGTGGCACGGCAAAGAAGTATCTCCTTCACATTTGAAGGTATTTGGATGTGTTTCTTATGTTCTTATTAAAGATTCTGATAGAGACAAGCTTGATCCAAAGGCAAGGAAGTGTATTTTTCTTGGTTATGGGTCAGATGACATGGGCTACAATTTTTGGGATGAGTTGAGCAGAAAAATCATCAGAAGCAGAGATGTTACTTTTAATGAGAATATGATGTATAAAGATAAGTTTGCAATTGAATCTGAGGCTACAGGGAAATATAATGAAAAAGAAAATGCCATGCTAAAAGATTTTCAAGAAGTTGATATTGCAGGAAATAGTGGGCATTCAAAGAGCACAATTGAAAAAAATGTGGTTTTCAACTCCTTCCGAAACAAAAGTCAGAAGATCTAGTAGAGTTTCGCAACCTACACAGAAATATTTTCCTTCAGCAAACTATTTGCTTTTGACTGAGAATGGTGAGCCTCAGTGTTATCCCAAAGCAATGCAGATGGGTGATTCAGTTTAGTGGGAGTTGGCCATGAAAGAGGAAATTAGTTCTCTTGTAAAGAATAAAACTTGGTCATTAACTAAGTTACCAGTAGATATGTTGACTAAGGTGGTTACTACATAAAAGTTGAAGCTTTGCAAAACTTCAATTGGCCTTCAAAGTTGATTGATGAGAAGGCGCCGCACTAGTAGAGGTTGATCATTACAGACTTTGGGTTTATAAGTGTGTAGGGTGCAGTTGATGTAATCAGGCTCCAAGTGGGATATTGTTGGGTATGTGGAGTCTTGATTAGGATTAGGATTAGGATTTACTCCAATATAGGAATTTTGATTAGGAGTAGAATTTATCTCCAATATGGAAGTTTTGATTAGGATTAGAATTCATCTTTTCCCAAAAATATCCTAGCTATCTTCTCTCTATAAATAGCCCTGTAATTGTAAACCCTGAGGTGCTGTGCTGTGAGTGAAATAAATTGATATTAGTGCAGCCATGGACGCGGGTCTTCAAGACTGAACCACGTAAAATTCTTGTGTCTTCTTGTATGTGTGTGTTTTCTCTTCTTGCCATTGCTCAAGATTTCCCGATCCTCAATAAACCAATCAGCTTGAATCAGATCGATCAGCTCAACAAAGAAGAGCAGGATCTCATGGGAGGTGTAGTATGGAGCGCCGAAAGAGAGATCTGGTCAGTGTGTCGGTGAGATCAAATAGACGCGTCAAACGGATGAGTACCACTCGCCATCGTAGTTGCAGCAAGTACAGGAGTAGACGAGCTAACTGCCAAAAGCCATAACCTAGCTCTGGTACCATGTAAAGAAAGTAAAATCAGAGAAACAAATAATGAATTCACTATATCATTCAAATATAAACCAGTAATTAAAAGACTTTGCGAGTGGGAATGCAAGGAGAATGATTGATAAACACTCTAAAAATATCATCTAAAGCATGGCACCAGTAGTTGGTTTCTGAAGTTCCCCCTAAGCCCTTCAAGTGTCTTAACTCGTACTTATCATATATACAATATTTATATATATTCTAACATCACATATGTTTGTTCCCCACACACAAAAATCTAACAAAAATGGAAAAAGGAGAATGAAAACCATGACAAACCTTCAGACCTATCCATTCATATCATAATAATTAATATTGTTAGAGACTTGAAAGAGATCATTCCATATATTAGGGAAAGTTCATAGTACCATTATATTAAATCCTTCTATATGGTATTTTAACAAGTACCATATAGGCGTCTTTCCAACCTTATGAGAAATACATATACTGTCCGATACCCTTAACTCTTGCATGCAAATCTTTTACTACAACCACGAGTATATATCCTTCTTCTCTTCATCATCTTCTTCAATATATACATTTACATATAAATGGTGCATAGTTAGATGCAATTCTAAATGCAGTGAATTTCTAATTGTAGTGAAATCAAATCTAGTATTTTGTTGGATGTATCTAAAAATATTGTATTATAAGATTTACTGTTATTTTAATGATTTTAAGTATATTTTGATTAATTTAACTATTAAATTTAAATTTATTAGCATATTATTAAAAATTTTATTGTATTTTAAACTTTTGAATATAATTATTAACCCCACAAAAAAAGCATCTCTATAATTTTTATCCATTTTTAACCAGTTATTTAATAGTTTTAATTATTAATTTTATTATAAAGTTATTTCTTAAACTTATTATAAGAATTTATATGTTTTCTACTATTCATGTGTCATGCCCCACCCCCCAAGCCGGACCCGCTGACAGACCAGCCGCATCTAACAGAGCTGGGCCCCACTGAGTGCAAGGCCTCATATCTCAAATCTAGTTAGAGTCAATCCCAACAACCAAAACAAGGAACACAAAATGCATAAATATAGACCAGATAATAGAACATAGAAATAATTCATATATAGGCTTTAATAGCCCTACATAAACATAGAATGTCACACTCAACAGTTTGAAGCAAAAGTCCAATCTCACTCACTGACTGCTACAAGAACTAGACCCCAGGAAACCCCTGTTCCTAAGCTTGCTTCTCATTTGAAAGACGGAGAAAATATATAATACATGAGCCATAAGGACTCAGTAAGATCGCAACATAACAAAAGAATTATGAGATAACTGCAGAAATAAAAGTATAACAGACAGAAATACAGAAAATAATTAAAACAAAAAATAATCAGAATATAAAAATAATCAGAATACAGAAATGCGTGAAAAATAAAAATGTACATCTTTCTGAGTAATAAACAGAATTAACTGCTCGAGGCTGGATCTTCGACTGTGAAGTCGGAACAGACAGAATATCAACTATCGAAGCCGGATCTTCGACCATAGTCGGAATAGACACTCATGTTCGGTAGCGCTACTACAGAAACCATGCGCAGATGCTAGGACTTACTCCTAGCTGGGTAATTTGTCAGAAATGGAGATGTACTAAAACCGCAGTAAATTATAGAGTATAGACAGTAAAATACCGACTAAATCGATTCGCGACATACTTAGATTAAATAAATAAATAAATAAATAACAAGTGCAGGATAATAATAAATAATAAAAGCACCAACCGAAATAATACAAGAATTTCAAGAATAAAATAAATTCTAAATAATTACATAATTACCGTACACCACAGATACAGAGTTATACGGGTGCGAGAACCTACCTATTCCGAACTACGAAGGTGTAAAATTAACTCCCACGAATTAAGGGCTTGCTATAAACCAATCGTAAGGCTCTAATTCGGGTGTTTAAACAGCATACCTCTCACAATACAAAAGCAGCTGAGCTGTAAGCGATGACCATCAACTTGTAAGCATTCACTTAAATTTACTGGCATTTACACAAACAATCCACCAAAAGATGATAGCATACTCTTAAATAACACAATCCAAAATACATAATTGTAAACATACGCAGACCATGAAAAGAACACAACACATAAAGCATGAAACAATGAACATATGGAGGAAGTCATGTGAAAATTTAGCACTCCAAAGGGATTCCAAATATGGTTTCTCTGCAATTCTAATCTATCACTGTATAAACCTAAATTTTGGCTTCTAAGATGCAAAGTATGGCCAGAACAAACAAAAGCCAATTTTGCCAAAAAAAAAAAAATGTATATCAGGTCTAGCTTAATACAAGCGCATAAACCAACAAGACTGAGAAACCTAGCCTTATATAAACATATTGATACACACCACATTAAATAATGGAGAATTATTAAATACCAGAACATGGGTGAATCATCACTGCCTTTCAAAATCATAAAAATAGAATTGAGAGACCAAAAATCAAGAAAAAAGCAGGGTAAATTGAACCCCATGCTTTCATATGAATTTGAGTTATATCGGAGGTTAAATATTAGAGAATTGCTAATCGATGATTCAGAGGTCCAAGAAAAACAGATTTAGACCACCAGATCAAGCCAATCATACTCAAACAAACTCCAAAAAAAAAATATCAAAGACAACAAAACCCCTCTAAAATTTCAAGAAAAAGAAAGCATTGATGAAGAGATCCACAAATCAGATGCAAAGAAACTAAATTCATACCTCTCGTAAGCTGAAGAATCACTCCTGAATCCGAGATCTGGGGAAGATAGCAGACTCTCTCTCTCTAAGTGTCCCTCTCCCTCACCCACAAACACAATATTAAGCTTTAAAACAACCCTTAATTTCAGAAAAATGACAATCAAAAGAGACCAAAAGTCAAACAAGTGGGGTAGGCATGGTCAGGTATCCAATGCTATCAATAATGTAAATATTACATCATGAATGTTTATAATATTTGTTTGGCCTTGTTGATCACATGTAGATAATATGCTATGCATGTGAGGAAGTAAACAAACAATGGATTTGGTTTTACAACCAAATTGACAGTAAAACCAAATTCGTCATTGGATGTAATATTATGAGTTATATGAGTTTTTGAAATTCTGTGTACTAAACACTAGATTTTCAAAAACCTAATAACTCACATGTAACTTCAAAACCCTCCAACAAGCAATACCATAGTAAACCAGGAGCACTTCATATTCATCATCATCAAAAGAGAGAAATAACCAAGATATGAAGGAAATAGAAGCTAAACAATATCAAGAACAAGAAGCACAACATGAACAAGAGGTGCAACTTAGCAAAACCCTAAGAAGAGCAGTCCTCACGGCGAACTTCACTGTGATGGTTTTAGGCTGCACATATAGTAAACATTCGAAACCGTACTTGATAACACAACTTGTTCCTAGCTAGTTTAGGCCTTGGCATACTCATTAGAATCGACAATCTTCTCTACGCCTACAGTTTCTCCTAACTTCCTATTTTAACTTCTCTACGCCTACGGTTTCTCTTTGTATTTTTTATAGTGAAGCAGAAATTCTCTGCTTGTTCTATTAATGCTGTGGCTTTCCTGAGTTTGGGAGCACTGATATTGGGGTTAAATTCAAATGAAGAAAAGCCAGAAGGGGAGTCTAAAGAAGAGTGCTTTGAAGGGTTCTTCATGACATTTGCTACTCTTATTTTGTATGCTTTTGTTGTTCCGGTGGTTCAGCTTACTTATTGAAAGGTAAAGAAGGCAATGACATATACTCTTGGTATGAAAATTCAAGTTTCTATGGGACTGTTTGCCACTGTCTTTTGTATTATAGACATGTTCTCAGTGGAGTGGAATACCATTTAATTAATTTTTATAAATACTTTTTTGTTGAAAAGACTTTTCCATGCCCAATAAATAAAAACATAGATTGCCTTTGAAAGTTCAACATCTCTAGAAAAACGTAATAGATCTCTATGGAGTTGATTTATAACTTGTTAGGTTGTTTTTCTCTTAAGAAATTAAAGTAAAACCACTATCATTTAAATCTAGAAAATAGAGGTGGCTGGTTTAGTGCCAAATGGCCTTTTAAAGGTTGGTCAATTCCTTTTAAAAAACAATTTCTATCATTTAAACCTAAAATCATTTTTGAAATGCGGTCTAGACTGTTTAGCTTTGTAAGTATTTAATTGAGGAATGGTGAAGATCCATTAACGTCTTCATAAATAATTTGATTATAAAAATAATTGCATAAAAATTTCATAATAGAAAACATTTTATAACTAGTTAATGAATTTAATATCATTTTATTTAATTGTACAAACATTAGATAAGTTAAAGAAATAGAGCTTGTTATTTCCATTTCTGATTGCTAATGTATGTTTCCAATAAATGAAAAAGACGTATAAAAGAGTGAAATGGTTGGGTCCATAATTAATGAAACTTTCTAGTTTAATTTGAATCATTAGTTCTATCTTGAGGCATCCATCTAGATATGTGACAAATAAATCTCATCAAACTTAAAACTTAAGTACTTGTTAATGAAAGTATTAAGTGTAGCCAAAGCTAAGGTGGTGTGAAGGATAAAGCAAGGAGCTCAAGTGATGGAACAATCAGTCAATAGATTGAGTCTTGGTAGTTGAACCTTCATCGCTTCTAAGTTAGTGGTTTATTAAGGCACACTACATAACTTTATATAAGACATGAATCTTGTGTAATTTGAGGAATCAAATCAATAAGAGAGTTAGCTTCATTCCTCCTCTAACTATGTGATATCTCTTAACTTTTGGAAATTGTCTGCGAGTTAATATCCGATGAATACCCAACATACGTGGTATCAGAGCAAGGTTGAAAAGTTAGTAAAGCTCATGATGACCAACGGTATTGGCATGAATATCTTTCAACCTCTGCAGCCAGTGTTCAATGGTGACTTTTACGAACACTGGAGCATCAAGATACGAACGTTGTTTAAATCACAAGACTTGTGGGATTTAGTAAAAGCTAGATATTATGAGCATGGCGATGAATCTCAACAGAAGGACAATCACAAGAGGGACTCGAAGGTGGTGTTCCTCATTCAGCAAGCCGTCCATTAAACAATCTTCCCTCGGATAGCTGCAGCTACAACTCAAGTTAGGCATGGATTACCTTCCAAACTGAGTTTCAAGGTTCATTAAAAAATGTTGCAGTAAAGCTGCGAACCTTGCTACAGGAGTTGGAGACATTGCAAATAAAAAGTAATGAGATAGTGGAAGCCTTCATCTTAAGAGTAACTGGGATAATAAATCAAATACGGGTGTATGGAAATCCTATCACAAACTAGACCATTGTGTCAAAGGTCCTAAGAAGTCTGACTACGCGTTTAATCACGTTGTTGTTACAATTAAAGAAGCAAAGGACCTCTCTATCCTTACTCTAGATGAACTTAGCAGCTCACTTTAGGCTCACAAAGTTTGACTCAACAAAAACTCAGAAAACAATGAAGAGAAAGCTCTCCAAGTTGAAGGAGAACCAGCTGAAGGGAAGAAGCATGGAAGAGTATACAACAGAGGCAGAGGGAGAGGTATGTACCGAGGAAGGAGTAGAGGTAGAGGAAGACATGTAGAACAACGGCCACAACAGCATCACGGAGACATGAAGAGCTATAGAAGTGGCATCCAGTGTCACAATTGCAAGAAGTATGGGCATGTTAAAGCAAAGTGTTGGTTTAAGGAGAAGATAGTAAATGTGGCTGAAGAATAGCATGTAAGTAACCTCTTTATGGTTTAGTGTAATTCTAATCAAGCTCCATGCAGTGTATGTGTTGGTGGATATATAGTGGTTGTTCCAACCACATGACAAGGAGAAAGGAGATCTTCGTTGATTTGGATGAGGCTCAAAGAGTGACTAGGAGGCTTGGCAAGAACAATGGAGATTGTGATTGAGCAAGGCAAAGTGAAGAGGGTGCAGAGCATTCAGTATGTTCCTAGCTTGGCTCACAATTTGTTAAGCGTTTGGCAGCTAGTATCAAGTAGGTATATTGTCTCATTTGATAAAGAAATGTGCAACATTAGAGAGGAGCATATTGGGCAAGCTATGGCAAAAATTCAGATGACAAGAAACCGTATGTTTTCTCTGGAGATATCAAGCATGGAAAACCTTAGTTTGATGCTAACAGATGTTAAGAACTCATCCAAATGGCATCTTCGATACAAGCATCTGAATACAAAAAGGTTGAAGCTGAAGCTATTAAGTCAGAAGAAGATGGTACAAGGGCTTTCTGAGATCACAGAAGTGGAGTTCTGTGAGAACTGACTGTATGGCAAGCAAGCATGAAGCTTCTTTCCATCTGGGAGAACCTGGAAGGACTCTACATCTCTGGATCTCATTCATGCAGACTTATGTGGACCTATGAACACTGAGTTAATGGGAGGTAACAAATTTTTTCTTCTATTTACTGATGACTATGGCAGGATGTCATGGGTGTACTTTGTCAAAAATAAGTCACAAACATTGAAGTTGTTTGCCCAATTCAAAGCACTAGTGCAGAAGCAGAGTGGTCAGGTTATCAAATGGTTACACTCAAATTGTGAAGGAGAATTCACATCAAGAGAATTCAAAGACCTTTGCAAAGGTTGTGGGATTCACAGAGAACTTACCACACCAAATACTCCTCAACAGAACGGAGTTGCAAAGAGGAAGAACCGCTCAGTCATTGAAACAACGAGGTGTTTGCTTAAAGAAAGACCATCGCCAAATCAATTCTAGGCTGAGGCTATTGCAACGTCAGTTTATCTGTTGAATCTTTCTGCCACTAAAGCTGTGAAGAATCACACTCCATTTGAAGTCTAAAAGAATATACATCCCACTATAAGGCATTTATGAGTATTTGGATGTATTACTTATGTACTAATTGCTCACAAAAAATCCAAAAACTTGACACAAAAGCAGAAAAATGTATATTTAAAGGGTATAGCACATAATCAAAGGCATATAGACTTTACAACCCTATTACTAGTAGGGTTATTGTTAGTCAGGATGTAGTCTTCCATCAAGATGCCAGGTGGAAATAGGATGAAGCAAATGTAGAAAAAACAAGTCAAGTTACTTCTCGAGTTTGAAGAAGCCACACCAAATGCAACAGCTTCCTCAAATGAAGGCAGAAGGAGTGTTGAAGGAGCAAACGACAATACATGAAGCCATAATGAAGAGATAATAAGTCCAGCCTGCAAGTGGAGATCATTCAGCAAAGACAGAAGTAGAGAAAGGTTCAACAACTCCATTAAGTGATAACTCTGATGTGAGGAGTCGAAGGCAGGTCAAATCATTAAGCGAAATATATGAAAACTATACTTTCATTCTCAATATTACTGATCCAATATCATATGAAGATGTAGCAAACTCACAGGAGTGCTGCAATGCGACGGAGTAAGAGATTTCAGCAACTCAGAGAAAGAAAAGTTGACAGTTTCTGATATTACCAAAAGGAAAGCATGCTATCATTTTGAGGTGGATACATAAAATGAAGCTTGGTGTCGATGGGAATGTACATAGATGCAAGGCTCGGCTTATGGCTAGAGGGTACTTGCAAAAGCAAGATGTGAACTTCAATGAAACGTTCTCATCGGTGGCCAGATTTGAGACAATACGGATGCTACTTGAACTAGCGGCTCAATGGCAATGGAGAGTACCTCAACTTGACGTGAAGTCGGCCTTGTTGAATGATGAGTTTTGGGAAGAAGTGTATGTAAATCATCATGAAGGTTTTGTGGTCAAAGGAAGTGAGAGCAAAGTATATAGGCTAAAGAAAGCACTGTATTGGCTAAAGCAAGCCCGCAGGGCCTGGTATGCGAATATCAACAAGCATTTTATTCAACAAGGGTTTGAGAGATGTGAGAGTGAAACCCACACTGTGCAAGAAGAAGCATGATGATGGAGTATTGTTGGTTTGCTTGTATGTAGATGACATCATCTATACGGGGTCAACAGAATCACTACTTGATGATTTTAAGCAGAAGATGATGAGAAGCTTCCAAATGATAGATTTGAGACTACTACAATACTTCTTAGGTTTGGAAGTGATACAAGAGGATGCAGTAATCTTCATTTGCCAAAATAGGTATGTAGAAATGTTACTCAAAAAGTTTAACAGGTTCAACTGCAAGTCAACAACCACTCCTATGAACTCAGGTGAAAAGTTGAAGCTATGTGATGAATCTAGTGAAGCCGATGCACAAATCTACAAAAGTCTAGTAGGAGGACTTATATATCTAACACACACTCGTCCGAACATTTCCTTCTCGTTTGGGATCATATCAAGATTCATGAACAATCCTTCAAGGCAGCATCTTGGCGTTGCAAGATGAATTCTAAGGTATATAACTGGAACATTGAACTATGGATTACATTACACACAGGTCTCCAACTTCAAACTGAGGAGCTTCACTAATAGCTACTGAACCAGATCCATTGAAGACAAAAACAACACATTTGGGAGTGTTTTCTTTATGGGATCAGCTGCCATCACCTGAAGTTCTAAAAAGTAGGACATAACAGCCTTATCAACAATAGAAGCCGAATTTGTATCTACTACTACCTCTGCTTGTCAGGCTGTGTGGTTAAGGAGGCTACTATAGAGTATAGGTTATCCACAGAAAGATGGAACAAAGATCTATTTTGATAATAGATCAGCCATAGCCCTCACCAAAAACACCATTCAACATGGGTCAACGAAGCACATTGACATTCGCTTTCACTTCATCAGGGATCTAGTTGCAAATAATTTTATTACTCTAAAGTTCTACAACTCAGAACTTTAGAAAATGTTAATGTATCTAATGAAGCACATTCATATTCGTGTTGCAAATACTTTTTACTTAATTATTTTTTATAATAAAATTATTTATGAAAATGTTAATGTATCTATTGGGCATGGAAAGCCTTTTCAACAAAAAAATATTTATACAAATTAATTTAAAGGTATTCCACTCCACTAAGAACATGTCAATAGTACAAAAGACAGTGGCAAAGAGTTCCATAACAACTTGCATTTCCATAACAAAACAAAAGTATAAGTGATTCCCTCCTTTGCCTTTGAATAAGTGAGCTCAACCACTGGAAGAACAAAAGCATACAAAATAACAGCACCAGGTCTCATGAAGAACCCTTCAAATTACTTTCCTTTAGACTCCCCCTCTGGCCTATCTCCATTTGAATTCAATCCTAATATCAGTGCTCCAAAACTCAGCAAAGCCATAGCATTAATTGAACAAGCATTGAATTTCTACTTCACTATAAGAAATGTAAACAATGCTTCACTGAGTGGATATCAAGATAGAAGAAGTGTGAAATAGGAAGGTAGGAGAAACCATAGGCGTAGAGAAGATTGTTGATTCTGATGAGTATGCCATGGTCTAAACTAGCTAGGAACAAGCTTTGTGCTATCAATTGGTAAAATTCTTAGAATAGTCCCTAAGTGCGCCCTATTAGTCCCTCTAATCTAATGTGGGCCTTTTAAGTCCCTCTATTATCTTAATCGAGAAATTACAGTCCACCGACTAACAACCGTTATATGTGCCGTTTGGGAATGTTGATGTGGGTGCTAATGTGGAGCCACATGAAATTCCAGTCCATCCCATTTCCTTCTTGAAAATGCCTATTTTTCAAGCTCCACTTCCTTTTCTTCCTCTTTGTTTAAACGTAACTCAACTTCCTTTTTTTGCCTCTCTTTCTCTCTCTTTCTTCAGTTCATGCAATCCAGTTCATAGCCATGGTCTTCTTTGATAAGCTTCTAATATCTCTTCTTCTCTTCCTCTCAGTTTTCCACCGCAACTCCGCCACGGGGGAGCCTTTCTTCTCCTTCTTCAACCAGAGCTCTACCACCATCCAGATGCCTACCCATCTCAGCTTCAATTTAGTGACAACTTCCTTCGATCCCAGTTGTGATGTTCCCCTTGCTACGCCGGAGAAGAACTCCCAACAAAGCTCTGTTCTCAGAGGCAACCCTACATCAGCCAGTAATTGTCTCGCAGTCTCTTAAGCTTCACTTCAAGTACCAGTCAACGAAGAGCGAAGCGAAGCACTAAGAGTCAGCAATCGCCTCGCAACCTCTTAAATTCCATCCCACTGCACCAGCTCACAATGATTTGCTCTTTTCATTGCCACATAAGCATTATAGAATGTCATGTGACTCCATATTAGCATTCCAAGATGGCACAAGTAACGATAGTTAGTCGGTGGACTAAAATTTCTCGATTAAGATAATTGAGGGACTTAACAGACTCACATTAGAATAGAGAGACTAAAAGGGCACCCTTAAGGCCATACAGGGATTATTCTAAGATAATATAAGGCTGTGTTTGATTGGCAACATGGAAAATGGGTGGAAAAGAAAATTTTTCCATGGAAAAGTTTTCTATGGAAAAATTTTCCATGGAAAACGAACAAATACACATTTGATTGGCATTATTTTCTAGCCAGAAAATCAAAAACTTTTCATGAAAAATTTTGATTTTGTTGTTTGATTGCTTGTATTTTCCATGGGAAATATAACATTTTTCATGGAAAAAGCCACATATGTTGTTTGATTGTATCAATTTTCCATGGAAAATGTCATATTTTCCAAAGAAAATTTTCTCCATGAAAATATTTTTGCCTACCTAAAATGCTATTTAATCCCAATAAATCATTGTTTAAGATTTTGTAATAGATATTTTTTGTGTACACAAGAATTCAATCTCAAAATTAATTCAAATTTTTTTCGATCTCTTTCTTTTCCTATTGAAACCCTAAAAACAAAAAAACGAGGGTTAAGGTGAAATCGATAACTTGCAAACATAAACTCATCCATGGACAGTGAAGAAGATGAAAAATTATCAAGAAATTGGGGAAGAATTGATAAAAAGAAAAAAAAAAGAAGCAAACCTTGAAGATCTCGGCCGCCCTTTCTCTCCCTCTCGCGATGATGATCTAGCTTGCAATTTGCATATCACCCCCTAAATTAATTAAAAATCCTAGGTCTTTAATTTTTCAAAAAACCCCCTCTATTTTTCATGGAAAAGTTTTCCTAGGGTTGAGGTAGGAAAAATTTTCCCTTGTTTTGAGGGAAAATAGGGTCACGTGACCACCTCCATGGAAAAATTTTCCATGGAAAATTTAGGCAATCAAACAGCCTTTTTTTGTGGAAAATGGCCTATGGAAAATTTTTCCATGGAAAATTTAGGCAATCAAACGCACCCTAAGATAATTATGAGAGGGATAAAGACTACAACGTAGCCGGCAGTGTGAATCCAACTTGAAAGCCATATAAGATGGCCACCATGAACAAAGTAGAGGCAAAGAAGGAGAAGGCTTGCTATGTAGCCTAAAACAATCACAATGAAGTTCACTGTGAGGACTGCTCTGCTTAGGGTTTTGCTAAGTTGCACCTCTTGTTCATGTTGTGCTTCTTGTTCTTGATGTTGTTGAGCTTCTATTTCCTTCATATCTTCTTTATTTATCTCTTTTGATGATGAAGTGCTCCTGGCTTACTCTATGTATATGTATATAATGAAGATGGTGAAGAGGAGGATACATATTCTTGTGGTTATGGTGAAGGATATGCAAGCAAGAGTTAAGGATTGATATGCTCCCTTGTGTATCCGCAAATATACGGGTCGTACAAGTAGTATAATATACCCAAAGGGATTGGGTAGTTGAATCCTCAGGGACTGGTATAGCTTTTAGTACTCTCTCGCTTCTTAATATCTAGTCGACTAAAATTGAGGTGAAAGGGACTAAGGCTTAGAAGGGAAATGAGGAGGAAGGGAAGAACAGTGAGGAAGGTCCTGATAAGTTGCTCAATTAGGGATAGGACCCCGGATTAATACCTTGGTGCCAATCGTACTCGAATTCTTGCAGGGTTTATCAGGAGTGTCTCAGTGTCTTATGTTCTAGAACATTTGTTGCCGCTATGGGGAAGATAACGGGATGAGGTTGAGGGTACGACGCAATCTCTATTCTTCTCAAAGACAATCACTAAGATAAACAAGCTAAGAATGCAACATGCGTCGGAAAACACTCAAGCTACACAATCAACCAACAATCAAGCATACAACCCAAGGTCTAACAAAGAGGATAAAAGACTTCCATAAATGCTACAATAAATGAGTTCAAATACAATCAATAACCAAGTTCTTAACTGGGGCACCCAAGTGGATTAGCCCCTCATAGGTTCAATCAACAAGATAACACCAAAGAAAACAAATACAGAAGAAATCAAAGACTCCCTATTTGCTTGCATTCTTATTGAGATCTGAGGTTCTGATGATGATGAGAATGCACCCCTAGAATTGGCCTATGATTCGCTCTTGGATCTTCCCTTGACGGTGGTAAAAGCTGTATAAAAACACTCATTCCTTAGCCTCTGCCGTTCACAGCCAAAAAATCCTTCAAAAACTAACTTTCAGTGCTTTTAACCTAGCTCTCGATGCGAGCACGACCGTGCTTAGGCCGTGCTTCAAGCCGTGCAGTTTACAGGTAATTGGAGATTCTAAATTTTCGCTAGGCTGTGAAGTGTATGGGCTAGAACACGCCCGTGCCTAGGCCGTGCTTCCATCTGCACGACCGTGCTCTGAGAACTGTGACCGTGCTTCTGATTTCTTAGATCTTCTGTAATTTGCACGGCTGAAAAGCACTGCCGTGCTTTGGCCATGCTTGCCTTGACGAACTCCCTAGTAGGTCCTTTTGCTATAAATCCTCTTCGAAAACACTTGTTATCGCTCCAAGACCTAAATAACTGCACAATGAACCAAAAATAACTCAAATAGCACTGAACTAGGAAGATAGTGACTTGAGAACAAGGAAATAGTGGGTATAAAATGGGTAAAATATATATATATATATATATATATATATATATATAATGCACTCATCAAGGATATAGGAAAGTATATATAGCTCTCGTAAGGTTGGAAAGAAGCTGATATGGTACTTGTTAAGATACCATATATAAGGATTTAATATTAATGGTGCTATGTGTTGGGTGTATGCCCTCAAATGCTATTATAATGAGAATATTTGTATTACATGTTTTTTATTATTAATAATAGGTATTCATTTTGATGTTCATATTAAACTTGTGTTGCCATTTTAATAAATTTTGAACAATATAGTCTGTGTGTGCTGCCAAGTTAGCATTTAACTTATTATGGGATAATAAGAAAGACATTATAAGAGTTTGGTACTTGTATACTTAAATAGTTCGTAAATCAAAGAATCTTTAATTTGACATTTAAGATTAATAACTTGTATGACATATGTTTTAACAAAAAGTATTAGTCGAACACTATGGGATAGTAGTAGCATGTGTCATAAGTGGGAGTAAGGTATTTGAATATGATTCGTTACAATCCGATCACACAGGTTTTACTCTTTCACTATCAATGATTGGATTGTGGATTTTGATCTTATGAATAAACCTTTGACCTGAGATATCATGATCACAATGTGCTTGTGATGTTTAGTCTTTTATTAAAGTTGTTAGACACAATTTACGCTTATTAGGGTCAACCTCGAAGTGCAGCTATATCGAGCAAGTAGTAGTTGTGAGTGGTCACCAAGAAGATATTTGTTCTTACTTAAATAAACGAGTTACTATCCTAGGCGATCATATATAAGTGAGATTAGAATATCTTGGTCAAAGCAATCAAACTTATTGTGTGGAACACGAAGCGGAGTTTGATAATCTTACTCTACTATGGTTGTTAGCATATGATCGAGTTTTGTGAATTTGATATTATCGATGGCTCTCACTTGGTTAGGATACAAGAACAAAGGTTTATACACATATGGTAATCATAATTGAAAAGGTTCATAATGAGCTATTTGTGTTTGATTACGATACGATGTGTGGCTATAAGCCGGTGTTACCTACTTCCTTTGGTATCCTTCCATTGCTAATTAGGACGAACCTAGAGAGTCATGATTAAAAAAATTCAAAATCACTCTCATTTTGAGTGTAAGGGTAATATTATCAATACACAATTTACTTCATTTGATGAAATATAAATGTAAATTGAGTTAGAGTTTTCTTTTCAGATTGAATTTTTATCAAAGTTTGATTGGATCAAATAATTAATTAAAATTACAAATACTTGAGCATAAAAATTATTTTAATTGTTTTAGACTCATATTTTTATTAGGATTACTCTATGATAGGATAATATTTATTATTTTCTATGAAGTCCCTATAATCATATTTCTGTTAGGATTCCATTATAAGATGATGTTTGTCATGTTTTGTAAAATCCTTATAAATATGACTCATCTCTAACCCAATGGTGTGCATGTGAAAAATGTAATTCTACAAACTTGTGAGAATGGTTCTCCAATCTCTTTCTTCATTTCTAATTCTAGCCGATATTTCAGAGAGGAAAAAGAGGTTGTTTCTAGAGTAATGCGTGTAATCTAGAAATATGGGACCTTTGTTCGACGTTAGAAAGTCTCATACGATCCGAGGAACGAATTTGACACATAAAAAAAAATTAAAAAATTAGAAGATATTTTTTAAATCTTAATGATAAAATTAGAATTAAATTTTAGGTTATTTATCAAATCAACTAATTAATATCACAATTTTATTTCGCTTCCACAAGAGGTTGATTTGTTTTGTTTTTGTAGAATTTTGTGATATAGGAATGGACAGATTCTACTCTCTAATGATATTTGTTGTTATAATATGAATTGATAGGTCTGGAGGTTTGTCATGGTTTTCATTCCCTTTTGTTTTCTTTTTTTTTTCTTTGTGTGGGGAACAAACATCTATGATGTTATTCATACACAAATATTGTACATATAATTATCACAAGTTAAGACATTGGAAGGGTTTTTTGGTAACTAAAGAATCCAATTATTGATGCCCTGCTTTAGGTGATATTTTCAGAGTGTTTATCAATCATTCTCCTTGCATTCCCACTTGCAAAGTCCTTTAATTACTGGTTTCTATGTGAACGAGCCATTTGTCAAAATTTTGTTTTGATGGTGTGAATGTGGAATTTTAGTGCAGTGACCAACAAATTAAATCATATGTATGAGCTAGATTTGAAAGTAACAATTGACTAACAACTTGATAAATAGTTCCAATTGTATAAAAGATATTATATATGTTATTCAAAGTTAACATGTCACTTAAACAACAGTGTAGAGGAAAACAAGTTTAATTTGACTACGACTCATCTTCCTATTAGTTTAATATATGATACATATAAGATATATGGATCAAATCTTTCTATTTTGTTGAAATTATTTTTTTTATAACTTCACATATAACCACAAAAGTAATCATTTTTTATTTGTGCTACTAAATATTAGTTGAACTATTGGGCATATGAACCCCATGTATTAGTGGAAAATTCAGCAGAGGACCTCAAAGATAATTGTTACAAAAGACTAACTAGATAGTGCAGACATAATATTTAATAGCATTGATTTAATAGAAGAATTTTAGCACTCGAAAACTTAGCGGAATATCAAACCTAGATTTGGCAATGAGTTGATACCAATGATTTAATATAGGAAGTATTAATATAGGAAGTACAACACTCAAAACTTTAGTTAAATATTAAACTCATGCCCTTGGAGAACATTAATGGTCATTTATTGTTTAATCTTACAATGAGTATTTTTTAATTCATGGGGCGTGTTTATTTTGGAGTAAATGGGAGGAAGTCAGGAAGTGGATGAAATGTCACTTCTCTAAAGTGGTGGAAAATTGTGAAAGTGATATGACTTCTACCACTTTATGTGTTTATTTTGCAGAAAATTTTTTTCATAAAGTGCTCATTTTTCCACTAATGGTGTTCATTTCGATGTAAGTGATGTCACTTCCGAAGAGTCTTTGGAAGTAGGAGGAAGTGAGCACTCACTTCTCTCACTTCCTCCCACTTCGGTATAAAAAATGCTGAAGTGAGTTATAACTAAAACTCACTTTAGTCTGAAGTGGGGGAAGTGGCCACTTCTCGACTTCAGAGGAAAAGAACATCAGAAGTGGAGGAAGTCAGTACACTTCCCCCCACTTACACTCAAATAAACACGCCCGAAGTGAATAATACCTCAATTGCTACCATCCATACTAATCATGTCATTTTAAAATTTTAGTTTATTATAATAAAATCTAAACATAAACACATTAATACTATTTTGATAATTCAATTACAATGATGAATTTTTTCATTAGTAGACAATGCATCACAAGTTGCAATGTAGCTTTCCAATTCATTGTTTCTCTACACCGACGGTGATATACATAAATTTGAACAAATTTTATTCTTATCAAAATTACTCACAATTTATAGATTGATTATAATTTTACCAAATTAGAGCTAGGATTTTGAGTTTGAACAGTGTTAGCATTTCATTGTCGTATATATATATTTTAGAGATGAGCTTTGGGATTTATTTTTGTTGTAATTTCTCTGAAACATTTTCTTCAACATAGTTTGTCTCAAATTTTGATGTGTTTCTTTTATGTAAATTTTTGCATCTTTTCCTTTCTTTTCTGGCTTGTTGTATTGGTTAATTTTTTTTTCTAATAAAATTTAACAATGAATTGGCATTTCCAACTTATCCAAGAAAGTCATCAAAAAGATAAAGACCAAATCTCTTTTAACGCATGCAGTATATCTGTTAAAAATCATAATCATAATCATAATTCTTGTAATGACCAGGACATTAATGATTGCCATTATAAAGAAATGCTCCATGTGCGAAGGAAGACATTAATAAGTAGCATCAAATGAGAAATATATGTTTTATTTTTTTCTTTAAAATATAAACAATTATTTTGAGAAGAATTGGTCCGAATTCTTTATTTTTGATTTGTGAAAATAAATTGAGAGCCAATTTTCCCTCACAAAAATAGCATATACACATCAACACATCAACACACACACTCCAGGCAATATTTGGATGAGCTGAATTATCATCCAAATAGAACTTTTAATAATATACTGAAAAATTAAATATACAGCGGAAGAGAACTTTTGGCGTGTGATGAGAAACATAAGAAAGGATGATTAAATATCAACACTAATTAAAAATGAGAATTAATATCAAACATGTATGTTTCTAATCTACTAGCATGAAAACATGAAGTTATATTTGGAAGAGCTATTTTCAACATAACAATTAACTTGGAGGATCTCTCTTGAAGTGCAAGCAAGTTTAAAACCAAATGAAGATATAATCTTTGACAAGTGAATAAATCATGGAAGGTCAACTATTTAGAGGACAATATTATTTAAAGTCTATTTTGGTGTAAAGTTAAATGAAGACAAAAACTAAAAAAGACAAAGCAAGGGAGCAAAATATATCTTGAAGACAATATTTATCATGACAACTTGAAACTCTGATTTGGAGAAAAGATTGAAGCTATTTATGGGCGGATCTATACGAAAACATTGCTACATGAAGAAGATTGAAACCAAGTTGGATGAATGAAGTTCAAATTTGGAAAACTCTAAAGAACTAAACTTGGATGAATTGGAAATCAAGTTTAGTTTGAAGATGATTGGAGAATCAAATTTGGATGAGTGAAGATCAACTTTGATGATTATGAAGACCAAACTTGGATGAATAAGAATCAAATTTAGTAAGAAAATTTGAATGTCTTTTGAAGGCCATCTTTGGTGAGATGGAGACGAGCCATGTGCGGTGCAACCTTTTTCTTGGAAAGATGGAGACGAGTCATGTGCGGTGCAACCCTTGAAGAGTGTACTACTAATAGGATGTCAGCATACAAGCCAGTCGCTAGCAGGTAGAGATAAGGAGGATTCGATAGCATCAACTCAAATTGACACAATTGGGAAGGCTTGAGGTGTCATGAGATTATGCTGTAACGAGGGTTAGAACTTAGTCACGATTAGCAGATAGGCCACGTTATAAGCTTAGTTAGAATTGGAGGTACAACTTCTAAGTTTGAAACGTATCTATGTTAGGATGTGGAGACATTATATAAGTGATCATACTATGAGATTCAGGATAGAACTGTCAAAGTGAGACACCATAGTGAGTGAGTGAGAGATCGAGTGGGTATTGGGCAATCAAGAGAGAGTTCTTATATACCTTTGTGAAATGAGTGCGTGTGTTGTATTCATATTTATTCTCCTATTTTAGTGGTTTTTATCTACTAACTTGGCCCTCCAAATGTAGGCAAGTTGTATGCCAAACTATGTAACTAATTTCGTGTGTCTCACTCTTTTAATTGTTTGCATTAATGTGTGCGTTCTTGTATGAGAGTTTAGGTGATTACTAACCCACAACACCTTACCAGAACTAATGGGTAACAAGCGCCCCCCATTTAAAAAATGATCGGGGACGTGCAGATGTGGAGTGCAACTACAAGCTCAACAAATATCGATTTCTTTACTTTGTGTGAGTTTTAAGGTTTGATTTCTGGTTATACCCAAAATAAACAAAATCTACAAGGGGATTTTGTGCCAAAAGATCAAGAGAAATTTGGCAAAATTAAGACCTTTCATGATAAAATTAGAATATTTTTATAAAATTATGAAAATTATAAAATTAAGAAATTAGAATTGGACTTCTCAATTGAGGTCATAGCTTTTGAAGCACAACTAATAAATATACATTTGAAATATTTCTTGGTAAACTTTAAAGATTGATTTTTTTGAAATATTTTCTTAAAAAAGATTTTATTAATATTATTTATTGATTTATGTTTATTTTAAGTTGTTCACAATGAGTATGTGTTTGTGCTGTGAGGCATGCTTTATGTTCTTTTTCCATCCAATTGAGAAATAATTATATATATGTGGGACTTTTGGTTTTTTGATATCATAGTGTTGGTGTTAAATAATCATTATTGGGGACTTATTCATAATTTTCTCAAAATAGATTATTTGCTTGCAAAACTTTTAAAAAATAGTTAACGCTTGTAAACGCTGTTCTTCTTTATATAAAATCTATTAAAAACATTTATTCAAATTTGAACTAGTGGTCACTTGTTTTTTTCAACCACATAAAATTTTTAAAATTGATTATTAATCATACCAAATTATCATATAATTAGGGGAAAATTACTGTTCACCCCTCGCGAATTTTCAAACTTCCTAAAACCCCCCTCCAACTTTTGCACACCCCGGACAGCCCTTCCGTTATAGTTTACTTCCCGTCTACCCCCTGCCAGTCACTTTAAATGTGTCTTTTGCATGAAATTCCATATTTGCCCTTTGAAATGGCGGGGAAAAAACCCGGCCGATCACATCACGTCATGTCCGCCCTTAATGCACACAATTGTGGGTTTTTTTCCCCTTCATGTTGGCTTTTTGTGAAATAGAGTTTAGAAGGCCAATTACATCTTCTTCTTCTTCTTCTTCTTCTCTTTCGCATTTGAGGTCTGGCCGTTCTTCGGTATTATGGAGAGTTTTTGTGCTATTGCTAGACACAACGGGGAGGGACGAGTGCTCATGTTCACGGCGCTGACTACTTGGGAGGTGGTGTTAGCTGAGATATGTCAGAGATGGGGTCTCGATACTTCCCGTGTGAGGGTGAAGTTTGTCACACCCGATGGACATAATACGGTTTGCCCGATAGAGAACGAGATCGACTTCCAGCGCATGTGTCATGTTTTCTCCATCTTAAAAGGCGATGTAGTTGATCTTGTTGTCGAGACGGATGGCGCGTCATCGCATCCTACTGAAAACGAGATCCTCTCGTGGTAATGTGGTAGTGCCAGATAGTTATGTAGTTGTATATGTTAGGTATTGGTTAGTAATTCTCTTCTGTTTAAGTTAGAGACGTTACCGTTTAATTTTGGGGTTCACCGTGTAAGTTCTCATGTTACTGTTTAACTATTGACTATACCGTTTACATTATGGAGTCTCTATTTAATGTTTGGCTGTAATGTTTACAATTTGATATTTACCATTTAACAAAATGATGTTTATGCTTAAATCCTAATCGTTTTCGTTGGAACTGAAGTGCTGGTAGGAATTCGGGATCTGGGAGCGCTTCTGTTCCACCTCATAGCGACCCTGACGGTCTTGCATGCGTACCCTCCTCGTCAGAACAACCTGAAATGTTGTCGTTGGACGTCGGACAACGTTTTGAAGGCGTTGAACATTTCAGAGACGCACTTCGAAATTTTGCCATCAAACGGAACTTTGACTTCAAATTTGTAAAGAACGAAAAACACCGGGTCACTGTGGAATGCGCTGCCACTGGTTGTGAATGGCGCGTGCATGCATCAAAGGAATATAACAGAAATACATTCAGAATCAAGACAATGGACCAGTCACACACTTGCGGCGGTGGAATTGGCTCGGCGTCACACCCGAAAGCTTCCAAAAAATGGGTAAGCGCACGAGTGATCCGAAGCTCAAGGACCGGCCCTTGTACAAGGCCATCGACATTCGAAGGACATGTTGCGGGAGCATGGTGTCCACATTCCATACAAGCGAGGCTTGGTTGGGAAAAGAACATGCCCGGGTGACCCTCGACGGCGGCGATGTCTCCGGCTACGACTTGTTGCTTTGGTACGTCGATAAGGTGGTTGAGACGAACCCCGCAAAGATCGCGTGTGTGGATAGGGACGGTGATCGGTTTAAGCGTGCGTTCTTCTCTTTCAGTGCGTGCATTTTGGGATTCAAGCGGGCATGCAGGCCGCTGCTGTTTCTCGATGGTACCCACCTCCTGGGAAAGTACCGGGGTACTCTGTTGGGTGCCACAGGTAAAGATGGGAACAATGGCTTCTTTCATGTCGCCTTCGCTATTGTCGACAATGAGACTGACGCCAACTGGACGTGGTTCCTTTCCAAGTTAGGTGATGCTTTATACGACGAGGGCGATTACGAGGAGATAATTACATTCGTGTCGGACAGGTCAAAGGGCCTTGTCAACGCGATTGCTAGAGTCTTCCCTTCATCCCCACATGCGTACTGCCTTCGACACTTGGAGGCCAATTTTATGAAAGCCAATGTCAGACTTGGGAAGGCATTGAGGGAGGAGTGCTGGTCTATATACTTTCGCATTGTGTGGGCATCGACGGCTAAAGAATTCGATGACACCGTCAATGAACTGCAGGCCGCATCACCCGAAGCCTATCAGTGGTTGATTCATAAGTCGGACATGGCACATTGGTCGAATTATCTGTTCAAAGGCAAACGCTGGGGGGAGATGTATTCAAACGTCGCGGAGTCGTTCAATGCTTGGATCAAAGAAGCTCGTCATTTGCCGGTGACGAAAATGGTCGACGCGATAAGGTTTTTCGCTTATACCGCTTAACATTTTGCTTTATCATTTAACACACATTGTCCATATTTAAAATACCACATAAGTGTTTTAATATAATTGTCTTCGTCTAACTTTCGGGAGTAACGTTTAATTTTTGACAATACCGTTTAACGCTTTGGATTTCTGTTTAAGTATCAATATATTCACTTCAATTTATTCAAACTTTATGATCTTCGTTGTGCAGGTTCAAGTTGATGCGCATGTTATGCACTCGCCGTGAGCAAGAGAACAAATGGGAGACCTACTTATGCTCGGATATACATTCGAAGGTTGAGGCGCTTGTTGTGGACCAGTGCAGCAATTCTGTAAATCTTGCCACCCGAGTTTGCTCATGTCGCAGATGGCAAGTTTTTGGTATCCCGTGCAAACACGCTTGCGCTGCAATAATGCAGACGGACACCAACGTCCATCGTTTTATAAGCGGCTACTTCACCGTCGACAGTTACAAGCTAGCGTATAAGGAAGCCATATTCCCCATACCCGACAATGAGCGGCCTACGGACGAAAATCGCGATCTGCGTTTGCGTCCGCCTGTGACGAGAAGGCAGCCTGGGCGTCCTAGACGAAGGAGGATCGAGTCCCAAACATTTGAGGTCCGCGAGTTGCATTGCAGCCGTTGCCACGCGTCCGGGCACAATCGAAGATCCTGAAATGAAACCGTCGTCGACTAACACCATCGTGAAGGAATAATTTATGAAGGGAAAGACATTTGTCTGGTGTAAACTTTTACTATTTAAAGAGGGACGTATAGAGTTAAACGGATGCTTCTGATGTTAAACGGTAAGTGTTGAGCTTAACTGGTAACATACATAATTACATAGAGAAACCGTAAATCAAACGGGATTCATATTTTTCAAACGGTGCCGGGAATATTTAAAAAGATAGTACTTTATTTTTCATATGATAACTGAAACTTAAACGATTATTTGAACATAGACCACTTCATTTTGGGATTCATTCATATTTCACCTTATTCGCGGAATGTGAAAATGGAAACATAGTCGTTTATCCGGACGAGTGCTTCATAGGTATTGCAAGTGACCCCTGTTTATAAACATGGAGAGCTTCATTATCTAGTTCGGTATGTTAATTACTATTTAATTAGCATAAGACTTATTTTATTACATGTTAATTACTATCTAATTTCTTTTTATTACTATTTAATTAGCATAAGACTTATTTTATTACGCGTAAGAAGTAGTCATCTCCATTAAAAAGTGTACGGTTTCGTTTTAACTGAAGTGTTGGCAGCCATTCGGAAAGGTGTAATGAAATCGAGTAAGAATAATTCTTAAATGAGACAAATAAGTTTTGGCTGTTTACTCAAGCCAAGAATGCGAAGTACAAAGCCCGGAAGACGATGAACAGAAGATGGTATATTTACATTGCAAAGTCTGGTACCTCAGACGAGAACGCCGAGTTGAATATAAAACAAAAACTAGCAAACATCCGCACGTATTTCGCCTTTAACCCTTGTTAGGCGTTATGTGGTTTTGTTGAAGCTTGGTCCTTCAACTTCGCTGGATGGACAAAGTCTGGTTTGTGTTCAAGCATTGATAGTTAAGCAAAGACAGTGGAAGTTAAATCGAGACTAGCAGAATTGGATGTGGTCAACGTATGTTGGCCAGAAAAGGCGATTGTTAAACGGGTACGAGTAAGAGTTAAACAGATACGGCTGGCCTTAAACGGTAACTCTCGTGGTTAAACGGGAAACCTTATAATTCAAACGAAACAGTGAAAGAAAACTGTAAGACAATATTTTGAAAGAATGAATTGCATTTGAAAGACTAGCGACAAATACTAAATTTACATTGACATGTCTTCCATGTCGATGGCAAATAATAAATTGAATTTAAACAACAAAGACAAAACTGCTTTACATTTGTTAAAGAATGGCCGTGATAAAGATAAACAATTCTACTTCACCGAAGGTGGGTGCATCCCTTTTTGTTGGATGCCGGCCGCACGCCCTTCCTTAAGTATGAGGGCAGTGTACTTCAATCTCAGATAAGATAGGTCTTTACGCGTTATGTGTAGTTTCTCGCCCTGGAGTAATTGCTCTATAAACTCCATGACATACACGGAGCAGTCGACACTTCCTTTTTTTTGTCGCGGTGTTTCATTGTCGTGAACAAGCGGGTAGTGTTTGGTCACCGTCTCTCCATACTCCATTTCGAGACAGGTGTCAAATAGTTCCCGCTGTCAAGGTGTACAAGTTGAGGTTAGAATAACAACCATCTATGAAACTCTATGGATCGATACATTCGGTTCCCAAAAGAACTTACCATTGCAACCGCGTCTTTGTCGTACTCTTCACTTTGGCATGAGGTGTAATGCCCGTACTCTTGGTTGTTATTGTCGAGCACCACGACATGAAAGTGGCCATTCATGATTATGGGAAGGATGGCAATGTCAACGTTATGAACGACTTTGGTGGCATCTCCGATCATAGCTAAAGTCGTCTCGTGTGCGTCTTCTCGCTTTGACATAAACAATGCCGAGTGGTCTTGTGATGGAGGCGCGCTTCTTGTAGGGATATGGTACTTTGGTCGGTGACTTTTGTTTTATGCACACGAAGGCGTCCATCACATCATCCGTCACCATCTCCTTCCCGTCGAGTAGGACGAAGAGGTTGGCCCGTGTGGTGCCGACATAGTCATTCCTCCATACGACGGCCTGCGGTTGAACGGCAACGAGGTGTAATTAAAACGGAACACTAAATCTTACGCGGTAACCGTATAATCTTAAACGGTAATGTATATAGTTAAACGCAAAAGCCAAAAAGTAAATGGGAACATCTCGTATGTAAATAAAAACATACAAAATAACACACTTACGTGTCCATGGGGAAGTTGAGGAAGATCTTGATCAACTCCTTCTCGAATATGCTTGAGGCGCGATTGACCGGCGTATTTTTCTTCTTCGGAACGAAGTCCTTCCGAACTTCTTCATATTGCTTGGTTGGCAAGGATCATAGCTTTCGTTTTGTTTTCGGTGACGTTCCCTTGCCCCTCGTCAACGAGGTTTGGGTTCATCCGTAGATGCTTTTTGCTTGTTGCGGGATCGCGCCTACATTGGATGCGGCACTGTCGGCCGCCTGTTCCTCCGTGTGCAGGATTTCCTTCACAATAGAGGTAACGGTCTTCTCAACCGCGGCCAAGGCAACATCATCAAGGGGAGACACATCCTCGGCTGGTTCATCTTCTTCAGGGATTGTGACCACCACCCTCAATGCGCCACCGTCGGCCGCCGGCTCCACCGGGACGGGGATTTCGGAGGCATCCTCAAGCGCGGTGGTCGCAACGGCATCGACGATCTCCACCTCGGCGGTCTCCACCTCGGCGGCCACGTCAACATTGGCGACGAACACAACAACAGCATCGGCCGCCGATGTTGCTGCCATTATTTCATCGTCGGCTAGTGGTGAACAGAGAGGCTTTATTGCTTTCGCCTTTTTCGCAAGCCTCTTCAAACGTTGCCGTCTTGGAATGGCCATCCCGATAAAGTCCTCGTCACCTAATTCTGACGCCCCCTCCGCCTCGGACCCTTCCTTTATTTGGCCAGACAGTGCAGTCGATTGAAACCGTGCCTCTAATGCCTCAACCCGAGCGACAAGCTGGGGGAAAGCGTTCATCATCAACTGACACGCCTGCAAAAACGCTGAAGTGATTTCGTCGCCTACTACCGTGGAGGGGACTGCCGCGGACGGGGGGCCTGTGGCGATCGGGGGAACTGACGTTGTCGCGGCCGGAGCGTGGGGTGTTGCCGTCGGGCGGGGTAGTGGAGGGCTTACCCGACGCCGATGATTGCGTGTTGGGCTGGAAGTGGGGGAACGGCGTCATCGACCACGCACTGAAGAGGCTGCCCTCTCCTCTTGCCTTCGGGCAACTGGTTCCGGCGCAATAGCATCCCTCCGCCGGCTGGCCCGAAGAAATATCTCCTCCTCAGCATTCGCAGGGACAAGCTCCGGAAACTAACATACGTAAACAAAACAATCTCAGTCAAACCATTCAATTGAATCAAAAACAGGCGTATTTAAACATTTGACATGTTCACGTAAACGGTATAGCACATAGTTAAACGGAGACTAATAATATTAAACGCAGAAACCTAAAGTTAAACACAAATACACAGTTGTTAAATGGTAATGACTATAATTAAACATTAACTACTCATTCTACACACATTGTTCATTATTTAGTACCTCTTTTCCTTCGAGAACTGCCCAACTGGTTTCTATCGTCGCATGCTTCCGGTAAGTACTTTCACCGTAGCACAGCACCCTTGGGGTCTTGCCGAAACGGACTTGCTTTCCGGTTCCGGTCACCTCGTAAAACCAGATGCACAGCGCGATGGAGCAACCCTTAATGTACCCCGTGTTTACCTTCCCCCCCGCGCATCTGGCTTGCACTCGAGTTGCAGCTTGTGGGACGTCCTCCATAAGCCATTTGTGCGTCGCCTGCGCCCATGCGTAACGCCCCATGCACGGTAGATCGTCGACATAATCGACGATCCAATTGGGCACCAAGGATGAGGTAGTCGGGAAGAGGGACTGTCCCCATGAGGTACACCATCAAGAGCTTCGCGAAATCTTCCTATTCCCCCTCTTGTCCCACAAGCCGCCGGGAGAGTGGCCTTGATGGACTCTCGGTGTCTCTCATAGCTTTTTGATAAATACCTTCCCTCGAATGCCGACCGTGTTTTCTTCTTCTTAAAGCTGGACCGCGTCTCCGTCGCAACGCTGCACCCGAAATCGAGCCACATCCTCGGGCCGAAGCTCGGCAAGCTCCCCCGATCCCGAATTTATTGGTGCGGCCATCGTACCTCTGCGAAGCGAGTCCGAAACGGCCCTCTCTCGGAATACGGCTTCCACCTCGGTGAATGCTGCGAACGGTGTCCTTTGGATGATCTCCCAATGTCGAGATGTCATGTGGACTTTCAATTCGGCCAATGTCCCCACCACCGGTGTCGGGTAGCATCTCGCCGTTGACTAGGTTTACCGCCATAATCACAAAACCGCAACAATGACAACATTTGTTAAGCGGAGACATCAATTGTTAAACAGAGATATATGATGTTAAGCGGAAAGCTCAATTATTACACGAGAGATATGAATCGTTAAACAGAGACCTAAGGTTTTAAACAAGAACCCATTTCTTACACGGAAACTCATTTTACAAACCGCAACCGTATGAAATGAAAGGGGAAACGCACGTTGTCCACATTACACAAATAAAAACAACCTAAAACTCTTTCGGTGATCATGGACACAGCCGAAAAATGTAAGACAAGCCAAAACCCTAGCCGGCAAATCCGCTCGCAGACTAGAAAAACCCCAGTGAGAAATTCCCCCGCATACTTCAGTGTCTTACGCTAAAAACAGAACCACAAAACAAAACAGACGAATATCTCTGTGTAACATATTGGTTCAAATAAAACCCTTACTTAAAACACAACTTCTTCAATACCTTGAACCGCAAGCCGATGAAAGTACCGAATGCTTGCCACGAGTGATTCAAGTGTTTTGAGAACCGAAGTTGCGGATGATGTCCACGCAGAGACAACTTCAGAAATGGAAAAGCCGAAGAGGCGCGTTCGAGAAGAAAAGCGTATACGGACGTCTCTTGGGATCACCCTAAAGGAAACTGCCCCACCCGTCAAAAGTTCCAGTGTAACGACTTCCCATGCAAGAAAGGGTAATTTCGTCCATAAAATTCCAACATAACTCCGTTAACGCCCGTTGCAAACTTTGGGGGGTTGGCAAACATTAACTTTAAAAGGAAGGGGTTTTTCGGTATTGAGAAATTAACAGGGTATTTTTGGCCATATCGCAAACTTATGGGGTTTTTTTTGGCAATTTCCACTATAATTAATGTGAGTAAATATAAGCGCTTTGTTTAAATATATAAATAAATATGATTTTACCAATATACATATACATATACAGCAAGGACGGAACTGAGGGGGGCTAGCAGGGGCTTCAGCCCCCCCTGACTCGCCACAATGTCGACACCGTCGAGGGAGAGCAGCGCCGGAGGCGAGGGATCAGTTGGCGACCTCATGCTCGTCACAGCAGGGGTGTTGTCCCAGAAGGCCGGGGACAAGGCTGGCGCGCTGGTGGAGTACGGAAAGGGCGGGGGCGGCGGCGTGCTGATGAGGGAGGATGAAGAGGACTTCGAGGTCAAGCTCCGCCGTATTATTGATAACGTTCCTGTTCGCGTCAGCAACACCTCCGGCTCTTCCGCTGGCTCTTTCTCCGGCGACTTCCATCAGGTTCGATTTCAAGCGCTTCTTGTTGAGAAGTCTCTTCCTTGATTTAATTTCTTGTGATTCGATTATTGCATCTATAATCTCTCGTTTACGGGTGGTTATTGGAGAAGTACGACTGTACGAGCTGTTCATTTGTAGAAATTTTGAAGTTTGAAATGAATTAAAAGAAGAACACAGTACTATAGATTGGAAGAAATTTTTATGTTTTTGCTTTTCTTGTAACCCATTTGGTTAGTGTTGGATTTATTCATGCTTGAGCACTAGCAGATGACATTTAAATTTTGAGCTAGAAAATGTCTCTTCTTCACTGTATTTGCCAATTTCACCTGTAAATTGTCTCTTCTTCACTGATTTATGGGAGTGTTTTCCCCAATTTGAGCTCAAGCTCTAAATATCTATCTGGTCATCCTCAACATGGCTATTCAAAGCCACACTTTTCCTCCATTTTCTAAATTGTGGTAGCATAAAACAAGAGAACCTTAATTTGACAGTTACCATTCTTTGAAACCACTATATAAGTTAAGTATCACAATTATACTAAATGCTAGATTTTAATTTTACATATACAAATTGTCTCTAGTCACTATTGGACCTGTCAATATATTTTGGTGACAGTTGTGATTCCAACCATTTACATAATATCCAATTTCATATTAATTCTGTCTGTGGTGGCAATTTTCACTTAAATGCATAATTTGCTTTTTCACTATACTTGCATCATGAAATAGACAAAAATCATCAGCATGCACATCTGTAGAAGAATGTGATAGTGAGTCAGTGACACTTTCATTGCAGTTCATCAGCTGCTTAGTATATTTGTTCTTGCAATAGTTAAATCTAATGTGATGAGGATAACAATCACTTTATGGTCCATGTGGGCTGCAATCATGCAGCATGCTGATATACGTTTTTTGATCTCACTAAAAGTAATTAAATGCTTCTTCTGAATCATTACTATTTTTAACGGCAATCTTTAGGTCGTCCATTCCCATCACTAGAACTGAGGTTTAGGTGGAAAATGCTTGCTTGGGCAAAGCATTCAAGTAAATTTTAACTCATCCATGATGACACGCCTTTCTAGATAAGATTCTTCCCTGCTTCACTTATAGGAAAGCTTAATGCCTTCATATGTATGCATTCCCCAAAATTAAGCTAAGAAGGTTTAATTGAAACATGTCCTGTGCTGTCATGAGAACTGAGTTTATTTGCGTCCTGTTCTCATAGACTAATTTTTTTTTTTTTTTTTTTTTACATTTTACTTTCAGCCCCCCCTATCAATTAATCCTGGTTCCGTCCCTGCATATACATATAGATTTTTTATAAATGTTGACAAACCATGTGCTAAAGGCAAGCACACAAGAGGATTAGAACACAAACGTTACAATATTTGTGCATTCACCTTACATAAGGTGAAATGAAAGCGGCATGATGCTAATAGACCAAAATATATTAGCAGTTTAAGTATTTATTGCCAAATATAATCTACCTATCTTAATATTTAAGAAAAACCAACTCCATGAACTCTATTAATGGTAAATATGAAATTACAAAAACATCATTTTGGTTAGTAAGTATTTTGGACATGTACCAAATTATTAAAAAACTTTACTATATATATATTGCTTATGATGAGAATGAATTATAAAAATTTTTTTAATCAGATATAAAAAATAAATATATAGTCTTAATAAATACATAAAATGGGGGACTATATAAACTAAAACTATTTTTTAATAACATGAATGAATATAGGAAACAATATTATAAGGCCACTGTAAACAATAAGTTATGAGGAAATGAATCTATCTATATTTTGTTTTCATTAAAATGAAGAATCCCACCATCTCATAAGAATTCCAAATTATGAAAAATCAATTAATATATATATATATATAAATAATTATAGTAATTGTTTATTAGCCACCTCCTTGATGCAAAATTTGCTTTTTCTTTAGCATGTCTGCCCTTAAAATATGTATATTATAAGTCTAAAATTATTTATAAACCAATTTTACACTTATATAGAGTATATTTATAAATATTCTTAGCTTAAATACGGATCTAGATAATACAAATTGTTATATTGGAATGTATTTCATGTCACAAATTAATTTGTTTTTTTTTTCCATTTTATTCCTATTCACTTTCCGTTGTTGATTCGGTTATATATATATATATATATATATATATATATATATATATATATATATATATATATATATATATATATGGTTTTGATGGATTTCAAACAAAGACATCATAAACAGATAAACTTAACAAAGTAAGCATTTTTTTTTATTTCTTCATTTTTAATTATGTACTTATACCTATAATGCTCTAAAATTGACACCCTTCATTTGGCATAAGAGTAATTTAAAAATCTATGTAGATTTGGTATCTTTTTTAACAATTTCAATATCTTGGACAACGTTAGTTTTTCCAAATGTCTTTCACATACATACTTATTGATTTCAGATTCATATTTTAATCATTCTTATTTTTTCTATTATTTTTCTTTTTTTTCTGATAAATGTTTTTGGGTGTGTGTGAGATTATATATGCTGCCTAGCAAGATGTTGAGTCACAAATAAGTTCATTGAATATTAGGTGAGGTTGCACATAATCTAATGAGCTCATTGATACAAATTTTATAGTCTTTGGAGTTCCAAAATATTAATGAAAAGATTAAGAAGATTACTAGTTTCAAATGAAATTTTATTTGTTTGTCATGACTAATTGGTGCATATATGAACTTTCTCCACTCATTTGGCACGTACATGGAAAATTGGTGCTTAATCTATGATTTGTTGATTTAGGCTATGGGCAAAGCATAATGAGTATGAAGGAGGTGAATGGAGGAATTCTGAAGCAAATGGACTAAGAATGAACTCCCTCAGCATAAGAATAGTAGGACATGCCAACTATGATATTTTACGGCCTAGTTACAGCTGTAAGTCTTAAACAGAAGACTCATGATCATGCTAATGCCCTATAAGAAAGAACATAAAGGAAAAGACAGAAGGGCTTACAGGTAGGATTTACACCCATAAAACAAGGTGTAACTGTTAGATATAGAGCATATGGTAGGACTCAGACCCATATGGGGGTTGCAAGCCCCAAACAATGAAGGTTACAGTCCAGAGCTTAAGGCTAGCGGCTTGACTATAACACCCAGACAAAAGACCTTATAGTCAAGATTTACAGCTATAAGGTGCTAGTAAGGCACAAGACTTTTTTTCTCCAGGTGGTTATGGCCTTACTCTTATGAATGTAAGTAGCCTGTAAAAGATAGAGTATAAAAACTTTTACAAAGGGTTTCTGAGGGATCTTTTAGGGTTTTGTAATTTGCAATAAGGACCACAAACTTGAAATTTTACACATAAGCTCTTGTAAAATAAAATATTAAAAATAATATGGACCACAATTCTTTTGAGGCCCATAATTTCTTTCTTTTTTATACAATCATAATTAAAATTTTCTATTAATATTACCCTCCCACATAATTCTAATCTTAAAAATTTTACTTATTTTATTAAACTATAAATTTGATTTGTTAATATCAATATCCAATAAAGGACCCCCAGTTTCTAAAAACCTGATAGTTTACATTTTAAAATTATATTAAAATTTTTCATTTACTATTATCCTAGCTGTCACATAATTATAATTTTGAAAATTTTAAATGTTTTTTAAACTATAAAACTTGATTTATAATAATATCAATATCCACTGTTCCTATGTAGGGCTTAAGGCCCCACAGTTTATTCTTTTAAAAATTATATTTGAAATTTTGGTTTGATTTTATCTATCCACATAATATTATCCTATCTTTGATGTTAAACAAAAAATTAAAATAACACAAATCTTTAATATTAATATTTATTTATCATAATTATTATCTATGATTTGTGTGCTTTTTATTTTTATTATCTCATTTATTATTTACCAAAAATAATTAAAAAAAAACTTATCATAATTTTACTTAAAGCCTCATTCTCACTAAAACCGGGTAATGGTTTACCAAAAAAATATATATTCATACGACATGACAATAATCAAAACAAAACACATCAAACCATGCATGAACCTTCCAAGAAAGTCAAGAATACAATATCAGTGCACAAGAGATTAATTAACTAAATAAACAACACTATATATATAAAAATATAGTTTCACAACTTATACACATATTGTGTCACGCCCCAGCCCAAAGCCGGGCCCGCTGACAGACCGGCCGCACTCGACAGGGTTGGACCCCACCTAGTGCAAGGCCTCAGATTTCATATTTCGTCAGAGTCAACCCGCAACAGACAACACAGGAAACGATAGTGTGAAAAAAAGAACAAATAATAATAAATAAAGATAATTCAAATATGGGCTTTAGTAGCCCTACAGATTGACAAAAAGCGGCACTTAACAGTTTGAAGTAAGAATACAATCTCACTCACACAGGATAGAACTATTTCAGACACCGACACGGCTACGGGAACTAGACCCCGTAAAACCCCTGTTCCTAGGCTTACCTCTCACCCGTAAGAAGGAGGCAACACAGAGTACATAAGTCACAATGACTCGACAGGGATCGTATCATAACGAAAAATTACGAAATAACATCAAAATAAAAATATAACGAGACGAAATAAAGAAACTAATCAAAATACGAAATACCAAAATTCATAAATAATCATAATAGAGAAAATAATCGAATACGGAATAATCGAATACGTAAAATAATCGAATACATAATAATCGAATACGAAAAATAATCGAACACGAAAATAATCGAACACGTAAAATAATCGAATACGAAAAAATAATCATAATACGTAAAATAATCGAATACGGAATAATCGAATACGAGAAAATAATCGAACACGAAAAATAATCGGAACACGTAAAATAATCGGAATACGTAAAAATAATCGAACACGTAAAATAATCGAAATACGAAAATTATCGAATACGAAAAATAATCGAAATACGGAATAATCGAATACGTAAAATAATCGAATACGTAAAATAATCGAATACGGAATAATCGAATACGAAAATAATCGAATACATAATAATCGAAATACGTAAAATAATCGAAACACGAGAAAATAATCGAATACGGAATAATCGGAATACGTAAAATAATCGAATACGAAAATAATCGAATACGGAATAATCGGAATACGTAAAATAATCGGAATACATAATAATCGAATACGGAAAATAATCGAACACGTAAAATAATCGAATACGGAATAATCGGAATACGTAAAATAATCGAACACGTAAAATAATCGAATACGAAAATTATCGAATACGTAAAATAATCGAATACGGAATAATCATAATACGAAAAAATAATCATAATACGAGAAAATAATCGAATAATACGGAATAATCGAATACGAAAATAATCGAAATACGTAAAATAATCGAACACGAAAAATAATCGAATACGTAATAATCGAATACGAAAATAATCATAACACGAAAAAATAATCGAATACGTAATAATCGAATACGAAAATAATCGAACACGAAAAATAATCGAATACGAAAAATTATCGAATACGAAAAATAATCGAATACGAGAATAATCATAATACGTAAAATAATCATAATACGAAAATAATCGAATACGGAATAATCGAATACGAGAAAATAATCGAATACGAAAATAATCGAACACGTAAAATAATCGAATACGTAATAATCGTAATACGTAAAATAATCATAACACGAAAAATAATCGAATACATAATAATCGAATACGTAAAATAATCGAACACGAAAATAATCGAATACGAGAATAATCGGAAAATACGTGAAAACCGAAATGTACATCTCCCCGACTAATAAAACGAATCAATAGCTTGAAGCTAGATCTTCGACCGTGAAGTCGGAACAGACGAGAATATCAACGGCGAAGCCGGATCTTCGACCGCAGTCGGATGGTAGCGCTACTACGAAAAACATGTGCACATGGCTAGGACTTGCTCCTCCTAGCCGGGTAATTTGCCGAAATGGCGGCGAGACGAGAATATCAACAGTGAAGCCGGATCTTCGACCGCATCGGATGGTAGCGCTACTACGAAAACATGTGCACATGGCTAGGACTTACTCCTCCTAGTTGGGTAATTTGCCGCAATTGGAGATGTACTAAAAACCGCAGAAATACAAAGTATAGACAGAGAAAATACCGAATAAATCATTTCGTAAAATAATCAACTTAATTTGTTAAATAAATAACAAATACGGAATCATAAACAAAATACCAACATAAATAATGTAAGAACATTATAATTGAAATTAATTAATCAATTAAATAACCATCCACAAAAATTACAGAGTTAAATTATACGATTACGAGAGCTTACCCGATTCCGAACTACGAAGGTGTAAAACTAACTCCCGCGAATTAAGGGCTCGCTATAGCCAACCACAATGCCCTAATTACGGTGTTTAAACCGCATACATACTTACCGAGACGAAAACAACAACAAGAGCTTCAAGCGATGACCCCCAACACGTAAGCATTCACTCATGATTTAAGCGGTTGTCGGATTTACTAAAAGAAACAGAAATTTTCTATGGATTCAAAGGCAAAAACTATGTAATTTACATTATATAAGCTGGAGAATTTGAAGAAACATTTCAATTTTCATAATTAAGATCGAGATAAGTCAATTGTAATCTATGTACCAATAATTTGCCCAAGTATCACTTTCATCGCCGTATTTCTCCCATCAATTTCCTATCATTTGTTCTCACAGGAATTAAGAGAAAAGAGGCTCGAGATCTAACCTTTTTCCATCATAGACGAACATTGAATCAAGGGCTGCAGCAGTAGATGCCGCACTACTCGATCTCGAGACTCTTCTAGGACCAATCATCACAGCCAAGTGAACACGGCGGCGCGACACGGCCGTTAATAAGCATCATCTTAATCAACTTCACCATAATCCATTCCAAATCGAGCCAAGAGGAAGAGAAGCGGCGAGCCATGGGGAATTGAAAGGAAAGAGAAGAGCGTGGCGCCATGAGGCGAAGAGGAATCACCGAGAACTTCCATAGAAGAGAGAAGAGAGAAGCGATAGCGGCGGCGGAGACCGGAGAAAAAGGGCGGAACTCCTCAACCACCACCCCCCTTTTCCCCCTTTTCCCGTGCCCTCCCCCTCACACTCTCCCAAAAACCCCTCCCTAACTTTAAAAAAGTCTAACAATTCAGCAAAATGACAAATAAGTGGGGCATGGCTATTGGGAATCCTATGTTTAAAAAAAAGCAAATGTTACAATCTCCCCCACTTGATAAGAGTTTAGTCCTCTAAACTCGCATCAAGAGTCGACAAACAACTCTAGGAGTGGACTTACGGGCCTTCGACGAGATCGCCTCTACCCCTTAGCATGATCACCGAAACATAGATAATAGTCGAAATCGAGTACAAATTACGCTACCCAAACCTGCTCTCGAAAAATTTCAAAGGGTGACGGGGTTTTAAATCGAACGATGACATCCGACTCGTAAAGCTCGATACCACTTTAATCTGTCACGCCCCAGCCCCAAAGCCGGGCCCGGCGACGACAGACCGGCCGCACTCGACGGGGTTGGACCCCACCTAGTGCAAGGCCTCGAGATTTCATATTTCGTCGAGTCAACCCGCAACAGACAACACAGGAAACGATAGTGTGAAAAAAAGAACAAATAATAATAAATAAAGATAATTCAAATATGGGCTTTAGTAGCCCTACGAGATTGACAAAAAGCGGCACTTAACAGTTTGAAGTAAGAATACAATCTCACTCACACAGGATAGAACTATTTCGAGACAAACCATGCGGCTACGGGAACTAGACCCCGAAAAACCCCTGTTCCTAGGCTTACCTCTCACCCGTAAGAAGGAGGCAACACAGAGTACATAAGTCACAATGACTCGGCGGGGATCGTATCATAACGAGAAAAATTACGAAATAACATCAAAATAAAAATATAACGAGACGTAAATAAAGAAACTAATCAAAATACGAAATACCAAAATTCATAAATAATCATAATAGAGAAAATAATCGAATACGAGAATAATCGAATACGAAAAATAATCGAATACATAATAATCGGAATACGAAAATAATCGAACACGAAAAAATAATCGAACACGAAAAATAATCGAATACGAAAATAATCATAATACGGAAAATAATCGAATACGAAATAATCGAAATACGAAAAATAATCGAACACGTAAAATAATCGAACACGAAAATAATCGGAATACGGAAAATAATCGAACACGTAAAATAATCGAATACGAAAATTATCGAATACGTAAAATAATCGAATACGGAATAATCGGAATACGAAAAAATAATCGAAATACGTAAAATAATCGAATACGAGAATAATCGGAATACGTAAAATAATCGGAATACATAATAATCGAAATACGTAAAATAATCGAACACGAAAAATAATCGGAATACGGAATAATCGGAATACGTAAAATAATCGAATACGAAAATAATCGAATACGAGAATAATCGAATACGTAAAATAATCGGAATACATAATAATCGAATACGTAAAATAATCGAACACGAAAAATAATCGAATACGAGAATAATCGAATACGTAAAATAATCGGAACACGAAAAATAATCGAAATACGAAAAATTATCGAAATACGTAAAATAATCGAATACGGAATAATCATAATACGTAAAATAATCATAATACGAAAATAATCGAATACGGAATAATCGGAATACGAAAAATAATCGGAATACGTAAAAATAATCGAACACGAAAATAATCGAATACGGAATAATCGGAATACGTAAAATAATCATAACACGAAAATAATCGAATACGGAATAATCGGAATACGAAAATAATCGGAACACGAAAAAATAATCGAATACGAAAATTATCGAATACGAAAAAATAATCGAATACGGAATAATCATAATACGTAAAATAATCATAATACGTAAAATAATCGAATACGGAATAATCGTAATACGTAAAATAATCGAATACGAAAAATAATCGAACACGAGAAAATAATCGAATACGGAATAATCGGAATACGAAAAATAATCATAACACGTAAAAATAATCGAATACATAATAATCGGAATACGAAAATAATCGAACACGAAAAATAATCGAATACGAATAATCGAAAAATACGTGAAAACCGAAATGTACATCTCACGACTAATAAACAGAATCAATAGCTTGAAGCTAGATCTTCGTGAAGTCGGAAGCCGAAGCATGAATATCAACGGCGAAGCCGGATCTTCGACCGCAATCGGATGGTAGCGCTACTACGAAAAAACATGTGCACATGGCTAGGACTTGCTCCTCCTAGGTGGGTAATTTGCCGAAATGGCGGCGACGAATAATATCACAACAGTGAAGCCGGATCTTCGACCGCGATCGGATGGTAGCGCTACTACGTAAAAACATGTGCACATGGCTAGGACTTACTCCTCCTAGTTGGGTAATTTGCCGCAATTGGAGATGTACTAAAAACCGCGAAATACAAAGTATAGACGAGAGAAAATACCGAATAAATCATTTCGTAAAATAATCAACTTAATTTGTTAAATAAATAACAAATACGAGAATCATAAACAAAATACCAACATAAATAATGTAAGAACATTATAATTGAAATTAATTAATCAATTAAATAACCATCCACAAAAATTACGAGTTAAATTATACGATTACGAGAGCTTACCCGATTCCGAACTACGAAGGTGTAAAACTAACTCCCGCGAATTAAGGGCTCGCTATAGCCAACCACAATGCCCTAATTACGGTGTTTAAACTGCATACATACTTACCAGACGAAAACAACAACAAGAGCTTCAAGCGATGACCCCCAACACGTAAGCATTCACTCATGATTTAAGCGGTTGTCGGATTTACTAAAAGAAACAGAAATTTTCTATGGATTCAAAGGCAAAAACTATGTAATTTACATTATATAAGCTGGAGAATTTGAAGAAACATTTCAATTTTCATAATTAAGATCAGATAAGTCAATTGTAATCTATGTACCAATAATTTGCCCAGTATCACTTTCATCGCCAGTATTTCTCCCATCAATTTCCTATCATTTGTTCTCACAGGAATTAAGAGAAAAGAGGCTCAGATCTAACCTTTTTCCATCATAGACGAACATTGAATCAAGGGCTGCAGCAGTAGATGCCGCACTACTCGATCTCGAGACTCTTCTAGGACCAATCATCACAGCCAAGTGAACACGGCAGCGCGACACGGCCGTTAATAAGCATCATCTTAATCAACTTCACCATAATCCATTCCAAATCGAGCCAAGAGGAAGAGAAGCAGCAGCAGCCATGGGAATTGAAAGGAAAGAGAAGAGCGTGGCGCCATGAGGCGAAGAGGAATCACCGAGAACTTCCATAGAAGAGAGAAGAGAGAAGCGATAGCAGCGGCGGAGACCGGAGAAAAAGGGCAGAACTCCTCAACCACCACCCCCTTTTCCCCCTTTTTCCCGTGCCCTCCCCCTCACACTCTCCCAAAAACCCCTCCCTAACTTTAAAAAAGTCTAACAATTCAGCAAAATGACAAATAAGTGGGGCATGGCTATTGGGAATCCTATGTTTAAAAAAAAGCAAATGTTACATATTGCCTTACTTATGCCTCACTTAAGCATTCCAACCTCAATGGTTTGAGACTCCATGTCCATAGCCCTTCTAGCTGCTTCCTTCTTCTTTGTCTCACAATACTCGCCGTAAGAGTAAGAAGCCAACCCCCACAGAGAGAGTGCTAGAGCAACACCCTTCTCACTGCTAAAGTCTTCGTGAAAGAAGATGACTCCGAAAACTTCGATCACCGTTATGAAACCAGCAATAATGATTCCTGCAAGCAATGTGTGCACGGAAAAGACCACTCCTACTGCTCCTGAGAAGAAGAACTGCCAGAATGTTGCTTGCCATACTAACACAGTATAGTATCTCACTGGTCCTAACCCAAAATTGCTTGCTTCCTTTGAGATGGCCTGTGATATAATTTTAGTTAGATTTATAAATAGAGAGAGAGCTAAAGAAAGAGAGTGATATTTATATAATCTAACCTGGAAATCACCATTTATTAACATGCCAACAGCGCAAAAGACCGTGGCAAAGAAACCCATAACGAGCTGCATCTCCATGACAAGAGTGTAAGTAATAACTTGCTTAGCCTTCAAGTATGTGAGCTCAATCAAAGGTAAAACAAAGCCATACAATGCTGCAGCCCCAAGAGTCAAAAAAAACCCCATGAAATACTTCCCTCTTGTAACATTTGTTGGCCTGTCTTTGCTCCCATGCAACCCTAATAACACTGCTCCCACTGTTAGCAATGCCACTGCATTGATAGAGAATGGTGTGAACTTTTGCTTCACTATCAGGAATGCAAAAAATGCAGTGAAAGAAAGTTGTGTTGAGATTAGTAATGCCGATGTTGAGACCGGGAGAAAGGCAAGGCCATAAGAATAGAGAAAGTTATCGACACCAGTGAGGAGGCCAAGGACTACACATGCCATGAAAATGCGACGAGTGATGAAGTACCGTTTGGCAAAAGAATCGGTATTTCGCCGATAGTAATAGGAGATAATGAGGGGTATGAAGATGATTGGCCAGCCAGCGGCTTGGAGGAAGCTTAAGAGCCATTGTCGGTGACCACCATGTTGGAAGTAGAGACGGGAAAGTAGAGGGCCACCGGTGTTACCTAAGGCTAAGAGAAAGCAGTTGACGATGATGAATGTTCTCTTTAAAGTTTTGCTCATGTCTTCATTCTTGCTATTATAGTTGTTGTTGTCGTTTTGTTGCATTGTAGATGCATCCATTGTTTTCCTTCCTTGAAGTTTTGCTATGAGAATGGAACATAAGTTTATCTGAGATGAGCTTATGAATGAAATGAATGCATGGAGTTTAACAGTTAAAATCCTAAGATATTAGTGTTTTTTTAACAAATATGGGAAGTCATGCGTTAAGACATGCACAACTTTTCTAAATAAACCACGAGCAAAGAAGATTTAGTCCCTAGTCTTCGCCTATACGCATGCAACAGACCCGGTGCCAATAGACTTTGAATGCCATCAACATTTCAATAATATATATATTGGTCCGTAATGAGTATATGATTTTATTCAACATATATGTATTTTCTCTGCCTTTGAAAATGTAAAAAATTGTATAACGGTGTAAATCTAAATTTTATAGGCTATCGATCATTTTAATGTTGAGTTTATAGTGAAAGAAGGAAGAATACAGAGGCATTGAGGTTTATGAATGAGAGAGAAATAAAGACAGGTTTGGTGTGGCAAAAGTGAGGAGCTTGTTTAGAAATATATGTTGATGTAGAGAGGGCACTGTCCGAGATTTGCTCGGGCTGGCCTGACAAAAACCACCGATTCAACTGACCCGGTGGTTTTTGTCGAGCCAGATAGCTGACCCGGTGGGTTGGGCCGGCAACCCGTAACCAGCCCGTACTGTTATTTAAAAAACATTCATACAAAATAAGAAAACATAAAAATATTCTACCCTCCAAAGTAAAATATAGATATTTTTTTGTATTCTACGTTATAAATATATACACATATTTGACTTTCAGAATAATTAAATCTCATTAAACTTGCTTGTGAAAGACAAGCAAATCATAGGAAAGTCTATATAAAGATGGAAAACCACTATCAACAAATTTGGTTTTTATTATTATACTTAATCTCTTGCAAAAAATTATTATTTATATACCTCGAGGTATATAGATAATTATAATATTATCTAAAATCAAAAACATTCTTGCATCAATACCCGAGGCAAAAAATAATTATTAATATTATCCCATAATATATGTATAAAATTCTCATATATGGAAGAAATTAAATTTATTTTTAATAAAAGTTTAATTAGAGATATTTGAGAGGTTGAAGGTTTGATTATCTAAAAATGTAAGTTGAGACATAAGGTGCATATCCACCTTGGACATATATATATATATATATATATATATATATGCTAATATATTTTTTATTAGATGATGTTAAATTATTTACATTAAGACCTTGTTAATGATCATTGCATAATAATTAATAAGTAATAGTGGACAAGATTTATGAAATTAATGATATTTGCAAACCAATTCAAAAAAAAAAAAAAATTAAACGGTGGCACTATAAAAATCTACTAAAATGAAAATTTAGAAATTTAGAAATTTAGAAATAAAATTGTTTTTTTCTTCAAAATGAATTAGCAACAGATCAGAAATGGAAAAAATCTGTTACTCGATTGGATTTTTCTTGTAGTGTGAGAGTTCCATGAAAATCATCCAAAAAGGTAAGATCAAATCTTTGTTAACGATTAAAATTTGATATTAATATATGTATGTATATAAGATGAAGATTAATAAAGAAGAAAAACCTTGGACTCTTCTTTCATCAATGGACAAATTAAGATGCCAAAGAACGAAAAAATTCCAGCCCAAAATGTGATTAAAGATAAAAGGAATGATCAAAATTAAGAACAATAAATGATACCTCAAAAAACTTGATACTGATTAATAATTAGCGTTCCTTCAATCCTCACTACGTTCTATGGTGCCTTTCCTTCTTCCTTCTTTGGGTGTGGGAAGGAACACTTGCTTGGTTATTATTTGACAGGGTGAGTGCCAAAAGAAGTGTTGTCCTAATCAAAGTTACAACAAGAGAGAGAGAGAGAGAGAGAGAGAGAGAGGCAATATGTTCAATAAAATTGAGATAAATTTATAGGCTTCATTAAGGGAGGATAAATATATGTATATAATCTAGAAAATATTTATACAAAAGGCACCCTCAAAATTACCATAAGAAAAAATAATGGTACAATGAAATAAATGGCTTGGTTGTCCAACCAGAAGATCATTATTGATGAGCATTACAACAAGGCAAAAGCCAGTGGCAATGAAGGAAATGACTAGAGAGACCTCCAAGAGCAACTAATTATAAAGCTCTTCTTTTGCCATCAATGGTCCACGTCAGGAGGAAGACATTAATAATTAGCATCATACAAGAAATGCAATTATTCTTTACAAAAAATAAGCAAATTATTTTGAGAATTAAAGATCTGAAATCTATACTTTTCATTTGTGACAGATATCAAACAATCACTGCCAGCTCTGGCTGCCCAAGCACCAAAATTATTAGAGGTCCGATATATAGTTTGACTAATTAAGCATGCAGTAAATTAATCTGTTAAAAACTAATTATAGTTCTTATCAGGACCAAGACATTAATGATTGCCATTACCAAGGAATGGTCCACGTGAGGAGTAACACGTTAATAATTAACTAAATTTTTGGAGGAGCTAATAATGATGGGGCAAGAGGTGACATGAAGACATTGAGACATGAAAACATGAAATTATATTTGGAGGAGCTATTTCTGATATGTTAATGGATTGGGAGGATCTCTCTCCAAAAGCATAAAAATCTAAATCCAAATGAAGATGCAATCTATCTTTGGCAAAGAAATCAAATAGAAAATCAACTACTTAGAGGTTAAGATTATTTAATGCCTAGTTTAATGTGAAAGTAAGAATATGTTTGATTAGCTGTAATGTAAATAGATGTAATGTATGTGATTTTATATGTAACTGATTGTTTAGTTTGATGTAAAAGCTCCACTTACATGCAAGTGAACTTATATCTCTCACTTTTACAGTATTTCAATTTAAATCAAAATTTACCGTAAATTGAAATGCAGTAATTAAAATAAGTGGTATCCGCTCACCACCGTATTATTTTAGATATAATTATAAAAATATTTAATAAATTAAACTATTTTTAAAATTAATTATAAAATACTTTTAAGTAATAAATTTAAAAAAATATTAAATTTAAAATATTTAATATTTCAAAAAGTCAAGAGCAAGCAAATGAGATCTTGAACACCATATTTAGCAAAACATCTTGATGCTCAAGCTTGGAGAAAAGATTAAAGTTATTTATAAGCGGATCCGTATGAAGATATTGTTACACATAGATAAAATTAAAGACCAAGCTGTATAAATAAAGATCACGCTTGGTAGATTATGAAGAACTAAACTTGGTTGAATTGAAGATTTAGTTTAGTAACATGAAAATTGGAGAATCAAATTTAGAAGAATGAAGATCAAGTTTTTAAGATTATGAAAACCAAATTTGGATGAATGAAGATCAAGTTTGGGGAAAAAATTTGAAGATCTAAAGTCCATCTTTGGATAGACAGGAAGTGCCATGTGGGTTGACCCATGAAGAGAGTATTGCTAATAATACATAAAGAGTCAAGTTAGTTGCTAGTAGAATGAGATTGGAAGGATTCGACTATATCAACTTGGATTTACGCAATTGGGAGGGTTGGAGGCATCACAGGATCGCGTTGCAATGGAAGTTACAACTCAATCAAGATCATCATGCGGACCACCATGGAAGCTCACTTAAAACTAGAGATGCAACATCTAAGTTTAATTAGAAGGTGTTTATGTTAAGAAGCCATAGAGATTCTAAAAAAAAGAGGCCCCTATTTTATGGTATAAACATCTATATAAAAAACCATACTCTGAGATGTAAGATGAACCATGTGAGTAAATAACACTAGTCAGTGATGATAGATTGAGTGGCTATCCGGAAGTCTACATATACCTTTGTTAGATGAGTGCATCTGCAAGCTCAACAAATATCTATGTCATTAATATTATGTGGTTTTTGAGGTTTTATCTCTAGTTTTCCCATAAATAAATACCATCCACGAGGGATTTAGTATCAATAAATCAAGAGACTTTTTTTTTAAAATTAATACTTTTGCTAATAAAATTAAAATATTTTTTAATGTATAAAAATTATTAAATGGAGAAATTGGAATTGGACTTCTCAATGAGAGAAATAACTTTTTCAAGCAGGATCAATAAATATATATTTGAAACCCCTTTACATGTAGAATGTAACTTATATCTGTTAATTATGTCACGCAGAAGGTCTTAAAATTTAAATATTAACTTTTTCGGAATTGTTTTTGAAATATTAATAAAGTATTAATATTATTTATTTTTTTATTTTTATTTTAGGTTGTTTACAATGAGTACCTGTTTGTGCGGCTGAGGCATGGTTTATGTTCTGTCCTCATACAAAAGAGAATTAACTTTTTTTGTGGGACTTTTGGGTTTCGGTTATCATAATGTCGTTGTTAAATAGTGATTATTGGGGGCTTATTTATAACTCTTTTAAAGTAGATTATGCGTTGTTTACATAAATTCAATTAAAAATATTTATAAAATTTTAACTAGTTGTCACTTGTTTTTTCTCAACCATATAAAATTTTTAAAATTAATTTTTAATCATACCATATTATTATATTAATATCAGTAAATGTATATAACTGCTTTGCCTAAAATCCATACATCTATATAGACATATACATATAAATTTCTAATAAATATACACAAGTCACTTATCAGGGGCAAGCATACAAGTGAGTCATAAAGAAACATATTACAAAATTTAGGTGATGACCCTACATAAATTAAAATTCAAATACAGGGACCCAATGTTAATAGACCAACATATATTACTATATATATATATATATATATAACCATAAAATATATCTGACCATAAAATATACAAGCCTTATTTGTCTGCATGCATTTATTATCATCTTTAACCTAACTTTTTTAAGAAATCCAACCCCACCACCAACCCTATTAATGGTCTATATGAAATTACAAAAATATCATTTTTTGTTAGTAGTTTAAATAGTTTGGACATCAACCAAAAAATTAAAACAACATTACCGTTTATGATGGGAATGAATTATAAAAATATATTTTCAATTAAATATAAAAAATAAATATATAGTCTTAATAAATACATAAAATGGGGGACTATATAAAAATACTAATTCTTAATAAAGTGAATGAATCTAGGAAACAATATTTTAAGGCCACCATAAATAATAAGTATTAGGAAATTTATTTATCCATATTTTGTTTTCACCAAGACGAAGAACATGTGATAAGAATTCAAAATTGTGAAAAATTAATCAAGAAATAAAAAAATAATCTAGTAATTGTTTATTAACTACCTCCTTACTACAAAATTTTGTTTTTTTAACATGTGTGCCCCTAAAATAATTTCATTGCAAGGCTAAGTTTATTTAAACTAATTTTACACTTATAAAGAGTATATACATTTATAAATATTCTTAGCCTAAATACGGATCTAAATAATATAAATTTTCATATTTCATGTCACAGAATAATTTGTTTTTCCATTTTATTCACTTTCTGTTGTTGATTCCGTTGTATATAGGTTTGAGGGGTTTCAAGCTAAGACATCATAAACAAAGTAAGCATTTTATTTATTTATTTATTTATTTTAGTTAATTAGGTATGTACTTATACCTAAAATACTCTTAAGTTCACATCCTTCATTTGGCATAAAATGATTTAGAAATCTATAGACTTGTCTCTTTTTAACAATTTCAATATCTTTGTCAACGTTAGTTTCTCACAAAGATACTTCTTATTTTTAGATTCATATTTTAATCCTTCTTATTTTTTTTATTATTCTTCTTATTTTCTTTTTCCGATAAACTTATAAGGTTTGTGTGACATTATGCACATAGACGAGACGGCTCGAGTCATAAATAAGTTCATTGAATACTGGGTGAACTTGCACAAAATTTAATGACATTTGGTTGCAAGGAATGACAATGAGAGGAGTGGAAGAGTAATGAAAATGATGAGGATTAGAAAATGCATGGGAATGAAAACTATGTTTGGTTGAAAGGATTGAAGAGGTAGTTTATTGAGAATTAAAAAAATAAAAAAAAATGATAAAATTACTATTATGCCTTTTATATAAATAAATATTATTATATATATAATAATGAGGTGTTACAATTATATTTTTGAAAATATTTAAAATTATTTAAGTATTAAAATAATTAACTTTAATAGTATTAAAATGACAATTATATTTGAGTATTAAAATAAATTAATAGTTATAAATATATATTTAACTTTAATAGGCCACCAAATCTCAAAAAAACATTATTATTTTTCATTATTTGAATTAAATATTGCACTTAAATTATTAAGTATTATTAAAATTATCTATTAAATTAGATTATTATTTTTAATTATTAGTTATTGTTAGTTCACTTTAGTTATTACTTAATTATTATTTGAATTAGATTATTATTTTAATTATTAGTTATTATTATTTTCACTTTTATTTTTTTATTATTAAAATTATGTATTTAATTATTATGTTAATTAATTATAATTTAATTATTAAATAAGAGGGGTAAATTTGACATTTCACCCCAAGGAGTGAGCAAGGAATGAGCAATCCTCCCATTTTTGGGAGGATTACTCACTCCCACCCACTACTTTCTCACTCCCATTACTCCACACCCAAACAAGGGTTTACTCAATGTAAGTAATGACTCCCATTTCAATCCTTCAAACCAAACACCACCATACTGGGTAAGCTTGCACAAAATTTAATGAGCTCATTGTTGACAGAGGAAGAGGAGGGGGAATGAGAAGGACAGCTTATATTTTATATTTTAATTCATTTTACATTTCATATTCAATATATTTTATATTTTACATTTTACTACTAAATATGGCATGATGATACAACATCGCATCATAATGTTAAAAGAACTAAAAATTTAACCAAATGCCTTACAGTTAATCAAGTTGAATATATACTGATCAATATGTGTTAATATATATATACACACACACACATACAGAAATTTTGTAATGTATGGAGTTCCAAGATATTAATGAAAATATTAAAAACTTACTAATTTTAAATTAAATTTTATTTGTTTGTCATAATTGATAAGGGCATGTATGAATATATTTCCATTTTACTTTCTATAAGCATTCCACATATATTTAAATCAATAACTTGGAAAATCGTACTTTAATCCATGTTATGTTGAATTTAGGTGATTAACAAAGCATAATGAGCATGAATTAGTCAAATAGAGGGATTCTTGAGCAAACGGACTAAGAAAAACACTCTTTCAGTACAAAAACAGAAAAATAGGCAAATCAGGACACCTTAAAGCCTACTTATGACCATAAATCTTAAATAGAAGGGTCTACAAGCATACTTATACCCCGTAAGCAAGAGCATAAAGGCTAAATAGACAAAACGTACACCCGTAAGCCAGTGCATAAGATTAGGGAGAGGAGCATGTGGAGAGCACTCACAACTCGTATGGGCGGTAACAAGCACCAAACCGTGAAGCTCACGGTTCACGGCTTATGGCGATAGACTGGACTCGTAACACCAAAACATAAGACCTTACAAGTGAGACTTACAGCTATAAGATGCCCATAAAGCACGAGACCTTTTGTTTCCAAGTGGTTATGGCCTTGTTCTTATACCTGTAAGCAACCCATAAGGAATAAAGTATAAAAGATTTTACCGAGGATCTTTTAGAGATCTTTTGATTGTCGAGCTCAAGGAAGAGCGGAAAAGATTGCAAGTGGTCTCCTTCAACTTTGGAGGTGAGATTGGAGCATTGTAAAAGGACTCTAAAGCAAATTGGAAGCCCCCGAGGGGTTATCTTTGGTGGCGTTGTTGGATGACTCGAGGCATCCATCATCAATTTCCTTTGGAGAAGAACTAGGGAGTGCTTATGTCTTTCATTATTTGTTTCATCTTCTTATGTTGTATGATTGTTCTCCATTAATGGAGAACTAAACTTTTTGGTCTTCTAGGGGTGGGTGAAGCTAGGGTTATTATTTTGATGACATTGGTTGTAGACATGTAATCTTTCATCGATTAATATGCTGCACTTTTATATTTCAGATTTGGTTGTGTGTTCTCATTGTCTTGAACTCTATTCTAGCAAGAGCCAAAGGTTCTTGTGAGATGTACGTGAGTGAAGATTGAGAGATCTATTGTGTATACATACACCATGATTGCAGGGGAACAAGAATCCGCCTAGAGATAGGGTTTTTTGGGATTATACTTTTTTGTGTGCTTCTTCCGAGTGCATTAACATTAGGGTTCCTTGCATAATACAATTGTAGAGAGTGAGTTTGTGAAGAGATTCTGATCTCGCTTCGTATTGGATTAGATATAATCACTTCAAGAGAATGATTATCAATCTCCTAAACCAATGTCGTCCCTGGGCAAAGTTCACTGATTGCACTGTAGTCGCAGGGCAGTCTGTATCAGCACCATATAAACCCAGTTATTACTCACCTTAAGAAAGAGGGAAGCATGATTTAGGAACTCTCTCGGCTTGAATAAAATGTAATATTCTAATGCAAAGCTTGTTTACAATTTGAACATAACCTTAGGGGAGGTTTACACCTGGAACACTTCTTGCATTAAATGTCTCCTTAGTTGTTGTCGTCAAATGATTTTCCTTCACTCTTATCACTTCACCATTAAGATCTCAACATTGTAGGTTAGATAAAAAAACAATAGTTCATACTAGTATATTTTAATTTCTTATGGATTCAACACCCTACACCCATTACACATTGTACTACTTACGCCACATGTCCACTTGCGGTCACCTCACATTAATGTGAAATTCACGAATATAAAGGAACAAAACTATAAAATATGACAATAATATTGAGCATCCTGATATAAAGCACAAGAATAAAACTGAACAAATTAGAAATACCAATAAATGATTTTAATCATTAATAAAAGCTTTGTATGCATATAAGGTCCTAAAAGAATATATACATTAGAATTTTGTTTTGACACAGGCAAATTAACAATTATAAAGTTTGCGAGTTACATATAAAAAAATAAAATACAATATAAATCAAAGTAATTGTTTTCTGGCTTGTGATTAGTCTGCCAAAAAAATAAAATCTCTAGTTGGTCAACATTAATAGTTGAACTTTAAATATAACACCAAATTTAATGGTCATGTGGTAAAAAGTGACAGCTCATGCCACTTGAGCTAACTTGCTCGATCCACTCATATATTAATTAAATGGCCCTTGACAACTACGTGGGAAGGATATGAATGATCTTTAATTAATGTCTCTATTTCAGTATGTGATCTATTAATGCTTCCTATGTCTTTGATTTTTCTTGATTGATTCTGATATACCTTTGAGTGTACAATAAAGTTCCACGTTCAACCATTCATATATGGTACAAGCTATGAGATAGGACCAAATTTTCTCACATGGAATATGGTGTGATGTGGATTTTATTTCATGAACAGATATCACATCACACCAATTCAAATATCTCTCCTGTTTTATGTTGACTTTATTTCATGAAAGTCAATCACCATCTAACGTGACTCAGAATTATTTTGTGATCAGACTAACGAGTGATAATATCTATTTTTTGGGAGCTTGATTTGGTGAAAACTTTTTTTCATCTATAATGAAATAAGGGGCTCCTCACTGCAATAACAGAATTGTAAAAAATTTGACTTTAATTTAAAAAATTGATGGTGAAAATCTCTCCCGACGACATTCAAGGCAGCACCTCTGGTGAAGGTCGTGATGGCGTTCTAGGCAAAAGCTCTTCTAGGAAGTAATGACAACTCTAGACGAGGCGTCCGCCTAGATCTTTCCTTTTGCTGGATCTCTCACCAATCCTCTCCCACCAAGACACATCAAAACTTGAGATGCAATCAGTTTGGATGTTGGTTCACCAGAAAGGTTATAGAACTGGACCTCAATCTGTTACTAAAGGATTGGCCTCTTTGACGTTGGGCAAGCGACGAGGTTCACAAAATAAAACACTTTGCAAACGCTGCCCATGTTCTGGTCACAATGCTTCAGAACGTCGCCACATTCTTTCCTATTGTCGGTGTAAAGGAGTAGGACATATGGCAGCCAATTGTCCAGCGACTCTCCCCTTTCAACGCCACTCATCCTTTTAATTATAAAAATAGTGCTCCAAGTCTTGAAGGTAGGGATAGCAATCCTTCTTCACAAGTGAGTAAGCGCACTAACTTCCAAGCTTCTAGTTAACGTCCGGCTAGTTTTCAAAAATCTCTCCAACACTCTTCATTGTCGATCTCTTTTGTTGAGAATCGGGGCAATTTGAGCAATGATAATAAGAAAAAACACACACATACAAGAAAACACAAGAATTTTATATGGTTTAGTCTTATAAGATCTACGCCCATGGCCGCACTAATATCAATTTATTTCACTCATAACACTATAGGGTTTTACAATTACATGGTTATTTATAGAGAAAAGATAACATGATACCTTTGGCTATTTATAAGGAAAACATTACAACTGGAGTTCTAGAGACTAGAGACGACGCAACCAGTTGGGCCACTCGACAAAACCGGCTGTTTGTCTCCTACCAGAACCTCGCAGGCACGCTAATACAGTGCAGCAAACCCTTCGGCTACAACTCCCGAACACCCTAATTACTCCCCGATGAAACGTTATCATTATCCAAAGAAGCAGACAACTCCCCACCCTCAAACAAAGCCCTCCGCGTGGTGTCCTCGAACTAGTACAGCAATCAAATGGCAGCGAGTACAGGCTCTTTATGGTTCAACGAGCAATCTAAACTTCTTACCAGTGGATTCGATTACCGAGGTCTAGTGGCGGGTCACTGATGGCCTCCAAAGGGCTTGGAGTTCTCTGACGATGTGGGCGCAGTGGAAAAAGACAATTGGCACTCGGGGGTAAGCTTATGGGTAGAGCTTGGGGATGCAACCTTGGCCTTAGATGTTTGGTAGAAGAAGGATTTTGCCCTAGAAAGAGACGGAGAGGCTACGAATGGTGGTGCAGAGCACAGGTGTTGTGGAGAAGGGTTAAGCATAGTCGACGGAGTGGAACCTCTTGGGGCTAGCAGGCCGGGCAAGGATCACAAGCATAAGAAGAGCAGAGGGGAACCAACGACCAGAGGAGGAGGACGACGATGAAGAGGAGTAATGAGAGGGGGCTGCTGAGGATCGGGCAACATAAGCAATGACAAAAAGAGAAAGCCACATACAAAAAGATAAAAGAATTTTACGTGGTTCGGTCTTGAAAACCTACGTCTACGGTCGCACTAATATCGATCTTTTTTACTCACAAAAATTAAGGTTTTATAATTACATGGATATTTCTTTGGAAAAAATAACATGATATGTATATGAAAAAGATAACATGATATTTATAGGGAAAACGTGACAGGATATGTATATCGAGACCCCTGCTGAGGCTATCACGCCCTCGGACTCCAATAAACGATGCGGTCATATATTGTTAGGGTATACATCTGACTCCACATACCCAACAGGGATCTTCTTGCTCTTGGGGAAGCGGGAAAAAGCGGCATTATCCTTCCCAGCGGGTATGAGAGTGTTAGGAGTTTACCATTAAATGCCAATGAGAATATTTGTATTAGGGCATCACATTCATATTATATGTTTTTATTAGTATTAATAGGCATTTATTTTGATGTTTATATAAAACTTATATTGTCATTTTAATACATTTTCAACAATATAGTCCATGTGTGCTAAGTTAAACCTTCAACTCATTATGAGATAATAAGAAAATGCCATAAAAGTTTAGTACTTGTATACTTAAATAGTTCGCAAATGAAAGAATCTTCAATTGGACATTAAAGATTGATGATTTGTATGGCATGTGTTTTGACAAAGAGTGCCAGTCGAACACTATAGGATAGTGGAAACATATAGCATTGATACATCGATGGGATTGGTGTATTCGGATATGACTCATTACAATCCACTCACATGGGTTTTACTTTTTAACTGTCAATGATTGGCATTATTGATTATGATCTTATTAGTGGACCTTTAACTTGAGGATCATGATCACAATGTGCTTGTGGCTTATAGTGTAGTGTTTCAACTTTTCTGAGTGTGAGTTGTTATCTAGACTTTCCTAGAATGGTTGTGTCGTGAGTTTTGTGCTCGTTTTAAGTCATTTTAGGCTTAGAACGCAGTTCGTAAAGTAAGCACGCCCGTGCTTGGGACCGTGCTCTTGGCCATGCACTTCACGGGATGTTCTGGACTTTGTTTCCAGTGGCCTATAAAGTGCACAAGCATAAGCACGCCCATGTTTAGGCCGTGCTTGAAAGTTCATGACTGTGCTTGGGCAGAAAAGCCGTGTTTCGGTAGAGAAATTCCGCTCCGTTTTCCTGTAAAGTGCACGGGCATAAGCACGCTCGTGTTGACGCCGTGCTTATGTCGGGGTGACCTTTTTTGAGGTAAAGCACGGTCAAACCGGGCTTTGCACGCTAGTGTTCGACCCGTGTTTGGTTAGAGGTATATAAATCCTGAACTTTGAGCCCTAATTATCACGATTTCTCTCCTCCTTCCTCTTCTTCCCTTGGATCCCATTGCTTTGATTGAGAAGAAGAAGCCATCCCTAAACTTTCTCCCTTTCCCTTGGTTGAAGATCCTTTAAGGTAAACTTTTTTCCTTCTCATTGCTCCTTATTTCTTTTAGATTGTTTCAAGCATGTTAGCCCTAGGTTTTAGATCTTGAATCTTAGTTAGATGTTGATGAATTCTCGAATGCTTGTTGTATTTCTTTCATCATTTTCTTGGATTATGAAGTGGAGGTGAAGATCCACCCCATTTTACCTTGATGAAACTTGTTTCTCTTACTCTTGAATTCGGAGCTACTGTAGCACTGAGAATCTCATTGTTAAACCTTTGCATTCTTAGTTGTTTGGAAGAGTTGGTCTCCATAGAGTTCTTTGGAGTTCTTTTAGGGATAAGTTCAGGCCCTATCCAAGTTTTGTTAGAGCTTTGTGGTTTATAGCATGAAAGGATTCATGCTTGTCTTTCTTGTGTGTTTTCGGTTGGTTTGAACCCTCGTCTTGGTATAGGTCGTGAAAGCTCAGCCAAAGGCAAGGAGCCAACGGAGGAGTAGTACTGCTGAAGAATCGTTCTCCTAAGTTTGTGAGTGGGATTTGGGTTACTCAATGCTAGTTAATTTTTCTCTAAATATATGTATAACTGGTTTTGATGGAAAACCTGAAATTTATCATGATCGAATTGACGATTTAGTTGCTTTAAAAGCCTTCTTTATGTTTTGTATTCTGAAAGCAAACCTTACTTTATTTGAAGAAAATGAATAATATTACATTGTTATATGTTGTCACATTCGTTTGCATTGAAGAATTTTATACATGTATTATACCCTCTGATCGGACTTATACAAATATGAACTTTAGTCCTAGACAAGGACTCTGTGAAATGATTTACTTGAATTGCATCGCTTTTACTTCTTGTACTATTTTGATGGTGATGGGGTTGTAACCTACCTACTGCAGTAGGAGGTCCTCACAATCCAGCCTTTACAGGTGGCGTGGTGGACCCGGCTGATCTATTCACTCAGGTGGTGCGTAGAGTCCTATTTGGATGTACATCGGGTGTCGGGAGTCACCATACGGGCTCAGTGGGTCAACGTCAAGGACATGAGCGGCTTGACGGCTCCGAACTTAGCTGCGGCCACGGCTAGAGTTTAGAGAGGCTTTTAGACCATTGTTTAGCTGTTTGAAATGAAAAGCTCGTATTTTTAAGAAAGTATACTTTTATGCAAATCTATTCTGTTTACTACAGAGCTTTGTGATTTACCGGCTTAAGTATCTCATGTATATATATATATATATATATATGTTGGGTGTTCAAACTTACATGGATTACCACAAAACTTGGTTTGGTTATCTTTTTATCTTTTTTTGGGTATCATGAGAGGATATTGCTGACCACTCACTGAGTGACTTTAGTTACTCACCCTCTCTCTTGTTTTTCTAGGCTTTACTCAGTAGTGGTAGTGCGGAGAACCTAGTGCTTGGCATACATAGACTATTTATCTTTGAATCTTGTTTCATGTATGTTGTTTGTTGAACATTATGCATTGTGTAAGGATATGGATCTACTAGTGTGATTGTCATCCGTGTAACTTGGTTTGTATCCTTATTGACTCTTTTGGAATCTCTGTTACATTATGAAATGTATGTCCTTTGAACTCTATACTCAGGGTATTACTTCGTTATTTTTCTATGTATCCTTGTACTTTATTTTTTATGTGTTCAGGGTGTGGTAAGCCTTGCGGCGACTTGAGAGTTGAGTAGCAGGGATGCCCCTCCTCAGGTTGTCTCGGCGGTTGTCGTGTGCTGGTCCTGCGGGACGAGGCGTGACATATAGTCTGTTATTAGAGCAGTTAAGCCCAGTTTACCCTTTGAGAGGTTCAACCTCAAAATTTGGCTGTATCAGGCAAGTAGCAGTTGTAAGTGATTACCAAGAAAGAATTCGTTCTCTAAGAAGTAAATGAGTTAGTATCATATTCGATCACATGTAAGTGAGATTAGAAGAGCTTAGACAATGTAATCAAACTAATTATGTGGAACACAAAAGGAAGTTTGGGAATCTCACCATACTATGGTTATTAGGTCACCGGTATAGTGGGGGTGACTGCTCGGTGAAAATATTTCAAAAACGGGTGACCATTTTGATGCGTTTTTCAGTTGGGTGACCAAAGTGAAAGTTGACCAAAGTTAGGTGACCATCCAAAAAAATTAGTGTCAACTCATGCTCATCAATAGATAATCTAGGCTTTGATGAGTTCAACTCATGCTCATCAACAGATGAAGATGAAATAGTGTCAACTAAACCTAAGTATTCAGAGTTTAATGAACAAGTTGACATGAAAACCCCTCACTTTAAGGTTGGTATGAAATTCAGTAGCTTTGAACAATTCAAAGAGGTTGTGAGGAATTATGGGGTAAAAATTAGGGTAGTCATGAATTTTAAACCAAACTCCAAAAAGAGATGTAAGGCATTTTGTAGAAAAGGCTGCACTTTCTATCTCTGGGCTTCACCAATGCATAATGACCAGAACACAACGCAGATCAAGGCAGGGAATTTAGTTCATGAGTGTGCAAGGGGACACAGCAATAGGCATGTCAATGCTAAGTGGATAGCTAATACCTACTTGGAACAATTCAGAGCAGACCCTAACTGGAAATTAGCTGACATCATTCAAGCAGTCAAGACAAACCAAGAAGTGGATATCAGCCAATTGAAGGCATACAGAACAAAATGCCTTGCATTGAGGTAGATTTCACTTCTGATTGTTCTAAATTGACAGTATTTTCTTTTAAACAAATACAATGAACTTCTGATTTTATCATTGCACTAACACATTTTCATTTTGCATGTCTGACCACATATAGAATCATTGATGGTGATGATGAAAGCCAAATATCAAGAGTTTATGATTACAGGTTGGAGCTAATGAGTAGCCACCCAGGGTCAACTATCATGTTTAGGTGTGACCAGGGGATGCTCCAGTGCATGTATATATGCCTGACACCTTTGAGAGAAGGTTTTCTTACAGGCTGCAGGAAAGTAATTTCCTTAGATGGCTGTTTCCTCAAAGGCAGGTATGGAGGTCAACTCTTGGCTGCAGTTGGGATAGATGAAGATGACTGCACCTATCCCATTGCATGGGCAATAGGTAATGTGCGCTTTACATTTTTAATATTTCTGGTGATTGAATTGATTCATCTGTGACTCACCAATGTATACCATTTTTTTTATTTATTTGTGTGATGCAGTAGATAAAGAGAACAAAGACAACTGGAAGTGGTTTCTGGAAATTCTTGCACAAGACTTGAGGATCAACAATAGCCATCACTGGTGTTTTATGAGTGACAGACAGAAGGTAATTTGGAATTTTAACTGTAATTGTTCTGATCATTATTAATTCTGCCTATTGTGATCTAAATATCTAATAATCATTCTTTATTCAAGTTGTTATGAACATTGTTCAAGTTGTATAGATAATATTTGTAGTATCCATGATCTAAATATGTAAAAATCATCCTTTATTCAAACTGTAATTGCGATCTAAATATGTAATTGTTCTGTTCATATTGTCAGTTTTTGTTGTCATTTAAATTCAGAATCATAGACCTCTAATTTAGCTCTTTTTTTCCTTTTATCTGATCTGTTAAATCCACAAACCTAGGGTTTAATTCCAGCCATTGAGGCGGTGTTCCCTTATTCAGAACACAGATTCTGTGTGAGGCACATTCACACAAATTTAGAAAGAATTTTAGGGGTAAAGGTTTGAAAGATCAACTTTGGATGTGTGCCAAATCTAGTTATATCCTAGCATTTGAAAAGAACATGGAAATCTTGAATGGAATGTCTAAGGATGCATGTGAATATATCAAACAAATACCCCCACACCATTGGTCTAGGGCTTACTTTAAGCCCACACTTAATTGTGACATCTTGCTGAACAATTTATGTGAGAGCTTCAATAGTACAATACTTGAAGCTAGGACTAGAGGGATAGTGACAATGAATGAGATGATCAGGACAAAATTGATGATTAGGATCCAAAAAAGAAGAGATGATATGAAGAAGTGCCCAACAGTCCATTGTCCCATGATTATGACAAAACTAGAAAAGGCTAAACATATGAGTTGGTTCTACAACACAACCTGGTATGGGGGGAGAAAATTCCAGGTTTTAGGTCCAGCTGGCCAGTTTATTGTAGACAAAGATGAGGGATCTTGATCATGTAGGAAATGGCAACTAACAGGGATTCCCTGCAGTCATGCTGTGTCAGTGATTTTCTACAATAAAGACAAGGTTGAAAACTATCTAGCAGACTGTTACAAGGTCACAACCTACTTAGACACCTACAAGCACACAATGAACCCCACCCATGACAAAGACTGTTGGCCAAAAAGTGACCAAGGCCCAATGATCCCACCTCAACCAAGTGTGTAGAAAGAGAGGGAAAAAGACTATGCTTAGAAGGAGAGAAGTTGGTGAAGAGACCAATGGATTCACCACTGGGAAAGTAAGCGGGGAAAGGTGTAAGGATGAAGTGCAGCATTTGTAGGAATCTAGGTCACAATAAAAGGCATCATGTTCAGCAAGGGCAGGTAATAAACTTATTGTGTTCCAAATTGCCAAACCATTTCAATTTATGCATTCCGCTTACTGGGTCCGAATAATTGTTTGAATAATAGGCTACGGGGGGAGATACATCTCGGACAACACCATGGTGCCCGGGAAGAAGAAATGCGGGAAAATCCACTTGATGAAATTGATCCGTAAGTTCTCATGATCATTTTCAAATGGTTTGTTATGACTTTTTTCTATATTCCCGTAACGAATGTAATACCATTTTAGAACCTAAACGAAATGATGTTTGGCTCATCCCGATTCTCGGATTGGTTGTTGCATAACACACGAGGTTGACACTTTAGTTATGGAAGCTCATCAAGAGTGTCCCATCTCAAACCCAAATGTTACAACACAACCCCAAGTGCCGAGGGACACACATCACAGGAATCGGTTCAAGCGCCACAGAACAGGTTCAAGGGCATACGGTTGTGCCGAAATTTCAAGAGCATACAACTGTGCTGCAATTCTTTCATCATACAAGTTCAATGTTAGAGGTGCATGAAGATCCATTGTCATAGGTATTTTAAGTGGCTTATATATATAGATTTCTGAAAACAAATAAAACCATTGAAGTATTAATTGTCTGTCAAATGTTTACATTGCAGGTAATTGATATTCGTGAGCTTCCATCACTCATGGTAGCATCAACAAGGAAAAAACTAACAACAGTAGGAGGCAAAGCCGAGTCTACCCAGCAGAGATTCACAAGAAATGCTGCTCAGATGAACCAAACTACTGAAGCTACACCTAGCAGGGATTCTGCACCAGATACTAGCAAGCAACAAAACCCTATGGAGAAAGAAAAGGTGAAGAGACAGCCAACAAGAGGACGAGGTGGTTGTGCTACCAAGAAAAGGAAGGCATGGGTTCCTCCAGGGAATTGAGAATGTGTGTGTTACTATTACGTGTGTTGTTATTGTCCAACTTAATATGTGTACAACAGTTGTTCTGCTAATTTTGTTCATCAACCTAAATTATGTGTAAAGCAGTTGTCCTGCTAATTTTGTTCATCAGACTAAATTATGTGTACAGCAGTTGTCCTGCTAATTTTGTTCATTAGTGCATGTATGTGTTTGTTGAAGCAGCTTAATTTGGTCCTGCTAATGTTGTCCTGCAAAATGGCAATGTTTAGTTCTGCTACTGAGTTGTCATGTGTTTGTAAACATTTTGATTAAGACATGATATGAAATCCTGATGATTTTTAAGGCAATTATACACATGTGAAAACTTCAATTCAGCTATGAATTCAAGTCTTGTTGATTTTAAATTCTGTAAAGTGCTTATAAAAATTTCATTGTATTTTAATCAGGAGAAAATTGATCTGATTGACAAAAGTTTACAGTTTAGTATGTTTTCCTAATCATATACACATTGAAAATTTTAAGAGAAGATTGTCTGCATTCCTAGTGAATTGAAATTAAAAGAAAATGTTCACTTCATTCACTGTTTTACATAACTGATCACACATACAAAGGATTATCAACAAAAAAAAAACATTACGAAAAAAATGTTACACATTTCCATTCGAGTTCAATCCTTTGAAAAACAAAAAAATACATTGAAAATTTTTAATCCCTCTCGCTAAGTAACTTCTGATATTTCACGGCAATCCTATGCTCACTTCCGATGTGCAAAAGTCTAGATCTCCAGAGGAGCAACGATGAAAAGGTCGTCTTCTCTCGGAGCAGTGATGAGCAAACCCTAGATCTCAAGAGGAGCAGCTTTGTCCCATTAGAGAAGAAACCCACGTGGACAAGGTGCTGACTGGGAAGACCCACTTGGATTGTGTTTTGCCATCTGGATCTTGTGAAGTGGCTGAATGAGGCTGACTCGGATTTTCAGGTCTCCACATCAGCATTAAGTCACCGGTATAGTGGGGGTGACTGCCCGGTGAAAATATTTCAAAAACGGGTGACCATTTTGATGCGTTTTTCAGTTGGGTGACCAAAGTGAAAGTTGACCAAAGTTCGGTGACCATCCAAAAAAATTATCCTTGAGTTTAGTGAGTTTGACATTATCCATGGCTCCCACTCGGTTAAGATACATGAATGAAGAGTTTATACACATGTGGTAGTCGTAATTGGAAAAATTGGTAAAGATCTATTCATTCGTGTTTGATTGGGTTACGACGTGAGGCCACAGGACTAGCTAGTTGTCACCCGTGTCCTTTAATATCCTCCCATTACCAATTAGGACGAACATAGAGAGTCACGCTTAAAGGAATTCAAAATCAGTCTCGCTATGAGTATAGAGATAAAATTATCAATTTATAATTTGAATTCATTGAAATAAGTATAATTGTAAATTGGGTTAGATTTTTGTCTTAAGTTTGAATTTTAATCAAGGTTACTATCTCAATTTTGACACATCAAAGAAATAATTTGTAACATCAAAAAATATATTATTTTAATCTTAATTTTAATTAAAATTAAATATTAGAGTATTCATAAAATTAATTAGTTAATATCACAATTTTATTTCGAAGCTGATGAATTTTTGTAGAATTTGCGATATTTTCCAACAGAGAAGGGGCCAAAGAACGGGATCTCGGGTGCCGACATCTAGGGTTAGATCTAGGAGCTTGGGGCTTTCTCCGGCTTCAATCTAGAGGCATCACTCACCAGTGAGAGAGAGAGAGAGAGAGAGAGAGAGAGATGGGATCATGGGGAGTGGTTATCGAGAGTGAGGTTGCTTGCAGCTTCGCTAAGATAGAAGGAGAAGGGTGGTTTTCAAATTAGTGGATTTTGTAAGGGGCTTGTAATAAGTTTAACTTTCAATATTGCACTAGAACGGAGGACTATTTTTATCTATTTTATATAAATAAGGAGTTCTTGTAAATAGCTTCTTCATATAATAACCGCTTTTGTTTATACTCTTTTTAAAAAATATGTATATCTTATTAAATATTATAATACAAAGGGGAGACATTTTTTTCAAAAAACAAAATTATTAAGTGATGAATATAGATAAGTGGGCTATTTTTAAGGGGTGGAAAGCAAAAAAAAACGTAATAGTTTTCGAAATATAAATGAATTACGAAGGGGCGTGACTTGGGCCGAAGTGGATAAAAAGTGGGCTAGTGTATATAAACGGGTTGTACTTGTTAAACATAATAATAATAATAATAATAATAATAATAATAATAATATTATTATTATTATTATTATTATTATTATTTAATAGACTGTTGGGTATTGGGTGGGGTTTATTTATTTTGTCAATAAATATTGCTTAAATAACACTCAAAGTTGGGAAATGAAGACACAATTTGTACAAATTAATATAATTAAGAAATGAGAAAATGACCTGCCAAATTAATAGAATTATACTGTGAAAGAAAGATAATAAAAGCATATTTGGATAAATAAACTATTATTTAAAAAAATTAAACGGGATGAAGAACTTAAAATAATCATGTGTTATGGTTAGGAGGAGGAAAATAAATAATAAAAGCAAATAGTACCAATATAACTTTCTGGAAACATTTAAATGCAGAGATAAAAAAAATTCTACCCTCTTAATTAATTAATTATTTATTTATTTTATTTGGTTGTTAGTTCTCATAAAAAATAAGAATCACTTGTTGTGTTGCCTTTACATCGCCAGTATGTATAATTATTTGGAGCATTGTTTTAACTATTCATGTTTAACGGGGTTGTGAGAGGGCAATACAAGCGTCATGCTGCTAGGCGAAGTGGAGTGCTGCACCCTAGATGTCAAGAGTCCATCAGCCAAAAGCATCACTAGCTTACGCTCAGACCTGAGTAGCATGAGCCATGTGGAATTCTGTGTGAATCGGCAAGGACCACCTTGCAAGACTAAATACTCCTGGATGACAGATAGCGAAGTAGTACCGTGAGGGAAAGGTGAAAAGAACCCCCATTAGGGAGTGAAATAGAACATGAAACTATGAGCTCCCAAGCAGTGAGAGGAGAATGTCATCTCTAACTGCATGCTTGTTGAAGAATGAGCAGGCGACTCATAGGCAGTGGCTTGGTTAAGAGAACCCACTGGAGCCGTAGCGAAAGCAATGCTTTATAGGGCTATTGTCACTGCTTATGGACCCGAATCTGGGTGATCTATCCATGCTCAGGATGAAGCTTGGGGTGAAACTAAGTGAAGGTCCGAACTGACTGATGTTGAAGAATCAGCAGATGAGTTGTGATTAGGGGTGAAATACCACTCGAATCCAGAGCTAGCTGGTTCTCCTCAAAATGCGTTAGTTCCCATAAAAAACTAGAATCACTTATTTGCTTGTTAGTTCCTATAAAAAATAAGAATAACCGGCTGTGTTGCCTTTAGGTCGCCGGTATGTGTAATTATTTTGGGCATTGTTTTAACTATTCATGTTTGACAACCTCTGTGAACAAATTCTGGATGTTTTGGAATCCCAACATCAGACGACATATGGGCTTCTCAATATTCAAGCTATTTTTTAATACATTTGGCTATGGAGGAACAAGGATTTTATGGATCAGTAAAAAACTAAATTAGAAGCAAAATGCATTTCTATATTAAAAACAAAAGTACATTGTAAAAACACTTGACAATGCCACCTCCACAAGGGGAGAGTGGTAACTCATTTCTTGTTAAATGAGGGCCGAATGATTAATCCCCTTTTATAACAATGAAAAAGGATTGTGATTTGTTCATGTTTATAAAATACAAATTAATGATTTCATTAATATATAATTAAAATATTTAAATGTGATTAAATTTAAAATATTATTATTTAATTGAATTTTTATTAATATATTATTTTGAAATAATAATAATTTATTTTTTAAGACTATATTTCTCTTTAACTTGTTGAGTTTTTTTCAAATTGAAAATTAATAATTTGTAAACTAGTAGCTCAAACATGAATTGGTCTATGTAAAAACTATTGTTAAAAGATAATAAATAAACTCATGCCTCGAGTAGCTAATTTAAAAATTTACTAAATGTGAGAAAAAAACTTTCTTCTAATGTATAGAGCCACCTTAAAAGACCCCCCCTGTAATTTTAAATTAATAAAACAAAAAAAAACATAAACCTCTCTCTCTCTCTCTCTCACCCCCTTTCAAACCACGATGAGCTCTTTCTCGTGAGTCAATGGAGTTGTTTCTGGATCTCATTTTCGGAGCACCTTCGTCGTTGTTCTTGAAGGCGATGATCGTGATCAACTTCATGAGTTTGGCTTTCTCCAGGATCTCCGAAAGAATTGGGAAGAATCTCCTGTACTCCTTATCCTACAACGCCGGCGTTGCCATATCGGAAAAGAAATCAAGATCTCCAGCTATGCATCTTGTTTACTGTTGTCAAACTTGCTAAGAAATAATAGTTTTTGTGGTGGATATCTATTTTCTCTCACACTCACGGGAATATAGAGAAGAAGAGAACAAGATAAAGATAATAAAACCTCTTCACATTCTTCCTCCTTTTCTCGTTATATTATATTTTTTTTCCTTGTTACAAGACACACTTTAATACATTAATTCAACATTGAAAAGACTTTCAAGAAGCATTTATAATTCTTATCACCGAGACACACAACTAACCCATCACTAGCCCACTACCTTTTCATATTCCAAAACTCATAATAATAAGAATAATAATAATAATAATAATAATATATATATATATATATATTTTATATTCCAAAACTAAGTTTATTCTCCAACATTCGCTTTTAAACTTAGTTTACTTCCATCTACCATACCAAGTAACATTCTGAACTTGTTGAAGAGATCAACCTTGAGTGGCATGGTGAAGATATCGGCAACTTGATCATTTGACTTCACATAAGTTAATTCAATCTCCTTCTTCACATGATCCCGAATAAAATGGAATCGAGTATCAATATGTTTACTCCTTTCATGATGCACCGAATTCTTTGCTAATGCAATTGCCGATTTGTTGTCAACACAAATCTTGATAACTTCATCATGATGAAAATGAATCTCATTGAGGAACTCGTTAAGCCAAATAGCATGACAAACACATGAGGATGCCGCCACATACTCCGCTTCACAAGTAGACAATGTAACAATTAGTTGCTTCTTTGAAAACCAATAAAAGCCGTATTTCCCATAAAGAAAACGAATCCAGTGGTGCTTTTTCTATCATCAAAATCTCCACTCCAATCACTATCCAAATAACCAACCAAATGGAAATTTTGAGAAGATGAATAGAATAAACCATGACTAATAGTACCAAGAATATAGCGAAAAATCCTCTTAGCGGCTTGCAAATGAGATATTTTTGGTTCCTCCATGTAGTGGCTCACTAACCCAACACTATAGAGAATATCGGGTCTTGTACTAGTTAAATAGCGCAAGCTTCCACCATGCTCTTAAATAGAGTAGCATCAATAACTTGGCCTTCACCAATCTTGGAGAGCTTCACACCACATTCAATCGGTGTACTTACTGGCTTGCAATTGTTCATATTGAACCTCTTAAGAATCTCCTTTGCATAAGCTTCTTGTGATATGAAAATGCCTTCATTATTTTGCTTCACTTCAATACCAAGGAAAAAAGACATGAGCCCAATATCCGTCACCTCCAACAATTGAGTCATTGCTTTCTTGAACTCCTTGATCATGTGAGAGTTATTGCCGGTGAAGATAAAATCATCGACATACAAACAAATTAGCAATACATCTCCATCGCTATTCACCTTCATATAGAGAGAATGCTCGTGTGGGCATTGGACATAGCCATTTTCTCTGGAAAAAAACATCAATCCTACTATTCCAAGCCGGGGGTGCTTGCTTCAAGCCATAAAGTGCCTTCTTTAGCTTCAAAACTTTCTCCCTATGATTCTTATTAACATAACCCATGGGTTGTTCAACATATACCTCTTCGTCAAGCTGACCATTCAAAAATGCCGATTTCACATCCATTTGGAATATTTTCCAACAATTTTGAGCCGCCAAAGAAACAAGCAATCTTATAGTCTCCATTTGAGCAACAGGAGCAAATACCTCATCATAATCTATGCCGGCACGTTGCTTGTATCCCTTTTCCACCAATCTTGCTTTGTATTTCTCCACCTCACCTTTTGCATTCTTTTTAGTCTTGTAGACCCATTTGACTCCAATGGCTTCATGCCCTTCAGGAAGAGAGACAAGTTCCAAAGTCTTGTTCTTTTCTATTGATTGAATCTCTTCAACCATAGCGGCTCTCCATTTCTTGTCTTGATAAGCATCTTCAAACTCTATTGACTCACAATTAGCAAAAAGACAAAATAATGTTAAATCATTTGTTGCCTCATAAAGCTCTTAGAGGCTTCTTGCCTTTTTTGCTCTTGGGCCATCTTCCAAGGATGATGATGCCGGTGAACCAACATGAGAAGGTGATGGTGGTGGTGAGAAATCATAAATAACCTTCGCATGATCTTCTTGAACATCTTCTACATGTATGCCCCAATTCCATGAATCTTCTTCTTTAAAATCTACATCTCTACTAACATGGATCTTTTTTTAGAGTGGATCAAACAATTTGTATGCTTTTGCTCTTGAATCATAGCCAATGAAGATGTACTTTGTGCTTCTATCATCAAGCTTGGTTCTTCTTTGCTCCGGTACATGTGCATAAGCAATGCTCTCGAACACCTTCAAGTGAGAGATATTTGGCTTCAATCCACTCCATGCCTCTTGAGGAGTCTTGTTCTCTAGACTTCTTGTGGGGCATCTATTAAGCAAGTAGACGGCACAATCAACCGCTTCCGCCGAAAACTCCTTTGGCAAGTTCTTGCTCTTCAACATACTTTGAACCATGTCTAATATGGTTCGATTCTTTCTCTCAGCAACTCCATTTTGTTGAGGAGAATATGGAGCCGTAAGATGGCGTCGAACTCCATGTTCTTCACAAAAACTTCAAAAGCCTTGGAAGTAAACTCTCCACCACGATTGGAACGCAAAGCTTTGATAGGGCGACCACTTTGCTTCTTGATGTAAGCTTTGAACTTCTTGAAAACCATAAAAACTTCAGACTTCTACTTCAAAAAGTAAACCCATGTCTTCCTGCTAAAATCATCAGTAAAAGTGAGAAAATATCTGTTCTTACCAAATGAGGTAGGGGTGATTGGCCCACAAACATCGGCATGATTAAGTTGTAGTGGCTTCCTTGATCGATAAGATGCTTCCTTTGGAAAACTCCTTCTAGATTGCTTCCCAAGAACACAATTTTCACAAAGTTGCTATGGATGATTGATGAATGGCAAGCCTCTCACCATCTCTTTGCTTGATAATAACTTGAGACCATCATAGTTTAGATGACCATACCGAAGATGCCATAGACATGAAGTATCCTTCATACATGCATTCAAGCACTTAGTCACTTCACTTTTTATGTTCGATATGAACATTCTATTCTTTGACATTTCAACTTTTGTTATGAGAACATTTCTCTCATCTCTTAGGAAGAGACTACGATCTTTCATGTGTATATCATAGCCTTTTTCCAAGCTCAAGATGTTAGTCTTCATGTCCGGAACATAGTAGACATTTGAGATGAATTGATGTTGTCCATTTTTCAACCTTATCAAGATTTTACCTTTGCCTTTGACCAAGATCTTTGAAGAGTCACCAAAAGTAACTTGCCCAGCCATTGATTCATCAAGTTCAAAGAACATGTCTCTTCTTCCACACATGTGATTGCTTGCCCCCGTATCAAGATACCAAGCTTCTTGCTTGCTTTCTTCTTCTCCTTTGTATGCTAGCAATATTAGAACACCATCTTCATCCTTTTCAACAAGAGTAGCCTTCACATCAACTTTGTTATTCTCATTATACCAACAATCTAAAGAATAATGGCCAAACTTCTTGCATGTATAGCATTGAACATTATGCTCGCCATATCCTCCTCTTCCTCTTCCTCTTCCTCTTATATATACTCCTCTTCCTCGTCCCCTTGAATTTTGGCATTAAGCTTCATCTTGGTGTGTGAGAACTCCTCGTCCTTGTCCATGTCCAAAACCACGACCACGACCACGACCTCGTGCACAACCTCGTCCACCTCGGCTTTGGCTTTAACCTCCTTTAAAATCCTTCCTTTCTTCCTTTAAAGATAGCTTGGATTGGAGCACTTGCACCAAATTTCTTCTTTCTTCTTAGTGAACCCCTTTGCTCATGAGCTTGTAAAGAACCATGAGTTCATCAATGGACATAGACTCCACATCTTTGGATTCTTCAATAGCAACCACTATGTAATCGAATTTGGTATCTAACGAGCGTAGAATTTTCTCTATAACTCGAGTGTCCACAATCTTCTCACCATTTCTCTTTAGTTGATTGACAACCACCATGACTCTAGCAAAATAATCCGAAATGCATTCGGACTCCTTCATCTTCAAAGCTTCAAATTCACCTCGAAGTACTTGGAGACTAATTTTCTTCACCTTCTCAACACCTTTGTATGAGTTCCTTAGTATCTCCCATACATGCTTTGATGTGGTTGCTTGAGAAATCTTCACAAAATTGTGTTCCTCCAATCCTTGATAAATTAGATAGCGAGCTTTGCTATCCTTCTTCTTCGCATCTTGTAGGCTTTGCCTTTGATATGCCGAAAGAATTGCATCATCTTGAGGCTCTTCATAACCTTTCTTCACCATCTCCCAAACATCGTGAGAGCCAAGCAATGCTCTTATTTGTATACACCAATTGTCCAATTTGGTTTTGTTGAGTCGGGGCACCGGAAATTACATCATTGCATTTGCCATTTTGAATCACAAGGGCTCTGATACCACTTGTTGTCAAACTTACCAAAAAATAATAGTTTTTGTGGTGGATCATCTATTTTCTCTCACACTCACAGGAATATAGAGAAGAAGAAGAAGATAAAGATAGTAGAACCTCTTCACATTCTTCCTCCTTTTCTCATTATATCATATTTTTTTTCCTTGTTACAAGACACACTTTAATGCATTAATTAAACATTCGAAAGACTTTCAAAGAGCATTTATAATTCTCATTACTGAGACCCACAACTTACCCATCACTAGCCCACTACCTTTTCATATTCCAAAACTCATAATAATAATAATAATAATAATAATAATAATAATAATAATAATAATAATAATAATAATAATAATAATATATTTTATATTCCAAAACTAAGTTTATTCTCCGACATTTACTTACTGTGGCTAGCCTCCACGCTTGCATCCTTTGCCGTTCCCGGCTTCCTCTTCTCTGGCCGAAGAGTTCTTAGAGGTATTGTTAAAAGGTCCTAGCCATTTGATATTTTGTTAATTAGGAGTGCCGTGATGGTATTGTTACTACAACTAATGACATATAGCTATGCTCATCTCTGTCATTTTCTTCAAATCTTATGCTAATTAGAGGCACCGATTGCACTCGTACAATATGTCACTCCCCAGTCCCACAGCCGGGTCCACTGACAGACCGGCCGCATGCCAATGGAGCTGGGCCCCACTGGGTGCAAGGCCTCAAACGTCCAACCTAGTCAGAGTCAACCCCAACAAGCAACACAGACAACAAATAATACAGGATTATAAGTATAATAGCAATACCAGAGTTCATACTAGTATGGGCTTTAACAGCCATACAAGAGTCAGTACCACACAGACAGTTTATGAACCGAAAATATACTAAGATACAAGTCTTACTCACACAGGAAAATACAGATAGCAGTCTAAAACAAGAAGTTCCACTCCAAGATAAACCCCCGATCCTAAGCTTGATCTTTTCCTGCGAAAGAGGAAAATCGCAGAGTGTATGAGCCACAAGGCCCAATAGGATCACAGAAATAACAGATAATACAAACATTTCAGAATAAATATAATCCAGGCAGAAATATAGAAATGCTCAAAATACAAAAATAATCAGAATACAGGAAATACGCGAAAACAAACGTGTACATCTCCCTGACTAATAACATAATCAACAGCCGTAGCTGGATCTTCGACTGTGAAGTCGGAACAGAACAGAATATCAACGGCCGAAACCGGATCTTCGACCGCAGTCGGATGGTAGCGCTACTACAGAAGACATGTGCACATGGCTAAGACTTACTCCTCCTAGCTGGGTAATTTGCCAGGAATGGAGATGTACTAAAAACCGCAGAAAATACAGAATAGATACAGTACAATACAGAATAAAACACTTTACCAAGTAATTATCTTAAAATTAATTAAATAACAAATACAACATAATAAACATAATAAATGCAATAATTAACAATTTTATACCATCCACCAAAAATACAGAGTTATAGTATACAGGTGGGAGAACCTACCTGGTTCCGAGCTATGAATGTGAAATTATTAAATCCTGCGAATTAAGGGTTCGCTAAAACCAACCACAAGCTCTAATTCAGCTGTTTAGACTGTGAACCTATTCATAAGATGAAAAAATACAATTGAGCTACAAACTAGGACTACTAATTCACAACCAACAGATAATTTACCCGTATTCACGCAATACTTAACAAAAGCTAAAACTAGAACATTAACAACCAAAAGTGTAACATGGTATTCTTCCTAATTCCAAATCAAAGTTAAACTCAAGGTGAAGACATCCTAATGAAGTTCTTTTCAATAAATTTAAAATGAAATGTCACTATCATGCAATTATCAGATGCGTGCATTAAAACAGATTTAACCATTCTCATTGAGTGCTAACTAGAATTAAACACTCAATATATATATATAGTTTTTTTTTCCAGTAAAAAGATTTTATTTGATTGAGCGATCCATGGCCACATGCATGGCCATATTCAAACAAACAAAAAAAATCAGCACAATATCTGAGAACAAAATATTGCAAACATTTAATTAAAAAGCACTCAAGATACTTAGAAACATGGAATTAATAACTATATAACCACAAGGATTAGTCAACCAATTGAAAGACATTAATATCACATAATCCATTAAAAATTAAACAAGGAAGGTCACATTCAATTAAGATGAGACAATAATTACATACATTTCTAGTATAATAAATGCTAAATCACAGAAGTTGCCAACTAATTTAATTGTTCCCAAAACCTCATACAATTCAACTGTCACAACAAAAAGAGAAGAAATCACATCCTAACCTCAACACAACTCACAAAACAAGCATACTTAACCAAGATTAAAACACCAAGTTTCAGCTTCTCCAAACCTAAGAACCAACTTTGAACCCCGACGACGAACAACGGCCGAACCACGTCCTCCCACGTCTCCGGCGGTGGCGAGAAGTCCAGCAAATCCCTTCGCAGTTGCCTTCTTCAAATGGTGGAGCTCCAAAAGCCTGGTTGGCTTGAAAGAGAGAAGAAGAAGGTGGTGAAATGGTTGGGAAGAAGCAGCCTCCTCTTCCTCCCCACAGCTTCCGGTTTTGAAGAAGAAGAAGGTCAGCCTGTAAAACCCACTTTTTAATAGCCGTCAGATTATCTTTTTAAGATATGTTTTTCAAATTTTAAACCTCCCAACCTTATCGTTTGTAAAGCCATCTTTTAATCTCAGCCCTTAGATTAGATTTTTTATTTCTTAATTTCATTTTAAACTTTAAACCTTCCGAATCTTATCCCCTATAACCATTATATCATGGGGAGAAGGCCTCGGAACTCATGAGAGAATTTCACCCGAGACCTAGCCGCGTCCTTCTTCCTTAGTTTCGTGAAGTGCCGGTGATGACGAAGAGAAAGAGAGGATTCATGCCAATTTTTGTATTTTCTTTTTTAGGTAAGCACCACTTTCTCGAATCTAGGTCTATTTGATCATAAGTGAGATCTCCTTTCTTTTCTTTTGTTTTCTTGTGTCTCATTGATTTTATGAACCTTAAGTCCAATATGAAGAGCAAGAGGATTGAATGTCATTATATATGCTCAATGAGGGTGACAATTTCTGAATTTGGAGAAAAAGATAAAGTTTATACATTAGGAATGCGTAAGCATCCGCTTATTCGGATTTAGGGTTTTGATTGTGTGTTGTTTGATCTCTATAAATAGCCGTGTTTTTATTTTATTCGTTTATTTTAATTTCCAAGTATAGAAATGCATAGCATGTTTTGTCTTTCCAGCGTGATTAGGGATTTTTCCAGGAAAGTAAACCTAGATTTTATTTCAGCAAAAATTTCAGATTTTATATAACTGTGGTTGTAAAAATATGACCCTATTGGTGTATTCCCTGCAAAACCTGAAAATTGACAGTCGTAATAGATAACTTTAGAAGTTGAATCGAGCAAAGTTATCAATAAGAAAGTTATAGGGTTTGATATCAACTAAGTAGCTGCAAAGTTTCAGATTTTATAGATTTGTAATTTATGAGATACAATCATATTAGTGCAGCTACGTCAAAAAGTAATCTGTGCAGAACATGGAGTTTGATTAATCTTGTTATTGGTGTTAAAGGTTGAATCAGGAAATATGAAAAATACAAAAGTTATTCCTGATTGAGTTAGCTATCTACTCCTACAATATCATGTTATTTGAGGATGTATTCTGAGAGATACACATGTTAAAAGGGTCATATATGATTTTACTGGTTTGCAGAAATAAATGAACATTCAAATGGATGCTATAAATTTAATAGTATTCTGATCAATTCAAATTTTAGATATGTCATAGCATTGTATGTCTAGTTTTCGTTAAAGAAAGAATTCTGTGATTTGGAGGATGTTAGACAAAGTTATGCATATTTTAGTCCCTATTGGTCATGTTGAAATAGTTCATATCTCCATTAGACTTGATAATTTATATTATACCCTTGAAAGAATCCGAATTTAAAAAATAAGATCTTGACCTTTTTTTCATTTATACCCTTCTGAAAACTTCTTTTGCATTACCCTTGCTCATTAGCCACATGTGTCTATATATATATACACACACATATATATATAGTTGTTTGTTTGATTTTAGCGTACTTATGGGGTAGGTAATGAATTGTACATTCTGGTGTTGCTAGCACAGTTAGTATTTAGAGCCTCGATCATGTTTAACTAGTGGTCAATATTTGTTTGTAAGTTTGGAATTTAAGACAAGTGTGATATTCATGTTTAGGGTTTTTGCCCGAATCTTGATTTTGATGTCTGAGTGGATCCTATAGCTTGGGGATATTGTTCCAGGTAAGTAAACCACATATAAATTCCGTATAAGTATATATATTTTTCAATATTTGCTAAATTACTATTTTGATTATTTCTTGTATTATTTTTTAGTAATTATATTTTTGAATAATTTATTTATTCAAGTTTTTCATAAACTATGTATATTATATATTTTGAGTTATATAAATTTATTTTACAACCTGTTCGTTAAGTTATTTGATTTGAAAATAATTGGCTTATTTTGATATACGGAAAATGGGATCATGCGAATCTTAATATTTTTGTTTAGCGGATTATTCTGTTTTCACTCAGTTTGAACCTTGTTATTCTGTTGTTTGTGAACATCAACTATTTTGATCTATAAATCATAGTCCCCAATTAACTTTGCAATAACCCTGTCAATGGGGGTTAAACACTGACCATGTCGACATGAATTCTGATTCTGATAAAAAACTATAGTTTCGCACCGTTCCGTCAGTGGAGAATAACGGCTTCTGATATTCTGGCTCGGGTCACCGAGGGTAAACAAATGACCTCTGATATTTTGTTTTTGGCATTAGTTATTTGGGGGACATATATACTTGTTCATCTGAAAATTTTGTTTGGCTGAAATGGTTTATTGTCTGGATATTTATTTTTGATATTTATTATATAACGCTACGTTTAAGTACGTTTCTGAAATATTCTTAAGTCTGAGTTTTGGTTTTGATGATTATTGTACAACACCATGTGCAAGTATGTTTTTGAAACTATTGAAATTTTTGTGATCCCTATTTTACTATTGGCTTTTAGTGGTTGCTTACTGGGCTGTTTAGCTCATAAATAGTTGTTCTATTTTTTTCAGATCAAGGGTATGTGTGTGGTGACTAGCTTAGCGGGGACCGTTGAGTGATCACCAGGTGGCTAGCAGAAGTTTAGTTTTCTGTTAATAAGTCTGTTGTCTGTTAAGACCTTTAGTATTCTGTGAATCTTGGCTATAAATCCGATTATTTTTCGTTTCTCTAATTCTTTAGTTTTGATTGGAATTAGTATATTATTATGATTTATATTTGAGAGACAGGTATTGAGGCCTTGTGTGTCCACTTGGTCTCGGCCTTGTGAGCATACGGCCGTTTGTCAACGCGTCGAGTCCGGCGAGCCGGGTTCGGGGCGTGACACAGCCCTTCCTCTCTCTCTTTCCCGACCAGATCCGAAAAACCCGGACTAAAATAAAGCTAACAACAGAGATTAGCCATAGATTAGGGTTAATTCAGAATGGTCAAATATGTTGACCGTTACACAATCAATGCATTTTAATTGATAGTGATATGTTGAAAGGTCTCTAATTTCAATTTGTCCTATTTATTTATTTTTTGTGTGGGCACGCATTTGTAACATGTTAAACAAATTGCTATAGCTGATCGCGATTTCATTTTTAATAAAGGGTGTGCTTCAGCATGTAGGATTAAAATAAGTGTTTTATGCATTATTAGTGTACTTTTATTTATGTCCAAAATGTTGGAGCACCATTGATGCAATTTTGAGTGAAATTTGTTGCTTAGTGTTTGTTATTTCAATACCGTATAAAATTAGTGAAATTATTACTTTTTCTTTTTTTTTTAAACTGATTTTTTGTTCTTAATTGTTAGTATTTCTGAAGTCCATCAAGATGCAGAGTATTTCTCCTTGTTTTGTAGCACTGTAATTCTGTAAGAATAACTCTTTTTCTTGATCCTTTTGATTCATCAACTAAATGTTACACCTCTTTTTACTAATTGCAGTTAACATATGTAAGTTTGCCTACTTACACTTGAAAGTTTCTCATATTCTTTCTCTTGATAAAACAAATACTATGGTTTGTAATGCATATTATGAAGCACCAAAATATTTCCTCTTTTGATTATGCCATGATCTATGTTTTCCAAAATATTAGTTTAGAGAGAAGACTGCATTTTTAGAATTCATCGTTCACCAAACAAATGGATTTAGGATGCAACTCCAGCAAATCAATTGAATCTCCAAAGGATCCATTCCAAAGTTTCTACCATATTCTTTTGCAAATGCTAATCCAAAGTTCATATGGTAACATTGGAATTTGCTGCATGACACTTGGCCCATTGATTTTGCTAGCCTTTTCTGTGTGGCTTCTTGTGTAAAATGACAAAATTCTAGTAATTATATTGTATCAATTTGCATCTTCTCAATCATTTGAGTTCCTTATCTTTTGCAGTTTTGAGCAATTTTTTATCAGTTTCACTAGTGAGAAATTACAAGAGCATTTCAACCAGGTAATGTTGAACTTCTATTTATCTTTTGAACACCTTTTCTTCTTTTCTCCCTCTAAGTACTTGTTTTTGCAACATCTTTGTAGCATGTATGTAAGATGGAACAAGAAGAGTGTACAAAAGAACAAATTGATTGGAGCTTAGCTTTCATATAAGTGAGCTCAATCATAAGTCAACGACCTTTGGGTCAATTGGCATTTGGGTCCCCCGTGAGGACACTTCGCAAGTGGCGAGAGTTTGAATCCTCGGGGTGAGGGTGCATGTCTGAGAATTGTGAGCACGAACTGTGGGTGGTACCAGTGCCCATGTGTGCGCGGCCCCACAGGCCGCAGTCGAGGCATGCGCACGCCCCTGTCTTAGTTTAGCGGGCCCATTAGGGGTTTCGTTCTTCTTGACAAAAAAAAAAGGAGACATAAGCACATACAAAGCAGCAGTTCCAAGAGTCAAGGATAAACTCATGAACTACTTCCCATTTGTAACATTTGTTGGTCTATCACTATTCGTATGTGACCCTCATTCAACTTTTCCTGCAGTTAACAATGCAACCGCATTAACTGAAAATGGTGAGAACTTTTGCTTCACAATAAGAAATGCAACGATAGCAATGAAGACAAGGTAATAAGTGCGGAGTAATGCCAAAGTGAAGACTGGAATGAAGGAGAGGTCATATGCGTAGAGGAAGTCATCAAGGAGGATGCGAAGGCTGAGAACTGCGCAAGAGATGAAGATTGTGGAGGGGTGAAGTGAGTCCGTGTTGAGGGGTTGGAGCTGCGGCGATGGCAGTAGGAGATGATTAGAGGGATTAGGAGGATTGGAAAGCCCGCAGTTTCGAGGAAGTTGAGATGCCATTAGTGATGACCACCATGGTTAAAGTAGAGCCAGGAAAGGTAGGGGCTACTAGTGTGGCCAAGCATGAGAATGAGGCAGTTGAGGTGGTTTTGTTCATGTGATTCTTGTTGTTTTTGTTAGGTTGTATTGATTGTGTGTCCATGGGTGATCGCTCTGTTTCTCTTTACTTCTGAGGGTAGGATTAACTTTGAATTTTAATAAGGAAATACACATAAAAAATATGACATAATATAAATTTTTAAAAAAGAACAAGAAGAGAACTTATGTAGTACTTTTCAATCAACACCCACAAATAATTCTTAAAATTAAAAATAATGTAATTTTAACGTCATTGTTATACATAGCCCAAAACCAAATTGCTATATACCAATTGGTTTATTTTTTATTACTGAAAATTGTCAAAACAAAACCCCCTAAATTTGCAATATTACCAAAAACACCATCTTAATTTGGCAAAACCTAAAATAACCTTCTTTTTAAACGCAATATTTTCCAAACCCCCAAAGCATGTAACGGTGGTTAACAGAGTTATTTTTGAATTTTATGGACGAAATTGCCCCTTGCATAGGAAGTCGTGGCACTACAATTATTTCGTCGGTTTGAGAAAAAGTGGGGAGTTTTTCTTAGGGTAATCCCAAGAGATAACCTTTACTGGAGCCATATAGGTTTTCTTTCTCAACTCGCATCTTAAGCTTTTCCTTTTCCGAAGTTGTCTTTTCCTGGACATCCTCTGTATAATTTCAGTTTTTCCCTTTCCACCGGTGTCTCGAAAGAGAAGTCCCGCGCAAGTATTCGGCATTTCATCAGTTTACTGTCTAAGGTATTGAAGAAGTTGTAATTATGGTTTTATTTTAACTATTCTGGTACAAAGAGAGATTTTATGGTTTTGTTTTGTGGTTCTGTTTTTATTAGAAGATATTGAAGTCTGCAGGGGGATTTGTCGGCTGGGGTTTTGTTAGTCTGCAGGGAGATTTCTCGGCTAGTGTTTTGTTTTACATTTTTGTCTGTGTATATGATCGAAATAGTTTTTCGATTATTATGATTTGTGTAATATTTATAATGTACGTTTCCCCTTTCATTTGATATGGTTGCATTTTTACAAATGAGGTTTCCGTTTAAGAAATGAAGTTTAGTTTAAAAAAGTATGTCTCCGTTTAAATATTGTGCTTTCTGTTTAAGAAACTAGGTCTCTGTTTAACAAGTGATATCTCTTTTTAAGAATTGAGGTTTCCGTTTAAAAACTTATATTTCCGCTTAAAAATTTGTGAATATTGCTGAATGTGTTGTTATTATCACAGGCTTATTATTATGGCGGTAAATCTAGTTAATGGACGATGCTACTTGACACCGGTAGTGGAGACCTTGGCTGAATTGAAATTTTCACATGACCCCTCGACACTGGAAGATTATCCGAAGGATACCGTTTGCAGCATTCACTGAGTTGGAAGTTGTATTCCAAGAGAGGACCCTTCTTGATTCTCTATTGCAAAGGTACGATGGCCGCACCAATAACTTTTGGATCGGGGCAAGCCTGCTGAGTTTCAGGCCTGAAAATGTGGCTCTCGTTTTTTGTCTGCATTGTGATGGAGTCGTAGTCGTGTTTTAGAAGAAGAAAACACACTCAGCTTTCGAAGAGAGGTATTTATAAAAAACTTACAAGAGACACAGAGACTCCATTAAGAGAACTCTAGAGTAACTTGTTCGATAGAGGGGAAAAGAAGTAAATTTTGTCAAAATCATAATGGTGTACCTCATGGGTGCAATCCTCTTCCCAAATACTTCATGCTTGGTTCCGAATTGGATCGTTGATTATGTCGATGATCTACCTGCCATGGGGCGATACGCATAGGTGCAGGCGATGCACAAGTGGCTTATGGAGGACGTTCCACAAGCTGCCGCTCGAGTGCAAGCTAGATGCGCGGGGAAGAAGACCAACACGGGGTATATTAAGGGTTGCTCGGTCGCACTGAACATCTAGTTTTACGAGCTGACCGGAACTGGAAAGAAAATCCGTTTTGGCAAGACCCCAAGGATGCTGTGCTACAGTGAAAATATTTACCGGAAGCAAGCGATGATAGAAACCAGTTTGTCATCTCTCGAAGGAAAAAAATACTAAATCATGAACAATGTATTTAACAATAGTACTTAATGTTTAAATATAGTCTTTAGCGTTTAACAATTGTAGTTTATGTTTAAAAATATTTTTTAGTGTTTAAAAGTTTTGTTTTCTGTTTAAATATATGCGATACCGTTTAAATATATAAGTTAAATGTTTAAATACATTTGTTATTGTTTAAATTGAATGATTTCGCTGAGATTGTTTTGTTTACATATGTTAGTTTCCTGAGCTGGTCCCGGTGAATACTGATGAAGATATATTTGTTCGGGCCAACTACCTGGGGGATGCTATTGCTCCGGAAATACTTGCTGGAAGGCAAGATGAGAGGCCAACCTCTTTCGTGCGCGCTCGATGACGTCGTTCCCCTACTTCCAGCCCAACGCGCGCACACATTCCTCGGCGTCGTCAAAGCCCTCCCATATCCCGTCTGACAGCAACACCCCCCTCCCTGCGCGACCGCGGTAGCCCCAATGACCGCTGCAGCCCCCCTGACAGCACTAGGCGACGATGTCACTGCAACTCTTCTGTAGGCATGCCAGATATGGATGACCAATTTCCCTCAGCTTGTCACTCGGGTTGAGGCATTGGAAGGCCGGCCACAATCGACTGCACCGTCCCTCCAAACAAATTAAATACCCGAGACAGACGAGGCGTCGGAAATTTACGATTAGAACTTCATCGAGATGGCCATTCGAAGACTGCCACTTTTGAAGAGGCTTGCAAAAAAGAGAAAAACAATAATGCCTCTCTGTCCACCACCGGCTGACCATGAAACATTAGCAGAACCATCGGCGGCTGATGTTGTTATTGAGTTTGTTGCCATTGATGACATGCCCGTCAAGGTGGAGAAGTTCGTTGATGTTGTTGCCATTACCGCGGTTGAGAAGATCGTTGACTCTGTTATCAATGAAATCCCCATCACGGTGGAACCAGGGGCTGATGGTACCACATCGAAGGTGGACACAATCCCTGAAAAATAAGAACCAACTAAGGGTGAGTCTCTGATTGATGCTGTTACCGTGGCCGCAGTTGAGAAGATCGCTGACTCTATTGTCAACAAAATCCTAGTCACGGAGGAACCGTTGACCGACAGTGCCTCATCGAAGGTAGACACAATGCCACAAAAACAAGAAGCATCTACTCGACGGACGTCCCTTATTTGAGATTAAAGTATGTTGCCCGCATACTTATGGAAGGAAGCGCAGCCGGCATCACTGAGAAAAAGGGATCTTCGACTGCGGGGAAATAGAAATGACCTGATATTGTTTGTTTTCAAATGTAAAACTGTTTTGTCATTATTAATTTAAATTCAATTCATTGTTTTCCAAGAACATGGCAAATTTTTCAATATAAATTTACTAGTGTTCGTTTAATGTCTGTATACTTGTATACTTGACTTTCTTTGCTTAACTTTCAATTTTAAAGTTTAAATATCAGTGTTTCTTTTTAAAATGAAGTAATCTCTATTTAAACAACGATGTCTCTATTTAAATATATATGTTACCTTTTAAGAATAAGAGTTTTCATTTAACATTCAGTGTCTACGTTTAAATATCAAAGAATAACAAAGAAATTAGATTTTCTCTGTTTAATTATCAAAAGTTGACACTCAAATAAGTTTGTTTCTCTTTAAAAACTTGTTTATTTACAATGCCTAGTCGGCGACAGTTTCATTGCAAGATCTGCGATTGTAACCGGACGCGTGGTAGCGGCTGTAATGTTACTCGTGGACCTTAGACACTTGCGACTCGATCCTCTTTCGTCTAGGACACCCAAGTTGCCTTCTCGTCACAGGTGGTCGCAAACGTAGTTCGCCATTTTTGTCACTAGGCTTCTCATTGTAGGATATGGGGAATATAGCTTCCTTATACGCCAGTTTATAATTGTCGACGGTGAAGTAGCTGCTAATAAATCGATGAACGTTGGTGTTTGTTTGCATTATTGCAGTACAAGCGTATTTGCACGGGATACCATAAACTTTCCATCTGCAACATGAGCAAGTTCTATTGGCAAGATCTACAGAGTTGCAGCACTGGTCAATCACTTCATAATGATCATCGACACAACGACCAACATGAAGATTTCGGCTTTCCTCAACAAGTATCTCTACCTTCAAATGTATGTCTGGGCATAAGTAGGTCTCCCATTTGTTCGCTTGCTCAAGGCGATTGCATAACATGTGCATCAACTTGAACCTGTACAACGTATAACACAAATCTTAAACAAGGTTAAACAAAGACATTGATATTTAAACAGAAACACATTTGTTTAAACAGTAGGATAATAAATCAAATGAAAAGCCAGATAGTTAAACACAGACAATGATATTTGAACAGTATAGGAAAGTTTTAAAGGATAGAAGCATTAAATAAAATCAACATTCGAATACCTAATGGAGTCGACCATTTTCGTCACCGGTAAATGCCGAGCTTCTTAATTTGATCCACGCATTGAACGACTCTGCGACATTTGAATACATCTCGCCCCAGCATTCACCTCTGAATTTATAATTCGACCAATGTGGCATATCCGATTTATGAATCAACCACTGATATGCTTCGGGTGATGTGGCCTGCAGTTCATTCACGGTATCATTGAATTCTTTAGCCGTGGATGCCCACGCAATACGAAAGTATATGGACCAACACTCCTAACTCAATTCCTTCCCAAGTCTAACATTGACTTTCATAAAATTGGCCTCAAAGTGTCAAAAGCAGTATGCATGTGAGGAATAAGGGAAGACTCTAGCAATAGCGTTCACAAGGCCCTTTGACATGTCCAACATAAATGTAATTATCTCTTGATAATCTCCTTCATCGTATAAAGCATCACCTAACTTAGAAATGAACCAAGTCCAATTGACATCGGTCTCATTGTCGACAATACCAAAGGCGATGTCGAAGAAACCATTGTTTCTATCTTTGCCTGTGGCACACAATAGAGTACCCTGATACTTTCCAAGGAGGTGGGTACCATCGAGAAACAACAACGGCCTGCATGCGCTCTTGAATCCCACAATACAAGCATTGAAAGAAAAGAATGCACGTTTAAAACGCTCACCATCTCTTTCCACAATCGTAATGCTACCGAGGTTTGTCTAAACCACCTTATTTCCGTACCAAAGTAACAAATCGTAACTGGAGATATCACTGCCATTGAGGATCACCCATGCATGTTCTTTTCCCAACCAAGCCTGCTTATATAGCATATGGACACCATGTTCCCGCAACATATCCTTCTGAATGTCAATGGCCTTGTACAAGGGCTGGTCCTTGAGCTTTTGAATCACTCGTGTGCTTACCCATTTTTTGGAAGCTTTCAGATGTGACGCAGATCCAATTCCACCACAGCAAGTGTGTGACGGGTGCATTCTCTTGATTTTGAAAGTATTTTTATTATATTCTTTTGATGCATGAATGCGCCATTGACAACCATCGGCAGCGCATTCCACAGTCACCCGGTGTTTTTCGTTCTTAGGAAATTTAAAGTCAAAATTCCGTTTGATTGCAAAATTCGGAAGTGCGTCTCTAAAATGTTCAACGCCTTGAAAACATTGTCCAATATCCAACGACAACACTTCAAATTAATCTGACGAGGAATGAAGGCATGCCACGCCGTCACGGTCACCATGAGGTAAAAAAGAAGCATTCCCAGAATCTGAATTCCTGCCAACACTTTAGTTTAAACGAAAATGATCATGATTTTAAGAAGAAACATAAAATTTTTAAACGATAATTATAAAAGTTAAATGTTAAAACAAATATTTAAACATAAACATAATAATTTAAATGGAGAAGACAGTTTTTAAATGGAAACTTGATTGAGTTAAACAGATACTGCGATAATAAAACAATAATTAACATCTACAACTAAATAAACATAAAAGAGAATAACCTTACAACGAGAAGAACTCGTTTTCAGTAGGATATGATGGCACATCATCTGTCTTAACAACAAGATCGAATACAGCGCATTTGAAGATTGAGTACATGCACGTGACACATGCGTTGGAAGTCAACCTCGTTTTCTATTGGCCAAACCGTTTTATGTCCATTGGATGTGATAAACTTCACCCTCGCACGGGAAATATCGAGACCCCATCACTCACATATCTCAGCTAACACTGATTCCTAAAAAGTCAGATCCGTGAACATTAGCACTCGTCCCTCCCCATTGTATCTAGCAATAGCACAAAAACTCTCCATAATAGCTTTGCATTTTTATAAATTGTTACTCCCTCTTGCAGAATGATCAAAGTGAGAGCAACGAAGAAATTCTCACCTTATTGGTAAACCGACAGAAACCAAATAAGGAGAAGAAGAAGAAGAAGATGTAATGAGCCTCCTAAACTTTGTTTAATAAAAACCAAGGAAGAATAAAAAAAAAATGCACAATTGTATGCATAAAGGTCAGACATGATGTGATTGGGCGGTATTTTTTCCACCATTTGCAAGAGCAAAAATGCAATTTCATAACATGGAAGCACTTGAAGTGACAGATAGGAGGTCAAAGGGAATTTAAACTATAATGAAAAGGTTGTCCGGGGTGTGCAAAAGTTGGAAGGGGTTTTTAAGAGTTTTTGAAAATCATGAGATGTAAAAGGTAATTTTCCCTTTTTATTACTATACTTCAATTATGTATTTAGAGAGATTTTAACCATCACTGTTTTATATTAGGTTGTGTTTGATGCTTTAATATGGGAATATTGTGATGGAATTTAATTGATGGGAAAGTGATTGATAGGAATGTAATTCCTGAGAAAAAGATATTATTTTGTTTAGTATGTAATGGAAAATTTAATTAAATTGATGGGAAAGTAATATTTCTGTATTTGGTATTATAATATATTATTGGGAATCTATTGTCATAATGACATAAATACCCTTATGTTATTTTATTTGTCAATCATTTTTAAATTTAAAATAATAATAACAAAATGTTTTTAGATGTATAAAATATTCTTTAAAATATAAATTAAATAATTTTTTTTAAAATTTTAATAAAATAATTTATTAACTTAATAAAACAAAAAATCTTTAATATTTGTTGTTCTCACTTGGTACCTACTTTTCCCGCTTATTGTTTTTCTCGCTTAGTATATTTACCTTTTCCTTAAATAATAAGTAGAATTATAAATAATATACGGAAACCCTCGGTAATAAATAAAAATATTTAGTTATAAGTACAATCATAAAATTACTCTATTCAAAAAATAGATTTTTTAATGGTGGAAAGTTATTTTTGAAAAAGTTAAGGGTATTTTGGTCTAAAAAAAATCTCACTTTCCTTTCCCATGGGAAGCCAACTTTCCCACCATGTTGTGAGAGAATCACTTTTCCTCATTTTAGTAGAATTATTCTCATATGACAAGGATTATTTTTCTAGCAAAACAAACTCTACCAAACATGATAAAGTAATTCTTTGGTTATTTTTTAGGAAAAGTTGGCTACCTTCCCATGTACCAAACGCCCCTTTAGAATTAAATAATTTAGGGTTCCATTATTGCAGTGATGAGCACCTTATTTCATTATGGATGAAACAAATCGTATCCAAATCAAGTTCCCAAGAATAAGAAATAGATGTAATCACTCGTGATGACAGAATAATTCTCAACTCACATTAGTTAGTGGTTAACTTTCATAAAGTCAAAATAAAAACGTAGATGTATTTGTGCTAGTTTGCCTGGGTGATCTTGTCGGCAAAGGAATCAACATAAAAGGTGGCAGTAGTGGACTAGCATTTTGCTGAGCATAATTTGGTGTTCCTCGCCCACAATGTTGACTAAGATGCCCTTCAAATGCTAAGCATTAGCGAAAATTGTCCACTAGTGATGGTGAAGTGGGAACATGGGAATTAACTTCATTTAAATTTTCACTTGTCTTTCTCACCTAAAAGTTTCCAAAATCATAAATTTATAAAGAAAAAAAAAATATATATATATAATTCAATGTTTTTATAACATTGAATTGAATATGGTTGAGATCTCATTTTCCAACATCCACTAAATCCTTGTATATTGGATTTTTTTTTTTTTTAATTGAGACAATGTTTTTAGTGCATTACAAAGAAGAGTACCAAATCCGAATACATGTTGGATATGGCTGTTTATTACTCAAAAACTACGTTCATTTAAAGTATTAAAGATTAATAATAGTTCTCAAAATATACCCATTTTATTATAGAGTAAGGAAAATATCAATCGATAAAAATTCCCTCACGTCCGAAAAGAATCAATTAGGTTTGTTCCGAAAACAAAAATTATAAACTAACCTAATTAATAATATCAATCATGTATGTAGATTTTTGATATATGCAATGGTTTATCTCAAGAAGTTTGTTTTCAATGATTAACAATTTTTCTTTTTTTTATAAAGTCCACATCGCACCAAATGTAAACTAGTGTTGATCATTAATGATACTAATTAATCCCAAAATAATGAATGGTTGGGCGTGGAATTTTATCATGCACTGAATGGTTTATCACAATCAATTAAGAAAAGTCAAAGGGGAAATAGGTAGAATTATTAGATTACAGGCTGAGATAGGGACATTAATTAAATATTATTCACGTTCTTCCCGCGTAGTTTTCAAGGCCCATTTAATTAATAATTAATGCAGCGATCGAGCAAGTTAGCTCAAGCGGCATGAGCTGTCACTTTTGACCACGTGATCATTAATTTAGTGTTATATTCTAAGCTCAACTATTAATGTTGACCTAAAATAGATTATTAGGTCAACTATCAATTACAAGTTTCCTCAAAAAAAAAAAAAAAAAAAAAAAAAACACTATCAACACTATCAAATGTATATATTCTTCTAGGACCTTGTATGTATACATAATTTTTATTTTGATCTTTATACTTTGTTCAGTTTTATTTTCGTATTTTATATAAGTATGCTCAATATTATTGTTACATTATAAAGTTTTGTTCATTTAAATGCAAGAATTTGACATTGATGTAAGGCGAACGCAAGTGGACATATCACATAGGTAGCAAAGTGTACTATGGATGTAGAGTATGCAAGAAATTAGAAAATAGTAGTGTGAATTATTATCTTATTATGTAGCCTACAATGCTAAAATTTTAATGGTAAAACAATGAAAGTGAGAAGAAAAATCAATTGACTAAAGAGACTATCAATGCACGAAGATTTAATTTATACATAAGATTTAATAACACCCTTAGGTAATAAAGATTTTTTATAGCAGAATAACTTTTTTTCCCTATTACAATGTTTTTTTTTTTAAATTATGTAATTGTCCATTTCAATATTTGTCACCTAAAAATATCCACAATGTTATTAAGAGTCCATTTTAGTGGTTAAGACATATCACCTTATCACATAGAATAATACAACATATGACAACTAATAATAAAAATAAAATCACATTTTATCGCATTTATTGTAAACTATCTTAGGTTATAAGTAATATAAACAGTCATGTCTTATTCAATGATCTACATCATTAATTAATTTGATATATATACAATGCAACTTAAGAATAAAATATGCCATTCAACATAAATAAAACAATACCCATACTTATACACGTAATGAAATAAAATTATTTTATTATTAAACAATAACTAGAATTGGTTTTGTAGGTATACTAGTTTTGTCATGTCCCTACATAGTCATTTCCTTCTTTTACAATGGCTTTTGTTTTCTTGGAATGCTTTGCACTAATGACTTTCAGGTTAGATACTCAAGCCATCTTTTCCATTTTACCATGTTTTTTTGGGTATTTTTGTGGGTGGTTTTTGTATAATAGCTTCTAAATTATATATATATATATATATATATATAGCTTTCTTAATGAAGCCTGTGAACTTGTCACAATTTTATGGTACATATTGCCCCTCTCTCTCTCTTTTTGGAATAGGACAACAGTTCTCTTCTTCTTCTTCTTCTTCTTCTTCTTCTTTTCTCACCCACTCTCTCAAGTAACAAGGAATGAAGTGTTTATTCTCACACCCAAAGAAGGAAGAAGGAAAGGCACCATAGAACGCAGTGAGCATTGAAGAAGGAGCTCTAGTTAATAATCACTATCAAGTGTTTTGAGGTACCATTTATTGTTCATTTGATCTTTCCTTTTATCTTTAATGACATTTAAAACTTTTTTTTTTTTTTGTTCTTTGCATCTTAATTTGTATATTGATGAATGAAGAGTCCATGGTTTTTCTTCTTTCTTAGCCTTCATATTATATATGAACATATATTAATATCAAATTTTAATTGATAAAAAAGATTTGGCTTTTTTGTTTTGGATGATTTTCTTTGAACTCCCACACAAGAAAATTCCAGTTTAAAAACAGACTTTTCTTTGAACATATATATATTATCTTTTAATATATGTTTCTCGAGAGTGAAGTCTTCGACTTCTCAAATATCTATTATTAATTCTTTTATTAAAAATAAATGTACTTTTTGCATATATGAGAATTTTATACATATATCCTATAAATATTATGGGATAATATTAATAACAATGTTTTCGGTATTGATGCAAGAATATTTTTGGTTTTAAATAAAATTAGAATCATCTATATACCTCAAGGTATATAGATAATTATAGTTTTTACAAAAAATTAAATATAATAATAAAATGTTAACTTTTTGATATTGCTTGTCCATTTTCATAATGCTATATATTGGCTTCCCTATGATTTGCTTGTCTTTCAAAAAACCTTTATGAAATTAAGTTATTCTAAAAGACAAATATTTGCATATATATATATATATATAAAACGTAGAATACAAAGAAATATAAATATTTTATCAAATTATATTATTGTGTTATCTGGCACCACTGGCATACAAGAGATGAACGTAGGATACTAATGAATCACATAGTACATGGATAGCTATTAATTTATATAATGAATATAAAATAAAAAAAAAACTTTAATTTTCTTTACCACAAAAAGAGTGGGATGCTCTGTCAATTTTATGTGGCTCAAAAAATCAGGACCTTTTCCTTAGAAAATGGCAAAACGTAAAAGGCTTGTCAGTAGTACGGCGAAGTAGGTTTCTTACATTGAAGTCTGATTAAAATGTGATAATTAAGTTCCATTTTCCTGAGCTTTCTAAGTCTGATTAAAAATATATTGCTTCTTCTCTTCTTATTTTTTACGCAGGAAATTTGACTCTAGATGTTATAGGACTAAAAAAAAAAAAAAGAATTATGGCGAACTAGGTTTTTAATTTTTTTATTTTTTGGATTTTGATTAAAAATGAAATTTGAACATTTTATTTTATATAAATATAATATAATAATATTATATATATAAATAAAGTACATATAGTCAAATGAGCTCCAACAACCGCTAATTCAGCGGGTTGCGTATGCAGTTGACCTTGCAGGGCATTAAACATGAATAAAATACTATTAAAAAACTATTAAAGATATTTTTAAAACTTTATAAATATTTAATATAAAAAAATAATCAGTATATTATAATTTAACAGAGTACTTTTGTGGCATATAAAAAAATATTATAAAAAATATTATATAAATACTAAAACTTTATTATCATAAAATAAATCATAACATAAATTTTTTGTGGCATATAACATATTGATGTATAATTAGATAAAACCTTTACTAAAATTAACATGTATAAATATTAACATATACTTCTTTTAGATTGTCATCTAATACAATTAAATTTTATGCAATATATTTAGAAATATTTTATAATATTTAAATAATTTTCCTTTTTTAGAAAATTTTAATATTATTTTTAGTAAATTTTAAAATTTTCCAAAATTTTAATGATATTTTGATTATTTTATCTTTTGGAATTTTTATAATATTTTAATAAATTTGTAATATTTTAATTTTATTTTATTCATGTTCAATATCATGTCAGTCAAACAAACAGAAAATATGCCCGGCTTTAAGGTGATGGATTACTTTTTCTCAAAATATGTAACAAAGGGAGGAACTTCTTACACACAAAAAAAAAAAAATATATATATATATATATATATATATATATATATATATATATAATGGGACTAAAAGAGCCTTTTGACTATAAAATTATGAGGGCATTGGCCCCCTAAAAGTGCATAGGCAAACAGTAGAAGCCGAATCTTCTCTTCTATTACATGGTTAATGCTTGTGGTTTATTTAGAAAACCTGAGTATACCCCTAACACATGACTTCCCACATTTGTTGAAAAAAAAAACTGATATCTTATAATTTTAACTTTAAACTCCATGCATTTATTTTATTTACAAGGTCAACTCAAATAAACATATGTTTCATTTTGACAGCTAAACTTCAAAGAAAAAAGCAATGGAGGCATCTACAATGCAACAAAATGAGGACGACAACAACAACAACAACTATAATAGCAAGAATGAAGACATGAGCAAAACCCTAAAGAGAACACTCATCATTATCAATTGCTTTCTCTTAGCCTTAGGTGACACCGGTGGCCCTCTCCTTTCCCGTCTCTACTTCCAATATGGCGGTCACCGGCAATGGCTCTTAAGCTTCCTCCAAGGCGCCGGCTGGCCACTCATGTTCATCCCCCTCATTATCTCCTATTACTATCGCCGAAACATCGATTCTTTTGCCAAACCATACTTCATCACTCCTCGCATATTCATGGCATGTGTAGTCCTCGGCCTCCTCATCGGCGTAGATAACTTCCTCTACTCCTATGGTCTTAACTTTCTCCCAGTCTCAACATCGGCATTACTAGTCTCAACACAACTTGTTTTCACTGCATTTTTCGCATTCCTTGTAGTGAAGCAAAAGTTCACACCATTCTCAATCAATGCAGTGGCATTGCTAACAGTGGGAGCAGTGTTATTAGGGTTGCATGGGAGCAAAGACAGACCAGCCAATGTTACAAAGGGGAAGTATTTCATGGGGTTCGTTTTAACTCTTGGGGCTGCAGCATTATATGGCTTTATTTTACCTATGATTCAGCTCACATACTTAAAGGCTAAGCAGGCTATCACTTACACTCTTGTCATGGAGATGCAGCTTGTCATGGGTTTCTTTGCCACTGTCTTTTGCGCTGTTGGCATGTTAATAAATGGTGACTTCCAGGTTAGACTGTATAAATATCACTTTCTTTTTTTAGCTCTCTATCACTATATAAATCTAACTAAAATTATATCACAGGCCATCTCAAAGGAAGCAAATAATTATGGTTTGGGACCAGTGAGATACTATACTGTGCTAGTATGGCAAGCAACATTCTGGCAGTTCTTCTCGTTGGGAGCAACAGGAGTGATCTTTTGTGTGCACACATTGCTTGCCGGAATCATTATCGCTGGTTTCATACCAGTTATTGAAGTTTTCGGAGTCATCTTCTTCCATGAAGACTTTAGTAGTGAGAAAGGTGTTGCTCTAGCACTCTCCTTGTGGGGATTGGCTTCTTATTCTTATGGTGAGTATTATGAGTCAAAGAAGAGAAAAGCAGCTATTAGAGATGAGGACATGGAGTCTCAAGCCATGGAGGTTAGAATGCCTGATTAAAGCAATAAATGCATAACTCGTGAAACTATATATATATATATGTAGTTTCTTTATCTAATTAATCTCTTGTGGGAGGATATTGTTTCTTAACTTTCTTGGAAGATACATGCATGGTTTGATGTGTTTTTTTTTATTGTTGGCATGTAAGTATGAATATATATTCTTTGGTAAACCAATGTCGGGTCTTTGTGAAAATGGGGTTTTTGGGTAAAATCATGGTACTTTTCTTTAAATGTTTTATTAAATAAATTAGATTACAAAAAATAAAAAAATACAAATCATAATTAATAATAACGATAAATAAATATTAATCATGAAGATTTGAGGTTTATTTTTTTAATTTTTTGTTTAATTGCCTACTACACATCAAAGATAGGATAGTATTAAGTGGGTAGTAAACCAAAATTTTATATATGATTTTAAGAAAATGAATTGTAGGGCCCTAATTCTATCGTAGGAAGAAATTTATTGTATATTGATATTATCGTAAATTAATTTTTATAGTATAAAAAAAACTTAAAATTTTTAAAATTATAATTATGTAATAGCTTGGATTGTAGTAAATCAAAAATTTAAATAGAACTTTAAAAAATAATCGGCTTTTAGAAAACCCGGGAATCTTTTATTGGATATAGATATTAAAAAAGCAAATGTATAGTTTTAAAGACTGATTCAAATTTGTAAGATTACAATTGTGTGGATAGGATAATATTAAATAAAAAAATTTTAAATACCATTTTATAAAACAAAGAAATTATGGGCCATAAACATTTGTCTGTCCCTGCGTGGTGGTGCAAGAGAAGAAGCCCTAATATTGTTTGAATAATATTTAGTATTTGTGATTGAATTAAGCTGTAAAAACTTTTAAGGAATTTTGATCTTCAATCAATTTTATTCAAGATGAAATCAGGAAAACAAGAGTATGCATATTTTATAGTGGGAATATATATGTTCCCTTCTAATGTAAAATCCATATTATTTTTATCATTTTATTTTACGAGGGCCTCATTGCAAAGTACAAAACCCTAATTCAATCATAGGAGACAGGTCAAGAAGCTGCTTGGGCCCAAATCTAATCCAATTGGGTCATGCCAAAAAACGTTATTTTCAAAAATTTGAAATCATGAAAATGAGAGTTTTGGATTGGGAGTGGAGTGTTGTTCTAGTTCAATCTTTACATTAGTTTCAGGATTAGCAATGCATTAGGTGATTTTTACCCTGTTAAGTTATAAACCAGAATCAAAGAAGTTCCCACATCTAATAATTTATTTATAGTAAATTTTATAATAATATTTTGGTTTAGTTTTGAAGAATATATTTTTTTTTTGGGAAAAATGAATTAATATAAATTTATTTAATTTTCTAAATGACAAGTCATCATGAAACAAATAATAAGATTAACACGTTTGTGTAAATTGATATTTTTAAAACTATTTTCATTACTTCAAAAACTGCTTACATATTCTTAGTTGGACATGCTATTATTTGAATCATCAACTTGTGAATTATTTATGTGTTATTCAAAATATATATTTGTGAATCTTTGATTTACCAAGAATATAGTTGCATCTTTGTATGTTTACTCTAGAAATGTCTATATTGGGATCCTTGCCAATGAGGTAAATATTGGCAATACCAACGTGTTTGTATGTAACAAACTAATTTTGCTATTGAGTTGTGGGTACACTAAGAGATTATGTGATATGTGAATCCCATAATATTACAGGGATACGTGTGGCGAAAGCCAAAATATTATTATCTGATATGACCCTTATACCACTAGGATAATTTGTTAATGTTCAATTTGATTAGAAAAATTGGTGTGATGATTCTTAGAGATAGAGACACCTTATTTAGTAGCATGACAAAAATACGCAAATTAATGCACAATTTAAATAATATAAAATGCAAGAAAGCAAAGACAGCCACAAAGATCTAAAAAAAAAATAACACACACACATCATAATATGAGACAAGCTATGAGTGAAAAATAATATATTACTAAAATGATATGATGATAATGTTGAGTATTGAGCAATCTGAGTAATGGCAAAAAGAGAAAGTATACATACAAAAGAAGACACAAAAAATTTTACGTGGTTCGATCTTGAAAACCTACGTCCAAGGCAATACTAATATCAATTTATTTCACTCACAGCACAACACCTTAGGGTTTATAAAGACAGTGCTATTTATAGAGAGAAGATAACTAGAATATTTATGGGAAAAGATAAATCCTAATCCTAGTCAAAATTTTCATATTAGAGATAAATTTTAGTCATAATCAAAATTCTTATATTGGAGATAAATCCTAGTCCTAATCAAAATTCCCATATTGAAGATCAATCCTAACCCTAATCAAGACTCTACATACCCAACAGACAATCCTTTAAATTATTCAAATTTGAGAAAATTTGGTTCTATGAATGTTCATGTAAGTAAAAGAAAATTTAAAGTGGAAGTTATGAAAAAAAAAAAACTCGGACGTATGATAATTGTGTCGGTATGATATTAACAAGTGGAAAGGCCAATTCATTGTTAAATTTAATTAGAAAAAACGGCATCATGCATTAATTTTGGAAATGGACACATCTTATTGAATAGCAAGACAAAAACACTCAAATGAAAATGAAATTTGACTAATAAAACAAACAGGAAAAGAAAGGAAGGATATAATAATTTACAAAAAAAAAAAAAAAAAAAAAAAAAAGCACATCAAGCTTTGAGACAAGCTATGAGTTGAGGAAAATATTTCACCACCTTTATGGAAATTAGAACAAAAGTAAAATCCCACCTTTCATATCTAAAAACCTCTTTTTTCTATCATTGAGAGTGTGCATAGCTGAAAATTGATCATCCAGTTATGCACTCTCCCTAATAGGTACAACTTAAGAATGGGCTAATCTCCTCTAAAAACTCTTTTATAGTATTAATAAAATAACACTAGGTATTATATTTATATATGTGACAAAGAAACGCTAACACTAATTCAGTTTAATATTGTAATCAAAATGTTGATAAGAATAATCATTTTGAAAAGAATAATCATTTTTTTCCAATGATGTGAGTGTACATAATCATTTACATGTTTGAAAAAAATCTCCTCCTAGTACATATTTTGAGTACAGAGATAAGGATGGACATTTATTAGGTGAGGCTTTAATTTAAAAAACCTAATGAAAATGTTAAAATTTTGAAAATGAGAAAAAAAAAATTGAAGTACCATAAATTTGATATCTAATTTAATTTGAATGATGAAAAATAAGGGACCATTAATGTTCTCCAAGTTCGTCAGTTTGATATCTAACTAATTTCCTTTTAATTGTTGAACTTTCCCTACTAAATAATTGATATTAACTCATTGTCATATCTAAGTTTGACATTCGGCTAAGTTTTCAATGGCAAAAATTCTTCTATTAAATCAATACTAATAAATATTATATCGCGCTATCTAGTTAGTCTTTTTTAGCTATTATCTAAGATCTTTGACAAGTATTCTATGTCAATCTCTTCGCATTGCGAAATGTGTCACAAAGTTTTATAACAAAAAAATTATTTTTCTCCCAACCAAAATAGTAAGTTTTGATTTGTGTGTAAATGTAATACAATTTTTTGTTGAGAATTGGGCAACTTGAGCAATGATACGAAAAGAAAACGCGCACACACACAAAAAGACACAAGAATTTTACATACTTCGGTCCTGAAGACCTACGGCAACGACTGCACTAATATCAATTTATTTCACTCATTAAAAATTAGGATTTTACAATTACATGGTTATTTATAGGGAAAAAATAATAGGTTATTTATATGGAGAAAATAACAAGATATTAAAGGGAAAAGATAAACAATAATCAAAATTCCCATATAGGCCTTGGACCTGAAAAGATAAACACTAATCGACATTTTCATATAGGCCTTAGACCTGTAAAGATAAACACTAATCAACATTTTCATATAGGCCTTGGATCTGAACTGATAAACACCAATCAAGACCACATATACCCACTTGGAGGCTGATTACATCAATACCACTCTATGCACCTGTAAACCCAAAATCTGTATTGATCAGCTTCTACTACTGTGGCACATTCTTATCAATCAACTCTGAAGGCCAGTTGAAGCTTTGCAAAGCTTCAATATTTTTGTAGTAACTACATTGGTTAATATATCTGCAGGATTATTAGAACCAAGGATCTTCATCAAGGACAAGACACCACCACTAATCAATTCTCTAATAAAATGATACTTTAACTGAATATGTTTTGTCCTAGCATGAAATACATGATTTTTTGCAAGGGGAATAGCACTTTGACTATCACTGTAGAGAACACTGTCAACCTGTTTTTTGTGCAACTCTTCAAGAAAGCTCTTCAACCAAATCATTTTCTATCCAACCTCTGAGACTGCCATGTACCTTGCTTCTGTGGTTGATAAAGCAATGCACTTTTGAAGTGGACACATCCAACTCACCGTTGTGCCACCCACTATGAAAATATACTATGTAGTGCTTTTTCTTGTATCTAAACAACCACCCAAGTCTGCATCAGAAAATCATTTCAAAATAAAATTTCATCTTCTATAACACAAGGCAACTTTGGAAGTACTTTTTAAGTAGCGTAATAGTCACTTAACTGCTTCTCAATGCTCTTTTCCTGGAGTGAACATGAATATGCTAACAACTCTCACTGCATGAGCAATATCTGGCCGTGTGCATACCATTGCATACATAACATTACCAACTACAGATGCCTATGGAATTTTAGTCATACCTTTCTTGTCTTCATCCATTTGAGGCGACTACTTCTTCGTGAGATTGAAGTGACTTTCCAAGGGTGTACTTCTAATCTTAGCATTATGGAGACTAAATTTTTCCAACACTTTCTTATCTATCCCTGTTGATGTTCATACCAAGGATTAGTTTTGAAACACCCAAGTCCTTCATCTTAAACACTTCAAACATCTGTTTTTTTTAATTTGTCGATTTCATTCATGTTAGCTTCTGCAATTAACATGCCATCAATGTACAATAGTAATGTGATGTAAGATGAATCATATTTCTTCACGTTGAAACAATGATCCAATGCATATCTCTTGTATCCACTCATTCTCATAAAACTGTCAAATTTCATGTACCACTGTCTTAGAGTTTGCTTTAAGCCATATTAAGCTTTTTTTCAACTTGCAGACCAAGTTTTCTTTTCTATATATTTGAAAATCTTCTAGTTGTGTCATATAGATGTCTTCCTCAAGATCACCATGCAAGAAAGCAGTCTTAACATCTGCCTGCTATAGATGTAAGTTCTCTGCAGCCACAGTACTTAGCATAAGTCTGATAGTAGTTATCTTGACCACGGGAGAAAAAAATGTCATTGTAGTCAATGATTATTTTTTGCTGAAACCCTTGATCACTAGTCTAGCCTTATACCTTTTGCAGCCATCAAGCTTTTCTTTGATTCTGTACATCTACTTGTTCTACAAAATTTTCTTCTCTGTTGATCACTCAGTCAATGACCAACTCTCATTCTTTTTAAGAGAACTCATTTCCTCTTTCATGACCTACTCCCATTGAACTGAATCATCCATCTGAATTGCCTCGGAAGAACATTGAGGCTCACCATCCTCAATCAAAAGCAAATAATTCGCTGAATAAGATATCTCTAGGGAGGTCGAGAAATTCTGCTAGATCTTTTAACTTCTGTTTTTAGATAAATTGAAACCACTTCTTCCGCATTTGTATTCCCTGAACTTCCACTATTTTCTGTATGATCAGCTTCTATAATATCTTCCAACATTACATTTTCTTTTTCATTCTATTTTCTTGTAGCCTCAAATTAGGCTGCAAGTCTATCTTTGTGCATCACATTCTCATTGAAAGTGACATCTCTGCTTCTAATGATTGTCCTTGCTCAACTCATCTCAAAAGCGGTAGCCCATGTCATCTGACCCATAGCCAAAGAAAATACACTTCTTTGCCTTTGGATCAAGCTTGTCTTTGTCAGAATCTTTAATAAGAACATAGAAAACACATCCAAATACCTTCAAGTGTGAAAGAGATAGTTCTTTATTGTGCCACTCCTCCTCAGGAATCTGGAATCCAAAAGGAATTGAGAGTTCGCAATTAATGAGATTAGCTGCTGCACTTATTAAATATGCCCAGAACATCTTTTGTAACCCTGTATGAAATCACATATTCTTTACTCTCTCATTCAAGCTTCTATTCATTCTTTCAGTAACACTGTTCGGTTGTGGTGTTTTAGGAACAGTTTTCAGCATCCTTATTCCATTTTCAAAGACAAGAATCTATAAATTCAACACTACCGTACTCACCACCATTATCGACATCAAAGACTTGATTTTCAACCATGTTTCATTCTCAACAAGAGCTTTCCACTTCTTGAAGGTAGCAAAAATATCAGACTTATGTTTTAAGAAGTAAAGCCATACCTTCCTAGTAGAATCATTAATGAAGCTAACATAGTAGCGCAGTCCTCCCATCAAGGCAACTGATGTTGGCCCATATACATCTGTATGAACAAGCTCCAGCTTCTCAACCTTAGGTTTCTTCCTTGACTTTGCAAAAGTAATCCTTTTTTCCTTCCCTAGCAAACATGGTTCACAGAAACCTACTACCACACTCTTCAACTCTGAAATCTTCTTTTTTGGGACAAGCATCTTCATACCCTTCTCACTCATGTGACCAAGTCTTTGGCCCCATGAAGGATCACCTCCACTAGTAACTGCATTAGCTTCATCTGATGGTAAGTTAGTCATGTATAGATTCCCATTCTTCTAGTCAAGAGCAACGATAAGATTTTCTTTAACTATTTTTCACTCGTCATTTCCAAACATGACACGATATCCCCGATCATCTAACTATCCCACGTAGATTAACCTCCTCTTGAGACCGAGGATATATCTCACATCCTTCAGTGTCCAAATAGTACTCAATGAGGTTTTCAGATTTATATCTCTCATGCCTACAATCTCCAGACTCTCATCATTAGCAAGGCGTACTTTACTAAAATTTTCATTTATGAAATTCAGCATCATATCCATATAAGGAGAAGCATGAAATGAAGTATCAGAATTCATGATCCAGGATCTGATCGGACATTCAATGCAGCATACCAACACATCGTTTGCCTTTTCTGTTGCTACATTAACAAACTTATCTTCCTTCTTTCTGGGAAGGGAGGGAGCGGTACTCTGATTTCTAAAGTAACCGGTCTTTTGGCAATTCCAGCATATTATATCCTTACGATTTTTGGACTAACCCCTCATTTTGAATTCGATCTACCAAGCCACTGATTCTGGCCCTTTTCCAGTTTTCTATCTCTGCTCTCTGTATTCAGTAATGAACTTGATGACTCCCTTGAAGTTTTCCTCAGAATATCCTCTCCAAAGATGAAATGCCGAATATCTTCGAAGGCCAACTTAGTAGTTCCTGATGAACTACTAACTGTTGTGACTGTTCCTAACTAACTCTCAAGCAACGAAGAGAACAACAGAAAACTTGCACTTCATCATTGAATTTAATATCTATCTAGACTAATTTAATCAACGTAGAGTTAAATTCATTCACATGGTTAGTGATATATAGATGCACATTCTTTCATCCTTATATTAACTAATTGGCTAATCAGAAATACCTTGTTCGAAGCAAATAACTTTTCATACATATTCGATAATGCTTTAAGTAAACCATCAGTGGTCGTCTCCTTGATAACATTCTATGCTGCGTTCTTAGCCAGGGTCAATCGGATCACGCCAAGAGCTTGGCCATCCCAGTCTTTCTTACTCATCTAATCTGGCTTCTGCCCTGACATAGGCTCATGTAACTTCTTCTGATACAGATAATCTCGGATTTGCATATTCCAAAACAAGAAGTCATTGCCGTCGAACCTATCGATCTTGACTTTCCATTCATCGGCTATGGCTTTCACTCGCCTCACAACTTATAGCTCTGGTACCACTTGTCAAGGATCGGGCAATTTGAGCAATGATAAGAAGAGAAAGAACACACACACAAGAAGACACAAGAATTTTACGTGGTTCGGTCTTAAGACCCATGTCCGCGGCCCCACTAATATCAATTTATTTCACTCACAACAAATTAGAGTTTTGCAATTACATAGCTATTTATAAGAAAACAAATAACATGATATTTATAGGAAGAAGATAACAGGATATTAACAAGGAAAAAATAAACACTAATCAAATTTTCATATAGGCTTTGGACCTGAAAAGATAAACACTAATCAAGATTCCCATATAGACATTAGACATGAAAAATAAACACTAATCAAGACTCCACATACGCAACAATTTCTCACCATTCACTTTATTTTTAGCCCTCTAGTTTCATCATTCTTCACTTCTTTGATAAGTTTTGATATTCTGTGACAAATCAAGCATGACAATTTAATAACAATGCCTTCATAATTTTATTCTTGCTAATTTAAATAAGTATGCCCCCTCCCCTCACATAATATACTAGAAGAAAACATCATGAATACATGAATTGACTTTAATGACAATCCCAATCATCACATGATTTATTGGCACCAAGTCTTAAGTGATTTAACTACATTTATTAAAAGAAAACTTTTGGATTATCATACAATTGACTTTAATTACCATAGCAATTAACTTGACATGCAACAAAATGAGAATAAAAATGGTAATGAGGGGAAGAATGGTACTGAGGCTGTTCAGCCAACCTACACCCCAAACTTTGCATAATCTTTATTAACCCTTTAAATGTTATACCCCAATGTGATATTTTACATATCAATCTTTTTATCAATTAAATATTTTATATAAATGTATTTGGTTAGACCACCGGTAGCATTGTCCGTCCTCATTAATATATGTGTCTTTTTATAGTATTAGGCATTGAACAATTTTCCATAATATGTATAGTAATATATATTTTATATAATTAAATAATTTAAAAAATAACGGGCTGGATTTTTCATTCAATACATAAAAAACACAATTTAAAATATTCTCTCCTATAATAGCTAAGAGTGATAGATCCCATCAATACTTAAAAAACACAATTTAGAATAGTCCCTCCTATAAGAGCTATGAGTGATAGATCCCATATTTAATGACTATAAATGTTTATAATTTATACATTTGATTTAATTAATGACACCCTTAGTTAATAATGAATTTCCGTAACAGAATAATTTTTTCTCTCTACAACAAGTGTTTCACTTAAAAGTTCCGTAATTGTCCATTTCAATATTTGCCAACTATAAAAATCCATAATGTTATTAACCGTTTCCACTTAAGTGGGTGAGATATACCACTTTATCATATATATAGTAGTACAACATGCGTCAACCAATAATGAATACAAAATCACATTTTATCACATTTATTGTGAACTATTTTAAATTGCAAGGAATATAGACAATCATGACTTATTCAATGATCTATATCATTAATTTGACTTCCCTACATTGCATCCTAAGAATAAAATATATCATCATGAAAAAAACAATACCCATAATTATACCTGCAATGAAATAAAATTATTTTATTATCTAATAATAACTACAATGGGCTTTGTAGGGCATACTAGTTTATAGTCTTTCTAGTCATTTCTTTCTTTGACAGTGGCTTTTGTCTTGCTTGAATGCTTGTCAATAATGATCTACATGTTAGATAGCCAGGCGTTTATTTCATTTTACCACTTTTTTTGGTATTTTTGAGTGTGCTTTTTGTATATATATATATATATATATATATATATATATATATATATATATATAATTCTGCCTTAAACTTATCTCAAATTTATGGAACATATTGCCCCTCCCTCCCTCTCTCTCTCTCTCTCTCTCTCTCTCTCTCTCTCTCTTTTAATGTAGGACAACACTTCTTCTATTCTCACTAACTCTCTCAAATAAGAAGGAATGAAGTGTTTATTCTCACACCCAAAGAAGGAAGAAGGAAAGGCACCATAGAACGTTGTGAGGATTGAAGAAGGAGCTCTAGTTTATAATCACTATCAAGTTTTTTGAGGTACCATTTATTGTTCTTTGATCTTTCCGTTATCTTTAATCACATTTAAAATTTGTTTTTTTTTTTATCTTTTGCATCTTAATTTGTATATTGACGAATGAAGAGTCCATGGTTTTTCTTCTTTCTTAGTCTTCATATTATATATGAACATATATTAAGATCAAATTTTAGCCTTTAAAATAGATTTGGCCTTATCTTTTGAATGATTTTCTTTGACTCCTACACAAGAAAAATTCAGTTTAGAAATGAAATAATTACTTTTTTAAATTTCTAAATTTCTAATTCAGCAAATTCTTGTAGTTTCACCATTTATTATTATTATTATTATTATTATTACTTGTTGTGTAAATATTCCTTTTTAATTTCATAAATTTTATCCACCATTACTTATTAATTATTATGCAGTGACCGTGAACATGGTCTTAACGTTAATAATTTAGCATGAACTATATATATATATATATATATGTCCCAGTATCTAATATATGTTATCTTTTTAATATAATGTGGATATACACCCTATGCCTCAACTATATGTTTCTAGAGAGTGGAGTCTTCAACCTCTCAAATATCTCTTATTAATTTTTTATTAGAAATAAATGTATTTTTTTAGCATATATGACAATTTTATACATATTTCCTATAAATATTATTGATGCAAGAATATTTTTGGTTTTAGATAATATTATAATTATCTATGATTTGCTTGTCTTTCATAAACACTTTTTATGAAATTAATTTTTTCTAAGGTGGCGTTTGGTTGAATTTAATTCTAAATACAATGGATTTCTAATTACAAACAGAATCGGAAGTAACTGGATTTTAAAATTCAATGAAGTCAAATCTAGTGTTCGGTTAGATATATCCCGAAAATACTATATTATATTATTTAATATTATTTTAATAATATTAAGTGCATATTAATTACTTTAACTATTAAATTCAAATTCATTATAAATTTATTAAAAATTTATTATATTTTAAAATTTTGAATTTAATTATTAACCCCACAAAAAGTGCATTTCTAAGATTTTCATCCAATTTTAACAAGTTATTTATTACTTTAATTATTAAATAAATTATTAAATTTATTATTAAAATTTATAAGTTTTTTACTATTCATAAATGTTTAATAAGATTCGTTTTTCCTTAGTTGGTCATATATAGGTCACATATGAGAGAGCAAAAAGATAAGAGATTTCGTTTTGAGGCCCAATTTGGACGTAAAACCAAATCTTTTATTGGATGTAATTTGAGTTACATGAGTTTTTAAAATCCTATGAAACAAACACGTGATTTTTAAAAACCCAGTAATTCAAATTACATGTAATTTCAAATTCCTCCATACAAACATTACCTAAATGACCAAAGGGCTTTTAGCCCAGCGGTACCTCGGGTCCCCTCGTGGGAGGAGACGCGAGTTCAATCCCCCCGAACCGCGCTCCCCCGTTCCAAGAGGGTGAGGACGTTGTAGGCAATCCCCCCGCCACACGTACGTCCCTAAGAGTTGGCGCTTGTCGCCCTATCTCAAAAAAAAAAAAAAAAAAACATTACCTAAATGGCAAACATTTGTATATATATATATATATATATATATATATATATATATATATATATATATATATATATATATAGTTGTGTTATCCGGCACCACTGGCATATAGTTCTCTTCTAGGAATATAAATATTTTTTATATAATGAATATAAAATTAAAAAAAATCTTTAATTTTCTTTACCACAAAAAGAGTGGGATGCTCCATCAATTTTATTTGGTTCAAAACATCAAGGCCTTTTCCCTTAGAAAATGGCAAAAAGTAAAGGACTTGTCAGTGGTACGGGGAAGTAGGTTTCTTACATTGAAGTCTGATTAAAATGTGAAAATTAAGTTCCATATTCCTGAGCTTTCCAAGTTCTAAATTTCAAAACAATTATTGGTGAGATTACTCTTGAAATTTGACTCTAGATGTATGGGACTAAAACAAAGAATTATGGCGAACTAGGTTTTTTATTTTATTTTTTGTTTGGATTTTGATTAAAATATGAAATTTGAATATTTTAATTTAATAAATTAAATATAATAATGTTATATATATAAATAAAGTACATATATATAATCAATATTCTATAAAAAAACTTTCTTACAAAGTAATTAAAATAGAAAGTTCAATCAGCCAAGTTGGACCCGCTAATTCAGTGGGTTGCATAATCCAATTGACCTTGTGGGGCATATTTATATTTATATCTATTTATTTTATAAAATAATTTTTCAAAGTTTACAAGAATAAGATATATTCCAAAAAGCATTTTTACTCTAGATATATATGTATATTTATGCCCTTATATATCAAAAAACATTTAAGTTTGAATTTATTTATCATAATTATGCCTTAATTTATCTTATTAATTTTATGATACTCATTCTACTAAGGTAACATCCTTCAAATGGGTATGTGACGGTGGATACCTTGAAATTATTAAAATAAAAAGCATTATATAAATATTAAAACTTAATTATCATAATATAAATTCTTTTGAGGAATATAACTTATTGTTGTATAATTAGATAAAATGTTTACTAAAATATGTATAAAAATAAACATAAATTATACTCCTTTTAGATTGGCATCTAATATAATTAAATTTTATGCTATACATTAGAAATGTTTTATAATATTTAAATAATATTCCTTTTTTGAAATATTTAATATTATTTTTAGTAGTAATTTTTAAAATTTTCCAAAATTTTAATGATATTTTAATTATTTTATCTTTTGAAATTTTTATAATATTTTAATAATTTTTGTATGATTTTGATCTTATTTTATTCATGTTCAATATCATGTCATCTCAACAAACAGAAAATATGCCAGGGTTTAAGATGAGGGATTACTTTTTCTCAAAATATATAACAAAGGGAGGAACTTGAGTTAAATGTTTTGGTAGGCCACCAAACTTTGGTCAATTATCAAAAAGGTGTCTCAACTTCAATTTGAATCAAAACGGTTACCCATCTTTAATTTTCTTTCACCGGGAGGCTACCCGAGGGATTCCGGCAACTCAGTGGTGACGTGGCGCCCACAGGTAGAATGCCATGTCAGCGCTGACGGAGGATTTCCGGCCTCCACGTCACCACTGAGTTGCCGGAATCCCTCGGGTAGCCTCCCAGTGAAAGAAAATTAAAGATGGGTAACCGTTTTGATTTAAATTGAAGTTGGGACATCTTTTTGATAATTGACCAAAGTTAGGTGACCTACCAAAAATTTTACCCGGAGGAACTTCTTAGCATAAAAAAAAAATATGGGGCTAAAATAGTCTTTTGACTATAAAATTATGAGGGCATTGGCCCCTTACAAGTGCATAGGCAAACAGTAGAAGCCGAATCTTCTCTTCTATTACATGGTTAATGCTTGTGGTTTATTTAGAAACCTGCCTATACCCCTAACACATGACTTCTCACATTTGTTAAAAAAAAACTGATATCTTAGAATTTTAACTTTAAACTCCATGCATTTATTTTATTTACAAGGTCAACTCAAATAAACATATGTTTCATTTTGACAGCTAAACTTCAAAGAAAAAGCAATGGAGGCATCTACAATGCAACAAAATGAGGACGACAACAACAACAACAACTATAATAGCAAGAATGAAGACATGAGCAAAACCCTAAAGAGAACACTCATCATTATCAATTGCTTTCTCTTAGCCTTAGGTGACACCGGTGGCCCTCTCCTTTCGCGTCTCTACTTCCAATATGGCGGTCACCGGCAATGGCTCTTAAGCTTCCTCCAAGGCGCCGGCTGGCCACTCATGTTCATCCCCCTCATTATCTCCTATTACTATCGCCGAAACATCGATTCTTTTGCCAAACCATACTTCATCACTCCTCGCATATTCATGGCATGTGTAGTCCTCGGCCTCCTCATCGGCGTAGATAACTTCCTCTACTCCTATGGTCTTAACTTTCTCCCAGTCTCAACATCGGCATTACTAGTCTCAACACAACTTGTTTTCACTGCATTTTTCGCATTCCTTGTAGTGAAGCAAAAGTTCACACCATTCTCAATCAATGCAGTGGCATTGCTAACAGTGGGAGCAGTGTTATTAGGGTTGCATGGGAGCAAAGACAGACCAGCCAATGTTACAAAGGGGAAGTATTTCATGGGGTTCGTTTTAACTCTTGGGGCTGCAGCATTATATGGCTTTATTTTACCTATGATTCAGCTCACATACTTAAAGGCTAAGCAGGCTATCACTTACACTCTTGTCATGGAGATGCAGCTTGTCCTGGGTTTCTTTGCCACTGTCTTTTGCGCTGTTGGCATGTTAATAAATGGTGACTTCCAGGTTAGATTATATAAATATCACTTTCTTTTTTTAGCTCTCTATCACTATATAAATCTAACTAAAATTATATCACAGTCCATCTCAAAGGAAGCAAATAATTATGGTTTGGGACCAGTGAGATACTATACTGTGCTAGTATGGCAAGCAACATTCTGGCAGTTCTTCTCCTTGGGAGCAACAGGAGTGATCTTTTGTGTGCACACATTGCTTGCCGGAATCATTATTGCTGGTTTCATACCAATTATTGAAGTTTTCGGAGTCATCTTCTTCCATGAAGATTTTAGCAGTGAGAAGGGTGTTGCTCTAGCCCTCTCTTTATGGGGATTGGCTTCTTATTCTTATGGTGAGTATTGTGAGTCAAAGAAGAGAAAAGCAGCTATTAGAGATGAGGACATGGAGTCTCAAACCATGGAGGTTAGAATGCCTAATTAAAGCAATACATGTATAAGTCATGAAACTATATATATATATATATATATATATATATATATTTGTAGTTTCTTAAACTAATTAATCTCTTGTGGGAGGATATTGTCTTCTAAACTCTCTCGGAAGATAGATGCATGGTTTGGTGTGTTTTGTTTTGATTGTTGTCATGTGAGTATGAATATATATATTCATGGGCAAACCAATGTCTTGTCTTCGTGAAAATAAGGTTTTGGGTAAAATCATGATACTTTTTTAAAAAGTTTTTATTAAATGATAAATTAGATTATAAAAATAAAAAAAGACAAATCATAATTATTAATAATTATAAATAAATATTAATTTTAAAAATTTGAGTTTTTTTAATTTTTTTATTTAATTGCCTGCCAGGCATGAAAGATTGATTATGTGGATAGATAATAGTATACAACAATTTTATATATAATTTTAAGAAAATGAATTGTGGGGCCCTAATTCTATGGTAGGAAGAAATTTATTGTATATTGATATGATTATAAATTAATTTTTATAGTATAAAAAATACTTAAAATTTTTAAAGTCATAATTATGTAATAGGGAGGATAATAGGAATTCAAAAATTTAAATATAACTTTAAAAAATAATCGGGTTGTAGAAAACTAGGGAATTCTTTATTGGATATTGATATTAAAAAAAACAAATATATAGCTTTAAAAATAATTCAATTATTAAGATCATAATTATGTGGATAGAATGATATTAAATAAAAATTTTGAATACCATTTTATAAAACAAAAAAAGAAATCATGGGACATAAAAATTTGTGGGCCCTACGTGACGTAGGAGAAGAAGCCCTAATATTGTTTGAATAATATTTAGAAATTGTGCTTGAATTAAGCTGTAAAAACTTTTAAGGAATTTTGATCTTCAATCAATTTTATTCAAGGGAGGAAAGCAAGAGTCTCCATATTACTTTAATTATATTATTTTACGAGGGCCTATGTGCAAAAAGGCAAGTATGTGGTCCTCATTGCATAATACAAAACCCTAATTCCTATTCCCTCTCCCTTTTTTTTTTTTTTTTTTTTCCTGTTTCTTCACTCTCAAAAATGCAAGTATATGGTCCAATTGGGACACGCCAAAAAAAAAGTTATTTTCAAAAACTTAAAATCATGAATATTAGACCTTTGGATTGGGATAAAGATTTTGAATTTTAAACTTTTATAATAGTTAAGTGTTGTTCTAGTTCAATCTTTACATTAGTTTCAAGATTAGTAATGCATTAGGTGATTTTTACCCTGTTAAGTTATAAACAAGAATCAAAGAAGTTCCCACATCTAATAATTTATTTATAAAGAACTTTATAATAATATTTTGGTTTAGTTTTGACAGATATATCTTTTTTTTGGGGGGAAAATGAATCAATATAACTTTTTTTAATTTTGTAAATGATCAGACAACATGAAAAAAATTATAAGATTAACATTTTGGGGTAAATTGATATTTTTAAAACCATTTTCATTACTTCAAAAACCGCTTACATATTCTTAGTTGGACAGGTTATTATTTGAATCATCAACCTGTGAATTATTTGTGTTATTCGAAATATATATTTGTGAATCTTTGATTTGCCGAGAATATGGTTGCATCTTTGTATGTTTACTCTAGAAATGTCTAGTTGTGATTTGACTTGTTTGTATGTAACAAACTAATTTTGTTGTTGAGTTGTGGGTACAGTAAGATATTACACGATATGTGAATCATATAACATTACTGGGATACGCGTGGTGAAAGCCAAAATCTTATTATTTGATGTGATGTAATTGCATTTACAGGTAAAATCAAATACACCCAAATAAACACACTCTAAGATAATTTATTATTGAGCAATCTATTATGGAGATTTCTCATGTTTGATACAATTGTGATGCTTCTTTCTGGTTTTAATGATGACTTCGTTTTCTCATAGAGTTTTGGTTTCTTTTTTTCTAAATTATTATATGATGTTAATGCTTTAAATGATTCAAATTTGACCAAATTTGGTTATTTGGATGTTTATGTAAATAAAGGAAAATTAAGAGGGTAAGCTATGGAAAAAACTTGCAAGGGTGATAATTGTGTAGCTAGTATATATTAACAAATTGAAAGGTCAATTTAATGTTAAATTTGATTAGAAAAATTGGTGTGATAATTTTTAGAGATAGAGACACCTTATTTAGTAGGACGATAAACATACGCAAATTAATATGCAATTTAACCAATATAAAATGAAAGAAAACAAAGACAAAGCCACAAAGATCTAAGAAAAACACATCATAATATGAGACAAGCTGTGAATGAAGATAATATTTTACTAAAAAGATATGATGACACTCCTTTAAATTATTCAAATTTGAGATAATTTGGTTCTATGAATGTTCACGTAAGCAAAGGAAAATTTAAGTGTGGAAGTTATGAAAAAAAACTTGGACGTATGATAATTGTGTCGGTTTGATATTAACAAGTTGAAAGGCCAATTCACACTACAATAAGAGCATTTATAGCCGTGGAAAAATCTGCTGCTATACATCCTATAGAAGCGGAATAATTCTGTAGTTATAGATTTTTTATATATCTTATAATGACAAAAGAATCAGCCACTATAAACCTCGCAACTCATCTAAAATATTTTAATAGTAATTAAAATATGATTCTAATATAGACAAACAAAAAAAATATATATATATATGAGACAACATCAAAAACTACATTAATATTTTAATTTATTAATCTCATACCATAAAAGTTACAAAAATGATAAATTAAGGAACAACTTTTTTTTATAATCAGTATCCATATTATAAGAAAACACACATATAAATATGCGCGCGCACACATACAAACATTATTAGTCTATTACAACAACAATGTAGACACAATGATCAATGTTAAATTTGATTAGAAAAATGGCATGATGCATTTTAGAAATAGACGCATCTTATTGAATAGCAAGATAAAAACACTCAAATCACAATGAAATTTGACTAATTAAAAAAGCAAGAAAAGAAAGGAAAAGGTACAATAATTTGTGCATACAGCTAAGAATTGATCATCCAGTTATACACTCTCCTTAATAGGTACAAATTAAGAATGGGTTAGTCCTCTCTAAATACTCTTCTATAGTACTAACAAAATAACACTAGGCATTATATTTATATACATGACTAAGAAACGCTAACATTGCTTAAACTCAAAATCCTAGCTCTAATTCAGTTGAATTACAATCAATCTAAATCCTAAATAATTTTGGTAAGAATAACATCTGTTAAAATTTATGTCTATCACTCTAGGCGTGGAGAGGCAATGCATTGGAAAGCTACTTTGCAACTTGATGCTAAGTTGTCTACCAATGAAAAGATATTCGTGATTATATATAATTGAAAATCTCGAAATAATAATCTGTTTATGTTTAGATTTTATTATAATCAACTAACTTTTAAAAGGAAATGATTACTGTGGATAGTAATTAAAAAAAAAAAGCACATTGTAACATGACAATTTATTCACATGGACCAAAGGGCTTGTAGCCTAGCGGTACCTCGGGTCCCATCGTGGGAGGAGACGCGAGTTCAATCCCCCCGAATCGCGCTCTCCCGTTCCAAGTGGGTGAGGGCGTTGTAGGTAATCCCTCGCCACGAGTACGCCCTGAGAGTTGGTGCTTGTCGCCTTATCTTAAAAACCAAAGGGCTTGTAGCCCAGGTACCTCGGGTCCCCTCGTGGGAGGAGACGCGAGTTCAATCTCCCGAACGGCGCTCCCCCGTTCCAAGAGAGTGAGGACGTTGTAGGCAATCCCCCCACCACGCGTACGCCCCTGAGAGTTGGCGCTTGTCGCCCTATCTCAAAAAAAAAAAAAAAAAAAAAAAATTTATTCACATGCAATACCATTTTTTTCCAATGATGTGAGTGTACATAATCATTTACATGTTTGAAAATATCTCCTCCTAGTACAGCTTTTGAGTCCAGAGACAACGACGGAGACTTATTAGGTGACCCTTTAATTTAAAAAACCTAATGAAAATTTTAAAATTTTGAAAATGAGAAAAAAAATTGAAGTTAAAATTAATTTGATATCTAACTTAATTTGAATGATGAAAAATAAGGGACCATTAATGTTCTCCAAGTTCGTCAGTTTGATATCTAACTAATTTTCTTTTAATTGTTGAACTTTCTCTACTAAATTATTGATATTAACTCATTGTCATATCTAAGTTCGATATTCAGCTAAGTTTTCAAGGGCTAAAATTCTTCTATTAAATCAATACTATTAAATATTGGATCGGCACTATCTAGTTAGTCTTTTGTACCTATTATCCGAGACCCTTTGACGGGTATTTTATGTCAATCTCTTCGCATTGCAAAATATGTTTGTCACAACCTAGCCCCAAAGGTGGGCCCACTGACAGACCCGCCGCATCCAACCAAGCTGGCCACACCGGGTGCAAGGCTTTAGATTTCAAATTCAGTCAAATTTATCACCAACAAACAAAAAAGGAAGCAATAATATAAAAATATAGATAATTGATAAAAGACAGAAATAATTCGAGTATGAGCTTTAACAAAGACTACGTATACATAATATACCACACGAAGTAGTCGAAACAATAATACAAATCTTATTCACACGTAAAATAATTATTGCAAATAGAAATTACAACTACGAGAGACAAGATTCGAGAACAACCCTTGATCCTAAGCTTACTCTTCATCTGAAAACAAGAAAATCACAGAGTACATGAGCCACAAGGGCTCAGTAGGATCGCAAAAGTAACAGAAAATATAAATAGCCAGAAATTTACAGGTAATACAGTTAAAATCAGACTTAGAATATATAACATGCCTATAAAGGTATAATATCATATCAAAGTACAGAAAATAAATAAACTGGTAAAAATAAAATCAGAATACTGATAACACACCGAAAACCGAAGTGTACATCTCTATAACTAACAACAAATAATCAACAACGCAAGTCGAACGCATGTAATATCAACAAATAAAGCAGGATCTTCAACCGTAGTCGGAACGGACACGCATGCCCGGTAGCACTACCACAAATAACATGTGCACGTGGCTAAGACTTACTCCCCATAGTCGAGGCAAATTACTAGGAATGGACGTGTACTAAAATCCATAAAAAATACATAGTACGGGCAAATAAATTCACGAATAAAATAAATTTTCAAATATTTAAAATAAATAAATATAATACTAGAAATACATAGTTATACGGGTACGAAAGCCTACCGGATCTAGGAATACAATGTTTAATTTCCTCCTTCACACCGCAATTTAAGGTCCTAATAGTGCATTTAAAACTTTATTCTTGCTAATTTAAATAGGTATGTCACTCTCTCTCTCTCTCATCCACTCCTTCTCTTTAAAATGTGGCAATTTTGTTCTCATTCTTTGGTTATACTTAAATTCCTTCAAAATTTATATGAAAAAAGAATATAATATACTAAAAGAAAACATCATTAATACATGAATTAACTTTAGGGTCTGTTTGGTTCAACGAAGTAGAAATGAAAAGGAATGAGAGAGTAATCAAAATGAGGGGGAGTGGAGAAGAATTGGGAATGAATGATGTATTTGGTTGGTAAGGTATGAGAAGGTAGTTCCTTGGTAATGAAAAAAATAAAAAAACAAAATGATAAAATGACCTTTATAACCTTTATAGTAATAAATAACATTATATATAAAATAACATATTAAAGTAAAATAATAATTATTTTTAAAATAATAAAATATTTTATATATTGTTTTATTTTCATTATCATACTTAAATATTTTAATTAAATATTCCACTTTATCAATTATTTATTATTAAAATAAATAATAAAACATAAAAAAAAATGTTAATGTTTTTTAATTATATCTTTTCAATATTGTTATTTCTCTTATCATAATTAAATATTTAATAAAAATAAGGATGCTTATTTCCATTAATATTAATAATTTTTATAGTATTTTTGTTTTTCTATTTTTATGAGATTGATGGGAGAATGAGGGTGAAAAGAATTTTATGATGGGTAAAACTGTCATTTTTAGATTCAAGCATTGGGATTCCTCCCAAATTTCATGGTAATGGGATTTAGAGTCTGTTTGGATGCATAATAAATTTGTTCATAAGAAATTTATTCTATAGGATTCGAAGATGATTTCTATGAAATTTATTACAGAAAAAATTTCTACAGAATGGTGTTTGGATATGGACATGAAATTACTATGAAATATGTGAAATTTACCTCGATCTAGTGCTATTTCCCTTCTTCAATTGTCCCAAACGCTCAGCCCAAAAAACAGAGGAAACAAATTTGGTCCCCACCTCTTTATAAAATTACTATAGAATCATATGATTCTATAGTAATTTTATACTGTAAAAAGAATGTCCAAACAACCCATATTATAAATTCCTACGTAATATTAAGTTCTATAGAAATTATCTCCATTCCTATGAAATTTAGTGGTACCCAAACAGTTCCTTAAGCTTCAAATAGTGTGTGATTAGTGCTCCATTACCCCACCATTCCATTCACGCACATCCAAGTGTGGGCGTCATGTTGGCGGAGGCTTCATTCTCATTCCATAGCGGGAACCAAACGCACCATTAATGACAATGGCCACAATCACTAGGTTTATTGACACCAAATCTTAGGTGATTTAACTACATTTATTGAAAGAAAACTTTTAGATTATGATACATTAATAAATTGACTTTAATTACCATAGCAATTAACTTGACATACAACAAAATGAGAATAAAAATTGGTAAGAAGGGACGAATGGTACTGAGGCGGTTTAGCCAACGTACACCCCAAGCTTTGCATTTTCTTTATTAACCTTTTTAATGTTATACCCCAATGTAATATTTTACATATTAGTCTTTTTATTAATTAAATAATTCATATAAATGTGTTTGGTTAGACCATTGCTAGCTCTGTCCATCCGCAATTATATGTGTGTCTTCTTATAGTATTAAGCATTGAGCAATTTTCAAATTATGAATAGTAATATAGAGTTTGCCTCAATCCAAACTCTTACCACCTACACCAACGCATGCCACAATGGCTCAAAAACCAAGAGAAAAACACAGAAGAACAAGCGAGGCATGGACTTCTTCAAGCTACATGCCAAGAAACCCCGACAAAGCTTGGGTGTGACCTGAACTTAAACTCTAAGGGTTTTAAAAAATCTCTATAGAGGTAAAGTCTTAACACAATCATGAAAACAAAGGTTTTGCAACAGATTTCTCGATGCTACAATAGGCCTAGTCCAAGAAGAAGAGAATCTAAGGTTTCAACAAGATAGAGATGATGGATCTTCACATCTACTTCATGAACAAGAAAGAGTGAAGGAAAACAATCAAACTACGCTACAAATCATCATCACCAAGCCAAGGATCAAAATCTAAAAATCTAGGGCTAACATGATTAATCAAGCCAAATGAAACAAGGAGAAAGGTGAGAGAGAAGGAGAGCTCACCTTCAAAGGATCTTCAACAAAGAAGAGAGAGGGAAGTCAGGCAACGGCACCTTTTTCTCATCTAAAGCAGTGTGAAGAAGAGGAAGAAGAAGAAGACATTTTTAAGAATTAGGGCTCAAGTTTAGGACTTTAAATACCCCTGGAAGTGCACCGCCAAGAACACTGCCGTGTAAATCCTAGCTTGGCCGTGCTTCTCCCCTAAAAGAGTGGCAAACACTCCTCCCGCTGCAAGCACAAGCAGAAGCATGGGCGTGCTAATGAACGTGCACTTTACATAAATAATCAGGGCAAGAAGAGCACGACTTCTCTGTCAAAGCACGGGCAGGAAGCATAGGAGTGTTTATGCCCATACATTTTATAGGAATTCAGGGCGAGAAGAGTATAACGTCTCTGCCCCTAACACCATCATGCTCTTGAAGCATGGTAGTAAGAACGAGCGTACTTATGCTGGTGCACTTTAAAGGTTGAGCTACATTCATCCCGAGAAGAGCACAGTCAAGAGCACAATTGTGTTGTATTTGTGAACTGCGTTTTTAAGTCCAAAATGACCAAAATTGCTCCAAAACTCAAGACACAACTATTCTAATAAATTTAGACAACAACACACGATTGAAAAAGTCGAAACACCACAATATAACTGATCCAATAGTTAACAGTGTCACTGCATTATAGAAAATGGTGAGAACTTTTGCTTCACTATAAGAAATGCAAAACTACAGTGAAGACAAGATGAGAAGTAGGGAGAAATGCTAAAATGAGGACCAGAAGAACGGAAAGGTTGTAGGAGTAGAGGAATTCATTGAGGCCTGTGAGAACGGCACAAGAGATGAAGATGTTTGGAGTAGTGAAGTGAATCTGATGCAACGAAGGAAAGGCTTGCTGACGTCTCCTACAACCAAGTAGAGCACTGGGAGAGCAAAGATGTTCCTGGAGCCAAACTTAGTGATTTCCTATTAGGTTAACTGCGCTAAAGACGAGATGAATCATTAGTGTTTTGGTTAATTAATGGTTAGTGTTTGAATGATTGTAATTAGAGCATCAAATTGTAAAGAAGTCAGTTAGAGAGAACCAAGCATATCATTGCACATGAATTGTTTGTTACAGTGCCAAGGTGGCCTTTTGTTACAATGACTATAATCCTTATATGATGGTGAAATGAAACTAAAAAAGAGGAGAATATTCGCTCAATCTTCTCTCCTTCTTCCTTTCTCTCGCCCTTTTCCTCTGGCTTCTTACCTCTACAGTCTCCTTTCCCTTGTTTTCCTCTCCAAAGCTATGTGCATTTGTATCAATATGGTGTTTTCATTACCTTCATGATGGATGGTGTCACGGCCTCAACCAATCACCTTCGCCCGTGCGACACCTGACATGCACCATAGCGACAGGTCACCTTTCCATTGCAAAAACAGTTAGTGAATACATGTTTGCAGTACAACCACAGCAAAAATAACAAGAAACGAGCAAAACCGGCAAATATCCTTGGTACGAGAAACACGACATATGAAACCCATTTCAAGAGAGAAAAACATAAACTCTCTTAGATTGAGAAATGTTTACAACCATGGCCAAAACCAACACCAAGTGGCCTTGTCTCCTCCCAAAGACTCATTAGACCCTATTACAAGAGCTACCCCAAATCCAAGGTTGATTGAGCCCCATGCCTAATACAGGTCTGGCGTGAATTCCCTGACTACACTTAGCTTGCAGTGTACTCTGACGCAACTGTAGCTTTAACCAACCATCCTTGGTCAAAGCGCGCAGCAATATCGGTCACGCGCTGTAATATCGCGTGCCATCCTCGCCCCTAGTTCGGCAACACTCCCGACCACATGTCCACTCGCATACGCCTACGTAAAACCTTGTCAAATCCGGAATCAGCTCTCGGTCTCCCGGCCTGATCAAGTGTCCTGCCCCACGCGCTCATTGGTCATGCGCACGCCCATGGTCCAGCGCGATCGGGCCTCACGGTCTCAGCCTATGATCGTGCAGATATTCCACCCGCTCTTGGTCCCGACACAACACACGCATCACGTTAGCCACGCGCGCTACCATATCCACGCAGTTATGCTACCTCGTGGCTTGGCCTATGTGATACTGTATGCCCGCTGACCAATTGTAAGATCATCAACCCTTACAAACCACCCCCACTAGTTGAACCTGACGTCCTCATCCGTCTCGAACTCAAGAAGTCTTCCACCAACTCTCGAACTACCAAAGAGTAGTATCACGCTCCCAGCTTGCCTCCGGCATAGGCAAGTCCTTCCACTGGACAAGAAAGAACACACTACGGTTCTTCTTGCTTTGGCCTTCTACTCTTCAGTCTAGGATCCGCTCAGCCACCCTGCTGAACTCCTTGCTAATAGTCAGCGGAGCCAGACTCTTCTTCGCCCTTGATGGATCCATGGGGTCCTCGTGGCATGGCTTCAAGAAACTCACATGAAAAGTTGGATGGAGTTTCAGCTGATCGGGGAGATCCAAACGATATGCCACGTTGCCCAGCCGCTAGAGAATAGTGAAAGGCCCATCATAGCTCGCGATTAAGCCTTTGTGTACATCCTTCCGATGTAACTTCTTCCACACCTGTGGAGTGAGCTTCAACTAAACTTTGTCCCCTACTTGGAACTCCAAAAGACGTCTCCCTTGATCTGCATATTTCTTCATTCGGTGAGCTGCCTTGGCGATGCTATCCCGAGCATTCTCCAACATCTCTTGCCGATCAATAGAAAAATGATAAGCGGCAGGACATTTCCCTCCTGTCCTCCTCTTCGCCACCTCTGAAAGAGTAATAGGTTGGTATCCGTATGCAAGCTCAAACGGACTCTTCTCCTTCGATGAAGACTGATGAAGATTGTAGCTAAACTGCGAAGCGAAACATAGTGCCAGAGATACTCTTCCAACAGAGCATTGATCCTTTCCGTCTGTCCATCCGTCTCGCGGATGATTCGCCGTTGAAAACTTCAACTCTGTGCCCAACAACTCGAACAACGCCGTAAAGAACCGCCCAGTAAAGCGAGCATCTCGATCGCTTATGATGTCTTCCGGTACCCCAAAGTGCTTCACCACATGCTTCAGGAACAGCTCAGGAGCTACCTCTTCCGAACACACTACCGGTGCGGGTATGAATACCGCATACTTTATGAATCGGTCCACGACCACCATCACTGTTGACATCCCTTCCACCTTAGGAAATCCGGTGATAAAGTCCATGGAAATTGACGCCCATGGCCTTTCCGGAATACTCAATGGCTGGAGAAGATCGGCCTAATGTCTTCTTTCCGACATGTCTTGTTGGCACACGAAACACGCCTTCACATATGGTTCTATGTTTTCGCCCATATCCGGCAAATAATAATGTCTTGTGAGCAAGGCCTTCATTCGCTCACAATTCTGGATGTCCCGCCCATGGAATATCATAATGCTCTCTAAGGAGCACTTGCCGAATCTTCCCTCCTTTCGACACATAGAGTATGTTGCCTTTGGCGTAGAGAAGCCCATTCTCCACCCAGTACTTGCGCAAGACTCCGTCTTGGACATCTTTGATCAGCTTTTCATACTGACTGTCCGTCTTTGCTACCTCCTCGATACGACTTTGCAAGTCATTCTCCACTTGCGCCAACGTAGCCACGCACTCAACCATCTGCTTGCGACTCAACGCATCAGCCACCTGGTTGTGTCTCCTCGGTATGTGCCGCCATATTCCAGCAAGAACTCTTTCAAATGAGCTTGTCTAGCCGACAGCTTCTTTTGAGTAGCAAAGAATGTATTGGCAATATTATCTATTTTGACAAGAAACTTGGTGCCCAGAAGGTACACTCTCCATACCTGTAAGCAATGAACAATGGCGAGCATCTCCCGCTCATGTACCGAATAGCGCTACTCCGCGTCTTTCAGCTTCCAACTCTCGAACGTCACCGGATGCCTGTTTTGAACAAGGACATAGCCAACAGCCTTGTCTCACACATCAGTGTGCACCTCAAAAGGTTCTTCGAAGTTGGCCAATGCTAAGATTGATTCACTTGCAATTACACTCTTGATTTTGTCAAAAGCAGCCTGCTGCCTCTCGCCCCAACCCCACGGCTGGTCCTTCTTCAACAAATCGGTGAGCGGCACGACCTTTCTTGAATATCCCTCGATAAATCGGCGATAGTAGTTGGCTAAGCCGAGGAAAGATCGTAACTCCGGTAAATTGGATGGTGCATGCCAGTCCAAAATGGCCGCCACCTTAGCCCGATTCATTCGGACTTCACCCCGAGAAATGATGCGCCCAAGGAACTTGATTTCCTGCTGAGTGAAATGACATTTCTCCAGCATCACATATAGCTGATGCTCCCTCAATCTTGATAGTACCTGCTCCAAGTGAAAAAGGTGATCCTCCATTGATTCACTATAAACCACAACATCATCCAAGTACACCACCACAAACTCATTAATGTAGTCCGAAAATACTTGATTCATTAAGTGGCAAAAAGTCACCGGAGCATTAGTCAAGCCAAAAGGCATTACAAGGAATTCAAACGAACCATAGCGTGTCACACACGCCGTCTTGGACTCGTCTCCCTCTGCAATCCTCACTTGCCAGTACCTCGAGCGCAAATCCAGCTTGGAAAAGTATGTTGCTTTTGCCAACCGATCGAACAAGTCCTGAATGAGAGGAATTTGATACTTGTTCTTGACCGTGATCTTGTTCAACTCCCGGTAGTCCACGCACAGTCGAAGAGAGCCATCCTGCTTCTTCTGAATCAATACCGGTGCACCATATGGAGCTTTTGATGGCTGAATGAAACAATACCTTGCCATCCACCCATGTGAACGGTTACGCCAGAGATCTTCCCAGTTACCGCCAGTACCTGAGAGTTGACTGCTTTCACTCGGCTCGTGTGTGTCCCCACGCTTAGTCCCAACCGAGTGGCCACATCCTTCCTGATGAAAGTGTGAGTTGCGCCTGTATCCACCATCCCTTGTATGGCCTTCCCATTCAAGGTCAGCTCCATATAGATCGGAGAATTCACCGCTCCATCACCCTTGACAGTCTTCAAGGCACCCAACATTTGTAAAGGACTCACTCTTGCTGGGTCCTCCGAATTGCTTTCTGGTTCATTTCTACACGCTGCCAACTTCTCGCATTTAGGACAATCTTTTGCCATATGTGATCCGGTGCAGATAAAGCATCCACTCGTCTTCTCGGAACCAACAACTGCTTTCCTATCATTCCTGGATCTATTCTATCTGGCCTGGCTGTTGGGTTTCCTCCTCTAGAACCCATCTCCGGCACTTCTCTCCACCGGCTTCTTATCTTTGGATTTGAACTTCGCCTTCTCACCCTCTCCACTGGGTAAGGTTCGCAAGTCCACCAGTGCTTCAGCTGCAATGATCGCGGAGGTGAGGTCCTTCACGCCCTGTTTCCGTACCTCGATCTGGGCCCAACTCTGAAGTCCCGTAAGGAAGTTAAACAATTTGTCCTCCTCGGACATGTCCCTGATATCCAGCATCAAGGATGAAAACTCCTTCACGTACTTCCGGACAGTGCCTGTCTACCGTAGCTTCTTCAAATTTGTACGAGCTACCCAAGCAGTGTTTCCAGGTAAGAATTACTCCCGCAATTCCTTCTTCAACTCGACCCACAAGTTCGAACTTGTCCGACCTGCCTGAGCGTCTTCTTGCTGACGAGTTCGCCACTATAGCTTTGCATCGCCAGTAAGGTACATCCCGACCAACGGGACTTGCTCATGGCCGGTACCCTTGCAGCTTTAAAGTACTGATCCATGTCCCAAAGAAAGTTCTCCAGTGTCTTGGCACTCAGTGGGCCATCAAATGGGGAAAGCTCGGGGACCTTCACTCTCATGGGCACCTCCCACGAGACCGGTGAAACACTAGCTTTCTTGAGTTGGCCGACCTTGGACTTCGAGACTTTACAAGAAACGAGCAAAACCAAAGAAACATCCTCGGTATGAGAAACACGACACATAAAACCCATTTTGAGAGAGAAAAACATAAACTCTCTTAGATTGAGAAATGTTTGCAATCATGGCCAAAACCAACACCAAGTGGCATTGTCTTCTCCCAAAGACTCATTAGACCCTATTACAAGAGCTACCCCAAATCCAAGGTTGATTGAGCCCCATGCCCAATACAGGTCTAGCTTGAATTCCCTGACTTCACTTAGCTTGCAGTGTCCTCTGATGCAACTGTAGCTTTAACCAGCCATCCTTGGTCACAGCGCACAACAGTACGGTCACGCGCGGTAATACCGCGTGCCATCCTCGCCCCTTGCTCGGTAACGCTCCCAACCACGTGCCCACTTGCATACCCATGTGTAAAACCTTGTCAAATCCGGAATCAGCTCTCGGTCTCCCGGCCTGATCAAGTGTCCCGCCTTGCCTAGAGTTGCTAGAGATCCAACACTCTACATGATGAAGTCTTGCGACACTTGACTCTTGGTATGGGCGCGCCTGCCCCAAGCGCTCATTGGTCATGCGCACACCCACGGTTCAGCGCGCGCGTGCCTTATGGTCTCAGCCTATGATCGTGTATTATATTCCACCCACTCTTGGTCCTGACACAACACACCCGTCGCGCTAACCGCGCGCGCTACCAAATCCACGCAGCTGTGCGCCCTTGTGGCTTGGCCTATGTGATACTGTATGCCCGCTGACCAAGTGTAAGGTCATCAACCCTTACAGATGGCATGATGATGCGCGCCTGTGGAGTAGCGGAGCAGCTCTCTGCGATGGCCAACCAAATTACTCACCACGATACAGTCCTCACAAAGTTGGACTCGCTATGTTCTACAATACAACACCACTATGACTTCTTCAACCTTCTCTGTAAAACTCAGCCATAATCCTTCGATGCTCTGCACAGCTCCTTGGCTTTTCAGCAAGCAATTCTAGTAGAAATGAAAGTGAAGCTCCAACACCTCGACAAAGCATCACCCCCATCCCCACAACGGCCACTACTTCCACTACCAAAGTCTCCCTTGTCCTCATCTTCATTAGCACCTTCCTTTTGCTTCTCCATCTCTACACTCAGCTCTCTTGGTTTCTAATGGTCATTTCCCCAAGTTAGTTGTCCTAGTTTTTTCTTATGAGAAAGTGTTTTGATGGTTATTCTAGATCAATCACTTCTTCGTCTTCAACCAAATCTTCAATGATCAACTCCTCGTCATTGCAACATTTTATATAGCGGAATCGTCATTACAATGGTTCCATTGGCTTCACTCCACCTCTTAGGTATCCACTTGGGAAGAGTTTGTCCAGTAAATTGAACTCTGATTTGTCCCTTTTTCTTTCATCAATCATGAGGCATCGCTGTTCAAATTGAAGCAAGCATCCACTGTAGCAATGTACCTCTATGATTTTGAGTGTCTCTCCACCCGCATCACTTGCCTGAGTCACTAGAGTCTTCTGAATTGTTTCCTCTTCGGCCTCGAGGATGAGATTCAGCGTGAGCTTTATCCGTTGAAGCCAAACTCTCTTCATGACACCATGGGCATGGCGAAGTTAGTCGAGGATAAGTGTAAGGCTGGGCCAGTGCCTACAGCTACGACATTAGTGCTTCCTATTAAACATCTTACTCTGGCAGAGATGACCACCAGGCGTGAGAAGGACCTTTGCTTCAATTGCGACTCCAAGTTTGTTCCCATTATAAGTGTAAGCCTGCTCAATTTCTCTGTTTGATGGTCAAATTCTTAGGATCAGGCACCCTCGGATAGGGACCCTCTAACGGATGTTCTGGACCTTCCACCCTCGCACTTGACCAATGAGAACGGGACAACCAAATGACCATGTATCTACCTCAATGCTCTAATGGGACAAGTCATCCCCTCCACACTGAAGCTCACCGACACCATCAATAGCCATGAGGTGGTGGTCCCCGTCGATGGTGGCTTGATGAACAACTTTATTCAATCCCTCTTGGTTGTCATCTCCGCCTAACTGTTCAACCGTCAGCGCATATGAGGGTCACCATCAGCAACAGCAAGGCTCTATCCTGTGGGGACGAATGTTTGGGCATTGAATTAAAGATCTAAGACTTGGTGTTCACCATTGATCTTCTTCGTCCACCAATCTACAATGCAGATTTGTCATGGGCATTCAATGGATGTTGAGATTAGGCCTGATTTTATTTGATTACGAAAACTTATAGGTGGAGTTTAATTATAATGGCAACCAAACTAGATTGAATGAGCTCACCCAACCACAGTTCAATTTAATCCAAGCCGGTTCATTACGCAAAATGGCCGCAGATGAGATGCAGATATATCAGCTGACCGTTGAGCTTGTTGACTTTTGCCAAATCCCAAAAGTCCGTTCTGACGCACCCACCACCTTCATCACCGATAATTAGACTCTTCTTCGCGACTTTAAAGAAATTTTCAATGCTCTGACGAGCTTACCTCCGCCGAGGGAGTGTGACCATCACATTTTGTTGCTTCCCTATGTGCCACCAGTGAGCGTGAGACCATACTGATAACCCAATTTTCAAAAGTATGAGATAGAGAAGCTCGTCGCCAAAATGCTCTCCGACAGTGTCATCTGTCAAAGCATGAGTCCCTTCTCGTCACCGATGTTGTTGGTGAAGATGAAGGATGGAATGTGGCATTTCTACATTAACTACTGGGCCCTCAATATTGTTACTGTGAAAGACTGTTTCACAATTCCAACGATGGAGGAGCTGCTTGATGAGATCGCCAGCTCACGCATCTTTTCCAAATTGGATTTGCAAGGAAGCTATCATCATGTTCACATTCACCCCAGTAACGTGATGACGTTTTTCACTCACGAAGACCACTATGATTTCCTTGCCATGCAGTTCAAGTTAATGAATGTACCATTGACATTCAAGTCTCTGATGAAATCTACCTTCAGTCAAGTGCTTCGCAAGTTTGTCTTTATCTTTTTTGATGATATACTTGTTTATAGTCCGAATTGAAACTCACTCATGGAATACTTTCATGAGGTGCTCGGTCAACTACGCACTCATTGGTTGTTCACCAAGCTCTCCAATTGTGAATTTGGCTGCACAACCATTGGCTATCTTACACACATCGTCAGTGGCGATTGGGGTGGATGTGGATCGGATAAAATCTAGACCATTAAGGAATGGCTGCTACCATACTCGATGAAAGCTTTGAGGGTATTTCTCAGCCTCTGTGACTATTGCCGGAGATTTGTGGCTCACTATGCTTCTTTGGCAGCGCTGTTAACCGAGCTCTTAGGCAAGAATGCTTTCATATGGACCCCACCGATACTAATGCTTTTCAATAGCTGAAAGAGAAGTTGACGTTGACTATAGTATTGTAGTTGCCAGATTTTGATACTTTATTTATAGTCGAAATGGAGGTGTCTAGCATGAGCATCGATGCTATGCTAATGGGGAAAAGTCACCCGGTGGCCTATTTCAGTAAGCATCTCACACCACAGCTTCCGGTGGCCTCCATCTACTTCATAGAAATGTTTGCCATAATAGAGGCTGTGAAGAAGTGGAGCCATTACCTTTTCGATTGGCGCTTCACCATCCACTCCGATCACCCTAGCCTCTATTTGTTGCTACACCAAACAATTCAAATGTCGAAACAACAACAGTGGGGTTTCAAACGGCTGGGTTTTGACTTTGTCATTCAATACAAACCTAGGACATTGAAGAAGTCGACGGATGCTCTGTCTCGAAGGCACGCCCCATCATATGGGACGCGCTCCGCTGGCCATATGCTACTCATCTTGAAATAGAGCAATTGGTGAACTCGATGTTAATAGACCTCGGCCTTCACCCCGATCGCACGGTTCGTGATGGAATCCTGTCTTTCTAAAGCAAAGGTATGGATTCTTGATAACTTTGCTCTATAACCACTGCTTTTGGCAAGTTTTACACCACCCTCATCGGCATCCATGATGGAATACAATGTACATTATATAGAATCAAGAGTGTCTTCCACTGGCCGAGTCTCACCAAATTAGTTCGTGAATATGTGTCTCAATGACCGACGAGCCAAGCCTCGAAATTGTTCATTTGGGCTCCCCAAGGACTATTGCAACTGCTGCCAATTCCGGGAAAGATATGGCATTCAATCTCGATGGATTTCATCACCCTGCTACCCTTGTCGAGTGGAAAAACTACTATTTTGGTCGTTGTTGACCAACGGTCAAAGTACGCGCATTTTGTGGCTTTAGGGCCCAATTTGACAGCTCCTCGGATGGCGGAGCTGCTAGTATGGGATGTCATCAAATTGCATGTGATTCAAGCCCATATCATCTCTAATCGGGATCCATTCTTTATGAGTTAATTCTGGAAAGACTTATTCCACCTCAAAGGAACAATGATAGCAACCAGCAGTGTGTATCACCCCCAGACGGATGGCTAGACGAACATGCAAATCACATACCTGGAGGACTATCTAAGATGACCTGGCACTCAACGATCAACATGACAACTTTTGAAGCCGTTTTTGGACCATCACAGCCGACGTTGTCGGATTACTTAAGGGGAGCTCCATACTCACGACAGTGGATGAACTACTCACTGAACACGTCACGGTACTCACAATTGAGTGTGACAACCAACAACTCGCTTAGGCCTTAATGCGCAATCAGACGAACTCCAAGCTCACTGACATAGAATTTCAGCTAGGAGATTGGGTGCTTCTAAAATTTCAGATCTACCATCAAAGCTCCCTACCCCGCTAGACAACATACAAGCTCTCAAAATGATTCTGCGGACCTTTCCAAATTGCAGAACACATTTGGGGTTGTGGCCTATCACTTACTGTTGTTGGCGAATGCTAAATTACATAACGTCTTCCAAGTTTCCTGATTAAAGAAATTCAACGGCTATCCCACGGCAATGCATTTCCGGAATTCTCCCTTGAGGCTTGCTGTCATCTCCGACAACTGATCAGAACACCGAAGAACAGAGGCGTTCCTGGTGCCAAATTTGGTGGTTTCCTATTAGGTTAACAGCTCTAAAGACGAGATTAATCATTAGTGTTTTGGTTAATTAATGGTTAGTGTTTGAATGATTGTAATTAGAGCATCAAATTGTTAAGCAGTCGGTTAGAGAGAATCAAGCATATCATTGCACATGAATTCTTTGTTACAATGTCAAGGTGGCATTCTGTTACAATGATTGTAATCCTTACATGATGGTGGATTGAAACTGAAAAAGAGGAGAATATTTGGTCAATCTTCTCTCCTTCTTCCTTTGTCCTCTTACCTTTGCTCTCTCCCTTCCCCTATTCTCCTTTGAAAAACTCTGTGCATTTGCATCAGAGTCCATGTTGAAAGGTTGGAGCTCCGGCAATGGTAGTAAGACATTATTAGAGAGATTAGGAGGATTGGAAAGCTAACAGTTTTGACAAAATTGAGAAGCCATTGCCAGTGACTACCGTGGTTGAAATAGTGCCGGGAAAGGCAGGGGCCACTTTGATGATGGTTAGGGTTTTTCTTAGGGTTTTTTGTTCATGTGGTTCTTGTTGTTTTTATTTGGTTGTATGGAGTGTGTGTCCATGGTGATCATTCTCTAGTTATTTTAGTTGTGAGGATGAGATTAACTTTGAATTTTAACAAAGAAATACACTTAAAAATTGATGTAATTTAATTTTTTTTTTTCTTTTTTTTAAGGACAAGAGAATTTATGTAATCAATTTCAGGATATGAAAATATTTTTATTTTCTTAAAGTTAAAAATAATATAATTTTAAAATCATAGTTATATATATAGCCCAAAACCAGATTGCAATGTATGGATTGATTTATTTTAATTTTTTTATTAACAATGTGAACAAACGATCTTATATATAAAAGTTTTTAATAACTATACTTCAATCATATATTATGAGAGATTTTAACCATCGATTTATTATATTAGAGTCGAATATCTTATTGCAATCATGACCCTTTATTTCATTACACATGAAAAAAAAAAAAACATTCTCCAAATAATGCTCCCAGAAAATAGATATAACCACTAATTAGTCTAATCACAAAATGATTCTTAAGCCACATTAGATGGCCATTAGATTATGAAATCAAAATAAAAAAGTAGAGGAACTTGTGTTGTGTGATGTGAACATGCTGCCATGTGTTTTTGAGCATATTTTGGGGCCGCTCGCCCACTTTGTTGACTAAGACGTGCGTTAGATGCCGAGTATAAGCGAACATTGCCCACCAGTGATGGTGGAGTGGGAACTTGGAACTTCATTTAACTTTTCCATGCTCTTTATCAACTAAAATTTTGCAAACCATCAATTTAAAAGAGTATATATAAACAATTTTAAGACTACTTCAAATGTTTTCATTACATTGAATATGGTTTAGGTCTCACTGTTCATCATCCGCTTAATCCTTATATATATATTTTTTTTTCTTTTTTTCATTGAGATAATCTTTTTTAATGCATTAGAAAGAGGGGCACCAAATCCAAATACATGTTGGATATGGATGTTGATTACTCAAAACATAATAAAAAAACACTAGAACATTATATATACTTTTGGCTATGTTCATTTCAAGTATTAAAGATTAATAACAATTTTCAAAACATACCCATTCTGTTATAGAGTCAAGAAATTTCTCTTGATAAAAGTCCCCTCATTAACCCATTAAAATCAATCATGAATCTAGATTTTTGGCATAGGCAAAGGTTTACATTACGAAATTTGTTTTCAGTGATTTACAATTTATTTTTTTGATAAAATATACATCGCACCATCTTTTGAGAAAATTTGCACCTATCTCATAGCGCATATATATAGTGTTGATCATTAATGATATTAATTAATCACATAATAATGAAGGGTTGGACTTGGAACCTTATCATACACTTAGGGGATATTTGTTTGGCTGGATTTGTAAATACTTGGATTTGGAAATCCTTGGATTTCAGAAATCCTTTGTTTGTTTCAAAGGATTTCAGAAATCCTTATATTTCTAAATCCCAACAATAAGGGATTTTGGAATTCGACCAAAATGACCGAATTCCAAAATCCAAGAGTTTGAATCCCTCACATGAGACTCAGATGAGGGATACAAATAGATTTTATCTTTAAAAATTTTTTAACAGATTTATCTAGTAATATAATATAAAATTGATTTATTATATTATATTCATTATTTTAATAAATAATTAATATATTTTATTTTATTATAATAAATTAAGTATATATTAATTATATTAATTACTCGTAATATTTGAAATTGAATTCATATTTACATAACATATATTAATTATTTATAATATTAGGGTGGGGTAATCTCACCATGGGTGACCATAGCATGTAATCCAGCCAATAATACATTCGACCAAACACTGGTTTTGACTCTCCTGAATTTATAAATCCAAGGATTTCCAAATACAAATCCACTGTATTTTCAACTACATCCAACCAAACGCCCCCTTAGGGTGTGTTTGGTTCGGAAGTGATCCACTGAAATGGTGGAAGTCTGGAAGTGTGACTTCTATTGAAGTGAAATTTTCATTTGGAAGTCTTTAGTTCCATGTGTTTGGTTGAGAGAAGTAATGAATTATGATTTTTTTTTTGTCTTTGTTAGGAGTGAAAAAATAAAAATATGATTTATAAATAAAATATTTATTATATTTGATGTAATGAATTTTTTTTTAAATTAAAATCTTAATTTTGTTGCAAAATTAAAAATTTTAAAATTTTAAAAAAAATTCAAAAAATAAAAAAATAAAACAAATTAGAAAAAAGAAATAATAAAAGATTTATAAAAACATACAAAATGGATGGAGTGGAATACCGAAGTGCCATTTCGAGAAAAAAAAATCCCGAAGTCAAAAAGTGAAGTGAGAGGTTTTGGAAGTGGTCACTTCCCCACGTCAGCTTCTACTTCGGTGCACCAAACAAGTGGAAGTGTCACATCAGCTCCCACTTCAGTCACTTCGGTCTCTACTTTGGGGAACGAAACACGCCCTTAGTAGGGGTTTATTTCAGGGAAGAAGTGGGAGGAAGTGGACTAACTTCCTCTACTTCTGATGTTGTTTTCTTCTGAAATGAGGGAAGTGACTATTTCTCCCACTTCAGACGGAAGTGGATTTTAGTTAAAACCACTTCAGTATTTTTTACATTGAAATGGGAGAAGTGAGTCCCCTATTAAAACTTATTTCCTCCCACTTCTAAAGATTCATTTGAAGTTCGTGAAGGGAAAAAATGAACATCGGTAGTGGAAAAATGAGCACTTCATGGAAGTAATACTTCCTGTATAAAATGAACACAGGGATGGTGGAAGTCATATCACTTCCATCATTTTAGGGAAGTAGCACTTCTCCCATTTTTTGACTTCTCCCCGTTTACACTGAAATGAACGCCCCTTAAAATATACCATATTCAATTAAGGGGTTATTTGGTTAGCTGTAAGTAGTTGTAAGTAGCTGTGATATAAGTGGTTTTACAGGTAAGTGACTGTTTGGTTTGATGTAAAAGTTCCACTTACATGTAAGTGGACTTACATCTTACCCACTTTTACAGCATTTCAACTTACATCAAAATTTGCTGTAAGTTGAAATACAGTAAAGTAAGTGGTATCCATGCACCACCATTTTATCTTAAATATAATTATAAAAATATTTAATAAATTTAAATATTTAATTTTTTTTAAAAATTATTATCATTAAAATACTTTAAATAATTAATTAATTGATTGATTAATATAAAAAGTATTAAATAATTAGAACTAATATTAACATAATTAGTAGTATTAACATGATTACAAAAATAGTTTTTTATGTTTTATTTAATATATTATTGTATTTTAAAATACCAATTTTTATTTAATTTATATAGAAAAAATATTTTTTATAGCATATAATTGAATTACATTACATTTTTAAATTTAATAAATCACCACTAAATTAATCAATTTTTTAAATTAATATTAATCCTAAATAATGAGAGTTAATATAATTAATAGCTTTTAGGAATAAAGTTTAAGCATAGTATATAATTAAAATATTCTATAAATAATATTAAATAACTAGTATTAATAATATGTGATAGGGGTAATTTTACCATTTTATTTACATGGTAATCATGCTCTTCAACTTACATCAAACCAAACAAAGAAAAAGCAAATGCAAAGATTTCAAATTACAACAAACCAAACAAATTTGTGATGTAAGTTAACATACAAGCATTTTCACTTATATTGTAATTTTATTTACATGTAAAATTATTTACAAATAACCAAACAGCCCCTAAGAGAAATCAAAGAGGACATAGGAAGCATTAAAAGATCAAACACTGAGATAGGGACATTAATTAAAGATTATTCATATTCTTTCCATGTAGCTATGAAGAAACACTTATTACTTGAGTGGAGTGAGCAAATTAGCTCGAGGGGAATGAACTATCACTTTTAACCACATGACCATTAATTTGGTGCTATATTCAAAGTTCAACTATTGATGTTGACCAACTAGAGATTATAAGGTAAAGTAATCACAAGCCAGAAAACAATTACTTTGATTTATAAGGATGTATTTTTTTTATATGTACCCTTGAAAAATTTATAATTGTTTGCATGCGTCAAAACAAAATTCTCACGTATATTATCTTTTAGGACCTTATCTGTATACATGATTAGTTTTTGCTAACGATTAAAATCATTTTTGTATCTTCACAATTTGTTCAGTTTTATTCTTGTACTTTATATAAGTGTGCTCAATATTATTGTATATTTGATAGTTTTGTTCAATTAAATGCATGAATTTGACATTGATGAGGGAACTAGGAATTATAGTAATGTGAACTATTAATCTTTTATCTAGCCTACGCCGAGATCTTAATGGTGAAGCAGTAAGAGTGAGAAGGAAAATTAATCGATGATAGCAATAGGGAGATTCAATGTAAGAAGATGTGTTATGGGAGAATACCTCCCCCAGGGTTATGTTCAAGTTGTAGACAAGCTTTCCACTAGAATATCACATTCATGTCGGATCAATTGAGTTCTAAATCATGTTAGTCCTTTTCCCCAGGTGAGTAATAACTATTTTCATACTATGCTGATACATGCTAGTCTACGACTACAATGCACTTAGTGAACTTTGTCCATGTACAATACGGGTTCAAGGGATTGATAACCTTCCTCTTATAGCGATTATTTCAAATCCCATATGAAGCGAGATCAAAATCTCTCCTCAAAACCACTCCCTATGATTGAATTGACCAAAGAACCTTAATATTAAGCTTTTGGAACAAACACGGTGAAAAACCTTAATTACAAAAAACTTTCCAATCCACACTAGACCCTTTTGGCAATGCTTTAATCTCTCGCCCAAAGTCGCAGAAGGACCATTGCAATCCTTCACCACTCTTCTTTAAGTTTGGCCTTCAAAAGATCCAAGATCCCCTCATAAAACCCTCAATAAAATCTTTCATACCCGATCCCTTACAGGCTACTTACAGGCATAAGAACAAGGCCATAACCACCTGGAGAAGAAAGGCCTCTTGCCTTACCGGCACATTAGAGCTGTAAGGTCTTTTGTTTGGATGTTACATTCCTACCTACAACCATAAGCGTTGGACCATAAGCATTAGTGTTCAGTGCTTGCGACCCAGCCCCCATACGGGCGTGAGTCCTGCCATATGCTCTTTTATTTAATGCCTTGTCTTACGGGTGTAAATCCTACCCTAAGCCCTTCAATATGGCCTTTATGTTCTTACTTGAGCATTCTGTTAAAGGGTTACAGTTGTAAGTACGCTGTAAGGTGTTCTGGCTGGCATGTTCTCCTATTCTTATGTCGAGGGAGTTGTTTCATGGTCCATTTGCTCCAGAGTTTCTCCATTTATCTGCTTCATATTCATTATGTTTTTCCCATAACCTAAAATCAACAAAACATAGATTAAGTACTATTTTCCACGTGATAGATTTAAATACATGCCAAATGAGTGTAGAAAGTAATATGGAAATATGTTCCTATATACATGTACTTATTAGTCATGACAAACAAATAAAATTTCATTTAAAATTACTAATTTTTTTAATTTTCCATTAATATTTTGGAACTCCAGAGACTATAAAATTTGTATATATATGTTAACTCATATTGATCAGTATATATTCAACTTAATTAACTGTATGGTATTTGTTAAATTTTTAATTCTTTTGTAACATAATGATGAGCTGTTGTATCATCATGTGATATTAAGTAGTAGTAAAAAGTAAAATGAATAAAAATATGAAATATATTGAACATTTTTCAAATGTAGAGGTGGAAATACATAGATTTCTACTGAAGTTTCAAATTAAAAATTGATAATAAAAATTGATATATATATATATATATATATATATATTTGTAATACCCTAATAGTCCATTAAAAGAACTGACTTTTAATAACTGATAATTTATTACAATTTACATCAAAAATTTTAAATTATAATTTATTTAAGCCTGTCTCTTATTCCGCCTCATTTTCCACTTTTATAGGTTGACTGATTTGTGGCTCAGCATCTTGCCACGGTGCATAATCTCACATACACACAAAAAGTTTATTAAAAAGAAAGTAAGAAAAATAATAGAAAAATTAAAATAATCAAAATATGAATATAAAATCAATGGGCATCTATGTTACAGATATTTTGAAAAACTAAAGTTGTCAAAGATATTGAAAGTTTTAAAAAGAGGCAAGTCTATAGATTTTTAATACATTTTATGCCAAATGAAGGATGTGAATTTTAGAGCATTTTAGGTATAAGCACAGACTTGATTAAATTAATTAAAAAAACAAATAAAAAATGCCTTCTTTGTTTATGATGTCTTAGTTTGAAATCCTTCAAAACTATATATATATATATATATAACAAAATCAATAACGGAAAGTGAATAGGAATAAAATGAGAAAACAAATCTATTTACATGAAATATATTCTAAAAATATCTATATCAGTCTAAAATTAGTTCAAATAATTTTAGACTTATAATGTACATAATTTAATGGCACACATGTTAAAAAAAATTGCATTAAGGAGGTAGCTAATAAACAATTACTAGAATTATTTTTTTAAATTTTAATTGACTTTTCATAATTTTAATTCTTATGAGATGCTGGGATTTTTCAGTTTAATGAAAACAAAATATAGGTAAATAAGTTTCCTAATAACTTTATTGTTTATGGTGACCTTATAAATATTGTTTCCTAGATTCATTCATTTTATGAAAAAATTGTTTTCTTTTATATAGTCCCCCATTTTATGTATTTCTTGAGACTATATATTTGTTTTTTACATTTGATTAATAAATTTGTTTTTAATTCATTCTCATCATAATATATATATATATATATATATATATATATATATATATATATATATATAATTTTAATTTTTTGGTTAATGTCCAATTACTTAGGTGGTATTTGGTTGAATGTAATTCTAAATATAGTGAATTTCTAATTATAGTATAATTGGAAGTATCTGGATTTTGAAATTCAGTGGAGTCAAATATAGTGTTTGGTTGGATGTATTTGTAAATACTATTATAAGATTTACTATTATATATGTTAATAATTTTAAGTCCATATTAATTACTTTAACTATGAAACTAAAATTTATTAAAATTTAATTATATTTAAAATTTTTGAATTTAATTATTAATCCCACAAAAAATGCATTTATAATATTTTCATCCATTTTTAGCAGGTTATTTAATAGTTTTAATTAGGGTAATAATCACTTTAATTATTAATTTTATTATTAAATAAATTATTAAATTTATTATTAGAATTTATAAGTTTTTTACTATTTATAAATGTTTGATAATATTTGTTTTTTCTCTTCAAACTATTTATTGGATATAATTTGAGTTACATTAGCTTTTAAAATCCTGTAAATCAAATACTGGATTTTCAGAAACCCAGTAACTTCAAAACTCTCCAAACAAACACTACATTAATCTACTAACAAAAATGATGATTTTGTAATTTCATATTGACCATTAATAGAGCTCGTGGAGTTAGTTGATGTCTAAAATACTTGTATATTTATTTGTCACAAACGAGAATAATTTGTTTATATGTTTTAAAAGATTATTATTGTGATACTACTTATTAAGAGCAAAGTTTTTGGCAGAGTATAAAGTATGAAGTTATTCTATTTTAAATTAAAGTGATATTCCAATTTTGATTTTTGTTTTATGGGGATGATCACCGTAAAGATTTCAATCTATTTGTGATGATGCGAAAGTAGAAAATTCTCTAACAACACATGCATGACACTTAGTTGGCAATTGCATGTCATTTGGTGATCGACAAAATATTTCTTGCATCTATATTATCAAAAATCGGTCAGAATCTGACCGATGATCATTTAGTGAAACAAAACTGAAATTAAGTAAAAGATTTTTATTCAAATTAAAGTTTAGATCTCAAAATTAAGAAAAAAAAAAAAAAGAAGCACGGGTTTCAAAAAATTTTTAGTAAATTGTTAATGTCTTGGTCATTACAAAACCATTGATGAATGAGGTAAATTTCCTTCTTTGCCGCTTTCTTTTGTCTTGTTGGAATGCTCATCAATAATAATTTTCAGGCTACATCACCAAACCATTTATTTCATTTCACTACTTTTAATGGTATTTTTAAGGTTACTTTTTTGTATAACGTATATATTCCCTTAATGAAGCCTATAAATTTCTCTCAATTCCATGGAACATATTGCCCCTCTCACACACACACCATACACACACACAGTCTCCCTGTCTCTGTCTTTGTCTTTGTCTCTCTCTCTCTCTCTCTCTCTTTCGTTGTTACTTTGATATATATAGGTCAACACTTCTTCTCCTTGTCTCTCACTCTCTGAAATAATAAGGAAAGAAGTGCTCTAATTGTTAATCACTATCAAGTTTTTTGAGGTACCATTTATTGTTCTTTTGATCATTCCTTTTATTGTTAATCACATTTAAGTCTAATTTTATTTGTTCTTTTGCATCTTAATTTGTCCATTGATGAATGAGGAGTCCAAGGTTTTTCTTCTTTGTTAGTGATCTTCATGTTACATATATACATATATTAATATCAAATTCAAATCGTTAAAAAAAATTTGGTCTTTATCTTTTTGGATGATTTTCTTGGAACTCCCACGTTAGAAGAAAAATCCAATTTAGAAAGCAATTTCTCTGTTTCTAATCCGTTGCTAACCCATTTGGTAAAGGAAACAATTCTATTTCTAAATTTCTAAATTTCTAATTCAGTTGATAGTTGTAGTGCCGCCATTTATTTTCCTTTTGAATTGTTTTGCAAATATTCAAGGTATTAGTGTTAATAATTTAACATCATCTAATTAAAAAAACATATTAGCATATATATATATGTTCAAGTATCTAATATATGTTCTTTTTCAATATAATGTAGATAAACACCCTATGCCTCAACTATACATATTTTTAGAGTGTCAAACCTTCATTCTCTCAAATATCACTTATTAATTTTTAATAGAAATAATTTAATTTTTTATGAGAATTTTATACATATATCCTAGAAATATTATGGGATAATATTAATAATATTTTTTTTTTTGCATGGGTATTGCGGTAAGAATATTTTTGGTTTTAGATAGGTATACAGATAATTACCATTTTTGCAAGAGATTAAATATAATAATAAAATGCAAATTTGTTGTGTGGTTGTCCATTTTCATAATGCTATATATTGACTTCCCTATGATTTGCTTGGCTCTGGTGAGCACTTTTGATGAGATTAAATTATTCCAAGAAACAAATATGTGTATATATATATATAATATAACGTAGAATACAAAGAAATATAAATTTTTCATTAATTATATAGTTGTGTTATTGTGGCACCATTGGCATCTACTTCTCTCCTAAAAAAGAACATAGAATAGCTATTTATATAATGAATATAAAAGTAAAAAACTTCTTTGATTTTCTTACCACAAAAGAGGGAGATGCTCTTATAATTTTATGTGGTTCAAAACATCAAGACCGTTTCCTTTTAAAATGACCAAAAAACAAAGCACTTGTTAGTAGGACCCTAAAGTAGGTTTCTCAAGTTTGATTCTCTTTTAAATGTGTGAAATAAATTCCATTTTCCTTAGCTTTTGAAGGTCTTAATCAAAAGGCAATTAACGGTTGTGGCTTCTTATTCCATCCAAACGTGAGGATGAGATTACTCTTGTAAAAAAAATATATATAATTACATATTTGCCCTAATAGAACTTTTCTTTGAAAAACACAAAACGAAAACAATTTATTTGGATTGTTTTACATTTAGATGACAGTTTGACTATCATTTTTAATAGGAGTGTGGAACATCTTAAAAAAAAAAAAATTGTTTTTTTTTGGATTTTGGTTAAAACTAAAATATGAATATTTCATTTTAAAAATAAATAAAACAATGTTTCTTTAACTATATTTATCTATAAGTTTTGTTTTAGTAGAGTTACATCTATAAATTTTTCAAAACCCCTAAATTGTGTTTGTTTGATCGAAAACTTGAGTTGTACAATCCACACATAAAGCGATAAGCATATAAATAGTTTTCTATATCTACATTACATAAAAGTTTTCCTGTAAATATAGAAAACTATATATATATATAATTATTTTGCATGTATTTATATTTTTTTATTTAATATTTAATCATAATAGAAGGCATCCCTGCATTAGATCATTTTTGTTCCAATTATTGAGAAAAAAAGCTCAATTTTCTCCTTTTAATTTTTAATAACAAAACTTGTCTAGAATTACTTAAATATACAATTCCCATTTTTTATTGTTTCATTATTTGGCCATTAATTTTAAACTAAGAAACATTTTTTATTTAATTATTCATTCACTTGCCTTTTTGCCCTTTCGATTCTAACAACAAAACATATCTAGATTAATTGTTTTAATACACTTTCCCATTTTTATTATGTTTTTTCATTTGTGAACTATTGAATAAACTACACTAAAATCACTCTACTTTTTACCACCAAACCCACTAACTTTCAACCGCAACATTGGGCCCGTTAGGCTCTGTGGGCTTTTTGTAATTTATAAAAAGCAAATTACAAAATGAGTTTTTTTTTAAAAAAACTTTAAAAACAAGAAATAAAAACAAATTAAAAGAATTTAAAATAACTCAAAATAATTATAGATGATTTAAAAAAAAAAAATCCATGAAAGGGTTTGTACTTAATTTGTTTCTATTGAACTAACTTGATAGCGTGCCTTCTACACTATTGAAACAATTAAAGCATATGTAGGTCTATTACTTTTAATTAAAGTTACCACCCACTTAGTCATTCATCACCATCTAGATATCCGCCTTAGATTCAATGTTGAACTCTCAAAGGTGGTAGTAGTTGTATTGGTCATGTTGACAGTGAAGAGGAATAAATAATTCATTTCAAATCTTTAAATCTTTGTTTCTTATTGTTAAACTTAATTATGCTCCTAGTCATCTATATAAATTCGTATTTTCAATGTTTACTGGTGATGATTAAAAGGTTTGTTGTGCCCTGTATATTTTCGCTTGCATTTGATATATGGTGTGACAATTAAAACAAAAAAAGTATATATTTTATAACTAATCAAAAAAATATAGCATGAGTTTTATTATTTAAAACCTTTTAAGGGGTTTAGGTTTGTATCCATGTTGATGTTAGCTATGAATTGGAAGGTAATGTTTTAGTAATTTAGAAAGGGAAAATGTGACGAGTGTTAGGGTGAGATCGAGATTAGTTTTTCCCAAAATATATGATGGAGGAACCTTCTATGGGAGAAAAATATTAGCGGGACTAAAGGAGCACTTTGACTATAATACAGGGACAAATCTGGGTGTTATACCACCAAAATATAATTGAAATATAGATAGCATTCATAATCTATTGGAACTGGGTCCTCTACGTGTGCTTAGGTGAAGACTAGGGGATACATCTTCTTTGCTATGATAAGATGAATGCTCGTTATCAATTTAGAAAACCAGTGGATACCCATAAAACATGGCTTGCCACATTTGTTGAAAAAAACTGATATTTTTCTGTAACTTCATACTAAATGCAATCATTTCATTCACAAGCTCAACTCAAATAAGCCTATGTTTTATTCTCACAGCAAAAAATTCAAAGAAGGAAAACAATGGAAGCATCTATACTGCAACAAAATGGTAACAACAACAACAATAGCAAGAATGAAGACATGAGCAAAACCCTAAAGAAGACACTCATCATCATGAACTGCTTTCTCTTAGCCTTAGGTAACACCGGTGGCCCTCTACTTTCCCGTCTCTACTACCAACATGGTGGTCAACGGCAATGGCTCTCAAGCTTCCTCCAGGCCACCGGCTGGCCAATCATCTTCATCCCCCTTTTTATCTCCTACTACTATCGCCGAAACAAAGATTCTTTTGCCAAACCTTACTTCATCACTCCTCGCATATTCATGGCATGTGGAGTCCTCGGACTCCTCAACGGCCTCGATTGCTTCCTCTATGCTTATGGCCTTGATTTTCTCTCGGTCTCAACATCGGCATTACTAATATCAACACAACTTGCCTTCACTGCATTTTTCGCATTCTTTATAGTAAAGCAAAAGTTCACACCATTCTCAATCAATGCGGTGGCACTGCTGACATTGGGTGCAGTGATATTAGGCTTGCATGGGAGCAATGACAAGCCAGCAAATGTTACAAGAGGGAAGTACTTCATGGGGTTCTTTTTAACTCTTGGGGCAGCAGCATTGTATGGCTTTATCTTACCAATGATTGAGCTCACATACTTGAAGGCTAAACAAACTGTCACTTACACTCTTGTCATGGAGATGCAGCTTGTCATGGGTTTCTTTGCCACTATCTTTTGCATTGTTGGCATGTTAATCAACAGTGACTTCCAGGTTAAATTACATAAAAAATCCCTCTCTTTCTTTAGCTCTCTCTCTCTATATATAAATCTTACTAAAAATTATTGCACAGGCCATCGCAAAGGAAGCAAGTAATTATGGTTTAGGACCAATGAGATACTATATTGTGCTAGTATGGCAAGCAATATTCTGGCAGTTCTTGTTCTTGGGAGCAGTAGGAGTAATCTTTTGTGTGCACACATTGCTTGTCGGAATCATTACCGCGGGTTTCATACCGGTGATAGAAGTTTTTGGAGTCATCTTCTTCCATGAAAACTTCAGCAGTGAGAAAGGTGTTGCTCTAGTACTCTCTCTATGGGGTTTGGCTTCTTATTCTTATGGTGAGTATTATGAGGAAAAGGAGAAGGAAGCCGCTAGAAGGGCTAAATACATGGAGTCTCAAACCATTGAAGCTGGAATGCTTAATTAAAGCAATATATGTATAAGTTTCAAACTACTTATATATATGTCGTGTTTGTTTCTGTGTTGTTTGTTTAGTTAATTAATCTCTTGTGAAAGTATCTTGTCTTCCTTAATTTCTTTCTTTAAAAGGTATATGCATGGTTTGATGTGTTTTGTTTGTTAGTCTGGATTCTAATATTATTAACTTTATGATGATATTAATTCAATCTAAATTTAAACTGAATTATGTGATCCATGACTCAATCATTAGTGTTTTATGTTAATCCTATTTGGCAATTTGAACAATGTTCTACTTAATATTTTAAGTGGAGTTAATTATTTGATAGTAAGGGGTTATATATGTGCATATATAGAATACCAAAGAGGGTCCCCAGTCTATCATTCTTAGTAATTACCTAGCTTCATCGACGAGAAAGAATGGGATAGATTAAAAAATTTTCTAGCTTTCTCTACATATTTTTTAATTATTAATAGTGCAGCTTTCAAGCACTAGTTATTTTTTCAATGTAGCCGTAGTAGGAGATAAGTAATTCTCGCTTCGCAATATATTAAGCGAGGCACATTAGGTGTCGAAATTAAGCACAAAACTCTAATAGTTGGTATCGAGCCTCATTTGGCCTCTCGCAAAGCATAGATCATCATCTTTGTGATCATATTGTACAACCTATTTTTATTGATATATATTTTATGATTGTTTGATCATGATCATTAATTGTAAACGTATCTTCACATCAATATTTTTGTTTATAGATGGATTGCATTGCATTATATTTTTGTTCTTTATGATCATATTTGAATACATGTTTTGATTTATACATTGGATATAGAGATGTATTTATTAAATTTTGTAAATAATAGATGTTTAGAGTTTTTAAGAATTAGATATTAGACCCAAACTATAACCTATAAGGTTGCTCGGCATGCTCTTACATTACAGTGTAACCTACACCCTAGCTCGGCACTTCTCGCAGGCTATCGGCGTGGCCTCCACCCCCGGCCCGGCACCCACTCAAAGGCTTCCATTGTGGCCTCCACGCCGGCCGAACAAGCAGTGTCCATCTCGCAGCCAACCTACACACGGGGTAGTTGACATGGTAGGTTTGGATGCAAGCCGCAGACAACCGCTACTGCCCGCACTCATGCAATCTACCGCTTGGCGTGCCGCCAACCAACAAGTGATAATATCGCCGGTGAACTTGGGCTAAAAAAAAGCCCCAAAATTTCTATTTCTTGATTTTAGTATATTTTATTACTATTTTATAATTATTTTATAATTGGCTTTTCATAATTTTAATTCTTATGCGAACCTGGCCTTCTTCATTTTAATGAAAACAAAATATAGATAAATAAATTTCCGAAGGACTATTGTTTATGGTGGCCTTATAATGTTGTCTCCTAGATCCACTCATTTTATTAAAAATAGTTTTCTATTATATAATCCCCCCATTTTATGTATTTCTTAAGACTATATATTTATTTTTTATATTTGATTAAAAAACATTTTTTATAATTTGTCTCATCTCAAACAATATATATAAATATAATAAAAACTTTTAAATATTTTGGTTGATGTCCAAAATACTTAAACTTCTAACAAAAATGATATTTTTGTAATTTCATATTGACCATTAATAGAGTTTGTGGAGTTGGTTTTTCTTAAATATTAATTAAGGTAGGTTATAAATGAAAACAAATACAAAGGATGAATCACACTTGTATATTTTTATGCTCATGAACATTTAATATATTTTGATATATTTACATCAAATCCCTTACATTTGAACTTCAGTTCATGTAATGTGAAGACACAAATGATTCAACATTTGTGTTTATAATCCTCTTGTGTGTTTGCATCTAACACCTAACATATGGTTTGTTTATATTTGTCAAAAACTTTATATATATATATATACTCGTAAAATCATATTTGTTTATATGCTTAAACAAAGCACTTATATTTACTCACATTAATATTATAATATGGTATGATTAAAAATCAATTTTAAAAGTTTTATATGGTTGAAAAAAAAACAAGTGACCAGTAGTTCAAATTTCTTTTAATAGATTTTATAAAAAACAAAAACGGTGTTTACAAACGTTGACTATTTTTCCAAAGTAATACAAACAAATACTCTATTTAAAAAGAAAATTATGAGTAAGTCCCCAATAATGATTATTTAACGTACAAACATTATGATATCAAAAAAGCCAAAAGTCCCACATAAATATTATTTCTCTCCTGGATGGAGAAACAAGATAAAGCATGCATGCCTCACAACACAAGCACATACTCATTGAAAACAACCTAATATAAAAATAAATAAATACATAAGATTAATAAAATCTTTTTTATGAATTCGGTCTCCAGTTCAGGGAAAGAGCATCAAGTTCTAGAGGTGAAGAAGAGCTTGAGCCAAAGCGGTGATATTTGAAGGTGAAGCTATCCTTAATTTGGTTCTCTGCCTTCCATTTGCTTTCACTCATATCTTTCTCACAATAAATCATGCAAACTCTATCTCTGCAAGTGTAGCAAAGGCATCGATCACTTAGAGAATTTCTGAATTAGGTTCAAAGTCTTTCTTTTCACTCTTCCTGCTTCAATGATTTAAAGAAGAAAGTGAATTGCCATGCCACTGTTGACATTCTCAAAGAAGAATATATACTTCCCTTACAATCTTTCATTCCATATGAGTATGGGAGCCATAAATTCTCTTTCTCTGGACTTATTTTTCAGAATAGACTATTGTACTGAGATGCTTATGTTCTACTCTTTCAATATATAGAAAGATTCTTTGCATGTTGGACAGTTGATCTTTCTTTAAGGATCACAACCAAACTAAGGACCTAAAGAAAGCAACCAGTAAAGAAACTCTAGTGTCCGAGTATAAGCACCCTATTTTGAAACCATGTCTTCCACTCCGAAAAAGTATGCCAAATTGCCATCAATAATTTTGATATGATGCTATATTTGAGTAGCCTGAGAAGTTCTATAACTTGATATCTCCTCAATATGATCAATCTATGAAATAAAGTTTTATTATGGTATGCATCAATTAATTCTTAATATGGCCAACAGGATGACTATTCTACCTTACAGTCATCTTTGATATTGCAGTGACCTTTGGCATATAAATATTCCTCCACCAACAAATAAATGAATCAAGGTATTAATTTGATTTTGCACTTATAATTTTTATTGTTATATGAATACATTTCTATCAAGTGTCAATTTACTTTGATGGATATAAATGCCATGATCTTAATAGAGCAAGACATGGGGCGAATAAGTGAACAAACAAAAGAATTTAAGGTACTTGAATCTACTTTCATGTATTAGTTTATTTTGTTTGTCTTTTTCAATTGTATCTTTTGGATTGTATGATCTTTGACAATGTATTTTTATTGTAACGGAATGATGGATTATTTGTACGAAATATTGGTGTTATTTTGTATAAATAAGATTAGGGATTTTTTGGTAGTTAATGACATAATTCTTGCATGGATCATTTATATGGATAATTTGTATTATTGATATTTGTATGAAAAAATCTGTACCATTTATATAATTTGTATAAATTATCATTATCAATTGTGCAATTAGTAAGGCAAGTTGTTTAATAAAAATTTCATTGCAAATTACAATTAGCAAAGGATATTCTTCTGTTATTGGAAAAATGGAAACAATTCATTCCTTTTCTAATAAAACATTGCAACGGATATTTAGTTGGCAATAGAAAATAGCAATGCAATAAAAATATAAATCCAAATGCTAATGAATACATACCAAAGGATAATTCGTTGCTAATAAAATAGTAGCAACCTGAAATATATAAAATTTTGTTGATACTGAATATATAGCGATGGAAATTTTCTTGCAAATAAGACCATAGCAATGATGGTTCCATTGCTAAAAAAGATTATGATATCAAAATCAAAATTTCGGTTGCTATGAAAAAAATAGTAATAGAACATTCCAGCAATAATAGATTGTAGCGACGAAATTTTAGCAATGGAGCGTTTCTTAAACTATCCAATAAGGAATATTCTACAATAATATTAATGACTGATTGTTTTTGTTTCTCAACAGAATGCTCCTTCTGCAAAGATTAAGAAATGACAACAGACGTTTTAATTAACAATGGAAGTTCAAATGCGACTTGAGGATTCACGTCGGAATAGCGCAGTCTCTAATTTTATTTCTAATAGTTTATAGCGACGAAAAATTCACTCATAAAGACGAAAAACTGCATTATCATTTCCTAGTTTTCTTGTGATGAAGATTCTCAAAACCATACTTAGCAAAGCAATTTGAAATTCAGATTTTAAAAAAAAAAAGTTGAAGCTATTTATAGGCAGATTTAATTATAGAGACAATTATATATGGACAAACTTTAAACACAAGATTAATGAAGATCAAGTTTAGAAAGAAGGTCTAAAGATCTTTGAAAACTATCTTTGGTGATATAGAGTCGCGCTACATTTGACGAAGGTAATGCTGATATGACATTAGGGGGGCGTTTGGTTCGCAGTAATGTGAAAATATTACCGAGGATTTGGCAGTAATGTGATTAGATTGCCATATTTTGTTACTGTAGTAATGGTAATGTTAATGGTATATATATATTATAATTTAATTATTTATTTATCTAAATACTTTAAATTAAAAATTTTAAAATTTTATATGTAGAGGTATTTGGGTAAATGTATTTAATATATATATATATATATATAATTTAATTATTTATTTATCTAAATACTTTAAATTAAAATTTTTAAAATTTTATATGCAGAGGTATTTGGGTAAATTTATTTAATATATAATTATTTAATTAAATATTTAAATATATATATATACACATTATATAATTTAATTATTTAGTTATCTTGATACTTTAAATTAATATTTTTAAAATTTTATATGTAGAGGTATTTGGGTAAATTTCTTTAATATATAATTATTTAATTATATATATATTATAATTTAATTTTTTTATTTATCTAAATGCTTTATATTAAAATTTTTACAATTTTATATGTAGGGGTATTTGGGTAAATTTGATATATTACTGAGATGATTACCATGATTAACTAAACATGGTAATGAAATATTACCAGTAATATAAGCTCTTAACCAAATATAGTAATCCCACATTACTACAACATTCCCGGTCATATAATATTTGTCACGCCCCGAACCCGGCTCGCCGGACTCGACGCGTTGACAAACGGCCGTATGCCCACAAGGCCGAGACCAAGTGGACACACAAGGCCTCAATACCTGTCTCTCAAATACAAATCAAAGCAATACTCTAAATTCCAAACAAAACTGAATAAATAGAGAAACAAACGATGATCAGTTTACAACCCAAATTCAAATAATACTAAAGGTTTTGACAAATGGCAGATTTATTAACCGAAACTAATCTTCTGCTAGGCACCTGGTGCTCACTCAACAGTCTCTGCTAAGCTATCCACCACACACCTACTCTTGATCTGAAAAGGAATAGAACAACAATTTATGAGCTAAATAGCCCAGTAAGCAACCACTAAAAACCATTAGTAATACAGGGATCACAAAACTCGATGGTTTCAAAAACGTACTTAAAGTAATGCTATGCAATAATTATCAACAAAATGAAACCCAGATAGCAGAACATTTCAGGCAAACAAAGTTTTCAATGAACAGGTATATATGTCCCCCAAATAACTAATGCCAAAAACAAAACACAGAATTCATTTATTTACCCTCGGCGACCCGAGCCAGATTATCAGAGGCCGTTATTCTCCACCGACGGAACGGTGCGAAACTATAGTTTCTTATCAGAATCAGAAATACATGTCGACATGGTCAGTGTTTAACCCCCTAAAGACAGGGTTGTTGCAAAGTTAGTTGGGGACTATAATTTTCTATGTCAAAATATGTCGGTTCTAAAATCACTGTCAACAATAATTATTCAATAATTGAATAAATACATAATTGAATAAAATATTCAAATCAATTGAATAAATAATAAATAAATAAATAAATAAATAATCAATAATTTGAAAATAATAATATGCATAACATATTAACCCAAAACAATTAAATATAATATCGTGAAAATTTATTTCACAATAAAACCCAAAATAATTAAATAATTATGTAAATAATTTCAGAAATAAAAAATTGTATATAAATACAAATATAAGGTATATATGTGGTTTACTTACCTGGAAAATAAGCCCGAGCTACAGAACCTACTCGGACACAAAACTCAAGATTCAGGCACAGATCCTATAACAAGAACATTGCACTTGCCTTAGATTCCAAACTTAAATACAAACATGATTCGGGCTCTAACACCTACTATGTGAGCCAACACTAGAATCCACAAAGAATTAATTCTATACACTACAAACACTCTAAAACCAACCCACAATTATATATATATATGCAAGCAACTAGTTAGTATGTTATCAAGTTTTGCACCGTAAGTATCTGCAGATACATATAAATTTATTCTGGAACAACAATTACATGTGATTGCAGACATTTATCTGCAAGGTGACAAAGATAACCTTCTATATGTTCTGTGGATACAAAGATCACAACCAAGTGTATAGTTTACTTAATCTATAAGCAGTAAGTGCAGAGACAAGTATGCTACATTCACAATGGACTAACATATTATTGATTTTATTACTGCAATATTATAACCAAGATGATGGTTGCCATGTAGATTTCCTGCACATAGGTTTTAGGAACCAAAGGATGGTGCTCCTTAAAAACAAAGTTGGCGGCAAACACGACTTGGAACAAGTCAAACTGCTGAATTAAGTATGTCTGAGCATTGAACATGTACCAAATTTTTCTCATCCTTCCATCAAATCAGTAACTATATCATTCCACTCAAAAACTTATTTAAATTCAGCTTTGAACATTTATTCTCCACTTGGACCTTCCACTCAAGTTCATCATTTCCAAAGTTTTACAACTGCAGCCGATAATTGGATTGTTTTTTAGAATCCTGTTGTTCTGGGGTAACATTAACGGATTAGATCCTCTTAAACTAGGGCTCTCTTTTGTGATAAAAAGAAAGATCAGAATATCTTTCAGTTTACCAAATTTATATACAAATGCAGCATTTAACCAGGGAAAAATAAACCTGAAATTTCCAAAGCAACCAACAAGGAAATATCTATAGGAAAAGAATACTAATAAAAGCATATAGATTTATCCGAAATTCTACCCCTCCGATCAAACAATAGACAATCAAAAACCCTAGATCCGAGAAAGAGGGTGCTTACCTCAAGAACTAAGGAACAAAACTTGACGTGAAATCCTCTCTTACTCCACGTCGTCACCGGCACTTCATGAAAACCAAGACGGCGAGGCTAGGGCTTGGGAAAAATCTCTCGTAGGTTACGAGATTTTTCTCCCGAATCTCTGTTAGAAGGGATAAAACGGAGAGTTTAAAATTTAAATTAAAACAGATTTTTAAATTAACAAATTTGATTTTTTTTTTTTTTTTTTTTTTTAAGAGGCGGTTTTACAAGCTCACCCCCCCTAAAAAGGAGTTTAGTCCTCTAAACTCGCACCTGATCATAAGAAAAGATACGGGTACTTCTCTCGCATCTCCGATTCCAACTCCCAAGTTGCCTCACGCTCTGAGTGATTGCTCCACTGAACCTTCACATAAGGAATGATCCGTTTTCTTAGTACTTTCTCCTTGAAATCAACAATCTTAATAGGTCGTTCCTCATATGACATATCACTATTAAGCTGGAAGTCGGAGAACTGTATCACATGATCAGGATTCGAAATAAACCTCTTCAGCATAGAAACATGGAATACATCATGCACTCGAGATAGCGAAGGCGGTAATGCAAGTCGATATGCCACCTCGCCAATGCGTCCCAAAATCTCAAATGGACCTATAAAACGAGGGCTAAGCTTCCCTTTAACACCAAAACGAATAACTCCTTTAGTTGGAGCCACTCGCAAGAACACATGATCACCAACCTGAAACTCTAAGCTTCTTCTTCTATTATCTGCATAACTTTTCTGTCTACTCTGAGCTGCTCGTAGTCGATCTCTGATCAGACTGACTTTCTCTACTGTCAACTGCACAATCTCAGGCCCTAACAATCTCCTCTCTCCCACGTCATCCCAACAAATAGGTGACCTGCACCTCCTGCCATAAAGAGCTTCATAAGGAGCCATCTGAATACTTGCCTGATAGCTGTTATTATAAGCAAACTCTATCAACGGCAAGTGTCGATCCCAAGAACCCCCAAAATCCAACATACAAGCCCGAAGCATATCCTCTAGAATCTGAATCGTTCTCTCGGACTTCCCATCTGTCTGCGGGTGAAAAGCTGTGCTGAAAGTCAATTTAGTACCTAAAGCCTTGTGCAAACTTTTCCAGAAATGAGCCACAAATCTGGTGTCCCGATCTGATACAATGGACACTGGAACTCCATGGAGTCTCACGTTCTGCTCAATGTATAACTCCGCTAGCTTCTCCAACGACATACCAGTCTTCACAGCCAAGAAATGCGCAGACTTGGTTAGTCGGTCAATCACTACCCACACACTGTCAAAACCCTTGACGGTTCTAGGAAAACCCGACATAAAATCCATCGCAATGTTCTCCCACTTCCACTCAGGAATCGGAAGTGGCTGAAGAAGTCCTGCGGGTCTCTGATGCTCCACCTTAACCTGCTGACAGGTCAAACACTGCGCCACAAACTGCGCAATCTCCCGCTTCATATTATTCCACCAGAAAGTACTCCTCAAGTCCCTGTACATCTTAGTGCTTCTTGGGTGAACAGAATAACTGGTGTAGTGAGCTTCTTCCATGATTTCCTTCTTTAACACTGAAACATCCGGAACACAAATTCGATCTCCAAACCTCACTGAACCATCCTGATGGATCCTGAACTGAACTTGAGTGCCAATTTCTATTTCCTGTCGAATCTTCTGGAAATAGCTGTCTTCCTCTTGTGCTGCTTTAATTCTTTCCAACAAAGTAGGTCGCACCACTAAACTTGCCAAAGATCCACCTACTCCCTGCAAGATCACTTGTAGTTCCAACCTCCTCATATCCTCAAGGATTGGCTTTTGGGAAGTAATCAATGCAGCGGCACTACCAAAAGACTTCCTGCTAAGTGCATCAGCCACTACATTTGCCTTCCCAGGATGATAACTGATAGTCAAATCATAATCCTTCAGCAACTCCAACCATCTCCTCTGCCTCATATTCAGCTCCTTTTGAGTGAAAATGTACTTAAGGCTCTTGTGATCTGTGAATACTTCACAAGCCTCTCCATACAGGTAATTCCTCCAAATTTTTAAAGCAAAAATCACTGCAGCTAGCTCCAAATCATGAGTGGGATAATTTACCTCAAAAGGCTTTAACTGCCGTGAGGCGTATGGCACTACACGTCCATTCTACATTAGAACACACCCCAAACCAGTCTTGCAAGCATCACTGTAAATTACAAACCCTCCACCAGGAGATGGAAGTGTGAGAATAGGAGCTGACACTAATCGACCTTTCAACTCTTGGAAACTCTGCTCACACTGATCTGACCACTGAAAACTTGCTCCTTTCCTGGTGAGTTTAGTCAACGGTCCTGCCAACACTGAAAACCCTTCTACAAACCGTCTGTAATAACCAGCTAGCCTCAGAAAACTGCGAAACTCTGTCACACTGGTAGGCCTCTTCCACTCAACAACTGCCTCTATCTTCTTGGGATCAACAGAAATTCCATCCTTGGTTATCACATGACCAAGGAAGGCTACCATGTCAAACCAGAACTCACACTTAGAGAATTTTGCAAACAACTTCTTCTCTCTCAAGATACCTAACACAATCCTCAAATGTTCCTCATGCTCTTCTCGGCTCTTCGAGTACACCAGAATATCATCAATGAACACCACCACGAACTGATCCAAGAAAGGCTGGAAGGTAAACCCAAACGGAGTCAAATAAACAACGTGATTATGTCAAACTAACTAACCTTTAAGGATTTTGTGCTAAACTAAAGTCAGATCGCCTTAACACTCTAAATCAGGAGGTTATGTTTGGAATATTAGGATCAAATTAACTGAGAGCTCTGATACCACTTAGATTTGTCACGCCCCGAACCCGGCTCGCCGGACTCGACGCGTTGACAAACGGCCGTATGCCCGCAAGGCCGAGACCAAGTGGACACACAAGGCCTCAATACCTGTCTCTCAAATACAAATCAAAGCAATACTCTAAATTCCAAACAAAACTGAATAAATAGAGAAACAAACGATGATCAGTTTACAACCCAAATTCAAATAATACTAAAGGTTTTGACAAATGGCAGATTTATTAACCGAAACTAATCTTCTGCTAGGCACCTGGTGCTCACAAACAGTCTCTGCTAAGCTAGCCACCACACACCTACTCTTGACCTGAAAAGGAATAGAACAACAATTTATGAGCTAAATAACCCAGTAAGCAACCACTAAAAACCATTAGTAATACAGGGATCACAAAACTCGATGGTTTCAAAAACGTACTTAAAGTAATGTTATGCAATAATTATCAACAAAATGAAACCCAGATAGCAGAACATTTCAGGCAAACAAAGTTTTCAATGAACAGGTATATATGTCCCCCAAATAACTAATGCCAAAAACAAAACACAGAATTCATTTATTTACCCTCGACGACCCGAGCCAGATTATCAGAGTTCATTTATTTACCCTCGGTGACCCGAGCCAGATTATAAGAGGCCGTTATTCTCCACCGACGGAACAGTGCGAAACTATAGTTTCTTATCAGAATTAGAAATACATGTCGACATGGTCAGTGTTTAACCCCCTAAAGACAGGGTTGTTGCAAAGTTAGTTGGGGACTATAATTTTCTATGTCAAAATATGTCGGTTCTAAAATCACTGTCAACAATAATTATTCAATAATTGAATAAATACATAATTGAATAAAATATTCAAAACAATTGAATAAATAATAAATAAATAAATAATCAATAATTTGAAAATAATAATATGCATAACATATTAACCCAAAACAATTAAATATAATATCGTGAAAATTTATTTCACAATAAAACCCAAAATAATTAAATAATTATGTAAATAATTTCAGAAATAAAAAATTGTATATAAATACAAATATAAGGTATATATGTGGTTTACTTACCTGGAAAATAACCCCGAGCTACAGAACCTACTCGGACACAAAACTCAAGATTCAGGCACAGATCCTATAACAAGAACATTGCACTTGCCTTAGATTCCAAACTTAAATACAAACATGATTCGGGCTCTAACACCTACTATGTGAGCCAACACTAGAATCCACAAAGAATTAATTCTATACACTACAAACACTCTAAAACCAACCCACAATTATATATATATATATATATATATGCAAGCAACTAGTTAGTATGTGATCAAGTTTTGCACCGTAAGTATCTGCAGATACATATAAATTTATTCTGGAACAACAATTACATGTGATTGCAGACATTTATCTGCAAGGTGACAAAGATAACCTTCTATATGTTCTGTGGATACAAAAATCACAACCAAGTGTATAGTTTACTTAATCTATAAGCAGTAAGTGCAGAGACAAGTATGCTACATTCACAATGGACTAACATAGTATTGATTTTATTACTGCAATATTATAACCAAGATGATGGTTGCTATGTAGATTTCCTGCACATAGGTTTTAGGAACCAAAGGATGGTGCTCCTTAAAAACAAAGTTGGCGGCAAACATGACTTGGAACAAGTCAAACTGCTGAATTAAGTATGTCTGAGCATTGAACATGTACCAAAATTTTCTCATCCTTCCATCAAATCAGTAACGATATCATTCCACTCAAAAACTTATTTAAATTCAGCTTTGAACATTTATTCTCCACTTGGACCTTCCACTCAAGTTCATCATTTCCAAAGTTTTACAACTGCAGCCGATGATTGGATTGTTTCTTAGAATCCTGTTGTTCTGGGGTAACATTAACGGATTAGATCCTCTTAAACTAGGGCTCTCTTTTGTGATAAAAAGAAAGATCAGAATATCTTTCAGTTTACCAAATTTATATACAAATGCAGCATTTAACCAGGGAAAAATAAACCTGAAATTTCCAAAGCAACCAACAAGGAAATATCTATAGGAAAAGAATACTAATAAAAGCATATAGATTTATCCGAAATTCTACCCCTCCGATCAAACAATAGACAATCAAAAACCCTAGATCCGAGAAAGAGGGTGCTTACCTCAAGAACTAAGGAACAAAACTTGACGTGAAATCCTCTCCTACTCCGCGTCGTCACCGGCACTTCATGAAAACCAAGATGGCGAGGCTAGGGCTCGGGAAAAATCTCTCGTAGGTTACGAGATTTTTCTCCCGAATCTCTGTTAGAAGGGATAAGACGGAGAGTTTAAAATTTAAATTAAAACAGATTTTTAAATTAACAAATTTGATTTTTTTTTTTTTTTAAGAGGCGGTTTTACAATATTTCCGACCTCATTACCACAGTAATCTCATTACCATGGTAATATATCATTACTGTCAACCAAACGACCCCTAGATGTCAAGCTAGTTATTGGCAGATTGAGATTGGGAGGATTCTACTACATTGACTCGGACTGCCACAACTAAGAAGGTTAGGAGCACCACTAGGTCGCGTTGTAATGGAAGCTAAAACTCAGTCAAGATCAGCAGGCCGGCCGAGTTGCAAGCTCAGTTGCAATTGGAAGTGCAGCATCCAAGTTTGGAAAATATATAACTTAGGAAGCCAAGGAGATTTTAAATGAGAATTACGCTATATTTGGGATTTTGAGACATTTATATAAGAGGCTCTGCTTTGAGATTTAGGATGAGCTACTAAAGTTAGAGAGTGAGCATCTGGCAACTTACAGAGGATTGTTGTATTTTTTTTTAGGATAATTGAGAATGTTATATTCATGTTTACTCTCTTATTTTAATAGATTTTTATCTTCGCCTACCTCCCTATCTCTACTGCTTCCACGCTCTTATCCACTCAACTTGCCTTCGCTGCTTTCTTCTTCTTCTTCATCGACCGTCAAAGATTCTCATTCTATTATACTTCATAGTAGCATTCATATTTAGTGTTTGTATTTAAGAGTCTTTTCCAAGTCTTTTTCATCATCTTCTCTTCTAATCTGTTAGGTATTTCAATGTATATACATACGCACACAAACTATTCTTGCAAGAGAAAATTGGCATTCCATTTAATTGTCACAAAAATAAATAATACAATTCGGACCTTTTCTTCTCATAATAATTTGTTTTATATTTTTCAAAAGAATAATTATATTTCTTTTATGACGGTAATTATTAAGGGTAAACATTTTTGTAGATTACCAAACTATGAATTTTTCTATTTTGAATTAAAACAACTATGTAATGTCAATTTTGTTTCACAAGGTGGTCACCCAAAAGATTCCAACCTATTTGTGATGATGTGAAAGTAGGAAATTCTCAATCAACACATGCATGACATATTGTCCTCCTAGCTAGTAGTTACATATCCCTCCTGACAGCGAATTTCCAGCATCAATATCATCAAAGATAGCTGAGAATATCTTTGGTGACCGTCTAGTGAAACAAAACTGAAATTGAATAATGATTTTAATTCAACATGAAGTTTGGAACTTAAAATTAAAAAAAAACAATAATTTAGTGCCCTTCAAGAAAACAATTTAGCCAATTATTAATGTCTTCCTTCTCAAGTGGAACATTTCTTTATATTGGAAATTATTAATGTCTTGGTCATTACAAGAATTATCACTATTGGAAAATAGCTCATTACCGACAGAATTTTCTGTTGGTAATAATTGCCTTTCCATCGGTAAAACACATTACTGGCGAACTATCCGTCGGTAATAATCCGTCACTAATCTCATGTCGGTAATGCTCTTCAGTCAGTAATAATAAACTATCACCTTTATTAAATCTATCGGTAGTTCGTCGCTAACGTATTTATATTCCTTCAATAAAAGTTAATTTTACCGAGAAATATCGTTCGGTTAGAAAATTTCCGTCAGTAACGAGCTGTTTTTTTACAGTGTATAATTATGTTTTTTAGCAGATGTACTACATGCGTAGTGAACTCTATTGTACTTCTAATGATGGGATCAGTGACGCTTCGGCTGAGGGCTGGCGGTGACCGGCCAGAAGATGAAAGCAACGGCGAGTACTGGACGGGGTTTGTGATGACAATTGGTCTATGAGAAGAGCAAGCAAAAGATGAGTTTTGAGATGCTTTTGGAGGTTTCTTTGGTCATTTCCTTCTTTGCCACTTTCCTTTGTCTGGTTGGAATGCTCATCAATAATGATTTTCCTGTTTGATCACCGCGCCATTTATTTCATTTTTACCATCTTTATTGGTAAGATCACCAAGCCATTTATTTCATTTTACTATTTTTAATGGTATTTTTAAGAGTGCTTTTTGTATAACGTATATATTCCCTTAATGAAGCCTATAAATTTCTCTCAATTCCATGGAACATATTGCCCCTCTCGTACACACCACAGACACACACTCTCTCTCTGTCTGTGTCTCTCTTTCTCTTTCGTTGTTACTTTGATATAGGTCAACACTTCTTCTTCTTCTTCTTCTTCTTCTTCTTCTTCTTCTTCTTCTTCTTCTTCTTCTTCTTGTCTCTCACTCTCTCAAATAATAAGGAAAGAAGTGCTCTAATTGTTAATCACTATCAAGTTTTTTGAGGTACCATTTATTGTTATTTATATCATTCTTTTACTGTTAATCACATTTAAGTCTAATTTTTTTTGCTCTTTTGCATCTTAATTTGTCCATTGATGAATGAGGAGTCCAATGTTTTTCTTCTTTCTTAGTCTTCGTATTATATATATATATATATATATATATATATATATATATATATATATATATACATATATTAATATCACATTTTAATTGTTAAAAAAAGGATTTGGCTTATCTTTTTGGATGATTTTCTTGGAACTCCCACGCTACAAGAAAAATCCAATTCAGAAATTAAGATACTTCTTCGTTTTTAATCCGTTGCTAATTCATTTTGAAAACAAAATAAATTCTTGTAGTGCCGCCATTTACTTTCCTTTTGAATTATTTTACAAATATTTCTTTTTAAATTCATAAATCTTATCCACCATTACTAATTAATTATTATGCAATGATTATTTAACAAGGTCTTCGTGTTAATAATTTAACATCATCCAATTAAAAAATATTAGCATCTATATATGTCGAAGTATCTAATATATGTTTTTTTTTTTAATATAATCTACATTTCTAGAGAGTCAAAACTTCAACCTCTCAAATATCTCTTATTAATTTTTTTATTAAAAATAAATTTAATTTCTTGCATATATGAGAATTTTATAAATATATCCAGAAATATTATGGGATAATATCAATAATAAATTTTTTTGACTGGGGTATTGATGGTTTTAGATAGGTATATATATAGATAATTATAGTTTTTGCAATATATTAAATATAATAATAAAATGCAAATTTGTTGATAGTGGTTGCCCATTTTCATAATGGCACATGTTTACTTCCCTATGATTTGCTTGTCTTTAATGAACACTTTTTATGAGATTAAATTATTCTAAAAGACAAATATGTGCATATATATAACGTAGAATACAAAGAAATATTAAATTTTTCATTAATTATTATAAAGTTGTGTTATGTGGCACCATTGGCATCTACTTCTCTCCTAAAGAAGAACATAGGATAACAATTAATCACGTAGTATATGAATAGGGATTTATATAATGAAAATAAAAGTAAAAAGCCCTTTTGATCTGATAAATAAATTCCCTTTTCCTTAGCTTTTGACGGTCTTAATCAAAAGGCAATTAATGGTTGTGGCTTCTTATTCGATCCAAACGTGAGGATGAGATTATTCTCGTAAAAAAGATTCTCTTGCTTATTCTCTTCTAATTTTGTACGCATGAAATTTGACCACAGATATGTAGGACTGAAAAATATAATTACATATTTGCCCTGATAGAACTGAGGGCTTGGTATGACACCTCTTTAGCTTTCCTCTAAAAAAAAACACAAAAAATATAACTTATTTGGATTGTTTTACATATATATGACAGTTTCACTATCATAAGTAAAATAACAATGTTTCTTTAATTATATCTATGTCTAAGTTTTCTTTTTGAAGAGTTACATTTATAAAGTTTTCAAAAATCCACACATAAAGAGACAAGTATATATATATATAAATATATAAAAGTAAATCATATTATCATCTGGCATGTATTTATATTTTTAATAACAAAACTTATCTAGAATTACTTAAATATACAATTCCCATCTTTTATTCTTTCATTATTTGGCCATTAATTTTAAACTAACAAACATTTTTTGTTTAATTATTCATTCACTAGCTTTTCTGCCTTTTCGGTTCTAACAACAAAACATATCTAGATTAATTGTTTTAATACACTTTCCCATTTGTATTATTTTTTTAATTTAGTGAATTATTAACTAAGCCTCACTAAAATTTTTATTAATATTAATTTGTAATAATTTCCATTTTTGTGAATTTTTAATAATATTTTAACTACTTTTATCTTCTCAGAATTTTTAATATTTTTTTTAATAATTTAATATTATTTTATTCGTGTCACATGCTATGTCAACTTAGTAGATGGAAAATGTGACAAGCATTGGAGTGAGGGATTACTTTTTCCTAAAATACATGATAGAGGAACTTTTTTCCGACAAAAAATATTAAGGGGACAAGAGGAGCAATTCGACTATAATAAGGGACTAATTTGGGTGTTACACGACCAAAATATAATTGAAATATTGATGGCATTCATAGTCTATTAAAACTAGGTCCCATGCGTGTGTGTGTGTATAGGTCAATACTAGGGTCAAATCTTCTACGTTGTAACCAGGTGAACGTTCGTTGTTTATTTAGCAGTCCTACACGTATCCATAATGCATTGCTTGACACATTTGTTAAAAAATTGATATTTTAGGGTAACATTAAACTCCATGCATTCATTTTATTCACAAGTCAACTCAAATAAACTCATGTTCCATTCTCACAGCAAAACTTCAAAGAAGGAAAACAATGGAAGCATCTATACTGCAACAAAATGGTAATAACAACAACAACAACAATAGCAAGAATGAAGACATGAGCAAAACCCTAAAGAAAACACTCATCATCATTAACTGCTTTCTCTTAGCCTTGGGTAACACCGGTGGCCCTCTACTTTCCCGTCTCTACTTCCAACATGGTGGTCAGCGGCAATGGCTGTCAAGCTTCCTCCAGGCGGCAGGCTGGCCAATCATCTTCATCCCCCTCATTATCTCCTATTACTATCGCCGAAACATAGATTCTTTTGCCAAACCATACTTCATCACTCCTCGCATATTCATAGCATGTGTAGTCATTGGCCTCCTCACTGGCCTTGTTTGCTTCCTCTACGCCTATGGCCTTTCCTTTCTCTCGGTCTCAACATCGGCATTACTAATATCAACACAACTTGCCTTCACTGCATTTTTTGCATTTTTTATAGTAAAGCAAAAGTTCACACCATTCTCAATCAATGCAGTGGCACTGCTGACATTGGGTGCAGTGATATTAGGCTTACATGGGAGCAATGACAAGCCAGCAAATGTTACAAGAGGGAAGTACTTCATGGGGTTCTTTTTAACTCTTGGGGCAGCAGCATTGTATGGCCTTATCTTACCTATGATTGAGCTCACATACTTGAAGGCTAAACAGACTATCACTTACACTCTGGTCATGGAGATGCAGCTTGTCATGGGTTTCGTTGCCACTATCTTTTGCATTGTTGGCATGATAATCAACAACGATTTCCAGGTTAAATTACATAAAAAATCACTCTCTTTCTTTAGCTCTCTCTCTCTATATAAATCTTACTAAAAATTATTTCATAGGCCATACCAAAGGAAGCAAGTAATTATGGTTTAGGACCAGTGAGATACTATATTGTGCTAGTAGGGCAAGCAATATTATGGCAATTCTTGTTCTTGGGAGTAGTGGGAGTGATCTTTTGTGTGCACGCATTGCTTGTCGGCATCATTACAGCCGGTTTCATACCGGTGATAGAAGTTTTTGGAGTCATCTTCTTCCATGAAAACTTCAGCAGTGAGAAGGGTGTTGCTCTAGCAATGTCTCTATGGGGTTTGGCTTCTTATTCTTATGGTGAGTATTGTGAGGAAAAGAAGAAGGAAGAAACTAGAAGGGCTAAGCACATGGAGTCTCAAACCATTGAAACCGGAATGCTTAATTAAAGCAATATATGTATGAGTTCTGAAACTACTTATATATATATGTTGTGTTTCTTTATGTGTTGTTTACTTAGTTAATCTCTTGTGGAGGGATATTATCTTCCTTACTTTCTTGGAAGGCACATGCATGGTTTGATGTGTTTTGTTTGTTAGTTTTAATGCTATAATTATTAACTTCGTGATGATACTAATTCAATTTAAATTTAAACTTAATTAATTGGTCCATGACATAATAATTAGATTCATACGGTAATCCCGTTTGCCAATTTGAATAATGATCTAGCTAATGTTTTAAGTGGAGTTAGTTATTTGATTGTAAAGGGTTATATATATATATATATATATATATATATATATATATATATATATATATATATATATATACCACAATATATTGATCAAGCATATTAGATGTCGGAATTAACGCTAAAACTCTAATAGTTAGTATCAGAGCCACATTTGACCTCTGCCTAGCCTAAATCATTACCTTTGTAATCATATTTTACTATTTATTTTGATTGATATATATTTTATAATTGGATGATCATGATCATTGTGTGTAATCGTATCTTTGCATCTATATTTTTGTTTATAAATGGATCATATTGCATAATGTTTTTGTTATTTATGATCATATAGGTCTATGGTTTGAAAAATAGATGTTGGACCCAAACTCAAACCTATAAGGCGTATCCACATGCTGTAGCATTAGAGCTCAGCGTGTTCACGACAGTTAATTACACGTAAGCTACCAGTGTGGCCTTCTCACGAGCATAGCCAACGTTTTAAAAACCAGACCGGTCACCGAACCGGTTGGGTGACAGGTTCATAGTTCAACCGGTTCAACCGGTCGGGTCAATTGATTTAATTATTTTTAAAATAAATAATTTTTTCCAAATTTTTTTCTTTTTTAAAAACTTAAAAATTAAAGAAAAAACAGAAAAATTCAAAAAATAACTCATCTCTCTCTTTATAGAGTTTTGAGGGTTTATTAAAGTTTGGCACACTTCATGTAGAGCGAAAAATGAAATTGCCGAATTACTTCTAATATCTAAACACACCTTTTTCTATTTCAAAACAACTTTAAATCTTAAATTATGTTAAATAATAATAATGGCCTATGTCATACATTATATTTAAAGTAGAATTTATTTACATTATATCTGCCTAGAGTTTATTTACCCATGACTTATTAATTATGGTTAAGATCATGATTTTTGAAATTTGATTCGTGTACAAGATAGAGATGATGTGTTGTTTTGGTTGTTTGATAGAGACCATTCAAAATGCCAACTTCTATCTGTTACTTATTTAATCACCAAACCTATTAATTAATTCCGTTCCTTGGTATGGTTATCATAATGGTATTGAAATACCCAATCAACAAAGAAGAAAAAACAAACAATCAAACACCATGATAATGACAAGATTCATCTAGAAAAACCTAAATAGAAAAACCTAAACAGCACCAAATAACTTCACTAAACAATGAGATAATTAGAATATAAAAGAGTCAGAGCAACCTATACTATAATCAAGCTCTTTTCTATGTCTTGATTCTTCTCGCATAAAAGTATAAAACTATAAAGCCAGTGGTGACAATTTACACACAAAGATGAATATGATCAAAGAGGGTAAAATTACATACCTAAAAGCCTTCTGGTAACTACAATATGATCACCATGCTTTGCACTTCATGATAGAAAAGAACTTCAGACCTTGCTGTTAACTAGAAAATTATCACCATAGAAGACAAGATGTCAAGATAATGAATTTGACTCTACTCACCCCTTCCACCGCCGATGAAGCATTGTCATTGAAGGCTGAAGATGAAGAAGGATGGGAGGAAGAGAAGGTCGGTCGTCGGCTTCACGGAGGAGAGATTGCGGCTGACCTAGATCAGCTGAAGATGATGGAGGAGGAGAGGAAGAGAAGGTCGGCCATCAGTTTCACAAAGGAGAGATCATATTGCGGCTGTCGGCTGATGGGGAATTGGTCAATTGGGGATGAAGAAAAGAAAAGGAAATTCAACAAGAAAGGTTATTTATTTTATTCAACTTATTCTTTTTCATAGGTTTGTTTAATTTAAATTATTTAATTTTAAATTAACCGGTCCGGTCCAACCGGTTCACCAGTTCACTGGTTGAACCGGTTGAACCGGCCGGTCCGGTTCATTGTTATTTTGTATAACTAACCAGACCGGTTTACCAGCCGGTTCCCGGTTGAACCGGCCGGTCCGGTCCGGTTTTTAAAATGTTGAGCCTAGCAACAGTGTGTGCCCCATGCAACTACTCTCAAACTACATGTGCATCGTGCAAGTAGCTTGCGCACAAGATTTAGTTCACACGACAGGCTTTAGTGCAGGTGGACGCTCTCTCCTAACAAACTAGCCAGCAGGCTACTAACCAACCGCGGTCCTATCACCGGTAAACTTGGGTTAAAAAAAACCTAAAACTTTTGTTTCTTAATTTTAGTATATTTTGTAATTATTTTATAATTATGTTATTTTATTATTTCAAATTTGTTTGAATGTTATGAATAGAATAAATTGATGGACATTTTTGCAAACTTGTTTTGCTTTGCACAATTGAGTTTATCTTGGCATATTTAACTCTGTTTAATTATTTATTTTGGTGAGTTTGTTTGTCTGAGTTTCTCATACTTTAAGTAGATTAATTATAATTTGTATAATTAATTATTTTGCATTGAATTTCTTTATGAATATTGTTCGCATGTCATGTGATTGGATGATTTTTGCTAATTATGGTGTACCTCAACATCCATGATTTTTCCTTTAAAATCACATATTAAGGTGTGATTGATCACAGCTAGTTGAAATGACATAAATTATAATTAATTATGATTAATGTAATGATTTTACCCTATAAGGATTTTGTTATATTCTTTGTAATTAATTTAAGTAAAATAATAAATAATTTTTTTTACTTAAGTCACCCATTAATATAAAGGAATATTAATTATTTATTAATTTTATCAAGTGAAAAATTATGATTGATTATGTTTTGTATAGTAATTTTCCCTACAGGGATTTTATTGTATTTTCATAATTGGTAAAAATAAAATAATGGTTAATTCTTATTTCTGAAATCCCCCATAAGTATTAAGTAATTTGAATTATCCATTAGTTTTATATGTGGTTATGAACCTATTGTGTGTTTATATCTTCGCCCACAGGTAAATTATAAATAACACTTTATTCATGTCGTAGATAAGACTTGCATTGGTAAGTATACCGATTTATTTCCTTACCTCAAACTTGTTTTATAAGCATGATTATTTATTCGTAATGGTTTTAACTCCAAGGTTTTTGTATGATGATTGAATGTTCTTTATCCAAATGATGATATATGTGGTGTGAAAAGATAAATTTTCCCTTATTAGAGTATATGCGTAATGTTTACACTATTGTGAGTTTTGAGCCACTTGTAATTTTGGACACTATTGTGAGAATAATATTTATAAAATTGCATATCTACTAGTATACTGATGTGTTTGCTTTATATTGATGAGTTGTATACTCGTTCACAAGTGTATGAGTCAACAAGTAATAGTGAGTGTGTAAGTAGGGTTGTCATATCTACAGGGATTGAAGATCACTAGTAATAACTTTGACCTTGTTAACTAACTAAAAAGCAAATTGGGGAAAAAGTGAATTGTTAGGACTTGAAAAAAGAACCCTAGGTCTCAAACTAAGAATTGAAAGAGGTGACTAACTAATTTAATGAAACAGGTGTCCAAATAAGCTTTCACTTGAGAATATTAGAAAAGATAATTGAACCTAACATAGATTGAACTCAAGCATTGGTAGATAAGAGGGATTCAAAAAATATATTAAGTGCTCTCTCGAGACGCCATAATAAATAATCCTATGCTACGGTAGATTGAAATATCTTTCTAATCTACTTTCAAAAGATTGGATGGAGAACTAGGAAACACTTATTTAGGATCAAAACTCTCTCTACAATGATCCTGATCGGAAGAATTTCGGTGGTCTATCTCTAGTATGCAGCGATGGTTCCTTTCGTCAATGGGAGATCTATATCCAATGAATCTCTTGATATTTATTACGCAATCAAAATGAAAAAAGCCACTCTCATTACGCAAAATCAAGCATAATAAAAACATACATGAATTCAACCAACAAACAAGAGAAATATATACTAAAGGTAATATGAGAGTAAAATCATCTTAAGCTATATTAAATCCAAACATAGAAGGATTTTTAGCTTTCCATTGGTGTGATGTTCAATACAAAGCAAGAAGAACAATCAAAATGACTAAGTTTCATGGAAGAAAACCCCCTTCTAATATCATCAATGGTGGTAATCAATGTGAGCCAATGTCATCGCGATGGATCGTCACTCTAGCAACTATCTTGGCTCCCTCTTCTACTCTATGTGCGCTTCCAAACCCTTATCTCCTACTACAACCTTTTCTCTTTCTTTCTCTAGAAATCCTTTTATAGCCTTAATGCCGAGTAAGTATAAGGGCATGTACACGGGTATATACTTAGCCATATATTTTAGGATCCAATACAATTGTCGATAAAGTTCTAAAGTCTCTCGAACCTGAAAATTACATGGGTAAGTACTGTTTATATAAAATTTTATGCTATCCTGATTTTAATCAAAATAAGTTTATTTAAAAAAAATCCAATATCCTAATCAAAATAGTTTATCTTAATTACATACGTCCACATTTTAATGTAATTAGGATATAATATTAAAATAAATAAAATGGATATTATTTGGATATATATATATATATATATCCCTAGATCAGCCAATAGCACAGATCTCGAGGCGATCTAAAATATTTAAATTACAAGATTAGCCAAGAGCACAGATCTCGAGGTGATCTAAAATATTTAAATTACAAGATCAGCCAAGAGCACAGATCTCGAGGTGATCTAAAATATTTAAATTGCAATATTAGCCAAGAGCATAGATCTCAAGGCGATCTAAAATATTTAAATTATAAAATCAACTAAGAGCACGGATCTCGAGGTGATCTAAAAATTATTCAAATCCCTAGATTGGCCAAGAGTACAGATCTCGAGGCAATCTAAATAATTAAAGAATATATATTTAATTTCTGGGATTATAAAAAAAATCTCGAGGCATCTCAAGATTATCCTTAAGTGCGCATCACGAGGCGGATATTAAAAAAATCAATCAATAAATAACAAGTAAAAGAAATAATAATAATTAAAAATATATAATTAAATATATATATATATATAAGTAAATAAAAAAAGGATGTGGATAAGGAATATATATATATATATATATAAGTAAATAAAAAAGATGTGGATAAGGATTGGCTCTTATCTCTTGTTGAACCGTGTGATCCACTAGCTTTTAAAAAAAAACATTAAAAGAAATATAAAAGGAGGGTTAGTGAAAAGAAAAGGGAATTGAGAGGAATTAAGAGAAAGAAAAGCGAGGAGGAATTAAGAGAAAGAATCAGAGAAGGAGAATCAGGAGAAGAAAGGTCTTCATATTTTTTTCCTTTTTTTTCTTTCTGGTATATATATATATAGGGCTGCCAGTCGCCGCTCGCCACCGTCTCACCGCTGTTGCCGATCATCCATCGTTTGTCGCCGACGCCATGTGAGGGTGGAATATCCCTCCATGGTTCAGTATATATATATATATATATATGATAGACTCATGTCTTCTTTTCCAAGATAGTTTGTCCCTAGTGATTCTTTGCAAGAGTTTGAGGCTTGCTTCACTTGTCACTTTTGCAGCCACTGTGCTGGTGATGGTGTTGAATTTGCCATTCACCAAGTTAGAGCAGGTTTTTGAAGCCAAGATAATGGAGTATAGGGATCAACGAATCAAAGCAACATGTGAAATATTGAAAAATATGAGAATTCTGAAGTTGTATGGTTGGGAAATGAGGTTCTTATCAAAGATTTTGGAGCTGAGGAAGAATGAAATGAATTGGTTGAAGAAGTTCTTGCATACAGAGTAATAATAACATTTGTGTATTGGGGTTGCACAGACTCTAGTTTCGGTTGATAGAATATCGACATTTCTTTAGCTTGAGGAGTGGCAACCTGATATTGTTGAGAAGTTTCCAAGAGGATCTTCTGATGTTGCTGTTTCGATATCATATGGTAATTTCTCTTAGGACCAGTTATCTTCAAACTGCATATTGAAAGAATTGAATCTTAGAGTTTCTCACAGCATGAAAAATCTAACTTGCTCTGTTGCATGCTTGGTGAGATATCAAAAAAAAAAAAATCTGGAACTATAAAGTTGTATGAGAATATCCTCGAAGCAAGTCCATTGAAGAAGGATTTAGAAATCTTATATCAAGGGGATCAAACGATCATAGGCGAGAGATTGATCAACTTGAGTGGCTGACAAAAGCAAAGGTTGCAGATAGCTCGAGCTTTATATCGAGATGCAGATATTTATCTATTTGATGACCCTTTCAGTGCTGTAGATGCTCACACCAGAAACCATATTTTTAAGGAATGTATACTTGGGTATTTAGGTTCAAAAAACAGTGATATATGTAACTCATTAAGTGGAGTTTCTCTCAAATGCCAACTTGATTCTGGTTATGAAGGAGGGAAGGATCGACCAAGCCGGCAGGTACAGTGACATCGCCAAAGCAGAGACCGGCTTAATGGAACTAGTAAAGGCACATATGAGTGGCTTATTAGTGGTTAATGCTACAAATGGTTTTCAGCCTGTAAATAAAAAATATAAAATAAAAAAAAATGAGTGACTATACACGTTGCATGTGATTTCTCATGCATGTATTCTCATGCACATATTTTCATATAGAATCATGCACGTTGCATGGTTTAAAAAAAATAATAAAAAAATGAGAAGGAGAGCTGATATCTGTATATATTTTAAAAACATAATAATAAATAAAGGAGTTAAAAAAAATGCATCAGTGACGAAGAGGACCCTATCTAAAGCTTTGAAGGCATACTATTTCACTTTGATAAAAAACTATTAATAAACCCCATGGCGGATCTTTTCTACACAGTTAGAAAGATAAAATTTCAAAGTACAATGTTATTCACTCATCTCAAAGGAATAGACAAATTTTTTTCAAAGATGGAAAATATACAAAATTCAAAGCGGTGATATATATAAATACAAATATACATATATATGTATATATATATGAAATAAAAAAATAAAAAAAATAAGTAGATAAATTTTTACAATTTGCATTATGTGTATTTATAGTTTGAAATATTTTGCCTTTACTTGTAGTCGAAGCCTTAATTGGAGGTTCCCAAGATTTTAATCTGGGATAATTAATAATAGAGGCTTTCCTCTATTAGGAATGGAAGAGTCCACAAAAATAAAATAATAAAAAAATATAATAATAATAATACCAAAAATAATAATAATATAATAAAAATAAATTATTTGTGATTCGATATATGGCCTGGTGTCTCTTCACTGACACGACGCTAGGTGCATATTTTCGATCCCACAAGTACATGGTAAAAGGATTATAGAATTTGTTTTTTCACGTATGTTACTAGAATTGCCTAGTCAACAAATGTATATTGTTGTAAATGACTTGATCGGTGGGAGTGATCAATTTATTAAGTTATGAAGAAGATCAAGTGATTGTTATAAATAATATCAATCAAATTGAGATTAATATTGAAGAACACCTAGTGAGGATATAAGTTTTGATCTAGTAGATCAGGTATGCTCCATTTACCATAAGTTGTTGACTAATTTGTTAGGCAACAACCTATTCGAGGTTACGGTAATGCAACTTTAAATAAATTAAATAAAATAAATGCTCTCTATTGATTAAGTTGTGCATCTATAATTCTAAACTGCATGTAATCTTAAAATAGTTTCATAAGCATTAGTTGTAGTAAGTCTAAGTTTTATAAAGCTATGAAATATGAGATTAATTCTGTAGCATATAATGGTATTTGGGTTCTTGTTGAGTTGTCATAGAGTGTGGAGACTATTTGCTTTTCTTTGAAATAGTAAACAGACTCCTTAGGCAATATCAAGTGATACAAAATAATACTATTTGTGACCTTGTACTTCTTTAAGACCTTGCCCATTTGTACTTTACAAAAGTGGGTACCTCGATCCCTGATTATTTCCCTAGAGGTTCCAAGAAAATAACTCTTCCAAGAATTTTACAACTACCGAAGCATCATTTGTGGGCAAAGCTTGTGCTTCCACCTACCTTGAGACATAACCAATAGCCACTACAATGTATTTATGCCCATAAGAACACAGGAAGGGACCAACAAAATCAATGCCTTAAATATCAAACACTTTGCAATTTAATATAGCATTTCAACGCATTTCAAAACAATGAGAGAAATTACCTGACCTTTGGCAATTCTCGCAAGTGTGAATCTATCTATGTCCATCCTAAAACATGGTGGGCCCAGGACCCCATCTTTAAGTACCTTCCCCGCAGTTTGGTGGTGCCATATCCCTCCTCTAGGCGTGGCATGACATTGCTAAAGCTTTTTGCACCCTGCGTCATGGGAGACACACCTGCAGATCATCCAGTCTGCACACACAAGAAAAATATGTGGATCCTCTCACAAACAATGCTTAACATCAGCGAAGAATTTTTGGTTTTGCTGATATGACAAATAGCTTGGGAGTCTCCAACCCATAATGTAGTTAGTGAAGTTCGCATAACCAGGAGTCTCAACTTTACTTACTTCCTGTAGCCCATAAAGGTGTTCCTCAGGGAAAGAATCATCAATTTCAACATCCAATGAAGTCCCTGATGGATGTTGCTCCAAATGGGAAAGATGATTGGCTGCTAGGTTCCCCGCACATGGCTTGTCCTTGATCTCCATATCGAATTCCTTTAGAAGGAGAACCCATCATATTAGTCTCCATTTGTCATCAGGTTTGTTAAATAAATACCTTAATGAGGAATGGTTAGTGAGCACAACTTAAGATTGTATAAAAAGGGCAAAATTTCTCCAATGCACATACTACATCGAGCAACTCCTATTCCATCGTAATGTAGTTTTCTTGAGAGTATATGAGGGTCTTGCTCACATAGTAGATGGGCTAAAAGTGCGTGTCCCACCTTTGTCCCAAAATACTCCACCTGCATAATCACTTGCATCACATATCATCTAAAAGGGAGGTTCTAATATGGGGCTACTATTATGGTGCACTAACTAATATAGCTTTAAGCGTAGTAAATCTAATCATACACTCATAAGTGAAGCCAAACAGTACATCCTTTTCAAGAAGGTTCATCAACGGTTGAGCTATCATTGAGAAATTCTTAATCAATCGCCAATAGAACCCTGTCTGTCCAAGGAAGCTCCGAATGGCCTTGGCCAATGACGGGGGCGGTCTCTTCTATGTTGTCTCTATCCTAGCCTTATCAACTTCAATCCCATGTCGAGATATTTTATGCTTCAAAACAATGCCCTCCTTAACCATGAAGTGACACTTTTCCCAATTTAAAAATAAATTGGTTTCTTTGCATCTTTTCAAGCCCCGTGTCAAGTTTTGAAGACACAAATAAAACAAATCACCAAAGATAAAAAAAAATATCCATGAAGACTTCCATGATGTCCTTAACCAGCTCATCAAAAGTGGTCATAATGCACCTCTAGAAGGTTGTTGATGCGTTACACAAACAAAATGGCTTCCAGTGGTAGGCAGAGGTTCCATATAAGCAGGTAAAGTTGTTTTCTCTTGATCTTCTAGGGCTATGGCAATCTGAAAATACCCAGATAAACCATCCTCTGTGGCATCGTTCAACTTCTAGTAATCAATGCATACCCACCGTCTCGTGATTGTCCGAGTCAAGATCAACTTGTTCCACTCATTGGTGATCACTAAAGTTCCTTCCTTTTTTTGGACGACCGGCACTAGGCTAACCATGCATGCACTATCTGAAATAGGATATATCACTCCAGTATCGAGGAGCTTAACCACATCTGCCTTGACCATATATTTTACATTGGCGTTCAGTTGACGTCGTGGTTCGATGACCGGCAACAAATTATCCTCTATTAATATCTTATGTGTTCTAAAGGAAGGACTGATTCCCTTAATATTAGCAATCCTCCAAACTATCACACCCTTGTGTTCCATAAGGACGATCACTAACCTTTCCTTCTATGCAGAATGAACATATAATCCTAAGATCAAACAAATAATGCAAGACATAAGCACTTCCTTATTCTTCTCCAAAGGGAATTGATAATAGATGCCTCGAGTCTTCCAAGGATCTGGTCAAAGATAACCCTCACCAGCTTTCAATCTGCCCTAGACCCTTTAGGAATGCTTCAATCTCTCGTCCAAAGTCTAAGGAGAACTGCAATCCTTTCACACTCTTCCCTAAGCTCGGTCGTCAAAGATTTGTTAAAAATCCTCAGTAAAATCTTCACCCCCTTATGGGTTGCTTACGGGTATAAGAACAAGGCCATAACCATCTGGAGACAAAAGGGTGCATGCCTTATGGGCATTGTACAGCGTGTTTTTTGTTTCAATTTAAATCCTTGGCAAACAAAATTTTACTTGCTATAGGCCTATCCAATCATGAACCAAGATCTTCCTTAACCTCTTGTCCGTGGTTACCTTTTGTTAGAATATTTTCTAAAATCAAGAGATAAGCTAGCCTTTCAACTTCTTCCTGTTTGTTTCGAGACGATGGAAACTAAGGCTGTAACTCGCTATTTGGAAGGAATCTGTCCAAATCCAACTTTTTAATTGTCCTTTTTTCAGCCATTGTGGTGCTAGCTAGGTTAGTATTTGTGTGTTACTTTGAATATTTTGTCTTTGTTACTTTTGAAATTTGGAGTACATTCTGTTAACCTGAAAGGTTTCCATATGTTTCCCTAGGCATTGGTCAGAAAATTTATGTCATAGCTTAGATCCATGACTTAATCCTAGACATAGGAAGTAATAGGTGTCCAGCAAATGTCTGGATTATTGCATTATTACTCAAGGGTTTGTAACAATGATAAGTTTCAGAGTTTATTTCTGGAAAAGGCAGAAACATCTCGTTAATTTTAGGGATTTTTGAGTCAAAATTTAAAGGTGACTAAAATAAGAAAGTTGTAGAGTTTGACATTAGCTAAGTACTTGCGAAATTTCAGATTTTATACGTTTATAGTTTATGAGATATAGCCCTATTATGTAGCTACGTCAAATAGTATTTTGTACAAAATATCATGCTATTTTATACGTTTGTAGTTTAGAGGTTCAATTGAATAAAGTTCAGAATAAGGAGTTCTTCATTTTTTTCTATTAACTATCTATCCTAAAATAACATGATATTTGAGGATATATGTTGAGATATATGCATGTAAAAGAGTCATGTCTGATTTTACTAGTTTACATAAATGGATTGATATTCAAATGGATACTATAAATTTAATGGTATTCTAATCAGTGTCAATTTTAGTTATGTCATAGGCTCATTTGTCTTTCTTAGAAGAAAGAATTTATGATTTAAAGAATGAGAGACAAAGTTATGCAGATTTTAGTCCTCACTGGTCATATTAGAATAGTTTATATGCCCTTTAGATTTGATGATTAATATTATACATTTGAAAGAATTTGGATTTTGGAAAATTGAATAATAGCTTGACTTTTTTTGCATTTATACCCTTCCGAATGTCATTTTGCATTTATTAGCTCTTTAACATTAGTAGCATTATTGGTGTCTTCAAATCTTTCTTGCATACTCCTGAATTTTGTAAATTTATATTATTTGTGATTTAATAGGTTTTTTTTTCCCAAATTCAAGACATGTCCGAAAGCTTTGAGTTGATAGCAAAATTAGATTTCTCACGTTAGTCAATTAATTAAGTACCCACATATAAATTCTATTATAGGTATACTTTTCAACACTAGTTAATTACTAATTCAATTACTTCGCTTATGTATATTGATAGTTATATTCCTATTATTTATTATGTTAGTATTTTAATTATTTATTTATTAAATTTGCTGATCATTATATTCTTTTCTGATTTAATAATTTATGTATTAAATTTTTTATTATTATTATTGAATTATTTAGTTTTTTATTACCTTGCTTTGTAAATATATTTTTCTAAAATTATTTTATATTTTTTAATTAGTTGGAAATTTTACAAATTATCTTTTGAGGCTTTGATTGAAAATAAGCACCTTATTCTGATATTAAAAAGATGGAATCATGTGCATGTTATTACTTTTGCTCTACAATTACTTTATATTTTTTCAGCCTAAATTTTAATATTTTGTAATTTTGCGGAGATTATGTATTTTGACATAGAAATTTTAGTGTCCAATTAACTATTCATTAACCTTGTCATTGTGATTTAAACACTGACAATGTCGACATGCAATTCTGTAAAGAGACTATAGTTTAAATAAATAACGGCTTTTGATATTCTGGCTTAGGTCATTGGAGATAAACAAATGAACTCTGAAATTCTAACTTGAGTCACCAAGTTTAAACAAATGACCTCTGATATTCTGTTTTAGCTATAGTGAATTGGGAGACCTATTCTGTGTTTATCTGAAAATCAAACTCTATTGAATCATTTTGTTTTATTTTTTAATTGTATTTTGGTAAATGTTCTAAAATATTATATCCATGATTTTTTATTCTAGATTTTTGAGATTTTTATATGATCCCAAATTTTTAGTGTCTGCTTACCCAAGAAAATAAGGCTACTTGGCAGAACATCTTAGGAGGGTTATTAAGCAAGTCGCCATCTAAGTTTTAGCATGTTAATAATTGTTTTTCTTATGGGTTTACAATTTTATATTTTTAAATAAATACTATTCCAATCTTGCTAGTGAAACTCTTATAATTCGTATTGTAACTTTCTTTTGCTTTAGGAAATCTATATTTCTGTTAGATGTTATCTTCCCATGTGAAACAGGTTCTAAGACCTTACATACCTACTTGATCTCGGCCTTGTATGTATGCGGTTATTGTCTACACTTCGGGCTCAGGGCATGACATATATTTCATTCCTCTACGTTCCTTTTCCTTGTCTCAAAATTGGATGGACTACAAGCACAATATTTTTGGGTTCTCACCAATTTTATATTTCTTTCATTTAACAGATATTTCCTTTTAGTGTCTCAAGAAAATTAGGAGGTTATATAATAATATTTTTCCAGATCTCTTAACCACAAATTTTTGAAGACTCACAGACTCTAGACCAATCTGGAATGATGCTGAAAATCCTATATAGCTATTTTCAACATACAAAAAAAAAAATTCAAACTCATTACCACTTAAATGAACACATCATTATATACAAAAATACAATGTTTCACAATAATACAATAGTAATTACCCATTTTCCAAATATATGCCACAACAACATAAAATGTTTATTATGATATTTGTCATATGTCATAAAATAATAACAAAATGATGGAATAGATTTGTGCTGACATTTCTAACAAATGTCTACTATCTGTTGCAATAGCCATAGTCAGTATACTTTGTTCTGACATATCTGAGAAACTTCGATACATATATATTCCAATGTTTATTGTGATATTCTACCGACATTTATAAATAATCTCAATATATATTATCCCAATATTTGCACATGAATTAAGTATATCACTTTTTATTTATTGCAACATTTGCAAATGTCATTATAAATTTTTCAACATATTAATTTTGAAATATTACAATATTTATAACAATTGCCACAGAGATGATATAACAACAATTATTAAATGTTTATTGATTTATTTATAGTCTATATTTAAAAAATATTGGTTTGATAAAATTCCATAAGTTAATATCAACTTAATGCAACATTTATACATGTTGGTAGAACTTATTCACCATATATAATTCTAAAATAAAATGTCATTTATAAATGTTGTTATAAAGATTATTGAGTAACATCTATTAGGTGTCTTTTAAAGTCTATTACAAATATTATTTTAACTAGATAGTATTTGTGGATGCCAACTCGATGAAATATTTGCAAGTGTTGGAAAATTATTATATTATTTTTTATAATACTAATTTAAGTATTATTCATATATGATTTTATAGTTAAATTTGACATAAATTGTAAATACTACAAAATTAATAAACATAATTTAATAAAATAGTAATAAAAATTATTCACAAAAATTAGAAAAACAAAATCCAAATGTTGTAATAAAACTAATGCTCCAATCCTTAACAACTGCTTATAAATTCATCACCGTGTTATCTCATGTAAAAAAGGAAAATATACAAATAGATTAGTTAACATCTATGGTGATTAATAAAGAAGTGACTAATAATAAATCATAAAATATATACTTTTATAATTTAAACATGTAAGATAATGTTATGGAAATAGCATCATTGATAGAATCACCATGAAATTATGAAATTCGATACGAAAAATTACATAAAACTAGCCGAGTCTGAGGGGGTCATAGAGTAGTGGATATAGCAAACTACATCGATGAAAGTAGCAGTGAAATTTCACTAGAAATGGTGGAGGGTGGTGCGGGTTTTGAAACCAAAATCTTCTTTGGATGGAGAAGAGAAGCCGCCGAACTTTTAGGCCCTCATACTAACTTTTATCCTTGAGACTTCAAAATATTTTAAAATGTTTCTAACAACTATAAGGCTGTGTTTGATTGGCAACATGAAAAATGTGTGGAAAAGAAAATTTTTCCATGAAAAATTTTTTCATGGAAAACGAACAAATATACGTTGGATTGGCATTATTTTTTTGCTAGAAGATCAAAAATTTTCTATGAAAAATTCTGATTTTATTGTTTGATTGCTTGTATTTTCATATAACCCCTTCTATTTTCCCTAGAAAAGTTTTCCTATGGTTGAGGCTGGAAAAAATTTTCCTTATTTTGAGAAAAAATAGGGTCACGTGACAATATTCATGGAAAAATTTTTCATAGAAAATTTGGACAAACAAACAGCCTATTTGGCTGAAAAATGGCACATGGGAAATTTTTCCATGGAAAATTTGGGCAATCAAAAATAGCCTAATATTTAATTATTATAATAATTTGATATTTAAAATTTTTAATTTAATTTCTACTGGTGGCCCATACTAGTTAAAAGTTTAAAATTACTTAAAACCTTATCAATGGAATTATAATAATTATTCATTATAATAAAATTAAAATTTTTAATTTTTAATTTATTATCCATTGAAGAGTCATACTATATTTAATGTTTAAAATTTTTAAAACTTTATCAAAGGAATTGTACTAATTATCTATTATAACAAATTGACATTTGAAATTTTTAAAACCTTGTTATTGTAATATAATAATTATCTATTGTGCAAATGTTTTTTATGGTGCTTTTGTGCAAATGTTTTCTGGATTATGTATGCACCCATATTTTTATCGGGTTTCTTGAAAATTTAATTCTGATTTTTTCAGGGTTTTTCCAAAATTTCCTCCGTAGGGTAATTTATGAATATTATTATTCCAAGTTCTTTTTCTACAATGTGAATAACCAACCCAAACAAAGGCACATTTTTCTTACTATCACTCTCCAACCATACATTGAGATCATGGCATTATTCCAAATTTTTTTAAAATAAAAAATTAGTTTAGAAAATTTTCCCATCCTTAATATTAAGATGAGTCCTGAAATGAAAGAAAAAGACAAGAAGTTGATTTGCATGCACATGGACACCATTCACGTGTGAAGGGCTTTTGACTTTGGACTTTATAGTTTATAATAATATATCTAACACAACTTCGAGAACACGCTAATCTATTATTTATCTGTTAAGCAATTCTTAATATTTTTTGTTTAATTGAGGCCACCAAAGTTAACAGAGAACAATACATAACCTTTCTTCAGCACTAGGCATGCAATGGATTAATTAATATTAATCAAAAATTAGTTAAAATAGAAGATCAATAATTTTCTAATTAATGATAAATATTCATTCACTTTTTTATTTTGAAAAAAAAAAATAGTTATTGAATACATTTATAATCTTACGCATAGACATGTGCAGGCAATTCCAAAGGAAGCAAGAGAGTTTGCGCTGGGAGAAACAATGTACTGCATACTGAAAGTTTGTGATGCAATGTATCATGGCAGGTCTGCAATATCGGATTATACGGTTTACTTCTTTACACATCCTCGGTGCTCGCCGGAGTTGGTGCTGCACTGCTGGTTCCGTTGGTGCAAGTCTTGGCCGTGATCTTGCTCAACGAGAAGTTGAGCGCGCTGAAGGGCCCGGCCCTTGCACCAACCATCTGGAGTTTTGTTTCGTATCTTTACAGAGAATATCGACAAACGAAGAAGATGAAGAGGAAAGAGTGTGTTGCACTTGAGTTACCTGTTGCATAGGCCATTCATGTATATGTCTTTGTTCTCCAAACTGAAATAACATTTATATGACCAAATGCAACTAAATCATTGATCTTAAACAGACCAATACTATTCACAGTCTCAGAATTGGGTCTACACAAGACATAACTAAGTGAACTATGAATCAACTTTTTGCCAGAGGATAAACAATTTATAAACTGAAAGATAACTATTGCATACACAACGGACCAGCAAATAAAATTCAGAATACAAAACAAGGAAAATGAAAACATTGCTTAACTGACATAACTAGTGGATACACTAAATTCAAAACGAGGAAAAACAAAGGTATCACTCAAATGACCATCAAGAAAAGATATGTTGAGAATATCTAATAAGATATAGAAGAGTGGATAGAGAAAACAAATACAACAATTCTCTACCAGTAATTCAACACAATTCATAAAAAAAAAAAGAGTATAAATTAACAGGTAGGTTCAAAGGAATTCTCCTTTGGTTGCCACCAAAGATATGTTGTGATAGTATGTATGGTAAGGGAATTAGACCAAAAAAAATGAAGAAAATAGATGGTTGAACAAACCCGAATCTGCTGGAAAGGGATTTACAGATGAATTAAATCTATGAAGCTATATCAACACCACTTTTGATTTTCATATGATTGTTGCTGAGGAAAAGCCATATACGAGATTCAATTCAGGTTCCAGAGGCCACCAGTCTTCAAATGGCAGCTACAATGTAAGAGAAAACCCATAGACACATACTTTTGATTGTATTTTAGTATGCTCCGTGAAGTTAGCATGACATAAAAGACACAGTCCACCTATTGATCCCATCAGAAACTTGGCAAACTATTGCATCACACAGCAAAGATACGGTGTGGAAGTTCGTATCTCATTGCAACAGCCAAAAGCAGAAACAAAATCAATTTTTATGGTAAATCTGGATCCTGGTTTTAAAAGGAGAACCCCTCAACAAGAAGATGCTGAAACTGTCACCTAATCTGCATGGCAGAAATTTGACAGTAATCTTGTGTGAAGCACTTCAGGTCATGCTTTTGCTCAGCAGCAGATGGATCAAAAGTAAGACACCGATGCCAAGCATGAATCTAGGGCCAGTTAGATATTCAGTGATTTTCTGCCACCTGTAATGTTTAACCAGTAGATAGCTGCTGATCAAGCCTGTTATCCATTTCCAACATATCCATTGTGTTTAGAGACACATGTTATAAGATTTGACAATTCTGCTACAAAAGGAAAATATAAAGATTGTTTAAGTCCTTTCTCTTATAAAATACTAACATGGTAAATCCTTAACAATGTGATATTGGCTGGATACAAATAAGGAATTATGATATGGCACAATACAGAATCAACAATAAATGCAAAACATATGGCTTACATTAAGGTTTAAACCAATAAGAATATTACAGGTTGTGTATTTTAATCAAGATTTGCCAGAGGGGACAATATACAGGCTCAAGTTCAGAGTGAATTTTTGAAGGCAGACAGCTAACAAATACTCTAAATCAGCAATTTTAAAATTAAAATTAAGATATACTTGCGTTTGTGGATGTGGAATTAACTTTAACTGTTAATGTTATTGGGAGTTTACACCATGTCGTCACTTCTAGAGAAACCAAGCAGAAGACGATTTACAGATGAGTTAATTTAGAAAGGAAGAGGGAGAGTGAGGTTCAGGTCAGTAGCTTAATAATGAACAGATGAGTAGCATGCATACTCACAAAGTGGAATGGAATAAAAGGCTCTAATGGGCAAGACAATGAAACGCAGAAAGAATTATCAGTTACTGAGAAACTAAAAAGGTGGTATTTGCAGGAGACAAAACAAAATAAAACAAAATACATAAGACATATCAATACATGTCGTACTTCTAGAACGAGTAAACCAAGATCAATCAACTCTATTAAAAGCAAGGCTTTCCTCACTCATAACTGAGTCTGTTACCATAGTATAGCTCTTAACATCCAGATCTTAGAAAATTAATCATTAAATATGGTCTTCATTGATTATTATGGTGAATAGTTTGCATATAAATTTAAATTCTCACAGTTCTAAAACTGTTTATGTGATGCGTTTTGTCAAATGGCCTATCAAAGTCAAATAAATAATTTTATTTTAAAATCAAAATCAAAAGAAACAAATTAATTCGAAGACACAAACTCACCGATTTCCATCTGCAAAACTATTGTTTTCTTGAATAGCTTCTTCTTTGGCAAATTCCTCCATTAAAGCTCGTTGACGTTCATTTAGTTTACTAAAGAAAATGAGGAATACTTGCATAAATGAATTCTCACAGGCATAGAAATCCACCAAGGAAACAACCACAACTTACTGTCGAAAATGGTGCAACTTCTAGAAAATAAAATTAGAAAAGAAAAGCTTGAAATAAATAAATTTAAAAGGTACAATATGAGACCTAAAGAAGTCATTAAGGAACAACGTGCTTACGAAGGAAAATGTACACGGAACCTCACATACTGATCCCCGTGATCTACTAGGCCTATTCTCTTTGGCAAACCTGATAACCAATGAACAAATTACCAGCTAAGGAATGACAAAACAAAAATGTAATAACCAAGTAGAGATTATCCATAAACAATACCTCTTGCTCGTAAAACCAAAAGTTGTCCAGGCTGAACTCCTTTAGGTATCTGACAAATAAAATGATCTCAAATTATTAGAAGCCTGACATTATCACACGTCAGCCATACAATGAGCATCAGTATGTACCAAACAAAAGATGGAATTTTACTTATCATATAGCTTTCTTCTTCTATTGCTGCAATAATTAATATAAAATATATTTACGCAAATAGAGAATTATATACCAAACAAAAGATGGAATTTTACTTATCATATAGCTTTCTTCTTCTATTGCTGCAATAATTAATATAAAATATATTTACGCAAATAGAGAATTATATACCAAACAAAAGATGGAATTTTACTTATCATATAGCTTTCTTCTTCAATTGCTGCAATAATTAATATAAAATATATTTACGCAAATAGAGAATAACAAACCTACAAACTCCTACAAACTCCATACCTTTACTTCTGTTTTTCCAAATAAAGTTGGTACTTGAACCTTGCCTCCAAGAATAGCCTATAATAAGACAAATCAAGAATCAGAAGAGGACCTACCATCCGGCATCAAGTTACTTCATTTGTTAAAAAAATATATATATCACTAAAAGACAACAAATTTGGCTTACATTATTATCTATACATAGTAACCAAACTTATATAATTGATGCTAGCAGACAATTGAAAGAAGAGAATTTACAAATAATGCATTTTTCCCCTAAGCTATATCTAGAAAATAATAGAAACTATACAGGGTTGATGATGCAAGGATAAAACAAAAAAAGAATTTTGATTACTGTTCAAATTAGGGTAATAACTTTTTACGTATAATAGGAAACATATGGGAGAATATGATCAGGCATCATCACAACTGTCTCATGTTACTGCAGTTCTTTATCTTATGCAGCAAAAGCTCATGAAGTAAATTTCTCAACAAGGATCGTTTACATCTGTGAAGCTGATATGAGAGTCCACATAAATATCAGCACCATCACGAACGAAAACAGGGTCCTTAGCCACCTGAAGCATAAAAGGCAAAGAAAGAAGAAAAAATAGAAGAATTACACCAAACAATCAACAGATCATGCAAATTCACAAATAGCAAATTTGATAACCAGCATATCATTCTCAAAATCCTATTACAGAGCATTAAGGCAGACATAGACCAAGAAGAGAATCAAGAATCAGATCTTTGCGCATAAGATGAAGCTTATTGTTACTGTACATGATTGTAAACAAAATAAATTTGCTCGATTGTTATTTGATCACACTGAAAATGTCACTGACCTATCTGGTTAGGCTATAACGATAAAAGCTTTGATGCTCAATACTGTATTATTGAAAAACAAAGGTATGTAGGTGAAACTGGTGAGAGTAATGAGAAAGCAAAGAATAACAAGGAAAAAATAAATAGAACTAGGTACTCATACCCGCAACTTAATGTAAAGGTTTCCTGGCTGGACACCTCTCCCACCACTATTTCCAGCCTTTGGCACATTAATTGTATCCCCTGAATCAACACCTATCTTGCAACAAAATGAACCTTGAGATCAGAATAAGTATTGATATGATATAGCACGTGGACAGAAAAAGTTAACAATTGCAAAATATGAAAATCAGAGGAACAAATTGATGGATTCAATCCTAGAATTAAGGGATCATGTAGTATAGAACTAAAACTGCTGTTCTCAATCAAATGTGCCACTATTTAGAATAATAAGCATGAGAATTGAATTACAGTATAACTCACTAGTGGCAGGAAAACCACTCTAGAATGTGTGTTGTCAGCAAATCAAGAATGGAAGACATGATAAATTAGTTGAATGACAGTTCCCTTACTGCTTGTGAGGTACTTAACAAATGAACAAGGACACCATATTTTTTTATGTTCTAGTAAAATGTATACTATGGTGTATATATGTATGTGTGTGAATTAATAAAGTTTTTGAATAAATCCTAGCTGCATTCTTACCAATGTTCTGATGGTGATTAAATTCTAGTCCAAGTAACATCTGGATTAATTTGGATTATATTCTAATCACATCAAGATTATTAATATGAAAACATCCATTGAAAAAATTCATGAAAAAAAAGATAAAAGTTCCCAAAAAAAAGGTGGCAATTCAAATCAAATAATGATTATCAAGATTATATTACAAAATTTTAAATAAATCTATTTCATCAATAGATACCCATGAGAAGAAAGAAAAAGGGGTTATTTTTTAGGCAAGAAATTGAAGAAAATAAAATCAAAAAAATTGCCAACAGAGCTCACCAAAAAATTGCCAGAAGTTGCACCAAAATAAAGTAATATTCCCCATCATCAGCATCATCTATATCTAGAGTTATTGTGCTAAAAAATAGATGCAAGATCAATTAAAATAAAGAAAGAAAGAAAGACAGAAGGCAAAGGATGAGAAAGGGGTTCAACTAAGAGGAGATGAAGGAAAAACAATTATTCAAGAGTTTTTAAAGAAATTCATGATTTTTCTTACTGTGATCGCTTCTCATCAAGTGTGTGATCAAATGGTGAAATCTTCTTTTGCTTAACTCAGGATTCAGCATTCAGGTTCTCCAATATGATGAGTTGAAATCATGTATCAAGTTTAAAAGATTTCACAAAAAATTTCATGAGTGAAAACAACTTTTGAAAGTTCGCATTTCGTCCCAACACCACAATACCATCACGTACCCTGTACCCAATAGTTATGGCACTACTGTCTTGCCACCGCACGTTGGCGTCCTGTGCCTTATTAATTAGGGTTTCTCCTTTTCTTATCTTTGTAAAAGAATAAGTAATTAGGTCCAAAATTAGAGGAGGGAGGGGGAAAGGGTGGTAGTAAAAAACTATCCCCAAGATCCTACCGAGCCAACTCTCGACCTTCTTATCTTTGCACCAAATTCTTCTTTAAGGTTTAGAACACCAGAAGCCCTCTCACTCCAACATGTAATCATTAATAACCTTCACGCAAACAGACATGAACCAAAAAAATCTAATACCTTTATTTCACAATCTAGCCCAACATTTTCACATGAGAATGAAAAACAAGCTCACACTCCATTACCACCTTCAACTGGCTCAACAAAAGTTAAATACTCTCTTAGACCTTAAACGCTAGATTACATAGTAAATCAAGAATGAAAAATCACCCTCGAGACAGAAATCACCATTAAGAAAGAAGAAATGAAGCTCAAAGCACAACTCAAAACAATGAAAGAAGAATTAGATATTCTCAAACAAGCAATCAAAGAAGATAGGAAAGACAATGAAAAAATTAGAATTATTTCTAGAAGAAATCTCAGAAGTCAAGCAAATCATTTTCAAAAAGGTTATGCAAGATCAGTATCAACAGTTACTATCAGAACAATAAGTATTAAAAAAATCAAAAAAAGAAGAAGAGCTCCCCGCAGGCCTGGCCTTACTAGGAAACACCTTCAGCAAACCCCAACACCGGCGATCACACCACCATTGCCATGAAGGTTTTATTAGTGATCAGATGCTTACTTGACTAATCAGCATGGAAAAATCAACAAATATTCGGTACTCAATTCTCAGATATAAAGTTATTTCAATATGGGTACTTGGTAAGAATAATCATTATAGAGCAGGCACAAATTAATCAATTCAATATTTATCGGCAACTCAGTTATTAACTCAATAAGTTATTTAAAGCTCTAGGAGATAACGGATTTATTCCCATGAAACTAAATTCTATTCCTCCATGTTATGCCGAACGATATTCAGCTGTGACAAGGTATATCAAGTCCGACACACAACTATAGACATGAAAATTTTAATTTGACTAGGAGATATCAAAGCCCACTTAAAACTTTCGACAGCTTTTACAATATCTACAGACTGGAAAAAAATGGGACCCACATTAATGAGCAATCAATAGCGCCACCTGCTACCGGAAACAAAGATGATGAAAGCCTATGTGGATCAACATATGTATCCACTTTAATGCTTCCTCCTAAACCTAATTTCACATATGCCTGATCTTGAATATCACATGAAACAAATCTGTGCATGGGCTGGTGAAGATATATTTGGAATAATGGCAGAGGAAGCATTCCATCGGAAAAACTCATGCTTCCATCAAATCATGAAGCACCTGAAAGCTTAGTTGATATTACTAAACAAAACCTCAACAACATGATGGACGATTGACATAATGTAACATCACCAGAAAAGGCGTTCTATCTTGAAGTATTTAGTGAGCACTTTATGTAATAAATAGTGTACCTTGTACGTTTAGTAGTTTTCCTATAACAAAACAGTGGGCATTAGCCCATGTTCTTTTACTGTTTTCAAACCATGGGAGCCTATAGTTTTAGCTCCTGGTTGTCTTTTAGTCGTGTCATAGAGATCTTTTTTTTACCTATATAAGGGACTCACCTTTTGTAATGAAGGATCATAGAATGAAATAACAAGTTTTCTTTCATAAAAACTTCTTCTGTGCTTGCTCTGTCTAACTCTTAGTTCGCTTGGTTTATCACACTCTATAGCTTGAAGAGCATTCCCTTCAACATTTGTGGTGTTTTTGGAGGAGACAAGACCCATAATTTAGTAGAATTGGGAAAGTCCCATTTTTTTCCAGTCGGTAAATATTGTAAAAGCTCTCCAAAGTTTTAAATAGGCTTTGACATCTTTTGGTAAAATTAAATTTTCCATGTCTCTGGTTATGAGCCGAACTTGATAAGATCCGTGATGGCGCAATAGAGTGAGTTTCAAGTAATGCCTTGCCTCATCTAGATATCCTTCGTCATAAGATGGAGGAATAGAGTTTAGCTCGATGTTAATAAAGCCGTCATTTCCTAGAGCATTGAAGAACTTATTGAGTAAATAACTGAGCTACTGATAATCATTTAACTGATTAATTTGTGCTGGCTCTGTAATGATTATTCTTGCTAGGTATCCATGTAACCTTGTTACTGAAAATTGAGTACCGAATATTTGTTCATCTTTCCATGCTGATAAGTCAACTGAGTGTTTGATCACGGTAGAACCCTCACTGCAATGACACCTTGATTGCTGTGATGGGGTTCGCAGAAAGTGTTTCTTGCTAAGGCTAGGTGATGCGGACCTGATTGATGAGCTAGCTTGCGCCTACATGGACAAGTGGGATGCGATGACCTAGGCGGGGTCATTTTCGTAATTTTTTCTAAAGAGGTAATTTTGGTGATCAGAGGACCCCATTTATGGAAAGATTTCCTCCATCGATATCTTGGGTTGTAGATCTCTGCTTTAGACGTCGTTTATGGTATTCGCTATGTTTGGGTTTCAATTTTTATTCTATGGTGTCAATCGCGAATTTTCTATTTTTGGAAAATTTTTGATTTATTTCTCTTTTTAGTGTTCGCTATGTTTGGTTTTTAATTTTTATGGTGTTAATCGTGAATTTTCTATTTTTTGGAAAATTTTCGATTTATTTCTCTTTTAGTGTTTTTTGTTGGTCTATTTATTTGTAAGCCTTCGGGCTATGAAGGAGACTTAGATTTGAAATAAAATTGATATGTTTTTTTTTTCTTTCCTCTAAATTCCTGGGAATTCTTAGACTAAACAGGATTTAGATTTCCACTTCGTTGTTGACTTGGGTATTCATAGACTAAACAAGTCCTCAACCATATCCCCGCTGCGTCAGTTGGTACCAGAGCTTCGTTCGACCTTGGAGGAGACATGGCACCTAGGCGTGAGCAGAACCTTCAAGACGTCTATGAGCGTGACCAAATGAATCAAATGGAGCAGAGGTTGGTGCAATTGATAGATCAACGACTTGAGGGAATAATGGAGGTGATGACCCAAAGGATGGCGGCGATGATGAATAACCAGGTACCAAACGTTACCCAAACTAATGTTGGTTCTGGTGAAGAGGTAACTCAATACAGAAAAGGTCCTACGGAGTACGATCAGAGGCGATGGGAGACCGGGATGCGCACTGAGATTCCCGAATTCCATGGAGGCCTACAACCAGAGGAGTTCCTCGATTGGTTGATGATTGTGGAGGAGATCTTGGAATTCAAAGGCGTGCCAGAAGACAAGCGTGTGCCTTTGGTGGCTACTAGGCTTCGGAATAGAGCCACGGCATGGTGGCAGCAGCTGAAGTTGACTCAGAGCCGGTTGGGAAAGCCGAAGATCTGTACCTGGGAGAAGATGAAGAAGCATTTGCGAGCGCAATTCCTTCCTTATAACTTCCAGAGACTGATGTATCAAAGGCTGCAAAACTTGAGGCAGGGTACCAAATCGGTGGATGATTACACCACGGAGTTTTACCAACTTGTGGCCCGGAACGAGATCCAGGAGACGGAGGATCAATTAGTGGCGCGTTATATTGGAGGATTGAGGATGCAGATTCAGGATACTGTTAACATGTTTGATCATGTTTCTGTTTCTACAGCACATCAGAGGGCGCTACAGGTGGAGAAGCAAGGAAGGCGAAATCCTAGTATTTCTGGGATGCATAGCAGTGGTGCTAGCAACAGCAATTCCCATAATGGCGTGAGTCGTGCTGAAGCGAGCAGCGGGCGGGCGCCTGTCCAGCCCGGAAAAACAGGCAGCGGCACGTTTCGGTGTTTTGGCTGTGGAGAACTGGGCATAGGCTATCTGAATGCAAGAAGTCCGCCGGCAAAAAGGTCCTTCTCGTTGAAGCAGCAGAGTTTGAAGAGAAAGATGAAGAGGTGGCAGTAGAAGAGCAACCAGATGATGAGGAAGTTATCGGAGGAGATGTGGGTACTGCATTGGTTATTAGGCGATCTTGCCTAACACCACGGGTCACTAAGGAAGATTGGTTGCGGACGAACATCTTTCAGTCTACCTGTATTATCTCTGGCAAGGTATGTCGCTTTGTGATTGATGCAGGAAGCTGTGAGAACATTGTCTCTGCCACAGTCATTCAAAAATTGGGAATCGTAACTGAGGAGCATCCTAGGCCTTACAAGCTTGCATGGCTCAAGAAAGGAGGCGAGGTGACCGTGTCTCAGCGTGCTTTGATCTCCTTTTCTATTGGATCAAAGTACAAGGACGCAATTTGGTGTGATGTGGTTGCTATGGATGCGTGTCATCTGCTGTTCGGACGACCATGGCAATACGACAGGAGCGTTGTGCATAATGGAAGAACTAACACTTACAGTTTTACCAAGGATGGAGTCAAGATTGTGTTACTACCTACTAGAGGCACCACCCACACCAGCCCAACTAGGGACAGTACCAATCTACTGACCTTGGCAAAGTTTGAAGAGGAGATTCTACAGTCAGATGTGGTGTTTGCCCTGATAGGGAAGAGAGTTGCAGTGGAGGAAGCTATTCCACATATTGCAAAACCAATTGTGGATGAGTTCAAGGATGTGTTTCCTGATGAACTACCCGATGAACTGCCACCATTACGAGATATCCAGCATCAGATTGACTTGGAGCCCGGCGCGGCTCTTCCAAATCGGCCCCACTATCGAATGAGCCCAACAGAACATGAAGAACTGCGGCGACAAGTAGAAGAATTATTGGCCAAATGACATATTCGGGAAAGTTTGAGCCCCTGCGCGGTTCCAGCCCTTTTGACACCAAAGAAGGATGGTTCCTGGCGAATGTGTGTAGATAGTCGCGCCATCAATAAGATTACGGTCAGGTATAGATTCCCTATTCCCCGCCTTGATGATTTGCTTGACCAACTGAGTGGGGCGGCCATGTTTACCAAGCTGGACTTGAAGAGCGGGTACCACCAAATTCGAGTAAGGCCTGGTGATGAGTGGAAGACGGCATTCAAAACACGTGAAGGGCTCTATGAATGGCTCGTGATGCCTTTTGGGCTATCCAACGCTCCCAGCACCTTCATGCGGGTGATGAACCAGGTTTTGAGGCCATTTATTGGCAAATGTGTTGTTGTATATTTTGATGATATTTTAATTTATAGTGCTAACCCCAAGGACCATTTGGAGCATTTGCGGGAAGTTCTTGAAGTTCTCCGCAGGGAGAGGTTCTTCGCCGCAACCAAGAAGTGCGTCTTTATGACATTGAGGGCATCATTCCTTGGCTATGTCATTTCTGGAGAAGGCCTGCAGGTGGATGAATCCAAGGTAGCAGCAGTGAGGCATTGGCCACGACCCACCACCATCACGGAGGTTCGTAGCTTTCATGGGCTGGCCTCATTTTACAGGCGATTCATTCCTCACTTTAGCAGTATCATGGCCCCATTGACGGACTGCATGAAAGGTGGGAGACTTCTATGGACTCAGGAGGCGGAAAAGGCGTTCGAGGTGATCAAATTGCGCCTCTCTTCGGCCCCAATTTTGGTGTTACCAGATTTTCACCAACCTTTCGAATTGCACTCGGATGCCTCCAAGGTAGGGATTGGAGCGGTCTTGAGTCATTCGGTGCTAGGATGCGGTATAGCACATATGATGTGGAGTTCTACGCCGTTGTGCAGGCTGTCAGGCATTGGCGCCACTATCTTTTCCACAGGGAGTTTATTCCATACACTGATCATGAGGCGCTAAAGCATCTACATCGGCAAGATAAGGTGTCCGCACGGCATGCTTCATGGGTGGCCTATTTGGAGCGTTTCACTTTCGTAGTGAAGCACAAATCTGGGGTAACCAATAAAGTAGCCGACGCCCTAAGCAGGAGGAAGGCTCTTTTGACTAGGATGCATGTTGAGGTACCCGGATTTGACTCTTTCAGTAACTTACTTGCTTCTGACCCCTATTTTTCTGGTGTTCTGGCAAGAGTCAATCGTGGGAAGGAGACTAAATTCTTACTCCATGACGGGTTCCTGTTCAAAGGGAACCAACTGTGCATCCCTGATTGTAGTTTGCGGCCCCTCATCATCAAAGAACTACATGGGGAAGGTCATGTCGGACGGGACAGAACCTTGCACTTGGTTCAAACCTCCTACTTCTGGCCGACTATTCGCAAGGAGATAGAACGCTTTGTGCAGCGGTGTCAGATCTGCCAAGTATCTAAAGGCGCGGCCACCAATGCGGGGTTGTACATGCCACTTCCGATTCCTTCTCAACCTTGGGCAGATGTCAGCATGGATTTTGTGATGGGACTACCGCGGACACAACGAGGTAATGATTCCATCTTCGTGGTTGTTGACCGTTTCTCTAAGATGGTTCATTTTATCCCTTGCAAAAAGACCACAGATGCGGTGAACGTGGCTCAACTCTTCTTCCGCGAGATTTATCGTTTGCATGGTCTTCCTACCTCCATTGTGTCTGACAGAGACACTCGTTTCCTAAGTCACTTCTGGCGAAGTTTGTGGAAAATGGTGAACACCAAGTTAAATTTTAGCAGTGCTTACCACCCTCAGACGGATGGCCAAACGGAAGTCGTCAACAAATCCCTCGGAAACTTTCTGAGATGTCTAGCTGGGGAGCATGTGACGAGTTGGGACCAGAAACTGTGCCAAGCGGAGTTCGCCCACAATCACGCAGTCAACCGCAGCACAGGTTTCAGCCCCTTCCAGGTGGTGTACTCTTCTTGTCCCAAGGGGCCTCTGGACCTACTTCCAGTACCGAGCATGACCAGACTACATGGGAAAGCGGAAGATTTTGTGGGAGGATTGCAGAAAATTCACAAGACAGTGCAGGCCAACTTAGAACAAGCTGCGGAAAAGTACAAGAAAAATGCGGATAAAAGGCGTAGGCATGTGGAATTTGAAGTCGGTGATTATGTGTGGGCCATCCTGACTAAAGAAAGATTCTCTGTGGGGGAGTACAACAAACTGTCCGCCAAGAAGATTGGACCGGTGGAAATTATTGAGAAGATCAACCCCAACGCTTACCGACTTAAGTTACCAAGTCATGTTCGAACCGCTGACGTGTTTAATGTTAAACACTTGGTGCCTTACTGTAAGGGTTGGGAACTTGATGCCTATTTATTATGTATCACGCGGGCACACAGCCGCGTGGAGCAGGCAGCGCGCGGTGGCGCGTGGCCGAGGGCATCTATCCCAACGCGGGCGAGGCCGTCCGCAAGATCTTGGCCGAGGCCTAGCAGCGCGTGCGTGGCCGTGGGGCGCGCGCAAGACCAAGTATAGCGCGGGTGGGCGCTACCGAGCTGAGGCTGTTGCCCAACACTTAGCCGATTTTCAGGATATGTGGGGCTGGCCTTGACTAACCTCGGGATGTATGTATATTTGATCCATGCAGGTCAATTCCGGAATTGGGCGGGCTGATCCGGAATTGGGCAGACTGATCCGGAATCAGGCAAGCTGATCCGGAATCAGGCGGGCTGATCCGGATCTGAGCTGGGCGTGGCTGGGGAACTGCGTGCCAAAGCAGATATCAGCATCAACTTAACCTCGGGAGCCATCAGGACGGATCAACCGGCTGGGCGGCTGATGACACTGCGGCAGGAGGATAAGGGCTGGAACAGTGTGGCGGTCACTGTAGCTGGCACTGTGGTGCTTGTTTTGACATGACCGTTGACTTCTTCTCCACCCTTAGATTAGGTTGATGGATGATGTCCCTTGCATGGGATTGATTATATATACTTGTGTTTTCCCTTTGTGAAGGGTCTTTGGTTGCCTCTAGTTCTTGGAGAAAATCCTTTGAGGAGGAGCTTGGTCTTGGCCTTGATGTATCTCTTTTCATTAATAGAGAGTTTACACTTTCTCTCTTACTCTTGGTTGTCTTTGGATGGCATGTGCTTTGTAGCTTGCTGTGTGGTTTGATTGGCAGGCTGACGCTGCGTCTGTTCCGGATTTGAGGATCTGGTTCCGTGAAAGGCTGACTTGTACCGCAGGGTGACAAGTGCCGCATACCCCTCGCGAGGCGAATCCGGATTTGGAGGCTGAATTCGGAATTTGGGGTTGTGACACTTACCATGGTGATTCCTCAGATGATGATAATTCGGGGGCGAATTCTATTCAACCTGGGGGGAATGATGCGGACCTGATTGATGAGCTAGCTTGCGCCTACATGGACAAGTGGGATGCGATGACCTAGGCGGGGTCATTTTCGTAATTTTTTCTAAAGGGGTAATTTTGGTGATCAGAGGACCCCGTTTATGGAAAGATTTCCTCCATCGATATCTTGGGTTGTAAATCTCTGCTTTAGACGTCGTTTATGGTATTCGCTATGTTTGGGTTTTAATTTTTATTCTATGGTGTCAATCGCGAATTTTCTATTTTTGGAAAATTTTCGATTTATTTCTCTTTTTAGTGTTCGCTATGTTTGGTTTTTAATTTTTATGGTGTTAATCGTGAATTTTCTATTTTTTGGAAAATTTTCGATTTATTTCTCTTTTAGTGTTTCTTGTTGGTCTATTTATTTGTAAGCCTTCGGGCTATGAAGGAGACTTAGATTTGAAATAAAATTGATATGTTTTTTTTTTCTTTCCTCTAAATTCCTGGGAATTCTTAGACTAAACAGGATTTAGATTTCCACTTCGTTGTTGACTTGGGTATTCATAGACTAAACAAGTCCTCAACCATATCCCCGCTGCGTCACTAGGCCTGCGGGAAGCTCTTCTTCTTTTGTTCATTTTCTTAATACTTCTTATTTTGATAGGAACCATTAATAGTGAGCTTGCATAACCTTTTTAAAGATAATTTGCTTGACTTCTGAGATTTCTTCCGGAAATAATACTAATTCTGTCATTCTGTCTTTCCTATCTTCTTTGAATACTGATTTGAGGATATCTAATTCTTCTTTCATCGTTTTGAGTTGTGCTTTGAGCTTCATTTATTCTTTTATTTAATAGTGATTTCTGTCCCGAGGGTATTTTTTTTGTTCTTAATTTACAAGGTAATCTAGCGTTTAAGGTGTAAGAGAGTATTTAACTTTTGTTGAGCCAGTTGAAGGTAGTAATGGAGTATGAGCTTGTTTTTCATTCTCATGATGAAAATGTTGGCTAAATTGTGAAATAAAGGAATTTGATTTTTTTGGTTCATGTCTGTAAAGCCTGAAGGTTATCAATGATAACATGTTGGAATGAAAGGACTATTGTTGTTCTAAACCTTAAATAAGAATTTGGTGCAAAAATAGGAAGGTCAAGAGTTGGCTCAGTAGGATATTGGGGATACTTTTTCCTACCATCTTATGCAACTAATAAAATATTATTTAGAGGATAAACAGAACTGTTCCTAATAGGATTTCAGCATTCCAAACTTTCACCATAACATGAAACGCGAATGGACCTACTGGTTTGTAGCCATAATTCTTGTTATTCAAATGAACAAGTCTTTGGTATAAATACTCGGAGAATTTTGTGAGCAAGGATAGCATATAACCCAAAGTAAGAGTAGACATATGATCCTGTTGGTTTGATAGTCACAATCTCTCTTAATGCGTATAGCCAAAAAATATAAGCTTTATATAACTAAAACCATTTATTTTGTTGATTTTCTGGCAACGTAGTTAGATTAGCTTTTATTAATCCTATTTCTTTCTCTAAATCGTCAATTTCCTAAGCCATAGTCTTCTTTTTTCATTGGATTATAAAACCAGTTGGAACTTCTTTTGACTTTTTCTTCATGAAATCTATAAATCCTTGTGCATTCTCTATAATCCTAGACTCTAGTTCTGGCATAAGAAAGAGAATATTTTTGTTTGATCTTTTCTTTGAATTATATCAGATCTTTTGTCATTTGTTTTATTGGGTAAATGACACAAATGATCATTAAACTATTCATGAATTCCTATTTTGGTCACTCAACTAAAAACAAATCTATTTTTGTCACTTATTATTCTCTTCCACTTGGGTCACCATGACCTACGGCGTTAACAGCAGGATGATGTGGCAAGCCACATCATAGGCCACTAATACCACATCAGAGCTGCTACTAATACCACGTCAGTTCTTGAGTGATCATCAAGACTTACTCAAGAGGATGAGTCCCTGCTTTTCTAAGGCCATTCATCAAAGAAATGGCAAGATGCACCTTCTCTCAATCAACCTGCATAGGTTTCTTAAGTTTGAAGTCAATTCCCATAACAAAACATTCTCGTTGTTGCTACATCTCTCCTTTCTCCTTAGACAAGAAGTGAACAGTGCAATTTGACTAGTTTGAGCTAAGTTTTGGCCACAAATCATCTCTAGAAGCACCAGAACTCTTTGAAAAGAAGTTGTACTCATCCATATCTTTCATTCTATGTCATACACCTATTGTATTTCTACATGTTAAAAACAACACCGAGAGAAACAAAAGAAAACTCTCCTCTTAACACACTCTTATGATATTTTTTTCAGTTAAATAGTAACTTCTGTTAAGATGCAAATGAGCAGTACTAGTTATAGTAATAATAAAAGCAATAGAAAAAGTAGAAGGTTTGGAAGAAGAGAGAGAAGGTAAAAAAGAGAATAAAAAAGGTTATGGGAAGAATTAGGAGTGGAGATGGAAACAGAAAGTGGTAATGTAGGATAGAGAGAGTGGCAAGTGGTGGGTCAAGGAGTGTATACAAGGAGAAAGATCACATTAAGAGCTGAAAAACGAAAATAATGGCAAAAGAAGAAGAATTTCACTTACTTGGGAGATGGTGAGGAAAAGCAAGAGAGGGGATACAAGGAGAAAGATCTAACCAGAAGCTTCTTTTCATAAGGAGGATGAAAGTGGAAAAAAAAAGGAATGAATAGGGGAAAAGAGCATCTTTAACCACATAGCATTGGTGTTAGGGCTGACGTGGTAAGCTGCCTATGACATGGCTTGCCACATCATCCAATCGTTAATGCCGTAGGTCATGGTGACCCAATCAGAAAAGAATAACAAGTCAAGTGACCAAAATAGAGTTTTTTTTTTTTTAGTTGAGTAAACATAATAGGAATTCCCTAATAATTTAGTGACCGTTTGTGTCATTTGCCCTTGTTTATTTGGCCAGTATCTACTGTTGTTATGTTTCGTTTTCTACTTTCTCTTACACAGGTTACTCATTATTTGTTTGTTTCAAACAATTCTTGAATCATCCTGCTTAGTTTATCTGGTTAGAAAATTAGCTCTTCCGTTAATATGTTCTATAGTAACTCGAAAACCATTTGCTACTATATAATCTACGAATGTTAGCCGTTTATTTGCAGAAAGCTTACTTTCTAATTTCTTATAATAAAATAATACTAATGTTTGACAGTCTGCTCTTAGAGAAAACTCTTTAGAAAATACGACAGACAGATTGAATCTCATGCTTTTATTGCTACTAAGATTTTTGCATCAACGCTAAAGATAGGTGTATTGTATATACCACTATCATACCTACTAATTTTTTTCTTCTTTTATTGGGGCTTCTTTGCATGATCTAAATTTTAAAACTATGCCCCATCCTCCTATTCTTCCAACGATTCTATAATTAGATAAGAATCCGGAGATGGTAATTTTAAATGCTTGATTTTTCTTACAGCATCCTTGATTTTTTTTGGACTAATTTATTGTCTTCAATATTAAGCTTTCGCTCTCCGGACAGTTTAGTTTCATTGTACAAAGGTCCTACTAACTGGCTAAGGTTTGGATAAAATTTCTAGCATAATTTAATTTACCAAAAAAAAACTTATATCTGTTTAAGTCCTTCTAAGTTATCTAGCATTTCTAAAAAACTAGTAGAAATATAGTTTTGTCACTCTATTTGTCCATGTCTTATTACTCCTAAGAATTCTATTATCCTACAACCTATCTTCATATTTTTTTTAAGAGAATACTAAGCCATTACGCCGGCATTTATTAAAGAATATAATTAAGTACGAAATATGTTCTTTAATAGTTCTACTTAATATCAAGATATCACCTATATACGTGGCAACGAAAACATCATTTCTAAAAATATTATTTAATCTTTCTTTGAAATACTTGTGGAGCATTTTTTTAATTCAAAAGGCATGACTTTCCATTCATAATGTCCATTGTGAGTGATGAATGGTGTCCATATTCTACTTTCTTTTGTCATTCTGACTTGCCAAAAAACACTATTTAGATCAAATTTACTATATATATGTATTTTATTATTTTTTTCATTAGAGCTTCTTAATTTGGTAATGGATACTTATCATCTTTTGTATTATCATTTAAGCTTTTATAATTGAACACCATCCTAATTTTTTCTCAAATTATTATTTCATAATGTTTATTTACTATGAATGCTCTAATGTTATGAGGACTTCGTGTTTCTTCTATAACTTCTAATTGCTTTATTTCATCAATATGTATTTCAAACTCCTTTTGTTCATAAGGGGTAGCTTTTATTACCGGACAATTAATCTTTAAGTTTGGGTTTAATATTTCAAAGACACATTCTTCTTTTGTTCTATGTATATTTTTTACTGGATTTTCTCTAATAGTGCTATCTTGTCTAAGGCTTTCTAAGATAGGTTCTAATTTTTTCTTCTTAATGGTTCTAATTGTTTTAATTTTATCTGTATCTCATACTCTTCTTCTAATTCATGTTCTTCTTGAATGCAGGGTATAGTTTCTCTTCCTATCATAAGTACTCCTTAATTTTCTTTTCTTGTATTCTTTATGTATTGAGGGTATATAAATTTTATTACAAAATCTATAATTAGCTATTTACTGGTTTGCGTCTACTTCTAAGCATTTCTCCTTCAAATACTTAAAAGTAAACATTATTGCTGGTCCTATTCCTGTCAGCTTTTCATGTCCTTTTTTAATCCACGACTTAAAAATTATATCCCCTAAAGATTTTGGTTGTTAACTAAACCATCTTTTAGTAAGTTCATTATCACTAAAAGCTTTTCCTATCTTGGTCGCTAGAGTTATATATGCTTGACTGAATTTAACAATCTTACCAAAATTACTAATTTGCCATCTTTCTAGGTCTCCGACAGCAATCTTGTAATAAAATCTCCTCTAGAGGGGTTTGTTCCTAGAATTATGTCTTATTCGTCCTGTTACATTGTAAGGATTATCTACCATGTCGATCATCCTTTAATATTCATTAGAGCAATTTAATTTCCAACTATTCAAGAAGTCTCTTGTTGTTGTTCCTAATAAATTTTTATAAAAAATTGGCATACTAATATTATCTAGAGTCTGTGAGATTCTTTCTATTGCATTGATTGCATTTAATTCCCATCTATCTATTAATTTTGGCCATTTTTGTGGGTATACTGTACTTAATATTAGCATGCTTCCTTCATTATTTTGTTAAGGCATGGTCTTAATAACATCTAAAGGGTCTGGCCTACCCCTTCCTCTTCTCTAACTTTGTTCTGGATAACTAGTGAATTCTTAACTTGATGGTGATTGTAATGATTGAGTTGTTCTACTAGTTTGTTCTGTGGTTATTAGGGTTGCTGAACTTCTTCCTAGACTAGTTTGATTACTTGATCATGGCTGACTATTGCTTCCTCTAGATTTGATGTTCATTAATAATTCATCTAGGTTAATGTTATGTCCCTGAGTTTGAGATCTAGTTATGAGACGATTGATTGTAGAATTCCAATCTAAGTCTGATTGATGTTTTGGTTTATTGGTCCTTCCTTTTGAACCTATGGTGGACAAGGAAACAAGGGCTCATTAGAGAGAACCCTCCGATCTCACGTTGTCTTTTTTTTTTGTGGAAAAAGCTGTCTTTTAACTTTCTTCATTGAATAAATAAGAAATCACAAGATAACTGCACCCAAGATTATCTCATCTAGATAGGCTTCATAACTAACTTACATATGAATGACATAACTGCATACTTATAACAACATGTTAGGCTACGATTATAATTAAAACCAACATAGACCAATTACATAATAATATCCAAGTCAAACCACTTCTTGATGCACTCCTTGTTGCTTCTTGTGCCCATGAGTATAACGTTTATACACTTGGGTTTGCTGCTGCCACATAATGGTTGATCTTTTCTATTTGTTTCAAAAGCTCTTGATACTCCCTCTCTTCATCATTCATGTAAATTTCTTTTATGTTTGACTGTTTTTCCGTTAATAAATCTTTACTAAACTCATTAATATTTTTGGGACATTCTTCATATTTATATCTGCATTTCATAAGAAAATCTATATCATCAATGTCTTTTGGTAATTCTTCAAAATCCACTGCCCAAGCATATCCTGGATATAGGCTTTCAATTAAATCCTCCATTTTAACAATAACAAACTTCTATTTTCCGAGTCTCGTTTCTAGAGTTTTTTGTTTTAACTTTTTTAATAATTCATTATGATCCTTACACAATTCTTCAAAACGAACAGGATTATTGTTATATGGGTTTCTTTTATTCATCAATTCTTTATATGCTTGTATATACCATTATATATAGATATAATCATAAAATTATAATAACCATTGTAATCTATATATACTACCTTTTGTTGTATAGTTTGTAATTTCACTAAATTACTTAACAGTTTACAATGTTGTTCTATATGTTTAGCACACAGCATATTACTCGTAGTATTTAATAGTTCTTTCATTTTTCAACAATAGCAATTATCTATTGCTTCTAAATTTCTTCCAAGTTTTTCTTCCAGCATTCTAAAGATATCAAATCTATGCCATCTTTCTAATAAGATGTTACTAATAGGGCTTAAATCAGTCTTTACCCTTCTTGCTTTATACTTATTTTAGCTTCTATATATTGATGTACTTCTATTAACCGCTAAACTCGTCTTGTTATTTTTCAATGATTAACTTTCATTGAATTTTCTAGAGATGCTATCTTAAAATGATATTTATATATATATATATCTTTCCACTAATTCTAGATGTCTGAGTTAAGTAACTCCTTCATTCTTCTTCTTGTTCTATTTCTCTAACCCTACTGGAACTTGATTCTTTTTTATAACCAATTACCCTAAAGCTTAGTCTTCCACTAGCATGTTCATAATGTTCAAGCTGTGTTGGTAAAAGGAGGCTTGCCTCATTACTTGATTCAAATGCCATTCTTTGCCAGCCAATATTTCTGAGTCATAAAATTTTGTTGGGATTGCCTTAATTCCTTGGCTTCCCAATAGATCCAGATTGGGGGTTGGTGTTGTTGGTTTTGTTTGGGTTGTTTCTTTGTTGAGGTTGGGGGGCTGGGGGGTGGGGGTGGGGGTGGGGTGGTTGGAATAGTATTATCACAGGACTAAAGTGTAAAAAGAGAAAATAGAGGCTATTTGTAAATTTTGTGAAAGTCATCGCTTTTTCCTAACCATGTAGGGATGTTGTTAGTATGTAAGTCATCATGAGTGGTGATTATTATACATCCAAGATGTAGATCTTCTTGTTTGGTGATTACAGCCTCAAGCCAAATCAATTCGTATCTTGACAAAATTACATTATCCTGTGCGGTGATTACACCAATAACTCAACATTAAGACTGAAATAGTCTTATGTTGACAAAGTAGATCATTCTATGTGATAATTACACTGATTACTCAACATTAAGAGTGCAGACTATAGTCTCTGTCGGTATGTAGATCATCCTATGCGGTGATGACTTTACCTTAATACATGTATCACCTTGTTTGCTAATTACAGCCCCAAGCTAAGCCAAGTTTTATGTTGATAACGGTAGATTATCCACTGTGGTCACACAAATAACTCAACATTGAGACTAAATAACTACTGTTATATTGGAACGAATAAATCCTCCAGTGTGGTGATTACGATAATACTCAACATTGAAACTAAAGATTACTAAAACCCTTGTTGGTATGTAGATCATCCAGTGTGATATTTTACAGCCTCAAGACCAAAGTCTTTGTTAGTGTGTAAATGATCTTGTGTGGTAATTAAATACCAACACTAGTCCCACATTGATACGAGTCGATCATAGTGTGCAGAGATTATCTTGTGTGCTCTTTCTTGTATCCTATTTTGTCTATATGTAACATCAGCCTAATTCATATTTTATTTTCTCAACAAACCACATTAAATTAGTAGAATAGCCAAAATTTCCTTTGCATAGCAATGTATAACACACATAAGAATAAGAAGCCACACATAAAGAATGAAACTTTCCACAATAGTATTTATGAAGCCTGCTTTAAAAGAAGCTCAAAAACAAAGTGTGGTAAACAAACACAAAGCTGTAACTTTCTACTGTTCTGGATAAATGTTGCATTAGAAAAGTGGTTATTTACCTTTTAGAGTATATGAAAAATCAAATAATCCATTTTGATATTTCTGGAGAGCTAAATCAATATAGTTCTGGAAAAGGGGGTAATAGGCAAAGATGACAACGAAAATACACGGGAAAGTTAAGCAGTTATATTTTGGCATCATTATCAGAGACTGACAGCTAAAATTCACAATTTAACAATGTAGGATTAGGAAAAGGTTATAAGACAGGAAATAAGACCTGCTGGAATGGCCACGTTGATATTCTTCACACCTTCAACCACCCCTGATCCTCTGCATAACTGGCACCGAGCCTACACATAGATGTTTTACACACAGCAAAACAAAATTATACTCAAAAATATTCAAAGATTGAAGGAGGTTAATTATAAGTTCAACCTTAACAGTTTTTCCCAATCCTTTGCAAGCATTACATGTCGATGTGAATGGAAAAACAGTGACCTGAATCCAAAGATTGACATTATTTGGTGACCAAAATTATGAAACAAAATTCATCTCAAAAAAACCACAATCAAATAATAAAAAATATATATGTGTGCTAACTCTCCCAGTGCCGTTACAATTAGGACACTTCGATGGCTTCACATGTTTTGGATGTCCCCTTCCCACTGCATCACAAAATTAGAAAAAATAATATACAATATGCACAGCATATTTTTCTCGACCAATAAAAACTAGACCCAAAGCTATTGAGGGGCAAAGCTTAAGCTGACTACTCTGTCAGTGCTGACTTAAAATGGACTGGTCCATATTACAACTGAACTAAAACCAAAATATGCATATGAATGATAATCAAATCATATAAAATGCTGAAATCAAACTATTAAACATGGTGTAATACCTAAGCAAACCACGTTAAGCTGAAAAAAAGTTGAATTTTAAAAAATATAATTCTACATTATGACCAGTTGAACAAAATTTACACCATGATATTGAATTTCAATGGCTACACACTTTAAAAGTGAACTAGCAGACAAACACCAGTGTTGATCATAGAATAAAGGAATCCAAGCTTTTTTCAGCTCAGTGCAAACTTCTAGTCTTGCCTAATAAAATCATGGCACAAGCCCAACCAAACCATCAACAAATCAAATTGCATAGAAATATGTTGCGGCAATAATAACACAATGATCTTTTCTTTATGCGAGCAAAAAATGTGTTTGACATCGTAGATTGTCATTGTGCATCAATCGAAATCATTTTTTTACTGAGATATGCAAGGCTTCTTTCTAACTATCACTGCAGCTCCTTCCTACATGTCATTGAGAGACCATTTCTCTGGAAACAGACAGGACAGAACATAATTTCCCTTCACATAGACCACATTATTCACCCACATAATGTTATTTTATTTAGAATCCATTAAGTCCTTTGCAATATATGAGAACAACCTATTATTGCATACGATGGATAACCCAAAAGAAAAAATTAATATCGTAAAAAAAACTGTACTCTAGCTGAATAGGAGATAACAAGCAAGAAGGCCGAAAGATGAAACTGCTTGCTGAGTGAGTAGCAGAAGTGGTCAGACATCATGCAAATAGCCCAGATATATATTCCTTTACAGTCCTACAGTTCTTACAGCATGAATCACAAACAACTTGTGCACGAAATGACACATGCTTTGTGCAGCCTTTAGCTGCTTCAGAAAAAGTGAGATCCAGCTTAACCTGTGAGGACAAATTTTAAGGTGATTCATGCAGAAAAACATAAAAGTTTTCATATCTAAATATACATAGCAACCAACAACAAAACAGATAAGAAAGTTAACCTCTATGTCAGGTGCGAAACCTATGCTCTCATTTTCGAATACCTGTGTAGGGATGGACCATTCATACTCAAAACAAAACAATAAAATAAAATAACACCAAATCAGCCAAAAGTGAAAGAAGAACAAGCATACCTCAGAGAATATTTTATAGAACGTATCTGAGAAAGGATCCTCACGGTCACGATGGAATCTTGCTGACTGATCAGCAGCATAGTTTTCATATGCATCTTGGAAGCCTTTTGCATCATCGGCAGCATATCTTAGTTTCTCTGCTCCCTTGGAGAAATTATTCAATTGTCATATTAATCGACTTTAAGTCGAACTAATTTCACATTCAACACAATACAAGAGAAAATTGAAATTGATACACTGAAATACTAGGATGAAGACAATTATTTCAAAGAGTAGATAATAACTGAGAAGCATTAACAAACTCCATCTAGTAAGCAGCACTTCTCCCCTATACAATTAAGGAATTACCATGTCATACTGTGCTCTCTTTTCAGGATCTTGCAATGTCTGGAGTACACCTTCCCCAAAAGAAGAAGTAAAATATTAATGACCAAGAACAATCAGACATGATAGAAAACCATACTAATAAAAAGTCCATGAAGCACAAACCTCATAAGCATCTCTAATCTCCTGAAACTTTCTTTTTGCTGTAGGGTTGTTCTTATTTACATCTGGATGGTATTTTTTGGCAAGCTACAAGTTGCCAAAGATCAAACAAAGGTTTAAACCAGTATGATCAATAACAAAGGAATAGCAAAAAATCTACCTTATGAATAGTGCCAATTTGTTTCAAAAACATTTCCAACTATGGATAGTAAAAATAACCAAAAAATACAATGTGTGTTAATCGTGATTTTTGTTTTTACTAACTTTAGTGAGCGAACACTGGTAAGGCTTATGCAATAAAATTGTAGTTTTGAATGTATAAGCAAAAAATTGAAGTCAAGTTCTGAAAATCACATATCATGATTCTATAGCAAGTTTAAATAAAAAATATACATACAGCATGGAAAGCTTTCTTAATATCATCTTGAGTAGCATCTTTAGCAACACCAAGTATTTCATAGTAGTCACTCCCCATTGCACAAAGAAACCCTTCAATAAAAGTGATAAAAAAGTAAAAAAAAAAAATTCTAGCAGCAATGCAATAACACAAAAGAGACAAAAGCTACCAGTAGCATGAAAACTTCGATTAGAAGATGACATCGAGACTCTCAAGGTGCTCAGAGGCCTTTGAACAGCAACCGGATTATCTGTATAACAAGAAGAAATAAGAGTTCTACCCCACAAACCAAAAGAAAAAAGAACGATTTTCAAAAGTAAACACAAGTCATCAATTTAGAATCAATAGGAATAAGCCTTAAAACCCTGGAAATCATTGGATTTGGATGAAATCCATTGTCCTAAACCAAATACATGGCAGCCAAAGTTATCATCCAAGGACAATCATACTCCTAGATTTCAGAAACAACATATGCTTTAGAACCCTAGCAATGAGAAAACAACTGCATTGAAGGATTCAAGAATGGCATGGAGACTTACATGGTGATAGGCCACATATTGCTCTGATACTCGTCAAGAAACCTTCTTTTCGCTTGCCAACAATATCCAATGACGGTGAAACCAGGCCACCACGCTACAAGAAACGAAAGAAATCACCCAGAATGAAGAAAGGGAAAGCTTCTCGATCAACAAACCTTTGTAAGTGATCTTGATGCCGATGCGAAGCAGCGGAATCCACGCATTTCCAGCCGGCGAGCGATGCCGAGAACCGCCGACCAAGTGCTCGCTTAGAATTTCAGCCCAGCGGTGAGAATGCACTGAAGGTGTTTGATGAAAAGCGTAGAAAGCGTTTAAGAAAGGAAGCAAAATTACTTTTTTAACCCTGTAATTTGCATCTAGCCCCGGACTTTTTTTATAATTAATATTTTAATAACTATCTGTATGTTTGTTTTTATTAAAACCCTAAAAAATAATGAATTTGATTAAATAAAACCGAAAAAGAAATGAGAGGTTCGCCACCCCCATGGCGGCGCTATGGAGGCGAGCTCGCTTGGGATTTCAACCCGTTCTCCTCGAAAGCCCTAGGTTCTTCTCTTCTGGCCTCTCGAGGTCGGACGCGGCGACCGCCGATGAAGATCAGGCCGCTGGATCACCAGCTGTTCCTGGCGACGATCTCCGGAGCCGTATCTTTCGTCTCCGTCTTCCCAAGCGGAGTGCCACGGCGGCTCTCGACAGATGGGTATCCGAAGGACGCCAGGTATCGGCCTCAGAGCTCCGGCTGATCGCCCGGGACTTGAAGCGGTCTCAGCGCTACAAGCACGCTCTCGAGGTCAGCTGCTTTCTATACCCTTCTCCATTGCTCCATTCAAGAATTCAACTCAATGCCTTTGATCTATTGTTAGTTTTATGTGAATTCCCTTGACTTTCATTCTTTTAATGTTTATCTGTGTACATTAGTTTAAAGAAAAAAAAACATTGAATTTGAATTCTGAATGAATTTTCTCTATTCATTTGAAAGTAGAATACTATGTTGTTCAATAATGGATTAAAAAGTCTGTAGCTTTGACTTGTCGTTCCACTGAGAACTTCAGCTCAATACTTTTTATTTCTTGTTAGTTCTACTTGCATTCACTTGATCTTCATTGTTTGAGTATTTGTTTTTATGTAAACAAAATTTTCTAAAAAAACAGTGAAATCGCATTCTAAATGGGTTATGTATGTGCATTATGAAGTAGAATCTTGGATCTATGTATAATTGATTAAAAGTTTGCAGATTTCGGAGTGGATGAAAACTCATCAGGAATTTGAGTTATTGGATAGTGACTATGTGATGCGTATCGACTTGATAACTAAGGTTTTTGGTGTCAATACTGCTGAAGAATTTTTTGAAGGGCTTCCATCTACTGCTAAATCATGTAATGTGTACACCGCCCTCCTTCATTCGTATGCTGCAGCAAAATTGGTAGATAAGGCTGAAAGCCTTTTTGAAAGGATCATGGAGTCGAACTTTGTTTTGAATGTTGTGACCTTTAATGAGATGATGACCTTGTATATATCAACAGGGCAGCTGGATAAAGTTTCTGTAGTTGTTGATGAACTTAAATGGCGAAATGTTTCTCCAGATCTATTCACATACAATCTTTGGATTAGCGCTTCTGCTGGTTCTTTGGATATTGATGGTGTTCGAAAGATCCTTGATGAGATGGCTGGCGACCCAAGCTCAAATGATGGTTGGATAAATTACATTAAATTGACTAACATATATGTTGCTGCCGGTCATCTTGTGAGTTCAGATAACTCTCTTGTGGAGGCAGAGAAAACAATTAGTCAAAGGGAGTGGATAACATATGATTTCCTTATTATACTTTTTGCTGGTCTTGGGAACACACAAAGAATAGGTGAAATATGGAGCTCGTTGCAAAAGACCTCACAAAAAATGACTAGTAGAAATTATCTATGCATTCTCTCCTCCTATCTTGTACTTGGGCAGACAAAGGAAGCTGAAGGTATTATTGATCAATGGAAGGAATCCAAGTCCTTGGACTTTGATGTTTCTTCCTGCAAAAGGCTTTATGATGCTTTTGTGAAGGCTGGCTGTTCTGAGGAAGCTGAGACTCTTCACAAACTAATCCGACAGAGGAATTTTGAGTTTTGAGTGGAAAATATTTGCATGTCTTTCTGGTGCAGCATTTGCTTTGAGATAAGAGAGACCACCACATTCTCATAACTTTTAGTTGATTGTGGCTGTTGTTTATGTAGCATGGATGGCTAATTCTTAACTTCAAAGCCGTTTTCTCAATAATTTCTATTTGCCATTTGTATTTTTACTATCTTGTCTTAAATTAATGTTATCTCACAAGTGATTTGCTTTTTGAAATCTTATTTCGCAATTAATTGCGTTTCATGCCTGTCAATAAAATTGTACAAAATTTCTTAGTTTTGATGTGAGTATGAGATCAAACATGATGATGATGTTGAAGTTGATGAAAATATTGATTTCTTAACTTGTGTTTCGGCAATGTCAAAATATTAAAAACTAGTTACTTGTATTGCTGCCTTGCTTCATAATTCAGGTCTTCTGGAGCCTGTTTATATCTTACATTTCTGGCTGCCGTTAGTGTGTCGTTGTTCGTCAGGCATTGTTGCTGCTTAAATGACTATGCCCAATTATGCAGATTTTTACATGGATGGAATCTCTGGGCACCTTCAATATGTCAGCAGCTGACCATGCTGCCAGGCTGGACTTGATTACCAAAGTTCAAACTGTTGCTGAGGCTGAGATGTACTTTGAAAAAATACCAGACAGTGCTGCCAGGAAGGCTGCAGGTTTTCCTCTGCTCCATTCTTATGTGAAAGAAAGGGACTTGGAGAAAGCTGAGACTTTCATGGCAAAACTGCAGTCTTTAGGCCTGCTTGTAAATCCTCACCTGTTCAATGAGATGATGAAGCTGTACATGGCTTCTGGTCACTTTGAAAAAGTCATTTCTGTTATCCAGCATATGAAGTGTAATAAGTTCCCTCTAAATGTTCAATCGTACAATCTCTGGATGAATGCCTGTGCTAAGTTGTCAGGTGTCGCTTCAGTGGAGATGGTGTATAAGGAGATGGTGATGAACAAGAACATTGAGGTGGGATGGAGCTCATATTGTACATTGGCAAATATTTACACGGCATCTGGGTTCTTTGACAAGGCTCTCAGTGCACTCAGAATGGCTGAACAGAAGATATCTATGAGGAACCGCCTTGCTTACTCTTTTATCATGACAAACTACTCTGCTCTCAATAACAGGGATGGTATCTTAAGGCTTTGGGAATCCAGCAAAAGAGTTCCTGGGAGGATCACTTGCGTAAACTATATTTGTGTAATGTTGTGTTTGCTGAAGGTTGGTGATATTGAAGAGGTTGAGAAAATTTTTAGGTCATGGGAGCTGGAATGCAGAAAGTATGACATACGAGTTTCTAATGTTCTTTTAGGTGCATATGTTCGAAATGGAAGGATGGATAAGGCCGAGGCCTTGCATCGTCATACGTTGGAAAGAGGAGGTGTCCCAAATTACAAGACTTGGGAAATTCTTATGGAGGGATGGGTGAAAACCAAACAAATGGACAAGGCTGTGGAGGCCATGAAGAAAGGTTTCTGCTTGCTGAAATTTTGTGTCTGGAGGCCTGCTGCTGAAATTGTCATGGCCCTAATGAGCTACTTTGAGGAGCAGAGCAGTGTTGAAGATGCAAAGGAATATGTGAAGGTTCTTCGACGTTTGCACCTCATGACCTTGCCATTGTACAAGTCATTCATAAGGGTGCATATCCAGGCTGGAAGAGCTGCCCCAGATATACCTAAGATGATGGAAAGAGATAAAATTGAACTGGATGAAGAAAGTACAGCTCTAATAGAATGTGCTAGCAAGATAAATAGTGCTGAGGTTCCATATATATTATAATACCAGTCAGATTTTCATCTTTTGAGCCACAGGAAGGCCAGCTGACTGAAATCTCCATGAACATTGGGACCTGAATGTTCTAGTTTGGTTGCTCAGTTTTAGTTTAAAGCAAGAGAATCTGCTACTTTTGCTTAAATCTCTCTCTGGCTGGTTCTTGTTCAAGGTTATAGTCATCCCCTTTTGGCAATCTGATGATACCTTAGGTATGACACTGGTCACTGCTGTCAATTGCTTGATATAATTGATGAACGGAAGTAGTGAATCATCCGTTCCAATCCGTTCAAATACCCATCTTTTTTCTCATATGAGCGGCTTTGTAATTGTAGAAGACTAGAGGAAGAAAGTCCTCGTCAGTGTCCTTGAATCCCTGGAATGAAAGGAGCGACCCCGCCCGGTCAACATCACCCCTTCCTACAGGTCCCAAATAACGGAATTCTCCGTTACGTTAAGGTCGACGAAAGCCAAAGCCCTTGCTTCCAACTCAGCTTTACATAGCCAATGGCTGTGATTGTGCATGGCATTAGTTCAATACCTTCCAATGATTCTAAGATTTGCTTGTGTATATGAACACATTTTGTCTCATGAAAAGGACATGAAGACATGTTTTAACTGTCTCTGCAGATCTTCTTGGCTTCCTTTAATGCGGACTGCTTACCAGAACCTTGATGAAGATATTTAATCAATGAGTTGGAAGTGTTCAAACTGAAACCATTTAGTAGTATGGCTTATCGTTCAAATTTACTCGTGTTATAAGAATCCGATTTTGATCTTCTCACAAGTTGTTTCTATCTCTACTTGTAATATGAACAGCGGAAATTGATCTTCTCAATCATATTCCGCGCATATCGGTTCTAGATCTGCTAGCTGTTGGAATCATCACCTGTTTGCATTTACAGAGTAGACTCCTTGCAACAAGCAGGATATGATATGGTTTTTTGCCTCATGATCATGTCTTGCAACAATTTGGTTTCTTCACAGTGATTTTTTCCATATATCACTTGAAAAGTATTCCATGCAGCTGCAAGAAGACAGACAGTTGGGTTGTTTTCTCATCAAGCATCGAAATTTATTCTTTATAGATTTTCTCTAGTAACTCCAAGAAACACACATCACAAGCATTTCGCTGTCATCAGACTCAATGCAATGCAATGTTTACAGAAACAAATTTTCCAGGTACAAGACTCTTCTAACTTCTAGGTGGATTTTGCAGCAAGAACATTTTCACGGATTGCCTTCATATGTGCTGCAGTTTTGTCCAGAGGTGGCATAGTCTTTTTAACAACATCCAGCTCAAGGACGTCATGCATCCAGGCCTTAATTAGCGGCAGGTGCTCTTCATCGACAATGGTCATCCCAACCATCTCCTCAATCATTGGAAGCCAACAAGGGATCCAACCAGCGACAATGTCCACAAGCCCTATCATTTCCCCGCCAAAGAACTTCTTTCCTTCGAGGTATCCCTCCAATGTCTTCAGATTTTGCCGAAGCTCCTCCACGGCCTTCTTCAACTCCTCCCCGGCATTGGACATTACATCAAAAGACGAATGTAGGCACTGCAGAAACTCTCAAAGTTTAGTGTCTACTGTAAATTGTAATCACATTGCGATTTTTTTTTTTTTTTTTTTTAATTTTTTTTAATTTAGAGAATAACACAGCAAACCTTCTCTTCTGCAAATTTAGCCCAGAAGCGAGCAACGGCTTTCTCATGTGGATCTAAGGGCAGGAGGGGGCAACCATCCTTCCAAACTTCATCGATGTACTCGAGTATAAGAGTTGATTCGCAGATTGGCTTCTCATTGTGGACGAGCACAGGCACTTGCTTATGGACCGGATTGTATCGCAGGAGCTGCGAGCTCTTGTTCTTCAAATCTTCATTCACATATCTGTACTCGATGTGCTTGAGTTTCAGTGCCCATTCGACTCGCAACGCGAAAGGGCTCAATATCATTCCATGCAACTTCACTCCCTCTGTTGCCATGTTTAATTGTTTTTCTTTGCTTGCAATTTCAGTGTTGTGATCTTTGTGTGTGCTTTGTTCTTTTTGGTTGTGTTCTTTTTATATCAAACTTCAGCAACTTGTGTGTAGCGTTTCAAAGTCAAGTCCTTGTTGAAGTTTCTGGCCTCTTGAATGCTGAGATATTTCCAGGTAACAGCAATGGCTACTTTTGAATGTTCAAAGTTCAAATGCTTGCCAAGTCTGGCCTGTGTGTTTGGTTATTCTCGTGCTATTACTTGATTGCAACTTAACTGTTGTCTTTTTGTTAATACATATATATATATATATATATATATATATATATTTATTGCTCTTCCATTAAAAATTAAATGCTCCCCAAGTCTGGTCTTGGTTGAAGTGAAGAAGCCCTTGGCTTTTGTTGTGTGGAAGGTCTTCATGGATGTATTCATAATCAATACCTTTGAGTTTCAAGGCCCATTTCACCCCTTAATGAGAATGGGCTTGCCCACATCCCAAAAAGCTTCACATCAGGTGGTGTGCACGTAAGTGGAGAATTGATTGCTGTTACTCAGAATGAGGAGTTTGTACTACAAGCTTGTATTTACCATTATTGTTTCCAATGAGTATTGAACTTAAAACCTTTTTAATATTTCACCCTTGTTTTCGGCAATAAAACCAAATATTACCAGGCTATCAGCCCTTTGGTCTTCACTTCTCCCTTTTCTCTCATTTTCTTTTTTCTTTTAATTTCTTGTGCTTTCTAATAATTTGTTGGGATTATCTTGGGAGTGGTATTTATGGACAAATAAGGGATGATTGGTCCCATCTTTTATTATATATATGGATATATATAACCAAAATATTCATAGCCCATAGAGACTTAGCTCCATGTATAAAATAAGGCTCGTAGCATAACAATATTTAGCCCCATGTGAAAAAGGAGAGTGAGACATTCAAAAACTTGAGTTCAAGACTCGTTAAAAGCAATTATAGTAATTGATTTGCAGTTGTGGGGTGGGGGCTCATATTAAAACCCCTTATCCGCGGTTGAGGGTGCACGGGCTAGTCGATTAATTCTCAGCCCATATGCACATCTTTGTATACAGCGTTTGTTGCTTTCATTCAAAAAAAAACAATGAGAAAGGACTTTCGTAACTAGAAGTATGAAACCAATATTGATATATCTTAATGGAAAAGTATGGACTTTGAATCCCTCACCTTGCGATGAATAATGTAAATTAGTGGCTTACCTACTTTATTAAATAAACAAATAAATAAATACATGTATTTTGATAAGTCATTGAACTTTGTATTTAATTGGCCATATTGCAGAATGAAAGCACATATAAATTTAGATAATAACTTTTTTATGTGCACTTTTGATTTGTTCACATTTAAAAAAAAATATATTTTTTTTTTCATTTATATATATATATTTATTTATTATTATTTGTGTAGGTGTCTGATTTGCCTTTTTCCTTGATCCTCCAAGTTTATGTGTCAAATTTTTTATCACAGAAAGGTCAAAGTCATGATAGTGAAAATAAATAAATAAATAAAATTATTGATAGGAAACAAATCATGGAGGCATGTCTAATGCATTTCTAACCTCAGCATTGAGCTTCCAGCAATGACTTTTGGTTACTTTAAAATTTTGATTAATTTCTTTTAAATTGGAAAATATTTATAATAATGTTTGCCAGAGTTTGAATATTTATTTTGGTCATATATGGATCTAATTAATCATTCATATGATTATTTATATTATCATGCCATGTGATGTTTAAAAATTAATTTCTTGTATAAAATGTTGAAATTTTTATTCAAAACCAGGATGACCAAATTATGTGAATTTACAGAGAATGACATAATTTTTATAATCCCCCCTAGGATCATGCAAATAATTGTCTTATTTGCAAGGTTTTTATTATATACCCTAAAACAAATATTAATTACAAATGTACCATCATAAAACTTCTTCATTAATAAGTAGATTTAAAATTTTGGGATTTACACCTTCATCCTTGACATATTAATTATTTGTGTAAATGTAACATTTATAGAAATTGATATATTTTAAAATATAAATTTATTTTATGAATAATTTAATCAAAATTTGAAAAATAAATATATAATGGATATACTTAGTTATGAGTTTTATGTGTATACAAACATGCTGGGTTGCATCACATGGGCATTTATTTAAAATGAGTTTTTATGTATATACGTGGTGGGACTCTAATGGCCCTATGTGATATTTTTTCAAATTAATAAATATTTAAGAGGCCCATCAAACCACTTTAACCAATGCAACCATCATGTTAAGCAGTGATAAATAAGTTGCAAAGTATATATTATAAATTTAGCATGCCAAATAACATTACTTTTGTTATAAGATTGAACCAAATATATATATATATATATATATCACAAACTAATTAAGAACAAGAGCAAACACTTGAACTATAAAGATTTGATTGTCCCTTGTTCCTATGTTCCTTCACCTCATTGAGAACTCTAGCTAACCATTTTCCCAAAAAGTCCTCGTGAATCCCTATTTGACCATCTTTATAGAAGGTGAAACATTGTGCATTATCAGTGTATGGACAATTTTGCCCATCAGGGTCATTCCATGCTCCTTCATGTCTCATTCCGGCCCAATCGGCAAGCCACCGGAAGACAAACTGGCCAACTCCGGCAAAATCCAGCCATCCTTTTGGGAAAAACTCCATGATGCTACTATTTTTATTCATGAATATCATATTCGTCAATTGCGCACCATGTGGAGCAATTAGAATATCAGTGTCAGTCATCAATCTCACCTGTATTTTCATATTACATCAGAATTAAAATTCTATCCTAAGTAAAATAAAATAATAAATACCATACTTTAAATATTGATGGTATATATATATATATACCACACACTATGACCCATCATCTAGGGATATCTTTATATTTAAAATCTATAAACATTTATAATAGTTATTGGATGTACATCCAACAATTACAATTCACTTAGATATAGTAACAAACAGCTTCAAACAGTATTAAATAGTGTAAAACATGAAAAAAAAAGCTATATATTATTCTATACATTATTCATATAAATAATAATCATATGATCAATAATTCAACGTCAGTAACCTGCGTACTTATCTAGATAATTTATTGCATATATATATATATATATATATATATATACACTGACCTGATCACAAAATGAAAGGTTATGAGAGTGGGCAACTCTTAGCCGGCAACCATCAACCTTCCGGCACTGCTCGCCGGCGATGGAGACAACTGTGGTCTCATTCTTGAAAGACCTAGACCCAACCCTAAAAAAAAGGGTCAACCTAATCACCTTCTTCTTCTCCTCCTCCTCCAAACCATGATCACCACCTTCTTCATCTCTGCCAAAGCCACAATAAGCTCTAGCTTTGCATCTCATAAAATCATACACTTTCTCCCTATTCGTCTTCGACATCCCTTCTTCATTTCTCCTAAAAACAACGGCCTTCTCAAAGCAAACCGGTCTATCTCCATCGCCGTTAAACTTCTCGATCTTCACTTTCCCGCCAATGCTCACCTCCATCAAAGTCTCTATCCATGGTGTCATTCCCAATCTTAATTCTCCCCAATGAAACAGTACCCATCTCTCCGGCACCATGCAATGCTTGCTTTGATACCAATTCACAAATGGAGTCATGGCACACAAGCCATGCCAAAGGTTTGTGTAGTCGTAAAAGGTTTCGGAGACAAAGGTTAAGCCGGAGAGGAGTTTAGCTCCGGGGGGGAGAACTTCCGGCCAAGTTAGTGCATAGGAATTGTTAGCACCGTTTGAAGGATCATGGCCATGCAAACAAAGTATTTTCCCTTTGGAAGGGAAGTAGAGATGGTGAGCTTGGTCCTTTTCTTGGATGTCATTAATGGAGCTCATGAACCATGTGGTGTGGCCTTGGAAAGGGTTGTGGGTGTGTCTAAGGTCTTTGAGTGGGAGAAAGGTGATCATGTCTTGCAACTTTGATCTTGTTTTATTGAGTTCAAAACCACATGGAGGAGAGAAAAGGAAAGAGCTTCTTAGGGTTAGGCTTTGGAGAAGGATGAGGAGTGTGGTGATTGTGAGGAAAGTGATGATGATCAAGAGAAGGGTTCTTTGATCTTGAGTTTGCTTTTGGTTTGTCATGATGTTGATCTTCATCAAAGTATGAGTAACTTGTGAACATATCTATATAGATATATATCTATATATATTTCAAAGGTCTAACTTTGAGTAGTGTGGAAGGAGGACTTGATGATCTAAATGCATTGAGACTAGAGATTGAATTGATTATGGATAGAATAATGAATATGGAAAGTTGAAAATTGCCAACTTTTAGTGTTTTGCAACCTAACTGGATTAGGTTTTGTTTGAAAATTTTGGAACTTTAGTTGATATATTTATGCATTAAAATAGTAGACTATTTGATTAGAAAAAAAAAAAAAAAAAAATATATATATATATATATATATATAGAATAGTTAACTTAAAAAGTTTAAAAGAAAAACCTACATGGACTAGTTGATCAGAATGAATTAATGAGGGACTGATGAGTAATTAAATTCTAAAAATCTTATTTTGTATTTATTAAAAGGAAGTATTACTTATGAACTAAATTACTGACTGTAGTTATCTTTGCTATTTTTTATTGGGTAGTTTTGTGTGTTTGTTTTTTTTCCCTTTTTTAATTATTGTCTTAATTATTTACAAAGTTAAATTTGATATTTTGTAATTATTTCAGTTTTTCCTCTGATTTATCTATTTAAAAATAGAAAATAATAAATAAAAATTTTATTATTATGAGGTTGCCATTTTCGCCCTTAACCTATTAAGTTGTGAAATGAATTGTTTTAAGAGAAATTTAAAAAAGGAACAAAAAGCTACATTGACTGTTTGATCATAATGGAAATTCTCTAGGGACTAATGAGTAATTTAATTTTTAAATATTATATTTATACTGACAAATTAAACAAGTATAATTGTGAAATAAAAAAAATAAGATAAAAATGAAAATATAATTTTTTTACTCAAGTGCTCTCATCTGGTAGAATCAATCCCTCTGAAGGGATCCTATGAGAAATTCGAGTGTTAATAAACCCGAGATCGACTAGCATTATATATATATATATATATATATATATATATATATATATATATATATATATATATATATATATATATATAATTTTTACATATTTCAAAGAATGAAATTTCACTTGTTTAAAAAAAAAAAAAAAAAAAAAGAATGGGTTCTGAGGTTGTAAAATTCCACAATCATTAAAATTAACAAATGATAAAAATTAAAATTAAAAAAAAAAAAAAAACCAAAGAAAGGTCAAGGATGTTGCCAAGGAGACGGTTGACCAAAGTTTCTAAGGTCTTTGATGAAAAAAATGACCATCATGAAAATAATGAAGTTTTTCTTGTACCTTTATGCAAAAGCTTGGACCATTCCTTCTCCGAAGCTTAACGTGCTCCGCAGGGATACCAAACACACCTTGACGTAGAAACCAGAGAGCTTCTTTGCTTCTTCCGTTCCACGATCGGAGCTTATCGGATTCGGATTCCCACACTCCGCCGCCCGACCCCGAATGGATCCGCAACCCGCTCCCGCCGGAGATAACCGAGCCCCCAAGCAACCAGTCGCCGACGTCCCCAAATCCCTAGATACCCCTCCTCCCAATTCCCAACCCTCCAATCTGTCTCCCAAATCCGTCTCCTGGGGCGCCGATCTCACGCAGGAGTCGCCGGCGCCGCTGCCCATGCCGGAAGAGCACAGCCCTCACGTCTCAGGGTCACCCGCCTCGTCGGAGAAGAGTATGCTTGTTTTGAACTCGAATTTCGATTTGGTTTCTTTGTTCTTGAAGTTTTTTGGGTTGATTTTTTTGGGTGGTTGATGTTTAGATACGATGGAGACGGTGAAGGACGTGCTTGGGAGGTGGGGGAAGAAGGTCAGCGAGGCCTCGAGGAAGGGACAGGATCTTGCGGGAAATATGTGGCAACACTGTGAGTTTCTCTTTGGAGGTTTAATTGTTTTGTGATCGTTCATGGCTTTTATATTGAATTTTGGATTTGTTTTCATTGTGATTGAAAATTTTGGAGATGCAACTATTTGTCAATTACTTCAAAAACCAACAAAATGGAAATTTATCAACCTGTGTGGAGATGCGGTGGGTATTGCCATATTGTTTTTTAAGGACAAGCAGCCAAAGGTTGAGAGATGGTATTGGATATAATGAAACAAATTACAAATGGTGGATTCTAGGGTTATCAATGCTCCAAAATGAGCTTGCTTTTGTGTAGGAATAATAAGTTGCAATGGGAGGCTGGGGAAAGATAGGGGTGGTGACCAAGGCTACTGGCTGTATGGGGCTTGGTCACCTAGTTCCACTGAGAGCGTATTTGTGTATAAGAGAGGAAGAGTCAAAGTGGATGCAAGTGATTTTTCTGAATAGTTGGAGTGAACTGAAGTTGAAGTAAAATACCACCTCTTCTTTCCATGGACTAATATTATCTGTGGGAGAATGGTTATAAATTGAGACATGTGTGGAATTCACTTCCCCCACTTGCTTTAAGAAAATATGATGAGTCCAAGTCACTTATGTTGGCTCCGTTGGGTATAGATTTAAGCTTTGATGTGATAGAAGAAGAGATGGCTTGTTCTGCAAAAAATCTGCAGTGACAAGGTATTGTATGATCGGGAGGCCTTTACTTAAATAATGAAGTTTGGAATCTTGTTCAGAATGGTATATACTAGAGGAAAATCTGAATCCTAAATTGTTGATGAGGGTTATAAGCAAGAGAGGGGAGGTTGTTGAAGATTTCTGCCACAGGAAACATTTCAGGAAAGCGTTCTACTCATCTGGATTGCAATTAGAAATTTAGAAGGAGGCATGATTAACATTGGCTTCAGCCTTAAATTTTTAGCTACACAACTTTCGACCTTTAGAGATTGTATTCCTTAATTTAGATATGTGTTTGTCTTCTAGAGTTTCTGATTTGAATATTATTATATATACAACTTTGTGAGAAGGGTGATTAGTGCCATGTGATAGAGAAACCACTAAGAGTATTTCTATAACGAAATCATACTAACATATTGCTTCATAACTAATTGTAAACAAGGAGAAGCAGATTATGTAGGCTTATAAAAACATTAGTAAGGTACTAGGTTTCATGAGGACAAACCAAGCTGATGAACAAGATCCAATTACGGTTCAAAACAAATATTCAATTACAAGGCTATAAAGAAAGCAAGTAGAGTTTACCATCCTTGGTACTGTAACCTTACGATCCTAGGTTCATGAATTTGAAAGTGAAGAATTTAAAGTTTGTTGGCTAACACTTGTGTGGAACTTGCTAGGTAAAGTTAATTTGGACGGTTTGAGCAATCATTTGAGGATTGAACAGCCATGAACATCCCAAATTAGGGATCAGTTAGGTAATAGAAATCTTTGAACTAATCCTTAGAGCATGAAATTATGTAAGAAAAACTTTGACTTGAAAAAACTCAGATATGAACTCTTCCTTACTAAGTCTAACATACCAAGAGGGAAAATGAAGTCTTTTTCACTTTTGGGTATCTTCCTTTTCAAATGTGAAGTTTCTCCTGAGTGCAAGTTGTTGTTGGATATTATTTTACTTTCCGTATTTCCTGGTGACCCCTAGTTTCTTGTTGCTTTGTGTCAGGATAAGCTAGTTTCATTTTTTAATTGGGTTTGGAGGGGATATTACTGGTTGTTATTTTCACTAGATTAAATGTCTTCTGTGAATAAAATGTATTCAAGGTGCACATCATTGAGAAATACAGCTGTCATTGTCTGCTAATTATTTTATGGCATCTAACGGCATCTTTTGTTCTCAGCAAATGATCATAACTACGTACTTAGTGAAATGGAATGTAAAACTAATCTTTTTATGGAAAATAGAATAATTTATAAACATGACTACAAATTGAATGAAACCTAGCAGGAAACAAAAAACAGTCAACTAATTTCTAGAAGCATTATTGACAGCATTTGATCAGTGTGGTAAGTTCATATACAAAGATGAGGTTTGATTTCAAGTATCTATGTCATTTGGATCTTCCATGTGCAAATTAGCTTGTTAAACAACTTTTAATGGTTGATTTCATTCTAAATCCTCTTGGATTATTTGCAAGATCAGATGGTAAAATTTACTCTGTGAGAAGGGCAAAAATGAAGAAAATCGAATAAGGTCTAATTACAGTTTAATGTAATTTAGAATTTCCAGTAATTTCCCTCTTGAATGTGCTTGCTTCTAATATATGATCCAAAATTATAGAAGGAACATACTGATGCATATGCAAATATGTAGAAATGAAGCAAGCATATCAAACTTAAAAGATTCCACGGATTACATTTTAAAAAAAAGAATGAAAAGGAAAGGATAACCAATATGAATATCAGGAAATTGTAGTGCCAATGTTTGAAGAGTTCACTACCAAAGACAAATATCATCATAGTGTTTTTTTTCAGTTTAGTTTATGATTATAGTTTTATCATAAGAATTGCAATGAAAATTAAACTTATGACTTGGTGAAATATACATGTGGAATGACTTTCTACTTGAGGCCAGATTCTAAGCATTGCATTTGTTCAGTTTGTTTAAAGGTAGCCTTCATCTATGCTATATAGTGCAATCTAATGGGTCACCTCATGTATTCCCAGCCTAAGAATTGGATTTTGTTCTTTTATTTGAATCAACATTAAAAAGATCTTAAGTATGTGGGAACCTCTTCGAAATAATGGGATGGAGTAATATACCAAGATAATTTGAAAAAACTTAAAGTATTTGATTTCCAAATTAATTTGGTCTTTTTTATGTTCATGCATGCCAACTTAGCTTTTGTTAGGAAGCTTGATTTCTTATGAAGAGCACAGCCTACAAACAGCTTGGGTAACAAAAAACAGAACCTCACTGAGCATAATCAATCTTCAATCATTTTTTATTCTGATCTCAGATCAAGGACTTTTTTTTTTATTTACAATATCCTTTGGATTGAGGAATTTTATTATTTCCTTTTGTTCGCCCATGCTTTATTAGATCATTCCATGTACTCATCAAAAGTTTGAGAACTTAATTTATGCAAAATTTTGAGTATAAAAGTTGTGTATCTGCTGTTAATTTCTCTCAATTTTATGTATTCAAAAGTCCTTTTTAACCCAGTGAAAACAGGACCAAGCATGGCTGATGCTGCCATGGGAAGAATTGCGCAGGGAACCAAAGTTATAGCAGAAGGTGGTTATGAAAAGATATTTCAACAAACTTTTGATGCACTTCCTGAAGAGAAACTTAAGAAGTCATATATTTGTTATCTGTCAACATCTGCTGGACCAGTTATGGGAATTTTGTATCTTTCTACTTCTAAGCTCGCATTTTGTAGTGACAATCCTTTGTCATACAAAGTTGGAGATCAAACTGAATGGAGCTATTATAAGGTAATCCTCATCCTACTGTATTTTCACCACCCTCTGGAATAAAATCATGTTCATTACCATCTAGAACATCATTCCTCTTGGTCCTACTGGTACATCTAGAGAAGTTGGCTATGGAAGGACAGACAGATAACCAGGGATTATTTGTTATTGTTCTTGCAGTGGCGAGTTAGGGATTCACTATTTGCTACTTTGTGTGCATTTGCAGTTGCATGACAATAAATCTGACCATCTACAAATTTGCTAGAACAGAACATATTATCAAGTAACCATAATGTAAAATGAGTTATGCGTTGTTGGCTTTGACTAGTGAAGTTTCTAAAAGTTATTTTTTAATTTAATTCTTTATGATTGCAGTGTCTGTCTTAATGAAAGGCTTTTTTGTGTCCAATTCTTTGTCTATCTTTTTCCCATTCTCGTGCATGCCCCTTCCAACTGCTGATTCTTCTAGCCATAGTTAAGTTCTGTAAAAAACTTTGATTCTTCAGCGTTCTTCTTAGTCCTTGTAGTCATCAGATTTCTTTTCTTTACCTTCATAAGAATACATTTTATCCAAAAAAATATCTCACAATTTGTTATGTATTTCGTCACTTTACAATCAAATAGGTGGTTATTCCTTTGCATCAGCTACGAGCAGTTACTCCTACTACAAGCAGCGCAAACTCTGCAGAAAAATACATTCAAGTTGTCTCAGTTGACAACCACGAATTTTGGTTTATGGGTTTCGTGAACTATGATGGGGCTCTAACCTGTCTTCAGGAAGCATTACATGATGCTCATGACCTCCAACCCTAATGACAGCTTTTGTATCTTGGTTGGCATAACTTATCTGAGGCTGCTGCTTACTATTAGGTGCAGATAATGTTGTGTTGAATCAATGAGCTTCACATCTCCTGTGGCGTGGGAAAAGAGGCACTTGTATACATTTCTCTGGCATAGCTATAAACTTTTCAATGTTAATTATGTCAAGCTCTTATAAATTTTTTTTGCTCCATATGAATGTCAACTAGTACAAATGTTGATTACTATGGTAATCCTGTTCACAAGTATTGAATAGAAGAAATCTTGTGACTATGCTGCACCTGTCTATACTGTTCATATAGAGTACCTGTGCTGTCTGGAGCTCCGTTTGCTGGGATTTTGCCAGTTGTTGCATGGATTCTCCAACTTTTACAGCCTAGCTTGTCAAACAGTTTCTCTTTTAAGGTAGAAAGCTTTAATCACACAAAAGTGCAACCATTGTACAAATGAGGCATGCTGGTCTGAACATCTTTATTCTTTGTTACCCATAAATTTGCATCTAACCAGGCTTTTATATAGAATCCTTAAATTTTTTGTTTCTTATCTCTTTTACCCTGCTTCTCTAACAGTGACTTATTCTGCTATCATCTCAGGCCTAAACAGATGCTCTCAAGGGGAAGGAAGAAAAATTCAAAAGGAACAGATGCTTTGAGAAAAGTCCCAAGCTTTAGCAGAGCACCCCTTTCTAGTCCCCACTACTCTTTTGGAGGTAGGACCAAATCATGCTTGGCATGCTCTCACTCTCACACACAAAAGAAAAGAAGATTTGAGATGCTTTGATTATCATGAAGGTGGACTCATTCCCAATGAACAGGTTGAAGACCCTACTTTCTTGACTGGGACCATGGGTGGGCCATCAGATCAACCCAGGTGACAAGGTGTCAAGCTCTTCTCAATCAAAAGTAGTAGTAATAAAAATAAAATAAAAAGTTACATTAAAAAAAAACATGGAAAAAGGAAGCTAAGGTCTCAAAGTATGTGGTCCATCCATTCAGGCATAGAGAGACAAGCACTGCAAAGGTAATTAATGGAGACAAATGTCTTGGCTTGTCTTTGCTGAATCTCAATCACCCTTTTGTAGAACATTGCTTATTCAATTGACACTGAATGCAGACCTAATGCTTCTGTGTAGGTGGATTAAAAAATATATATATATATATATATATGATGGTCCTGCCTGCCCCAGACAAAACTCAGACCAAAGTCAGGTCAGGTGTGGTCCTCAACCCTAAACCTAATCCTAGTTTTGTTCTTGAATTTATTATTATGCTTATCAGGTCAATCACATTTAAGAGTTTGATTGCATTCTATTTATTAGATTATTATGTCATGGAATCATCAGGGGCATATCCATATATAGAAACTGGTTGTTCTAGGATGCATTGGAATAAAACTAGTAGATATGTATTATATAAAATAAAATAATAGATTGGTGGTTCAAATCTATCATTGACACATATCTAATGGTTTGCATTGTTTGCCTGATGCACATGAAAGAATTAGGGTGTGTATAGATATATATATTAAAATCTCCATCATATTACTCTTCAACTTTTGTGAAAATATTAAAAAAACAAACTACCTTTTGTCTCTGTTTTGCACATCCATGTATGAAAACATCATAACTTTTATCCAGAGTCCCTGTAGTATGGATTTATGCCATGAGGCTTTTTTTTCCTCTAGGGTAAGTTTTCCGCCAACTTCATTCTATATTCTAATGGCATTATTATATTTGTATATAATTATATATACTCATGTCAAGCATGTTTTTGCATATCTAACTTAATATGAATAGTTTATATATATGTACAAAAAAAAATAGTGACAGATTATCTTCTAAAAGTTATTTTTTTCCTAAATATTCTTACAACTATATATATATATATATATATATATATATATATATATATATGTTGCATATGTAAAGTTGTAAAATTTGTAATAACCATATAAGCCCTCTAAAACAACAATTGATTACAAAGATAATCCTACAATGTTATACATAAAATACAGTACATGTTATGCGTTATCAATATCTGACATCTACAGTACTGTAGGGTCAAAAAGAGAAAAGAAAAGGAAAGAAAAAAAAATACAATACATCTACATTGCTGGATCAAATTATACATGACACTTAAATTTTTTTGGGATGATAAAAATCAGTAGCACCAATGAATCTCTCAATGAACCAACTGATATTGTCCCCCCAATGGCAGTGCACAGAAATTAATGTAGGGTTCTGAGGATGCCAAGCCAGCCTGTCCAAATGTTCTCCTACAAATCATATTTGTGTGGCATTGCTTTCCTTCCAATTTCTCTCTCAAACTCACACACTCATACACACCAAACAAGTGCTTACTTAAAAGCACCACTTTCTCCCACCTTTGATAAGTCAGTGTCATGTCTGCATCCTCCCTAACTCACTCATGAGATTACATAAGTGAATGGTTAGGTGAGGACATGTGCTTAGTAGTACCAGGTAAGCATAGATTGGAATCCATAGAAAATTAGTTTATGGCATGGCATGGATTTCCAAAGCTGCCTCCAAACATGCAGCACTTTCATTTGGAGGTCCATTTGCATTTGTCCTCCTCCTCTTGCTCTTCCCTGCCCCATTAAAAGCATAAGCATGCAAAAACACATGGCTGTAAGGAGCCTGAGAAACTTCACTTGCATTCCAACAACCACCATACCATCAAAAACCAATCCATTGATTTCATTTTATGCTTCATGGCTTCACTGTTTCACTCCCCTGCCATTCCATGTGCACATGCATTCCAACCACTTTGCATATATATATATATATATATAACAAAAATATAAAGTTACGCGCTAGAGTTGATATTTTATTTTTCTCCCAATTTAGTAGTTAAGTATATGAATATTTGATTTGATTATAGTTTGTAAAAAAAAAATTTATATGTACATTATGTGCTAAAAAGCCAATTTGATTCGGATAATGGAACTTTAATAATTAATTGTGTTATTTTTTTTTTTAAATTATCCTACGTGTCACAGTGAGCGTGAACTAATGTATAATTTACATATGCTTTCATAGGGGTATTTATGTAAATTTCATCATCTTAAGTGTTTATTTACACAGAAATTTAGGAGAGAATAAAGGTGAATTATAAAATTTCAAAAATGATATCTATAATAATGTTAATTCTAATTTAAATAATAAGAACTAATGTATAATTTACATATGCTTTCATAGGGGTATTTATGTAAATTTCATCATCTTAAGTGTTTATTTACACAGAAATTTAGGAGAGAATAAAGGTGAATTATAAAATTTCAAAAATGATATCTATAATAATGTTAATTCTAATTTAAATAATAATAATAGCAAAGGCCCATGGGCCACTGTTGCAAGGTGGCCTGGTTCTCACGTGCTGGTGAGTCACCACAGTGGGGAAGAGGAGGGTGACAACACAAGGCACGTGCGGTTGAGATGAGCCACGTGCAATAGGGAGCCTTTAGAGGGGTGGGACCCAGTTGGAAATCGACTTGCAACCAACCTAGTTAATTATATACATAAATTTTTCCAACCGAGTGATTACTTAACTTTAATTTTATTTTACTAAATAATTATGAAAAATATTTTGATTTATTTTTTATTATATGAATGATAGTAATTCTTTGTTAATATCTAACATATAATTACTAGCTGAGTGAATAATGCGTCATATATATACTAATAAAAAAAATTAAATATTTTACATAATTAAAAATATGTTGATTTTTCGAGTGTTCACTCGTTGGTGAAACAAAATTGAAGTTTGATAATTATTTTGATTCAAATTGAAATTTGGACCCTAAAATAAGAAAAGACTTAAAAAATTTACTTGGCATATAATATATAGTTTTATAAAAACAAATAATTAAAATTTTCAAAATAATTATATGTTTTGAAATAAAAAAATAAAAAAGAAGAAGAAAAAGAAAAAGGAAGAGGAGCTTAGTTATGGACATGAAGGGGGAGATGATAAGATGGGGAGGGTGGTGGGGCCGGGGGTTAGGAGTGTAATGTAATGAAAGGCGTGGGGTGGTGTCACGGTCACTCCTGTTCACACTCACATGTTGGACAGTAAAAAGTTCCCAAGTTTGTATGGGATTTATTTCACTGGTAACTTTGTTTTTTTTATTCTTTTTAATACAAACATACTAATGCTTCTGTGTGCCTTGTCTTAATCAATATTATTATTATTATTATTATTATTATTATTATTATTATTATTCAACAAAATTAATGTGAGATCCATCTAATTCTTTGATTTCCATACAAAACCCTCAACATTTTTATATTTATAAAAAAAAATTAAATCATTTATTTTTAAATCTAAATTCATACAAAATTATTAAATTGTTCATATTCTTGGTTGCTTACATTGAAGAAGGTGAGCATGAAAGAATCGTGAGCTCTGGTGCATATTATCATAGACTCGGATTTTTCACATCAACATCACGTGTGACACTTGTTCTTCTCACCTTCATCAAATCAGTCTAGTTTTTCATAGTTAGGCAAGAATATGATATTTGGAGACTGAGAGAATGAAAGCTTTGAAGTGGAATGACACTCTTTATTGCAATTTTGCTTGGTTGATTACAAAGACAAGACCCTTTGCTTATTTATAGCTTTCAACCTCTTAAATGGACGGTTTAGATGCATTTGATTCTACGGCCCTTATTCACTCTCTATAGAGTATTCCACACTAATCCATACAGCTCTACAAGGTTACAAGACACTTTGAGAGCATTCTAGAATACTCCACACTCATCCTGAGAACTCCACACCCTTTATGAGTTCTCATGATTTTTTTAATTTACAAGATACAATTTTTCATATTTCGTATTTCATATTTTAATCTACTCTAAAAGTTTTATTAAGTGTGGCAGAGTAACTCTTCACACAATAAGATGCTAGCAACGTCACGCCGGACGTGACAATATGCTCATTTGACCCCTGGTTTGGAGCATATACACCCCAAGCATGAAGGGGCCAAGCTTGTCCCCATGTTAGTGGACTGACACACCGAGCATGAGGGCGAGTTCCTATGTCGGTGAGGTAGAGGCAGTTCTAGTATTATAAAAATTACCAAAATAAATAGTCAAAAAATAATGTAAGTTGAAAATAATAAATATGTAATTTTTCATTATTATTATTATTATTATTATTATTATTATTATTATTATTATTATTATTATTATTATTATTATTATTATTAACGGTAGTAAAAAAAATAGGTTTTTTACTTGAATCCCTTGTAAATATTAGAAATCAGTTGAGTGATCCTATAAAATGATATTTTCTTGACTACTCTTTTAAAAAATTCTCTCAAACCAAATAACCTTTTGAATCCAAACTAATGTTATTTGTATTTCTTAAGAAAACCATTTTTTTAAAATAGTCCTATTTGGTAAAGTGATGTTTTATATATTATTATTATTATTATTATTATTATTATTATTGGTGTTGTTGTTATTATTTATTATTCAACAATATCCAAGAGAAATGAAGAGAGAGAGAGAGAGAGAGTATAGGGAGCACGCCTGTGATTGGGGATGTAGGGGAAGAGGGGGGAAAAGTATCAAGGGTGGCATGTCAAGCCAAACATGGAAGTGACTAATCATGAATCCAAATAAATAAATAAATAAATAAATAAATAAATAAATAAAATTAAAGAATTTTTAAAAATAAATATTTAAAAAAGGGGGTTTTAGAACAGTGCAACTTCTCCCACCATACCGTCCCACCTAAATCCTCAAATTTTTTTTATTTTTTTTAATTTTTTTTTGAAAATACATGTATATATAAAAATATACTGTAAGTTGGCATGCAATGACATAGTGACACCTTTCTAGTGTAAACAGTGTTGAAGAAGAATCACCCAAAAAAAGTAGCTTTATTTGGTCCACAAACTCCATGCCTCCTCCCATACCTTTGGCTTTCTCATGGAGACCTAGCTACCTCTACCATTATAGTAGGTTTATCACAAACCCTAAAAGATTTCTCTTTTTTTTTATTATTTTTTAAACACTAAAACATCGAATATTTGATTTTATTATTCGAAGCAGTAAAACATTTGATTCGCATGTGAGATATCGAATATTTCATTTTTCCTCTTATACATGATTGAAATTTTATAATTAAAATTTGTACAATTTTATCCACTTAATTCATAATAAAAAATCATTATTTTTTTCTCTAAATTTTGTATATTTTAAAAGATAAAAATAAAATAACTGATTTCGGAATTAAGAAAAAATTGATTTAAATAGGTAATAAATATGTTTTAAAAATGTTCATGATCTTTGTCTGTCTTACTCTATTATGATTAGAAAAACATCTAGTTGTTGTGATTGTGTATTTATCTCAGAAACCCTATAATAATTATAATTACAAAAATCTTATTTGAATAATATGTTTATAGGATTAGTATCTAAAATGTCAACCCACACAGTATAATACATATTGATTTCTTTTTTTTGCATGGTATTTAATAAATATTTTTATTTGTATATTTTTTTTCCAATCAATGTGCATGGTTTTCTCCATAATATATATATATATATATATAAGACAAAAGCATAATGTCTTTCTTGACAATGTCTTCAGCATAAAATCAAATGTTAACTAAATTAAATAGTAATTGATTTAGGAATGATTTATACTTTTATATAAATGAAACCTTAGGGGTATATGTATAAAAAACCCAAAATTAGCTTTTCATATTCACTCACTCTGAATGCACTTGTCCATAAGATCTTCATATCATTGAGGCTGAGAAAGTTATTACTTCAATGATATCATGTCTCTTCTTATATTACATTAATATAAAGTTATTACTTCAATGATATAATGTCTCTCCTTATATTACATTATATTTCAATAGATTAATTAATTGAGTTCCAATAGCTTTTTGCATTTTCACCCTTGTTTACAAATACACCCTTGGAAAGGTTTATATCATTACACAATGATATCTTAGTCTATTGACAGCAGATCTTTCACATAGAGTGTTTATATCTTTACAAAAAAAAAAAAGATCTTTTCAAATCTTAACTCATGCAAAGTGAGAGTACAGATGTGTTGAGATAGTAATTTCATGCCAATGCGTTCTCTTGATATGGTTTGTTCATACGTTGTCAAAACAAAAAAATTATTGTGAAAATTATTGGAAAAAGCTATTAATCTCAGTTCGACAATCCCTAAATCATAAAAAAAAAATTATTTTGTTCAGGAACTTTCTAGAAATGTTTGTTAGATTTTGGGGCTAGAAGGTTTTAAAAAGAAAGACATGTTTTAGCTCTTCCAACTAGCCATATTATTGTCACGTTATCTCTAATATTACTATTTTATATGTTATTTTAATTTTTTTTTAAAACGCTATTAAAATATCATCTCATGATCATCTTAGTATTTACAAACCCAAATTTGGACAAATTGGCCAAACCCAACATTTTAAAAAATCTAGAGGCCGAGCCAAATATTTAGACAAAATTCAAAAATGAAAAACAATATTTATATAATTTGAGAGTAAAAACAAATACATAAAAAATAAATCAAGATAAAATTAATTTTTAAAAAATGAAAATAATCACATAAATATATGCACAAGAAAATTTAGTATTTTAAACCGATAAGAGGGTAAATATGATTTTTTTTTTAATAACTTTAAATCATGATTATAGGCTTTTATGAGGTTATATATGCAAAAGTTTCTATTATTTATTATTTTTTATATAATAAAATGTTCCCCATAACGTTGTGTCTTGATAAGATATAATATATATATATATATATATATAAATGAATTATATATACTAAAAAGAAGGAAATATAATTATTGTTTGTCATTATTGCTTTTGTTGTCATCTTTGTTTGTTTCTATAAATCAGTTTCATCCTAATTTTGGCATTTTCCTTCCTTCCAATTTCCAAGATCCAATCCCTCCATCATTTTAGCTTTTTTAGTTTTTAGAGTTTTAATTTTTTTCCCCCTAAATATTTATTTATTTGTATATAATTGCATTGAAAACTAGACTTTTTTAAGTCTAATAAGGAATGACTGCAGGTAATTAAAAGTTTTAAAGTAAAATTCCAATATTATTTTTACAAACTTTTAATAATAAACGGATATATCTTAAAATTGTAGGAAATTTTATTAATTTATAATTAAAATATGAATCTTAGATTAGGAGTGTAATAATTTTGAAATTTATAATTAAAGAGAACAGAGAGGAAAATTGAAATTCTAATAATTCATTTGACATAGAACCTGGAATTGATTAAGCATAAAATTGAAATATTTTGATACTTTAATTTATTACTTTAAATATTTAAAAAATTAGTTGAGATGGTTTGATATATTGATTTATTATAATAAAAAACTATCTCAAATTTGAAAATTGTTATTAAAAAAAGTATGGCTTTAAAATTAATAACAATGCATTCAAAATTAAGCAATTGTTTTAGCATCTTTATATAATTCTGCAGTAAAATTTAAAGCGCATGAATGTTTTAACCCAAAACTTTTTTAGGATTTAAAATATTATTTTATAAATTAATTAATATTTACTAGAGAAAAAAAAAAGAAAAAAGAATTAAGAGCATATGTTTAGATAACAAAAGATCACACTTTAATTCATATCCACTTAATGCCGTTCCTTTTTTAAGCACTATAAAGTGATTGCACTTTGGTTGACTATAAAATGTTTTGAATTCCAAATGTTTATAATTAGACCTTTTTATTTATTTCTTCCCAAAATACATTTTTTTAATATTTATTTTTTACAAAAGGGTATATAGGTAAAATTTTATTTATTTATTTATTTATTTTTCACAAGTAGAAAGTCAATGCCTCCTCCACCGGCACTCATTTTATGTGAGCAAAAATTTAAACTTATTTTTTTAATGCTTTTTATGCTTCAAATTTATTTATAAAATTGACCAAATTTTTATATGTTGAAATTGTGTAATTATGTGCATATGTTGTGTTTTCCAAGGCATATGTTATGGCAAATGATTGACATTGGTCCAAGTGAACACTTGATTGGGTTGGAGAAAAAGTTATTTGAGGAATTGGACCAATTCCCCAATCCATTTCTTTACTCCTTCAAATTGCTTGGAATAAGTTAACACAAATGATGGAGAATCTTGGCCAATGCTACTCACTGATCTTCCTTCTGTAACAGGGATATTTTCGTAATTTTGTAATTTATAAACATAATGATAATAATAATAATAATAATAATAATAATAATAATAATTGTTGTTATTATTATAATAATAATCATAAATGGAGAATAATAATAATAATAATAATAATAATAAATGGATAAATTACATTAAAAATACCCTTGAAATTACTCAAGATTATTGTTATATTTTTGAGAAATTGAATGTTGCGATCCTTAGCTTCACGATTTCATCGAGTTTTATGTCATTTTTAATAATTTACTTGACAAAATCCACAAGATAATTTTTTAACGTGAATTCATCTATGGTCGCAATAAATAATTTATTATATCCACCAAATATAATAATAATAATAATAATAAACCCTCGGTAAATTATATCTATGGTCACAAACAATTTTGGTTTATAACATTGTGTCATTAGTTCAGCTGAGCTCAAATTGATAAATGTTGATGGGGGAGAAGACATTGAGAGAACGTGGCTTCAACATGGAGATGAATGTCAATTCATACGAACTTACATTTGAGATGAATGTCATCAGAAATAGCCAATTTTGGTTAATAACAGGCATTGGAGTGAAGTTTTAACAGTTTTATGTAAAAAATAATAAAAAGATTTTTAGCGATAGCATTATAAATCCAAAAATTTTTATCATGGTCATGGGTGTAATTTGCCCAAACCAACCCATGTGTCTCCTAAACAACTTCACTTAAATATATTTTTACATGATTTCATATTAATTTGTATATTTACATATTTTAGTTCTTTTTAAGCTACTAAATTGCTTTTATATTTATTTTTTAAAAATAAAGAAAGAGAGAGAGAGAGAGAGAGAGAGAGAGAGAGAATCAATGACCCTGTACAAGTGTTATTGGATTAAGAGTAGTTCAAACATGGAAGTGACCTTGGCCAACATCACACACAGTGTTCTTGACAAGGATAGTCTCGTCATTTCAGATTTGACCCCTGGTTATTATCCAATTTTCTAAAACTTAAATCCAAAATTTATACTTATTCATTTACAAACACACACACACATATATATATATATAGATATTAATATACTTTATAAAATAAATAAATAAATAAATAAATAAATAAAAAGAGTGTATTAGCTTTTTGAGACAGGTTTGTATTGAATGCATGTTGACGCGTTCACATCGTCACGCATGTCGGAGACTGAACTCACGTATCTTCAATGTTACTTATTTAATGAAATCCCAACTTCCCCCTCCTACCCTTTTTCTCTTTCCAATTTTACCATTTTTTTCAACATTTTGTTTTTAAATTTTCTTTAATTTTCGTTTTTCCTCTCCTCCTTCTTCTTCTTAATGTTATTTAGGTCATGTTTAAGTGCCACTAAATTTCACAAAAATAATGATAATTTTTATAAAATTTAATATTATATAAAAAATTATAATAAAGGTTGTTCGGATTTTTTTTATAGTATAAAATTACTATAGAATTATATAATTCTATAGTAATTTTGTAAAGAGGTGTGAACCAAATTTTTTTTTTGCCTTTTGTTTTTTAGGCTGGTTTTTTTAAATTTTTATAAAATTAAATTTTTATAAAAAAAAAAATTTGTGCATATCCAAACACCATTCCGTATGAATTTTTCCTCTAATAAATTCTACATAAATCTTATGGAATAAATTTTTTATAGAAAATTTATTATCCATCCAAACAGACCCTTAATTATCACTTTAATTTATGTGTATAGTAACAAAGTAACCGTCATCAAATAGAGTTTATCCATGCTTACCAATCAAAACTTTTTCATTTCTTTAAAATACTGAAACCCTTTATGTTTAAATACATTTTAAATTATGGTTTGCTCTATTATTATACATATATATCATTCTCTCTTAAGAACTCCATTTGCTAAATAAACTATTAATTAATATATTAAACACAACCTTGTATAAGACATGATTTCAATTTTCAAGTTAAAATATTTTGGGCGTGTTAAACCAATACTTCCATATATCTTGCACTAATGTTTTTCTATATTAATTAATTTTCATAATTGATATAGTTTTCAATAATTACATGCGCAGCATAAAAAGTTATACTTATGTTGCTAAATCAGATCTTATGAATTTATCACACTAGTGTTTTATCAAAATGTTTTACGCCATATTTTTCATAATATATATACAATATCTAGGTATTTAAATATAGGGACATTTACAATAGCCATTAGATTTACATCTAACGGTTACAATTCATTTATGTACATTAATAAAACAGTGTGTAACAATACTCAATAATGCAAAACATTAAGAAAATATACATAATACTACATGATCATAATCCAACAACTCTCAATTAACATTCCTAGTAAACAGTGATATAAGAATTTACCTAGATGATTTACTGCTATATATATATATATATATATATGCATAGCCATATAAAACCATGATTTTATTTCGATATAAGTAGTATTATGTATATTGAAATAAAATTATGGTTTTATATGGTTATGCATGTATAAAACATTTAAAATTGATTCTAAAATAATTTATTTTGGTTTAATGGATTTATTGAACCTATCTAATTAATCTTAGGGAACTAAATTAATTTAAATAAAAGATAATAACAAAATTGATAGATAATTATCAATTTTAAAGATCAAATATGGTGTAAATTTAGTGTGGAAAAATATACCCTTAACTTGACCAAAGTTGCATTAATCTCTCTTTTTTAATGAGTATATATATATATCTATTAATTAATTATTTTATTACAAGTTTTATTTGAAGGGAGATAAATAATGAAATTATTTTTTAAAAGTAATTATTTGTAGTTGAAGAACTCCCATTGATTTTTATTTAAAGTGCTTTTGATAAATGAAAATTTTATTAAAAAAATATAGCTTAATGTATGTGGATGTAATTTGATATATTTTATAAAACAATAATTTAATAAAGGCATCTTGGATGGGAGCTAAACATGTTAACAAATTAAATGTTAAAATTAAGAAAAAGACAAACTTAGGGAGTAGATTATGCTTCAAAAGCAAGGAAAAAGGTTAAATTGATGAATAAGCTAGCTAGAGGACATATGACTTTTTTTTATTATTTTTTGACCATATATATATATATATATATATATATATATATATATATATATATATATAGTTCATATTTTAGGAATATAAATGCTTATTACCAACCATTAAGTTTTGACATTAGGTAACAAATGATTGCAGCTTGAGTTCATCATATATATATATATATATATATATATGTTACTTGCACAAGCATATACCAAAATTATTTTCTTTATAAATTAAAAAAATATATTCTATCAATATTTATGACTAATAAACATTGGTTTCAATATTTTTTTTTTTTAGAATATTGGAATTAAGGTTTTCACTTTATAAATGCAAATAACTCAATTGGTATTGTGGTTCACTGCTAGTGTTAAACAAAGACATGTTATCAATGTTCAGACAAACCTCTTTATTATTATTATTATTATTATTATTATTATTATTATTATTATTTAGTTGTTAGAATATATACCAAATAAAGGGATAAGAGGTCTTAAACACAACTAGAGCGGTGATTTGTTACATTCCCCCAATTTTCTTAATTAATAATAAAAAAAACTTCTCCTAATCATGTAAAGCGGTGACTCAAATATATATATATATATATATATATATATATATATATATATATATATATATATATAATTGACCAATAGACGACAAAAGCCTTTCACTTAAGGGATGTCAAAGACGTGCATAAATGTGAAACAAGTTCAATAAACATTTGTATCCTCATTTTGAATGAGATATTAAATTTGATCTTGAGTCATCCTCAAAATGAATATCCTACGCAAAAGACTAATTAGTACCAATAGATCAAAAAACTGTTGGTGTGATTTTAATTTTTTATGAACCGAAAAAAAAAGTTAATCTCTCATCCCTCAAAATCATTCAATAAAAAATCCTTAACCAAAATCATTCAATAAAAATAAACACTTGCTTAAAAATAAATCATTAAACTAACTCTCTTTTTTTTTTTGTTATTATTATATTATTTTTTTTATAAATACAAAGAAATCGCATCAGAGACATGCACAAACAAACAATTAATAACTTAATTCATATGTGCTATGAGCTGAAATTCAAAATTATTTTTTCAACAAATACACAAACACCCTACGCAAAACACCCACTGCCAACATGATTATTTCCATAAAACAACTCCAATCTCCACTTAACCTAAAATTTCCCCCATTTCTTTTGACCATTCACTAATACCCAAAACAGTATCACATACTTATTATATATATATATATATATATATATACACACACACACCACACACACAAACACACATTTTTATTTTTGTAAAAATATAAATATAAATATAAATATAAATATAAATAAAATAAATAATTAAATAAATAATTAAAAAGCCCCCACACACACACTCACTCTCACACCAGCCAGTGTAAGTGTATAGTGCCAAAGGTTAAGTAGTGGGGGTGAAACTTCAAAGGCATGTTTAGCCACTGTTTCCTAAGGTCCACATCTCTCTCTCTCTCAACTAAGAACTAAAGAAGTAAGAAGAAGTAAGAAGAAGTAAGAATGGAGTTGGATGAGCCGGAGGAGGAGCTGGCGGCGCTGGCCAAGCCGGTGGCGGTGGTGGGAGGAGGGGAAGCAACAAAGAGACCAGGAGCGGGCACCGGAAAGTACAGAGAGTGCTTGAAGAACCACGCCGTTAGCATCGGAGGCCACGCCGTCGACGGCTGCGGCGAGTTCATGCCCGCCGGAGAGGAGGGGTCAGTGGAAGCCCTCCGCTGCGCGGCCTGTGGCTGCCACCGTAACTTCCACCGCAAGGATTCCCCCGGGGCCGCGGCCGGCGACGACCCTTCCCCTTTCTCCCCTTACTACCGCACTCCCGCCGGCTATCTCCACCACCACCACCACCACCACCTCCCCCCTCCCCGCCCTCTTGCACTCCCGTCGACCTCCCAAGAGGAAGGCACCAACCCCATGGCCGGCGCCGCCGGTGCCTCCTCCTCCGGCAAGAAACGGTTCAGAACAAAGTTCACTGTGGAGCAGAAGGAGAAGATGCTGGCCTTCGCCGAGCGGCTCGGGTGGCGCATTCAGAAGCACGACGAAGCCGCAGTCCAAGACTTCTGCAACGAGACCTCCGTCAAACGCCATGTTCTCAAGGTCTGGATGCACAACAACAAGCACACTCTTGGCAAAAAACCCTAGTTAGCTCTTCTCCTTCTCCTTCTCTCTTTCTCTCTCTCCTACTTATATATTTTAGGGTTAGGGTTAGGGTTAGGGCTTCTTTTGTTTATTTTTATTTTTATTTTTTAAGTTTTTTTATTAGAAGAAGAAGAAGAAGAAGAACAACTGCACATCATCATCATCATCATCATCATCATGATCTGCATCTCATCTCATTCTCTTTCCTCTTTGTACTGTTTGATTACTCACCATTGTTTCCTTCTTCTTCTTCTTCTTTGAGTCCATGCTTATCTTCTCAATTCTAAACCATTTCAAAACTCTCTCTTTATATATATTATACATACATACACAAACATATACATATACATTTATATAAATAGATTTATATTTAAAGATAGGTAAATATATGAATGTATATATATATAGATATATATGTAGGTATATGTGTGTGTAATATGGGGAAGGGTTATATATGGAAGAGAGAAGTTAGATGGGTTGCATTTATGGGAACATCATTCCAAATCGCTGGTAAACATAAAACCGGCATTAATAGTGGAGATGAGGAGTTCAAAGAGAGAGAAAGTGGAGGAGAATAAGGAAGGGAGGAAGAATGAAGGGGGAGTGTTTGGAAGGGACTGTGGGTGTAGGATAAGAGAAAGGGGAGTGAGCGAGGAGAAGGACCGCTTAAGTCAAAATAATAAATCAATATTAAATCAATAAATCAATAAAATTATTATTATTATTTTTTTTAAAAAAAAAAAAAAAAGAGGAAAAAATGAAGAGAGGGAGGGGGTGAGGGGGTGGAAGTGGGTGACAGGCTGATGGATCCAAGGCCACTGATGAAGAAGGGGACCAGTGAGGGGGAAAAAGTTGGTCACCTGCAAAAGTCACCCAGTTGAAGTTACCTTGCTATTCAGTATGTGGGTCCCACCACCACCTTACTACATATGTGTGCTAATGAATCATGTTTTTAACCCCCTTATTTATCCTCTTACTTTTTCTTCTTCTTTTTTTTTTTTTCTTTTATTCTTACCCCCTCTTATATCTATATACCATCAATGGTTGGAAAATAAATAAATAAATAAAATAAACCTTAAAATTAAAAAATTAATACAAAAATTTAAACAAGGCAATGTATTTTTTTTTTTATTTGAATTGGATGGTGACATGGAGTGTTTTTGGTACATAAATGGCCATGCTAACTTAATGAGTTAAAATGAATAAATCTACCCAATTCATCAATTAAAATGATAGGATGTAATCTTATTGTAATATGAGAGTCTATTTGTAAACTCAACTCAAGTTGAGATGAATTTGTTTTTCTTATTTTGAAATATGAGAATGAGTAGTTTACAAATTGCAATGACTTGAGAGTTGTGTTGATCTTTGACTTGAACTTGATTTTTAATATGCATATAGCTATGTAGTTTACATAATGCAAATGATCTTTAATTCTTTACTGATGTCAAATGATGAAGTTTAAGCTTAAGAGTTTCCATTTTGAGATATAAGTAAAAGTTAAAAAGTTGTTAGAGTGCAAGAGGCTTTGATCATAATGAAGAAAAGATATTCTCATCCAATTTTTTTTCCAGAAGCATCGGAGTGGATTCTCATCCTATGCAAATGTTCTTTTCACGAATGGAATATGTTTTTGACCCGACACTCGTATGTAGCCTAAAAAGATACACATGAGTTGAAATGCAACATTTAAGTTTAGCGTGTGATATAAAATTCAGTGATTCCCAATGCCAAGCTACTACTACTTGATAATGAAAGGACATCTAAAACTCTTGCTACCGAATAGATTAATTAATTTACTAACTTCAATATTAGTTAATTTCAAAACAATGAAAAAAAAAAAAAAAGTTATTCATGTATTCTGTTTAAACTTCTTTTACCAGAACAAAAGATTAAAAAAATAAAGGGTGGTTGATGTAGAACAAGAAAACATAAGGTTGTTGAAGAAGTAGATGAAATTAAAGTAGTTTCCCCACTAGAAACAAGAATGATTGGTTTGATAAAGAAGTGCAAGTATTGCTTCCCAAATGGTTGTAATTTATGCTATATTCTGTTGCCCACCCAACAGGAAGCATGTCTAGCCTAAGATTGAACTGTCTGGTTAGCTACAAGCTCTATCTCAAAGTTTAGGTTGAACAACTTACATACATATATATATATATATATATATATATATATATATATATATATATATATATATATATATATATAGGGGTGACATGAAACCCTAATGAGTCTAATCCAAAAGGTTGTGGGTGCATGGCTTGTGACACATCACATATGGCTTTGTGGGTGCATGCTTGTCCTTGTTGGGTGAGCATGGACACAAAAGAAAGTGTGGTCCTAGATGTGAGATCCTCTTGTTGGCTAAACTTTAGTCCTTAGCCTTACTCAAGTGATGATAAGAATGTCTTTGTGTAGTTTTATTCTCTTAAAGATAATATGAATATTTTGTTTATTTTATAAAATTGCTATGTGTTTGAAATTAATTGTATATAGTAAGAGTGTATTTATTTGGGTTGAGTTTGATCTGCATCAATTACTTTGAGTCTTAGGAGAATTTGACTTAAGTGGTTTAGGGTTTATATAAAATGCTTTTTATTAGTGAGGTGTATAATGACTGAATTTTGTAAAAATTTAATTGTTTTAATAAATATATTTATATTTTTTTGTATATTTTTTTATTGTAAAATTTTTTTTGTGATTTTTTAGCTCTCAAAAATAGGGGAGTAATTTCTTATGTATGTGAATATATTGTAAAATCAGTAGCTTTTAATAATTACTACTTGTCATAAATGTATAAAATGAATTAGAGAACTATATTTTGAAATATATATATATATATATATATATATATATATATATATATATATATATATATACTTTTTATCTAATTTTGATATCACATTTATACTATATGTGAAAAAAATCAGTATTTCATTTGATGGTATTGGCTTAAATCAACGATATTAATATAAAATTTAACTATATTTTATCATAGAATTAAATATGAAATCCTAACTATTTTAAAAATTACAAAACATTTCCATAAATTTATCGTCATTATGTTTTGACGAAAGTTTAATTATTGGCTATCAACCCCCTATCACTTCATAGTGATGTATTTACGCGTAATTTATCTAATTTTTTGATTTTTTTTATAAAACAATACTAAAAGAAAAAAAGATTTATTCATTGATGCAAAATAATTCGGACAAAGTGTTGTTGTTTCATTTATTAATAAAAGTTGATTAGTGAAAAGATAATTATTCCAAAAGTATAACTATAAGAAAAGACCAAGAAAAAGGGCAAAAGCGAGCATGTTGAATAGTGGCAAATATGAACATCTTATGATTCATGTTTGAAATTTAGAGTGGTCCAATTCATGATGTAATTGAAGTAATGCCTCATGAACTATTCTAACAATTGCCTTGAATCATTTATTTGCTTCTTTCCCCCATTTTATCTGCTTTCCTTTTATTACCCTTTTTTTTTCATCTTTTATTTTTCTTTTTAAAGGTTAATTCTCACCAAAGTTCTATTAGTGATAAATCTCAACCAACAATATTTGGAAATATTGTGACTTTAACTAAAGATGGTATGTAAAACTCAACATCATAACATGTAAATAATTGACAAAGATGGGTTCATTAATACAAGATTACATTATTAATGAGAATAAGATTTGTGACATGATTGAATATATTACAACGACTCATCGAGGATTAGAATCTTATTTTTTTTTTATCAGTCCATAATTTAAACTAAAAGATAATAATTCTTTTTAAGTTGGCCAAACGAAACTATTGCAAGTGTTTTTTAAGTAGTGTTTGTTTGAAGAGTTTTAGAATTACTTGTAACTTGAGTTACTAGGTTTTTGAAAATCCAATGTTTGTTTCACAGGATTTTAAAAACTCATGTAACTCGAATTACATCCAATAAGAAATTTGGTTTTACGTCCAAATTTGTCGTAAAACGAAATCCCTTATCTTTTTACTCCCTCACATATGATCTATATGTGACAAACTAAAGAAAAACAAATATTATTAAACATTTATGAATAGTAAAAAACTTATAAATTTTAATAATAAATTTAATAATTTATTTAATAATTAAAATATATTAAATAACTTGTTAAAATTAGATAAAAATCTTAGAAATGCACTTTTTGTGAGGTTAATAATTAAATTCAAAATTTTAAAATATAATAAAATTTTAATAAATTTATAATGAATTTAAATTTAATTGTAAAGTAATTAATATGCACTTAAAATTATTAAAACAATATTAAATATTATAATATAGTATTTTCAGATACATCTAACCAAACACTAGATTTGACTTCACTGAATTTTAAAATTCAGGTATTTCCAGTTACACTGTAATTAAAAATCCACTGTATTTAGAATTACATTCAACCAAACACCACCTTAGTGAATATATAAATAAATCATATTAAATATTTTTAAAAACAAAAATTAAAATTAATTGAAAAAAATATATTCATTTGGTATATCTTTTGAAAAAATATTATCTTTTTTCTGCCAATAATTTATAATTAGAAAAAGGATTTAAATAATTTTTTTACTTGATAAAAAACAAAAACAAAACTTTATATTTTTAATAAAAATAACATTTTATTGAAATATGATTTTAGTTAAGCATATATGAACATATTGTACAAGGAAATACAATCAAGAAATTCTTTGTATTTTTTTTGTCTAGCTTAGAGTACAAGATATGCATTTGGACCCTAATCGATGGAGTACAAGAAATTCTTTCTACATATATCTATAATTTTTTATTTCAATAACTGAGAAACCTTAATCCATGGCTTTTCTTAAAACAAAAGTCATAGAATCCCTTCCTCCATCCCTCTTGTGCTACCAAATCACAGTGAAGGCCTGTATGAAATTTTGCAGGGAAAGTAATTGGATATAAAGTTTTTGCAAGGAAAACTTTTACATGCAATTACTTTTTCTGCAAAATAATGTTACAATGTTTGGTGCATTTAATAAAAATTGTAATTGAATTGTATGTAAACTTGATTCCTTTGTTTGGTATGAATGCATTTTCGATGTAAAGTTAAATTTATTCTCATTTTAGTCCTTAGTTATTGTAGTTACTAAAACTGGATTTTTAATAAACCACAATGATGTTACTAAGTTAGTACAAATAATAATAAACCTTTTCTTCATAAATTTTCAAATGGGGTTTTTATGTTTTTAGTAATTAAGAAAATATGGCTTTCAACCACCATGTGTTCCTAAATTTTTGCCCATCATACAATTTTGTTTGTTTTAATTCCTACATCTATTGTCATTATTGATATTATCCAACAAACATTTATGAGGCATTTCATATGAACAATCACACCTTAAATAGTTCAAAGTATTGCTAGATTTTTATAATCCAAACTCAAAAGTAAAACAAAGTCTAGACATATTGTTTTTAATAATCCAAAACATAAACATGCCCATATAACAACCAAAGAATCAAAATCAAATTGAACATCTATTACTAAAAACTAGTATGCCCTACAAAGCCAATTTTAGTTATTATTAATAATAAAATAGTTTTATTTCATTGCATGCATAATTATGGGTATTGTGTTAATTCATATTTGATGATATATTATTATGGGCTTGCATTGTATAGATTTCAAATTAATGATAGAGATCATTAAAGTGAGACTGATTATCTATGTTCCTTGCAATCCAAAATAGTTCACAACCTATGAGATGAAATATGATTTTGTATTCATTATTGGTTGTCACATGTTGTACTACTATATGTGATAGAGTAGTATGTCTCAGCCACTAGAGTAGAGACTCTTAGTAACATTGTGGATATTTGTAGTTGACAAATATTGAACTGGACTATACAGAACTTTTAGACCAAACACTGTCATAGAACAAAAGAGTTATTCTGTTACAGAAAGTCCTTATTACCTGAGGATGTTATTAAATCTTATGTATAAATTATATTACTTTGATAGTGTCAACTGGTGATGCTAATTACAGGCTATATACAGACACGTTGGGTTATATAATAAATACATGAAGGTTTGTAGTCATCCAAGATGGGATCTATCACTCTTATTGTAAGAGAGAATATTCTAGATTGTGTTTCTTATGTATTGGACAAAAATCCGGCCGGTTAATTTTTTGAAAGTATTTTCTTATATATAAATATATTATTATATAAATTTTTTGAAAATTGTTTTATGTCCAATAGTATAAGAAAACACACATATATGTGGGGATCGACAGTGCCATTGGTAGTCTAATCATAACCACTTATATGGAATATTTATTGATAGAGGGACTAATATGTAAAATATTATATTGGGGTCTCACATATGAATATCTCTAATCTTTGGATTAAATTGCAATTTGTTGATGGACATGATTGTAATTATTAAAATTAGTATGGACTAAGTGATCCCAAACAGGTCCCACGCTACATGTTCTAGCCTTATCCGGATATAAACTCCCTATAAATATGTGATATGAGATTAGGGTTTTTCAATTGAATGAATTCTCATTGCGCCGAGAAAAAGAAGCCATCACTTCTTCCGGATCAAGGGAACATTGCGTATGCTCATTGGAGGAGGTTGCACTTGTGAAATCTCTGTGAGGTAACCTTGATCTTTCACATATATTCATGTATTCATGTGATTGATCCTTGATGATGATCAATTGTTGATTAAATATCAATTAATTGTAATTGATATTTATTATTTGATTAGAACAATTTTTCCTAACCTAATTTGATTAGATTGATCATTACCAACAATTACATCATCTAATCTCACTCTTTCTCTTTCTCATCTTATCCGGTCAACATAAATTTGATTCAATCAGAGAGAGATTCTCCAACAAAAATATTATTCAAACAAAACAGCTATTTCACATTAAAACACTTAACCAAAATTCAAATCAAACAAAAGTGAGGAAAAAAATTATCAGAAATGCTCCAATTGAGAAGAAGCGACAACTCTTTGTTGTATTGGGAAACAAACTTACGTTAAAGTTTTTGCAAAAAAAGAAGAAACAAGGAAAAGCTTTTATATAATAAAAATGTAGTACAGTAATTTCACAATGACCAAACTTTCCTACCTAATGGTGCAATTACTTTCACACCACTCCCCTTGTGAATCACTTTCTCTAGTCAAAGGGAAAGTGAGGGCAAAGAGACCATTTATTTTTAGAAACCAAATAGGTTAAAATGATTCACCCCTTTTACTATGCATGGAAAGTTGTTATTTTACATCATATCAAATGGGCCCTGAGATGAATTTGTCACGTCCCGTTCTGCGAGATTAGCACGAGATAACCCAAGGAGAGACACCCACGTTACTCGACCCTCGAGTCCCCGCAAGCTAACAAACACCTAGGATGAAGCAGATCTGAACAGAGTTCATAAGTTCAAAACATATATACAAAATATGGAGCACAAGAGGAAACAACCAAATCACAACCTGATAATAGAGTTGAATGAAACATGCTCATCATAATTACAACAAGGTTTCCAAGTAATTAGACAAGCATACAAACAATGCATAAAGTGTGACAAATACACTAGTGGATCCATATCTTTATACAATGCAACATATTCAGAAAGAAACATACATAGGACTAGGAATAAGGAAGATAGCTAGAAGAATGCTAAAGCCTGGAATTGAGGGATGGAATGAGTAACCAGAGTCACTCAGTGAATGGGTTAGCATAATTCTAATAGAGTGTACAAAGTAATCGGTAAAACGTTAAAGTTAGGCTTTTATGGTAATATATATAGAGTAGAACATTTCAACATATATAATTACATCTATATATAAATGTATAAGAATACTATAGATAGCATAAAAGAACCATTTTTCACTTAAATGAGGTTTCATCATTCATAACTCATGAATGGCATAATATGAGTTTTAAAACAATAAAACATAATACTTGTCATCAAATCAATTTGCTTTTCTCAAACACGAAGTTTGCATCTCTTGCAATTGAATAATGGTCTGGAAACCTCTCTAAACTCTAGCCGTGGCCGCAGCTAAATTTAGAGTCGTTGAGGTGCTTTTGTCATTGGCGTTGACCCACCGAGTGCGTGTGGTGACTCTAAACTCTCGATGTTCATCTAATCAGGGCTCTTTGTGCCACCTCTAAAGGCTGGCCATGGAGAACCCCTACTGCAGCAAGCGGGTTACAACTCCGTCATCAACCAAACCACAAAAAAAGTGTATCAATAATGCAATCTATGTAAATCATCTCACATGGTTCTTATCCAGGATAAATATTCCCATATCAGAGAATGAATATCATTACCAAATAAACCAAACCCAAAAGTGTAGCATGTGCATAAAGTTTGACAATTCAATTCAACCCAAAATACCACCATAACCATAAGCATTTTCATCAAGCATTAAGAGTTTTGCTTATAAAATAGAAAGTATAGAAGTTCCTTCCAAACCGATCAAATCATCAGTTAAATATGATAACACAAAAAATGTCTTTTAAATCAAAGCATAAACATAATTAGTTAGTGTTATATTAGAAATGTGCAATCACATAATTTACTCACAACTTTGGAGATCAATTCCTCAACGATGTTACTCCACCGCAGGCTCCTTGCCTCAAGCCGAGCTCTCACCACCTATCATCAACACATGCCACAAGGGTTCAAAATCAAAAGGAAAACACAAGTAGAAATGCATGTTTGAACTTCTTCAAGCAACATGCCATGAAACTCTAACAAGGCTTGGGCGTGGCTTGAAGAGCTCTAAGGGTTTCAAAGAAACTTCATGGAGATAAACTTCTATAATAACTATGAGCGTAGAGGTTTTATAAACGATTTGTTGGTGTTACAGTAGTATGCTACTGTACCCCCGATTTCAAGGATGATGGTTACTCAAGATTTCAACAATATGCAAAAAAGATCATGCTTCACAACATTCTACACATCAAACAAGAAGACATTGCAAGGTTAAAGGTCCAAAAACCATCATTCACCATAAGCCCTAAATTAACTCAATCAAGAATAAGAACAATAACATGGTGAAAGATGAGGACGAAAGAAGCCATAACCTTGAATGAATCTTCAACCAATAGTGGAGATGGAGGTCAAGCAAGGACTCCTTCTCCTCCAAGGGTAGAGGGTAGAGGGTAGAATGAGAGCAAAGGGGAGAAGAAGAACAAGAAATATCAAGGAGAAATTAGCGCTCAAGTCTAAGACCAAAAATACCCTTGAAGTACACAACCAAGTACACAACTATGTAACTCCTCGTCTGCCATTATATCTTTCTGAATGAAGCAAGAATCTTTCATCCCGAGAGATACACAACCAAGTACATGGCCATGTAACTTCTCGTCTGCCTCTGTATTTCTCTGAATGAAATTTTTATACGATCAGAAACTAGACAAAGAGTTACATGAGCGGATACATGGGTGTGTCACTCAGCCACTACCCATATACTGCTCTCAGAATATATGTTTTTCTATTTTTTCAACTCAAAACGATCTACAAGGCTCAAAATTCAAAATACAACTATTATAAAATCATTTGGACAACAACAACAACTAGTGCCGAAAAGATGAAACACTACACAACTACCCCACCCCTAGGTTCACTATGCATGCTTAAAGCATTCATTAGTAAAGAGAAACAACTAATATTCTAAGCTAATATTGTTATGCCTTATTTATTTCAACGACAACATAGCCAATAAAAATGTTGCTTCTAAAATGCTTATTTTAGTCAAATGCCAATTATGCTACATATCACCAATGAGTTGACAGGTTCTTTCCAAAGTTATATGCACTTCACTTCCTTACGTTTTCATGATAGATTTTTCTCATTCATTTGACTAAATAAATTTTTATGGATCTAAAACTCTAATATCCATAATTTTGTTTCTTTCAACCTCCTGACTGTGGAATACCATCCACTGTATTACATGCTCATCTCTTGCTAGGAGCTCATGCCCATCCGGATTAGCCTGCCTTATTCACCTCTTTGTGAGTTCTCTAGTATCCCATTTAATTTTTATGATCCTCATTCATATTTCCTTGTACAGTATGTTCATAAAATCATTTTTATGTGCTTTAATTCCTATTAATTTGTTGTTAGAGAATAGAGACATCAAAGTAAATGTAGTTTTCCATATAATTTTTAAGTTGATTTTTACTAATACATATGTAAGCGGTTTGATATTTACAAGGATATAACCAAATATGCATGTTTACAAATCATCTGGTCATTTACCCAATATATGCTACGTGCCTGTGTGTGTATATGCTTAATGCTTGTGTACATTTGATTTTTATCTTTCCGTGTCATTAAAACAAAATTAAATCTAAACAAGAGAAGGAATTTAATTAGAAGGGAAAAAATTCCCTTGTTTATTGTTTAACATGGCATATCAACTTTAGAGAGAGTTCATTTCGATATAAGTGAGAGGAAGGGGGAGAAAATGAATTGACTTCCTCAACATTTGATGTTTTTTTCCTCTGAAGTGAGGGAAATGGTCACTTCTCCCACTTCAATCTAAAGTGGGTTTTAGTATTTTTAAATCTATTTTAGTATTTTTTACCCCTAAATGGGAAAGTAAACCCCCTATAAAAACTCAATTTCTCCCATTTCCAAATACTGATTTAAAATCTTTAAAGTGAAAAAATGAACATCGGAAGTGAGAAAATAAACACAATAATAGTGGAAGTGAGAAGTGATATCACTTTCACCATTTCAGAGATGTGGCACTTTCCCCACTTTCTAATTTCCCTCCACTAATATCGAAATGAACCGCCCCATGTTTGGGGAAAAAAAGAGTGTCATGATACTTGTGATACATAACATATATTTTAGTTTATTATCAAGCTTAATTTTCCTTTTAAATTTTATCTTATATTTCACTTCTGTAATTTTATTTTTATCTTATACGGAAAACTGTTGTTAGGGTTAATTATATTGGCCTTGCATGAGATTTCAATTAATATCAAAAGAAAGGAATGATTAACTTCTCATATAAATCAAGTTGTTCTAGAGCCTGCTTTGGTTCACAAGTACTTGTTTTGTAAAACAAGCTTTTGAAAATACGTAAATATTTTTTAAAAAACCAAACATAAGTTAATCTTTTATTTTCCTAGTGAATAGGAAGATAAAATATCTAGAGGACTTTACTATTTCCTTGGATTTAGTTTTTTTTACTTATATTCTAATAATTTATTATGGTTCCACAAAAATATGAGGTGAAGATAAAATAAATTATATCTTCGAAAAAAATAATATCAAATATTATATAATAAATTTTTATGAGCGATGCTATATTTACATATTATGTTTATGGGATAGATTTTCAGAATGACTTGCATATGAACTTGGCATCCATGTTTTTTTTTAAGATAAATTTCAAATTTAAATCATATAAATTTCTAAATTCTAAAAATTATAAAATATTATTACTAAAAACTAAATTATAAATATTAAACACTTAACCTTAAATCCTAGATCTTAAGTCCTAAACCCTAAATAATGTGATTTATAATTTAGGGTTCAAAGAGAGAGTTTCCGGTTTATCCATCCAATATTTAAATTTAAGATTTAGATAATAAAGACATAATTTAAAAAAAAATTAAAAAATAACGTTAACACTGACATGGACGTCAACTTAAGGGTTCAACTTGCCTGGTTTGAATACCAGGCAAGTCCCTGGTTATATATATATATATATTATGGGGTGTAGGGTTTAGGGTAGTGTGTAGGTTTAGTTGTTTATATATTTTTAATTAAATAGAGTGGAGATTTAGGGTAGGTTTAGTTGTTTATAGTGGATTAAACCAGGGACTTCTCTGGTTTCAAAACCAGGAAAGATGAGCTCCCAACTTAACATACCTCGTACAACAAAACTATTTCTATACTATTGTATTAAAACGCAAATTGAAATAAAATGAAAAGTGTATCTCCATAACAAACCATAGGAGACATTGAGAAATCCTTCTTAATAAAGCTATTAATGAAATTAAATTTTTTCTCAAAAAAAATGATAAAAATCTATAGTTTATGAGATTATCAGTGACAAAAAGTTATTTATAACAAAAAACTTAAATTTTAAACAATTATTTTTTTTGGAAATATTAAATAACTTTCAAATTATTCCTATTAATATAAAGGTTCAGTTATCTTGTTCAGCCCCGCTGGTTCTTCATATTTCTAGGGTTTTAGTAGTCCAAGAACTCCAAGCCCTGATCCATGGCTTCTCTCAAGAGAAAAATCCTACAATCCCCTTCGTCCGATCCCTCCCGCGCTACCAAATTCCAGAGAGAGGAATCTGTGTCCGCTGACGAGCCTGTTACGTGCCTCCATGAGGTCTCGTACCCCGAAGGCTACGTCCCGTCCTGCCCGGCGGCACCACGACCTGTCGGCGGCGAGGAAAAGAAGATACCGGCCAAGGAGTTCCCCTTTGAGCTTGATCCCTTCCAGGCCGAGGCTATCAAGTGTCTTGACAATGGCGAGTCCGTCATGGTGAGCTGCACGGCTTGTTTTTCTGTTTCTTTCTTCAAATACCTGGTTGAGAAAAATGTGTTTTTTTTTTTTCAGTTAGACAAAGTGTTGGTAATCTTGCCTTTGCGGATGTTTGTTTGATCCTTATTTCTATATGTTTCTTTTGAGCACTTCAACTGTTTTGGTGTTGTTTATATTGTGAATTGATTTAGTTCATTGGTAGTAAGATGTCATACATAGTTTGTTAGCTCTTTATCTTCAGGTAGTCTCGATTTTGATGTTCAAGTTATTCTTTTGGAGGTTTTTGTAGGTCTCTGCTCATACATCAGCTGGAAAAACAGTTGTTGCATCGTATGCTATTGCGATGTCTCTGAGGGACAATCAACGAGTCATCTATACCTCGCCGATCAAGGCTCTTAGTAATCAAAAGTATAGAGAGTTCAAAGAAGAATTTTCAGACGTGGGTCTTATGACTGGGGATGTGACCATCGAGCCAAATGCCTCTTGTTTGGTAATGATCTGATTATCCTTCCCTTGTTTTTTATCTGTTACTGTTAGGATCAAGCTGTTTTATCTGAGTTTTGTAAATGAGAATTGATTTTGTAGGTCATGACTACAGAAATCTGGCGTAGTATGCAATACAAGGGATCAGAGATTTTGCGTGAGGTTGCCTGGATTATCTTTGACGAAGTTCATTATATGCGTGATAGGGAAAGAGGTGTTGTTTGGGAAGAAAGTATTGTGATGGCTCCTAAAAATTCACGGTTTGTATTTCTCTCAGCAACAGTTCCAAATGCTAAGGAGTTTGCTGATTGGGTTGCAAAGGTTAATACTTCACTCTGTCGCTGTGTGTATCTATGTATTTATATTTTTTGAGGAGCTGCACTTTGCACAATAGTGGTTGTTTATATTTTGGCGTTGCAATTTGTATCCAAGCTTTAACTATAATTTTCTAGTTATGGTAGTTGAAACACCAACTACTACGAATTATATATTTTGCTATTTTGATGGAATAACTTCAAATTCCATGAGCACGCAACAAATGACTTATTTTTAAATTCAGGTGCATCAGCAGCCTTGTCATATTGTATACACAGATTATCGACCAACACCACTGCAGCACCACATATTTCCAGCAGGAGGTGAAGGCATCTATCTAGTGGTAGATGAAAAGGGTAAATTTCGGGAGGGCAGTTTCCAAAAAGCTTTAAATGCCCTTGTTCCAGCTGAAGGAGAGAAGAAAAGGAGGAATGGGAAGTGGCAAAAGGATTTATTGGCAGGAAGACCAAGTGAGGAAAGTGACATATTCAAGATGGTAAAAATGATTATAAGACGACAATATGACCCAGTGATACTTTTCAGCTTTAGCAAGAAGGAATGCGAGCTTCTTGCATTGCAGGTATAAAACTCTCTTCCTGACTTTATTATGTTGGTTGTGGATTTTCTCTAGTTTGGTGAAAAGGCTTAAAGATGCATTCCTTGATTTTTTTTGTGTGATGAAGCTAAATAAAAATTTGTGCATAAATAAATATCTTTTCTTTTAATTTAAAAATTGTGCCTCTAATAACTCTTTCGATTTTTTCACAAAAGCTATTGTCTTGTAAATGCTTAAAGTATTCATGGTTACTCCTGTTGATGGGGCACTATATATATATATATATATGGATATTGAAAATTTAATTCTATTGTATGGTTTCAATGTTGTCTTCATAGCAGTGAAATAATAAGTTGGTACAAAAGTGAATGGATTGTTCTTATTCTGCATTATAGATGGCAAAATTGGACTTAAATGAAGATGCTGAGAAAGAGAATATAGAAACCATCTACTGGTCTGCAATGGATATACTTTCTGATGATGATAAAAAGCTTCCCCAGGCAAGATTTTGTACCTTGGCTTCTTGCATTCAATCTAATTTTTCTAAGTAGAGAATCTCTTGCAAACAACTTAAGCTGTGCAATTTGCTTTTCTAAGGTAGTGTTTGTTTTGATGTATTTGGAGTTACATGTAACTCCAAATACATCACTTTTTAAAATCCGTTGTTTGTTTTGAGGGATTTAGTTTTCCTTTGACCAACCAAATACCTTTGACTGAGGGATTTGGTTTTACGGCCAAATTGGCCGTAAAACCAAATCCTGGTATTTTGAAAAATCCTGGGATTTGGGGATTTATTAAAAAAAATAAAAAAAGTCTTATTACTAAATAATAATAAAATTAATTGTCCAATTTCACTATTAAAATAAGTTATTAAAATAAGATAGTAATAAAAAATTAATAAAATTAATAACTCACTATATTTCTAATAAAATTGTATTGGAATAAATTAATGAATATAATATAATAATAATAATAATAATAATAATAATAATAAAAGTAAATAAATAACTATATTTCTAAAATATTTATTACAATAAGTTAATAAATATAATAATAAGTTTGTCATAATAATAATAAAGTTAATACATAATAAATATTTACTAATTAGAATAATATAACTAAATGATAAATGAAATAATATGGGTTTAACTTTATTATGAGTAATCACACTTTTAAAATATATCAAACCAAACATATGTTGTTTAATTTCAGATTTACAAATCCTTTCAAACAAACATAAAATCTTATAATACAGTAGTTCCAGTTACATCTAACCAAACACCAGATTTAACTGCACTGTATTTTCAAATCCATGGATTTACAGTTACAATGTAATTAGAAATCTACTGCATTTAGAATTACATCCAACCAAACGCTACCTAAATGTACTTAATTTCTGCCTATTTCTTTCGAACCCTTTTTCTTGTATCTGTATCTGATTAATTTTCCATCTAGTTTTAGCTCAGGCTCTAACAAATTCTCAATTTCCAGAAAATAGTTAGAGAAATATTAGAATTAAGAGAAGATTTGCATCTTTGTCTTTGTCATTCAGACCTGAAGCAGTATAGGTCTATTTCTTGTGACTCATACCCATTGATTTGATTCTATCATTCAGTGGCTATATGAACGTTGCATTTGTTTTTATACACTTATGCAAGTGTATCAATCAATTTTTCAAAAACGTCACTTGGTGTGTTGTACAAAAATCTGAATGGTAATCTTGTTATCTTCTAGGTTATCTTGTATGGTACAGGAGTTTTATGCTCATTGTTTTTTATTCATTCTGATATTGTTTTGCGTAACTTTTTAATGTGGGGTGTTATAAATTAGAGAACAGGACAACCTCCTTACATGTAGAATATAGCTTTAGTTCTTTTCATGTTATAAGTATGGAAGTGGGAGTTTCCACACTTGAGTCCGAGAACTGTAACCAGTGGGTTAAAGAATTAATTTGAGCTACTTTTTATTCTTGTTGTTTTTGTTGTTATTATCGGTATTATTATTTGCAAATTTGCTTCATGTAGCTTTGATGACCATCAGGTTTACTCATGCAGAACTTAAATTTGGAAGATTTGTTGCTGTACAGATATCATCTTTTTTTATTTTTTATTTTATTAAAATTTTCAATACCATCAATTGTTGAACAGGTGGTAAATATGCTACCCTTACTGAAACGTGGAATTGGTGTGCACCATTCTGGGTTACTTCCAATCTTGAAGGAGGTGATTGAAATACTCTTTCAAGAAGGTCTTCTTAAGGTTAGTGAACAACATCATTGTTGGTTTAATCTTATGTAAAGGTTGAGATACTCTGATTAAAAGGTATTTTTTTGATTAACCATTATGGCATCTTTTAAATTAAAAATCTGACAAGCTTATGGATGAAATAAGTTTTGAACACCACCATTGTTTTCACACTAACCCTTGAGCCTTCTCCATGCCATATATTTCGGGGATTATGTACAAAGCCTGAGCTTGATGCAGAAGCCAGAAGTTGAATTTAATCAGGATTTCTTTCATATCTGAATTATGTTGAACTGGTGAGGTTTTAGTCGACCCATAATCTATGCTTTTGTTTGAAGCCTCATTTTTGTTTCTTATATTGATCTGCCAAAAGGCATAAAAAAGTTTGCGCAGAGTCTAAGTTTTTTGTTAATGTTATCATGATTTTGTGATTCTTCATTGAGGTTATATTCGTATGTTATGGTCATTGGTTTATTTTTACATGTGTGATGCATTCCCTTCACTGGCTTAATTACCTAAAGTAGTTAGAAATCACCATTTTATTATTTGAAATAAATTAGATCATACATGGTTATCACCAAATGCTAGAAACTTCAATTGACCTGCTGACCTGATATAGATATGCTTGCGTACTCACAGGAGACATTTTGGATATCTATCTTTTTCTGTGGGACAATTCGGATATCTATCTTTTTTCCTTTGTTGGTTTTTGTGCAGTTTCTTATAGAAATGACATCCCTTGATCCTTTTGTAGTTCTGGTGAACTGAAACCTTTGCTTTCAGTGCTTATTTGCCACAGAAACCTTCAGTATAGGGTTGAACATGCCTGCAAAGACAGTAGTCTTTACAAATGTACGTAAATTTGATGGAGACAAATTCAGATGGCTAACAAGTGGTGAATATATTCAAATGAGTGGGCGAGCTGGCCGCCGTGGTATAGATGAGCGCGGCATTTGTATTTTGATGATTGATGAAAAGATGGAACCATCCACTGTCAAGATGATGGTGAAAGGAAGTGCTGATTGTTTGAACAGGTATGGGGCTAACGGTTACAAATCTGAAGATGTTTTTTGGATACTAGGTTGTCTGCTTCAATATTTGGAAAATGTTGAGCCAAATTTACACTAACTTGAGTTGTGTTTCTGAGTTTTCTCATTTAGTTTCCAAATTTTTTGTAAGGTGTTTGAATGCCATTAAGATCTTTTTCCAGCCCTCCAGAAGCCATGATTGTGTTCCTCCTTTTATAGGAATATAGGCTATTAAATTGTTATTTCACATTTTGCCATTTGTTTAGTTAAAGACCTTTGAATCATATAGGATTGACACTAAGTTTTATAATGATCTTGTGGTGGGCATGGTCAGCATGGATGTGTATTTTCTGTGTTTTCTATGTCAGATCCAGGTTGGCATCCATGTCTTACTCACCTAAATTTTTTGGATCCGGATTTCTTAGTTTGACATTCAGGTTGAAATGAGTTCAATCCCCACCATAATTTTCTGTGTTTTCTAGGAATTGCTTTTTGCTGGTTTCATCAATTCTGGATTACTGTTGCATGATAATACAACTTTCTGTTTATTTATTTATTTGGTTAACAACAGGATGAGAATACAGCTGAAAGAAAAGGTGTGAAGACCAGATTGCTAACTGGATTTCTTTTTTTCCCTAACAGTGCCTTCCACCTTAGTTACAACATGCTCTTGAATCAAATTCGTTGTGAAGATGGTGACCCAGAGCAACTTCTAAGATATTCATTTTATCAATTTCAAGCTGATAGAGTTCTTCCTGATCTTGAGGTTTGTTGATGAAAATTTCTACTATTTATTTTTATTTATTTTGTCATGTTACCTTTGAACAATGAACAATGTGTCTTATAGCTGTTGACATAAATATCACACATGACCTTGAAGCCAGCTCAATCATAGGTGCCATGGTCCCTACGTCCTATTCCAATGCAGAGCCTATATCATTTCATTCCTATTGTTGCCTTGATAGGAAGGGGCATGTATCATTTTTATCATGCAAAAGCATGGTTACTGAAGCTTCAATGTATTGACCATGTCTACACACTTCATTGATGTAGAAATAAATTGAAAGGCTTTCCCAAAAATGGATTTTGCTTATTGGGTTATTAAATATTCATGGCCCTTGGCATCCTGCAGAAACAAGCCAAAGAACTGGAAGCAGAAAGGGACTCGATTGTAATTGAAGAAGAGGAGACCGTGAAAGACTATTATGATCTCCTGCAACAGTATAGAAGTCTAAAGGATGATGTCCGAGATATAGTATTTTCCCCAAAATATGCTTTGCCCTTCCTGCAGCCTGGAAGACTAGTACGGCTGCGATGCACTCAAGATGACAAGATGCCATCTTTTTCTTCCAAGGATGACATTACCTGGGGTGTTATAATCAATTTTGAAAGGGTGAAAGGCATAGCTGACGGTGAGAGAAAAAATAAAAGAAGCTAGTTTAAGTTTTGGCTTTTAGATCAATAACTGGCTACATTCAGTTTTTCTATTGAGTTGCTAATGGATCTGATTTATAAAAATTTTGTTTGCAGGTAAAAGACCAGAAGATGCAGAATACAATGTTAATATTCTGACTAAATGTGTTCTGGACAAGAGTGTTGGTGCAAAGAAATCAGCACAATGTGTTCCAATTAAGGAACCTGGGGAAGCTGTTGTGATTTCATTACCTCTTGATTTGGTGAATCCCTTTATCATTGGTCATTTCCAATAAACTTCATTTTGTTTAGAATGACTTGATAACTTGAGCACATTGATTTGTGAGTTTGCATGATTTGAAGTGTAATATTTATTCTGCCTGATATTTTGGTCTGTGTTGTTATTTTCTTTTGTTTATCTTCACTGGGAGTGACAATATCATCAATGTGATTTTTTAACAGATTGACGGTTTGAGCAGTGTATGCCTTTACATCCCCAAAGATCTATTGCCCGTGGAAGCTCGTGAGAATACAATAAAAAAGCTTTTAGTCGTACTTGCCAAATTTGAAAAGGATGGGGTACCTCTATTGGACCCTGAGGAAGATATGAAAGTAAGCTCAATTATCCACTATTTTAGTTTTAGTCTCTGCCTTTGAGTGATAGTGTATTTCTAATTTTGATTTTGGGAAGAATAAACTACAGATGATTATTATTATTATTATTTTTATTATTGGCTGGTGATGAAGAATGGAGTTTGTCACATGCTCTGGTTGTTAAAGGACTTAAATCATCCTTTTTGATCTCTAACATGTCTCGTGTTCAGGTCCAACTTAATTCATATAGGAAGCTTGTGAGGAGGATTGAAGCCCTTGAGAGCTTATTTGACAAATATGATGAAATTCGCAACTCACCTTTAATCCAACAAAAGCTGAAAGCGTTGCACAAAAAGAAAGAATTGACGGACAAGATCAAATCAATCAAGAAGCAAATGCGTTCATCAACAGCATTGGCCTTCAAAGATGAGCTAAAGGCACGTAAAAGGGTTCTGCGGAGATTGGGGTAAGCACTGCTCTCTTGATTAATGGTTGTCTGATTGCAGCCATTGGAACATGCTGGCAGTGCAAAAAATGAAATATGATTAGCAGTCATGGCAAACCATGCTTTATGAGGTTCAAAAAAATTGAAGGCGTAAATGATGGAAATCTGAAAGTCATGTATGGTTGTAGATTTGAGATAAGACTGTTAGGAAGGAACTATTCATAATATCTTGATGTTGCGGTGTGGTTGTATCCCTGTAGGTGGCATCTCGCTTATTTTGCAGATTAGATTAGCGGTCAATTTCTTTTTCCTTCCCAGCATTTTAATTCACTTCAATTTTGTTGCTTTTCCTTAATTTTTCTTTCAAACAGAACTCATGCTAGATGCCAATTTCAATATGCTTCAGATATATTACTAGCGAAGATGTTGTGGAGGTGAAGGGTAAGGTTGCTTGTGAGATCAGCAGCGCCAATGAGCTGACACTCACAGAGCTCATGTTCAGTGGGGTGTTCAAGGACTTGAAGGTGGAGGAGATTGTTGCTTTGCTTTCGTGTTTCGTGTGGCAAGAAAAGCTCCATGATGCACCGAAACCCAGGGAAGCGCTTGAAATGCTATTTTCTCAACTTCAAGAAACAGCAAGAAGAGTTGCGAACGTTCAGCTTGATTCCAAGGTATTGAAACATACTATTCAAAAAATAAACTTTCTTTACTCAGTAAATAGTTCATCTTCCATGCCTGTAGGTCCAAATCGACATCGAAAGTTTTGTGAATTCGTTTCGACCCGACATAATGGAAGCTGTATATGTATGGACAAAAGGGTCCAAGTTTTATGATATAATGGAGATGACACCTAGTGTGTTTGAAGGGAGTTTGATCAGAGCTATCAGAAGAATAGAGGAAGTTTTGCAACAGCTGATTCTGGCAGCCAAATCCATTGGAGAAATCCAGTTTCAGGCTAAACTGGAAGAAGCTGTGACCAAGATCAAGAGGGATATTGTATTTGCTGCATCCCTTTATGTATGATGATGATGATGATGATGATGATGAATTCTTAAATTTTTGTCAGTGTTATTATATATAAATATTTAATTCATTTTAAAATTAGAATTTAACTTTGTTTACAGAAATGGATTATGTGGACCTCTAGGATATGCCTTATAGAAGTTAAGTGTAATTAATTGGAATGAATCCTCAAACCCACCCTGATTAGAACTGTTTTCTGGACACGACACTGGATGTAAATTTGGAAATTTTTTGGAAATGATATATTACTCCGTAAAAGTAATAAATACTATCAAACAACTAGTTGAGGGTACTTTTGGTCTCAAACCCTCAACAAGTAGTTTTTCTCAAGTATTTTTTGTATTAAAAACAAACCCTACAAACCTTGGCCTAGCAAAGGCACAAGGTTTTGGCCATGGCATGCACAATATTTGTGCTGCTGGCTTGTGGCAGAGCCAAGGTTGGCCAAGGCTGGCACAACTAAAACAGCTCTAATTCCAGAAAATAACATTTTTACAAAAGCTTGGTACGGTGACTATGTGGAACATGTAAAAGCCTATGTAAATTTATTGCTTCTTTTCAATATTAAAATTTTTTCAAAAAAAATAGAAAAATCATCAGAAAAAAAAGGAGCCCATAGACTTTTAATGAGTGTGTTTAGGTCCACCGAAGTGATGGAAGTCTGGAAGTGTGACTTCGATTAAAGTGAAATTTTTATTTGGAAGTTTTTAGTTTCATGTGTTTGGATGAGGGAAGCGTTAAATTATGAATTATGTTTTTTTGTTTTTGTTAAGAGTGGAAAAATGAAAATAGGGTTTATAAATAAATTATTTATTATATTTGATGTAATGTAAATTTTTTTAAAATTAAAATTTTAATTTTGTTATAAAATTAAAAATTAAAAAAAATTAAAAAAATAAAAAATAAAACAATAAAAATAAAAAATAAAACAAATTAGTAAAAAATAAATAATAAAATATTTATAAAAACATACAAAATAGGTGGAGTGGGATGCCGAAGTACCACTTCGAAAAAAAATTTCCAAAGTCAAAGAGTGAAGTGGAAGGTTTTGCACCACTTCCTCACTTCGGTGAACTAAACAAGTAAAAATATCATATCAGCTCCCACTTCAGTCACTTCGATCTCCATTTCGGCGAACCAAACACGTCCCGTATGTGCTTAAATAATTCCAAACTATTGACATGCCTTTTCCATAAAACAAAATAAAAAATTTAGTGATACTTATGACAGGTTTTTAAAGATGAAATATAATATTTAATACAAAACCAAAATCTCTTGATTCATGTGATTAGATGCATTAATATGGGGGTTTCATGTGGTTTGTGCACCTATAAGATGAGGACTGTGTCCCAGACAAATAACTTATACATGATAGAAATACTAATAAGTGTCCTCTTTGTCTAATAATATATATATATATATATATATATATACCAACACTATTTCTAAATAGCATTTCTATTAAGCATAATCCCACCAAACATATTTACATTGCTGAAATTTTAAAGTTGGTTCTCTCATGGCTCCTGCAATACTTGATTTTTGATAATATGAACTTGATTTTTATAAATAAAAAATTCTCATGGTAATATTGCGCAAGATAAACATTGTTTTGAAATAAGTATATTTAAAATGTTAATTATATTCCAATAAATTATACCAAAAGAATATCTTCCAGCATCTGCTTAATATTTTTTTTGTTCTCCTTGACAAATTGACAAATCCTACATTTATTCATACAAATAAAAAACCTGGTAAATTATTCAAAGAAATCTCTAGAACTATACATGAATCATTTTCAAATAAGTGGGGTCACAATTGTGAATCCTAACAATAATTAAAAACACAAAAAAGATATGGAAGTACCTTAGGAAATTAATATTTCCCAAGGGGCACTAATAATTGAGGGTGGTTGCTTGTTGCCTATACGTGGCCTTTCACAATCCAATTTAATACTTAATAATTAATCATGTAATAATTAAATAAATATTAATAATATAATGAGATGATGATGATGATGATGATGAGGTGGATATTAAGGGCCATGTGGGAACAAAATTTGGCCATTCCACTCATCACTTGACAACCATAATCTTCCAAATTCAATTTGTATTCTTCCATTGTCCTTGCTCTGTCCTTTTTGTTTTTCATGTTATATTGAATATTTGTGTATGTTTTCATTTTTAATTATTTTAAAGATTATATATATATATATATACAGGGACGGAACCAGCACTTATTAATAGGGGGGGCTGAGGGCAAAATGTCAAAAAACTTTTTTAGTCAACATAACAATTGTATTCGATACAAAATAGTGAGATATTGTGACATTTAATTAAAACAATCACAAAAAGTTGAAAATATCATTAAAATGCTTCATTTGTTGATACCTCACTCTTTATTAATCAATCAAACATATAACATACATCACATTATAACATGAACCTTTTCTTAATAAATTAATACACACACATATATATATATATACCTGCAAAGTTGTGACACTACATTCAAGTTCTGAAATATACTGCAGTTTTCTCACTCTAGATTTCTGTGTTAACTGTCTGTTTGCCAATATCCTATACCATAACAACACACAGGCAGACATATATATATATATATATATATATATATATATGGAGGTAGCTGAGGGGGCTGAACCCCCTGCTAGTCCCCCCTTGGTTCCGTCCATGTATATATATATATATATACACGCACACATAAATATAGAAATAATTTATGAGAAGTTAATACAATAAAATTAGATCAACTAGGTGGATAAGCAGCGAATTCTCAACCGTTACATTTGAAAAAAGTTGAATTCTTGACCTTCCACATAAAAAAATAATAAACTGTCATTATCTTATTTTAAGTACGTAAGTGCTCTCATAGTTCGAAAAATTATATTCGATATTGTAAACAAATCACTTCACACATGCACTTTTTTATTATTAAATATCAATCATGTAACATGATGGAGTCGAATTCTTGATTGCATAGGAGTAACGTATTAGTATTATATTGAACATTTAAATGTAAAATGCAGGTTAGAAACTCTTTTTTGTTTTTTGATAAATGCTAAAAAACCACATGTTAGGGGAGTGTGTAGGCATTTTAATTGTACTACCTGCTATTATGGCGAGTATTTTAATGTCACCAAAGCCGGAGAATTTTAATAGTATTAAATACATATCAATTACTTTAACTATTAAATTTAAATTTATTAGTAAATTTATTAAAATTTTATTATATTCTAAAATTTTGAATTTGATTATTAACCCCACAAAATCTAAGTTTTTGTACTGACAGTTTAACTATTAATTTTATTATAAAATCAATCATTAAACTTATTATTAGAATACTTATTGGATGTAATTTGAGTTACATGAGATTTTCAAATCATGTGAATTAAAGATTTTCAAAAACCCATGTATAACTTCAAAACCCTCCAAACAAAATACTACCTAAACTATTATGATGTTGAACGTCTACATTGTTGATGATGACTTGGAGAACCGATATTTCATTAGATTGGCTTGAATATTGCTGGAATATAAAATGAAATCACGTATAAATATGGTTTTGAAGAATGAATTGGAGGCCTTAAAAAAAAAAAATTTTTTAAAATATTTGTTAAATTTTTTTTTAAAAAAATATTGAAATGACCAAAATACCCATAGACACTACCCTTGTAGCTCAAACACTAACGAGTGTTCAACAACGAGACCACCACCTTTTCTTTGGTCAGACGGCAAGGACAAGGCCCATGCCAACTTTGCATCACAAGTGACAAGTTTATGAAGCTTTTTATAAAATAAGATCTCTCAGTTTTTGATAGCTTTGAACCTTTTTTTTTTATATATATAATTTTTTTTTTATATATAAAATTTTTACCATATTAACAAATTTTATTAAATAGCAAAAATACCCCTAATCCATTAGGTCTTTCATTGGCTCGAGTCCCGGTGAACGAAGCTGAAAATAATTTTGTAATTTAGTTTGAATTTAGATATAAAAATAAATCTATTTCATATGTAAGAGAACTTTCATAGATGGGACAAAGTCCATGAATTTGAATGATTTGAAGGACTGTGCTGCTAGTTTTCTAAAAAAAAAAAATAATAATTACAATAATTACAATAATTAAAATAATAAAAATTATTAATTTAGAGGTGCGTGTGGAATGAGATATCTATATTTTTATTAAAAATAAATTTATCTTTTTTTTTTTATTCTTATTGTAAAGGAACATTGTAGTATATATCTAGTATACATTTAAAAGTTCAAAGTTTTTCACTATTTGAGTTATATCTTGTATATATTATGTTAGGGGGTTAATTTTTTAAGTACATCACTCAATTATAATATTTTATTATATTAGTGATTATATTTCAATTTGTATCAAAGTGATCACTTATCTATGATTTAGCTTCACTAGGAGGTCTCTTAATAGAATTTGAACCCAAATTACTGATGTGGTTATTTTTGAGTGAAATAGACACAATGAATAGGCTTTTTTGGTGACTACATCGGTAATTTGGGCTTGAAAGCCTTTGAGTAGTTTCTCGATAAAATCAAATAAAAAAATAAATGACAGTTTTAATATAAATTAAAATTTTATCACCAAAATAAAAAAAAGAACATAGTTGAGTGATTAACTGAAAAAATAATTCATTATGTTGGTTTAAATATCAAGAATTTGACTTATGTTTAGGTTTTTTTAAAAAAAAATATTTAAAAATTTATGTACAATAAATAAAAAATAAAAAAAACAAAATATTATCCCAAGAAATAAATTGTTATAAAAAACTTTTATCATGTCCGGCATGATCAATGTTGAATAACTTACAAGAGTTTTATCAACTCAATGTTAAGAAAAAATTCATAAATGACAATTTCATAAATTATCTATAAACTATTAATAAAATAAATATTTTCATAAGTATTATGCAATTATACATAGTTTATATTTTTATAATGATATATTTCTTCAAAACAACTCTCTAATGTTATGTAAAACCAGTAAAAGAAAAGCAAGATTTTTGTTCCTTAGAAAATGTTTTATAAACTGAAATCGGTGTCTTGTGAGCATACTTTGGGGTTTCAAAAATTCTTTGTTTTAAAAGACAAAAAAAAAAAAATTCAAAGATTTAAGAAATAAAAAAAATTTCTTCAAATCATTTTCAAACAATCAAATACCCCAATGGTCCCAAAATAAAACAACTAATGTTTTCTGGTGTAAGAAAATAAAAGGTTTCAATGAGAGATCATGATGGATTTGAAAATGAAGTCATAGACCGAAGTGAAAAATGAAGGAAAAAAAAATATTACTATTTGTGGGTTTTTGGTCTATTAACACCAATTCA